>OX459118.1:10005000-12414375 GCA_949775105.1 Oldenlandia corymbosa var. corymbosa | reverse complement strand
TTAATACCAGTAATATGTTTTTTTTTTTCCGTTCAAATTATCCAGCTTGACAACCACGGCACCTTATCTTTCATACAGTGAATATCATCAATCCATTGCAAAAGCACTCACGAAACTTCCAAAGAGACAAAAGTTTATGAACCTCCTTTTTGACCTTCCCATCTCATCCCACCACATGAAATATATTTTTTCTTTTCTTTTACCGTTGATACAAAAAGAAATTTTCCGTTGATACAAAAAGAAAAGGAGGGATGGTAATCCAAGATAGATTAAAGTTGAACATTTGGTTAGTGAAAAATTATCGATTACATCATTTTCTAGTTATGATTTGATTCACAACAAACTTTATTTGTTTTCCACTCTTAATCCGATCAAAGAAGAAGAATAGACCGTTAGTAATGAAATAAATGTGTAACCATTTGAATGAGAAAGCAAATTAATTAGCTAATATATGTTTCTTCTTGAACATTTTGAGCAATACAAAATCAGTAGTCGAAACCTTTGATGATAATATACAATATACACGTATTTTTTATTATTAAAAAAAAAAAAAGAAAGAAGAAGAAGAAGACAGAATACATGTCATCTCGAACGTTAGAAAGTATCCAACAAACTATTATGATTTCAACTTGTTAGTTTTATTCTGAACCTGAAGGAATCCCAAATAAGGGTATTAATTATTCTCACCAACCTACAATATTTCATTAATAAATCTGTTCTCCTCTGAAGAACACAACATGGCCTTGGTGTGATTGATGATGCAACTGCTTCATCACCCTTAACAATGGTTTTGGCACAAGAAGATGAAGGGAAGGACAAAAAAACTAACGTCTTCATCCTTCACCGAAGTGCATAGGTTTTTTTTAATTGACATGGCACAAGGCCACATGGGTCACCACCTCACTGTCTAGTGTCTAGACAAAATTCCCCCAACCCTAAAATGTGCAAATATGCCCCCTACTTCCCCTCTTACCACTACTCACTCGTTCGAATTCGCTTGAACTTGTCGCGGTAATCATCAACCAATGTAACTGAATAAGAAATGCTGAATTCAATTTCTCTTTAATAAATATTTCTTATTATTATTCTAGCAATTACATTTTGTGATTAAAATATCTGATATTGTAAATATATGTTGACGAGAAAATCTTATTACGTATTATATATATAATAAATAATATAAGTGTAATTAAACGAAATACATATATTTAAGGCACTCACTCTTCCACACCCACCCCCCTTACCGCACCCATCTCTCACCCCCTATCTGCCAAAAAAGCCCCCAAGAAAACAAATGGTTAAAAAAAAAAAAAATCATTTTTTTCTTTTGATTCAGTGACTAATAGCCAACATTTTCCACAATAAAGAAAAGAAAAGAAGAAGAACAAATGTAGTAAAGACATAAACCAAAAGGCCTAGTAAGCATAAAAATTTTCCACCTTCATTCATCCACATCAAAGGCAACATCATCATCATCATCATCATCATCATCTTCCCCAATTGAGTTTCTCAATCAATCAATCCAATCCCCCACACCACCAAAATCCCGAAAAATGGCTGGATGGTTATCCGAAACCACTCTCAACGACCTGCCGGACGTGATCCTTTCCAACATAATCGCGGCCATTTCCGACGTCCGCACCCGGAACGCGGCGGCCTTAGTCTGCCAGAAATGGCGCTGCCTGGAGCGTTTCACTCGGACTTCCATCACTCTCCGCGGTAATATTCGCGACCTTTTTCTTCTTCCTAGTTGTTTCGAATCAATTACCCATCTCGATCTGTCCCTCCTCTCTCCTTGGGGTCACCCCATTTTCTCATCCTTCGATTCCGCAACCCTTATCGCCCAGCTGCTTTACCAAGCTTTTCCCTCTGTTACTTCCCTCATTATCTACGCCAGGGACCCATCTGGTATTCATCTTTTAGCCCCTAAATGGCCGCATTTGAAAGAGATTAAGCTTGTCCGGTGGCACCAGCGGCCGCAGTTAGGATCTGGGGAGGAATTGCTGGCTCTGTTTGAGAACCATAAGTCGTTAATAAAGCTTGATTTGTCCAATTTTTATTGCTGGACGGATGATGTTCCGGCGGCTCTGACGGAACCCACGATCTTGACGTGTCTTAATCTGATGAACCCTTCATTTTCTGAAGGTTTCAAGTCTGATGAAATCATGGCTATTACCAAGTCCTGCCCCAACCTGGGGGAATTTCGGGTGGCTTGTATGTTTGATCCTAGGTACATCGGGTTTGTTGGGGATGAATGTTTAGCTTCTATCCCTGTTAATTGTCCTAGGTTGTCTGTGCTTCATTTAGCTGATACTACGGCTTTAGCGAATTCTAGGGCAGACCCAGAGTTTGATGGTTTCACCGCCGAGGATTCAAAGATTAGTGTTGGGGGTTTGATTGAGTTCTTTTCTGGTCTTTCGTTGATTGAAGAGCTTGTGTTGGATGTTAGCAATAACGTTAGAGATAGTGGTCCTGCTTTAGAGATACTCAAAGTGAAATGCACCAAGTTGAGGTCACTCAAATTGGGGCAGTTTCATGGGATTTCTGTGCCCGTAGAATCGAAATTGGATGGAGTTGCACTTTGTGAAAAGCTTGAATCGTTGTCCATCAGGAATGTCGGAGACTTGGATGATATGGGTTTGATTGCTATCGGAAGGGGGTGTTGGAAGTTGAAAAGGTTTGAAGTACAAGGTTGTAAGAGGATTACTATGAAAGGAATGCGAACTTTGGCTAGTTTGCTTAAGCGAACTCTGGTGGATGTCAAGATATCTTGTTGTAAGAATCTGAATGCATCTATGTCACTGAAGGCATTGGAGCCAGTGAAGGATAAAATCCAGAAGCTTCACATTGATTGCGTTTGGAGAACCGTAGATGAAATGGAGGATCTTGATGGGGTTAACCTTGATTTTGACCTTAACAAATTGGATCAGGGTGATGAATCATCAAGTCCATCAGATGCATCAATGAACAACTTTGAAGACACTGATGACAATGGGATGTGCAACAAGCGGAAGAGATGCAGATATTCTGATGATTCGAATTGTTTTGATATTGATTTGAATAGCAGTTCCAATGGTTTTCATAATAACTCATGGAAGAAGCTTCAATGTCTTTCACTCTGGATTAGTGTGGGAGAGCTCCTGAATCCATTGGTAGACGCCGGGCTCGAGGATTGCCCTAATTTAGAGGAGATCCATATCAAGGTTGAAGGAGATTGCCGGGAATGGTCAAAGCACGCACAGTCTCCATTTGGTTTGAGCACTCTGATGCAGTTTCCTCGCTTAGCAAAAATGCATTTGGATTGTGGTGATACCATAGGTTATGCGCACACAGCGCCTTCTGGGCAGATGGACTTGAGCCAGTGGGAACGATTCTACTTGTTGGGAATTGGAGGATTGAATCTTAGTGAGCTTGATTACTGGCCACCTCAAGACAGGGATGTCAACCAGAGGAGTTTGTCTCTGCCTGCAGCTGGATTGCTCCAGCAATGCCCTTCTCTCAGGAAGCTATTTATTCACGGAACAGCGCATGAGCATTTCCTGAACTTTTTCCTCAAAATCCCATATCTGAGGGATTTCCAGCTGAGGGAAGATTATTATCCAGCACCGGAAAATGATATGAGCACCGAAATGAGGGCAGATTCCTTGAGCCGTTTTGAAGCTGCTCTGAACAGACGCCAGATTATTGATTGATGCATGTTTTTTAATTGTCAGATACTGTTGTAACTCTGATAGAGTTTGTATACAACTGTTATACAACTGGGTCATAGACACACTTGTGATGCGGAGTATGTGCTACAATTTTCTTGCGGATTTCATTTGATGTGTAAAAGCCGATTGGTAGACACAGAAAATGTATAAATAACTCCAGATAAGGTGTTCCTGCCAGTTTGGGAGAAACAGAGATAGTCTTGACTCCTTTTCCTTTTGTAAAATCTTTTTGATTGCGAAAATCAATAAAAATAAAAGTGTACAAGTTATTCAAAGGTCAAAAACCCCTCTCTCCTGAAAATTTGAAGTCAAACAAAATTACATTTTGATTTGAGCCGAATATATTGTAACACCTCTACTATTTGTTTCTGTACAATTCAGAGATACTGCTCAGCAGAGTGAGTACTCGCAGTCGACCAAGCGCGTAAGAATGTCCTCACAACTTGGACGTTCCTGTGGCTCTGCCCAACAGTCTGCCACCAGAAAGACATTCAAGATTGGTAATTGCCAATAGCGTTAAGCATGAAGATACAAGAAAAGAAAGCTTACCTGCTATAAGCCTGCCAAGAGGGCCTTCCGGTATGTTCAATCTAGATCCTTCATTGCCGACAGCATAAACTACCTACAAGTGTTCATGAAGATGCACTGTTACTTGACTTCTAGATTCCGTTCTAGACGTAGGAAGTTATCTGACTCATTACAGATCTTCAATAGTCAAATATGAAGAGCAGTAACTAACCGAAGGATGAACATTCATAAGTATGTCAACAAGTAGACAATAAAACAATGTGACATACCCTCTCAGGTGGTACGCCTTCCCAGGGTCTAGCTAAAGTGCACAGCTCCCACATGATAACACCGAGACTGAAAATATCACATTTCTCTGTAAAGGGTTCATTCCGGATAAGTTCTGGGGCCATCCATTCTGGGGTCCCTGCCGATGACGAGTCCCTCATGGGTGATTCTGTCATTATCCTTGAAAGCCCAAAATCACAGATCTTTACAGTCCAGTGTTTATTGACTAGGCAATTGGCACTTTTTAGATCCCGGTGGACAATCTTCATTCGATGTATGCACATCAGCCCTCTATGTCGACAATGGAAACAAATCGTTACTTCACAAATTAAAACACTGTGTTTTACTTCAAACAAAGAGAGCATCCAAAAATGAGTTATACAACAAATTCTCATACGCTCTATTTAAATAGGCAACGCAAAAACAATTTAATGACCCCTAGTTTTACTCACAAAGAAAAGTTACAAAGAGTGCAACAGAAACTTGTCTAAAACAAACTATCTATAGCAGCCTAACAAATTTATAATACACATCCAAAGTACAAGACATGCTTGAAGTGAATTACGGTCAGAAAGACAAATAAGCATGGTTTTCAAAGCATTTAGTTCCATTGCCAACACCAAGGCAAGCACACCTCCTTCAGTAAAATTACCAAAGCTTCAGCTGGCCAATCAGCCAAAACTTGAGTGCATGAATTAGGATTATAAGTTTACAGCACAATTCTCAAAACAATACGCCATCAGAATCAAAGGCCAAACCAAAAATCCATTAAGAATAGGCATTATGCAGATTGTTAAAAGTTGAAACTCACACGTTTTAATTTTTTAAAAAAAAAAAGAAAAAAGAAAAAGAAAATCGCACATATATGATGGTCAGCAAATGCTTTTATATGTCCCAAGGACAAAAACATACCTGCATATATCACGGAGCATTTTCAATTTTCTTCGCCAGCTGAGTTTTTTCTTTTGACCACTTAGATGGATCAAATAGTATAATGAACCCATTTCCATGTATTCAGTAACCATGGATAGTCGTGGAGGTCTTGTGCACGCACCAAGAAATAGTATAACTGCAAAGTACACCAGTACTCAGAATGAACTCCTATAAACCAATCACTTACTCTTCATACAACGTCATTTCTCAAGTTTGATTTTGACGACCGTGCACAATAGGGTACATCAATTTCCTTTAATCAACCCACAGGCAAAAGGGGGACTTTTACTAAATTATGTCCTATGCACACACATTTATCAAAATGAGAATACAGAAGGACATTACAAAGAAGGACAAGAGACGAACCATTTGGGTGTCGAAGGCGGCTGGCAAAAACAAAAAAAGAAAAAGAAAAAGCATAGTTAGGTTGGATGCTGAACAAACTAAAACAGAACCATAAATGCGTTTAAGAGATTCTATCAGAGTAAAGAGTACCCTAGGATGGAAATCTCATTGCAAAAGTCCTCCATATTTTCAGCAGTAAGATCTTGCTCCAGAAAAACTTTAATGGCAACATCAGTTCCATTCCAAATGCCACGGAAGACCTCTCCGAAAAATCCTATCACAAAATAACATCAAATGAAGCAAAAGAAATAGATGACTCACAATAACGAAAAGGTGCTCAATTCAAAACATTGAGGTTAACTATGACCTTCACCTGAAAAACTCAATTTAAATTTTCATGTTCATATCCTACTATGCTTTCAATCATTTGTGATGACAAACTCTTCGATATAACCAACTCACTCAGACATCCTAGTTCCATGACAGATAACTAAAAAGAGTTTTACCCTCAAAAGCTGTGGGTAACTGTTTATGTGGCGGTTTGAGCATATTCAACCCTAATCCATGACATCAAGCATGCCAAACAATATGTAGCATATGCAAAGAAACTTACACAAAAAATGATTTTAAGAGCATCTACTTCTCTTGCATGATATTTGTATACAAGGAACAGAGAGGTACAAATAAATTACATATGAATAGCTTTAGTTAGTGGAAGAAACAGACGTAAAACCACATGTGTGAGTGACAAAAACTTTCCACTTATCAGGACTTCTCCTAAATTGTGCCGCTGGAGTCAATCAGAACAATTAAAAAGAGTTCAAATTTCAAATTAGTGCACATAATAACTAAAGTCGGATTTATGCTGTTACAGATACATGATGACCAAAAACATTTGTAAGCCAACATTTTCCAACCACCAACAACAAATTCCCCAGAAAAACTGAACTTTCTATGTACCACCGCGTAAATGGAAACAAGCAGGGATTCTTTGACCAATTTCTTACCAATACCAACACGAGAGCCAACTTCTAACTCAGAGTAATCAATGTTCCATTCTTCAAAAGGTAGAAGAGGTTTGTTCTGGAACATAGGTGATCCCAAAACTTTGTTCCATGTCAATACTGTATCTTCACTTAACCTGTGGTTCGAAGTCCCAGTTCTCTCAGTCTGACTTGCATACTCATGAGGAGAAGAAGGTAAAGATATGGCCTTTTGGGAAAAAGAAGACCTTCCACCAGATGAATGGTCGTGAAAATCAGGTACCTGAGTAAAATTGAATCAAATGGAATTAAGTAATATAAAATGATTTTAGAAATCCAATAGGGAAACCATAACATAATGAAACACATCCAAAGCAAAGTTTCCTCAATTTACATGTCATTTCTGGTAATGCCTTAGCAGATATGGATCATATACAAGATGATAACCACAGTAGTGGAGAGAAAAAACAATTATCTTCATAGAGTAAATCACTCCATAACATGTACCAAAAAGAAAAAAGGGATGTCTACATATCAGCCAACTACGACATTGTCAAAAAAAAAAAAATCAAAAAAAAGAAAAGAAAAAAGAGAGAGATCATAAGATCAAACAATAAGGAGAAAGCATACATCTTTTTGAGGATCACTTGCACTCCTGTCTTCTGCTCCATAGGGAAAAGACCTATTTTCATCTTGTCCTCTTAAGAGACGATTCTGCTTCAATGTTTCATTCATTGCCCGAACAGCCCTGACATGATCCATCAAACACCAATAAATTAAGTAAGAAAGCCTAAATTAGAAAATTAAGCAAATTAACACAGCGCAAAACAAAAAATACATTGTGCTATCAGTTCTTCATCAAAATCAAGTTAAAATCTTCAGCCCTAGAGATCTTATTATATGGAACTCATCTTATTATATGGAACTCTACACAATAATCCATGCTTCATCGGAGGAAATCTTTAGCTAAAAAATTTGTTCGAGGATGACTAGATTTAGCAGTTCAACAAAGGCTCAACCAAATGAAAACAAATATCAGTCGACCCACTAAGTGCAATCGACTAAATGGTTCATGCGTCACCATATAGCTCTGTCAACACACATAGTTTCATTTGAATTTTGAAGATCAAATAAATCATGTTCGTTAAAGTTCTTTTTCCATTTGTTTTTTCTAGGTCTTCCCTGTTTCCTTTGAATTTGGGTTAACGATTTTATGTTTTAGACTCTTCTTAAAGTGATGATTGTTGTTAGGAACAAACAATCAAAAAAATTGTCTACCCTTCTCTAAAATGGGAAAAAAAAAAAAAAAAAAATTCAAATTCAGCAATAAGAAGATGGCAAATGAGTGAGAGATAAATAACAGGAAACAAAAGAAAAACAGAAAAAAAGACTTTTCTGTTTTCAATTATAGGTATAAAGCACAGAAAAGAAGTTCATTATGTACAGAACATTTCATCCAATATATTGTAACATTTATCTAAATAAGCATAGAAGATAGCATATCGATAAGAAGGGTCTCGGGAGAGAGCAATGACCTTCAACCCCCAATTGAGATATCACAAGAGTAGAATGGTGAATACAATTGAGATAACACCAACCTTACAATATCATCACCAATCTCTGGAGTTATACTAACACTTCTTCGCCTTAGTCTGCGCGTCTCTGAAGTTGAAGCACCTTCCGATCTGTCGCTAAATCAGATCATGTCTCAGGCCAGTTGGAGAAGGAGGGAAAATCACCAAAAAAAAAAAATTATAAACTACATGCAAAATGAAAAAATCTACAAAAAGCAACAATTTCATTTTAAAGTCAGAAGATCTGCAGTTCTGTTTTCACCATTATTTTCGGGTAGCATATCCCTTTAACATTGTCCAACCACTCTAAGAGTTTAATTTACATCAAAATCACTCACTATTTCTAGCAAACCATTTCAGCACATTCACTTTGCACAAATGTCACAAGAGTAAACAGTAGCTGTGAAAAATTAACAGGGGCACCTTGATGCAGAAATGTCATCAGAAAAATCTTTAAATGATTTGTTATCACCACTAAGCATAGAACGTCCCCGTGCGCGAGATGAAGGGTGCTCTGGACTGCAAAAATAGAACATGATAAGTTTAAGACTGTAGAGCAACAAAAAAGTTAAAAAATTTCCCCTAAAAATGTCCAAGATGAGACTAATTAAGTTATCACCATACATGCAAGTCAACAGAACAAGACAGCCTCATTACAACAATCACCCGGAAGAGTTTACATAAAAATGTTCCTTAGCAAATCCTAAATCAAATCTATTCTCAAGATAACCAAAATATATAGCATCACCAAATGTATCTTAGCTTCTAGTTGTTGTAAATGAAATGTACAGCAACAGCTAATGTTCCTGGTGCCTGCATCTAAAATGCAACAATACGAACAAAGCGACATGCTTCCATCCCAATATGTGAATATGTCGGTTCAGCTATGGATCATCTATCACCAATCATGCTCAATTGACATACATACATTCTTTAAAATTTAAATAAGCCATGTGAAATTCAGTAGTTTCCAAGTCCTTTTAGTTCTTCCATTTCCCCTTTTGTTGCTTTTGAACATAAATTGGGCAATAAAACGGGGAGGCATACAACACCTTGAACTAGCGGTCCGTTGTTCAGCAATGACCCTTCTCCTGCTCCTTCTCCAAAAGGTAGCCGCAATATTAGGTTCGCTGTGATATGAACTGATGGAGTGAAATAATTCAGAAAAATCAGCCCAATAAAATAGATAACCAAGCATAAGCAATACTAATACTAATAGATCTCACTATTTTATCTAGCAGTTAATTTCTTCAATGTTCAATACCCAAGAAACTGCAGTTTTAATGAGTTAAAACATACCTCAATTTCCTATCAACAAAAGTAGAAGACCTCAACATCGTATTCCTTAAAGAAGGCCCTGCTGCACTAGAAGTTCCTTCTAATCTCCTCTGGGACTGGAAGTTATCATCCTTCTCAGCACTGCCAAAAGTCATAATCAAAAGAAAAATTCACAAAGCCAACAAAGAATTTAATTGAGGATGGAAACATTTTCTAGATCCATTAAGCATTTACCCAAGAAATACAGTTACTAACAGTTTATTGACTTCTTTATTGTTTGCCGTCTAGTTTTCTACAAAAATCAAACATGAATATCCACCAACTCTCACAAATTATCAACTTCATAGATGTGAAAAATTCTCTGACCTCTCAATATCGACTCTTTCTGAAACACCATAGAGAGGACTGTTTGGCTCTAGCGGAGAATCACAAGAATCATTTTCTGCAGAATCACTTTCCCCAGCAGCAGAGATGTGTGTCATATAAATAGCTTTTGTTGTTAGAGGGATAAGCTGGCCAGGAAACCGCATAAGATCGACAAGAAGTTCCACAGAATTCAAAACAACTAAAACAGACATATGCTTATATGAATCTAAACACTCGCCATCTCCTTCAGTAGGCAAACCCTGACAAAAAAAAGTTGAGGGAAGAAAAATACCAGTCAAATCATAAATAGCAAGAAATTTCAAATAATGAGTGTATCAAACAGTTTAATAACATGGCCGGTAGCCTATAGTGGACAAAAAATTCCAGTCACTTCATAATAAGTCAAAGCAAATATAAAACAAACAACAGATACAAGATTTCCCCAATCTCTCTGTGCTGGGATGTGTCAAAGTAAATTAGCTGATAATGAGATACAAATATACGCAATAAATATACTCATAAGCAGCCTTCTCAAACATTCAGAGAGCATATTCAATATTCATCCCTGAAAGATTCGAAGGGCTACCCAGGGTTCAGTTGAGTGACATGGAAATAGCTAGATGCCACAACAGTAAACGAGAAATAAATTTTTGAACATAGTGTACCCAATATTTATCATTTTCACACATGTGCAATTGTTTTAAAGGAAACCCAAACAAGAGTTCATAATGTAGCAGCTGAAATATGGTAAGGCAGGAAATGATATGCTCTTCGAGTTCATGTTCACAATTTCACATGAATTAAATACAAAAATCAATCAAAAAATTCTAAATGTAAACTTACCACCATTAAACGACTCTCCAGACCAACTGTATCTGCAAGAACTTTGAATAATATCGCTCGAGGACGGCATGAACCATGCTTTATTTGTCCAAGCATCTGTGCACCTCTGCTCTCAGATAGATGTGAAGTTTCCTCTAGAAAAGCTTTTCCAGGACTGAGGTCCAAATTTGGTCGCTTGTAAAAGTCAGAAACCTGCTCACAAATCAATTAATCATATGAACCAGCGCAAGAAGAAGTTTTCAATTGAAAATTAGCAAAAACCATTATGCGTGAGTGTGCGCGTGTGTGTGTTTAAAGTATGAGAGGCTTGAGTACCAACCATATTGACCATTCATTGAATTACAACACAAACCACAAAGCAGAATATATTAAGAATGTGCAAGTTTAGAGGGTAGAGCAGGAACTAATATTTACTGACCAATCCAGCAATCTTCTTTATCATTGCTGCAGGGTTCGAACTAAGACCTCTAACAAGGGCTACAATCAATTGTTTCAGCATTGAAAGCTTTTTATCTCTTTCGGCATCCACTACTATGACATCAGGTCTCAATCCTTCGAGCTCCAAAGACTGAAGTTCATCCAAAGCAGGAAGCTCATCAAAAAGTTCCTTCAGTCTTTTCTCCTGTGAAAATGCACAACCAAATGAAAATCCTATATGAGAAACAACTGCTCAAGTGAAACAAGAAAGGACTGCAAGAACACTAGAACACCTTCTATCAAAACACAAAAGCCATAACAAAAGAAAAATTTCTTTAGATGATTATTTCAAATCAGCAAAATATATTATTTATAGCTTTTTCCTCTGATTTATAGTGTTTCAATCAAGTGGGACTAGAAAAACTTAAAGAGGAAAGAATTTATTTTAACATAATTCAAGAAATATATTCTGTTTCAATTGACACAACCAGACATCTTACAAAAACCTTTATCCGGTTACTACTTTGAATTCCCATAATGTAGGACAAAAGGGGACTAAGAAAGAAGATCAAGAACCCTCTCGCATGAAAGTCATCTGTAAGGCTATGCACTGGCTAATAACATTTCCTTTTCCTCAATGCAGTAAATAAATAAGCAAGAGAAAAATGACTACATTAAACTGCAGAAAGAGCTCTCACATGAAAGTTATCTGTAAGACTAATGCACTGTCAAATAACATTTCCTTTTCCACAATACAGTAAATAAATAAGCAAGAGAAAAATGACTACATTAAACTGCAGAAATCGCAAAAGAATGAAGATTGGAAGAAAAGAAATCTGGTGAGGCAAGCTAGCAACAAGGCAACACCTCAGAACCAAAGTGCACAAAATGAGAAAATATTTTTGATTTACTTTCTTGTCAACACCAGTAATTGTTATCAAGAGAACTTCCTTGTTTACTAACACTCTGAAATTAGATAAAAACTCAAAAAACGGTACTTGTCTTAATTAACCATATATGACAAACAAGAAAAACACTAATTATATAATACATCACATGAGTTAACCAAAAAAAAAAAAAAATCACATGCAATTCTGTCATCGTGCTTGTTTATGGATGGAATAAAAGGTCATAACGCTTACAGGTACAACTGAAAAGAAACCATTTGGAATAGGGTCAGATAACATTCCGGTGCTCCAAAGGATCTGCGACGCTGTCTGATGTGATGAGCTATCATACCCATCCTTACTTATTGATCTCTTGTTCCTCAGAACTTCTTCTTTGGTATCTAAGGAAACAGATCCAAACTTCTCAACAAGATCTGAGGACCACCACGTATCAGTAGGCCTATGTTCTGAAGGCCCTGCGTCTTGTTTGTCTTCCATTTCCATAAGCGAGCAAAATGAATCACCATCATAGCCAGTTTTTAATCCATTGGCAGAATGTAGATCTCATCGTCAACAAATTTTACTTCCTACGACAAAAAAGACGGAGGTCGTGTGACCTGCATAATGAGCAATGAGTGATCCATGTTCACATTCAGCCTGAGCACAACTAAGTCAAGAACAAATCACATTTTGAACTCTAAAAGGGAAGTAAGCCGGCATAAAAAACAGATGATTCAACAAGAAGAAACAATAAAAGCTTGGCATGATTAATATTGTTTACAGCATCCAAAAATTGTAAAAAAAAGTTTAACAAAAACTATGCATGTTCTTGTCAAAATGTGAAATTGTACAATTTAATTAAGCTACTAAATATATGCCATAATATGTGTGGCCAAATTTATCCGCTATGACAAAGAAACATTTTAATTCCCATAAATTCATACAATGTAGGTTTGAAATGGAAATAATAGATCCCTTTTTTAAAAACAAAAGAGGGAGTTCCTTTAATTCATTTCACACATAATAACTTAACTCATGCACCGCTTCCTGTTATCTTTAAATCAACTACTGGTAATTCCATTTTTCAATTAAAATAAGAAAGCTTCTACCCTGAATTTACTTTTTTGAACAAAGCCATACAAAGAACAGAGCCAAATGGCATTGCATCCAGCAATTAATGAGACGTGGTAAGTGAACAAAAGCCTGACAGCAATACAACTTCCTTAAGGACAAGGATCATCCCAGAATGCGACAAACTAGTGTCCGACAAATCAAGCTTCTCAACACTAAAAACTCATCACTAAAAAAACGTGGTCATGGTTATTCGTGCTCCAAGGTCCCACCACCGACTCCAAAGTATAACGGTTCAGAAACAAGTAGCGTACACAAACTTTCTTGCAACAACACTTACATTACACACTGGCATTATCAATGAAAATATAATAAAAAAAAAGAAGGAAAAGGTGCTGATGTTGCTCTCCTTTACGTTCTTAAATAAGTCATTAATCATCTATAGGAAACGCTATCACTGCCACAAGTTGTGTGTTCAACAACATGGTGTTTTCAACGACGCTAACTGCATATCCACTTCGATTCAACTCTATAATGATCACACACATTAATTAAATTCTGACATTCTGCCCTCAGATTTCCTAAATTCAAGTAAAATAAGAAAAGAAATGAATAAACACAAAACGATTGAATCAAGAGGTTTTCAAGATCCCCAGTAAAAATGAAATGCTCCAAACTAAGGAAACAAAGATTTGATCAGTTCCTCCAACATTTTGCCGTTCCTATTTCCTTTTTGGTTCAACTTTCAGTTCATCATGACACACAATTCAATCAGTTCAGTTCACTTCAGTATCAATTCCCCCCAATTTAATCCAAATCCCAATCCGTGCATTCTCAGCAATGAACTGCCGCAACGCAACCACATATCCAGATATCCTCAATCCGAATACAGAATTCATTAGCGCATTAGCGCCGCATTAATCAAAACAACACCAATTAAGACTTCACCAACACACACAAAAAAAAAATTAAAAAAAAAACGGCAAAGCGTATCATTCAGTGTGTGAGTGCGTGATCGAGGAGAACAATTACCATCAGCAGAGATCTTAAAAACCAAAAACAAAAACTTGAATCTGAAGTCCAACTCCAACAACACTCGAGAACCAAATTTAGCAAAACTGCATTTCCGAATCCTAACGCTTCCGAGAAATCAGCCTCATGTCCAAAATTCAATTACTCGAAAAAAAAATTACATATCAAACAAACACCGAAAGAACAGTGAAAAGAATTTGAAAATGGACTGGAGAATTGAAGAGAAAAATAAAAAGAAAAAGAAAACTGATGATGTATATAACTTATAAGAGAGAGAAAGCGAATGAGATGCAAACGAGGAGTAAATATTTGCGTGAGAGAGAGAGAGAGAGAGAGACAGAGAGAGGCGGGGGTTGGATTTGAGTTTTGTGGATTTTGGGACTGTAATTAATGATGCGCCCATTTGTGAAAGGGATTTGGCCTTTTTGTCACGCGACTGTTCATATGCCGGCTCACAGGGCTTTTCCTCTTGGGCTTCCCTCTCCAGATTTTGGGCTTACTATAATATTATTTGGCCCATTCTTTGAAGTTTTTGGGTTCATTGTACTCTGGGTAACTTTACAGCGGCTTTCCGGCACCTTTTCCAGTCTCCCACCGCGGCGCCACCGTCCCCTTCCGTTCGTTGGAGATTCTGAAATTGAGTTCAGGTGAGTAATGTTTTTTTTGCTGAAACTCGCACTTTCCGCTTTCAAATTATTTCGTCCCATCTTCGTTTCATTTTCATAAAAATTCTTCTGAAATTATAGAGCAATTCTATGATACGCCTGGCTTACTGATCCTTACTGTTGAATGTTCATGAAGTTAAAACTTTTCATCTTCTCACAAGTGTTGGTTTGGATATGCTTCTCGATTCTGTTATGTCCGACTCTAAGTAGTTTTGCCTGATGAAATTTGCTTATCCGAAGAACTCCCGACTGTGAAAGTTGCAAGAACATAACTGGGATAATAGCTTCTTTTTCCCCCTGATGGGATGTGTGCATTTGAAGTGAACTTGTAACCTAGTTATCTGTTTGAAAATTAGATTGTCGATGAAACCTGGATTTGATTAGTACTATCCTACTTCCAGTGCTGATGATTGGTGTACAAATGTCAACGTGAATACGTGATACCAAATGGAAACCTTTTTGATAGGTTGTAATCAAGCTATGTCGAAGTTTTGAATTATAATGTTTTTGCACCAATCTGTACTGCTCCACCATGCCCTGTTCATGTCTATTAGATGCACATGTCAACTGTGGACAATTTGTGCTTATCCACATTTTAATCTTGTTTCTTCTGCGTGTTGAGTTTGTTGTTGTTCTTGATCATGCGAGGAAACTTTTGTTCTGAAATATTATTTTCTGTGACTGAATTATGAAATGGGTGAAAGGAAGAAACTGTGACTTTAAGCAAAGTCAGTTCACTTCTTATCGACAAAGCAAACTTAGTCCCTTCCTTATTTTTCTGATACTTCGATGTCAGGGAACTCAACCAACAAAAATATAGAACTCTTGAAATATGTGTCGAATGGGATTGTAGACACAGAAATTGGGGCCCTTTGGGTTACCTACTGTTCCCAGAAGGGATTCACGATGTGTTCTATTTTTTTCCTCTTAATATTGTGAATCGTTCTCTACATGCATACGGCTGTAATTTTTTGAGGCACGCCTCATTTACATTTTAACTTATGCTTGCAAATTAAATCTCAGGGTCTGCAGCTGTAGTTTTCTGTTGTTCTATTTGTCCGTTATGACTGGCCCATTTTGTCGTTCACCTGTTGGCCTAAGTGAAGTTATGTTTGTAATCATAGGATTGCTTCTGACTAGATGCAGATTGGGGCATCTAGTTGTTTTCTGCTGTTGCAGAACAAATGGGTCCATTGTCAAGGCTTGATGTATTAAAGACGGTTTTGTATGGGAAACCTTCGTCAATTTGCTTCAACTTAAATCAGTTTAAGCAAATTCTTTCCCAGTTTATCTCTACTGGGTTCATCCGAGATACTCATGCAGCAAGCAGAATCATTGGATTTTCCACCGACTCTTCATTTGTGCATATTGGTTACTCTCACAAAATATTTACCTGCATCAAAAACCCAAATGGATTCACGTGGAACGCCATGATGAGGGGTTATATTAAAAGGAGTAAACCCAGAGATGCAATCATTTTGTATAAATTGATGTTGGAAAATTGTGGCTGTGTTGATAATTATACCTATCCTTTAATAGTCCAAGCTTGTACTTTGAGGTTTGCTGAATTTGAGGGCAGAGAGTTTCATGGTCATGTAATGAAAAAGGGCTTTGAGAATGATGTTTATGTGCAGAATACTTTGATTAACTTGTATGCTGTCTGTGGGAATATGAAGGCTGCAAGGCGGTTGTTTGATGAAAGTCCTGTGTTAGACTCTGTTTCCTGGAACTCTATCCTGGCAGGGTATGTTCAGATGGGAAATGTTGAGGAAGCAATGCTCATATATAGTCAGTTGCCTAGATGGAACGTAATTGCTTCAAACTCTATGATTGTGCTGTTAGGTAGATGTGGTAAGGTGAACGAGGCTCTTCAGCTGTTCAGTGAAATGAGGGAGAAAGATGTGATTTCATGGACAGCTTTGATCTCTTGTTACGAGCAAAATGAAATGTATGAAGAGGCGCTGAAATTATTTGTGCAGATGTTGTATAACGGATGCTCTTTGGATGAAGTTGTGATGGTAAGTTTTCTTTCTGCTTGTGCAAATCTGTTAGTCATCCAAACAGGTCAGATGGCACATGGGCTGATTGTAAGAAATGGTTTTGAGTCTTATGTGAACCTCCAAAATGCCTTGATACACATGTACTCTTCGTGTGGAGAGGTGGTAGCTGCAGAAAAGCTGTTTAAATCCAGTTGTTGTTTGGACCAGATATCATGGAACTCCATGGTGTCTTCCTATTTGAGTTGTGGCAAATTGGTAGAGGCTAGAAAAGTATTTGATGACATGCCTGAGAAGGATGTTGTTTCGTGGACTGCAATGATCTCTGGGTATGTCCAATGTGGTCAATTTTCAGACACATTGGAATTTTTTCAACAGATGCTATCCAAAGATGTTAAGCCTGATGAAACCACGTTGGTTAGTGTTGTTTCAGCTTGCACTCATTTAGCAGCCCTTGATCAAGGAAAATGGCTGCATGCTTTCATTAGGAAGAATGGTCTTGTCATAAATTCCATCCTGGGTACCACCCTTATTGACATGTACATGAAATGTGGATGTGTGGATAATGCTTTTGAGGTCTTCACAGACATGGAAGAGAAGGGGGTTTCCACTTGGAATGCTCTTATTCTTGGATTAGCAATGAATGGGCAGGTGGAAAGATCTCTTAAGATGTTTGAGGAGATGAAAGCCAATCAAGTAGTACCTAATGAGATAACCTTTGTTGCCGTTCTTGGGGCTTGCCGACACATGGGCTTAGTAGATGAGGGCCGTAACTATTTTGAGTCAATGACCCAAATATATAATATTGAACCCAATACTAAACACTACGGATGTATGGTTGACCTCCTTGGTCGTGCAGGCTTGCTAAAAGAAGCCGAGAAACTCATTGGCAGTATGCCGATGGAACCAGATGTTGCCACTTGGGGTGCCTTACTTGGTGCTTGCAAAAAATATGGTGACAATGAAATAGGGCAGAGGGTGGGGAGGAAACTCATTGAGCTCCAACCCGACCATGATGGGTTTCATGTATTATTGTCCAATATATATGCTTCGAAAGGCAATTGGAATGATGTTGTGGAAATCAGAGGGACTATGATGCAGCAGGGGTTAGTGAAGACGCCTGGCTGTAGTTTGATCGAGGCCAATGGGGCTGTTCATGAATTCCTTGCAGGAGATAAGTCTCACCCTCAAATAGAAGATATTGAACTAATGTTAGATGAAATGTCCAAACGACTGAAGGTGCTAGGTTATGTGCCAAGTTCTGAGGAGGTTTTCTTTGACATTGATGAGGAGGAGAAGGAAAGCTCTCTTTTTAGACACAGTGAGAAGCTTGCTATTGCCTTTGGTCTCATTGCGATTATTTCACCAATGCCAATAAGAATAATGAAAAACTTAAGGATTTGTAGTGA
Source organism: Oldenlandia corymbosa var. corymbosa (assembly GCA_949775105.1). NCBI lineage: Eukaryota > Viridiplantae > Streptophyta > Magnoliopsida > Gentianales > Rubiaceae > Oldenlandia > Oldenlandia corymbosa. The sequence goes on along the minus strand of OX459118.1, from coordinate 12,396,070 downwards.
TTGTCATGAGGCTGCTAAACTGACTTCTAGAGCTTTCAATCGCGAAATTGTGGTTAGGGATCGACATCGGTTTCACCATTTCAAAAATGGCTCCTGTTCTTGCATGGACTATTGGTAATGTTCATGCGGTTTCCTTAGAAGTGGGATTTACACTTAATGGAACTGGAATAGTCTGTTCAGATCACTATTTCACTTCTTCCTGCTTGCCTGTGGGGGAGTTGACACTATGATGTAAATTCATTTAAGAAAGAAACTTCTGTTCCTGGTTTATTAAGTTATGGTGGAATAAGTTCAGAATCTATTTTGGATTTTCATTTCTGGGCATGATTCACCATCTCTCTTGCCTTAAAAGGCTTCAATGCAGTTCGAAACAAAGTAGGTACCTTTAGTATTTTCGCTGAAGTGTTTGTCCTTTTCTTTCCTCTACCCAAAGCTTCTTGTTTGCAGTATCATTCCTGTTATGTCATGCTCTGATGCAGGTTTTCCAGACCACTACTATGAATATTTTCCTTCGGCAGAGGAATAAGCAGATGAATATCTCCAAATCCTGGTTCGACACCTGGTACGGAGGACTGCAACTTGCTTGCTGCCAGTTTCGCTGTTACTACTTTATTGTTGGGCACCATTAAAAGGTAGACATTGAGAATGCTGTGAATTACTAATGCTATGGCAGCTGTTTGTATTATTTTCTTTTGAATATCTTACACTCACCATGTTTATTATTACGCGACAGCGATGCACTGTTTGTTTCTGTTCATTTTCACAATTCACTGTGGCTTTTGACACATAGAGAAGGTGCAAATGGAATTTTATCGTATGCATACCAAATACTTAATTGATGGCAAGTCCTAGATCAAGCAAAGGAAATGGATATGATTTCCATTTGTGGTGTTGCGCACATATTTGTATTCTAATTTTTCCTTTCGTGATGATTTATGCACATCGGTTCTGTGACAATTCAGGCTTAGGGGTGAGCATTGGTTAGAAGGAATGCGTTGGTTATGGAATTATACACCTAGACAATGCAGATTGTGTATGAAGAGCAAAATCAATTAGTCTTTTTTTCTTTTTATTTTCCTTTTTCATTTTTTGTTTTTGAAACTGTCAGGGAATTCTTTTGTTTGTTTTTTTACTTTGGGATGATGTTTCAGCGTTATCTACTAGTATTATTGTGAAACAGGTGCATGGTTTTAGAAATTGATGGCTCAAGATGATCATCTCTTTTCTCTATAATCCTACCTACTCAAAAGGTACATTTACTGACCAGTCAAATCCAATTATTGGTGGAGAATTCCAACATTAGATACTGGAGTTGAGAAGACGTGAATTTTTTCTTTGCTTTCTTTGTGAATTTTTCTCTGCACAATCTCGTCTAATTTGTTGATTCTATAGACAATAATTTTGATTCTCATTGAACATCAATCTACCAACATGATGTTATATGGATGGAAGGAATCGGCTTGGTTCTGGAGCTAAATTGAGGGATCTTATCTGTGATTCAGTGAACCTGTTCAGCTTGTATTTCAGAGTGGACGAGCAGTGTAGTTCTGGATTGTCTTATGTTTTTTCAAAGTAAGGAAGCTAACATTTTCGGGCTTAGAGATTTTAACATGCAATATCTGAGTTAGAAGTTAACTGAGTGCACTTCAGGTGTCTTTCAGCGAATGAAAATTCTTATTACACTTTCAAGGGTGAGACAGAATGATGCGTATACATTTCATCGGTTGTGCTGTTTGGCTCTGAATTTGGAGAATATTTGGGACCTCTTGAATGTTTTAACCCTCATGTTCTTTTGTCTTGAATTTTGGAAAATTTTCAGGATCTTAATTTCACTCGTCAATGTCATATTTAGGAGTTCTTGAATGTTTCATCTCTCATCTATTTTGTCTTAAATTTCATGAAATTTTTGGCATATTTATCGCAGTTGTCAATGTCGATAGTTGATGCTTTAAATTGCTAGGAATGTTAATTCGGGGCTGCAACGAACCTTTTTCAGCTGCTTGTTGAAATATTAGCTTGATTTTCTGAATCTTTGTACAGTTAGATGTATGGTATGGTATTCAGTCATCTGAGATGATTACCCCGAAGACAAATGCCCTAGTGTTTATAAATAGATTGCCTCATTTGAGTAGGTAGTAGTGAATTGGTGATCATCCTGAAACTGTTGTGATGTGAAGCTAAAGCCTGTCAGAGGTATCTGCTGTAGGATACCTTCTGTCTTCTTTTTTTTTCTTGGAGCTGAAGTGTAATATAAGCCTTTTCTTCTGTTTCCTATTGATGAATTTATGCAGTTCCTTTGCTTTGAAGATTAACTTCTTGGAAATGGATGACTTGAACATTTGCAATTGGAAGATGTGGAATTGTGGATAAACTTTGATACCTGACTTTTATATGGAAACTCTAGTGCCTGGGCCTCTGGCAAAGGAGTACTCCCTTCCCTTTGTTCCAAGAATAATTACCTAGTTTATTTTATCATTTTCTCATTTTTTTTATGAGTAAAACCAAAAAAAAAAAAAAAACCAAATTACTGTATCCCATGTCATATGGTATCATTGCATTAATTGCCTCCTACTTGCCCACAAGTTTCATTTTGTCAAAAAGAGTATTTCTACTCGGTCAAAAAATAATTATCTTCTTTGTTGTATCTGAGACCATTATTTTCGGACAATTATTTTGGCAATTTAGCACATATAGATTGATGAAATTCTCACGAAATGGGATTCTTGTTTGGACACCATTTGTTTTACTTTTTTGTCTCATTTTACCTCTTAAAACACCTCTCAAACATAAATACCAATATTATCCAAACAAATTTTAAATTTACTTTTTAAAATTTATTTTAAATATTATTTTTATACAATTTTCGTCCACAAACATTGGACCACCTCTACCGGTAGAGGTGGTCAGGTAGTGGTCTATACCGGCAGAGGTGGTCCGGTAATAGTCTAAAAATATTATTATTTCATTCAAAATATTACTCAAACAACTTTTTTAATTTTATCTCAAATCACATTTTAAATCATATTTCAAACCGAAATAAAAAAAAAAACCTAAAACAAAATGATGTTGGCCAAAAAAGCTCTTATCTTCTGGAAATTGCAATGAAGAAAAGAAAAACAAACGGGAAGGAGACTGGCTGCCAACCATCTACAATACCCCACGGTGTCGTGTATTTATATTATTACTTTCCTCTCAAATCATTGGAATAATTAGGACAATAAATGACGTCAAAATCAACCTAAATTGTGATGATTATGACACTATTAAATTAACTAATAGCCATATTCTAACTTAATCATTGCAATTTGAAAATTTGGAATTTAGTTATGAATTACTATCAGATATGATATCTAACAATAATGAATCAAAATCAAGAAAAAGGGGGAAAAAAGATGCTATAATAATGTAGCCAAGATGATGTGTCCTTGCAATAAAGTTCTTCATTCTCAACCTTTTAATTAATGGCACGTATACAATAAGAGAAAGCAAAGATCACATAAAGGATACTTTTAATAATTAGCTTTAAGAAAAACACCACAAATACTCCCATCCACACAAAAAAAGATTATTAGAGTAATCTTTCATTTCATTTGTTCTCAACTTTTCCTTTTAAGTGCGTTGTGGAGTAATAATAGTTGTCACGACAAAAGAATCTGATACAAACCTTACACAATATTCGAGTAAGAATTTATAATTTATAATTTATAATTTATAGTGAGATTGAACCATCAAATACAATTAGTCAATATACAATAACACAATCAATTCATTTATAATTGCTTAACATTATTACTAATGAACATCGTGTTATAATTAGACTCGCAAATTTAATAACTACCGTGTAGGTTTTTTTCCCTAGATATTTTATGAGGAAAGAAAAAATAAATAAATGCCAGCTAAATTGTATGTACATGCAAATTATTTTTTCTAACTTAAAATAAAATTGAGCTACCAAACCATTATTAAAAAAAAAAATACACATGCCTAGTTATGTTCTTAGCAAAACTGGTGATGGAATCAAAATCGTAATGGATCTGAACTTTTTACCAACAGATTTGAATTGATCAAACACATCAGAGACACCACCAAACGAATGATTAGAAGTGTAAAAAGTCTAAAACTAAAAACCAAAAGATATTCAAAGTGTGGCAACTTGAATGCAAGTCAGCAAAATTCCATTCTCCCAGATTTTACACCTTCAATGCTTTGCATTTGCTTGCCCCTCTTGCATGTGTATGGCTTATTATGACTTTGAATGAGGACCCCAGTCTGTATTAAATAAAATGTCTATCACATGATCCAAAACAGGTAACCCAAAAGTTTATTAGATTAAACAATTTGAAATTAAAATTGGACTAAAAAAAAAGAAAAGAGTTAAGTATCTTGATTCCCCTCATCCCAATTTCCCATAATAATAATAATGAAACTGATGAAAGCCTGTAACAAATTCATTAGTTCACACACTTTGGAAAGCCTAAAACCCATTGCAGATTACAGTTGAGAGTCAATTCATTCATTGCTCAGATATTAAAAAATTGCATCTTTCTTCTTCAGAATAGGAATGGCAGAGGTGAGTCATAAACTAGAGGAAAACCCAGAAAAGTCCAAGAAAAACAGAGCATATTGAGTCTGCAAAAATTTTGGAGTTATTCTCACCGCTTCCCTTCTTGTTTCCCTTTCAAGTTGCAATCTCCCGTGTCTCTTGTGAATTCTTTGCGGTTCTGTTTTTTTTTTTTTAACTGCTTTCATCATATATGGTACGGTGCTTCCTGCCTAATCATTCTTTCAACCCCAAAATATCAGCAGTTTCAGAATAGTTCAAGAATCAAGATTGTCCATTTATGAAAGGTATTCTTCTTTAAACAATGCGTACTTCTGAACCCAAGATTTCTTTTTCTTTCTTCTTTTCAACAGTGTGGCTCTGTGTTGTTTCTTGAGTTTGTTCATGATTTTGCTTCTGCCGAGATTTGGGTTTTGTGGGTTTGTTTAAATTTGTGGAATATGAGATGAAAAGCTCAAGTTTTATTGATATTTGGTTGAAATTATGCCTTGGCCTGAATTTGAGACTTCCAACCGACAGGAATGGATGTGTTGAATTCTTGTAGAAATTGGGTTGATGTGTTTGCATGTCAAAGGGGTTGCTGGGTTGACAGAATGTTGAATCAGGGTTGCTTGTAACCGATTTTCTTGGTAGTTTTTCCTGGGGATTTCTAGTTGTCTAGTAGTAAATCAGGCCTTTGTTCTTTGGAAGTTGTCTGGTTCTTCAAAAACTATAATCAGTTGCTGTTGTCAAGTTATTGATACTATTATAGAAGTGGGCTTAGGTTGAATTTAGTACATGATGTGTTTTAGTTATTTCTCGAACAAGAACTTGAAATGGATGTTGTCAATGATCGATCATTGAATGCTTTTCTCAGTGTTGTTAATCTTATGACTTGTATTGTTGGATTTTGTAATCCTTCAAGCTGTGAGACTTTTTAATTGTCAGATACTGTAAGATTAATGTTGACATCCATATCTAGCAAAGTAGTGATCGGATCATAATTTTTGCAGTGATTCTGTGATCTGATGTTGCTGGAAAATATGGATAACAAGCAACTGAACTTTGGTCGACCACTGCTATCAGTGAGACGCCATTCATCGACTGTTGTCATGGAAAAAGATGATAGAAGGAGCAATAGAAGTTCTGTCCCAAGTATCCCTCGGCCTCCTGCCTATAAATCTGAACTAAAATCAGGTCCCGTGAGTAACCCAGGTACGGTGCCATTTCAATGGGAACGGAGCCCTGGAAGACCCAAGGATGAGAGGACTACTGGAACTTTTGAAGAACCTCCAGCTGCCCCCAAGCTTCCTCCTGGGAGGGTTTTGATCAATCAGCAAAGCAATGACCATGTCTCGGCAAATGCACTTTTCCAAAAAAGTCAAGACAAGAGTCCTAAATGCTCGCAGAATGTCACCCATTTGGATGAACATGTTAGAGAAACTGAATCTGCTCAGGACATCAAGGAACAGGCAGAAGAGGGGAAAAGTGAATCAGGGGATGATGATGAAGTATATGAGGATGCCCTCGATTCGCTTTCAAGGACTGAATCATTCTTCTTGAATTGCAGCGTGAGCGGGATAAGTGGATTGGATTACCCAGACGTAAAGCCGCCTGATACTTTCTCTACAGATCCTCAAGCTAAGGAATTCATGATAGGTCGTTTTCTTCCTGCAGCTAAAGCAATGATTTCAGAAACACCTCAATATGCTCCTCCCAAGAAGCAACCGATGGTTCAGGTTGAGGACATCCCGAGACAACTAAAGGTAGTAAAGGGAGACAATCAGCCGCAACTTAGGTATGGGCCTAGTTTTGCAAGACATTATGCTGAATCACAATACACAGCCGAAGAAGAAAGTGATGATGAATATAATGAGAGTGAGAACTTTCACGGCAATGCATGTGGCTTGCTTCCCAAATTCTGTTTGAAGAGTTCAATGTGCCTTTTAAACCCTCTACCTGGGATGAGTGTGAGGACTAGGAGGGCACCCATGTCTGTTAGAAGGGTGCAGGCTAGATCTTCTTCAGCTAGTACATGCAGCAAGACTGATAATGAGGTAATTCTTGTATTTGTGAAATTCAAACTTAAGAGTGAAAACCATACGAAGAAGAGGCTAAAGAAACAGTTTTGAGTATAATATTCATGGAAAAATATTTCACTACATTGTTCTGGATTAGTGTTTTATTTTTTTGGACTCAAAAGTTTCTTTTGTATTTACAGCTTTCGAGTTTTGATGCTAGCGAGCAGAGATCGATTGATGGATCTCAAACAACTGAGTTATTTGAAGACAAGTGTGATGTGGCAAATCCTTCTATTGAAATTTCTTCCAAGTCTCAGAAACTTGATGGATCATCGCCATATGAACAGTCAGACCACCCAAACAAATTAGCTGCTTCTATTGGACAAACTGTTTCCCCGGCCATTTCTTCTGAAATAAAGGACGTCAGGAATAATGGCTTAAGCCTCCATAGTAAGGGGTACAAAAGCTTTAGGGATTTATTGGCTGATGACAGAATCTCGGAGGAACTAGATTCAGGGAGTCCTGCGGTTGAGAAAACTCTGTATGTCGATACTGTGCATAAAGGGACGTCTGTGGAACAGAACACATGTGAGCTAACAAACCTTGGAGAAGATGTTAGTAAAGCTTCTACAAAGATGGCAGAAACAAATCTCCCAGAAGATCCTTCCCTTATCAAAACGTCGAACAATGTTTCTAGGAGAGATGTATCAAAGACCGATTTCCATAAAACCCACAATTTTAGTGTCCCCCCACTGGCCAGTAAAACTACTCGAATGACTGAAAATAATGCAGCAAAAGCTTTTGGAGATGATGAGGACCTCTACCAAGATGCAGCCAATTCTGAAATTTTACTAGTGCCTGTTGAGAAAGCAACTCAAAGTTTGAAAAAGAATCCAATACCTGAAAAGCAGCAAAATTATCATGGAATTAACGCCGAGTTTCCTGTTCCCCCGCCCTTGCCAAACTCTCCATCTGACTCCTGGCTGTGTCGCACTTTGCCTTCAATGTCGTCAAAGAATGCTTCTAGGAATTCTCATTTTGGGACTGGAATGCATCTAGGAAATCAGGCTCCCAAGCCACACTCTGGTGATCCCAAGTGGGAAACAATTGTTAAGGCAACAAAGGTGCATCACCATCATCTTAGATATTCTGAGGTGAACTATGTCTCTACATTAAACTGATTTTGGTTCTTTGATTCTATACTGTTTTTGTGCACTTGTATTATGGCAGCAACTAATGTTTATGCTGATATGGGGCTTTTCAGGAACTGCTAGCACCTATACCAGAAAGTTAGAAGCACCATTCCACAATACACTCATCCTGAAGCTTCTCAACCGGATCAAGGTCAATGTTTGTATGGTCTCATCCTATAGTTTTCTATACCACATTCAATTCTGTAAGTAAAACATACGATAAAAAGTTGTTTTGTATAGTGACGATAGGCAAATAGTGAATCTCAAAAGCAGTAGTATTCTGAAGAGCGTATAATCGTTGTTGTAGTAATAAGGCAGGGTTTCTGGCAAAAATGTGTACATGGCAAGCAATCCTCATGATTAGTACATTTCCTCTTTTTACCATAATGGTTGTTCTTTTCTCCCAACCCTTGGCAATATTTTGATAATGCTTATATATCGTGAACTATTCATGTGGGACGGAGGGAATAATAATGCACAAATGATGAAAAGTCGAAAATTTGAAAAAGAGTATACCATGAAGGAGACATTCTGTAAAGGTGGTTGCGTGATTCAGTGCAACTATGGCCAATAAAATGGGATGGACACAGCTGGAGATTCTTGGGAGGGTTTTAAAAACCAAATACTAGTCAAAAATGATCTGCTCTCTTCAGTGAGCACACTTTGGTAGGGGATCAATTAGCATCAAGTCCAGAGGGGATTTTGAACCCACTTGGGTGCTGTGGGGGACTGATTGCTACAATGTTCTTTACTTGGTCAACAAAAAAAAAAAGATTAGAACCATATGGGATTAAGAGGCCATCCAGAAAACAAACAAAACTACATTTTGGAAGGTTTTAATGTATGCCATTGAGCTAACATCTGGGCACAGGGACAACGATTAGTTTGGGTCAGAGGCTTAAATGGTGATGTGACTGACAGAAACAACACAGTTCTGATTAGTTTAAATGTTTTAATCGTGTGTCAAAATCTCTCGTCAATTCACATAGAGATAAGTCACGGTATACACTATACACTCCAAGGAATTTTGTTACAAGGATACTTTATCCTTCAAAATGGTATGTACGCAACTGCACAGAAATGTTAACAAAACATTTCATTGTTTACAAGATTTTAATCTGATTGAAATATTTAACCATAGTCTAAAAGAGTTTATTAAATTTTTGGTTCGGATTTAATCATTTTGATTAACTTATGAGTCCCGCAGTTTTTGTAGATTCCAAAATGTATTTGACAATGAAACCTTCCAATCGTGAAGGTAGCTGTATATAATATATATATATATATATATATTATATTATATATGGAAATGACTATAATCCAATCAACTGAACCGTTCAATCAATTAACATAATCGTTGGATAAAAAAAATGAACTATCACCGTAGGATTAAATATAAGTAACACTGAGCAAACAAACTCGTTAACACACTGAATCATTTAGATTATGAGTGGTGACCGGTTGCACGCATCTGATAACTTCTTTCTACCTTTTTTTTTTTTTTTTTTCTCTCTTGCTTCTTTCTTCGCTTTCAACTTCACATCTCATGAGCCATAAAACAAAATTCAACAATCCTGATTTATTTATTTATTATTATTATTGTTATTTTGGTTCACTCAAACCGCACAATCAACTCCAGTCGGAAGGATGTCAGAATAACTTTTAAGTATTGTTTCTTGCTCTAGTACTGTCTCAAAAATGAAACAATTCGTAGATGTCGTCTATGAGTTGCATAATTGATTTATTCCCAAAAGCCAAATCTTCTATATACTATATTAAGGTAAAAACCAGAGAAAGAAAACTAAAGACATGGAACACATGTCACATAGGATTTAATCTTATGTAGCATTTTCTTAATTTCTTAGACTTAAAAATGCACAAAAAAATAATAAAACAAAAAAAAAAGCAACTAAAATAATTTTTTTAAAAAAAGCAAAATAATAAAAACCAAACCCATATTTTCATGAACCAAATCCTAACACAGAGATTGATTGGAGAGAGTACCAACTCCTAACAAATTTTAAAGAGATCTGCATAAACCTTATCACCAGTGAATTTAAAATGTCATTTAAAAAAATAAATTCTTGTAAATCCAGAGGCAATCATGTTTAAAACTGAAGTCATTACATATTTTATAAAAATACAAAATTTATGTAAAAATGTCTAAATGTGTATGTCTTCCCCGTCCATCGGACGGGTCTAACACCTAGTTATATATATTAAAGGATAGAAAGATAATCGACACGTGTCCCTAATTGAAACCATCAAGTCTCACTTTCAACTTATTATCATTTTAGCCCTTAAAGTTCTATTTATGTGCTACTTAGTCTTCAAATTTATCGATTTTACATTTTCAAGGACGATTAATTGTGTCGAATCTCCAAAGTCCACTTGCCTATAAATAAGCCATAGGCATCTAGGCATAATTCACGTATTTTTTAAATATATTTTTTAATCTAAACATAACATTAGTTAATGGTGACAGTTTTTATTATACAACTTTTCAAAATTTTTGTTGTAATATTTTTGGCCAGATTTTACAAATATACATCTCATAAATAATATCAATACCTCTCATTTTGATCTAAAATTGATTAATCAAAAAAATATTATGATTTTAAGAAATATTAGATAATGTTAATCAAAAATATTAATCATTAATTAGATAATGTAATTACTAATATTTCTTAAAACCATAATATTTTTTTGATTAATCAATTTTAGATCAAAATGAGAGGTATTGATATTATTTATGAGATGTATATTTGTAAGATCTGGCCAAAAATATTACAACAAAAATTTTGAAAAGTTGTATAATAAAAATTGTCACCATTAACTAATGTTATGTTTAGATTAAAAAATATATTTAAAAAATACGTAAATTATGCCTAGATGTCTATGGCTTATTTATAGGCAAGTGGACTTTGGAGATTCGACACAATTAATCGTCCTTGAAAATGTAAAATCGATAAATTTGAAGACTAAGTACCATATAAATAGAACTTTAAGGGCTAAAATGATAATAAGTTGAAAGTGAGACTTGATGATTTCAATTAGCGACACGTGTCGATTATCTTTCTTTCCTTTAATATATATAATGATGTGTCAGAGGGATATTGCTGGACGAGAACAGCGGAAAGGCAAGCATCTGCATTAAGAACAACATATTTGAAGGCAGCACTTAGGCAAGAAATTGGCTACTTTGACCTACAAGTTAACAACACCACCGAGCTCATTGCTAGTGTTTCCACTGATAGTCTCATCATTCAAGAGTTTATCGGTGAGAAGGTTCCCTCAATCTATTTCTTCTCTCTGTTCCATTATAATAATTATAAGTATTTCTTTCTTCTTCTTCCTTTTTTTTTTCCTTTTCTTTACAAAAAGAAAAATCATTTATTTCGTTTTAGTAATTTTGTTTATTTAGAAGACTCTATGATTCAAGACATAAAAAACTTTCATGCGATCAGTTAATTTGCGAAAATTATACCATGCACATTGTTTGCAATCCTAGACCAATGCTCTTTAATTGAACCCGAAGATTCTCAAGCTTACAAACCCGATAAGATACATGGTCATATTGAACTAGTTGATGTTGATTTTGCATACCCTTCCCGACCCAATGTCATGATCTTTACACAACTTTCACTCCAAATTGAGGCAGGATAATCCACAACAATAGTGGGGCAAAGTGGGTCAGGAAAATCTACCGTGATCAGCTTGATTGAGAGGTACTATGATCCTGTAAAAGGCTCGGTGAAAATAGACGGTAGAGACCTGAAATCTTATGATTTGAGAGCATTAAGAAAAAACATTGCTCTTGTAAGCTAGGAGCCAGCACTGTTTTCGGGTACCATACACGAAAATTGTTAGGGATTTATCTGAGAGAGAAAACCCGACATGTAGCCCAATAAGTAAGATAAGACCCATTTGAACTCAAAAGCTCAAGCTAATGGGTCCTGAGTCCACCTTACTTATTAAGTGATTCACATGGCCTCATGCCTCCGATGTGGGATTCACAACCCTTGCCACATGACCCTCAACATTCTCCCCGTCATGGGCAACCTCCACATCGGGCTTCCAAATTATCTTAACAAGCCCAAATCTGTACTCCACCTGAGTAACTGGGCTACCCATCCTTACGTTTTCGCTTGTAGTGGGCCTTTGACTGCTTGAGTTCAGTTAGATCAACCGAGATAATTTGGGCTAAATCACCCACCCAACTGGCTCAACCTGGGCTCTGATACCACTATTGTGGCGGAAAAGGCATGAACACAATAAACCAGTGGAAACGAACCTCAGGAAAAACTCCTTTCCTACGACCAAACAAGCAAACAATCAAAGAACTGATAAAGTAAAGTAGACACACAGATTCGTAGAAAACCCAAATCGAGAAAATCACGGGACTATAACAACAGTCAAATTCTCCACTGGAAAAACAGTCTTCACCAACCGATTGATACACATGACTTCAACTAAAGGTGGATTACAACAATACTCTTCCACAACACCTATCACAAAATAGGATTGGAAGGATCTCACCAAAAAGATCTAAACTGAATACTGAACCGGAAAAATTGTAGATCTTGTTGAGAGGAATACACATGCAAACTTGCACCAACAACTAACATTGTTTCATCACCCGATCAAAATCTCAAAGTGAAAAACTTTCTTCTCGCAACACCAAAAATCCCAAAACCCTAGTTTTCTTCTCTTTTGTTTCTCGCGCACAAAGCTTTGCGCGGCTGATTTTTTCTCACGCAAAGGAGTTGCGTGGCTGCCTATTTTGTTTGCTATCTCTCGGCAAAACACACGCAAAAGTGTTGTGCTACCTTGCTTTTATAAGCATAAAAAAAACCTAAGTGTAGTGGGTTTTGTCTCCCACGGCCAAAAACTCAAAACTAAATGGGTTTTGGTTTTCTCGGTTATGCTGGGCCACCAATTGGGGGAGAAAAAACCGGCCCAACAATCTCCCCCTTCACCTCAATTGGGGGTAAAACCAAACCGGTTTCCTGTCTACAAAACAGGAGCTTGTCTTACTCACAATCTTCGTCAACATATCGGCACCATTGTCATCCGTATGGATTTTCTCAAGAGACAACACCTTGGACTCCAACACATCTCGAATCCAATGATACCTCACATCAATATGTTTCGACTGTGAAAAAAATGTGGAATTCTTAGCTAAGTGAGTAGCGCTCCGGCTATCACAATATACCACATACCTCTCTTGCTTCATGCCAAGCTCTCGTAGAAACTTCTACAACCAAAGTGCTTCCTTATAAGATTCAGTAACTGCGATAAACTCTATCTCTGTAGTAGACAAAGCAACACACTTCTGTAACCTACTCTGCCATAAAACTGCTCCCCCTCCATAAGTCATCAAGTAACCAGAAGTAGACTTCCGACCATCAAGGTCACCCGCCGTGTCAGCATCTGTAAATCCATCTAACGTGGTCTTCCCATTGGCAAAGCAAAGACTCAATATGGAAGTACCCCTAAGATACCTGAGAATCCACTTCACAGCATTCCAATGTTCTTTACCAGAATTGGAGAGAAACCGACTAAACAACACCAACTGCATGCCATCGCATACATCAGGCTGCCAACTGCCGAAGCATAAGGAATCTTTTTCATCTCTTCCTTATCTTTCTCACTTTCAGGACACTGCATTTTACTTAGCTTAAAATACCCCGAAAGTGGAGTTGAGACTTCCTTAGCACCACTCAAGTTAAACCTATCAAGAACCTTCTCGATATACTTCTCTTGAGATACCCAAAGTTTCTCATTTTGTCTGTCACGAGAAATCTTCATCCCAATGATCTGTCTAGCCGAACTCAAATCCTTCATCGCAAAGGACTTATTCAACTCCTTTTTCAACCTGGCAATCTTTACAGTATCATGACCAACAATCAACATGTCATCGACATAAAGCAAGAGAATAATGAAATTACCATCAAGAGAATTTCTTCACAAACACACAGTGATCAGCTGTAGTCCTTTGATATCCCTGTCCTATCATAAAGGCATCAAACTTCTTGTACCACTGCCTCAAAGCTTGCTTCAACCCATACAAGCTTTTGTTGAGATGATATACAAGCTTCTCTTTCTCTTTCTCCTGGAACCCATCTGGTTGCTCCATGTAAATCTCCTCTTCCAAATCACCATGTAAGAAGGATGCCTTCACATCAAGCTGTTCAATCTCAAGATTCAAGCTGGCCGATATCCTAAGTACAACTCGGATCGAAGACATCTTTACAACAAGAGAGAATATCTCATCAAAGTTTACACCCTTTCTCTTATTGAATCCCCTCACAACCAATCTAGCTTTGTACCTCGTTGTGAGCTATTCTTACTTGTTTTCAGTCTGAACACCCATTTATTCTTGAGTTCTCTCTTGCCCTTAGGCAGCTTCACCAGGTTATACGTGTTATTCTCATGCAAGGATTTTGATCTCCTCTTGAATGGCTACTAACCACTCATCTTTCTGCTCATGACTAAGAACCTCTTCATACGACTCTGGCTCTCCCTCATCAGTAAGCAACAAATACTCATGAGCACTGTACTTGGTGGAAGGTGTCTTGTTTCTGGTGGACCTCCTAGGCTGAACAGAAGATGATGAAACTGGCGGTGTCTCTTTTTCTGTAGCAGGATCATCATCAAACTTACCATCCTGCTCTGTCTCAGCTCCCCCTTCAGGAGAGTCCTTTGATTGTGGAGGAACTGGATCTAGATCAACAGGAATCTCAAGTGAAGATTCTGGCATCTTTCCCTTTTCCATATCATCAATGGTCTGGTCTTCAAAGAAGATCACCCTCTGTTGTTTCCATATCATCATTGTGGAGGACTGGACTTTCTAGATGGAGGAGAATTTTGAAATAAAACCCTCTGTTGTTTACCATAGATACAGTCAACACAAGGTTCTAGAGCAATACCTTTCACCTCAGGGAGGAATTGCTTCTTACCAAGAATCTGCAGCCCTTTGACACTCATGTGTCCAAGTCTTCTGTACCAGAGATCAATGGAGGCATTGTGAGTTGCATTCACCTCTCCATTCTTCAACTTTGCATTCAACACATACAAAGAGTTCAACTTCTTTCCTCTAACAATAACAAGTTTCCCTCTGGTAATTGTCCTACGGCCACCACCTTCAGTGCTATGATAACCCTAATCATCAAGTTTGCCAACAGAAATAAGGTTCAGACGCATATCTGGAACATGTCTGACATTCTCCAAGACAAGAGTACAACCTGTATTCGTTACCAATGATATCTCTCCCATGCCGACAAATTCGCATGAGGCTTGGTTGCCCATTCTTACATGACCAAAATCACCAGGTGTGTAAGAGGTGAAGAAGTGTTTGTGAGGCGTCACATGATAAGACGCACCTGAATCATCGAACCAATCACTGTCGTGAATCGTAACATTAATTGTATCATCATCACAGTACACAAATACATCACTGGTAGTTACTACTGCAATAGTGTCATCATCACTTGATTCATTTTTCTTGCCTTTACCTTTTCTCGCTGCTAGTTCCCTCTTGAGAACCCTGCACTCCTTAAAGTGTCCATTCCCTTGACAATGGTAGCAAACGACATCTTTCTTGGATTTAGACCGTTCTCTGTACTTGTCATTCTGATCACGTGGCCCTCTACTTTTACTTCTCCCTCTTCTGTCTGACTTTTTTGTCACCAGAGCCCGCAATTCAGACTCAATACTCTGCTCTTTTCTTCTGACTTCTTCATTCATAAAAGCCTCTTTGACCTGATCCAAGGTCAAGACACCATCCCGGCTTGAATTACTGATTGACACTACCAAAGTGTCTCAACTGTCTGGAAGAGAACTAAATATAATAAAGCCTGCACCTCATCATCCAACTTTAAACCAACATTCACTGTCTAGTTCGATAAACCCTGAAACGAACTCAAGTGCTCATTCATGCTAGCACCATCTTTTTTACCTCAACCTGATAATCTGCTTCAGCGCAAATGACTTATTGATGCCGGACTTCTTCCAGTACATATTCTGGATTTTCTCCCGAAGTTCATCAGCTTTTGTTTCTCCCGAAAAGTGATGAAACACACTTTGATCAATCTACTGTCGAATATTACCAACAATCTTCCTGTGCATATCAGCACACTTTTTATCAGTCATATCACTTGGCCTACCTTCATCCCCTAGAACAGGATCAAACAAATATTTACAATACAACAAGTCTTCCACTCTAGGTTTCCACATATGATAATTGGATGAAGTCAATTTAATCATCGTACCAGCACCCGATGACTCTTCTATTTTATTGGTGTAACACATCAGCTACCGAACCGAGGCTCTGATACCACTGTTGGGGATTTATCTGAGAGAGAAGACCCGAAATGTTTCCCAATAAGTAAGATAAGACCCATCTGAACTCAAAAGGTCAAGCTAATGGGTTCAGAGTCCACCTTACTTATTAAATGATTCACATGTCCTCATGCCTCCGATGTGGAATTCACAACCCTTGCCACATGACCCTCAACATTCTCCCCCATCATGGGCAATCTCCACATCTGGCTTCCAAATTATCTTAACAAGCCTAAATTTGTACTCTACCTGAGTAACTGGGCCGCCCACCCCTACGTTTCTGCTTGTAGTGGGCCTTTGACTGCTTGGGTTCAGTCAGATCAACCGAGATAATTTGGGCTAAATCACCCACCCAACTAGCCCAACGTGAGCTCTGATACCACTGTTGCGGATTTATCTGGGAGAGAAAACCCGACATGTAACCCAATAAGTAAGATAAGACCCATCTGAACTCAAAAGTTTAAGCTAATGGGTCTTAAGTCCACCTTACTTATTAAGTGATTCACATGTCTTCATGCCTCTGATGTGGGATTCACAACCCTTGCCGCATGACCCTCAACATTAATATAACATATGGTGCACCCCTAGAGTTAGATGAATCAAAGGTAATTGAAGACAGCAAAATCAGCAAGAGCTCATGATTTTATATCGGGATTGAAGGACAGATATGATACGTTATGTGGGGATAAAGGGGTGCAACTCTCTGGAGGTCAAAAGCAACGCATCACCATCGCTCGTGCCATAATGAAGAAACTAGCCATATTGTTGTTGGATGAAGCCACCAGCGCATTGGACAGAGAGTCCGAAAAAGAGATACAAAATGCACTTGAAAGGGTGGTAATGGGAAGGACAAGTGTGATTGTGGCACACAGGCTAACCACAATCCAACATTGCCACAACATTGCTGTTCTTGACAATGGTAAACTCTTAGAGAAAGGGTCTCCTGCATTTTTACTAGCTAAAGGTCCCAGCGAGCATATTTCTCTCTTGTTAGCCTTCAAAACAAACAGCTCCTTATAAATGATGAAAAAAAAAGGCAAAATCAGTCAATCAATAAATAAAATGTACCACTATCCCAAAATGATTGTTTATGTTTAGATTTTAACTTTCGGTACAATTTACGCTGAAAATAAAATCCAAACCTGATAATCATTTCATAACACATGAAATCAATCTTGAACGCGAAACAATATTCAAAAATTATATTTCTCAGTTTATTAAAATATAGGTACTATCTAGTAATTTTACTCGACTTCCCAAGAGATTATGATTGTATATCAAATTACACACGAACTACACTAGCACTTCACTGAGAAGGTCTCTTTTATTCTGTGAATTACTAATGCACAATACATGCTGAAAAAAAAAACAAATAAAAATAACTACAATCAGAGAGAAACAGGGATAAAATGAGCTTCGAAAGAGAAGAATTCAGTCATGTTTTTTTTTTCTTTCTTCCCGTATCCACTGAAAGATTATTTAAATAAATAATAATAACATTAAGAGAAAAATGGAAATAGATGGGTTCTTTTCTTCTTAGTAACCACTCGAACGCACATGAACTTTGAAAGCCGAATTTCCCATTTCGACCTGTGTTTCTCTAATTTTGTCAACTGCGGTTGCAACACAATGAGGACAATATGAAATCTCAATCATTTCAAGAGTCGAAACATATTGCAAGGAGTCAATAGGAATCTCTTCCAAACCGCTACAACTTTCCAGCACCAACTTCTCAAGGTTGGGAAACTGCTCGTCTGAAGCTGCTGCCCACTTAATGATATCCAGGGATTTCAACTTTAGGAACCTCAGTTTTGTGAATTGTCCTTCTTCCATGTTCCATGTTTTCCCTGTAAAGGATTGGTTCAGCAATTTCAGTACCTCAAGATGACGTAGTTCTGCAACCATTGTAATCTTTTCCCAGGGCAACTCACATCCATAGAGAGTCAACTTTTTCAGGTTCTCCGGAAAAACAAAGCTAAACCAATCATGTCTTCTCTGAAATGACAAATGAAGTGATTCTAGTTTATTCAGAAATGAAAATATCATAAGCCTGCTACCATTGTTAGGATGATCCCGGTATCCCTGGAGCCTGCATCTTAGTCGATGGATATTTGGAAACTTTCTCAATTGCTTTTCCATGATGTCCCAACTGTCACTTGTTATACTAGATAAAGTTTCTAGCTCATGCAAATCAGGACAATTGTCAAGATTATGTACCGGAAAATCAATGCCATAAACATTTCCGCCCCGGAAGGTTAAGAAGATCTGTTTCAGTTTTTGCAGATTCCATAATGTCTCAGGCAATGTAACAGTCTCTCCGCCTACTAAACATAGAATGAGTGTTTCCAAGTTACATAGGTTACCGATTGATGGGCCGATGCGCCTACCATGGATTGCTAGATATCTCAGTTGGACTAGAACTCCTATTTCACTTGGACAACCATAACGAAGAATCACTCGATCCATATCCAACACTCTCAGAAGCTTGAACGTGTGAAAAATGAACGACGCGTCAAGGAGCACGTCTCCCCAGTGTGCCGTTGGATCACCAAACAAATGCAGTGAGCGTATACGAGGACAAAACAGCTTTGACGATCTCAAATGCTTTGGCTCGGAGTGCACACATAGTCTTCGCAAGTTTCCTGGCTCATTGAAACATGCGAGCTCCTCGCGGCCTCTTAACAATTGAAGAAAATTTTCTTCTTTGGCTTTCCTCAAACAGAACTCATGAAGCAAATCATGTGTGCAACAAGTTTTGACACCTCCTGTGGAGCTTTTCTTCACCCCTATAACCAAACTTCTGTCAATCAGATTCTTTAAGTAGTTTGCTGCAACCTCTTTTAAGCTCTTTAACTTAGTCTTTTGCACGAAACCTTCTGCAGTCCAATACCAAACCAACCGCTTGACAGAAACCTCTTGGTCTTCTAGAAACGCACCAAACGAGAGGAGACATGGTTTCAAATGATCTGGTAAATGTCTGTAGCTTAGCTCTATTGCGTTGTAGCACGGCTCCATACTAGAGAGCGTGCCAGACCGTAAGCTTTGAAGAACTTCATTCCACGCCTCTTGCTTTGTAGTTGATAAAAGTCCAGCCACAAGGACAATTGTCAGAGGTAATCCTTTACAGCATTCTGCAATTTGCATTCCAATTTCATAGGATGATGCAGGCCAATGTTTCATGGGAAACAGCTTCATTTTTAGTAACTCTAAACTCTCATTAGTTGTGAGTGAACGAAGGGTATGAGGTTTCTCATCAAGCATGTTTTCAGGAGCTACATCAGATTGTCGACTTGTCAGGAGTATTCTACTTCCATAGGAATCATCTGGAAATAATCCTTTCAAGCGATCAAACGATTGAATATCCCAAACATCATCCACAAATATGAGATATCTGCGCCGTTTCAAAGAACGCCATAGCTCTTGGACCAACTCAGCTTCACTCCTCTCAAGAATACCATTGGGAAGCTTCTCCAGAGTTTGCTTTAAAAGAGTGAGTGCGACTTCCTTTGTGTTGAACACTTGAGAGATAGAACACCATGCACAGGCATGAAAATGGTACATAACTGAAGGATCATTGTAAACTTTCTTTGCCAATGTCGTCTTTCCGGAGCCGGGCATTCCTACAATGGCAACAACCTGCAATTTGCTTGATCCTCTTGTCAGTCGATCGATAACCGTTGTCATTTCAGTTTCAAAACCTACAACTTCATCAGCTGTTGCGGTACTTCTTTGTGATGTGACCTGAGATGATGATGTGAAATCGACCTTCTGGCGTTGGATCGGCTGTCCCCTGCAATGTAGAATCTTTATGGAAACAGTTTTAATCATCTCAATGTCTTCTTTGATGTATCCAAAGGAGGTTGAGAAAGAACCTTGAATATCTCCAAGCATCAATTGCTCAATGGGAGACTCTATCTTATATGCCACCTCCACAACAAGATTATAAAGAGCTTGGAGTTCCTCTTGTTGATTCTGCAACTTCCTCAATAGTGATTTTAAGAAGTGAAGATGTTCTTCAAATGTTTTTATGTAACTTTGGGTGACTGAATCAACCTCATAGCTTCCTCCAACTTCCAGCAAATTTTCCAAAAGAAAATCTAGAAAGCCCAAGACATTGGTGTTGGGAAATCTGCATATTGATGTTTCTGATACTTGATCCTCAACCTCTGTCCGGATCAATCTAATGTTTCTTAGCAAATCTGGAACACCAAGGTCAACTACAATTTCACTCTGATACAGCGAAAAGATCACAACTCCAGCATCGCATAACACAAATCGGACAAGATCCTTAACATTGGTATCAAACATAAACTTGTCTGGCTTCTGCTTGAGAATGGTTCTCAAGGATCTTAGGCCCTCGTACATTGCTTGCAACTCAACCTTGGAAACCACAAGAACAGCATCCATTAGTAGCATATCCCAGAGATTAGACAGTAGAGAAACAAGGAAATCCTCAACGATGATTAAGGAATCGTCGGTCATGTTGACAGTAGGAACATTCAAAGCTCCTGAGTCCTTCAAGCTCACCAGGGCTCGAGTATAAGTCTCATATGCACGAGGACCAACAGGTTTGGTTACAAGGAGCAAAGCAAACACCATAAATTCCGTTTCAGATTTAGTAATAGGAAACAGACTGAGTGTTAAATGTGCTGCATGTATAGCAAGCTCTTCAATGTAAGTCACGAAATCCAGGAGTAGTCCGGATTCATCATCAGCAGCAGCACCTAAAAGAGTAGCAAAACGGACGAAATTCCTCAAGAACTTGATGTTCTCTTCCACTGTCTCAACCGGTAGATCAAAAAATTCGATGTAAAGCCGAGGGAGCGTAAAGAAATACTCTATAGACTCCAGAATCGAATCAAAAATAGCATTGACTTGACTGGTTATCATCATCATTGGATGAGATTGTGATCTTACTGACTCTGACAAAGTAAAGTAGCATTTGTCTATTTTTAGTTCAACAGACTCAACCTCCCGTCGAAACTTCTTGACTTCGTTGGGAAAACCGGAGGAGAAATTCCCTTCTAAGCTAAGAGTGAGACAATCGGACCGCATTCTAGATTGGTATCTGCAAAGAACATGTTCAATTCTTACCAAAAGTTCTGAGGTTGCGAGGAGGTTCGACTCTCCGCGGCACAACCTTGATGAACATGTAATAACTGTTGTGAGACTCCTTACCAGAAGGGAGGATGATACATTTGTGTTTTCAGCTCTCAGATTGGCATCCCTGCCCAAACTTGTGGTACAAAGAAAAAAGGTTCTGAGACTCCTTAACTTGCCCATCAGCAACCTGATATTCTGTTCTACTTGGAAGTCCTTCACAGAACCCAACAGCAACTGAAGATCATCCAGCACAAGTTGAATAGAATCCAGAATAATGGAGTTGGAGGAGGCCATCTTGATAGTAGTATTTAAGCTGCAGAGTGCAGATGAACCGCAGATCCAAAATTAATTCACTCATAAATGAAACGGGTTGAATGCAAATTAAGAAGACAACCAAATCCAAAAATCATAGTTTGTAAAGCAAAAGAAAACTTAATAATAGCAGAGCAAATCAACATGAACAAACCAAACGGCAGTTGCTGCATAACCCAAACTCATATCATCCTCAACATGATCAGCTTCTTATAAGAACATAATTAAGTTCGGGATATTAATTAATCCTTACCAAGGCCAGTAAAATCTGAGACTAGATGATTATATCGTTTTTGCAAATGGGATGATCTATGGAAGTGATCAAAGAAATAGAAGCACCAAAGCAAAGCCAACGATCGATGCTGATTCCAATAGTTTTTACTTCATCTTCCACTCTCTCATCATCTCTAGAGTTCGGTATCTGCTCCCCTTGGTGGGAAGACGGAGAAGAAATTGATTAGACTTTTTCTTTTTCTTTTTCTTTTTCTTTTTTTTCTTGGAGGTAAAGTATTCACGTTGAAGTTGAAAAATGGACACATAAGAATAGCAAGTTGTTCCGGGTTGAATGAATGAATATAGTTATGACTAATACTATTTCTTTCTACCTACGATCATCAAGTTAAAATAACCATGTTATTACATTATTTATTATTATTATTATTATTGTATAGAGTGTAATAATTTATAATAGTGTAAGAAATTCTTACACAATATAATAATATATTATGGTCAAAATATATATATATATAAAGTGAATTCATGATTTTACAGTTGTATAATGTAAATTAATATACGAAAAAATTGAATAAAAGTATAATATTGAACAATAATTATATCATACTTCATTATGCTCACAGTAATAAAATACACTATTGTGGGGGTGGTTCCTCTAAACGGAGATTCGTATCTTTTTATTATTCATGTTTTGTAACTATTTCAATGCACTCGATAAAGTCACTACTTTTTAATCATTTTCTTGTACTAAAATTACGAAATAAAAGAGAATGAAAAAAACACCCAGCCTCTCAAGAGTAGTCAGTAGTCACGGCGCAGAATATGTCCAAGTTGACATTCACTTTCTAGTGGGCAACTCTGTTTTGATTAATTAACTGCGGTTTCGTATAAGCGGAAGAAACTGTGTCATGTGGGCACAAATCTCAACTTAGACATATTCAAAGTTACTTGTTGGTTTTATTTTAATCATATCATTCATTTTTTTAATTTTTTGTTTTTTGAAAGGTATCATATCATTCATAATGTCATGGAAACAACTAATAAGGTTTTTTAATAAAAAAAAAAAATTGGTTTCAGTTTTTATTTAATCTTCAAATCTGAAATGCACATTCAAACAGAAAACTAGAACTGGCAGAATGCAGAACAGAAGACAGGGAACAACAATAATTCAAGGGTGTTAGTTTTTGAAACCATCATCTTTACTACTTAAAGCTACTGTAAATATTTTTGGACTATTTTGCTCCTCACATTTCAAACTTCCACCAAAGGAAAAAAGAGAGAAAACTTGAAGGCAACTCTCTTCTAAACCCCAATTTGAAGTCTAATTTGATCCAAAATTAATGGCAACACGGAAGAATCAAATCGGGAAAGAGCCGATCTCATCACGGGTACGTTTTTTTTATAAAAAAAAAAATTTATGAATTGTAGGGAAAAAAAAAACATTATGGCCGCCAAACGCGCAAAGAAGCCGTCCGGCGGCGCGATCGGAACGTGCAAGAAACGCGTCCCGATCGTGCCGCCGGACGGCTTCTTTGCCCCTCCGGCGGGTGGAAATTTTTTATTTATTTTTATTTTGTGTGGCCGACGGACGGCCATGGAAGGCGTCCGGCAGCGCGACCGGGACGCGTTTCTTGCGCGTCCTGATCGCGCCGCCGGACGGCTTCTTTGGCCGTCCGGCGGCCAGAATGTTTTTTTTTTTAAATTTTATTTCTAAATTTGTTTAATATATTATTAGTGTATAATTATGTTTAATTTAATGTAATTAGGGTTATTAAGTAGTTATTATTAATTAATAGTTTGTGATTTAGATTGAGGTTCTCTATTAGGTTGTTATTTAGTTTAATTGTGTAAATAATTTAATTTGATTAGTTTGTAAATTAGTTGAGTTTAAAAGACTAATTTAATTAATAGTAGATTAGTTCACAACCTAATTAGTTTAATTGATTAAATTACTTAATTTAAGTAGTTATTAAAGTATTTAGGTTATATTTTTAATTTAATTATTAGTAGATTAGTAAATTAATCATTTTAATTGAGTAAATTAATTTAAATAGTATGTAAATTAGTTGAATTTGAAAAAATAATTTAATTAATAGTAGATTAGTTCATTACCTAATTAGTTTGATTGATTTACTCATTAATTTAAATAGTTATTAAAGTATTTAGGTTATATTTTTAATTTAATTATTAGTAGATTAGTAAATTAATCATTTTAATTGAGTAAATTAATTTAAATAGTATTTAGATTAGTTGAATTTGAAAAAATAATTTAATTAATAGTAGATTAGTTCATTACCTAATTAGTTTGATTGATTTACTCATTAATTTAGGTTATTAAAGTACTTTAGTTTACTTAATTATTATATGAATTGTACGTTTAATCAAAGTGTACTTAATTATTAAACTATTTAAGATTTAGGAAATGTGTATAATTATTTGTTTAGACTATGAAAATATGATGATGATGAATAAAATTTTGTTTATAGGTTTATTGTGATGACGATGATGATAGTGATACTAGTGATACTGAAGATACTAGAAAGCGTAAGGTTCGTGCACGTTATCTGACCATGAGTCGTCGGAAGAAAAAAGAGGAAAAAGAGAAAAAGAAGCGAATGAAAATGACTCAGGTCAATATGGGTGGTGTACCGTTTCAGACTCGGTCTAGTCAGCCGATTTATGTACCCGAGTATTCTCAGGACGACCTGGAAGAGGAGGATGAGGATGAGGAGGATGAGGAGAATGAGTTTGATGAGGATGATGTGCAGGACAGTGTTAGGATGGGTGCGCATCATAGAGATACGCCTATGTACAATCTTAGTAATTACCCTCCTCCCCGATACTCCAGTTGTCCCCGGCCTGGTCCTGGCGGTTTACCCTCTCCCCCTACCCCTATCCCTTCTCCTATGAGTGGTGAGTAGCGCAATCCACATTATAGTCCCTCTTTCCCGCATCCCGGTCAATTCCCACAGGGTATATCCACCGGTAGTCGGCCTCGTCCCTCCCGCCCCGCTCAGGCATCTCCCTCCTACATTGATCCCGTGCCCCCTCGCGGAGGTCCCGTCTCCGCTGGAGTATCTACACGTCCTCCCCCTCTCATTGATCCCGTGGGCCTTAGCCAAGGTCCCTGATCCACTGGAGTATCTACAAGTCCAGTTACCGCTATTGCATCATCAGTTACCAAATATCTATATTTAATTGTTGTAATTATTTTTAATTAATTATTTTCACTTATATTTATTGAATTGTTGTACGTGTATAAAATATAATAAATAATATTTGGCTTACTCATTCATGGTACAGGCGACAGCAGCCAGTCGAGAATTTCTGATGAAATTGATCCGACAATATGGCTAGTGACAGATGAAGTACCTGGTGGGCCGATAGATGGTACTGTGATTCCTAACTTCCATGGGCATATTGCTTATCATTTCTGGCATGGATATAATAGACCCACATTGAAGATTTTTAAAGGTAAAAAGATTCTGAATAAGTTGAAGATGTGATATAAAGATATGGATGATGTAGTGAAAGGCAAGATTCGGGGGACTGGATTGGGTCACCTTCTTCATACCTCGTATGAAGATATTGATCTTGGCTTAGTGAGTGCATTTGTTGAGAGGTGGCAGCCGAACACCAACTCATTTCATTTCCTGTTTGGGGAGATGACCATCATGATGCATGATGTTTATCATATTTTGGGCATTGGGGTTGATGGAGAGTTGGTGTCAGGTACGTCCGAGACAGATGTGTTGGGGGGACATGCGCAAGGATACTTGGCCTGGATGTGAATGGTTACAAATGGAGTCATGGTGGTGTCTCTGATTGGTTCATCCTTGAGCGATTCCAGAAAGCGGACGAGAATACCCAGGCCTCTGCTTTCTTGTGGGTATTGTTGGCCTCGACGTTGTTCATGGGCAAGAGTGGTGGGAGGTGCAATGTTTCACTTGTACATGAGCTGATGGCTGGGATCGAGAATATGGGTTCATACTCGTGGGGCTCTGCTAGGCTTGCGTTCTTATACCGTCAGTTAGAGATGGCTATTAGGGCAAAGTGCACTCAGTTAGGTGGTTATTTGACCCTACTGCAGGCCTGGATATACGAGTATTTCCCGATTTTCTGCCCCCAGGGAGGGCGAGTTACCCGTGGGGGTAATGACAGGCCCAGAGTACATGACTGGATACCACTATCTTTTGCGGGGCCGACATCTGTGCCAGATCGTCTTTGTCAGATTAGGGAGCGTCTCGACCGTTTCACCGAGTTAGAGGTACATGATTGCGTCATTTGACTGTATTTCATTTTATTTTTTGAAAATTATATTTATAAATAATCTAAATAATATTTTGCAGGTAAAGTGGGAGCCATTTGGACCTGGCCAACAAGGAATAGTTCCGAGGACTATCTACAGTGGGTGGATAATGTATAGGAACTTGCAGGAGCCATACATGCCGGACAGATGTATACGTCAGATTGGCTACGTACAGAGTATTCCTCGTTCGCCCATGTCCCCTGATGATGCATTCCGAGAACCCAGGACTACCCAATACTTTGTAGAGCATTCTGCTGTTGACACACTCAGTACTTGGAGGAGATTCCCGGAGTCAGCACACCTGTCTCCTGATTGCAATCTGTCATGATGATGTAACGATGATGCTTGGCCACCGATAGTGTCTTCGTCGCGACATCCATGGCACTCGAGTCACCCAAGACCAGGAACCCCTCATTATGCAATTTCTTCCTGAAATTGTACACTTGCCGTCTGTTAATTTTTTCATCAGGAAAGATCCTCTCAATTGCACCCATGATCTGACACGGTCAGCACCCATCTTTGGACATACCCTGTATAAGCTATTTCACTCCATCGCTAAAGCCCCTCGTGGGATGATCTTCGTCAAACAGCTCGTGGTTATGAATTCCAAACTCACCAGGATACACCCGAATGTGCCACTTCCCATCAACTAAGTGCACATATAACTTAAATTTACACCCAGTAATTTGTGTCTTCGAATCTGATGTGAGATAGTATTCACCATCATCAACTGACACCTTTCCCCTTTTGCAGCATCTCATCAGAACAGCATTCTTCCTCTTGCTAGAAACTACGTTTATTATCATACCATTTGTCATGCCCATGCCTTTCACGCAAGCAACAGCATCATCCTTTTCCGAAAATTCCTCTTCTGTAGCAAACAATATATTATAATCTTCACCATCGCCACCAAAATATTCGAAAGAATCCTGCAAATTAAATATAAAATTACCACAATAAAAAATTGTATTATAATAAATTAAATTAAACACACATTCCAATCATTTAAAAAAGATATACAATTATATAAATAATAAAAAAACATATCTTTACAGTAAAAAGATTAATTATTTACTAAATTAAATTTCCCAATACCTACCTAAATAGCTAGAATTCATTAATTTAGCGATTTAATTAATTGTATTTCTAATACTTAATTAAATACTTATTCCACAAAATTCTTTGATTATTTAATTCCTCCCCTAAATAAATATTATCTCTAATTAATTAAACCTTAATAGATAAATAAAATTCAACTAATTAAATTACTTAACATAACTAATTAAATTAACAAATAAAATAATAATATTCTTACTTAATTAAATTAACATGACATGCAATAAATAAATATAATTCAACTAATTACATTACTTAACAAAACTAATTAAATTAACAAATAAAATAATAATATTCCTACTAAATTAAATTAACATAACATGCAATAAATAAATATAATTCAACTAATTAAATTACTTAATATAACTAATTAAATTAACAAATAAAATAATAATATTCCTACTTAATTAAATTAACATAACATGCAATAAAAAAATATAATTCAACTAATTAAATTACTTAACATAACTAATTAAATTAACAATTAAATTAACAAATAAATTAACATAACATGCATGAAATTAAAATTAAAAAAAATAAAAAAATTTTAAAAAAAATTGTACACCGAACCGGCCCGTCCGGTTGGACCGGGTTCAATGGCCGGACGCGCAACACACGCATCCCGGTTCAATGGCCGGACGCGTTTGTTGCGCGTCCCCGGTTCAACCGAAACGCGTGTGTAACGCGTCCGGCCATTGAACCGGACGCGTTTATTGCGCGTCCTCGGTTCAACCGGGACACGTGTGTTGCGCGTCCGGTCTGATTTCACCTGGACCGGACGCGCAACACACGCGTCCCGGTTGAACCGGGGACGCGCAATGAACGCGTCCGGTTCAATGGCCACACGCGTTTGTTGCGCGTCCCCGGTTCAACCGGGACGGTTTTCTTGCCCGGTTCGGTTTTGTTTAAGTTTTATTTTTTTACCTCTGAATTGCTCATTTTCTTTCTCTCTCTACTGTATCAAATGACAAGGGCAAAATCGTCTAATTTTTCTTTTTGTGGCTTGGAGTACTAAACCGAGTGGCTTTAAAAATCCATCCCCTAATTGAAACCACTCTCTCCAAATGAAACTCATAGACAAAAGAGGAAAAAAGATGGCTAAATTTACGCAGCTAATTTCACCAAGTCCAAGAATACTCGTTGTCTTTGAAGGTGGAACACAAAAAGACTCTGAAACCCGAATTTCCCATATCCTTCTGAGTTTCTCGGATTTGGCAACCCACATCCAAACAGAGTTAATTTCTTGAGATTCTTCGGGAAATCAAATTCAATGCAGTTAGATACTATATGTTAGGCCCGGTGTTCCCCTCAATTGGGTCAACAAAAGGAGAATTAAAACCAAGCCTAGTTAGGCTTTGGTTTTGACCGGGGGAAACAAATCCTTTTGGGTTTGATTTTGATTTGGCTTGACCGGTGGGTTATAAAAACCAAGGTCGCTTTGTGTTTTTAGAAGTGTGTTTCCAGCCGAGAGAGAAGTGGCAAATTAGGGCAGTCGCACACTTCCTTTGTGCGAGAGAAAAGAGAAAAAGAAAGAAAATTAGGGTTTAGTTTTCGGTTTAATTCTCTTTTGGTGAGATCCTTTCGATCCTACTTTTTGGTTTAGGTGTGTGTGTGGAAGAGTATTGTTGTAATCCACCTTTGGGTGAAGTCCTGTGTGTTGAGTATCCCACATCGGTGATGGGACAGACTTGATATCAATATATAAGACTATGGACAACTCCCCTTATTGCCAATTGATTTTGAGGTGAAACCCCATGGGCTTCTATATGGTATCAGAGCCAGCCCACCAAGAGTCGGACTCCAAGCCTGATGTGATAGAATTGGTAGGGCTGAGACGTGAGGCAGTGACTGGGCTGAAAAAAATAGACAAGCCTAAACGAAGAAGATACGTTGGGCTTGCGGGGGAGTGTTGAGTATCCCACATCGGTGATGGGACAGACTTGATAAATATATAAGACTATGGACTACTCCCCTCATTGCTAATTGGTTTTGAGGTGGAATCATATGGGCTTCTATACTGTGTATCCACCAATTGATGAAGTTTATTTCTCATAATTGTGATAGTAGAGATTTGACTGTTGTTACAGTTCCGTGATTTTTTCCAATTTGAGTTTTTCACGTAAATTCGTGTGTCTACTTTACTTTATCAGTTCTTGAATTATTTGCTTGTTTGGTTGGTTGTCCTATTTTATTGGTAGGAGAAAAAGAGTTTTTCTTGGGAATCTTTTCCGCTGGTTTGTTGTGTTTATACCCTTTTCACCACAACACTATATCATGAAATGACACATGAAGTGATTCTAGCCGACTCAGAAATGCAATGACATAAGCTGGCTTACGGTACCATTATCAGGATCATCCTCATTTGTTCGTAGGCTGCATTTTAGTCGGCGAATGTTTGGAAACTTTCTCAATCGCTTCTCCATGTTGTCCCAATTCTGACTCCCCAGGTTAGATAAACTGTCTAGCTCATACAAGTTACTGGAGCTGTCGAGATTGTCAACAGGAAGTTCAATGCCAAAAGAAGGTGATCCATAATTGCTTATGCACACATGTCTCAATTTATGCAGATTCCAGAATGTCTCCCGCAATGCAACAAAACCTGATAATGGACGAAGAATGAGAGTTTCTAAGTTATGAAGGTTACTATGGATGGGCTGACATTTGTAGGACTTTTCATTGCCAAATATCGCAACTGGACCAGAAGTCCTATTTCACTTGGAAAATCATTGCCGGAATAAATATGTTATATATCCAACACCATAAGAAGCTTGAAGATGCGAAAGATGGACAAGACGTCGATTTCATGTCCATACCATGGGTTTGGATCAAAGAACATCAGTGAACGCAAACGAGGACAAAATAGCTTGGACTCCAAAAACTGCTCTGGCTCAGCGTGTATGCACAATCTTCTCAGGTTGCCTGGCTCATTGAAACATAAAAGCTCCTCAGAGCTTTTTAAAAGTTCAAAAAAATTGTCTTCTTTGGCTTTTCGCAAACAGAAGTCATGAATCAAATCATGTGTCCAACAGGCTTTGACATGTCCCCTGGAGGTCTTGTTGGCCTCAATAACTAAACTCCTGCCAATCAAATTCTTCAAGTAATCTACTGCAACCTCTTCTAAGCTCGTGGACTTAGATTTTCGCACGAACCCTTCAGCGATCCAATACCAAATCAACCTCTTGACCGAGACATCTCGGTCTTCTGGAAATGCTCCAAAAGAGAAGAGACATGGCTTCAAATGATCTGGTAGATGCCTGTAACTCAGCTCTATCGCATAGCGACATTGGTCTGCACTGGAGGTGATGCCTGACCTAGATTCTCGAGAACTTCATTCCAAGCATCTTGATTTCTTGTTAATAAAATTCCAGCCATGACAACTATTGTTAGAGGTAATCCTCTACAAATTTCTACAAGTTGCTTTCCAACTTCATATAATGATGCCGGCCAGTCTTTCCCAGGGAACAACTTACACCTGAATAACTGGAAACTCTCATTGCCGGTGAGTGGACGAAGAAAATGAGGCTTCTCATCAAGTAGAGCTTCTGGAGCTGCATCATATTGTCGACTTGTTAAGACAATTCTACTTGCCTGCGAATCATCAGGAAATGATACTTTCAGGCAATTAAATTGACAAGTCGTTGTCACACTAATCAAATATTAATTACCTACTTAATACAATTACTAGTAGTAAAGTAGCAGGCAGGGTCGATCCCATAGAGAAGGTTACCAAGTACCGGTTAAAATTATTTCTTATTATTATTTAGATTAATAATTTATCAACTTAAACTAATCTAAACCTAAAACTATCAATTGTAATTATTTAAAGACATAAATAAGTAAAAGAAAAATCTAGGGCAAAGGGTTCACCAACCGACTATTCAGTTTAATTTAATTTATAGATATGTGACTTTCGACTCTCATTAATCTCACGAAAATTCACCAATTTAAGAATTATACACTCTCGTGTCATAATCCTTTTACTTAGATTAACCCTATGACTACTCTCGTGACTATAGGGATTAATAAAAACACATTAAGAACTTTGGAATTACTAGTCGCAAAGGCGATGTTCCTACTCTCATGGCTCACTACCTAAGTTTATTATTCCTACAAACTAATACTAGCCTTCCACTATCGCTACTTCAGCTAGCATCTTAAAGCATGCAAATGTTGATCATGTATGCACATGGATGAAAAACAAGAATAATAAATATTAATTAATAAAAAAGTCACAATCATAACTTAAATTAAATTAAATAATATGGTGGCTACATCCAAAAACCTAGATTAAATAATTTAGCTACACATCATCTCAAAAATAAATAAAACAATAAAACCCGGGAAAAGTAGGCCAAAAGTTGAGATTGAAGTTGATTCCTTCCTCCTCCCTCCGATGATGCGTGAAGATGATGATGGTGCTGGTGGCTTAAAGTGGTGTGCGTGGAAGTGTTAGGCGGAAGAGATGGAGCTGGTTTTGGAGTTGGGGGATTTGATGCGTGAAAAAGGGCTGGGTGGAGAATGATGGCTTCGATGATGATGATGATGAATAGAGGTGATGGGTAGTGCAGTGAGGGTGAGCAAGGAAGAGAAAGGTTCGGTGGTGCGTGGGAAGTTTGGGGGGACTTGGTGATTCGTGGAGAAAGGCGGGAGGAGAAGGAGGTGATGAGGCGTGGGGTTTGGCCAAAACAAGGGGGTGGAGATGGTGGAAATTCGGTCAAGTTCTCCCTCCTCCAAAAATAAAACTCTAATCCTCTTTTTATAGGCTTTCGTCAAATCCTATTTCTTCAGGAATAAGAAAGTTATTTTTTTTTCAAGTCAATTTAAATTAAAACTCCTCCAACTCTTCAAGTGCTACAATTTCTTCCTTGTCAATTTATCAAATCTTCAATTCTCCCTTTGAGTTACTTTAATCTTCATTTTAGCCCAAAATTTCAATAATTCCTCCATTCGAGTACAATTCCTACAATTAAAGATAAAATCACATAAATAGCATATTTGTACTCAAAATATTTTGCAAAAATTACAAATTAGGGATATAATAAATAGGTAAAATATAAGCATATCATAAATGCTTTGATGTCCCATACATCATCCATAATTATGAGATACCTACGTTGTTTCAAAGAACGCCAAAGCTCTTGAACCAAATCACCTTCAGTCATCTCAATGTATCCATTGGGAAGCTTTTCTGGCATTTGAGCTAAAAGAGCAAGTACAACTTCCTTCATGTTGAAAACTTGAGAGATCGAATCATGCACGAACATGAAAGTGGTGCACAAAGTGGTCTTTCCTAAGCTGGGCATACCTATAATGCAACAACTTGCAACTTGTTTGATCCTCTTGTAAGTCGATCGATAATTGCTGTTGTCTCAGCTTCAAAACCTGTTGGGCCAATATTTCTTCTCAATTGAGCCCAACATGATTTAAAGCCAAAATCCATGTTGAATTTGGTTTGGTTTGGCCGAATAAAAGGAAAACCAGTTGGATTTGGTTTTTTGGTTTGATTACTTATAAAAGCAATGTGGCCATGACTTTTTGACCGTGAAATTTGACAAGCAAATTTGGGGCAGCCACACATTATCTTTGTGCGAGAGAAAAGAGAAGAGAAAATTTAGTTCTGGGGTTTTTTATGTTGCGAGAAGAAAGTGTTTCACTTTAAGGCTTTGATCGGGTGACGAAACAGAGTCGGTTATTGGTGCAAGTTTGCATGTGTGTTCCTCTCAACAAGATCTATAAATCCTTCGATTTAGTTTTCAGTTTAGCTCTCTTTTGGTAAGATCCTTCCAGTCCTACTTTGTGATAGGGGCGTGTGGAAGAGTAATATTGTTGTAATCCACCTTTGGGTGAAGTCCTGTGTATCCACCGGTTGGTGAAGACTGTTTTCCATTATTGTGATAGTGGAGATTTGACTGTTGTTACAGTCCCATAGTTTTTCCCGATTTGGGTTTCCACGTAAATTTGTGTGCCTCCTTTACATTATCAGTTCTTGAATTATTTACTTGTTTGGTTGGTTGTCCAATTTTATTGGTAGTAGGAAATGAGTTTTTCTTGGGAATCATTTTTGCTGGTTTGTTGTGTTTATACCCTTTCTGCCACAATAGTGGTATCAGAGCTCAGGTTTGGTAGTTGAGGTGTTATACCAATAAAATAGAAGAGTCATCGAGTACTGGTACGATGATTAAATTGACTTCATCTAATTATCATATGTGGAAGCCTAGAATGGAAGATTTGTTGTGTTGCAAAGATTTGTTTGATCCTGTTCTAGGAGATGAAGGTAGGCCAAGTGATATGACTGATAAAAAGTTAGCTAATATGCACAGGAAAACTATTGGTAATATTCGACAGTGGATTGATCAAAGTTTGTTTCATCACTTTTTAAGAGAAACAAAAGCTGATGAACTTTGAGAGAAAATCCAGAATATGTATTGGAAGAAGTCCGGCATCAATAAGTCATCTACGCTGAAATAGATTACCAGGTTGAGGTACAAAGATGGTGATAGCATGAATGAGCACTTGAGTTCGTTTCAGGGTTTGTTGAGGCAGTGAATGTAGGTTTAAAGTTGGATGATGAGGTGCAGGCTTTGTTATTGTTTAGTTCTCTTCCAGACAGTTGGGATACTTTGGTATTGTCAATTAGTAATTCAACCCAGGATGGTGTCTTGACCTTAGATCAGGTCAAAGAGACTTTGATGAATGAAGAAGTCAAAAGAAAAGAGCAGAGTATTGAGTTTGAGTCGTATGCTCTGGTGACAGAAAAGTCAGATAGAAGAGGGAGAAGTAAAAGTAGAGGGACACGTGATTGGAATGACAAGTCCAGAGGACGATCTAAATCTAAGAAAGATGTCATGTGCTACCATTGTCAAGGGAATGGGCACTTTAAGAGGGAGTGCAGGGTTCTCAAGAGAGAACTAGCAGCGAGAAAAGGTAAAGGCAAGAAGGATGAATCAAGTGATGATGACACTACTGCAGTAGTAACTACCAGTGATGTATTTTTGTATTGTGATGATGATACAATTAATGTTGCGAGTCACGACAGTGATTGATTCAGTGATTCAGGTGCTTATCATGTGACGCCTCACAGACACTTCTTTACCTCTTATACACCTGGAGATTTTGGTCGTGTAAGAATGGGCAATCAAGCCTCGTGCGATGTTGTCGGCATGGGAGAGGTATCATTGGTAACAAATACAGGTTGTACTCTTGTCTTGAAGAATGTCAGACATGTTCCGGATATGCGTCTAAACCTTATTTCCATTGGAAAACTTGATGATGAGGGTTATCATAGCACTGAAGGTGTTGGCCGTTGGACAACTACCAGAGGGAATCTTGTTATTGCTAGAGGAAAGAAGTTGAACTCTTTGTATGTGTTGAATGCAAAGTTGAAGAATGGAGAGGTGAATGCAACTCCCAATGCCTCCATTGATCTCTTGCACAGAAGGCTTGGACACATTAGTGTCAAGGAGCTCTAGATTCTTGGTAAGAAGCAATTTCTCCCTGAGGTAAAAGGTACTGCTCTAGAACCTTGTGTTGACTGTATCTATGGTAAACAACATAGGATTTCCTTTCAAAATTATCCTCCATCTAGAAAGTCCAGTCCTCTAGAGTTAGTTCATATAGATGTATGTTACATGAAAGATAGGTCGTTGGGTAGAGCATTGTACTTTGTTACTTTCATTGATGACTATACTCGAAAGGTTTGGTGTTTATCTTTGAAATCTAAAGATCGGGTATTAGATGTATTCAAAGACTTTCACCTTAAAGTTGAACGAGAGACTGGCAAGAAGTTGAAGTGTATTCGAGCAGATAATGGTAGTGAGTACAGGGGTCCGTTTCAGAAGTATTGCTGAGACCATGGCACTAAACTTCAGAAGAGTGTTCCGAAGACTCCGCAATAGAATGGCGTGGCAGAAAGAATGAACAGAACTATTACGAAAAAGGTTAGGTGTATGCTCTTGAATGCAAAGCTGCCTAAATCTTTTTGGGGTGAAGCCATGCAGACAGCAGTTGATTTGATCAACCTATCTCTCTCAGTTATGTTGGATGGTGATCTACCACAACGAGTGTGGACAGGAAAAGATGTCTCATTTGGACATTTGCGAGTTTTTGATTGTCGTGCCTTTGTTCATATTCCCAAAGACAAAAAGTCGAAACTTGATGGAAAATCCAAGCAGCGTATATTCTTGATGATTTTGGGTACAGACTTTGGGATCCTGTAGAGAAGAAAGTTTTCAGAAGCAGAGATGTGATCTTCTTTGAAGACCAGTCCATTGATGATATGGGAAAAGGCTAGATACCAAAATCTTCACCTGAAATTCTTGTTGATCTAGATCTAGTTCCTCCACAATCAGATGATTTTCCTGAAGGGGGAGCTGAGACAGAGCAGAATGGTGAGTTTAATGATAATCCTACTTCTGAAACAGAGACACCACCGGTTTCATCACCTCCTGTCCAGCCAAGGAGGTCCACCAGAGACAAAAAACCTTCCACCATGTACAATGCTCATGAGTATTTGTTTCTTACTGATGGGGGAGAACCAGAGTCGTATGAAGAGGTTTTTAGTCATAAGCAGAAAGATCAGTGGTTAGCAGTCATGCAAGATGAGATCAAATCCTTGCATGAGAATAACACGTATGACCTGGTGAAGCTGCCTAAGGGCAAGAGAGCACTCACGAATAAATGGGTGTTCAGACTGAAGACAAGTGAGAACAGCTCACAACCGAGGTACAAAGCTAGATTAGCTGTGAAGGGATTCAATCAGAGAAAGGGCATAGACTTTGATAAGATATTCTCTCTTGTTGTAAAGATGTCTTCGATCCGAGTTGTGCTTGGGATAGCGGCCAGTTTGAATCTTGAGATTGAACAGCTTGATGTGAAGACAGCCTTCTTGCATGGTGATTGGAAGAAGAGATTTACATGGGACAACAAGATGGGTTTCAAGAGAAGGGGAAAGAGAAGCTTGTATGTCGTCTCAACAAAAGGTTGTATGGGTTGAAGTAAGCTCCGAGCAGTCCTACAAGAAGTTTGATGCCTTTATGATAGGGCAGGGATACTAAAGGACTACAGCTGATCACTGTGTATTTGTGAAGAAATTCTCTGATGGTGATTTTATAATTCTTTTGCTTTATGTCGATGACATGTTGATTGTTGGTCATGATACTGCAAAGATTGCCAGGTTGAAAAAGGAGTTGAATAAGTCCTTTGCAATGAAGGATTTGGGTCCGACTAGACAGATCCTTGGGATGAAGATTTCTCGTGACAGACAGAATGGGAAGCTTTAGGTATCTCAAGAGAAGTATATCGAGAAGGTTCTTGATAGGTTTAACATGAGCGGTGCTAAGGAAGTCTCGACTCCACTTGCGGGGTATTTTAAGTTAAGCAAAACGCAGTGTCCTAAAAGTGAGAAAGATAAGAAAGAGATGAAAAAGGTTCCTTATACTTCGGCAGTTAGTAGCCTGATGTATGCGATGGTTTGCACAAGGCCAGACATAGCTCATGCAGTTGGTGTTGTTAGTCGGTTTCTCTCCAATCTTGGTAAGGAGCATTGGAATGCTCTGAAATGGATTCTCAGGTATCTTAGGGGTACTTCCAGATTGAGTCTTTGCTTTGGCAATGGGAAGACCATGTTAGATGGATATACAGATGCTGACATGGCGGATGACCTTGATGGTCAGAAGTCTACTTCTGGATACTTGATGACTTATGGAGGGGGAGCAGTTTCACGATAGAGTAGGTTGTAGAACTGTGTTGTTTTGTCTACTACAGAGGCAAAGTTTATCGCAACTACTGAATCTTGTAAGAAAGAACTTTAGTTGCAGAGGTTTCTACAAGAACTTGACATAAAGCAAGAGAGGTATGTGGTTTACTGTGATAGCCAGAGCGCTATTTACTTAGCTAAAAATTCCACATTTCATTTGCGGTCGAAACAT
Organism: Oldenlandia corymbosa var. corymbosa; assembly: GCA_949775105.1. NCBI lineage: Eukaryota > Viridiplantae > Streptophyta > Magnoliopsida > Gentianales > Rubiaceae > Oldenlandia > Oldenlandia corymbosa. The sequence continues at coordinate 12,358,973 of OX459118.1, read as the reverse complement.
ATTGATGTGAGATATCATTGGATTCGGGATGTGTTAGAGTCCAATGCGTTGTTTCTTGAGAAGATCCATACAGATGACAAGGTTGCCGATATGTTGACGAAGACTGTGAGTAGAGACAAGCTCCTGTTTTGCAGACAGGAAGCCCGGTTTGGTTTTACTCCCCAGTTGAGGTGAAGGAGGAGATTGTTCGGCTAATTTTTTCCCTCAATTGAGCCCAGCATGATTTAAAGCCAAAATCCATGTTGGATTTGGTTTGGTTTGACCGAATAAAAGGAAAACCAATTGGATTTGGTTTTTTGGTTTGATTGCTTATAAAAACAATGTGGCCACACTTTTTGGCCGGGAATTTGACAAGCAAATTTGGGGCAGCCGCACATTATTTTTGTGCGAAAGAAAAGAGAAGAGAAAAAAACTAGTTCTGGAGTTTTTTTGTGTTGCGAGAAGAAAGTGTTTCACTGACTTTGATCTGGTGACGAAACAGAATCAGTTATTGGTGTAAGTTTGCATGTGTGTTCCTCTCAACAAGATCTACAAATTCTCTGGTTTTGTTTTCAGTTTAGCTCTCTTTTGGTAAGATCCTTCTAATCCTACTTTGTGATAGGGGTGTGTGGAAGAGTATTATTGTTGTAATCTACCTTTGGGTGAAGTTCTGTGTATCCACCGGTTGGTGAAGATTGTTTTCCATTATTGTGATAGTGGAGATTTGACTGTTGTTACAGTCCCGTAGTTTTTCCCGATTTGGATTTCCATGTAAATTCGTGTGGCTCCTTTACTTTATCAGTTCTTGAATTATTTGTTTGTTTGGTTGATTGTCCTATTTTATTGGTAGTAGGAAAGAAGTTTTTCTTGGGAATCGTTTTCGCTGATTTGTTGTGTTTATACCCTTTCCGTCACAACAAAACCTACAACTTCATCAGCTGCTGTCGCGGACCTTTGTGGTGCGACCTGAAACGGTGGTGTCCTTGTTAGTTTCTGGAATTGGAACGGTTGTCTCCTGCAACAGAAAATCTTCATGGCATCTGTCTTAATGATCCCAATGTCCTCTTTGATGGATACAAATGAAGCTGAAAAAGAATTTTGACTATCTCCAAGAACCAACTGATCAATGAGAAACTCCATCTTGTATGCCACTTCTACAGCAAGATTGTGAAGAGCTTGAAGATCTTCTTGTTGTAACTGCTCCAGTATTCCCACAAATGATCTTAAGAACACAAGATGCTCTCCAATAATTTGAATGCAACTTTGGATATCTGAATCATCCATACAGTTTCTCACTTGCAGTAAATTCTCCAAAAGAAAATCCAAAAAGCCCGAGAGATTGGTCTTTGGAAAGTTGAACTTTGCCTTTTCCACTGCTTGCTCTTCAACCACTGTCCGAATCTCCTTAATGTTTTCTAGCAGACCTGGAACCCTAGGATCAATGGCAATATCTTTCTGATAAAGCGAAAAGATCCACAATTCCAGCATCACATATCACAAATCCGACAAGGTTCCTAATTTTGACATCAACAAACTTGTTTGGCTTCAACTCAAGAGCCATCCTTAAGGATCTTAGTTCCTCATACAGTGATTGCAACTGATCCTTCAATGAAAAAAGAGGAACAGTATCCAGTTGCAGGATCTCCCAATGATTGCACAGTAGAGAAACAACGAAATCCTTGAAGGTAATTATGGGATCACCATACATGTCGACAGCGGGAATATGTGACTCTCTGATGAAATGCTTTAAGCTTGCAAGCACCCTAGTGTAAGTCTCGGCTACACGAGAATCGATAGACTTGATTTTGTGCAGCAAAGCAGAGATCATAAGATTTGTTCCATCATTATAGGAAAATCTTAATGAAAGGTTAAACTCATAGGAAGTCAAAGTTGAAGAAAGACGTACTGTTATTTGAGCAGCAGTCATAGCAAGAGCTTCAATGTGACTCAACAATTCTTGCAGTTCTCGGGGCTCATCAGCACCTGAAAGAGTAACAAGACGGAAGAAAGTTCTCAAGAATGTGACATTTTCTTTCAAGGATGCTACTGGTTCCACAAGAAAACCTGTAACATTTCTAGGGTGGGAAAGGAAATCATCTAGATTCTCCAGAGTGGAATCAACAATATCCTTGACATGATTGGTCATTGGAGAACTTGATTGCTGCAATTAGTCTAACAAAGTGATGTACCATTTCTCTATTTCTTCTTCAAAAGAATCCATGTCCAGTGTAAAGGCGATAACTTTGTACACGACATCATCAGGCTTTTCATCATTCTTTAATCTGAGACAATAAGAGCGGATATCATTTTAGTGTCTGCAAAGGATACATTCAATCCTCACCAAAAGAGAGCCCAAACTTCTGTCCGCATTAATGTTCTCCTTGTTTTCATCGGTCCTCAGATGCAAGTCGCGATCCAGCCTTCTTGAAAAGATAACGAATGTCTTGAGAAGTCTGAGCTTGCCCATCAGTAACATGATATTCTCTATTAGTATAGGATCATCAACGGAACACAGGAGCGGCTGAAGAGCATCCAGGGCAGAATGAATATGAGTAATAATGGAGTTGGAGGAGGAGGCCATCTTGATTTTAGCTGCAGTACTGCAGATCACAGGCTTTTTCGAAATCCAAATAGCAGAGCAACTAGATGAAAAAAAACGGCAAATATATGTAAATGCAAATACAAACGAAATCAATAATCAGTTGAAAGGCTGGGAACTTCAAAAAGAAATCCAAAGTGAAGATCATACTACACATGAATTCTAAACATTCAACCAATTCAAGAGTAAAGCCTTATGAACACTGCAAATGTTATCATCAATTCATCCATCATTTCTATCTTTAAAATGTTACTCTGTGCCTTGATTTTTCTTCCTTGAATTGATGTTGAATACATTTCTATTCAATTGGGTCACCAGGAAACTTCATATAGAATAGTAACAGATTCGTGTAAATTCAAAAGCATACCTCCAAAGTAGGATCCGACAACTCAACGAAAACAGCAGTTGTAGTTATGGCAGTCGGGAACCGTCCGGGATGCGTAATCAACGAACAAAAATTTGAGCTAAAACCTCTCTGCAGTGTACATATTTTGCTGAGCCATTGACTTTGTTGCAACATCAGAGAAAAATTGGCTGTTGATCAGATTGATTTGCGGGAGGTCAAACAGATGGGACAAATTGAAATGAGAGAGATGTCAAATACTCCCTCCATTCACAAATAGATGTCGTTGGAGGAAAACCCAAATATTCCAAAATAGATGTCGTTCTCACAAATCGAGGCATATTTTGTCAATTTTTTCCAATATCACCCTTATATTAGAAATTGTTGTGATGTTTAATGTAGAATTGTATTAGAAGTGAATTTTATTGGGACTACAATTGAATTAAGAATAAATGAAGGTATTATAGTATTTTAACAAGATAATTATTGCCTCCTTAAACTTTGTGAAATCTCTCTAGCGACATCTATTTGTGAATGGAGAGAGTAGTCAATTACATCGTATTAGTAATCTTATCCTTCAACATGGTAGTAGGGGCAATTAAAATATTACACCGTGCCAATTAAAGGAATCTTGGACTAACAGCATGCCATAAATTTTTTCGTTCCTTTGAGATAACTTTCGATTGAGGGCTATGAATGAGACCAATAAAAAATAGAGCGTAATTTATAACTCTATCCTAAAAGGATAATTATTTTAGAATGAAGGCATTACTCCTATTTTTGTTACTAGCATAGTGATACGTACAGAGAAAAAATGACAATGAAAATTTACAAAGAATGATGTGTCAAACATATAAATTAGACCCTAACTTTAAATACTTAAACTCCGTATGAAAAATTTTTAAAATGGATGGGTAAGATCATTTATTTATCATTTTTCCTTGTAATTTTTTCTCATACGTATCATTATTCTTGTCACTATCCCTTAATCTCTTCTTTTGTTTAATCATCCAAGTACATAAGAACGTTCTTTCCCGGATTACTTCCCGCGATCCATTTGTTAGTGGCATATTGTATAAATTATATTGTATAAATTAGTAATTCATATGTGCTGCAAAAATAATTCACATTTACAATCTTGTATGAATAAATACTATTTTCTGTAGGAAGAAAAGTATCATGTTGCAGAATCCAAAAATTAGATAACCACAAGAGGTCAAAGAAGTCCCGAACTGTTGTGAATATTTCTCCAGCTCTCCGAGTCCATTCTTTACCATCACTCACTTGAAGCGTGTCACCGGTAATTTTAATCTTTACTTCGCTATCATATTGTTCGATCCATTACCGGATACTATGAATTTCGTCAGCTGGAATGGTTACCATGAGGATATTTCTTAATTCTCTTTTGAAACAGAACCAAAAAAATTTAGCTACTTTTGGTGTAATCTTTTGCTTCCATCATATGAAAAGGGAATCAGTTGGACTGGTATTCTAGCAAAGGGGTTTCAAGAATTAGTACACACCACAGAGGACAGTAATGTGCAAATTCAACAAGCTCCCAATTCGTCATCAGCCTCAACTTCCGCATGAAACAGTATCTGAACAATTGCTTGACTCAAGGCTCCATCAATCAATAAGTGAGAGTTTTAGACAGAAATTAAACAGTTATTTATCCCCATCAATTTCGCATGTTTATTTTGGTGACTCAGAACAAATAGGCTGCTTTTAATTCGTCTAATAATGGGATTAAATTTTGTTGTAATGAGGTTAACAAATACCAACTCCAACGGTTTTGTACAAGTCTCTTGTTCCTATGAAATGAAGCATTCATTCATTACAAAAATGAACTGGAGACATTCAGCTAATTATCATGTGTTAACCAGGATCTTTTGGAACTGACTTTCCCATGTTCAATCAGTAACCCTTGTTCGACTTGATTCGAAGATGCATTCAGCACAAACGCGAGAGCTCGATCACTTCAAGAAGCAATCTCTTCTCTTCCCTTAGTATAACAACTATTCAGCACTATTTACCACTGGCAATAATGAAACTATTCTGTGCTATTTTCTTGAAATGTAATATTAGTAATATTCTTCGGAAACTAAAAAGGAAAAATAGATGCATAACAACTACCATATATAATGCAAATTACTACAAAGCATATGAAAAGAAAAAAAAAAAAAACATAATGCTATTGATAGACAAAGGGAAAGAGATGAGGAGCTTCATGCTACTAAGTGGAATTAGTGTATGTAGTTAATAATGCACAAGAACCTTGAAAGCCGAATTACCCATTACTGCCTGGGTTTCCTGGATTTGGTCCAGCACATTTGCAACAAGTTCAGGACAATAGAAGACCTCAATCATTTCAAGAGTTGGAACATTCTGCAAGCAGTCACTAGGAATTTCTTTCAAATTGTGGCAGTAATCCAGCACTAACTTCTGAAGGTTCGGAAACTGGTCATCTGAAGCTGTCCAATTGGCGACGTCCAATTGGCTCAACTTCAGGTATCTAAGCTTCGAGAATTCCCCTTCATATTCCATGTCCCATATTTCCCCGATGAAGGATTCATCTAGTAATTTGAGTACCTCAAGATGAGGGAGTTGTGCAATTGTTGTAATCTTTTCCCAGGGTAACTCACATCCACTCAGAGTCAACTTCTTGAGATTCCCTGGAAAGACAAACTCAGTCTCAAGCTCACTACAACGCCCAAATTGGATATGGAGCGATTCAAGTCGACTCAGAAATGAAAGTGTCATGAGCTCGCAGGCTTCCCTGTCCATATGTACCGTGAACCTTAGTCGACGGATGTTTGGGAACTTTCTTAATTGATTTTCCAAGATGCTCCATCGTTCACACTCGAGTTCTGATAAACTGATCAGCTGATCATGGTAGTACAAATTAGGTGAGCTGCCAAGATTATCAACTGGCAACTTAATGCCCCAAACCGACGAGCTTAAGTACAGATGTCTCAGTTTCCGCAAGTTCCAGAATGTCTGTGGCAATTGAATAGATGCACCTACTGATGAACGAAGAACGAGAGTTATTAAGTTTGAAAGATTACCTATAGCTGGGCTGACATTCCTGGCACATTGGATTGCCAAATATCTCAACTGCACCAAAACCCCTATTTCGCTTGGAATGTTAGAGCTGAGATGAACTTGCTCTATGTCCAAAACCTTGAGAAGCTTGAAGATACGAAAAATGAATGACCCATCAATCATTCTTTCTTTAACTGGATTTGGGTCGAAGAGAAGTAGTGATCGTAGGCGAGGACAAAAGAGCTTTGAGTTCTTAAAATGACTTTGAGATGAATATATGCATAGCCTTCGCAGGTTACGTGGCCCATTGAAAGATAACAACTTGTCATACCCTTCTAACACTCGAAACAGATCTTCTTCCTTAGCTTTTTTCACGTAAAAGCCGCGAAGCAAATCATGAGTGTTGCAAGACTTGACACCTCCTCTGGAGCTTTTTTTGGCCTCCATAACTAAGCTTCTACCAATCAAAATCTTCAAGTAATCTGTTGCAACCTCTTCTAAGCTCTTTGATTTAGATTCCCGCACGAACCCTTCAGCAATCCAATACCAGATCAACCTCTTGACGGAAACCTCTTGGTCTTCTGGAAATGCTCCAAACAAGAGGAGGCATGGTTTCAAATGATCAGGCAAATGTCTGTAGCTCAGCTCCATCGTATTGTTGCATTGCTCTGTACTGGAGATGATACCGGACCTTAGACTTTGAAGAACTTCATTCCAAGACGCTTGCTTCGTGGATGATAAAATACCAGCTACAAGGACAGTTGTTAGAGGTAATCCTTTACACGCTTCCGCAATTTCCATTCCAAATTCATGTAAAGATTTAGGCCAATAATCTTTCCCGGGGAATAACTTCCTCCGCAGTAACTCCAAACATTCATTAGTAGCGAGTGAACGAAGAAAATGAGGCTTATCATCGAGCATAGCTTCAGGAGCAGCATCACACTGTCGACTGGTGAGAAGGATTCTGCTTTCAGTGGAATCGTCCGGAAATGACCCTTTCAAACAATCAAATGATTTAATGTCCCATACATCATCCAAAAATATGAGAAATCTACGTCGTTTCAAAGAACGCCAAAGCTCTTGGACCAAATCATCTTCTGCCGTCTTATGGTATCCATCAGGACGCTTTCCAAGAGTTTGAGATAGAAGAGTGAGTAGGACTTCCTTACGGTTCAACACTTGAGAAATCGAACACCAGGCGCGAACATGGAAATGACTCATGACCGAAGGATCATTGTAAACTTTCTTTCCTAAAGTTGTCTTTCCCGAGCCGGGCATTCCCACAATGGCAACAACCTGCAACTTCTTTGATCCTCGTGTGAGCCGATTAATAATAGTTGCTGTCTCCATTTCAAAACCTACAACTTCCCCTTCTGTTGCAGTGGTTGATGTCTGCTGAGATGATGATGGTACTGGTGTCCAAGTGGCTCTCTGGAGTTGGAATGGTTGTCTCCTGCTAGTGCTATGGAGAATCTTCATGACATCATCCTTAATCATCCTGATGTCTTCTTTGATGGATGCAAATGACACTGAAAAGGACTCTTGAATATCTCCAAGCACCAATTGGTCAACGAGAAATTCCATGTTATAAGCCACCTCAAGAGTTTGATTATAAAGAGCTTGGAGGTGTTGCTCTTGTTGACTCTTCAACTCCGCCAGCACTCCCAAAAATGATCTTACGAAGACAAGATATTCTCCAAGTGTTTGGATGCAACTCTGGGTATCTGAATCAACCTCATAAATTGTTACCTTGAGCAAGTTTTCTAAAAGAAAATCCAAAAAGCCCAAGACATTGGTCTTGGGAAAGTTGAACTTGGATGTTGTTACGGGAACTTGCCCCTCCTCAACCTGTTTTCGGATCACCGTAATGTTCTCTAGCAAATCCGGAATCCCAAGATCAATTTCAGTGCCTTTGTGAACAAGTGAAAAGATCACGACTCCAGAATCGCATATCACAAGTCCAACAATATCCCTAATTTGGACATCAACAAACTTGTTTGGCTGCTCCTTAAGAGAAGTTCTCAAGGATCTTAGTCCCTCATACAGGGCTTGCAACTGATCCTTGAGGGAAACTACAAGGACAGAATCCGATTGTAGGATCTCCCAAAGATAACATAGCAGAGAACTAATAAAATCCATCAAAATAATTGTGGGAACATCATCATGTAGGGTGAGAGTGGAAAAATGTACCTCTTCTCTGGAAGAACGCTTCAAGCTTGCCAGTGCTCTAATGTAAGTCTCACACACTTTAGAATCATCGTCATCAACAGGTTTCATTTGGCGCTGAAAATCAGAAATCATACGCTTGGTCGTCTCAATAAAAGAAGGCAACCTTGTCTTGGAGTTATACGTGGCGGGCGAAAACAAACGCAACGCTATAAGTTCTGCTTTTACAGGGAGAGCACCAAAGTGAGTGGACAGATGAAGGAGATCTTCTGGGGGCTCGTCATCATCACCAGCGCGAAGAATGGCGAAACGCATGAAATTCCTCAAGAATTCCATGCTCTCGAGCAATGCTTGCACGGAATCTTGGAGAGCGTAAACTCCAGGCACCTGGAGGAGAAGGAAATCCTCCAGATTCTTCAGAACAGGGCAAGCCCTGTTCCGGACTTGAATGAATGTTGGTTGCCGATGCGGTTCCGCCAAAATCACGTACAAAACCTCCATTTCTTGTTCAAAAGAAGACTCCATGGCAGCTATGAACTCATCAACATGGTAATGGAGAGTGGATGGAGATCCTCCACGCCTTAATTCATCAACAGAACGGTTGATGCTACCTCGGAAACTGCAAACGGCGGCTTGAATCCTTTCCAAAAGGGAAACCAGTATTAGTTCCCTCACTGCGTTCTTTTCTTCAATTGTCAGAATCACAGTTTCACTGCCCAACCAGGTTGTGGAACATTTAATAAATGTTTCGACAAGTCTGAGCTTGCCGATGGAGAGGCTAATGTTTTTCGCTTTAGGTTGAAGCGCATCCAGACGAGAATTAACAGAAGAGGACATCCCCCAGGGGACCCAATCAGAAGATCTCTTGCCCAGGAACTGCAGGCCTCGCAAGGCGGAAACTATATCCCCAAGGATGGAGTCGGAGGAGGACATCTTCCCCAGAAGCTTAAATTATTTGAGGAGAAGATCCTAATTGACTGCAGAACAACAACATACAACAGGAGTAATAATGAAACAACAAAATGGAAGGAGTAGTACTGCTGTACTAGAAAAGAAAATGTTCTGGCTCAAGGCCAAGGTGATTGGAGTGGCTGAATATAGATGCTGCTGCAAAGGAAGTCAAGAAGAGGGCACTAGAAATGAAGTGAGAAGAAAGATGAGTAGCAAATTACAATGATGCTGCTTCTGTTTCCAACGCCTTTGTCTTCCATGTGTCCGCGTGAAGTGAAACTTTAACTTTTTTCCCCATTTTTTTAAAATCACTACGCGACATGCTGTGCGATGAAAGCATTCTTGGAAAATGCAAACTATGGGGGTTTTTTTTTTTCTTTTAATCCATATATATTTTATGTTTTATATATAAATAAAATTTATTAATGGCACAGTAACATTAGTTGTTATGTTTTGGGAGAAAAAATAGGTTGCAGGGATCCTTCCTCCTTGCCCAGTGATAGAATATGTTGCACTCCTCAAGTACACTATATAAGACTCAAATAGGGTTCCACTCTAAAATCAATTGGTAATAAAGGGAGTAACCCACTAGGTTTATATATTGAGTTTGAAGTTTAGCCACTACTGATGTGGAATTAGGTTTGCACCTAACAAAATATCATCTAAGGACATTCGAAATTAACAATTCGAGACCAATAATTGTAATATTTACGCTGTACGAGAAAAATTATTCACATTATATTTTTCCTTGTTATTGAATACAATTTGAATTATTTTTGTTTGCGGCAGAGAATAAAACCGGGGGAGGGGGGGAGGCGGAATTATAGATTTAAAATAATCATGAAATAACTTTAAATCTCTTCACCATCTGATTCACCTATCAAACTACTTACAATGTAGCGAGGAAATTAGTCAATGTAATTAATGATAAAACCCTACAAATATGCATAAGAAAAAAAAAATTAACCTCTCTATCTCCAATAAATTATTCTCATTATAATTTGATTTTGTGCTGCAAATCAGAAATCATATCGTTTAGTCATCGGTTTGGCACAGTTTCGATGCTGTTAGATAGTTCTGGTTTTTTAACAACTCTGATAGTGGTAATCAAACTGGAGATGGTAAATATATATATATATATATATATATATATATATATATATAAATCAAATCCCCCACAAAAGCACTTCGCTACTGCTCATAAATTTTTTAGTTCACTAAAATCAACTTTTTTATGATGATATGTTGTCCCAATAAAAGCCAGGAGGAATCTTTAGACCAACAGATAATGGTTCTTATTGTTTAGATAGTTTGTAATAGTTAAGGTGCCTCGAGATCAGGTTAATGCGGCACATGTGCTGGCTGGACAAGCAGCTTGTAATCCTGCTAATACCTCAGTTTGATGCTGCTAATATATAGCACTCTGCGTGCTGGTTTTATCAAAATAAATAAATAAATTGTTTAGATAGAGTGATACTTGATAGTGCTCTTTTCATCATACTTAAATACGGAGTAGTTGATTTTGCAACCAAAGTGAGAAGGAGAGAATTATTATACTAAAAGCGATGGAGCCAAATCCTGACAAAACTGTGGTCTACATTTGTGTAACTTTCATTTTGTCACTAGTTACTACTTTATCCCGGTTTTTGTTTAATTATCCCGAGCGGGGCTTTATCCATGGATAATCCACTCAAGGAAATAGGATTAGGACATCTCCAACGCGTCCGCTAAACTGGGCGGACGCGTTGGATTTAGCGGAACGGGCTCTCTAACATAGTCCGCTCTGCCCAGGCCCGCTCCTTCAAAGGGGCCGCTACTCCTTCAATCTTGAAGGAGACTGTTCACCCGCTAAAGCGGGTGGACCTTGTCCTTTTTTTTTATTTTTTTATTAAAATTTGGCCAAACTAGAAGATTTGTTTGGGCCAATTTGTTTTATTTTGAACTGTTTTTATTAATCCTTTTTAATAGTTTAGATCTTAATTAATTTAATTACATATCTATTTCATTATTAATTATTATTTAAGTTGTAGAACTCAAAATTAATAATCATAATTATTATTTTAATGAGTGAACTTAAGTCTTAATAGTAAATATATGTATGTGTATTTTAACATGGACTAAGAAACCATTATCAATTTATTATAAAATCATAAGACACATATTATTATTAATAAAATCACATAAAAAGAAACTACAAACAATCAAAACAAATACATTATTTTGATTATTTATAAACTTAAATTATACGATAAGAAAAAATAAAGTACATCATTTAAACTCACAAAACCAAACACCAAAAAGACTATAATGATAAATTCGGTTGATAAAATCAACCATTCATAAATTATTTGAAATTCTTAATGGATTCAGAATAATTTTCATTTAGACTTGAAATTACTAAAAATCCTTGAGGGTGTCCCAAACATTATCAAACTTGAATCCATTTTTAAATTTGAACTTCTCCTTCATCTTGTATTTGTTATGTATTTTTAATAATTTAAATGTAATATTAGTAATGGTGTTTTATTATTATCATTGAGCCAAATGTTTTTGCTATTTTACTATTTGTAATTTTATTTAATTGACATAATATATGGTGAAAAAATTACTATTAAGTAATAACATAAAAATTATGTAATTTAAATTTAATAATTAATATTACTAATTATTATTTAAATTAACAATCATATGCGTAAATTATAAAATTTCTTAAATGTAATTTATTTTAGTAATAGAATATAATAAAATACAAATAACAAAAGTTAATTTTACAAAAAATTAATAAATAATAGAATATGCTGAGAATATTCCTTTTAGAGGGATGTTATAAAGGGAATGGATTGGAGATGTTTACACTGTTTAAACTGTATAAGTATTGAAATTTCTCTGTTTTAACTCCAAATATAGAGTTTAGAAGAGATGCCCTTAGGCTTTTCGTGACTACCAGATGTTGTGCTCTTAATTGTTTGTTAATCGTGCATGATACTAAAGGATACTTCTTCTGCATCAAAGAATAATTCATAATATTTACAATATAATTCAAAAAATTATAATGTAGTATAAAAAAATATATATTATATTTCACCGGAAAAATTAAAAACAATGTGAATCGCCATGGCTACAGTAGCCTGTACTAGTTTGATGTGTTTTTAAACCATTGACATTTCATGAATTCATAATATTCCAGACCCTGACGCCTCCAGGTAATACCCAAAGCTACATTCCAATGGAGAGCCTATATGGTTTGTAATTGGTCTAGAAATGGAGATTGTATGAGCTTTATTGACCCATGCTCGATTATTCTTTCAGCCTCTCGCTCATAATAGTTGTCTGTATTGTGTTATGTTTACAGAAATATAAAGAATTAAAAAAAATAAATAAATGTTACAGAAGAAATACTATCTTATTCACAAGTTTAGTTCATAGTTAGGGATGTGCTTCCTGAATAGCTTAACAATGATATGAAGTACTATTAAAATAGGACGGAGATAGTGCGTCTAAGTTGTGCTCAAAAATTCTTTTAAAAGCCTAAGCTGCTAGTTTCAAAATGAAGCCATTGTGCGTTGAAAATTCCCAATCTCCATTTTCATTTCTTTTTTTAAGTTTTGGTATATTACACACCCGCCGTCCGAAATCATTGCTCCGATTAATCCGCATTCGAGCCGGATAGGTCCTTTTCGGGAGGCAAAACTGTCTCAACAAGTATTCATTTCTTTTTTACTACATCATCAATTTATAATAAATTAATACATACAAATGGTTTTCAACATTAATGTACTTTTCAAATAAATTTCTGCATTTTTAATTGTTGTAAATTAATAACACGGAATAACTAATTAATTAAGAAAGTGTAGTAGTAATCCATGTAAAAACAAACAAAAAAAATTCCCTACAAGAACTGGGCTTTAAAAGTTATGGGCTTTCCACTGGACTAAACCCAGTGGGCTTCACAAATAGCCATCGTTCTTTTCCTTCACCAACAACCTAAACCCTAAACAATTCTTAGAAACTCCAGTGTGAATCGAAGGATAAACCCTCAGTCACACAGTAAGGGCTGCTGCTTTGTAAGGTCGTTTTGTGCCCTAAATCCCCTGGTTTGTTGCCGCCTCCTTCTGCGTTCCTCTTTTTCTCTGGTAATTCAACCATCTCCTTCCCCTCTTCCTCTCTCAGTTCTTTGTTTTCGATTTCGTGTTGATCTGATTTCTGTATCTTTGTGGTGTAATAATTCCTGCTCAGTGATGCTCATTGCGTTAGCTCTTTGACGTTCAGTTTGATGTTTAATATGTTTGCTTCGCTATGGTTTGACAGATGTTTTTGTGTTTATTTGATTATCTGGTTAAAGAATGCGGTAATAAACGACCAGTCATTGGGAAAAAAGAGTGCGGATACTTTTATTGTTGTTGGCTTTTCTTTTCTACGATTCTGTGTTATATATATATATATATATATATTTAGTTTATGTATTTCTTCTGCAATTAATTTATCGTATGGAGGAATGATTAGTAGCCTAAGCTTCTCTCCTATTGTGTCCTTGTTGATTCCTTGGATAGTTAGGTTTTGGGAATGTATTTCGTTTCCATGTTTATCCTTTGTAGAAGACTATACTTTCTAATGCCTCTGATGATGAATAAAACAAAAACTTTCGTTCTTCTGAGAATGTTTCGTGCGGAAGAATTTTGGAGACCTGAACTGAAGAGGCTAGTCTTATTTGTGCTGTGAAAGTTTGCTGGTCGCCAAGGGTTTTTTTTTCTTTTAGCTTTTCTTGTTTTCAGGACCTTATTAGTTGCGTGAATATGAATTTTCCGAGTCTTTGAATCTTGTTGAATGCTTTTACTACAAATCCCTCTTGTGTTTTTTTTTTTTGGGGGATACCTGAGCTCATGCTTTAATGATTTTATTGGGCCATGGCTTAATTGTATTGAATAGACTTTGAGATGTGTTGTTCCCTTAGTGGTTTTAAATAGGATTAGAAAGTTAGTTAACTAGTGTCACCTTGCCCATGTAAAGCCCCCTTTGTCTCTGGTTTTATGTAGTTTTGTTTTTTTAGACTTTTAATTCTTTTATTTACGCGTGCACCTAGTTTATATTTCCATTACCTGGTCATGTTCCTCTGTGATGCACAAATAAGATGACGAGTCTGAAATCCATTCTTATGCATGAGGACAATGAGGCATTTGTCTGAGAGGAGCTAATGGCCTTAAATACTAGAAAAAGGCAGCATGTTATGCTTTCTTCCATTTGTTGTTGATTTCCCTCTGTTTATCTGCTTATTTTTATTATTATTATTATTTTTTGTATCTGAAATTTGATTTTTTCTTTCTTGAGTTTATCCCTTTCTAGTGGTCTAACTCAAGTGATTGGTAAATTAGGGTTGATGGACATGTCTAGGACGTCATTTCTTCTATTGGCACATGTGTTGGAGATGCCGTGCATTGATACTGCGAGTATTATGGACCTTTTATCTTACTTTGTCCCCTTCCAGAGAGGACAATCATGGTTCTTGTCCTTAGGTTGTGCGGATATGGGCCATTTTCCCAGTACTAAAGAGCTTCATTGTCTCTGATCATGCTTCCATAAACTTTCGCCTGTCCCGACTTTTTACAATGATGAAAATTTATGGAGATATAAGCTGAAGAGCGATAGAAGATTTTTCAAACAAGCATAGACTGATCGTTATTTGAAAATTCTTATAGCATGAAAGTGGGTTCAAACTTTCAGATGGTTATATATTTGAAGACATCTTTTGAATTTGTTATGATGCTGTTCTAAGGTTAGCTGGATATTGTTGTGATCTGAAAATAATGTGATAAAGTTCAGTGTGGTAAATGTTATTTACTCCAGTCATTTTTTATCTTCTGATATAGCTCATCGTTTGTTTTACCATAAGAGTTTAATTGATTGTAGTAATTTTTATTTTTTTCATGTCATCTGAACTATTTACATCTTATTTTGGCAGGTGGGCACTTTTTTGGATTCTGTCAGAAAAAGACTAACGTGATTCTCTGTTGAAAATGAGGTAATTAACTAATTTTCCTCCATTTATTATTATTTCCCATTCAATCTTTTTATAGCCATTTGCATTTCACAATTGAAATGTACTCTGATGCTTTTCTTCATCTCTTTTATTGCAGCCGACCAATGGAAGAGGATGTAAGTTGCCTCCCAACCTTTTTGCTTAAATTTATAACTCCTAATATGTGATTGCATGCAATGCAGAATGTGTTTTTTTTTTTTCGAACTCCTAAAATTTTTCATAATTTCTGGGAAAGCAATGTGGTGAAATTTTGGTGGGGCAGTATCCTAAGCATATTCATTCTCAAAGCATAATTACTTCCTGAAGAAACTTTGTACCATCTGGGTCTTTTGAGTAACTTGTCTATTTTGAATTGATTAGATTGTCTGGTTTGCTTACACCATTAAAATACCGTGAGCTTTTCCTTGTATATTGAGGAACTCTTAAAATGCAACACCATTGGCTATGTGAAATTTCTCTGCTCTCTGCTATTGTATGGTGCTGTGAATTTTGAATGTCAAAGTGAGTGTACTCAATCAGTTGCTTTTCTGTATGCAGGTGGTGAAAACTGAAGAGGAAGAATTCAGTACTGGGCCTTTGAATATTTTGATGATGAGCGTGAAGAACAACACGCAGGTAATGTTGCTCATTTTCATACCTTTTCACCTTTGCTATTTGTAATGTACTTGCCTCAATTGGAATCTGTTTAGCATATTGTGCAGCATCAAAAAAATAATTTAAGTTGCTAAAATGCCTTTCTTTTTTCAGGTGCTGATAAACTGCCGGAACAACAGGAAGCTTCTTGGCCGTGTGAGGGCATTTGACAGGCATTGCAATATGGTACTTGAGAACGTTAGGGAGCTTTGGACTGAGGTGGGTTTCATTCCATTCTACAATATAAGGATTCATTTTCTAGTTTTTGCATTTTGAGTATGCGGTGATCAGTTGGCATTCAATTAAAAGTTGTGAAATTCATTGTCTTGCAGGTGCCTAAGACGGGAAAAGGCAAGAGCAAAGCCATGGAAGTGAACAAGGACAGGTTCATCAGCAAGATGTTCCTCCGTGGGGATTCTGTGATCATTGTTCTTCGCAATCCCCAGTGAAATCAAGTGTTGTCTCCGGCAGCTTAGTTTCACTTTTTCGTATGATGTAATCCTATGCACAGATGACCTTCTGCAGCTTTTATCAGTGTTGGGATTTATTTTGGATTCAATGCGCACCTTTAACGAGCCGCTGGTTGTAACTGAGGTAGTTTCTTAACAACATAATTATAGATATTGTAAATTGAAATGACCTTGTATTTATCAGTTTAGTTACTTTGGGTATATTCTTAAGAAGCTCAGTGACCCAAATAAAGTAGTACTGTCCTTGCCCAAATTTATTCCAGCTAACTTTCAAGTATTTGTACACCAGACGAATGAGTCAGCATTAATCTTTGAACGAATTCTTTCAAAACTTCTATGCCGACCATTATCAATATTCCCATCTGTTGTGCACCTCCTTAGTAATTGAAATGTTCACCTGGAGACTAATCTCACAGTTAGGAACAATTCTGCATACATCCAGACCGAACCAGTTGTCGCACTGCTGAGGCAGAACCAGTTGTAATTACATAATCACATGGTATCCCAGAACCTGTGTATCCAAATCCCAGCGAAAATGGAAGCGACTTGAACAGAAATTTACGCATCAACGAATCAGCCGTGACAACAGTGGGATGAATTTACGGCACGCTGGCCTAACTTTAGCTTATACCGCTCCATATTGATTGGGGTGGAATGTTGGGGGAATGGATACTGATCATGGTGCCACATTGTGGGATTTAGGACCTGCAATTCACGAGTATGTTATCGAGCTGCGGATTGTCTCCCCAGGGAGCCGTCGAGCAGTTTATGTAAAAAGTAAGGACGCTGAAAAAACGGTGTAAAAGGAGGGTGGGTGATATCTGTCACAAAAAGCAATTTCATCTGTGTACGAACTTTGCATACATATTTAGCTTTCTTCACTGAATTGTGCCTAGTGTTCAAGATCAAACAAGAATTGTGCTTCCGTTCGATTGCCCAAAATTCATTTATCTATTGTTTTTAGTTCAATTGCTTGAGATATCTTCCATCCCTGCGATTTAAATAACAACAAAAAGTTACTAACACAGAATATATAAAAGCAATCAGGGGATTAATACTTCAGATTATATTACACCAACCTTGAGAGCCATCTGTATATGGCAATAGTTGAAGTCTGATCTTATTCAAGCTTGCCAGAACCTCTTTTATATTACTTCTCTCTCTTGGAGATACATTTGTGCAAGCCAGAGCTACATCCATAATCGATGAAATTTCAGCAAGTATTTCAGGCAAGTGTTGATTGATTGTTAACATCAAATCAGCATCTATAACATTAGCCATCCCATTATTAAGCACAGACTCTTGAACCCAACTCCTTAAACTCATATTTTCGCCAAAAAGTTCTTCGCTAGGACTCTTTCCTGTGAAAATTTCCATAATCATGATCCCGAAACTGTAGATATCACCCCTTACAGATACTAATCCTTCCGAAGCATACTCTGCAAGGAAGATTGATTAATTCATCATTAGAAGCTTCTTTAATGTACACAAGTAGTTCAAAAAATATAAATCAAAGATAAGAAACTAACTCTCACCTGGTGCAATATAACCAAGTGTGGCCAGCGTTCTGGTGTATGTAATGCTATTCTCTTGGCCCAAAATTTTTGAAATACCAAAATCACTTACATGAGCAACCATTTCGTGATCTAGCAATACGTTACTAGGCTTAAGATCACAATGGACAATTGGTATTGAATTGTCACAGTGGAGATATTGCAGAGCACATGCCACATCGATCACTATGTTCAACCGTTGCATTACATTGAGAAAATAGTTATTCGAATGCAACCACCTGTCGAGGTTTCCATTCGGCATGTACTCAAGAACCAATGCCTTAAAGTCGTGATTAGAACAACTGCTAATGACTTTTGTTAAGTTTCGATGGCGAAGGTTTCGCAACACCTCACATTCCGACTCAAAACTCGAAAATGATCCTTCAAGTTGCGAATTGAACACTTTAACTGCCACAATCCGATTACCTTCAAGAGTACCTTTGTAAACGGATCCAAAACTTCCGACACCCAAGAAGTTACTTTGGCTATATCCTTCTGTTGCTTGTAGAAGTTTGTAATAAGATATTCTTTCATGTGTATTCAAGTACAAACCATCAGGATCATCATTAGTTCGTTTATTTCTTTTCCTTCTGTACTTCAGGCAGATAAAACCCAAGCATGTGATACCTATCGCTGATATCACCGCAACCAAAATGATTAGAGTTTTAAGCACATTTCCGCGACTAGCAGTCTTACGCTGGGCTGAAGATTTTGGGCATGGCGGGACATGAAATCTTTGAGCTCCACATAGAGCTCGATTAGAAAAGAAGGGCTCAGCCGTAAAGTTAGCAAAAGGGCCTTGCGAAGGAATTTCGCCGCTCAGATTGTTAAAGGACACATCGAAAGAAGCAAGATTTTGAAGTTTTTCTAATGACATTGGAAGGGAACCGGAGAAGAAATTATGGGATAGGATCAGTTGTTGTAAGCTTAGCATGTTACCCATTGTCTCAGGGATTTGTCCTTGAAATTTGTTGTTCCTCAAAGAAAACGCTTCCAGGTTTACTAAATCTCCAATCACGCTAGGAATGTCACCTGAAAAGTGATTCCTGGAGAAATCCATATAAGTTGCCTGTTTGAAATTACTGATGTCAGAAGGAAGAGAACCACTCAAAGAATTGGAAGAAATATCAAGCTCCAATAGATTCTTGAGGTTCCAAAAACTGACAGGTAGTTCAGAGTTTAGTTCACTGGAACTGAGGTTAAGATATCTCAGGGAAGTAATATTTTCAAAACAATTTGGAATCGCACCCCCAATTATAATATTCTCATCCAGTTGTAAATTCCCCAGGTTTGGTAAATCACAAAAGAGTTGCAGAGAAATGTGAATTTTGTTCCCACTGAGATACAAAATCTGTAAACTCTGCATGTTTTTCATTGAATCAGGCAATGACCCAACAAGCGGATTACCATAAAGGCTTAATGCATCTAAATGGCTTAAATTTCCAATCCCACTTGGAATGCGGCCTCTGATTTTACAGTTCTTTGCATCAAAAGTTTCGAGTGAGGAAGAAAGGTTTCCAACCGATTCAGGCAAAACACCGTTGAGTGGATTGTCATCCACATGAAGAGCTACCAAATACTGGCAATTAGCCAATGAGGTGATGAAGTTCAAAACAGGGGAAGAAGGATCACTGATTAAATTGTTTTGCCAAAGGTTCAAGTCCTGAAGAAAGCTAAGGTCTCCCAGGGAGTTGGGAATAGAACCCGTGAAATTGTTGGCTGAAAGTTCAAGCACCTGAAGATTTGTACAGTTTGAAATCGAATTTGGAATAGGTCCACTAAAGCGATTCGAGGCAAGATAAAGATTCTGCAAATATGGAAGGGTGTAGCACATTGTTGGAGGAAGATTGCCAGAAAGTTGATTGTTTGAGAGAGCCATCAGTGCTATGGTTGACAAGTTGAAGATACCTACTGGAATTGAACCAGTTAACTTGTTGAAACCAAAGAGGATTTCCTCAATATTGGGTAGTTTGTTGATCTCTTCAGGTATAACTCCTGCCAAAATTTATTTTTCATGACACATGTAACTTGGCAAAACCTAAAAATGTTTCCTCTTTTTCATATTAGTAGCCTATTTTGTTGAACCGATTCACTATAACAAACTAGACTAATATAACTTGATAGTTTCATTGAGTCTGTCATCCACCTTTTTTGTAAGAGATTATTGACATACCTTTCAGCTTGTTGAAGCTGAAATCCAGAGACAGCAGCATTGATGAGTTGCCAATTTCTTTTGGAATCG
The DNA here is from genome assembly GCA_949775105.1 of Oldenlandia corymbosa var. corymbosa. Classification (NCBI taxonomy): domain Eukaryota; kingdom Viridiplantae; phylum Streptophyta; class Magnoliopsida; order Gentianales; family Rubiaceae; genus Oldenlandia; species Oldenlandia corymbosa. Next base: position 12,338,961 of record OX459118.1, on the reverse strand, counting down.
AACCTACAAAAATAATAGAGTAAACCCTCAAATTGGTCTCGTACATTTGGTCCAATTAACTTTTACGTCCCCAAACATTAACATTTGAAAAAATTGGTCCCAAACATTTATGTTCATAATTTTTTTTGTCCCAATTTACTGTTCCGTCAGACTTTTCCGTTTGGTTGACCATTGACTTACGATTACCAGGGGTATTTATGGTATTTCAAAATTTATAAATTTAAAAAATTTAATATTAATTTTTTAATAGACAGCCGTAGGTAGCCGAATGATGCTGACGTCATTCTTCAGAGTAAAAATGACCAATAAATAAAATTAAAAAAAAAACATATATATGGATTTGAGATGAGATACTGTTACCTTCCAATAGGTTATTCTGGAGGGCTAGCGCCTGAAGTGCTGTCAAGTTTCCAAGTTGCCTTGGTATGACTCCATTGAGTGAGTTGTAACCGAATAACAGCGTCTGAAGTTGTGTACATTGGCCTATGCTTGATGGGATTTGACCCTTTAACTTGGTCCGTTCTAAATCAAGCCACCAGAGGTTCGGAAGCTGTTGACACAGATCATCCGGAAGCCAACCGGCTGAAAAGTATTGATGATTTTCACCCAGAGTAATTATTTCCAGAGTGGATATGTTGAATATCTCTGGCGGCAGGTTTCCCTGCAGAAAAACAAAACACCTGAGTCAATGAAGCATGTAGGATTGCTAAAACGGTTATTCTTCCGTCCCAAAATGATTGTCCTTTTTTTTTTAACTAAAGCTGCCCCTGCCTGCAGATAATTGAAAGAAGCGATAAACGCCGTCAACTTGGACATGTTGGAGATGGAGGGTGGAATAACACCAGTGAAATAGTTGGTTTTGAGGCTTAAGTATTCAAGCTCATGAAATGATGATGAGCCAATCCAAGGTGGGAACTGTCCGTTGAGATTGTTGATGCTCAAGTCTAGCCATTTCAGGCGGCGAAACCGGGAAAACTCATCGGGAAATTCGCCTTCAAAATAGTTCATACTCATGTCCAGGGAAACCAGGAATGATAAATTCCCCAGGTGGGAAGGAATGGTGCCGGTAAGGTTCATGTTGGAAATGTTTAAGGCGGTCACTCTCCGATGTCGAGACCCACAAGTGACTCCAATCCAGCTGCAAACTGAGGAACCAATTGTCCAGTTTTTACCCAGTGTTTGCTGAAAAGATGGTTCGGTGATTCGGGATTTCAGGGCAAACAGAGCAAGCTCATCAATGGTGATGTTGTTTGTGGTCATGGCGGCGGCTGAGCAAACTGTGAGCAAACATGGCAACAGAACAAGTGCTACTACTGTAAGACATAAATGGTTTTGATTAGTTGGCATGATTTTCAAATTTGTCTCTGAACAAATAATAATGAAAGTTACAGAAAATGCAAGTTCTCTGTTGGCCATGCATATGGTGAACGCTATATAGAGAGAGAAATGGAGACCACGAACTCGATGCAGATATACCGTGAGGTAAAAAGATGTAAAAACTGAACGTATTTTATATGTTTGTTGATTGAACTACCACAAAAGAAAACCGGACAAGCAAAAAAAATTTAAAGAAAAAGGAACACCAATAAAAGTATTATAAAAAATTATGGGAATTGATCACTGTTATCCCTACTAAATGAATGTCCGTTTTTAATTTCATGTTTAGTACGATCTCAAAATGGTTATCCAGTTTGAATTTTCGCTTTTAGTACAATTTAAAAATAATTTTCCACTTATCATTTTGAATTTTCGCTTTTAGTACAATTTAGAAATGATTGTCTAGTTTGAATTTTCATTTTTATTTCAAATTGTACTAAAAATAAAATTAAAACTGGATAATTATTTTGTAAAGGGAGGAATATATGTTTTATTTTAGAATTTCGTAGCCGACAGTCTAGCAAACTTCATTAACCACATCAGGTTGTGTGATTTTTTGAGATATGATGCGTGTGCAGTGATAAATTGTAGCTGAAAAAGGATATAATCGATATTTCCCAATTGGCACAAGGTATTAATCTAGGTTTTTATGTTTCTATTTTTTTTATTGTACAAAAAAAAAAAACTAATTCTATAATTTACATCATTGGTTATTATTTTCATTTTCGCGTTAACTTCTTTTTCTGTTTTAATTTTTTCATATTGCACATATCCAGATTCGAACAAGCAATTCATGGTCACAATTTTTCACGGCTTTACCTATTTCACCCAACCCTTCTCAATCTTCAAACTAATTAAAGTTGAAATTCTCAAAAGATGAAAAAGAAAGAAAGTGAATTCATCATAGAATTATGATTATATGATACTTCCTCAATTCAGTGTTACAGTTATAAATCAAAAAATATATATTTTCTCTGTCCTAAAATTATTAACCGTTTAGATTCCATTTTTAGTACAAATTGAACTAAAAATGAAAAATCAAACTGGACAATAATTTTGGGACGGAGGGAGTACGAGTAATGTATTTGGGAGGAAGGAGCACATATTTTAAAATGGACAAAATTCACTTTTGACCACCAAAGTTAGGCCAAATTACACAGCTAACCACAAAACAAATTAGTAGCCAGTTTTGACCACCATTATCTTTTTATTCAGCACTTTTGGTTTTTCGTAAGGGGCAAAATAGTAAACTAATAGATCTTATACTAAAATGTTAAAATTGAACCCATAAGTTTTGGGCAAAAATTTATTGGTAACTCAAAATTTAATACTATAACAATTTATTTTATTTAATGACTTATTTTTATTTATTTTTTAATTTTTCATATTCTTTTCACTTCTTTTTTTTTGCAATAAAGTGAAAGAAAATTGTAATTCATCAAAGAAAACAATAAGATTGTTACACTTGAAACTATATCACATTGTTTAATGAATAGATAGTAATTTAATTCTTCCAAAAAAAGAACATAATGTAATTAAAATATTTAATCTGTTATAATATAATTTCATTGTAAAATTCAAATCCCCAAAGAACAAAAAGGAGAATGGTATTAAATTTGATAATGGTTAGTTCTTTTGCTAAATAATAAAAGGATTAATATCATTTGATTGAGTTGTCAAATATTAACAATATTAGATTTGAATTTAATAAAGCATTATAAATGTTTAAAGTGTAATTTAAAAAGTAAATGAAAAAAATTTTAAATATCAAATTTAATAGAAAAATCTGCAACAAGAAAAAAAATATTTTCGCAAAAAAAATAAAATTGATTAAAAATAAATAAAATGGGAAGGAAAAATATTTCAAAAAGTTAAAGAAAAACAGTAACACTCAAGTTTTGGGTGAAAAATAAATTTTTCTTCAAAACTTATGGGTTCAACTTCTACATTTTAGTATGATATTTGTTAGTTTACCTTTTTGCCCTTACAGAAAACCAAAAGTGTTGAATAAAAAATTAATGGTGGTCAAAACTGGCACTAATTTTTTTTTGTGGTTAGGTGTGCAATTTGGTCTAACTTTGGTAGTCAAAAGTGAGTTTTGTCCTTTTCAAATCGCTAAAGTTACAAGTCTAGCTTCGTCATATGGTAATCTATGGACGGTAGGAGCAGATATTTTAGAAGTAGCTTAGGATGGTTATACTAATATCAACTGTTTTAGATCGTATGGACTATGTTTGTTTATCTTTATAACTTTGTTTTTTGTATTTACTCATTTTTAACGCATATGTTTTGTAGCATTTTTTTTTTTGAGTACAATAATATAATTTCATAAAATAAAATTAAAATATTGCATGAATGATAACTACTGATTAATTAAGTAGTGTTTTAACACAGCTTAACACTAAAAATGATCTATGTAATCTGTGAAATTGATCAACGAGTTAATTAGTGGTCAACTCATATGTCTATTTCCATTTCAAATGGAAACACACATTTATAAAAATCTTTGAAATGTATGTAATTGTTATTTTCAACATTTACTTTACGGCCACAAAGGCACAAATAATGGAGGTAATGACGTGACCACAAAGGCACACACACAATGGATCGTAGTTTTCTGTATTAATGACGTGACCACAAAGGCACAAATAGTGTATGAATTTGTTCAGCGAGAGACGCCGGATGGTCAAATATTTTTTTTTATATATATTACACATCCGGTATCCAAAATCATTGTTCTTACTAATTTGGATTCGAATCAAGTTCTTTTCAAGATGTAAAGTTCTCTCAATAAGTATTTCAATAACTGTTATATACATCCATGTCTAGGGTTTGATCACGAGGCATAATTAAACTGACTCAATATTTTTACTACTTAAAGTCAATTGATTGTTAGTGGGACGATATTGTTTCGAAAATGTTTAAGAGTGCCGGTTACAAGATGGAAGCTCTCCACACGAATAATGGAAAAAAAAAAAAAAAAAAAAGTCAATACAGATGGTAGATAGAAGAATCGAATGACTGGTCTTGCAAATGTATGAATTATTTAGAGACGATATAGGAGGTGGATGGGCGGTTTTGTGATGAATATATATGTGGTTCTTCATAATTACGACAACATAGTTTTAGTATGACTCGAAAGGGATTGAGAAAGATAGAAGTAAAATGAACAATCGAATAATAAATCAACGTCTCTCTTATTAAGCAAACAAGATCATCATGGACGGCATGAGCTTGATTTCGGGAGAATGAATAAGCTTTGCCATTTACCAACCCCTCACAAAATTTTCCAGGACCAAATCCATGAAGCCCAACTGATGCTTAGTCTTCGGGATGTTAGAAGTTTCTTTTTGAATTAAGAAAAGGCACATTCAAGTGATAGTGGAAATAAATTATCATGACCATTCATATATTGACAATATTATACTTTAAAAAATTAAACATATGCTCCCTCCGTTCCAAAATTATTATCCAGTTTAAATTTTTTATTTTTTAATATAAATTGAACTAAAAGTAAAATTTCAAAATGAAGACGTATCTCAAATTCCCAATCATAGCTCTTACCAATTTCTTAGGAAGATTTGCTCACATGGCTGATGCTGATCTTCAGGGCTGAATTTCCCATATCTGTCTGCACCTCCTGAATCTGTTCGACTAAACTCGAGATGCCTTCCCAACAGGATGAGACCTCAATCACTTCAAGAGTTGAAATGTTTTCTAAACAACAGGGGATCTCTTCCAACTTGGGACAATAATTCAGGACCAACTTCTGAAGATTGGGAAACTGATCATCATCAGAACAAGCTGTCCACCTGACAATGTCCAAGGATTCCAATTTCAGGAATCTAAGATTCGCGAATTCCCCTTCTTCCATGTCCCATGACTCTCCTGAGAAGGCGTCAGTGAGCAATTTTAGAACCTCAAGATTAGGCAGTTTCCCAATTACTGAAGCTTTAGCCCAGGGCAACCTAAAGAGAGACAAAGTCAGCTTCTTCAGATTTGCGGGGAGATGAAACTCAAAGTCAATGTGTTTCCGGTTTTCATCAAACAGCGACAGATTAAGCGATTCTAGTCGACTCAGAGATTCAGGAACCATAATCTCGACGCAAATCTCAGGATCAACATCATCGTATTCAAAGAGTTTGCATTTCAGTTTGCGCATGTTTGGAAACTTTTTCAACTGGCTTTCCATGAGCTTCCATGATGAAATGATTGCACCCGAAAAGCTCACCAACTCATGTAAACGAGGGGTGTTGTCAAGATTTTCTGTAGGCAAACTGAAACCGAAACCAAAAGGATCCACCCTAATGTAAAGATGTCTCAACCTTTGCAGCTTCCAGAGAGTATTTGGCAATGAAACCTTTCTTGATGAAAACACAATTAAGGTTTCTAATTTGGAGAGGTTACCTAATAACGATGGGATGGCATCCATCTCTCCATGAACTGACAAATATCTCAATTGAACAAGAAGTTCGATTTCATCTGGAAACACCGGGCCTAAATTGATTTGGCGGATGTTTAACACCCTAAGAAGTTGGAAGCTGCGAAGAATGAAGGAGATATCAAGTGAAGTTTGTTCATACCATTCTGTTTGATCAAAGAAGAGGAGGGAATGTACTCGAGGACTAAATAGCTTTGACTCCTTTAAATGCTTTTGCGTGGAGTAAATGCATAATCTTCGGCATGGCTTGTGAAATGCTGAAAGCTCATCATATCCTCGGAGTAGTAGGAAAAGATTTTCTTCTTTCGCTTTTGTCAAGCAAAAATCATGTAGCAAATCATGAACGCGACAAGCTTTGACACCACCAATGGATCTTTTCCAGAAAACCATAACTAAGCTTCTGCCAATCAAATCCATCAGGTAATCTGTTGCAACCTCTTCTAAGCTCTTGAACTCAGATTTTCGGACGAACCCTTCACTAATCCACAACAAGATTAGGCTCCTGACTGAGATCACTGTGTCTTCCGGAAATGCTCCAAAATAGAGAAAGCAAGGTTTCAAGTAATCAGGTAAATGTTTGTAACTCAATTCTAATGTGTTCATGCATTGCTCAGTTGTGGAAACAATGCCTGAACTTAAGCTTTCCAGAACTCCATGCCAAACCTCCAGCCTCGTGTTTGCCAGAAGACCAGCTATAGTGACAACTGTAAGAGGTAACCCTTTACATTTTTCAGCAATTTTTATTCCAAGCTCATGTAATTCGGGAGGACAACTAATTCCATGGAATAACTTCTTCTGTAGTAGCTCCCAGCTCTCATCAATAGTGAGTTGGCGAAGAAAATGAGGCTCTGCATCGAGCAAAGCTGCAGGAGCAACTTCACGAAGTCGGCTTGTCAAGATAATTCTACTTCCATTAGAATCATTTGGCAATGATCCTGCCAAGCTGTTCCAGGCTTGAATGTCCCATACATCATCCAAAACAATGAGATATCTCCGTCCTTTCAAGCGACGCCGGAGCTCTTCAGCCAAATCTACTTCATCCATGGCAAAATGTTTATTGGGAACAATACCATTCAAAAGTTCAAGACAGACTTTCTTTTTGTTGAATTCTTGAGAAAGAGTTGACCATGCATGGACATGAAAATGGTGCTTAACTGTAAAATCATTATAGAGTTTTGTGGCAATTGTTGTTTTACCTAATCCTGGCATGCCAACAATGGAAACAACCCGTAATTGCTTTGATCCTCTTGTAAGCCGACCTTTTATGGGTGCCACCTCAAACTCGAGACCTACAACTTCATCAGCTATCAGGGAGTGACCTTGTGGCTGGACATGACTAGATGTCCAAACAACATCCTGGACCTTTATGTCCTTTTTAATGCCGGGGAGAATCTTTGAGAAATCAGCTTTAAAAATGCTGATGTCATTTATTATGGAATCAAATGGTGCTGATAAAGAATCTCCAGCATGTCCAAGTACCAATTGTTCAATGGCTAACTCCACCCTACAGGCGATCTCCATAATACGATCCCAAAGAACTCGAAGTTGCTCTTGTTCATCGTGGAACTCTACAATCTCTCCCAAGAAAGATCTTAAGCAAACAAGCTCTCCATGGATGGCTTGAACTTGACTCCAGGAAAATGAATAAGCCTCATCATTTATTAGTTCCATCAAATTTTCCAAGAGAAAATCGATGAATCCCAACTGATTAGTTTTAGGGAGGTTGAAAGTTGATGTTTCTGGAACTTTCTCATCAACTTCTTCTCTGAGAAGCTTAATTTTCCCTAACAAATTAGTTAACTCATGATCTACTTTGACATCATTTTGATAAAGTGAAAAGATTATGATTCCAGCATCACATATCAGTACTCTAGTCGGCTCCCTGATACTCTCATTGAACTTGTTTTGCTGATTTTTGAGACTTGTTCTCAAGTATCTTAGTCCCTCTGCAAGCTCTTGCATCTGATCCTTCCAAGAAACTGCAAGACCAACATCAAGTTGTAGCAACTCCCAAAGAACAAACAGGAGAAAATCAATGAAATCCATCATGATGATTCCAGTATTATCATTTAAGCCCAGATTTCCAATGTCTAATTGTTTAGACAACTTTAAGCTGACCAGGGCTTGGATATAAATTTCACAAACTCGACGATCAATAGGTTTGATCCTCTGCAGCAGCAAGGAAATCTCCTCCGGCATTCCTTTCCACCACTTTTCACCAAAAACCATCTCAAACAGATAAGATTTAGTCAAAGTATGTTGTGCTGTTAGATGTGCTGTCTCGGTAACAACAGCTTCAATGTGAGCCAGCAGATCTCCCAGTTGTCGGTGCTCAGCACTTGTCAGTACAGCCAGTACAGCAAAAGGAATGAAACTTCTCAATAATTTTATCTTCTCGCCTAAGTCTTCAATTTGATTCACAACAAAATCATTGTGAATAGGCATAATGAGAAACTCCGCGAGATTATCCTGAACAGAATCAATGATATCAAGAACCTCAGCTGGCGAAGTTGATTGCCATGAATAGTCCGAAAATGTGATGTACCACTCATTTATGACTTCATCAAAGGACTCAATGTCCGCTTGAAATTTATCAACCTCATCTATAACATCCATACAAAATCCAATTTCCAAACTAAGACGGTAAGTGTGAATTTTCTGTGCATTTCTGGAAACTGCTTCTTTGATCCTCACCAGGAGGGATGCGAGACTTCGGTCCTTATTATCACTGGTCTCATCGCCTTGCAAATGGACATCACGGCCCAGTTTTCGGGTGCACAGAAGAAATGTCTTAAGATTCCTCAACCTGTGCCTCAGTATCACAAATTCAGACTGCTTCAAATCATCAGGACACTTATCCTGCAGTGAAGCCAAATCATACATGGCTGAATGAAGAAAAGTAATGATGGAGGAGGCCATCTTAATATCTCCAGGAGCCCAGTAAGTAATGATTCAGCAGGAAAACCAGAGACTCCAGTGATCCCAATGGCCGAGAAAACTTAAAGGAAAAGAAGATTGCATCAAAAACCAATTAATCAATTGAAACCATAATTCACAAGAGTAATTAAAGACACTGACAGCGGACTGTGGACACTACTAAACACTCCCTCAGCTGTTCTTCAGAAAAAAATAATACTACAATAATAATAATAAATAAATCACGTACACATCTAAGTAATAACTTCTATGACATAAAGAGAAATCTAATGATCATCAAAAACAAAAGTTGCAGTTGATTGAATAAGCGAATCAGATCATACCAAAATGGGATCTGGAAGGCAGCTCAAGAGCAGGGAAGTGAAGATGAAATGATGAAGTGAATGCGGAATGAGAGAGCAAATGAGGCGAGAACTGAATATGTGACTTGGTAGTTGAAGCATATTTACTCTCAGCGCAGCGGGACCACGTTTCTCTTTCATGAAATGTTCATTTTTTGCAGCTTGGATGTGCCTCACTCTTTTCTCCCCCATTCATCAACTCTGAACAGTATCTTTATTTACTCCCTTCCATGACTTATAATTCAAGTCTCTTGTCCTTTTTTACAGCAGAGTGTCCACCATCGACAATGACGGATTATCTGCTCGTTCAGTTGTAGGCACATTGATGCGGTACAATACAAAATTATCGCGGACTACTGTAATCGTAAACTCTTGACAATGGCGGCAAGAAACAGGGGACCCAAATATTTTTCAAGTCTTAGTAATCCTGCATATTCTAAACAGGGGACCAATGAACTAAAAATTACTGAATCCTTGTAGATGTTTAGGTTCACTTACCAGAATAATTGAGATAACCACCTCTGTGATCATGAAGGAAGAGCCAATAAACAAAGGAAAAAGGAAATGGATCTGAACCTAGAAACCCATCATGTGCGTCTAAACATCAACCAATCACCAATTTCTCAGGAAGGGGGCCAGAAAGGCATATTCAACAGCTTGTGGATATCAGGAAGCATGTTTCAACCAAATTTCTCTTCTATATAAGTTAGTATCTATAGGAGAAAAAATATAGGATGATCAATATATACAACTAAAATGCCAAACTTCTTTTGGCACAGAAAAATGAATTATTCGTTGCTACAACAATTTGAGAGATCTGCAAACTCAACCTAAACTGACTAAATGAAGCTCACGCTGCATCTTAAACTAATTGTTCACCACCAAAAATGAACACTAGGGTTTAATAACGCGGCCCTTATATTGTCCTCTGCGAATCACAAAATCATCAGGAGGCTGAAACTCTTCTAACCAAGTGAGTTCAGAGATTGTCACTCCATCCACCTCCAGAGTACCTTAAATAGGGGGGAAAGGAGAGTCAGGTTAAAAAACAGAAAACCCTTCAATACCAAGAATATTGACATGACAAGATAATGACAAACCAAACTTCAGGTCATTACCAGGTAGATCCCCGTTGGGGGACCTCCGAAAATAAGTGCAATGTCGTCCATCGTCAGAGGAGTAGGGCGGTGAAAGGATATCAAAGATGGCACAAGGAGTTATGGCTTTGAAACAATGTATATTTCCTCCGGAAGTTGGATAAAGAACCGTTGTTTCAGATGGAGCAGTCATCTCACAGTCTTTTACAAGTTTTGCAGGCCTTGCTGTAGCCAGTATCAGGTGAAAAAACTAAGTCAGAAACGCAAATTCAAGTAAAGAAAAAAAAAACAATAAATCTATCCTTTCCATGTACAAAGTCATTATTAATGATGCAAACAGAAACCAAACTCAATCTGAAAATGATGAACCCTGAAAAATAAAGACTGCAAAAGCCACCTCCCTAGTTCTGGTGAGGCATTACAGTCCCTTTCCAGAACCCCCATAATCGTCCTAGCTAAAGCTACATTTGATGATATGTAAAATAAGAGAAACAATAAAATGAGCAAGTCGCTCATTAGAAAAATCCACCTTGAATAACAATGACGCAGTGCAAAATAAAGAGAGGCGAAAGGAAAGGCTCCATCAGTAAGAATAATGGTCTAATTTAAAGTGGTGCAATATCAAAATTAAGAGAGTACTTGTTTGCATAAAATTAATGCACCGCTATAACGGACATCATAGCAAAGAAAAGCAGATAAATGCACTTCTTCAAACACGCACACATTCTGGGGCAATTTCAGTATAACTGTAAATATATACAGATACAAAAGCCCAGAGGGCAACTTACTACAGTGCCATACCTTCAGAGGCATCCAAAGGCCCAGGAAGATCTGCCCAATCAAAGGCTTTCACATGCAGCGAGCCATACAGAAGTTTGCTTAAAACAGTCATTCCTGGATGATTGTGAAGGGGAATGATTGAAGAAGCAGGCATGCAGAATATTCCCATCTGCAAATAAACAGACAGCATATGTTGGAAATTCTCTAACTATTCACCTTTTAAAATGCAACTTACATATAAATGTGCAGCTATGAACTCAAATTATTGAGAGAATTTAAACCAAAACCATGAACCGAGTATATCCATTGTGACCGTTCGGCACTTACAGTGAAGCTGTCACATTCATGTATATGAAGGTATTTAATTGGTGGCAGTGATCTATGGCTTCCATTTCTCTCGTTTACTGAACCTTTCCAACCACGTACTAACTGGGCTTCTTGCTCGAGACCCACATCAGATGGCTTGATTTTGTCTGCCATAGGACAGTATAGCATAAAAATATGAGGTAACAGTAAGACTTCAAAAAAAAATCAGATGCACCAAAATCCAGTCAAAATACGTTGCCTCTAGATTACAGACAACATAGTCTACAGAACATGTACGATGAACATGACCGAAAGCATGCTTAGACTCTTACTCTTTCAAATGAAAATTTAAGTAAAACCTACCAAGATTATGAAGTTTCAATCCATGACAAAATGAGGAAACCAAACTATGTCGTTACACAAGTTCATGCCATTATCAAATTCGATGAAATTAAAAATGAACTTGACCGTGAATTTAAGAGGGCACACAAGGGTAACACTAAAGGAAGTAAATTATGTCACAATTCATTTGAAGACATCAGATTTCAGTAGAGTGTTCCATCAAATGACACTCTACTAAGTGCACCAAATGACAGCAAAAGCACAAAATTTAGACTTTCACAAGAGAAAAGCAGCAAGGCCCAGCTTCAGCCCAATAGAAGGACTAACATAAAAGGATGAATCAACTGTAAAAAGTAAAGATACCTGGGTATCCTAATCATATAATCAATTAGAACGAAATTTATTAAGTCGAAAATGAGGACTAACGTGGGATGACAAATCAGTGTTGAATAACCGTTCATATAAAACTATATTTACGTGTCTCAACTTTACCAAGAGAGTAACAACCAGAGCATATTAGAAAGGGGGAGGGGGGTGGTTATCTAGCTTCGGTTGCACCTACTACCAGGACTGAATAACAAGTTCAAGTCCATTTTGGCCACAGAAATAAAGATGTAAGCCGGTGAGTTCTACTAGACAATAGACAGGCTTGTAAAGAGCTCAAGCCAAATTAGTGGAAAACAATAGATAGAGATGGCTTAGATTGTGTTATTTACATTATATTCTCTACTGGTGGAATGATATAAATCCAACTAAATCTAACAAAATCTCTACTAAATATCGCATGCAATGAGCGCTTCCCCCCCCCCCCCCAAAAAAAAATCCTTATATAAAACATAAAAAATAAAAAAAGAAAGAACGAGTCCAAAGTAGCTTTTGTTGCCACAAAATAGAGCAAACTGGCTTAGTTTATGGTATTGAAATCATATGCACTTCAGGAGAAATAATGTTGTCCCACTAAAATCTGAAAACATTCCCCCCTTATTTTGACCAGGGAAAGATGGAAACTTATCCAAATTAAACCCACACAGCATTTTTTCCCGGACGATTTTAGGTCATCCTTCTACAACAAAAGCACCAAGAAGCTGTCATTTCTCTTGGCTATAAAAGAACTGTTAAATCGTTCTCATAAAAGAATAAAATAATGAACAAGTACTCCCTCTCCCATCTCTGCAAGAGGTAGAGAGAATCGAGTCTTCCATTATTTTTTATTCTCTCTAACTCTTTATGATGCACTTCATTTGATTATAATATACATTCATACACATGCCAATCAGGAAGCCAATAGAGAGAGGTAATTTCTTGGAGAATAAAGGATTCATTATAGGAGAAAAATGAAATTGTTGGCAGAAAAGGCACAATTGCAGTGAAAGCTGAGCTTAAGCAGTTCAAAAAATAACTTAAATGGTAGAATCAGAGGTTAATATATCTCTCCTTTTCTTTTCCAAGAAAGTTAATTTTTTTATAGAAGTTTATCATTTTGTATCCTTGAACCACCAGACTGCCTTTGAATTGAACATGAAGTTCCTTTAGAGAAGCCATTGGCAGGAAGAAAACATGATTTAATTCAGTTATAAAATTGCTGATCAGAAAATTAACGAAGACCAAACTTTCATCAGCATATGGACAAAACTAGATCAGTGTAACAAGAAAATTTTGATCAAATAGAAAAAAAAAAGCATATGAAACCTTTAAACTATGTTTGTTTCCATATCCTCTCAGGGGAATAAAGAGTGATAGAAGAAAAGCTTTCGTGGGGGCTTCACACAGAGAAGGTATGTAGGCTGGAAAATTTTGTGAACTAATGTGAGCATAAATTTGGACGATTTAGGACAGATATTTAAATTTGAATGGATAGAAAATAGCTTGGCTTGTTTGTTAACTGCAAGAGTAAAAGTTAACTTCCCTAGGAAGAGAAATAAACTTATAGTACCTTTCGTAGGGGATAAAACATACATACAGACAGCCCAAATTGGTGTGTTGAATCTAAGAATCAGTAGGTCAAATTGAGAGGAGGAAGGGAAGACTCATAAAAATTGAAAATATACTTCAAAAAAAAAAAAAGAAGAAGAAGAAGAAGAAGAAGAAGAAATGATTGTTGAACCTAAATGAAAGATGTGTTTCAACCAAACACGATTGGCAGATAATCCACATTGCCGACCTGCTTAGTGCAATGAAGGCTTAGTTTTGTTGTGGTACTCTAAGATACAGGACACACAAAATAAGTAAGCACTAACTACGCGGAACCTGTAATTAGAGGGTTGAGCTGAAAGCCTTTTGTTTTCTGTAATCTTATAAGAGCGAGAGGGGAACCAACAATGTGGTGCAGAAATCACAGACCAAGTACAAAGGTAGAGTTTAGCTGGTATAGCTCTACTAAGAAACAACTCAAGAAGGTTCTTTCTAGAAGGGAAAGGGAGCAGGTCCAAAAGCATAAAGACAAATAGCATCACATGTATAACGCACTTCTTACAACTTTATTACCAAGTAGAATGAGGACAAGGTAACGTAGTTGACTAATTAAGGAAAAGAAGATGTCATCATTCAAGGCTGGGCTACAACACACATTATGGGTTGTCTTGTCAACGGAGAAGGAAATGCAACTTGAAAAAATCTAACTGAAAAGGCTAAATATCATACACATAATTCATTCAGAATACCAACTTATCACCACATTCATGCCCCCTAAATTCATGGCATAGGTACAGAGTTAGAAACAACCCACGTAAACCTCAAAAAGAAAAACAAAAATCATATCAATGATGATCCGGAAACCATGAAACTAAAAATCCAAAACTAATATAGATAATTCTGTGGGCTAACCTAATAGGGAGCGCACTTTCTCAACTGCCTCTTCAGAAATAGGTCCATTTGGCGAAAGTGAAGCTTTGCAAGCATTATAAAGCTTCTGTACAGCTGGCATGATTTACAAAGAAAAGAAGATCCGGATCCAAACAACCGCCAACTCGTAACTGTTTAAGGGAAATCGACCACTAATTCACACCAAATTTGAAAACAATGCAGCAACCCAATCTGAAGGGTCCTCTATATGAATGAAGACCCTTCTCATGCAAATCCCGCGCAATCCCAATCAAGACAATTACATATCCACATGCATATCAGTTCAACCTCTTGCATTCCGTTCCTCTAAACCCTATTAAAGAAACAAAAACCAAATTAACTTCAAATTTGCACCATAAGTCAATAATCACCGTACTAAATGGGTGGAAATGAAAAACAGAATGATTCCAGAAGCCGATTTCATAAATTCAACACCATCCAATCTCAGAATGTTCAACAAAACAAGTTAAAAAGCAATCACCAGATTCCCCGGAGAACCATTATTTGATCAAGCACAGAAAATTCTCGAAAGGACATAAACCGAAACTGAATCCAAGCATAATTCACCAACCAAAACTAGCTGAAAAGGCTAAAACTGATAACATTCACATCAAAATCCAAACTTTTGCACCTGCAAATAACCAAATTCCAATCTTTCTCCAAAGGGATAAAAAAAAAAAAAAACCCCACAATTCTTTGAGTGCAAAAACAGGAGAACATATACATATAAACAAAACTAAGAACAGATTCCCAGGTCGAATTACAGTTTAAAAACAAAAGGGGAATCTCACCTTTGAGCAATAGTTGTAATTCATAGAGCTGAAGAGAGGTAGGGAAGTAGTAGGAAGGGCCTATTTGGATTGAGGAGGTGAGTTTTTTAAAGAAATGGAAGATTGATATTCGAAGCTAACGAGGTTGTTTGGGCTTTTGGATTTACTTTTGTTACTGATTCCAGGCCCTCTTTTTTTTTTTTTTTCTATGAGCACTTACTGCTCACTGCCAGAAAGTGGTCCTATGTTGACCTGACCCGGTTTGACTTTCTCTAATCAATTTTGCCTCCTTTTCTTTTCCAAAACAACTTTTATGAGTTTAGGGGACAATTAACCATCTCAGTTTGTGTGATAGCAATAGAACTAGTCTAAGTTAGAGGTCAAGTAATAATATTTGAATGTACCTAAGATTCTATAGCTATCGATTAACGATCGATTTAGCGGTGTAAAATTTAATTTGACCGACAATTCAGTCAGTATCGGTTAATATCGAGTATCGGTTATCAGATTATACGAAAATCGACTACAGATTGATCTGACATCATAAAAACATGCTCCAACCGACAATGTAATAAATGTTTGAATTTTGAGAATAAAGTTTTGGTCTAATAGTAAGGTTCTATGTTGATATTCTAGAGGTCCAATAATCCGTTCCCATTTAAAAAGTATCTTAGAAGAAATCTTCTCGTTTGTAAGTGAAGTTTGCTGTGACGATTTTGTTTTAAAAAAGTTAGTGTTTGAATTTGGTACTGTGCAATACTACATTGCTAGTTAGATTTCAATTACAGATAGTCCGATACCTTAAATAAACAATACAAGTTCATATATGTAATCTTCACATAACTGATAAGATTAAAACTTCCATATATTTTTTGTTGTTAGGAATCTGTGTATATTTAATAACTTCATTAGGCATAAATAGCTAGAAATTATGCAGTCTGCATCTTCTGTTGAAAGTCATAAATAGCTAGAAATTATGCAGTCTGCATCTTCTGTTGAAAGTGCGTATTCCATACATGAAGTGTTGAAACAGCCTTAACTTGTTACCATCTCCCAAGCTCGGGCGCTCCAATTTTCGTTGTCCATAAACGGCCCATCAGTGCGGATGAAGTAGTGTCCCTCCATGATACCAATTACCAACCATTCTAGATTCATTGGACTAACTGACGAGACAAATGCTACCTCTGAATCCACAGACGGGACAAGTTTCACCGTTGAGCTCTCATTTTAAGTTGTAAGTTTTTCTTTAAAAAAGTTGTAAGTTAAAATGGATTAATTATTGATGTAAGTATGAATTTGGAGGTTCAAAGATCTAAAAGCAATTCATATTTCATGCACAAATCAAAGACCTGTATTCCAAAATAATGAAATACTAGAAAGGGTTAATATAGAGTACTGTTTCGTTCACCAGTTGAGAATTAAAAATGAAGAAGAAATGTAACACTATAATTGTACTCCTTGAAAGATAACCCAAAACTTTAAAAACAGTTACATTCTCAACAATCATACTTATGAAAATCAATATGCAAATCAAGAATCTAAAAACACACATGGACCCAATAAAATACATCAAAATCACTGTCTGCCATTCACTCAAACCAACTCTGATCAAGAACAAACAGTCAATCTCTTCACTCAATCTTCAGGGACTGGTAAGTCCTCCTCAGCAGGGGGTGCCAGAATCCAATCCCCATTCTCATCAATTACCATCCCTTTGTTCTTCTCAACCCACCATGATTCTGGAACCAAGTATTCTTCTTTCAAGAAACCGCAGGATTTGTTCACCAGAGCCAAGCTCCTCTTCACAGTCAACTCAAACTTTCCATCTTCCCCATTCCAACCATCCACAACGTGTAACATGCTCTGCAAATTGTGCCAATCGCTCGGGTTCCTGGAATCCTTCAGATACGGAGATTTCCTTGAATCAATCTCAAGAACAGTACCCGTATTCACATACCCGAATAGACCACTCGGGTACAATGGGATCAGATCAATCTTGTTCTTCACGTGCAAAATCTTCAGATTCGGGAATTCTGAGACCCTGTTCCCGAATTCCTTGTTCCCAACTTGCGGGCTACCAAAAACGATCGCCGTGACAGGGATTTCCGTGACCCCATTTTCAACCAAATCGAAAGCTGATAGAATTGATAAAGTCGCACCAAGACTATGCCCTGTAAAAACAATGCTGAGCTTCTCGTTTTTGTACTGCTCAATTAAGGCATTCATTTTCTTCATAAGCTGGTTTCTGGCACTTTTTTTTGTGAAAGAAGAATTGGGATCTTCAGAAACATAAACAGTAAGCCAACCATACATCACTTTCGGGGCTTTGTCATCGTCGTCGTCATCATCATCTTCAATTGCTCTGTTTTTCTTGTTCCAGGATTTGGGGCTTAACAATTTTTCAGCCGATTCAGGCCTGGCGCTAAACACATCAATCCATTCATAATCCCTGGAAGTTCCCCGCCAGGCCACGTAGATTTCCCGGCGGCCCAGAGCCCTGCTGGCTTCGTCGGTGGTGGTGGCGATGTACCCTATCCAGTTGGATTCCCGGTCCCAAGACTCCCGGGAGCGGGAATGGAGCAGAATGGCTTCAGGGATTCCGACACGAGCCGTGGCGTAAAGAAAGCAGTAAACTTGGTAATCGGAAGCCGATTCCAGCATGACTTTGTCGAAGAACGATTTCTTACCATAACGGCTGCTGCCGGCGTACCTGGAGTTCGGGTCATTGTTGAAGGCGTCGTAAGTCGCTTGGCAGAAATCGCCGCACCGGAAAATGAGGCGCCGGAGGTTGAGGTTCAAGGGTTCTAACAGCCCTTGCCAGTTGTTACCTCCTAGGAGTTCCGCCCACGTTGGCTGCTGAATCTCGGATTGTGCTGCTTCTGGTTCTGCTGCAGGAGGAGTTGACGACATTGGAAAAAAACAATGGCATATTTTTCGCATTTCAGGGGGATGAGATTTTTGAGGTTGGAATAATAAGTTCAGTTCATTGCAGACTTTAAAAAAAGTAAGATCAGAAGTCACAAGCAGCCAAACGAGTTATCATCCCACTTGGAATAATGGGACCTGAAAAGTGAAAAAGGGGAAATGGTGGATAGAGAAAAACTAGGAAAGTTCACAATATCTCTGGACTCTTGAGGCTTGATGTTTCCATATGAAAGAAAATAAACTCTAAAGATACTATATCTATAATGTTCGAAAACTAATGTCCAGTTCAAAGCAAAGGTTCTAGTAAAATTATTTATTTAGGAGATGATGTATTTATATAACTTTTCTACTAGAGACTTTAATATAATAACTTTATACTAATTGAATGTTATGAAATAATTATAAGGCTTATTCAAAGCAAAGGTTCTAGCAAGGATTTATTCATGTAATTTTGGTACAAGTTTTACTACTCCGTATATCTCCAATTTATAGCCATCATCTAGTGGCAATTTTATAAATAAGTAGTAGTTATCAAATCAAAATACTATACATGGATAGTTTCCCTTGCTTGATGCATGCTCATATTTTAAGCAAAATTTTGTCATTCACACTATTCATAACACTCCCCCTCGAATGGCAAAAATAGTTGTTTTAATTATGCTTAAGGTACTGTCTTGTTAAAAACCTTGCCAACGAAAAACCTAGTAAGAAAAAAAACTTTGGCTAAGGAAAAAAGAGTACAGTGCGTAATTTTCTCCCCCTAATTATAACATCGGTAATTCTTCATATGTTGTGTAGGTGTCGCAACCGATATTATGAACATGCTTTCTAAATGTTGCAGTAGGAAGCGCCTTCGTGAAGAGATCAGCTGAATTATTATTTGACATGACATATTGAACACCAATGTCATTTTTCTTGATGAGCTCTTAAGTATATATGAAGAATTTTGGAGGTATATGTTTTGTCCGATCATTCTTGACATATCCTTCTTATAACTGTTGAAGACATGTGGAATTATCTTCGTATAAGATGGTTGGACTTTTCTGAACTTGTAGACCACACAACGTTTTGATGTACTGTATCATCGACCTAAGCCAAACACATTCTCTACTAGTTTCGTGCAATGTAATTATTTCTGCATGATTTGGAGAAGTAGAAACCAATATTTGCTTCTGTGAACGCCAAAAAATTATAGTTCCTCCACATGTGAACACATATCCAGTCTGAGATTTTCTATTGTGAGGATCAGATAAGTAACTTGCATCTGCATAACCAACCAAATCTTGTTTCGAGTCATTAGGATAAAATAAGCCTAAATCAATACTCCCCCGAAGATAACGAGATATGTGCTTGATCCCGTTCCAATTCCTTCTTGTTGGTGATGAGCTGTGCCTTGCTAATAAATTAACTACAAAAGAAATGTCAGGTCTAGTACAGTTAGCAAGATACATAAGAGCTCCAATTACACTGAGGTATGATACTTCGGTACCAAGAATCTCTTCATCCTTGTCAGGGGGCGAAATGGATCCTTTTCAGTTTTGAGTGTTCTGACGAGCATTGGAGTACTTAAAGGGTTTGCTTTATCCATATTAAAACATTTTAAGACCTTTTCTGTGTAATTTGACTGATGCACAAATATTCTATTGTGCATATGCCCAATTTGTAAACCAAGACAATACTTAGTTTTACCAAGGTCTTTCATTTCAAATTCTCCTTTTAAGTATGCAACCACCTCATTAATTTCCTTTAATGTTCCAATGATATTTAAATCATCCACATAGACAGCTATAATAGCAAATCCGGATGTTGTTTTCTTGATAAAAATGCATGGACACAGGACAGTATTTGTATATCCCTTGTTTATCAAATAATCGCTTAATCAATTATACCACATGCGTCCAGACTGCTTTAACCC
Organism: Oldenlandia corymbosa var. corymbosa; assembly: GCA_949775105.1. Taxonomy (NCBI): domain Eukaryota; kingdom Viridiplantae; phylum Streptophyta; class Magnoliopsida; order Gentianales; family Rubiaceae; genus Oldenlandia; species Oldenlandia corymbosa. The sequence continues at coordinate 12,318,889 of OX459118.1, read as the reverse complement.
ATATAATGATCGTTGGAGCTTGATAAAATACATCTCTTTGGGTTTTGTACTTAAATTCTTTGGCATTTGAAATCCCTCGGGGATTTTCATATAAATATCACTATCAAGTGATCCATACAAATAAACAGTAACAACATCCATAAGACGCATTTCTAATTTTTCAAAAACTGCAAAGCTGATTAAAAACTTGAAACTAATTCCATCCATAACGGGAAATATGTCTCGTCATAATCTATTTCAGGTCTTTGAAAAAAAACCTTGTCCTACCAATCTAGCCTTGTACCTTATAATCTCGTTTTTCTCATTCCGTTTTCGTATAAAAACCCACTTATATCCTACCCTCTTTACAACATTTGGAGTAAGAACAATTGGCCCGAAAACATTTTGCTTATTAAGCGAATCTAATTCAGCCTGCATAGCGTCTTTCCATTTTATCCAATCTTGTCTATTTTGACATTCAATAACTGATATTGGTTCAGGATCATCATTTCCATTGATAATTTCATTTGCAACTGTGAAACAAAAAATCTCATTGTCACATTCAATTTTATCTCTATTTAACAGTGTATTTGTACTGTTATAGTTGATTAAGATTTCTTCATTTATCCTTTTTGTGTCCTTTTCTTGGGAACTTTCTTCATTCTTCATTATCTCAGGAAATATTTTCTCAACATCAATGTCGTTCACAGTTTCCTTTCTTTTTCGAGGATTTTTATCCTTTGAACCCATTGGTCTACCGCACTTCAATCGTGGTTTAGACTCATTAGTGACTTTATCATCGATTTTCACTTTAAAGATCTCAATACGAGGGGGAGCATTAGCTGCCGGTATATATGATTTAGTCACTCTTTTTGTGTCAGTAAATAAATCTGGTAATTGATTTACAATTGACTGTAAATGTACAATCTTCTGGACTTCTGTCTCGCATTGCTTTGTACAAGGATCAACATGTAAAAAAGTTGGTTGATTCCATGTAATATTTTTTGCCAATTCTTTCTTTTCTCCCTCTAATGTTGGGAAAATAATTTCATTAAAATTGCAATCGGTAAAACGTGCTGTAAAAACGTCGCCTGTTAAGGGCTCAAGATATCTGATGATACTAGCTGATTCAAAACCAACGTATATCCCCAATCTTCTTTGAGGACCCATTTTTGTACGTTGTGGAGGTGAAATTGGTACATATACTGCACAACCAAAAACTCTGAGGTGCGAAATATTTGGTTCATATCCCAAAGCCAATTGCAGGGGAGAGTATTTATGATCTGCACTTGGCCTTATGCGAATTAAAGAAGCAGCATGTAATATCGCGTGGCCCCAAACAGAAACTGGCAATTTTGTTCTCATGATTAATGGTCTAGCAATGAGCTGTAGTCTTTTAATTAATGATTCTGCTAAACCATTTTGTGTATGTACGTGAACAACAGGGTGCTCAACAGTAATTCCAGTAGACATACAATAATCATTAAATGCTTGAGACGTAAATTCACCAGCATTGTTGAGTCTAACCCTTTTGATTGCATAATCAGGAAATTGAGCTTGTAATTTTATAAATTGACAAGAAATTTTGCAAATGCAACATCCCGGGTTGACAGTAAACACACATGTGACCACCTACTAGATGCATCTATTAATACCATAAAATATCTGAATGGTCCACATGGTGGATGTATCGGTCCACGTATATCACCTTGAATCCTTTCAAGAAATATAGGTGATTCATTTTGAATCTTTAATGGTGATTGTCTCATTATCAATTTTCCAAGAGAACAAGCTTCACATGGAATTCCATTACTCTGGAGGATCCTTTGTCCCTTTAAGGGATGGCCAAGTGTATTTTCAATAATTCTTCGCATCATTATAGATCCCTGGTGGCCTAATCTTTCATATCATAAATTCATTACAGAATGATCGAAGAATTTTTCTTTCATTGCCATATGTGATTCAATCACATTTATATATGTATAATGCAGACCATTAGAAAGTAGCAATCTTTCCAATATTCTTGTCTTTCCCGATTCATAAATAATGATATTCAAATATTTCACATTGTCAACAGTCATTGATTGGGTGTCATACCTATTTCGATATATATCATCAAAACTCAACAAATTTCTTGTTGAATTTGGTGACAACAGGGCTTCATTAATCACAACTTGTGCTCCTTTTGGCAATGTGATATTGGCTTTACCAATCCCTTCAATCAAATCTGTTAGACCTGATATTGTATACACAATCGCCTTCGTTGGCTTTAATTCTGAAAAATATTCTCTATTTTTCAGAATTGTATGTGTAGTGCCACTGTTTGCAATACAAAAATCTCCAACATTGCTTTTCTGCCGAATTTCCATGTCAAACCTTCAAACAAAAATAATCAATCAGTTATTATCAAGTAGAGAACATTAAAATTAAAAGCCACAAATCAAAACATAAATATTATCACAATTATCAAGTTCATACTTTCAAAAACATAATGCCATACATTGATTCATAACATTATAAGACCATACAATGATCATTATTATTAGTACAATACCAAGACTACTCATTCAGACATACAGTTAGACACAAGGATCATACACCGATCCATTTTATTATTACAACATTAAGACCCATACATAATTTAAACTTCATATTAGTGGGGCAACTATTTGCCCTTAATTATCAGCAAAATCTTCACTGAAATCCAATGCAAAGTTTGTAGCATTATCCACTTGATCAATAAGATTTGCTTCTTTCTCTTTTCCCTTTGATTCCTTGTAGAGTTGGCAAAGATGTGGTGGTGTTCGGCAAACACGTGCCCAATGTCCTGTACTACCACATCGGAAACATTTGGTCTCATCCTTCTTCTACTTATCAGGAATATTTCCTTTATTCACTTTCTTTTTCTAGAACTGGGCTTGTGTATCTTGTGGAACGTAACCTTTTGCATGATTACGGCAAAAATTATAGTTTCTTCCATTTCCACGGCCACGACCACGGCTACGATTTTCACCTCGTCTACGGTTATTGTATTTTCCAAAATTACTTGGCCCAACAGCATTTGCTTTGGGAAATGCTATTGACCCAGTATGACGAGATGAATGGTTTCTCATCAATATTTCATTATTCTTTTCAGCAACCATAAGTTTAGAAATTAGTGTGGATAATATTTTCTCAATCATGTCTGCATCAGTGACTGTTTCTCCACAGCATCTCAACCGAGAGACTATTTGGAATAGTGCCGAATGATAGTCAGTAACCTTTTTGAAGCCCTGGAAGCGTAATGCATTCCATTCTTCTTTGGCGGTTGGAAGCATCACTTCAAGTTGGTGATCAAATCTTTCTTCAAGATCCTTCCATAAAATTTTGGGATCTTTGACTAATAGACATTCGCTTTTTAGAAAATCATCAAGATGTTTTCAAATAAAGATCAATGCCCTTGCCTTTTCCTGGGCAGTGGCATCATCTTCTGTTATCGTTTTCAGAAAACCCAATAATTCAAGATACATTGACAAGTCAAGTTTCCAGGACATGTAGTTGTCTCCAGTGTAAGTGAGAGCATTGAATTCAAGGTTTGACAAGTTCGAAGACATAGTTCTCTAGTAAACAAAAGAGAATATAATTAAAATTTTATTCCATAAATCAATAAAGAAAACTAACAATTTTCAGTAAATATAACAATGAACAATAGGGGTAAAATACATATTATAAGTACCCCCAAATGGAAAGTAAAATCTATGCCTTCTAAATTAAATACAAAAAAAATATGTATACAAACTAATAATATGCAAAAGAGAGAAAGGAAAGACATGTATTTTTTTCTCTTTAAGAAATTAAGAAGATAAAGAAAGAATATTGTGAAGGTGTAAATGAAATTTAGAAATGAGGTATTTATAAGAAAAATTTTAGAATTTAGTCGTTATGTGTCCGTTAATTTTCCGTTGAATATAGCCATTATATATGTACGTATATTATACGTATATAACCGTTGTGAAAAACTACTTTTGAAAAATAAATTAATTAAGTAGTTTGGAAATGTAGAAAACAAATAAAATCATGTAGTAAGTTAATCTAACTTTTCATATAATATGATAAATTTGTGACTAAAATAAACTTCCTTGCAATAATAAAAATGAATAATTACGTGGGGTAAAATTCCATCCACAGTAGCGATAAATAATTTCGTGGGGTGAAAACCTTTCCAAGTTAGCAACAAAAATAAATAATTGTGTGGGGTAAAAACCGATCCACAGTAAGAATAACAATGCGGGGTGAATATCCATCCACAGTAAAATTAATAACTACGTAGGCAGATAATCTATCCCACAATAGCAATAAACGTAAATGATTATGTGGGGAAAAATCCATCCATAACAAAATTAAAATTAAGTAGAGAAATTTTACCTTCGCTGACCGTTGAGCGTTCGTGCTGATAACGTGTTCGAAAACCAATGTCCAGTTCAAAGCAAAGGTTCTAGTAAAATTATTTATTTAGGAGATGATGTATTTATATAACTTCTCTACTAGAGACTTTAATATAATAAATTTATAATAATTGAAATGTTATGAAATAATTATAAGGCTTAGGAGGAGAGAGAGAAAGTGATTAATTGTTTTGAAAAAGGAAAATACGGAAAAGAAGTACAGGAAGCAAAGACAAGGATTTATTCATGTAATTTTGGAGCAAGTTTTACTACTCCGTATACCTTCTATTTATAGTCATCATCTAGTGATAACTTTATAAATAAGTAGTAGTTATCAAATCAAAATACTATACATAGATAGTTTCCCTTGCTTGATGCATGCTCATATTTTAAGCAAAATTTTGTCATTCGTACTATTCATAACATGTAAGTTTTTTTAGTTCCTTCCGAATTAATCAGAATAGTTGTAGTAATTTGTATCGTAAGGCGCCAACAAAGAATTACTCAAGTGGTAAATGAGTATGGTATTAATTGGGAGGTCCCGAATTCGTACCCCACTAACAATACTTTTGTGTGTTACGTTGTATTATACGACCAGAAGAGAATGTATTCCATGGTGAATGGGGGTATTATTGTCAGCATTCTCCATTCAAATATGCGCATCTCTCTTACGTTACTGACCTAAATTTTACATGAGAGGAATGCACCATCCCAGTTCATTATTGTTTTATTGCATAATTGAAGAAGCTCTCCAATTATTTCTTCCATTCAGCAGCAACGTAAACACTAAACAGTCCATACGATACACATTCTTTAATCTTTATAACTCTGAAAATTTCTAACATCAGAGCGAATCTCTCTTCTCCAAACATCTTCTTGTAATTTCGGTTTGAAATAATAGACCTTTCATTGAATTGTGATTACATCACGATATCCTGGGGGGTTTTACCACACGAGTTGTTGTGTAATTTAATTAAATTATTGCATTCTGCGGAGATCTAGGACGTATGTTTTGTGTTTTTTATTTTATTTTATCTAAAATGATAATCTACCTGTATTAGCATAATAACTTTAAGATTTGGTAGTCCTCCACTTTAATTACCACATATCATTTAAATAAATTTTTGTTATTTTAACTATTATACCCTATTCATTTATCTCTACTTTAATTACCACGTAACATTTAAATTTAATTTATTATTATAACCCCATTATCTCCTTCATTACATCGCTTGATATTGGGACAACCGTTAATTCCAGTTTAATTTCCCGTCAAGGTCTATTTACCCTATTTTTCATATTTGATATCCTTCTATTATTAATTTTCTCTTTTATTTTTTTTTTTACTTTTAAGATTAAAAAGAATTTATTGTTTACCATTAGATGAATTCGAAAGGTCAAATACCCGATTTTGATAATTCTAATCTCTCTATACTTTCAATGCCTTTTATCTTTCTTCTCCTCTATGAATTGAATGTTTTGTTTGAATTTAAGAACTGTTGCATAACTTAAGAGAATAGTAAAATATTGAATTCACAAATATATAATTCTAATTACAAAAGTTTTGTCACTTCTCTTTGCTTGAATTTTTTTTCTTCAAAACATTTGTCCCTAACTCTCCATAATCTCTCTCTCCACCACAAGTTCCTTGAGATAACTATCTAAATTACTAAGTTTTTTTTTTTCATTTTATTTTTATTTTTATCTTTGATATTTCATGTATTAGTTGTTGTTTTTCCTTTTTGATTAGAATACTGTGTGTCACTTCTGTTGAAACTCGAAAATGACCATTTTAACTGATTTATAATTTTGCAAGTAGCAAACTTTGTAAATTAAAATTTATTGGTGTTAGTTTTTTTGAATAAATGTAACAACAAATAAAGTAACTCGTAATTTTTTTATTATTTAAATTTCATTTTTAAAATGTCATTTATTTCTTGTACGCGCGAATCCATCTAGTTATATATAAAGAAAACGAAAATGTTACTATCATATAGTTATGCTAATCAACTTTAAAAAATTGAATGATATCAACACTTTACTTAATCACAAGAGAATGTACATCAAGACATGTTATAACTCTGTTTTTCCATTAAATAAAACTAAATTGGCTAGATTGGAGTCACTAATAGGGTTTACCTTTTTTTCCTTGTAACTGATTTGTTTTAATGTGCGATTAATTCAGTTTTTCATAAGAAAAGAATAATTGTTTAACTGTAAGGTGTCTTATTGTTTAGGGAAATTGTAGTGAAAATTTAACTGAAAACCCAAATTTAACGTTCTCATGTGAACCATGTTGCAGTTTTGCAGCTAATGGGGAATTTTGTCCACTTAAGGATCTTGGCTAAAACTCTCGAACTGGCCAAAAATATTCCGAAGATTATAGCCAACGAGTTTGTTGAATTTTTTATTAGATATGATCTTCATTTTCTTTTCGACTTTATAAACATCGACCCATTGGGATACATTTCTATTTATTGTCTGGATATGTTTTGTTTATCCCAGATCGATGATTATAGGCCATGATTATAAGATTTTTTTTGCTAATTTGAGCTGAGATGATGATGAAAGCAAGGAGATGGCGGAGGCTGCAACATTCAATTGCTGGTCACCGCCACCACCTGAAGAAGACTGGAACAAACCCAATAGAAAATAAAGAGACATTTCAGCTGAATTTGAAGATAACCCAGCTGGGGAAGATGGGTAAAATTGATGAAGCCATCAAAGTGTTCAACTCGGTTACTCACCCGAACGCTGTCACTTACAACTCAGTGATTTCTGCCTATGCCAAGAATGGGAGGATCCTGGATGCACGTCACATGTTTGACAGAATGCCAATGAAAAACTTGGTTTCTTGGAACTCAATGATAAGTGGATACTTGTGGAACAACTTACTAGAAGAAGCTAACCACTTGTTCAATTCAATGCCTCAGAGGGATTTTTTCACATATAGTTTGATGATTACTGGTTTTGCACGAAAGTATTATGTGGAGGAAGCGAGGTATGTTTTTGATTTGATCCCAGATAAAGATAAAGAGGATTGCGTGGCTTGTTGGAATGCCATGATCACAGCGTACGTGAAGAATGGGATGGTAAATGATGGTAGGAAACTATTTGATGCGATGCCTATGAGGAAAAACTCGTTGACGTGGAATGTGATGCTGTCCGGGTATACACAGAGCCAAGAAATGCATTTGGCCGCTGAATTTTTTGAAGGGATGGAAAAAAAGGATGAGTTTTCATGGAATTTGATGTTGGAAGGCTATATTGAGGTTGGGAATTTGGATGCCGCGAAGGAATTTTTCGAGAGGATTCCCAATAGGAACCCTGTCTCTTGGTGTACGATGTTGACGGGTTTTGCAAAGCATGGACGGGTCTATGAGGCAGAAGAGATCTTTAAGAAGATGCCACAGAGAAATATTGTTTCTTGGAATGCTATGTTGGCCGCATATGTTCAGAGTGGCAAGATTGACAAGGCAAGGAGGTTATTTGATGAAATGCCTGGGAAGGATGCTGTTTCGTGGACTACAATGATTAATGGCTATGTTCGTGTTTGCCTTCTTGAGGAAGCAAAATTACTGTTTGCACGCATGCCCCATAAAGATGTTGGGTCACAGACAACAATGATGTTGGGTTTTATCCAAAATAATAGGGTGGAAGAAGCCCGGGCAATATTTGATCAGATAAAGAACTGTGATGTAGTATGTTGGAATACGATGATTGCAGGATATACTCAGTACGGGAGAATGTATGAGGCTTGTCTTCTATTCCAACATATGGATAAAAAAGATATGGTTACTTGGAACACCATGATAGCTGGTTATGCTAAAGCCGGGATGATGGACAGAGCAGTTGAGTTATTTGACAGGATTGGAGGAAGGGAAAGGAATGTAATTTCTTGGAACTCATTAATTTCGGGTTACGCTCAGAATGGCTTAAATGTGGATGCGCTCAAAGCAATTACACTCATGATACAAGAAGGTAAGAAGCCAGAGCAGTCTACTTTCGCTTCTGGCCTAAGTTCATGCGCAAGTATTGCAGCCGAGTATTTTGGAAGGCAACTTCATCAGATCGTGGTGAAAAGTGGTCATACAAAAGATATGATCATCAGCAACGCTTTACTCACTATGTATGCTAAATGTGGAAGCATTTCAAGTGCATCAGATGTGTTTAGAGATACGGAATGTCCCGACATCGTAACCTGGAACTCTTTGATTGCTGGATATGCTTTGAATGGATATGGCCTAGAGGCAGTCAAACTTTTCCAAGATATGGAGGTAAATGCTGCAGTGGTTCCAGACCAAGTTACCTTTGTTGGGGTTCTTTCAGCATGTAATCATGCAGGCCTTACTTCCGTTGGTCTAGATTTGTTTGATTGCATGACGCAGAGGTACGACATTGAACCATTGGCCGAACATTATGCTTGCATGGTTGGTTTACTTGGCCGAGCAGGAAGGTTAGATGAAGCCTTTGAGTTAGTTAAGAAAATGAAGGTTAAAGAGACAGCAACAGTCTGGGGTGCGCTTCAAGGAGCATGTCGTTTGCATAATAACCTACAAATTGCTGATATTACTGCTCAGAAGCTTCGTGAAATTGAACCTCATAGGATGGCCTCGAATCTGGTCATTCTATCAAACACTTATGCAGAATCCGGTAGATGGGATGAAGTGGAAAGACTTAGATCTTCTCTGATGAAGCAGACTGGGAGAACCAACAAGGAACCAGGATGCAGTTGGGCAGAGAATCAATGTGGCAATTTTCATCTCCAACGATAATAAGAATACCTGTTTGCTGTCTAGAGGAATAAATAGGGCATAATAGATCTTGAGTACACAGATGTTGAGAATTAAAATGGCATACTGGTTTTTGTCGCCAATGATCGTTATGATACCTGTTTGCGGCAACAGATATAAATTGGGGAGCGCACAGATGATGGAGGTTGTTATATGTGTGAATTCACGGGGCTCTTTTTTCTTGAATACCGGATGATTCATTGATCTCATTGCTCATTTAAAGTTTGACAATTGCTTGAACATGGTCATCTGAGGATTCTCTTACAGCAGTTCTGAATCTCATTCAAAGGTATTTTATCTGGAAAACTTGGGAATTGTTCTGCTATGTTTCTTGTCTTTTTCTTTTTGTTTTTTTTCCTTTTCAGAATATTTAAGACCAAATGATCAAATAATTTTGGAACATTATGCAGGTACAGAAGCAAAATGATGCTTTGGGATATATCTACCAGTTTTGGGATACAATGGATGATCCTTCAAGTACTGCTGGAAACTCCAGTACATGCGGATTATATCTGCAAATTTTGTACTTTTCATCTATCTTCTCATTATCCCAGTCAGAGGAGTTCCTATTTTGGGGCTGTAATATTGATTTAGTGCATTAACGCATTGTTTAAATGATGCACCTTCATCCATGTTTGTTCTTTTGGCTTGCTGACAGTGTTCATGATTTCTTTGTGGTTGTGGGCATATAATAAGGCACGTCCTAGAAGAGTTTAATGGAGTTCTTCGATTTGAAGCATTGTCTTTGCCGTTTGAGAACTGGAGTGAGCTAAATGACGATGTGAATATCTCATGTTGACAGTGGTTTGGACGCTTGGTACCCAGTATGGATGAATGTAATAATTCTTTTGAAAAATATGAATCTCTTGGTATGAACTTTTATAGATGCTTCTGACAAATTCCATCGTAGAAGTTACCTTCAAAAACATAATGTCATTGCATTCTTGAATGGGAACTTGGTGAGTCGATCCGCCTACATGTCTTGCTTTTACTGTTATATCGGGAGTTACTCCTTGCTTGACGTAAAACAGATAGTGAATTTGTTTCTATCTTTTGTTGAATCTTTTTCACGGCTCGATAGATAATTTGATAAGCCAATGATTTTTTTCCGTATTTCAGAATACGGTTAACCAACATGTCAACTAATTGATTATGATAAATTGGATCGAATTTGGTTGTTTTTTTCTTCTGCAGCACCTCAACGTGACATGGGCGTGAAGGGGTTCGAGAATCCATTTTCCTTTTATAAGGGCTAAAATCACTTATTTTGTTTTTTTGCCCCATATTATAGGGTGGATCTCAAAAAATATGAAAGATCTCCCTCCAAACCGTACATACGACTTTCATCGAATACGGCTTTCTACAGAATTCTATATGTATCTATGAGATCGAGTATGAAATTTTGTTTACTCACTTAAAATTGAGTATCCCTTTCCTGCTAGGATTGGAAATCTTGTATTTTCCATATCAATACGATTAAGTCTTTAAATTTCTGAAATAGTGTAAAAGAAGTGCTTCGAATCATTGCTATTTAACTCGGACCTGTTCTAAAAAAGTCGAGATATTTCGAATTGTTTGTTGATACGAACAAAGTCAAGGAAAACCTCTGAAATTATTTCAATATTGAACCTTGGACATATAAGAATTCCGAATCGAATCTCTTTAGAAAGAAGATTTTTTGTTTCATAGTAGCCTGCTCCAGTCCCCTTACGAAACTTTCGTTATTGGGTTAGCCACACACTTCACATGTTTCTAGTGATTCACATGGCATCATCAAATGATACAAGTCTTGGATAAGAATCTACAACGCACTAGAACGTCCTTGTTGACGATCTTTTACTCCGATAGCATCTAGAGTTCCTCGAACAATGTGATATCTTATGCCGGGTAAATCCTTAACCCTTACCCCTCTTACTAAGACTACAGAATGTTCTTGTAAATTGTGATCAATACCGGGTATATAAGCAGTGATTTCAAATCCAGAGGGTAATCGTACTCTACCAACTTTACGTAAGGCAGAGTTTGGTTTTTTGGGGGCGATAGTGGAAAAGTTGACTATAAGCCACCTTTACTGTCACTCTATAGAACCGTACGTGAGATTTTCACCTCAAACGGCTTCTTGTTCAATTCTTTCGAATTCATTGGATCCTTTTCCGCGTTCGAGAATCCCCTCCCTTCTTCCATCCCGTCCCGAAGAGTATCTAGGACCGAATTAGTCATATTTTCCTGTTCTAATTGAACACTTTCCTTTTTTGATTATTCTCAAAGAAGAAGATTATTCTCTTTAATAAGCATACACGGATCAATCACTATGATAAGAACAAGAGATCTTTGACCCCCATTCTTCGAGAATCCAAAAGGTCCTTTTCAAATTTGAATTTGTTTATTTGAAATCTAGGTTATTCTAGTTCATTTTTATTTACTATTTTTCCTCTTTTTTTTTTATATTATTCTTTAAGTCCCATAGGTTTGATCCTATAGAACTTAAACCATTTCTCATTGAACAAAGGGTACGAAATAAATCAGATTGATTTTTCGATCAAAAGTACTATGTAAAATCTTCGGTTTTTCCTCTTCCGCTATCCCAGAGTAATAGTACAATGTTTGAATCTATAGAGAACCTTTTCTTCTGTATGAATCAATATTAGTCCATTCCGATTCCTTCCCAATACCTCCCAAGGAAAATCTCGAATTGGATCCCAAAGTGACGGGTTGTGAGCTTACCCATGCGGTTATGTACTCTTCGAATAAGAATCCGTTTTCTGAAAGAGCATGCTTTCGTACTTTGGTGGGTCTCCGAGATCCTTTCAATGACCTATGTTGTGTTGAAGGGATATCTATCTAATCCGACGATCGATTGTGTAAAGACCGCGGTAGCAACAGAACCGGGGAAAGTATACAGAAAAGACAGCCCTTTTCTATTTCTATTCTATTATATTAGTATTAGTTAGTGGTCCCAGTTTAGTGAGTCCCTCTTCTGTGATGAACAGTTGATACCCATCCTACATTTTGTCTCTGGGGACCGGAGGCTCAGCGGGAAGAGGGGTGTGCCATGAGAGAAGCAAGGAAGTCAACCTCTTTCAAATATAGAACATGGATCCTGGCAATCCAATATAGTTCGACTCTCCTGTCGATCTGAATGAATCATCCTTTCCACGGAGACAGAGGTAAATCTTTGCCTCCGAGGAAAGACGGTAGCAAGTTACAAATTCTGTCTCGATAGGACATGTCTTTCTATTACTATGAAATTCATAAATGAAGTAATTACTAGTGGGATTACCATTATCCTTTTTGGAATGACGAATCTTGTATGTGTTCTTAAGATTTTTTTTTTTAATTAAACCAAGCGAGTACCTGGAAATTTTATAGATACTAGAAATATTTTGAGAGCAGTGCTTAAGACTTACCTTTAACAAGAGACCGTCCTAAAGACGGAGATTTAAATATCAGTAAAAATACTAATACTTTCAAAAGAGACCTAATCGGACTATACTAAATTACGTCTAATGTCAGTTCTGGACTCATCAAAATTATTTACCTAGTAATTCAAGAAGGATAAACTCCTGTCATCGTGATTCGCTTCTTTCGGATCACAGATCTGAACTGCCGCGTTTAGTGGGCATATGGACAATCCAAATCTGTGAGTGATATACAGGAAAATTTAATTTCAAAAGGAGTCACTAAGATATAATAATACGAATCTAAACCTGAACAAAACATATGAAATAACCGTATAAACTAATTTGGTTTGTTTGTAACCCAGACCGGTGTGCCTATCTATGGCTTAACCGGTTTAACCGATCTATGGCTTAAAACTGATTCAGATGAACCGGTGAGAGTTGAGCCGGTATCAGCTGAACCAGTGTCGGAGAATTTAAACCGGAAGAAACCAGATCTGGTCGGAAGGATCAGATCTAGTGTCCCGGCCTTTGGTTTTTTTCTCAGCGGGGCCTTTCTCCACGGCGGCGGCCTTCTTCTCTACTGCTAGCTTCTTCTCGGCGGGCTTCTTCTTAGTGAAGCAGAGCCGTCAAAAGCATCGTCGTTGACTAGCCTTTGTCTCTGACAGCAGGGAGAAGGAGAAGCGGCAGCTTCCTCTTGAGCTAGAGCAGAGCAGCGGCAGAGGCGGAAGACAGCAGAGCAGCAGCAACAAGCGATTGTCCAGCAGCAGCAGCAGCGGCCGGCTACACACCGTCGGATCGGCTTTCAGTTATGAAGATATACACCTTCGGATCTGCAGATGTCAACACATCTGATGGCAGTCGACACATGTGATGGTTGTGTCTGACCAGGAGTGTCAGCCCAGATTGCAGCGGCATCCCCTTCTGGACCAAAACTCCGCTATGGAGCAAGCAAAGCCGGAACTCAGATCAAAGCATAAATGTGTTCGATCTGCAATTGCCAGGACAGTCAGGTGGTCTCGCGGTCCTTCTGGTGTAGGTCATCATTAAGGACGACAATCTGGGCTGATCTGGTTGGTCTGATGGAAGGCCGATGTTGATGGAGTGCCGGATCTGTGAAGATTTTGTTCTGGATCTATTAAACGAAAAAAAGAAAATGAAAATAAAGTAAATTTTTGGCTCCCCCAACTACCGGTACGGTGGTTGGGGGAGGGTTTCCGGTGACCTTTTTAGTGAGAGGTGAGAGTTATATTTTTTAGGGTGAGAGCTTTTTTTGTATGTGTTCTTAAGAATAAGAAAAGGAATTGGTCCATTTTTTGGGGCCTCAAAGGGGCGTGGAAACACACAAGAACTCTTGAATGGAAATGGAAAAGATATGTCACTCCAGTTCCTTCGGAATCGATAGTCAATCCTATTTCCGATAGGGGCAGTTAACAATTGAATCGGATTTTGACCATTATTTTCATATCCTATCCATAATAGTGCGAAAAGAAGGCCCGACTCCAAGTTGTTCAAGACTAGTAGCGCTGAGTTTCTCGACCCTTTATATTCTCGGTAGGGGAAATGCTATAAGAGATGAAAGACATTTTCACCATAACAGGGCAGTAATGGACAAACAGGGCATTTTAGTACTTTCCTATTAACATTTTCAAATTTATGAGGTTCTGCTTGGCAATATATTAAACCTCGGGGGAAAATTGGCAATAGCCGAAAAAACAGAGCTTTTAAGACGACGTCGTAACAAGCTCAGATGCGTTCATCTTCCAGCCCTAAGTGATGTATTGAACTGATATGCCAATCAAATTGGCGTTTCTCCGATTGGTACCGCCATGGATGTCATCAGATGTTGCTTCGATTCCATTCGACAAGTAAATTCCCTCTCTTGTTTGATCTTTGGTTTTCTTTGTGATTTTGAGCTTACTATTTACGTGTTATATATATGATCATAGCGAATTGCGATAACTATTACAGGGATTAGTGGGATGATTCTATTTTAGTAAATTGAAACCCGCTTGATTGCATGATCGAAGATGAAATTTGGAACTCGATAATTAAATATAAAGATTGGATTGCAATGAATGGAAGTATGATTCTGCATCTCAATAATTTCTGGAAATGGTTTTGATTAATACAACAGAATCAAGGAAACTGGAACCGAAAAAATAAAATAAAAATTGAGGTACTTGAATGCAGCTTTAGTTTTTTGGGGAAATGAATTGCATTGACAAGAAATGTCTGTGCAGTTCCAGTTCGTTGTTGAGTAATAATACTAATAAGTTTGCTGCATAGTGGTAGCTTTTTGCAGCCTGATGCGGATGCGAAATTTTTGAGAGGTTTGTTCTGTAATTTTAGATTTCCGATGACATAAAAGATGCTGTTATCTACTTGGATGCTGGATCTACAGAGAGTTTTCAGTTTCTTGATGCATTTCCTCTGTTGTTGGAGCTTGGTGCTCGTGCGGTTTGCAGCTTGGAAAATGCATCGGCTCTTGACGAGGTAAGAAGGATCCAATTTGCTTCTGTTCTTGTTTGCCAGTTCTAAAATTTTTGTATTTATTGACCAAATCTTTCTATACTTGCACTTATTGGCATGAAGAAATCAGTTCATTTTCTGAAGACATTTTCCTTGTGTCTATGCCTTGCCAGCATCCTAGCGGGTTATCTAACTTTCCTATGTATTAGTTCCTGATGAGATTGTCTATGTTGTTGGCAGCATCCTAGTGTGTTATCCAACTTTCCTATGTATTTGTTTCTATTGAGATTGTCTCAGTGTTGTTGGAGTTGAAGACCTATTTGGGACCAAATTAATAATCTAAATCACTTTTTGAAGTTGTTGTTAATAGACATCAGGCACTGTTTATGGAAGTTGATCTCAGAATTGCTCAACTCCGCTACCGGCACTGAATTTTTCTTTCTATCCTAGTTAAATAATGTTTCTACTTCGTGTTAAAAGCATGAAAGAGTCGGTTCTACCCAGTAATAATTACTAACTGATGGAGCCTCGTTTCTTGGTTAAGGTATTATATTATATGCATGGTTCTGCAAGAGTCATGATCGGTACTCTATCTTTCTTATCTGTCTTGATACTTTTTTGTGATCAATATTTGTGTTAGTTTTTATTTCTCATTTTTGGTATTGACATCCTGTACGAATGACTCTCTAGGTTGTTCATTGGCAATCAAATCCTGAACCTGGAGAGAAAGTTGTGGTCATCACCTCTCGTCTTCTTAGTGATGCACATCGTTATGTTTTACGATGTTTGAGCACGCTTCAAAGAATTCGACACTGCACTATTTGTACATCCATATCAGAGGTTATATCTAATATTTATATTTGCTTCATTGCTTTCAGTTACTTTGCAAATTTTGCCATCATCTTATCATTTTTTTTTCCTGGCGTATACTTCCTTTTAGAAAGCTTGACTTAGACAAGCGTTCCCCCCTTCCGAATGGGTAGAAATTTAAATGGATTCAGTTCTGTTTCAAAAAATTTATGTTTAACACATAAGGGTTGGATGCATTCTCTTCCACTTTAATTTCATGGAATTATGGATCTCGGGAGACATTTTCAAAATTCAGAACTCAAACACTTCTGATACCATCTTCTCGTGACTTTTTTATTTACTTTTACTTTTTGTGTAATTTGGTCCCTCATTTGCAAAATGCAGATGGGACACTCAGCATACCCTGATTCACCTCTGGGACCAGATGCTTTCCGTGAATATGAATCTTTACTGGTCCTGGATTACGAGGAACTGATAAAGAAAAATCAATTGAACTCATCTGAGCCAGATGGAAAAAAGTTGAAGGAAACTTCAGTTCCTGAGGATGAGGGATGGTCTCAGCTAGCTTCCAGTGGGGACAACACTTACGATCTTCAAACAAGTTCAATTACCATGGTTTCAGATATAGATGGTTTCCCTGGAACTCCATCAGACGGTGGCCAAAAGCTAGTTGTTAATGTCCATCATTTCCCCCTTTTGTTATGTCCTTTATCACCTAGAGTTTTTGTTCTACCTTCAGAAGGATCTGTCGCGGAAGCACATTTATCAGTTGAGCATGAAAATTCAATCAGTCCAGGGCTACCATCAATAAGCATTGGAACAC
The DNA here is from genome assembly GCA_949775105.1 of Oldenlandia corymbosa var. corymbosa. Taxonomy (NCBI): domain Eukaryota; kingdom Viridiplantae; phylum Streptophyta; class Magnoliopsida; order Gentianales; family Rubiaceae; genus Oldenlandia; species Oldenlandia corymbosa. The sequence continues at coordinate 12,302,190 of OX459118.1, read as the reverse complement.
CTGCTGACAGCGATGATGTTCCTCCTGGGGCAACTCTAACTGCTCAGCTTCTTTATCATCTGGCCACTAAGGTATTCATTCTTTTACATATATCATTGGCAACTAATTAAATTAGGACCTTATGATAGAAAATCACTTTGGCAGTCTAAAATTATTTGCAACCCTTCAACTTCCTTTGTCATTTTCTTTTTTACTGTAGATACAGCAGAGTGCATTACTACTTGCGTGTTTTAATCTTCTCTGTAAACATGCAGATGGATCTGAAACTGGAAATCTTTTCTCTTGGTGATCTCTCAAAAACAGTTGGAAGGCTCTTGATGGATATGTCAAGTCTTTATGATGTTGGGCGGCGTAAAAGGTCGGCTGGCCTACTTCTCATTGACCGAACACTTGATCTTCTTACTCCTTGCTGTCATGGTGATTCGCTTGTTGATCGAATGTTTTCATTTTTGCCTCGCAAGGAATTGACAACTTCAGTAAGCCATGTGAAAGGATTTCAGAGGCAAGTCAAAGGCAGTGTATTGCGCCCTTCTCTCGATGTTCAGATACCACTTGATGAAATTCTCCGGGAAGAAAGTTCAGAAAATATTTTTTTACTTCTAGAAAGCATTGAGGCATTTTTGAACGGGTGGGATTCTGGTAACTCTGCTTCGCAAATTGTTGATTTGACTAACCTCAGTCAGAAGCTTTATGGTGAAACCGGCCAATACTCCAAGAGTGAGAGAATAATAGGGTCATTAGTTTCTACCGATAACTTTCATGGAACCAAGTACCTGGAAGCCATATTGGAAAGGAGAACAAAAGATGGTTCCGTTTTAATTAAGAAGTGGCTTCAAGAGTGTTTACGGAAAGAAAAGATACCTTTGAATATGAAACTTCGTCCTGGAAGTGTTTCAAAGTCTGAGCTGTTATCAATGGTTAAGGCTCTGTCAAAAAGCCAATCATCTTTGCTGAGGAACAAAGGGATCATTCAATTAGCTGCTGCTGCCTCAAATGCTTTAGATGAATTACATTCTGCAAGATGGGAAGCATTTAGCAGTGCTGAGATGATATTGAATGTTAATGCTGGGGACACCAGCCAAAGTCTTGCTGCTCAAATCAGTGATCTTATTAATAAGAGTGCTTTAGTGGGTTTTCAAGACGTAAAAAAAAGCAAAGCATCCTCCGAGGGCTTGCTTAGTCTTCAAGACGCCCTTCTTCTTACAGTAATTGGCTACATACTGGCCGGTGAGAATTTCCCAACTTCTGGTTCTTTAGGTCCTTTCTCCTGGCAGGAGGAACACTTCATGCAAGAAGCCATAGTAGATGCAATAATTGAGAACCCAACAGTTGCAAAGCTTAAGTTTCTCCGAGGTTTGACAGAAGAGCTTGAAGCCAACTTTTCGAAGAGAAATTCAGAAGAAAAGAAGGAAGATTCTTCCAGTCAACTGGAAACAGCTGATTTTGATGATGATCAGTGGGAAAGTTGGGGTGATGAGGATACTGATGAAACGAAGGAGCAAGCATATGGAGACATGCAGTTGAAGTTAGAATTGCGAGATCGGGTTGAGAGTCTATTCAAATTCCTTCACAAGTTATCAAGCTTGAAAAATGATATCCCCGCTGAAACAAAATTTAATGATGACCCTTACTTAAACAAGGGATTGATTTACAAAACTTTAACTCGGGTGTTGGCTAAGTATGATGTCCCTGGCTTGGAGTACCACTCTTCCACTGTTGGACGTCTTTTCAAGAGTGGATTTGGAAGGTTTGGTCTAGGACAGGTAACCAGTAAAACTGATACATGGATCTTTTTATTTTTTATTTTTCTAAACCTCCTATTACATTAAAGAGATGTCATACAAATATTGATGTCTGATCAGGGAAATATCTTTTCTTTTCATGCAGGCAAAACCAAGTCTTGCCGACCAAGATGTTATTCTTGTTTTTGTTATAGGTGGCATCAACGGTGTTGAGGTGAGCAAAACTGAACTGTTTGTTCTTTTACTTCCATTCGACATACCGTCCAAGAGGCTCGCTTGAAACTCTAAATGCAATGTATTTACATGACACTTTCGTGGTTATTGCATAACAGGATATAAATTCACCAGAACAAATAGTTTTTACCATGTTTTAATACTGTAATAAAGTTGTTCACTTTTTTGGCATCCATTTTTTCTTATATGTGCAAGGTACGGGAAGCTCACGAGGCACTGTCACAAAGTAGCAGGCCGGATGTGGAACTGATTCTTGGTGGAACAACACTTCTTACCCCTGATAACATGTTTGATCTTCTTCTGGGGGATTCCAGTTTTTTTTGAACCTACCCTTTGTCATCTTCTACCCTGAAAAACTCGGAAGAAGACGTACTCAGTTCAGAAATGTTGTCGTAGAAGTTTTTTCGACCCCTCCTTTCTAGTGCTATAGCCTATAGTTACTGCTCATTATTTTGGTCCCTTTCACAGTATGTTGTAAATACTAAATGCTTCATTCCTTCTCATTATTTATTCAACATTTTACTTAGCCTCTCAAGCTCAAATAAAGCATCTTGTTCTCCTTGTATTTTCTTCCCCTCCCCCCCTAATAAATTGATACCCATATTAATCGGAAGTACTTATATTATTACATTAATATGCATTATAAGTCTACTATGTAGGTCACTAACATCATCCTATCCTCTCTATTTCAAAGTAAAAATTCTGTTTAAAGATAAGTTCATCAATTTTATAATCTTGAATTTTCGGATAGGAACCATGGAATGGTAAATGTGAAATCATATGTTATTTTCTCTGGTCCGAAAAAGTTTCTTATACAAGGCTGTTATCTTTTTATTGATTACTTTACTATCAATAATTTTAGAATGTTACATTTCAAACCATGTGTTATATGATGAAATGTAATGTAAATGATGATATCTAAATTTAATACTTCCTCTGTCCCAAAATTATTGTCTAATTTGAGATTTCACTTTTAATACAATTTGAACTAGAAATGAACATTCAAATTGGACAATAATTATGGAAAGGAGAAAGTAAGAAATTGTCATTTTGCTTGAGGAAATCCTAAACAAATGAGAAATGTCAAGGGAAAAAAAAAGGTAAAAACACAAAAGAACAGGGTAAATATGTACTTGAACAAAAACCCTTGCTTTCAGAAACCGGCGTGAACCTCTCTTCTAAAACCCCCATTCTCCATACTCCATTGTTCTGCTTCTCTTCTTGGAGCTCTGAGGTCTAAGAATGTCAGCTTTCAAACACCTTCTGAATCGAGCCCACCTCTACTCGCAATATTGCTCCACCAAAACCACTCGACCGGAGTTATCTTTCCTCCTCTATCTCCGACCCTTTTCTTCATCTCCGCCGGAGACCACATCGCCTCCCCCGGAGGCGAACGATCTGAATTCGAACCGAAGAACGCCCATATCTATTCAACCCGTCTCGTATGCAATTAAGAAACCCGAGAATCCGCCACCAGCCAATGCTGAATCCCAAGCGCAAGGCCCAGCTGCCCAATCACAACCATTGCATCCTCCTGAAACAGTTAATCGACCGGGTAATGATGTTAGACCCGAAAATATTCGGGCATGGACTCGGGAGGATTTCCGGTATGTTAAGGATGTTCCAAATGTCTCTCCGATATCATACCCAACCCGTGTTGCCCCTTTGCCGGAGGACCGCGTGGCAACTGAGGAAGGTCAGGAGGGCGATGGGAGAAATGTAGAACAAGGAAGAAATGATGAATTGGAAAGAGAAAGGAGGAGAATTGATGCAGAGAACCAGAGCATGATGATGAGGAGGAACTTCAGTGTTGAGGGGGAAAAAGTTCCATTTCCAACTCTGATTAGGTCGGAGCAGGCGAAAAAGAAAGAGAAGATTATGTATGATCTTAAGGAAGCCATTCGCTTTGTGAAGGTCGGATTTTTCAGTCTTTGCTTGAGTTTTAATTTACAAAGTTGATGGCTCATTCCTGAACTTGAATGGAAGAATTTTGTTTTGCATTCGGGAAAACCAATCTAGGTTGCATATGCCCTTGCTTAGTGAAGTAAAATAGTTGAGCTCGTTCTTTTGCTTGCAATATGTTTATGAAACTGATTTTAAAGTTACCTTCTCTTTCTTTTTGCACTGCTCCAAAGTATATAACATGTAAATGCTTAAGGATGTTGGAGCAAATTTTAGTTACCTTTTGTTTGAGGACAACTTTAGAAATAAAACACAGGATCAAGTTGAAGTTGGCTTCTGCAAATGCATATGTATTAAAAACAGTAAATATGACCATATTTCTCAAAAATTGTTCATTAATCATATGTCTACTGCTTACCTGTGTCTCTAATGCTTCAAGTGATTTATACTTTTTCTGAAAGTTAGTTCTTCTATTTTGACTCCATGTCTTTCTAGTCGTTTTACAGGCTAATGCAAAATGTAATTTTGAAGAAACTGTTGAAGCACATGTCAAATTGACACCTGAACTGCGGAAGAGCCATTTGGTGTGTGGCATTCTTTCCTACTTTTATTGTACCTGAAAGAAGTTTCCTCTGTAAATTTGTGCATTTAACTTATTCTTCTTTTCTGTTTATTGCATACAGAATCTTACTGGGTCAGTTCTGCTCCCGCATGGTTGTGGAAAGGTAAAACCCGTCTTCGCATGTCCATGAAATGATTGTGCAGTTGGTTTTGTTTTTCCTTTAACTGATAAGTGGCTCTCAACCACAGAAATTCCAAATTGCTGTCTTTGCTGAAGGAGATGCTGCAGAGGAAGCTAGAGAAGCTGGGGCTGCTTGCGTCGGTGGAAAAGATCTTGTAGACAGAATAAAAAGTGGTAGGCATTCCTGTCTTCATGTCCTTTTCTTATCTGACTAGTAATCTATTGTTTGAACTGGTCATTGACTTATACACGACTTCTATGCTCTATTAACATGAGTCCTAGCTTGAAAAGCTTCATGTGCTTGTCAAAAAGTCACTAATTTCTTTAAATTATGAACATTGAGTTATTGAAGATCCTGTGGTGTGTTACCATTTCATTAAAAGTGAGGTTGAGCCGTTGTTTAGATGCTGAATCAACTACCAATCTCTCAACCTCAGATCTCTCACATGGTAAATGCCAATTTACCTGGACTAGGAACACATGCCAAGGCAATTTTGTGAGTGATTTAGAGTGGGGGACGCAAAGATAAAGCAATACATGGTTAAAGTTCTAAGTTTGGGTGGCATCTTTGCCTAAACTTTACTTCTGTAAAGTACTGATGTAGACAGTAGGTACAAGCTAGGTGAAGGTATCTAGGTTGTTCATTCTGTTGTTGATCCTATTTATGTTTCTATGATGGCCCAAGAACAAGCGCTCTTTTGGTCAATTGCCAATATAATGAGGTTAGATCTCATAGTTTGACATAAGGTTCATCCTGCTTTGTAGAATAATGTAATTTCTTTGATTTCTGATGACGCGTTGGGTAGAAGGTTCCTGCTCTCGAGAGTAGTATACTTTTTGGTTTTACCACAACTTACCCAGTCTAGGATTTTGTTTTTCTTAATACTGCATATGCTTTGATTACTTATCACTAATGGAGCTTTTATTTTTTGCATTCATTCCAACAAGCAGCATCTTGAATCAGGTTGCCTTTCATTGCCTGTTCACTGGGAAAAATAAAAAATTAAATTTTAAAATATTTTACAAACCAATACATCCCTTTTACTGCAGCAGAATATGTTTTAGTTACCTTTTACGAATCTCTTTCTATTCCCCTCTTTCCGTCTTAATGTGACTCCACTTTAATCTATGCAGGGGAGGTGAAATTTAAGTTTGACAAATGTTTTGCAACCCATGATATGATGGTTCATGTGAAGAAGGTATTGCTGGTTTACTTGTCTCAAAGATTTTCCAGTTTATAGAAGTTTTTGCATTTGTTTAACTTTTGATTTCATGTTGCAGATTGGAAAATTTCTTAAGCGTGGGATGATGCCAAATCCTGAAGTTAGTTTCGTCTGCTTTTGTTTTGTGCTTTCCAGATTTTTTATACATTTGTTGATAACGAGTTACAATTAATTCATGCAGCATGGAACTTTGACAGATGATATGTCTAAGGCAGTTAGAGATGCAATAACTAAACATATTATCTTCCAAAAAGATAAATCTGCAATTGTGCATGTTCCGCTTGGAAAGGTTTGGTTATCTTTTTCATATTTGTTTTTGGGTTTTGGGGGGTTGGTTGAACAGTGTTTTAGAATGGGAGAAGAATGTCTGATGTATTCTTTTGTAATTGGAAAAATATTCTTTATAGGTGACTTATTCGGAGGATGCAATACGGGAAAATATAGGTGCCTTTGCCAATGCGCTATTGCATGCTAAACCAGCTGGGTTGAAGAAGAGTAAGTACACTCGATCCTTCCAAAAAAATGTGTCGTATTGTTAGGTTGTTTTGATGGTATTTTCAAAATATTTAAATAATAATTGTCTCATCCCAGCATATCTTTTTACATTTCCAATACACTTTTTTACATTTCCAATACAAAAAACACCTAAAAACATACACTAAAAAAACAAAACAAACATACCCTTATCTTTCCACCCACAAATGTCTCTCAGTCTAATGCTACCATGCTGGGCTCAATTTAGTTAGTGTTGTTTTTCTTTTTCTGATAACTAGAGTATCCTTCAAACTATCGTGAATTCCACTCAGGGTTAAGGAGGAACTTCTTTTGGTATTGAAGAGGTTGTTCAAGAAGGTTGTCTGATAAGATAGATTATCATGTGGGCATGTGTTTTTGTTTAACCACTTGGTATGAAAAAATCATTTAATGCGCCATTGACTGCATGCTTTTTCGTACAATGCAGCTTCAAAATATGCTGGTTATATTAGCACATTCCATATCTGTAGCACGGTAAGCCCAAGAATCTATGTTATCGACATTTTTCATTTTATGGTGATGATTAATTTGTTTCTGTGCAGTGTTTTTGAAAACCAGATAATTAAGGAAGTGAACTAATTGTTTGGGTATCTGATATTACAGATGGGTCCATCGGTGCCTGTAACCATACAATCAGTTTCAATGGCAGTCGATAGATACAACAAGTTGCGAATGCTTGCGTAGTCTCCATAGCTTGAAACTGATTCGGTAGTTTAACCCCAATTATCGCACTCGATGGAGTCTCGAAGCACAAAGGCCAACGAGGCATGCTGGCAAAGTTGTCAAAATGAAACATCAATGGAAGAACATTCTTTTCCAGATCGTTTTTTGACCATCAAATGCAAATGCAGAGTCAATTGTATTTCTCTGAAAGTAATTGCCAATGAATGACAATTTTGCATGAGAATCCTTGTATAAAAGTGGTAGGATTATTCGTTCCTGGACTACTATTGAATTTGCTGAGATGCCCTTAAGATTCAGATGGGAAGGCAATGTATCCGAACTACTATACCACCTCCAATCCACCTTTCATGTTGAAGACAATAATACCAATCTTTCTCACTTTCTGGGAATTTTTTCCTTCACTTCAACCATCTTTCAGAGTTCGGACTAAAAAGAAAACTCTATTCAACTTGAAGCTTGTTATTCACAATCGTTTTTCCATTTTGGTATATTTTAGTCTTTATTTCCACTTCAGATTCCAATGTGAAGTATAGTGGCATGTAGCCATGACAATATACTCATTACACGCGATCTCATTGGACTCCCCTGTTGTGACAAGTAAAAATAATATATCCAATATTTCGATCGAGAGAGACTATTTAAGTAGTATCACTCAAAATGCATTGGCTCATCAATGATGTATTGATGCAAAATTATTGAAAACATTTATGAAATTGTAGGAAAATAGGTTGAAATTTTGAAGAATGTGATGAAAATAGCCTAAAAGCTACAGAGTGAAGAGCCGCATTTCCAATTTTAAAGTTTAAAACTTTAAACTATGATACCACGAGGAGCTGACGACAATAGTTATTCTCCAAGACATGACACGACTCACCACCGAAGAAGACAAAAAATGGAACAGAAGACACAGAATTGACTGTCTTTTTGACCCCCCTTTTTGTCACTTCAATGTTCAAACTTCAAACCTGTAATCCAGTAAAAAAAAAAACCCTTTACCTTCTTGTTCCTCACCCACCTCTTTGGGGGTTAATTGAAGCTGTTTCCTGTAAGACATTTTTCCTGTCATCAATGGAAGCAAAAGATGATGACTACACCAGAAAAGACCGAGCGGTGTTGGTGACAGTTGTAGTCTTTGCTTCCCTTGCCGTTGCTTCTGTGTTTGTGGCCTTGAGCTACTATTGTTACATCCGGAACAAAGTCTCCAAGCGCTTGAAAACTACTAACAAAAGTATGTATCTTTTTTCAAAAAAAAACTTGCCCTTTGCTTTTCGGCCTTTCTAGTGAAATTAGACTAATATTTGAGAAATGTAGCTTGTGGGTTCCTGTTTCTGGTTGATTCCTGTGTGATATTAAGAAAAAGAGAGTACATTGTGCATTTTTTTTCTATGGGTTTTTTAGTTTGATTAAGCTTACAATCTTTTTCTTCTTTCAGTTTTCTTGCAACACTTTGGAGGGAATTAGTAGTGTAGGCTAATCTTCTGGAGTTCTATCTGGATATTTAGGTAGTTGATCATGGCAATGTCACTTTCTGTGACCCTGTAGTATAACCCATCATCATTAGTTGTTAATACCGGAGTTCAATTTACTGGTTTTTCTGTGGTTAATTAAAGTTGCTTGGACTTCAAAATTTGCTGGTACTTCTCGATGATTATATGCCATATGTAGTTGAATACACTTCATTTTGTGTTGTTGAACTAAAGGGATTGAATATGAAGAAAGAGCTAGCAGTTTTCCAAGTCTTCAAGTTACTGCTGAGAAAGGGCTTCAGGTTTTCACCTTCAAGCAGCTACAATCTGCCGCTAGTGGTTTCACAAAGTCAAATATAATCGGGCACGGTGCTTTCGGGTCAGTATATCGAGGAGTGTTTCCAGATGGAAGGAAGGTTGCCATTAAGTTAATGGACCAAGCTGGAAAGCAAGGAGAAGAAGAATTCAAAGTAGAGGTGGGATTTATATGTTACATGAAATTATTTGCAAATTTACTTTGTCATTGCATTTTTCCCTTGGTGATTCTTATCGATTTTGGATACTAGGTGGAATTATTAAGTCGACTGCGTTCACCATATTTGCTACTCCTGATTGGCTACTGCTCAGAAAGCAATCATAAAGTTCTCATCTATGAGTTCATGGTAAATGGTGGTCTGCAGGAGCATTTGCATCCTGTTGATGGTGAGTAGCCCGGGCGTTAGGTTTGTATTGTTGTTCCGTTGACCATCTGTAGTTTCATACTACTGACATGGAGTAGTTGGGTGAAATTTTCAGCCTTGTGTAGCTGTATTTATGAAGGTCTTAATCTAGTGAAACCCCAGCTGTGGATATATTTCCCTTTGCTTGTCATTCTCTCCTATCATCCACTTGCACCATCAAATCCATTCCCATTTATAACCTTCTAGGAAAAAAATGCAATTGAATTAGAGGAAAAGTATTTCGAATTGGGGGACTAGTCTGTAGAAGATTTTATTCTGACACTACTATGTTTTAATTAAGCATAATGTTAAAATCAGAATCGATAAAAATCTAGACAACCTAAGCAAATTAGAATATGATGAAGGTGCTTATACTTCACCTGCATAAATAAGTTGATTCCACCACTATGGAAGTTTAATTGAGCATGGTATTGAAATCAAAATTGTAAGAAATCTCAAGAACAAAAGCAAATTGAAAATGATGAAGGTTTGCATAGTTCACATGTTGCAGAAAAAAGTTGATGCTGAGTGTAAATAAATACGATCCCGGTCTTTAACTTTTCATTGGTAACAATTCAGAATTTTATGAACTGATTTCACTTTGAATCTGTAGGTTCTAGAAGTGTTTCTTCCAGCTTAGATTGGGAGACTCGGCTGAGGATAGCTTTGGAGGCTGCAAAAGGTTTAGAGTATCTACATGAACATGTTAACCCTCCTGTGATCCATAGAGATTTTAAAAGTAGTAACATCCTTTTGGATAAAAGTTTCCACGCCAAAATTTCTGACTTTGGGTTAGCCAAGCTTGGATCTGATAAAGTTGGAGGGCATGTTTCTACCCGTGTGTTGGGGACCCAAGGATACGTAGCCCCAGAGTAAGGAACTGACTCATATTTAAAATTTTTAAACCATATTGGGTTTCCCACTGAAATTTCTGGATTTTATTTTTCCCCAGCTAGTAATCAACATTGATCATTACCCTTTACTCTATTCTCTGTAGATACGCACTAACTGGGCATCTGACTACCAAATCAGATGTCTACAGTTATGGCATTGTTCTCCTAGAATTGCTAACAGGCAGAGTACCAGTTGACATGAAAAGGCCTCCAGGGGAAGGTGTGCTTGTATCCTGGGTAGGTTCCATAATTAGCATAAATGTTCTGGTGATTTTAGTCAGGAATTTACTCCTTTTGTATCTGAGTATATGTTTTTGCCATTTTAGTTCTTGCTCTTAAGAGTTCTTTTCCTGTCATTTATGGATTTGCTTCATAGGCTCTTCCACGCCTTACAGATCGAGAAAAGGTTCTGGAGATCATGGATCCTACTCTGGATGGTCAGTACTCAACAAAGGACGTGGTTCAAATTGCAGCGATTGCAGCTATGTGTGTACAGAATGAGGCCGATTACAGACCACTGATGACTGATGTCGTGCAATCGCTAGTTCCACTGGTGAAACACCAAAGACCGGCTTCAAGGGCAGGGAACTGCTCTAGCTCCCATGCTACACAGTCTCCCAAGGCTTTAGTATGATCTTGTTAATGCCAACCATTTTCAATCTGATAAGACCGCACAACTAGAGTACATCTCCGCTGGCGGCTAGTCTGGCACAGTAGGCATCCTGTACTATATTTCTGATTGATGTAGTACGCCAATGCTTAAAAAATCCTGATTAGGCGGTGTGTGACTTCGAGGAGTCACAGATTGTTAGATATATTTATCCCGGTAGTCCCTAGCTTAAAATCCACAAAAGGTATTGCAGCTTCTGTTTTTGACAAAAATGATGAGTTGATAATGACTGGTATTGACACTATTGGCCATGCGCTTGCTAGTGCAGAAGACTTCAGGGATTTTTCTTCCCCAAAAGTCTTGCATCAGGTTAACAGTTTTTGTTGCTTTCAGTTCTTTTGTGTAAGTCCACTTTTTGATACTTTTCGTGCATTATTTGATGTAATTGGCTTATCTCCAAGATTAATCGAACGATAAGTTTGATGAAAGGAAAAAAATGTCGTTCCTATCCAAAATTTTGCCTTCGTCATTAATTATACCCAATAGATTTTCGGTTAGCCAACTTTACTCTAATGTTTGAAATTTCACCAATTTCGTCCTATCAGCCCATTTTCTGTCCAAATTAACGGATCTTCGTTAGTTTTTTAATAAAATAATAAATTTAATTACAAAAATACCTCAGTAATTTTTAAAAATTTTAAAAATAACCCTTAAAATATATAAAAATAACAAAACAATCTCTTTTCACTTTTTTATTTTATTTTTCTCTATTTTGTTTCATTTCTCTCAACCACTTTTAATGACCATAAAAGTCTATTATATGAGTTTTAAAAAAATATTTATTTATTTTTAAATTCTACCGTAAAAATTAATCTTGTATTGTTGTAACCCATGATTGTATTTATATAAGCACCTTAATTTTTTTAATAATATAGTTTAGCAATAAAGATACTATTTTTTTTATTTATTTTATTCTTCCTAACATAAATATTAAAAATATTTAAATGAAACTAATATTTCATATAAAATTAACATATTAGCTCAAATAAAAAAAATATTAATATATTTTAGTGTGTTACAATTTAACTCAAGAGACTATAACTTGCATTAATATAATTCATAAAAAAATAATTAAAATATAAAATAATTAGAACCTTAAAAAAATCCTCCAAACATAAGTTTTCCTTCGTGAATCTAATTTATTTTCTATCACAACAACTTATTACCATATTGTTACCTCCATTCATTTATTTAAAACTAAAATCATATAGAATAAGCTAGTAAGACTTCCTCTATAGTTAGATATATTAACATCTCAAATAATTATTACAGAATGTTAAATCCTTGCATTGATAAGTATAAACATATTTTTTATAAATTATATTATGCCATGTAGTCTCTCTAGTTAAATTGTAATACACTAAATTATCCTAATATATTATTTTTTATTTGAGCTAATATTTTATTTTTATGTGGAATATTAGTTTCATTTAACTGTTTTTAATCTTTATGTTAGAAAGAATAAAATAAATCAGAAAAACAGTATCTTTATTGCTAAACTATAATATTGAAAAGATTAACATGCTTATATAAATACAATCATGTGTTACAACTACACAAAGATTAACTTTTACGGTGGAGTTTGAAAATAAATAAATATTTTTTTCAAACTCATATAATATACTCCCTCCGTCCCATAATTATTGTCCAGTTTTACTAAAATGAAAGATTTTATTTTTGGTCAAACTTAACTATATTTTACCTTAAACAAGCGGATTACCCCTATATAAGTAATTGTTTAACCATTAAGATTTTATGGATGATATTTTTTTACTAAGGACAAATGTGTAACTTGATCCATAAAAAGTCAAATTGGACAATAATTTTGGGACAAAATTTTTTGGACAAAGTGGACAATAATTATGGGACGGAGGGAGTACTTTTATGGTCATTAAAAGTAGTTGAGAGAAAAAATAGAGAAAAATGAAATAAAAAAGTGAAAAGGAACTATTTTTGTTATTTTTATATATTTTAGGGGTTATTTTTAAAATTTTTACAAACTATTAGGGTGTTTTTGTATTTAAATTTATTATTTTATTAAAAAACTAATGGAGATCCGTTAATTTGGACGGAAAATGGGCCGATTGGATGAAATTGACGAAAATGTCAAACATTAGGGTAAAGTTGGCTAACCAAAAATCTATTGGATATGATTGACAACGAGGACAAAGTTTTGGGTAGGAACGACATTTTTTCCTTCGATGAAAATACTTAAAGAATGATCTGACATTGATGAGTAGACAGACATACATAATTATTTGAAGTCACCGTAAAATTTGTTGAGTATCATTATTGAATCATCAATATGCATTGTTAGAAGATCGAAACGCAGCCGCTACTCTGAAATGATGTTAAATTGAGTGTACAAAAGTGTCTTCTGTGATGATAATTCCACATTAGGAACCCAAAAAAAAATAATAATAATAACCACCGCAAATGTAAACTTAGCTAGTAATAAAATCCTACTAATGAATTAGTCAATCATCTATAACCCTAAAGAAAAAAAGAAAGGAAAAGGAAGACTAAGTATAGGTGATTCTTCAATGTGCTTTCTTTCGTTCTTTGGTGTTGGGCAAGATGGGCAGCCAAGGTTTACTGAGCACAGAGTGAATATTCTTTACAAATCACATAACCTGCAGAACAAAAGCATTATATATAGCTAGTACGCTCCTGATACCCTTATTTTCCATCTTTTGATTAGTACAAGATTCTTTGTACAAGACAATCTGCCTAAGTTACATTAAGATTTTGAAAGCATCTATGTACACGCTTTGGGTTTCGATGCCCAACCCGCGACAGTATCTCTTGTTCATTTTGTTAAGTACTCCGTACTTCGAATCCTCAATTACCTACCTACCGTATAAACATAATTATCAAGTTTGTATTGCACTAACAACTATCTAAAACGTGCAAGTTATCGGTGTCGCTGCCATCATTTCTCTTGTTCATCTTGTTACCAACTTACAAAAGTCATAGAAGTAAAAGGATAACAAGAACCTTTTAGTTACTTAAAAAAACGGATAATAAGTTTGAATCGTTCGGACAACTATTTGTGGATCGTGGATTGTGTTACCATAAGTATGCGAGCATTAAATGATTCTAGAAGTTAGAACTTTCCCGCGTGCATTAAAAAAAAAAAGAAAAAGGCATCCCTTTGACTGTATTGTGTATGGCCGAAAGAGGAAAAATGAAGCTCACATCAAAACAGAAGAAGATCAGAGAGAGCCACACTATATGATATGTATTACGACATTTACCTGCTGCTGAGCCATAATTTTCCAAGATGTTGACGGTGGTTGTTGAGCTCTTTGAATCTTAATCCCAAAGTGATCAATAAATCTTTTCTCTCCTCCTCATAAATCACCTCTCCCAATTAACACCAAAGTTATATATGTATGTATGTATGTATTCAGTTGACTGAAAGCCGACTCTTTGAAAGTTTGAATCAACTAATCCCACAAGTTGTTGATCTCATCTTGCCAAACTTTGTAAGTTGCGAGCTATAGATTAAGTCATATTCAATTGTAAGGCTTTTTTACTTTTCACAGCGTTAAACATCTGAGGGTGAGATAATGATTATAATTCCATTCAAACTGAGTGATATCATCCGATGTTCGTAGCCTAATATTACATGCCCCCTAAAAAAAAATCATCTTCCTTCCAAACCTCTTGTTATATACATGTAATGTATTAACACTCTACACTGTATCAAAAAAATAATTCATATTAGGTTTTGTATTTTTTTAAGTACAAATCCCAAAACTCAAAGTAGACTATTTTTCTATAACAGAGGGAGTATATTACTACCTCCGTCCCAAAAAAATAGTTCACATTGAGTTTTGAGTTTTATACTATTTTTAGTACAAATTTGAAATCTTAAATGTAAATTATTTTTTTTTGGAATGGAGGTAGTATTATACTAAAAATTAAAAAGAAATAAATGGTTACTCAAGGAGTGAAGATCACAACTATGTATATAGCATCGTTATTATCCCGTGAATTAGGTGTTGGTACCGAAGTATAGGGTCCAAAACAAGTAAGATGACCCTTTCAAATTGTACAATTTTTCCTATCTGTGGTCTAATGTCTCTAGTGTAGTACAATTGGAACCCTAATTTTTAAACTAATAAGTAAGGTCATGTTTTTTAACCTTAATAAAGACTTAAGGTTGTTTACCTCTTCAACTGGTTAACTTGATCAATGTATAGTATAAATTACTTTGACCTTTATTACAAGAAATTTCAACAATTTTAAGCAATTGTCGCACTAAAAATGAGTTGAAAAATTCCAAAGTTATAGCCAAATCTAATAGACATTCATAAAATTCCAAACCAAACCAAAACAAATGCGTCCATTTTTCCTTAACGCAGACACATGGTAGGAATGGTTGTCTAATCATGTCCTGCGACTAGGACTAAGAATGATAATCTAATCATCCAATTACGCATCCAGCCCCTGGTTCTCTCGAGTCATTTTACTAGTGAGCATGTTTTTCCTCAAGGTTAGGTTAAATCTCCATCTCCCTTTTCAAAAGAATTCAACCAATACGTTCTCATTAAATCGTGTTAATTAAAATTCGTCCAGCAGTGATTGATTAAGACAAACGAATCTAATCCGATAATTAACCAGACTAGATGTAGTTAGGATCGTTGGCTTGCATAATTTCAACTAGTTACTGATTTGGAAACTTTTTCCCCCTTGGTTGATTACTGAGTAGAATGCACATAGTTATCCAGCTCACTTTGATAGTGAAAAACTGAAAGCTCCATTAACACTGTTGCGTGTTAGGTGGCCTTATATCTTGTGGATGAAGACATAGTGGAGTGGACTTAATCTTTAGGCTCATGCAACGTACTCCACAATCTTCCAAATAAGGCTTGCTGATGATAATACTTTTCTTTTTTGAGTACAATCAAAAGGGTAGAGAATCAAACAATTGTTTCCATATGATATCCCATTTACACCTTTGTTGAAATTAGAGTTCAACTCTTACTGATGCTACATATAACCTCCAATAACCTTCCGTCGGATAATTATTAAAAATGCTAAATAATTAATTATAAAATTCACATTGTTATAGATTTTGTAACCCACCAACTTTTCTTGTAAATTGAAGATAAAAATTTCTTCTCTTCTTTATTGTACATGTGGCCCACTCATTTTAATCTTTCATGCATGGATCATCCTAGAAAAAGATATCTATCTCAAGTCAACTCCCCATGATATGTAAAAAAAAAAAAGAACGGGGTGTCAAAATTTCAAAATATATCAATTTTAATCCACTTTTTTGGATGGTTCTTTTTGTTCTGATTTGTTCTCCCAAAAAGCAAAAGTAGCAAGAAAAATAATAACACCATTAAAAAATGACGCGTTTTGGTAGTAGAAAAGTTTGAATTGATAATGTAAACAGAACTTATTCCCTTTTGTCCATTACATAATAATTCGTTAAAAACATTAAATAAGAATTACTGTTGACCGACGCCATTTTACTGTAACAATTGAGTCGCTATCTTACATCTCTTCCCATGCAACTTCATAATCCACTCTTTTTTTTCCCCCCTCTCTATAAATAGTTCGTTACTTGATGCAATGCTGAACCACCACCTCCAACAACAAAAATATCTAAGCAAAATAAAGCATCAAAATCATAACATTTTGTTCTTTGCCATTATGGCTAACCTTAGAGTTTATGTTGCCTCATTTTTGGTAGCTTCACTACTTGTTTGTTGTGCAAATGCACAACTCTCGAACAACTTTTATAGTTCGACCTGCCCTAAACTTGAATCCATTGTCCGCAGTTCAATGACCACGGCTGTTAACAACGAGAAAAGGATTGCGGCCTCGATCCTGCGTTTGTTCTTTCACGATTGTTTCGTTAATGTAAGTAAATTATTCATCCATCACAATATCACGTATATATTATTGTTATATATCAAGCATACTATATGAGTATTTGGTTTTGATTTTGATTTTTTTTATAAAGGGATGTGATGGAAGCCTGTTGCTGGACGATTCATCAAGTATTCAAAGCGAAAAGAATGCAGCTCCGAATAAGAATTCCGCAAGAGGGTTCGATGTGATTGACACCATCAAATCTAATGTTGAAGCCTCTTGCAATGCCACTGTTTCTTGTGCTGATATCCTAGCTCTAGCAGCCAGAGATGGCGTCGTCTTGGTAAGAGAATATATCAGTCCGTTCTACTTTAGTTCAAAATTTTTACCTTATAATTAGGACCAGAAAAAGTGTTCATTTTATTCTTTATACTTACAAATCAAATTAAATTATCAAATCAACTACGGCCCACTTTTTTTATATATCAGTCGTGTCTCATTTATGATACTGTATAGTAATGTTTATATATTTGTAGTGTATAGACTATTTAACGAGAATTGCATCCTAAAAAGGCAAATTTTTTCATGGTGCATGTAGCTTGGAGGACCAACATGGCAGGTGCCCTTAGGAAGGAGGGATGCAAGAACAGCAAGCCTAAGCGCAGCAAACAGTCAAATCCCGAGCCCGGCTTCTTCACTATCAACCCTAATCTCCATGTTTTCGGCGAAAGGACTGAGTGCAAAGGACATGACTGCCCTTTCCGGCGGACACACAATTGGACAGGCAAGATGCACCACGTTCAGATCACACATCTACAATGACACCGACATCGACCCGGGTTTCGCAACCACCAGGCAGGCCAACTGCCCCTTATCAGGCGGTGACAACAATTTGGCGCCTTTGGATTTGGTAACACCAACTGGATTTGACAACAACTACTTCAAGAACCTTTTGGCTAAGAAGGGTCTTCTTCATTCTGATCAAGAGCTCTTCAATGGTGGTTCCCAAGATGCTTTGGTGAGGAGTTACAGTAACAATGAAGCTACTTTCAGGAGTGACTTTGTTGCTGCCATGATCAAGATGGGTAACATTAGCCCTCTTACTGGTACTGCTGGAGAGATTAGAAAGAATTGCAGGGTCATTAACTAAATAATTTTTATCCATCCATGGATTAGTACTTGGATTGTGATTTTGTGTTCTTCCTTCAAGAATTTCCTTCTGATTATGATTGTACCGGGGTGCAAAACTGCCCTTTGAATTTTACTTTCTGTTATACTTTTAGCGGTAATGAATTGATGATGATGTTTTGAGTTTGAAGAAAGGTTTCAAAATGACATAATATTGTAAGGTTGTGTTTCTCAATCTGATTCCAAGTAGTTTTGGAGTTTTATTTTTTTTTTTGTTACAATAGAAGAGGTGACAACACTTAATATCAAACTAAGTTCTGGATTTTTTATTTTTTTGGTTACAATAAAAGAAACGACAACACTTAATATCAAACTAATAGACTACAAGATTATGTTATCTCAATTAAATCGGGTTCTAACTATAACAAAACATTGGGTAGAGTTTGTAACCATTGCACACTCTATGGTCCTTGAGCCAGATCGCCCACAAAATGACAAAAGTATGAATGTCTAATGATTAATTATTTTAGTATTTTCTTAAGTTTTATGAGGTTTTTACCTATCTTTGCGTGAAGTTATTTAAGTAATAATATATTCTCTTTGTCACAAAATAAATGTTCAGTTTTAAATTTTAATTTTAGTCAAAATCATATTAAACTTGAAATCTCAAATTAGACAAAGGTATTACATTTTATTCATATTATTTTTTCTGTTTAAAGAGGGAAAAACAACAAAAGGAAAAGAATAAAGAAACAAACAAACAAACAAAAATGATAGTCGGTTTTGGGCTTTGCTCTTTCAAGTCTCCACGGTAACCACACTTCCCTAACTTGGCTGTGAGCCTGTCAGGCCCCATTAACCATAACAGGTGCACAGTCGGCGAAGGGGAGAGCCGGAAGCCGAACAAGGAAGGCCCAAACATCCGCCACCAATTTATTGCCCTCACTTGAGTTACAAGCCCACGTTACTGAGCCCGGCAATATTAATTCCAGACCGTCTGATTAATAAAGCAGGTTAGAACGGGATGAGTTTCCGATGTGGGAATGAAGATGAAGTAATTTTTGCTCGAAGACATTTTCTTGATTTTTTTAGAGAACCAAAAATTCCGATATTTTGTAAACTACAAGTAACTCAGACTCACTTGTCCCAAAATAATTACTCGTTTATTATTAATGAACAGACAGTTAATTTGAGGTAGAGCAAGTAACTAATTAGTTAGGAAACATAAGAGAAGAAAAGAGAAGTCATTATTATTCCAGTAGATTCTTAGGTACAACATTTTAGAATTAAAAACTAGTACTACCACCTTCCAAAAAAAAAAAGTCCACACTGAATTTTCAAATTTGTACTAAAAACAGTACAAAACTCAAAACTCAATGTGAACTATTTTTGTGGGTCGGAGAGAGTAATAAACAAACATTAAACACTCTTGTCGAATTTTATTTTGACGATAAGAAATGGCTATCACAGCAAAGAGTAATGCGGAAATATTCGGTGAACCTAAATTCTATTGGAAGGTATTTTGTCACTCCTTCCATATGTAGCGATATGACTAATATTTTAACAGGGAGTGAATCCGTACTTGGAAGAATATAGAAGATCAAAACATTTTCATAACTACGATTTTTTTTGCTGCCATTACTTGTATCTATGGAATTTTGCCTTTCTTTCCTTACATGATATACGAAGAGTGTTCTTGCTGTTGATTCCTAAGTAGACCGATCGACACTTGTATGTGGCCTCGACTTACATTCAAATTATTTCATAATCAATCAGCAAGCATCACTGTCCTACGCTGCCGTTATTGCAAAAAGAGTTTTGGTTCTAGATAGAACAGATTAATGATTATGGTATTTTCAAAATGTGAAACACCATATATTTATATATTCATACAAATAAGTACCACCATTTACCATGTGACATTTCCACATCATATGTTTATTTACACATCTCCTAGACTTAAAAGGCAAATGCAGTCCAAATCCACCTCTACCTCCTACTTTGGTCAAAAAAAAATAAAAATTACGGCTTCATAAAAAACTCAAATCATCATCTCCATCTCCACGACAATCGACTCCTTAATTAATCCCTTCTCCATAATAAAAAAGAAAAAAAAATAAATTCCTCATCAACCATCAATTGAGAACATATGGTAAAATATATTTCTTTCCTATTAGCATGTTCAATCTTTTCATTAGTGATGATCAACTACATCCTAATCGGATAAAATTTCGACTTCAAAAAATATTCTCTTTACCTCTCTATATAAACACAAAGGAAAAAAAAAAATTTCTCATTGATCTTGCTTCGGCCGCTGTGGTGGTGCCATTACAGATACTTAAATTTAAATAATTTTATATCCACAGATCATTTGTACGACTTTTTTTATTTTTTATTTTTTCCGTTCAAGAATAGTGTTATTACTATTATTTTTATGCGTCCACCCATTACATTTACCGTAGCCGTTGCCAGGTAATATGATGTGATTTCTTATATGATTAGTTAGCCTAGAATTTTTGTATGATTTTATTTATGTTTAGATTGAATTGATCAATTGGGTTTTTGTTACAAAGCGTGGTTTTTTAATTTCTTTTTTATGTTTCATTCAACTAGAGTGCTTTTTTTTTTTAATTATAGAGTCTCATGTTTTTTTCGTATATGGTCAGTTATGAACTGTATTTTTTCTTTATTTAATTGCTTTTGATTTTGTTTCATACTTCCAGTTGACCAATTATTATTATTACTATTTTTTTTTTTGTGCAAATGAAGCGCGTTTTTTTTTTCGGGCTTTCAAAAATATACTTTTTTGGATTTGGTTTTTAGACTTTTTTGAATTCCTCATCATATAAATAGTTCAGGTCGCTTCTTCTAACTAATTTATGGGGAAGTCTTTTATAAATTTGAGGTGGAGAGGGAAGGAATGATGTTTCTACGTTTATTTGTGTTTTTATACATCATTTTTACCTACAGAAAAAAAATAATTTCTCAATTTTTAATGGGCTCTTTTACTTACTTTTTTTTTTTATTTGCCATGGTGAGGTGAGTTCTTTTTTGCTATAACTTGAAACCTATGCAAATTTACATTAATTTTCATTCTCATATTTGTGATCAATTAGTTTTAATAATTAACGAGTTTCAAAATCATATTTTTGATATTTTACTACCTATAAACCTTTGAAAGAAACAGTTCCAACAATTAAACGTATACGCTTCGGAAGAAGTTTACTACAGAACTATTATAAATCTCCAATATTAAGTATTGATTTGGCACGACAAACGGAGAACATCAATAAATCATCTTACTAATATTTAAAGTTATTAGGATGCTTTTATATTTTGTCTAATAATTACTTCAACACATATACTTGTTCAAGTTTATTTATATTTAATAAGTAACACTTATAAACCATTTCTAAAATCTTCAAACATTTCTAAAACGTACCGGGTCAAATATAATTTTTTTTTTTTTGCCAAATACAAACATTTCTATGATCACACTTATAAAACATTTCTAAATTCTTCAAACATTCTAAAATATATCGGGCCAAATACAAAATATTTTTTTTCAAATACAAATATTTCTAAGATTTACAGATATACTGGACACACACACACACACACACACACAAAAACCAGTCTAAATCTGCCAAATGCCAACAAATTAGAAAAACCGGTCACATGATTAATTTTACTTGGCCATTCATTTGATAGTAAAATGTAAATATGAAATTACGGAAAAATTTATATTCTAATTTACCCATTTATTTGATAATGACTTCGGCCTTAATAATATTGATAATTATCCTTAGAACATGTTTGGTTGTTACTTGTTAGGGATTCTGGGTTGGAAACTGATTTGATTCCTTGTTTTTAAATTTCAGTATTTGTTTTGTTTAGGAAATTAATAAGTTTCTAAATTCTTTTTTAAATTCCTTTGTTTGTTTAATTATAGGAATGAAAAGAGAATCCTGAAATCCTAAATAATAAACATAATATTCCTGGATTTTGAGTCCTCACCTTGGAGGTGGTATGATTTTAACATTTGTTCACTTTTTTTTCCTCCATAACTCCTTTTTGGCCATCATTTTTTTCTCTTAACATGTTTACATCATTCATATTTTATTAATTTTTATCTTAATTTAATTGATTCTAATATATAAGTTTTTACAATTATTTTATAATTTGATTAATGATCTTTTTACATTATTAATTAACAAAAAAATTGATTTGATCACATAAAAACTCGACACTTTATCAAAATGAATTTTTAAAGGAGCAAAAAATAAATTAATAATATTTCATATAAAATTTTACATAATGAATAGATTAAAAAATACAAAGTTATAATATTAAATAATTTGTGATATTAACATAGTGATGGCAAATAAATCTAACACTTAAAATTTAGGTCGATCATATTAAGCAAAATTGTAGAACTTTATTCACGAACTTAAAATTACTTGATCTTTGTTCGATTAAAAATTTAAATTTGCAAATGCGTACACTCATATATAGAGTCAATGTGCTAGTAGATGAGTGACATGAATAAGTTCTTGTTCGTGTAGTTAGACTTTGAGCGGATCTCTTCGAGATTTTGAATTGAATTTCATAAAGAATAATTCCGAAGATTAGCCGACTAAAAAAATAATTTTCTCACATTTTTGTATATTTTCCAACATATAACCAAACATAAGAAAGTATTCACATTCTTTAGAATCATATTCTCATGAATCAAAAAATAAAGTAGAATATTAGTTTCTCTCATAATTAAAATCTTATGAATGTTAACTTTACTTTCCTCAACTTTCCAAACTATCAAAGAGACCCTTAAGTTACTTATAATAACCTAAATCTCCACAATTAATGCCCTAGCTAAAACAGAACCATATCAAATTTTACAAGCATGTTTCTAATCCATAAATTCACATGTTTGATGGTGATTAAAATTCTCTTTTGTGATAGTTGAGGAAATATTTTCTTTGGAATTACTAAAAAATATATTTTTTAATTAACATATCTTTTTTAATTGTTGAAGGAACTAGAGTTCTCCATTTAGTGAAATGTATATATTCGTCTCCGCAAGTATTCGGTCGTAATGAAAATGTACATAAACCTTTCATCTACTTCCAGTTGTGTATTTAGATGCAATTAATCATCATGAATAAAAATTTTACATTTTTTTTCAAGATTTTTGTTTGAAACTATATTTGTCCCAACTAATCAATCTATCAAATCAAAGACATAAAACATAGAGCATTCTGCAACAGCAAAATCATCATATTTTCTCATAAACAAAGTGCAAATGAAAAGAGTTTTATTAATAAGATATCTCGACAAAATATCTGAACAACATTAAGAGACTAATAAAATCACAAATTGCAAAATAAATAATAGCCTACCCTCTCTATTTTGGACTATTTTTTTTAATACAGAGAAAGTACAATGTTAATTTAGTTTAGACGATCGATAATTATCATAAAGGTCTCGTAGAAAAATTGATAATATTTACCAATATCAAAAAAAATTCGTGCATTGCACGAGACAGTACTTGTTATTTTAATGATATATTTCTTCTTTGCACATTGTGCTTGTGCGTGATGGTGATCTCATTAAGTTTACTCACTAGAAATGAATTTGATTTTCGCTCTTCACAAAAAAAAAAAACTTTATATATTCTCTCTGTATCTGAATAATTGTGGTACTATTTGTATAGGGAAAAAAAAAAGAAGACGATCACTATGTGACGGAGAAAGTACAATTTTTAAATGATTGGTAATCAATGTCTCTAGAAATGTTTTGTTATTGAAAAACATAACCTATATTATACAAAACTAAAATGCTAATCAGAAATTTGTTCTAATTAATGGGGCTCAATCATTAACACAATTATATCCTCTTTGTTTTCTTATAGGGCACCTCCATATCTTCCAATATTCCCCACCTTTTAATCAAAATCATGTGGCTCAATTGGCAATGCTGGCCTGTAATGAGCCCCCCAAAAAAACTTGTTCTCCTATTTGCTATTTGAAAATTCTCAAAACTTCCAAGTCTTGGATGTGAAATAAGATTGTCCCACATGACTTGGCATGTGCTTTGGGACGTGGCCCCCACGCTCTCCCACTAGTCGCGTGAGTCTTCTAAGTCTCTTCCCCACCTATGTCTCCTTATCCCTATCTCTATATCGAAGGGAGTTTCTTTAACATGAAATTAAGACATACAGAGAGGAGGAAATTCCGAAAATGTGATGTTCCAATAATTTTTATTAGAGACGTTGTTGTTGTTGTTGTGTTTTTTTGTTTTAAAGTCCGAATATGTTCTATTTTAATTCTCATTTATAACACCATTTAAATTTTGTTGGATGTCCAAATTTAGACGACCTTGATTTATTTAACTACTTAAGTCTCTAAAGCTAGCAATAGTGAAAGATTGCAAGAAAATGAGTCACTAAATTTGACTTCTTATATAATCTTTAAATTCACTTATTAATTTTCTTTTAAAAAAATCAAGAATCGCACAAACCAAATCACTATGCGCACTAAAAGATCTTTCGTCTGTTAGAATCATCTTTACCAAATACTATTCTATTCTCACGATTCAATGATAGTGATCGCACAAAAATCAAGATTCATTACAAAATTACCTATATATATATTTCTCATGCACTAGCCATGCACTAATAATAATGCCATGGGGTAAATTGTAATGATTCGGTTAAATTGTAGTATTTCTTAATTTAGTGGAATTGTTAGAATAATACATAGATAATAAATCGCATTTAAAAGTGCCAAGAATGGTATTCAAAAAAACTCTTTATATCACAATTATTACTTCTTAATTTAGTAGAATTGTTAGAATAATACATAGATAATAAATCGCATTTGAAAGTGGCAATGTATCTTGAATGGTATTCAAGAAAACTCTTTATATCACAATTATTACAATACATCTTGACCTTATAACCTAACGAAAATAGGAATATATAAAAAATATTGCTAAATGTAGACATACATTTCCTGGTACGGTACGTACAATCCCACATTAGTACGCTAGCATACGTATGTTTCTACATAAAGGACAAAAAAGGCTTAACAAAACCATCATCATCAGTCTTCATCAGATTCATCACTAATTTAGAAAAACATAAAAATAGCGTCGATGGTCTTTTCGTAAAGGGAAAATGTAACAAAACCATTGACAGTTGTTGACTATTAAGGATTTAATTTAAGGCACAATGTGCTGTCAGCATTATTTTTTGGTATATTCTCATTTTTATTTTCTGTAAAATTGCCTGGTCCATATACACTACACAGTGTGGCAATACGAAAAAGTCAGTCTTTGACAGTTATATTGTCTTTTTTTGGGGGGTCAAAAGCTACAATTTCCATGGTATGGTCCTTAACCATAAGGTTGAATAGTAGGGCAAATAATGCTCCAATTAGCCAATTAAACAACTTTTAATTATGATGCATTACAATTGTTACTAGTTAGAATAGTTGATCTATTCTCTTCGTTCTATAATAGCTTTACTTTTAAATAGTTGTATTTTTAGAATAAGATCTCCTTATTTTTTGATTAAATATTTATTTAACCTGTATTATAATAATGTTTTGAATGTTAAATTAGATTTTTTTTCTCTAAATATGAGACTTGAAGAGCTAACAAAGCTAGATATAGTTACAACTCTATGGGATCCCAATCATGATGCGTCATGATTACTTGAACTTTTTGAAAAATGTAATGCGCAAAAAGTACAAATTAATATACTTTAAATTTTAAGATCAAGTTCAAAAAAAATATAATGTAGCATCAAAACTGGTTACTCTAATTTTGCAATTAAATATTCCCAAGATCATAATGATATTTTTAATATGTCACGTTACTGTAACACCAGAAATATAATGAAATATTTGACAACAAAATTATCACTCACAATACTCTTAGAGAAAATTGATTCATAGAAAATACATGTTTGAAGTTCGAATAAATACTTTTTCATGTTTCTGTTTACATAACATTTAAATCTGTAGAAATCCAAAGCTCATAAACACTTCAATATATTTTCTGTTTACATTACACATCTAGATCTTATTTCCAATTCGAATATCCTCACCCAAGGAATGTGTTATTTAATCCCAACCTTTTTCATCAACAATAATTATGTCATAAGTATACCTTTAAAAAATAATGATGTCATATATCCTTTTATCCACATAAGTTATATTTTATTACAAAAAAATAAATAAATACCCTATTATACATCCATCCCTATATGGTAGCGTAGCTCATAATAGAAGTTGAAGTGGAATAAGTAAAAGGCTAAAAACCAACAAAAAAACAAACAAATAAATGTGTTAATAAGAAGAAAAGAGGGGTAACCCAAAAGGAAGACTTTCTTTCCTTTCTCTTTTCACACAATCACATGGCTTCGTTGCCATTGGGACCTCAGCAGCAGCACCTCCTCAACCATCCCCCACCGCCGGACCACCCTCAATTTATGCATCATGACCAAGTTGGCGGCGCCGCCGCAGCTGCCTTAAAGCTCGCCTCCCAGTCTCGACGTTCCGACATGGACTCTTCCGACAAGGTAAAGAAGAAAACCCCCCAAGCACAGACTCGAACTTTATCTTCGATGCTTTCTTGTATTTGGTTTAGATTTTGTGGGTTTTGAGGTGGGTTTCGTTTCGTTTAGAGGTTGATCTAGCTTTTGAGCTCCATTGTGAGCTTGATCCTCTCGATTTAAAGCTCGATTGGAGGTAAGAGACTGTCGCCGGGAGTTCTGCCGGAGAATTTCCCGGCGATCTGAGAGGGGACTTCTTTTTTTTTTTTTTGGCTATGTTTGAACTTTTTTGACAAAACTTTCGGCTCAATTATGTTGAGGGATGAAGAACATTTCCTTTTTTTTTGTTTTTAGTAGCATATGGTATTTTCTTTGCTTGTTGCTTTTATACATGTTTACTCTTATGCATTGTTTTTCTTCTAATTTTTTTTCCTCTTTTCTTTGGGCATTCTGAAAATTCTCACCGGTCTTAGCTCAATGGATTTAATGTATCTTTTTTTCCAGTACCGTATTTTTATCCTTTCTTCTTCTTTCGATGGCTGCCATTTTTGGTAACCCACTCAGCTAAGTATAAATAATAGCTACAGAAAGATCTTACTAAAATTTATTTTTCAGATCTTCATGTATATCTCTTTTTCTGGGTGCGTTCTCTTTTTTAAAAGGGGTTTGGGAAGGGTGTGGGGGTGAATTTCAAGCCCAGGTTCAGCTCTATTTGTTATCCTTGGGTCTTGGGTTTCGTAAGTTAGCTACCTTTCTTGATCTTTAGGTCGCTTGTTTCTCAATTCATTTAAGGATGTTTGCTTCACTGGTTGGCTAATTGTGATTCTCTGCCAATAATGAGTAAGCTATTGTTTCAGCAACAAGCTATCTTGACATAGTGCACACTTTCTTCAAAGCAGTGATTTTCAACCGTTTAAGGCATAACTTTCCTGTTTCCGCGACATGGCGCTTTAGATCTTTCTGCCTTGGAATTATAATTCTACTACCTTAGGCATTTGGCTGACCTTTTAAGTTCTTTATTTGCTATGTTATGACCTATGGAAACTGTATTTTTGGGTGTGAGTTCAAACTAATTACTTTCTTTTACTCATTTTAGGATATGTCTGATCCAGTCGTTGATGGGAATGGTGCAGTTACTGGCCACATTATTTCAACTACTATTGGAGGGAAAAATGGGGAGCCAAAAAGGGTATGTACTCGATCTTCCATTTTTTCTTGTTTTTGGTTTCCTTTTTGTGTTTGATTATCCTAACTCGTGGTTATCGTGACATAGATGAGACAAATTAAAGTTTATATTTCTTCAACTTTTGTGGATAGTTATTTTTTCAGAGTATTTCCTGTTTATGCTCATCAAAAAACTAGAGTTGAATCTTGACATGATCTTGAATCTCTTGGAAATTTGTAAATGCAGTTTTTGTTTTTGTGTAGCTGTAATGAAACCTAATTTGCTTCTTATGTTTCTATAACAGACTATCAGCTACATGGCCGAACGAGTTGTCGGAACAGGATCCTTTGGCATTGTTTTCCAGGTTTGCATATTTATCACGTTTCAGGATTGATTGATCACTTTTGCTGTGAGCTCTGTAATCAATGGTGTGGTTTCATGAATGCAGGCAAAATGCTTGGAAACTGGGGAGACTGTAGCAATTAAGAAGGTTTTACAGGACAGAAGGTACAAAAACCGTGAGCTGCAACTATTGCGCCTGATGGATCATCCAAATGTGATTTCTCTCAAGCACTGTTTCTTCTCTACAACCACTAGAGATGAACTTTTTCTCAACTTAGTGATGGAATATGTTCCTGAGACATTATACAAGGTCTTAAAGCATTATAGCAACTCAAATCAAAGGATGCCACTGATTTATGTCAAACTTTACACATATCAGGTTTGTACAGTCATACTTCCTCTGCCCCCCCCCCCCCTATTTGTGAATATTTAATTCTTATCTTCATGGTGCCTGACGAGACATCCATTATCAGATATTCAGAGGCCTTGCTTATATCCACACTGTTCCTGGAGTTTGTCACAGAGATGTGAAGCCTCAGAATCTTCTGGTATGCCTTAAGCCCTTGTGTAGCTATGATTGGATGCTGCATTCATTTGCTTACTTTTTGTGGTTTCTGCAGGTTGATCCTCTTACCCACCAGGTCAAGCTTTGTGACTTTGGAAGCGCAAAAGTTTTGGTAAGCTGATTGATGCTTTCCTTCAATGTCTTCGGAAGAAAAACTCCTGTCTTTAGCTTGAATGTAATAAGGACTAGTTGATGTCTTTTTAGTTAATCAATTTCGTATAAAACTTCAGAACAGGTGCAATTTTCTTCTCTGCATTTTTCTTACTTTTTGTAAATTTGTTCTGTTCAGACGAGGGGTGAAGCAAATATATCATATATTTGCTCTCGTTATTACCGTGCACCAGAGCTTATATTTGGGGCTACGGAGTACACAACTTCTATTGATATCTGGTCAGCTGGTTGTGTCCTTGCTGAGCTTCTTTTGGGCCAGGTTTACTTTTGTCCTTTAAATTCTAGTGCTTATACCTTGTTTTATCTTTGGCTCCAGTATGTAGTATCTGCTAACTCGAAATTACTCATTATCCCAATGCAGCCATTGTTTCCTGGAGAAAATGCAGTGGATCAACTTGTAGAGATTATCAAAGTATGTATGCATTCCAAGTATTCTTGTTCCCTTGGTGTCAAATCATTCATGAGATAGGTGTAATTATTCAGCAATTGCTTGCAGGTGCTTGGTACTCCTACTCGAGAAGAAATTCGATGCATGAATCCTGATTATACGGATTTCAGATTTCCTCAAATTAAAGCACATCCATGGCATAAGGTAAAGCATTTTCTGTATTTCTTTTGCGCAATTATGCTCTCCTTGTTGTCTGTAAATAATGCTTGAATTGAAGCTGAAGAACGAATTTTCCTCATACAGGTTTTCCATAAGCGGATGCCTCCTGAAGCAATTGACCTGGCCTCCAGGCTCCTTCAATATTCACCAAGTCTTCGCTGCACAGCTGTGAGTTTGTTTACTTGTCATCTTCTATCAAGATTATACATAATGAACATGAAAAACCTTACCATACTTGTAAACATTTACGGTTTGGTAAATCAAAGTTAAAACAGATATTAAGATCACAAATGTTACTTTAAGACACTTTCAATGGCTGAATCTGACAGCCAATGTATCTGAAGAGTTTCAGCACGGGTGATAATCTTTTGTGCATACTGTTATCTTTTCAGTCCTGAGGTTCTGAATGTGACCAATCTCTGAGATATTCTCCTGTTTGACTGCAGTTAGAAGCATGTGCCCATCCTTTCTTTGATGAGCTCAGAGACCCTCATGCCCGCCTTCCAAATGGTCGGCCTCTTCCACCTCTGTTCAACTTTAAGCAGGAAGTATGATTTCTAACCCCTTCTATCTGGTTTGCACTTACCTATACATTCTTTTCTTTGTTATTTTGGTTTATTACTTCCTTAACATCTGTTTTAGGTGAACTCCAATGCGTGACGTAGTTGATATCTGACGACATGGTTAACCTTGCACGTGTTGCTATAACTTATCTCAGCACTTAGTTATTGCAAATTGATCTAATGTTTTGAACTCTTGGTGGAATTGATGACTTTTCTCAATTGGCAAGTAGAACTAAGTCAAAAGTCCTGACAGAGATGCTATTAGATAAAATTTCCTGGCATTCATTAGTTAAAACCATTTGAACTGGGAAGAAATGAAGATGTGTTCGATTGGCAGTAGCTCTAATACGTATATAAATTTTTCGTGTTGCCATTAGTTTGTTAGTGTTTTTTTTTTTTTTTTTGGTGGGGTGTTTTGAATTTCTCCCCTTCTGAGGTTACTCCTTTGCCTCAAGGGTGGAGTCTTTCCAAGATTAAGTATCTTTCTCTTGGTTCTCCATGACTGCTATCATTCTTCTGTCTCCATGACTTCCTCCATGAAACTAATAATCTTCTGGTCATTGCAGTTGACTGGAGCCTCTCCCGAATTGATCAACCGGTTAATTCCTGAGCATGTTAGGCGACAAATGGGTCTCTTTCCTCATCCTGCAACATAAGCGGACCAAATATTGAATGACAAAGTCGGGGGATTCATGAACGCAAGGCAATTTGGGTTTCAATGGCTTTACCTTGGTGGGCGTTTGGACAAGTCACCGTTTTTTCACGCCCATAAAGATGATGCACATAGTGGATCTGCAACTTAACTGTGAATTTTGGAGAATCTGTCTACTCGTCATGGCTGTAGATCAAGGAACTCCATCTCTTGTACATTGTTTTTGATCAAAGATTTCAAATGTAGGGATCATCTAGTTGGTAATGCTGTGTGTCCAGTTAGGCAGATTCCCTGAAGAAGCGATGGGAGAGCACTAGATATTTATTATTAGTTGTATTGTTTTTCATTACCAGCCGTCATTTGCTTTTTTAGTGAATTGTCATCACAATTTAAGTATTTCATTGAAAGTTTTTTTTTTTTTTTTTTTTCTTATACTGAGGGAGCTTTGGCTCAGATTTACAAAGCCTCGCTTAAAGGGAGATGTGGGCTGTCAAAAGATAGCTTGTCAAGAGCTATACTCGGGGGTGATGTCAAAATATGTAACCCCGGTTTACATGATAATTCTAATTTAGCTAAGGAGTTTGCAACTTCGTTCCCCTCACGTTTTATGTGTGAAACTTCTACCTGCTATTGAAGTTTGAGCAGAGATCTAATTCTAAGTAGAACACTGCTGGATACAAAAGACGAGTCCTCTTCATGTTCTATATTTTGAACTGCGTTGGTGTTGTCCATTTGTAGCTGGATTTGTTTGAACCCCAATTCCCAAGTCACTTTTAATCCGAGATAGGCACTCCAGTATTCTGCTTCAAGGACAGAGCACGAGCCGATGTTGGCAGTGTAGCCAGATATCCAGAGACCTTCGTGGTTTCTTAGAACTCCTCCTGCTCCTGCTGCTCTAGAAGCAGTGCAGACAGCAGCATCCGTGTTCAGGCGGATCCACTGCCAAGGCGGTGGTTGCCATATTGGAGCTGAGTTTGGTAATTTGCAGGGCTGAATTCTTGGGCTCATTTTGTGAATCGCGCGATTTCATTGGCTGCAGCCATTATCGAGAAGGAGAGGCTTCTGGGGTTGATGTGCTGGCCATCAAAGATGTCCTTGTTCCTTGCAGTCCACATTTTCCAGCAGGCTATAGCGAATGTAGTTGGCCACGAATGTGCTTCTTGGGAAACAGAAGAATGTAAGTTAGCTAGTAACCAGTGAGTCCAATTAGACTATAGCCAAAATGATGAAATTGCTATTGATATAATTCCAAGTCTGTTTAGATTTAATGCAATCTATAAAGAGATGGAGGAGAGTTTCGAGTTGGGAGCAGCAGTGGCACGCATCTGAATCGGAGATGTGACGCCGTCTTCTCTCTGCATTGGTTAGCAGAGATTCTTTCAAGAGTGACCAGATGAATATCTTTATTTTTTCTGGACCTTTCAAGCGCCACGGAGCTCCCCATTTGTCATCTTCAGATTCCCATTGATTTAGGTTAAGAGCCTTGAGTGCCGAAGAAGTAGAGAATTTTCCAGATTTGGACCATTTCCAGATTGGTCTGTCAGGCCCGGAATGTGCTTCTGGTGACGGTACCGCCATGATCAATCTCTGTGTTGCTTCGTCGGTCCATGGTCGAATAGCTTCCCAGTTCCAATTCCCACGGTGATCGATGTAGTCCTTCACTTTGAGTTGCAGGAGGTGGGTTGGGACTCGTGTGGTTGCTAAATGTGCAAGGCAGTGGCCGGTTTTCAGCCATAAATCCTCCCAAAAGTTGATCGTTTTATTGTTTCCAACAACCCATTTTATCCCACTTGTTGCAGTATGCCAAATTTTCTTGATCTGTTTGCCCAAGTGGGACAGTTTCCCGACTTGTTGGAAGGAATTTGAAGCATATTTTGCTTGAAAGATGTCCGTCCATAAGGACTTCCTTCGTGAGATTAGCTCCCAGGCTAATTTCAACACAAAAGAGACATTTACGTCTCTAAGTTTTCTCAGGCCCAGACCCCTATGTTTTTTGGGCTCGCAGACGTTGTTCCAGGACACCAAATTCATTCGCTTTTCCCCTGTCTTTGCACCCCACAAAAAGTTCCATCTCAGTTTGTCGATGTCGTCACTGACACCTTTGGGGATAACCTGTGATTGCATTAAATAAATGGGAAGAGCAGCAAGTACCGATTGGCAGAGGGTTAGTCGCCCGACCATGCTGATTTTATGGGGATTCCATCCCGTGGTTTTCTGTTTAACCTTGCAAATCAGAGAGTGAAAGGAGTCTTTTTTAATTCTACCATGTATTAATGGGACGCCTAGATATTTTCCTAGGTTGTTTACTAACTGAACATCAAGGACTTGGCTGAGGGAGGTCGCTAGTCCATTGTCTACATTGGCCGAACAGAACATGACTGATTTGCCGGTGCTAATCATCTGCCCAGATGCTTTGCAAAAGTGGTGGAGGGTTTCCCGGATGGTTCGGGCTTGATCGAAATCTGCTTCTGCAAAAAGTATAAGATCATCAGCAAAAAATAAATGAGATAGTGAAATTTGATTGTTACCGAATTTTATGGGCCTCCATTTCCTAAAATTGACTTTAATATTGATTGCGTGAGAAAGTCTTTCCATGCATAGAATGAATACATAGGGAGAGAAGGGGTCACCCTGACGGACCCCTCTGCTCGGCTTAAAAACTTCTCCCATCTTCCCATTCCAAAGGATTTGGGTTGATCCTGTTTCGAGTGAGTTGAGGATGACATTAGCTAAATATGGTGGAATTTTTGCGTCTTTCAGAGTGTCTTCTATAAGTCCCATTGCACTCGATCAAAAGCCTTTGCCAAGTCGATTTTGATGGCCATCCATCCTTTTTTCCCACACGAAGTACGCATGGTGTGTATTGCCTCTTGTGCTATGATTACGTTGTCGATGATGTTTCTTCCTTTGATGAAGCTGGTTTGAGAGTTGAAAATGAGGATAGGCATCATCTTTTTTTTGAGATGATCAGACTAATGGGACGAAGGTTTTGAAACCTTTCAGGTGGGCTTACCTTCGGTATAAGTATTATCATCGCATGGTTGATTTCTGGATTAATCCGCCCACAGTTAAAAACCTCTTTAACCATCTGACAAACTGTGTGACCTACAATGTCCCTTCGTTTCATTTTTATGTCTGAGAGCTCTGAAATGGGTGTAGATTCCATCTACGAACCCTGTCATCTGAGAGTGAGTTTTCCTACCAAGTTTAGAAAAAGTGCTGCTGACTTTCTTTTAAACAAATAGCCAAACTACTTCTCTGCTGTTTTGCTCAGGGGAAAAGATACAGCTTGAATTGGCACTTACCTCTGTTTTGTTTTTCAGCAGAAAGAATATGATGCAAGCGACTGGTGCAACTACCATTACTTGAACGACAACCTCGAGCTAGTGCGATTCGAATGGGACTTTTATTGCCACTAGCATATCAAAATGACCTTGTTGCTAGGAGGGCTATCTTGACGGTGGAATAAAAAGAACACTTTGCAAGTCTGCTACTGATGAAAGGCAACAAATAAGGAATGGGCACAAGGAATGATTACGGAAATCCACTGCAACATTAGGTTTGTAACCATTTTTTTTTTTACCAAAATCAGTTATGCAATGTTTAGATACAGCTGAAAATGTATGACTCTCTAATGGATATCAATAAGCAGAAAGTAACTTAGATGAACAGCTAAATTTTCTTGCACCAAGTTGCAACAAGGTACAGACCATCTCAGAACACGGAAGTTTCCATCACCTAAGATTTTACAACAGACATTAAATCATCCTAGATTAAAAAGCGCCAAAATTGGAGGAATCAATCATTAACATACACCAGATTTTATTCAGAATAAATAGGTGTTGCCAGAATCTCGTATTTTCCCCAGAGCAGTTCTCATGAAGACCGAAAAACTCAAATTGGTGCAGATAACCTACAAATTCCCGCAGCCCTCTGCTTGGTTATTGATGACGTGTATGTTTCAGAGTCGAATTCCTATGGTGATTTTGTAACATCATGAATTGCATTCGCCAAATAAGCAACATTTTTGGTGGTAACTCCAGCCATACTGCATATAATTTCTTAGAAGTGAGCAAATCTAAAATAGTAAAAGCGATCATAAAATTATGATCATTAACTTTAGAAGTGGGCGGTATACCTGATGCGACCATTGCGGGTCATGTAGATATGAAATTCATTCGTCAAACGATCAACTTGTTCAGGTGTCATCCCACTATAGCAGAACATGCCAATCTGTTTTTGCACCATGTGATTGAGCATCAGTAACAGAACTCTTTATTTCCCTCTGCTTTGTCCCTTCCCACCCTCTCTTTGTACAATAATATTAGCAAAACTCAAAGAAATTTAAAGACAGAAGTTCCTGTTTAATTAACTACCTGGTTTGTAATATGCTCCCAGGAGAGAGATGATCCCAATGATTCAAGATTTTCTCTTAAAGCAGTTCTCATTCCAATAATACGATCGGCCATACCCTAAAGAAAAAAATCGGTTGAGATACAATAACCATGTATAGCATCATAAAACAGAAAAAATGAAGTACATCAACCAATCACAAGAGAAAAAATAAAGAAGGAAAAGATCGATGAATAGGACATGGTTGACTCCTATCCTCCCATTCGAGCTCGCCGAGGCGGAAATGAGGGGGGGGGGGGGAAGGGGTTGTTCCTATATGTGGGCTCAGAAGAAATGTAATAAGTTTTAAGCTAGACATGGAACTTTTAACAATATCCTGTCGTAAAGTTGATCAATAACAACAATACCTTTACTTCCTTCAGCCATAGCTTCTTCAAGTCTGGATCACTAAGAATAATAGAAACAATAAGAGCACCGTGCACGGGTGGATTACTGTACATGGGCCTCGCAAGTTGCTGGAGCTGGCTTTTCACAGCGACGGCTTGTTTTTCATCCTCGCAAACCACACTGTAGTAAGTAGAAACGCAAGTGTTCAGAAGATGGGATTCAAATTGCATGCTTTTGGAGAACTGATCATCTATTTGAACCACAATTTTATTTATTTATATACAGAAACATTGAACCATAACTCATGACAACAGAAGAATATGTTAAATGATCCAAAAGATCTTCGAGCTGAAAAATGTTTACATAGAAAAGACCAATTCTGACTTTTTGAAATGCCAGAGGAAGTTGGAAAATGGTTTCATTGTTGATTTGCTTCGGTTTGCAAAACATCTGTAAGACTACCAAATTTATTTCCTGATTTGGCTCAAGCTAGCTACTAATAGCAAGATTAAGCCTTATCGATTAATGACATGTAGCTTCAGAATTAGCAATATTAGAGTAAAAGAAAATAATTGCAAAGTTAAAAGTGACAATGAACAAATTTCTCATTCACCTCAGGCAGCCAACTCTCTGGCCATAAAGTCCCATGTTCTTTGCATAGGATTGAGAACATCCAATCAGATGTCCGTCTTCAAGAAAGATCCTGATAGATTTAGCATCTTTCTCTGGATCGCCACTGGCAAAACCTTGATATGCCATATCAAAGAAGGCAAAGTGCCCTTTGGCCTAAAAACAAATACATTACTCTCCAATGAAGAAAAGTGAGGATATAAGCACAAGTATTAGTTGTTCTAGAGTAAAGACCTTAAACTGGTAAGAAATCTCTCTCCACTGTTCCTCTGAAGGATCTACTCCAGTAGGATTATGAGCACAAGCATGAAGCAGGAAAAAAGATCCATTCGGTGCATTCTGAAAAAATACAAACAAATAGCAGAACACAAGGGGCACAGTTAACAACCCTTCGATGACAAAAAACAAACAATCCAAAAGAGCCAAATGCAATGTGCTTAAGTACCTTTATATCATCCATCATTGAAGCAAAGTCCAACCCCTTTGACTCTGGGTGGTAATAGTGGAAAGTCCGCTGAGGGACCTGAGCATCTCTCCAGATGTTATGATGACTGCCAATATATGATGTTATGAACTTATGAAGAAAAGCGGCAACATTCAAATTAACAGCAAAACTTCTCCAATTAAATTAAGTAGCCAAAAGCATCAAGAAAACTCCATTGATCCCTTGCAAGAGTAAAAAGACTCCACTCACTTGGACCAGGTAGGTACTGGGATATAAATCTGCGACTCAGGGCGAAATCGCCTTTGAAAATCTGCAAAAATACGACATGCACCAGTTCCAGAGAGAGCTTGAATAGCTGCAATGCGCTTGTCTTTAATCAATTCAGAATTCTCCCCATAAGCCAATTTTAGTGTTTCCTCAACCATATTCATACTTCCGCCCATGGGAAGATACTCCCTGTTGAACCAAAAAAACAAGGTCCCATGAAACCCAAAATGATGAACTAGCTTCGAATTAGCAGGACAATAGATTGTTAAACTCAGACAAACATAATGAGCAGAAGATGTACAAGGAAAGAGATAATTCTAAATGCTGAATTATTATCATTTCTTATTATCAGTGTCTTTGTTAAGTGATTATTCACATCCCTAACATAAAAGATTTATAATAGTGACAAGGTCTCCATTTATCATTTAACAGGGAAAAGCACCATGCATAGTCATTCAGGGATACGTCAGAAGTTTCATATCAAAAGCTGGAGATCTGAAACTCAATTGAAAATTAATCCCCCCACAAAAGTATTTAACATTTGATTTTCCCCTAATAATAATAAACTGTATTTGACAATTACAGTTATGATAACCAATTTCTAATTGCACATTAGTCAGGAACCAAAATTTTCTGCAGTCATGATTCATCGTACAGAAGACGATCATAACTATCAAGGAAAATTTCGAGACCAGGCATTATTGAACATGGAGAAAGAATCTGTAAAATGGAGATTCTATGAAGGCTCATTATTGAAAAGCATGAGTAGGAGCAATCTGTGGTTAGCAAATGCACAGAACCAAATGAGGCGAATCAATATTTAAGTGGGACTGGAAAAGGGGTGTTAACCTACAGAAGATAAGGCCCCCACAAACAGGACCACCGCAAAATTGAAACTTTAATAAATATTCGAACTACCAGCAACCAGATTTGTCTATTCTCATAATCAATAGTACTCAAAGTAAACACAATGTTTATGTAAACATCTCCTAATACCATTAAGGAACAACAACCTTTACCAAAGAAATAAGTATTCTTCTTGATTTTGGTTTTAGTTCTAATGATATCACGGACTAGTAATGTACGAATATTTAGTATATAGAAGCGTTTCACTTACTTTGTAGCAAAATCGCGCAATAGAAATTACTCACATGTTAAGATTACCGGCGATTCTCCGTTCAGCTTCCCGAACACACTCCAAAACCACCGGCTTTCCGTCATCATCCCGGTATGCTCCCTTCAACACAAAAAAATAAAAATAAAAATTAAAAAAAAAAGGAGGAACACCCAAAACAATGAAATGAACGATACAATCAATAAATACTCAAAACGAAAGATCGAAAAAAACTCGATTTTAAAAGTTAAGATCATAAAAAGACAGCGCATTTGATGGAGTTAAAGAAAAAAGCAAAAGAAACATACAACGCCGACATTCACTTTATTCGGACTCGGATCAGCAAGAAACGCTTCGGTTACACCGAGAATCGGATCTTTGGGAGCCGGCTCGACGTTGCGCCACCAGGAGGAAATGGATCGCGCTCCCATAGCGGCGCCGGAGCGAACTGCTCGACCCGAGATCATCGTCCGGAGCGCCATTAACCGAATATCAATAACACAGCAAGTGAAGTGGGAACACACAGTAAAGGTGATGTAGGAGTTGAGAAAAAAAACAAATGGGAGAAAGAGAGATGTTATATAAGGCGAGAGAACAGAGCAGGGGATTTTGGAATGCGAAAGTCGGGTAAGTGACGAGGTTTTACTACGTTTTTATCTTTTTCCATTTTCGGCGCCTGATCTCAGCTGGCGCCTTGAAATGCGTGGCATCTAATGACGTGGAATGGTGTGGCAGAAAAATCAGAAATAGATCCAAAGATTTCATTTTTATTGTAACGTCGTTGTAATTAGTACTCTATTTCGTTGGGAGGAAAAGAAAATTACTACTATACATGCTTTTGGTTACGTGTTGCTTCTCTGGTGTAAGATAAGTAAAGGGGGTTTTTTTTTTGTTGTTTTTTTGGGTTACACGTTTTGATTTTTGAAGGCTGCATCAATGTTTTGTTTTATCCATTAGTTGTTGCTAAATGCTAAGGTTCTAACGTACGGGTAATTAGTTAAATGATGACACTTGTCATTTTTAAATAGTGTTACTAAGATACTCACAATAGGAGAATGTAACTTCAAGATGAAAAATATGAATTTTATCATTTTAATACTAGGTTTTTTTTTATAAGTCGATAAATCTTAATCTAATTTACAACATGCGCTTCTAAACACACAGTCTAAGTAAGCGCTTTTTTTTTTTAATAGGAGGGAAGCTTGAAGCTTGGTATAAAACATCCCTTAGACTAGGGATGATCTACTTCTACTAAAAGATCAACCATATCTACCGGGGGTGTTAACAAAATCTGTAACTCCGTTTGACAGGAGAAACCTAACTTGGCTAATGAATTTGCCGCCTCATTAGTTGTTCTATGAATTAGGCTAAAATTCACTGACCATTGGAGATCCAATAAAGCCTAAATATGTCTTTTAACATTGCTTGATGGCGTACTCTTGTCAAGGCGCGTGAGATAGTTTAGCCTTCTGTAGAATCCAATTCCAAAATAACTTTTTTAAAGCCAAATCTCCAAGAGATTTGCAGGCCAAAATAAGCTCCCCAGTAGTCAGCTTTTAGGGAGGAACAAATACCTAAGTTTGCTGCGAAGCCGGTGATCCAAAGGCCCTCATGGTTACGTAGAAGGCCTCCAACTGCCGCTTTGCTTGTTGCCTTGGTGGCAGCCCCATCTGCATTGATTTTAATCCATTCCCATGGTGGGGGAAGTCAATGCTGGGGCGGAAAAGTTGCTGAGCCGATCTTTGAAGTGGAGCAAAAATGTTGTTTGATCTGGCTATTTCTCTGACCAAAGCCTTTGTGGATCCTGTGAATTCAGTGAGGGAGATCAAGGTTGTGCCAAAAGTTTCTTCGTTCCTTGATTTCCATAATTTCCAGCAAGCTGCTCTAAAGAGAAACTTCCATTCATGAGTATCCTGTAAGCCAGAAGATTTTAAATTAGCTAGAATCCAATCAGACCACATAGAACTATACCAAAAACTGTCGTCCAGATTGGAACAACAGCATTTTCATAGCTCTTTGGCTCTTGGACAATCACGAAAAACATGAAAAAAGGTTTCCAGTTCTCCGCAGTATAGGCAACTTTCGTCATCGGTTATATGCCGGCGCAATCTTTTTGAGTTAGTCATCAGAGCTTCTTTAAATAACAGTCATAAAAATGTTCTAATCCTTTCAGGACCGGGCCACTTCCAAATGAGGTTCCATTTTGGTTGCTCAGTATGCCATCTATTTCTTGCAATGATAATATGGGAAGAGGTGGTGGTGAATTTCCCATTCTTTGTCCATCTCCATGCTGGTAGATCTTTTCCAAGGGCCACATTTGGGGGAGAGATGGCCCTCGCGAGATCGAGGATTTGTTGAGGCAGCAAATTTTGAATTTCAAACTACTTCTAGTTTTCCTGGTTGTTGATGAAGGAACTCAATGGTTTTTGGATATCGGTAGCCGATAGTGGTGTTAGAGAGTAAGAGGAAAGTGGGGTGTCTAAATTCACCCAGTTATCAGACCAGAAACGTATGGTCTGTCCATCGCCTACAAGCCATTTCATTCCTTGTAGAGCATTGGGCCAAATCACTGCAATATGTCTCCAAAAAATAGAGCAGTTACTCCTCTCAACATTCAGAGGAATTGTGCTTGCCGGGATGTTATATTTTGCTCTCAGGATTGTCTTCCACAAGCTTTCTCCATTGGATATGAGAACCCAAGCATGCTTTAGGAAGAATGCAGTGTTGACGTCTCTGAGTTTGCGAAGTCCCAAGCCACCTCGTTCTTAGGCTAACATACTGTGTCCCAGTTAACCAGGCTCATTTTCCTCTCAGATTGAGAAGCCCCCCAGAGAAATTTTGAAGTTTGTCGATTAGTTGTACCTTTAGGGAGCATGGATGATTGTATGACATAGGTCGGGATTAAAGCTAGGACTGACTGACAGATTGTTAGCCTGCCTGCCATCGAGAAACGATGAGGGTTCTAGAAGTTAACTCTATTCTGGATTTTAGCGAAAACCTCACTGTATGTAGTCTTCGTGACCCTTCCGTGAATAATTGGGATGCCAAGATATCATCCCAAATTGTTTACAAGGGCGACTCCCAATTCTAAACTTAGAAATGCAGCATGGGAAGTAAATGCATATCTAAAATTTGAACTCATTGGAGGTCTTCAATTCGAGCTGGTTCCTGCGCTACAAAGTGTCCGGTTTAGGTTAAATAACTTGGGCCCTCAACCCGGGCCGTCTAAGAAAAGGAAAAGAAAAGGCTTCTGCAAGGCAAAGAGCAACTGTGACTTCGGGATGAGGGGTCAGAAATCAAGGTCTGGTTATGGGATTCGAAACGGATTCGACGATCGTCAAGTATATACTCTTCTATAGAGTGGGTCATTGGATTTGCAGCATGGTTGGTTTTTGTAGTACCTTAGAAGCCGAACTTTGGGATGCATTCCATGCCTTGACAATTGTCTGGGAATTAAGCTTTAGAAATGTACAACTGGGATGAATTTTCTTGAGGCGGTAGAGTTTTTGTCAGTTGCTTTCAAAAAAAAAAGAGTTTTTGTCAGACGAAAATTCTTCTTTGTAAATAGTAATTTGTTCTTTTAGAGTTAAGAGGCTATTGTGGCGAATTTTAATTGAACATACTCGACGCCCGAATTATGTCATCGCAGCACACGCAAAATTTGCCTTAAATTGCCCGTATGGATGTCATATATTATGGATGCCTCCGTCAATAATTAGACAAAGTCTCGATAAAGATAGGACTAACTCATCCTCCTTCCTTTAGGGATGTTTCGTGCTTAAGCCTACGACTTTTTCCGTATTGAGAAAAAGTATATATCTATTATACTTGTATTAATTTTCACACAAGTTCATAGAATGAACTTAATTAATATTTTCACCTTTTTTTAAAAAAAAATCGTTAGGAAGACATTAATAAAATTATTAGTGAATCAATACATTAATTTATTCTTGAAAATTGTTACTAAACAGCAATTGTTTAGCTCATATGTAGTATCGACTTAACTCGTGATTATTAGTTCCAATATGGCTCATTAATTCTATATTGAAAACATTACATCTCAACTCATTGAAGAATTTTTTATTTTTTTTTTGTCAATCCTAATACTTTTAATACTCCCTCCGTTCCAATTCAATAAGCTCATTTA
Source organism: Oldenlandia corymbosa var. corymbosa (assembly GCA_949775105.1). Classification (NCBI taxonomy): domain Eukaryota; kingdom Viridiplantae; phylum Streptophyta; class Magnoliopsida; order Gentianales; family Rubiaceae; genus Oldenlandia; species Oldenlandia corymbosa. The sequence goes on along the minus strand of OX459118.1, from coordinate 12,260,456 downwards.
GACAAACATGAAAATTAAGAAAAAGTGAACAATATAATTTAAATAGTTAGTTTTTGAGTAATGTACCTAATATGTTCCTATTGATAACACATAAAATTTTGAGACTAATGGCCTAGCTTCATTGCTTGCCTTTTTGAGCTGGCCCTGCTAGGAACCTCCGGGCGCAGTCGCCACACAGTAGCCAAATAGTTGGGGCGTAAACTTTACCTTCTTAAAGATACGTTTAGTTCCAATGACCTTTCCTCTCTCTCCGATAGTTCTAACATTATTCTCACATATACTGATCTCTACTTTCTGGGATTTAATCATGTCTATACCATATTACTTATCAACTTCCCTTTACACCTTTCTGATATCCACGACATCATGCAAGTTGGACCCTTCAAACAAACCTCATAACTTCACACATTCGCAGGCCACAACAATTTTGGATTAACCCTTCAATGTCATTCCTAAAGTCCGTATTAATATTGGACCAGTCAACTGATAGCGGATGTCAATGAACCAAAACCAGTTCAAGTCTCGCACCGGTACCCAATCATTCTTTCATGGATGATCACCTATGAATCTCTCACTAACATGCCCAAAAGTTTCAATATCTTTGAGTAGTATTAGACACTCACCCAAAAAAATTCTTGCATTACGACTAATTTTGTACTTTTTTGGTCCTACAAAATAGTCTATCAATTAGTACTATTTTTTTTTGCAATAGAGTGAGTATCTAATTTTTGAAATCAATTCATCCTGGCGAAGATGGACTGTGTGGAGGTATTAGCAGTTTCGTTTGGGCTAGATTGAATGCAGTACGGCCCGTACCTCAGGTTTGGCCCAAATAGGAAAAACTGAAAGAAAAAGTGATTCCCAAGCCCTGCAACTGACCATTAATTTGGCCCATCATCAATTTATTCGTAAACACATTTTTCCTTTAAATTCTAAAAATGATATGTATTCTTTTCAGTGCAAAAAACAAAAGAAAAAGAAAAAAAAAAGAGAGTAAAAAAGCTATGTGTGCGTATGTTTTAATTAACGACATAATACAAGGACCATCTTTAAAAAAAATAAAAATAAAAATACTGTAATAATACAAGGAGGAATACTGATATTTGCATAATTACATCTTTATTTTGGCGAGAATTCTACACAATCCCTAGTTAACGTGAGGAGGGTATAATCGGAAATGCAGCATCATCTGTGTGTTATATATATAGAGTTAAGCAAATTAGGGTTTCTTGTCACTCTCACATCAGCTCTTCATTTTCTCTAAACCCTCCCGCAGCTTTCTCCATCGCCGCGCCGCAGCAATGGTAAGCTTTCCCTTCGCCGTGAATTCTGAATCTCTTTGCTTTGAATCGTAGTTTTATAAGTGTGAATATAATGTTTCGCCGGTTTAATTGTTTTTGTGATTCAGGCTTCCGAGAAGAAGTTGAGTAATCCGATGCGGGAAATCAAGGTACAGAAGTTGGTTCTGAACATCTCCGTCGGAGAGAGCGGAGATCGGCTCACCAGAGCTGCTAAGGTACATCTGCCGCACCCTGTAAATAACTTTCAGTTTGTTGTTTTGAGCATTTGGTCCAGGCTTCGTTTATTCAATGGAAGCAGAGGAAAGTAACTCACCTTTTTCCCCTTTTTTTTATTTGGTCTTGATATAGGTCTTGGAACAACTTAGCGGCCAAACCCCTGTTTTCTCCAAGGGTACGCTCCTCCCCGAACTAGTTTCTTTGTTATTATTTATTGTGGGGAAATAATTTCTGTGGAATATTGAAAATTTCAGATGCGATGTTTGAAAGGATGAGTTTAGGTTTTAGGTGTGTGAATTAGACCTAAATAAAATAAACATGAAGTGTTTTTTCTTTTGCGTTTGGTGTTTGTTTGGGGAAAGGTTGAGTGTAATGTAATTTGTTGCCCTTCAAAAGGGATAAGAAGGCTTTTTATCTGGCTGTTGTTTAGGACATGTTATCAGTCTGGTGATTAGATATGAGCCTATATTTGTGACGGATTTCCTGTTGATTCCCTATTGTAGTTCTATTTGTTTATTCTGTTTCTTTCGCCAGATTAGTACTTTGTAAATGCAATCAATATTTTGATAATTTGTGATTGGCTATGGTTTTTAATGTCAAGAACTGTTTTTCTTTTGTGCTTCCCCCCTCATTTACTCTGCTGATGTGTGTTTTATGAATAGTGTGTTTGAGGATGAGAAACTCTTTGTCACCTGGTTTTTTTATGTCTCTTACAGCTAGATACACTGTGAGGTCTTTTGGAATCAGGCGTAATGAAAAGATTGCTTGCTATGTCACTGTTAGGGGTGACAAGGCAATGCAACTCCTTGAGAGTGGCTTGAAGGTCAAGGAGTACGAGTTGCTCAGGAGAAACTTTAGCGACACTGGCTGCTTCGGCTTTGGTATTCAAGAGCACATTGATCTTGGAATCAAGTAAGCAGATCTAACTCATATTTGAATTTGCTCTGCCTTATTGGTGAAGCAGATCTAACTCAGCTTACCTGCCATATCAATTTAGATTCAGAATTAGTGTGTAATATGGTGAAAGAAGGGTGGTGGGTTGGCTATTTGGCTGTAGATTATTTGATGTTAAATCAGTTGAGTTATTGGTGAAGGGTTTTCTTTGGTTGTTATTTTGCATTGAATCCCTGTTGCTATCAGAAGGTTTTAATCCAGCATATTATTTGCTGGCTTTGATTGAATGTCTTTGTATCCTCTCTTTCCTGCTGGTGTACAACTTTTAAGCAACGATGATTGATTGTGCGTGTAATGTATTTCTGTTTTGTTGTATAAACTAGGTATGATCCGTCCACTGGTATCTATGGTATGGACTTCTACGTTGTCTTGGAACGTGCTGGGTACCGGGTTGCTCGCCGACGTAGGTGCAAGTCTCGCGTTGGGATCCAGCACAGAGTTACCAAGGAGGACGCAATGAAGTGGTTCCAGGTCAAGTATGAAGGTGTCATCCTTAACAAGGCCCAGAATCTCCCCACTGCTTAAGTGGTCATCATTAGACGATATTTTGTAGTAGAACAGTCCTTTTTATCATCTACAAATGCTTAAGTTTTGTGAGATTGCTGCAGACCATATATGTTCGTTGGTACTATTTATGACGAAAGTGAATTTAAGCTGCACATCCTTTTTGGTTTAGTTTTGCCAGTAGTTATTATTGTTTCAGTTGCTGCGACAAGTACATTTGGTTAAATTTGGTTAGTAAAGCATTGTTATGGATGCATTTCAGTCTGTTAGTGTGATAAAATGTCTCTTGTTGGGTTTAGTGTTTAATGTTTCAAGTCTTTTGGAGTTCAATGTTCTGTATTACCTCAGGAAACAAAACAGCAACCGTGTCCCCTCTAGGAGGATGCCATGGCATATGCCATTTCTTGACTGTTAATTTAAAAGCACTGCACATAGAAGAATGCCATTTCTGGCCTGTTAATTTGAAAGCCTCTTTTTGAAACACTGCACAACACTTTCACATATTTACAGCTCTATAAACACTTCTGAGATAGGAAGTAGATGAATTGGAATTGTCAAGGCCAATGGGAATAACAAAGCTTGCTTGAAACCCAATCACTTTACTTTCCGGGGGGACATCGAATCTATTCTCCTTTCTGCTTAGTGTCTCTACCCATATGAGTTTCTGATCCAGCTGTGAAAGGAAACTATTGCCTCATCTGCGCTGAAATTTGTAACTAAGGGAGTGTTCTGATGAGGTTATCTGAGGGAGTGTTCTGGTAAGGTGTTACTCTTTACGTATAAGTAATCTGTTTTTTCTCAAATTAGTGGTGAAAATGTCCAAGAACCTAGAGAAAAATAGGAACAGTCAGAAACAATCTCATCTTACAGCAGAAAAATGGTTCAAACACTTTGTGTACCACCAACGAACTTGCGAGTTGGACCCATATCAACCCGAAACAATCTCATCTTACAGCATGAGCTCTGCATAGAGTCATCTACATTAAAAATCACTACTTTTTTGGTTTCACCATTCAAAGGCGTACTCTCTCCGTCCGACGCAGAAATAAGACCTCCCACACCTCAAAACTTGTTTGCAGGAGGCACAAATTTACATTCCGCATAATGAACAAAAAAAATTGAAGCCTCTGAAAGCGCAGAGTCAAACCCCAAATAAATTGGGCTCAAGGCAACTAGAACACCCGACGCAGAGGTTTGGTGAATGCGAAGCAAGATGTCTTTTCAAGTAAATTATACTACCATTCTCTTTATCCATATGACTAGCCGGGAACTACTCCGCGCATCGCGCAGAGAATTACATGCCCGGTATATACATTTTAGCATTTTCTCGGATGTACATTTGGAAGGCACCTGCATCTACATTTTACTGTGAAACCATGAGCGAGAATTTGAAAATCATCTCATAAGCGTGCTACTCAGAAGCATTTCCAAAGCTGACTGGTGGAAATGATTGATCAATTCATTGGGTTGTTTGGCTCCATTGTATGGTGATGTTTGATAACTTCTAGTCTTTAATTAGTGTAAGTCTTAACATGTGTAGTAATAAATTTGGGCATTCCCCCCCTCGACCAATTTCTATGTGTATTTATGAAAGTCTTGGTTTAAGCTTAGTATGGGGGAACATAAGTTCAAAAATTCCCTAGAGGAAGTATCTCTGTGAGCAAAAAAAAAAAATGAAGAATCATCCCAGGCAAGTAATTTTCCATACTTGCATGGACAATCAACACTGAATGAAGCAACTATCGAAGGCTTGACATTAAACAGGAAAGGTACTTAAGTTCGTCGCTTTATGTCAAGCGTGTTTCGAATACAAAGTTCAGACAGCTCAAACTTGTACAGGGCAAAAGCATGGTTTGCTTGCAAATTCGGGGACAAAAGGATTGCCCGAATACCATGACTATAAGGTAGGAAAGTTTAAACACATGACTAATCGTTCATTAAAAGGACAAACAACAGGAGGTGCACAAAAGTAATTGTCCTCGATCAACCAAGATATTGATTAGGTTTTCCTGGCCCGCTTCGTCCTGCGATCATCACTTGCCGAATCTGCGGTAACAGGATCAGCTGCTGAAAACTTCAAGTCCAAGCACATCTTTGCTTTTGGCTCCGGAGTTGAGGATCCTCTTATTAACCATAATGTTAGCAAGGAATCAACTAGAGAAGAATGTCTTTCAGATAAACTAACAAGACAAACTTAAAGAACAACAATTTGCAGATTAAACAAAAATTGTATTTTTTTTAGGAAGTACCTGTTTATTAGGCGGAAGAAATGACATTATTACATTGCATTCTGGTGTATGTTAGATTATGCATATCACTTACCTCATTTCTTCTAACTTTAACTATTGAACAAGAATGAAATTTAGACATTAAGGACCTAATATTAGACGCAACTTCTTGAGTTTTCACCGGGAACGAAGAAATTCGTTTTGTTGATGTCAGTTCTTCACAATCTGTGTGGATGGTGACATCCCTGATATCGAACAACCAAGCTTGTTGGAGAGCCATTAAACAGGTGGTGGCTTCAGTTTGGCACGGTGATAGTGAAGAGAACGTCACTACTTTAACCTGCATTAATAAGCCCGTTAGTGCTCTTATTTTCCACGCTCCTGCTGAACTCCTCGTGATAGGATGAAAGGAGCCATAAAAAACAATGACTGCAAATTGATGACTAGTAGTTGAGGGTGAGGTTGCAGGACGTTCGCTCTGAATTTGTTGTTTTTGGAATCGCAACGAGAGCTTGTGTTGAGTTAAATCATCTTGTACAAGTCTCCATGAGATTACTGGATCCATACTTTGTGACCTCCAAGCTTTATCATTTCGTTCAATCCATATCCTCCAAAATATGGTTAGGAAAAGATCCATGTCGTCATTTGTGGGAGAAGTCTGTATCAAACTACAAAACCATTCGAGGAGTGTGGAGGAGGAACCATTGAGAATTGATTGAAATGAGGGATAGGCGAAACTCCATATTGCTTGAGAGATGGCACAATTAAAGAACATATGAATATTATCTTCAATCTGAGTGAAGCATCTTGGGCAGTATTGGTCATCCAGAATACCTCTTTTGTTTAAACCAGCTTTTGTTGGGAGTGCATTTAGAACAGCCCTCCAGAAAAGGAATTTTTTCTTTGGTTGAACTCTTGAATTTCAAAGTGTTTTCCATGCTTTGATTTCCAGTGGAGATGAAATAGTCGGCTGATTCCCTGAAAGACCATCAAGATTCAGAGCTGTATGATATCCTGGCTGAACTGAATGATTACCATGACTGGTATTTGTCCAAATGAGCTTATCCTCTTGGAAATTTCTTGACGGATTAATATATATCCCTGTGATTTGTGGGGTGATGTGGTCTGGAAAGATAGTCCGGAGGAATGCAGTTTCCATTGTCTACGGGAGGTGATGGGACCTTTTACCATGAGATTAGAGTACATAACTAAGAAGGATGTTCTCCGAATTGGGTTTGAATGATTAGGAATCTAATCATCCGCAATATGCGTATTCCTTTCTGAGATGATTTTTCACTTGGAATTGCCTGGTATTAATTGAGAACTCCAAAGGATGCTTCTATAGCCCCATGTGGCATTCGTGGATGGTCCTTGTTGATGGAAAGGATCTATAGCACAGTATTTAGCTATGTACAGTGAAGCCAGCAGCGAGGAGGGTTGAGATAGAATCTTCCAGGCATGTTTGGCTAATTGAGCCTGATTAATTTTTTGGTTGCTTTTAATCCCAAACCACCATGATAAATAGACTTGGTGATCTTTTTCCAGGATCTCCAATGCACTCCTTTTCCCTGATTGTCCCTTTTCTAAGATGAAATTGCCTATAAAACTTTTTGCCTTCCTTAGTGTAGAAGTTGGAAGTTTAAAAACCCCCATGGAATGCACTAACATGGCTGAGAGTGTTGATTTTGTTAGAGTAACCCTGCCAGCAAAGGTCAGAATTTTTCGTTTTCCAGTCAGCAAATTTCCGCTCAAGTCTGGTTGTGAATTCTTTGAAAATTACTTTTTCCTTCTCTTTAAATCCATAGAGAGGCCTAAGTATTTGTTGTTGAAATCTCCCGATGGAATTCCAGTGATAGTATGCAGGAGTAGCTTCATTTCTGAGGAAGTGTTTGCACTTGCCATGATTGAAGATTTCTGATGATTAATCTTTTGGTCGGAAAAGGCTGCATAGGTCTCTATTAACCCTGATAATGCCTGGATGGATTCCTCCTTACATTCTATGAAAATAGGCTATCATCCGCACACATTAATTGACTGATCCTTGGTGTATTTCTGCTTATCTTGATTCCTAGCCCTGGATAAGACTGATTCTCTGTTGTAATGATAGAAGATAGGACCTGTTGACATAAGATGAACAAATATGGAGATAGGGAGCATCCTTGCCTAAGTCCTCATTTTGGGAAGAAATAAGGAAAGCCTTCACCTTTGAATTGGATGGGATATGATACTGATGAGACACAATGCATGATAAGCCTTATTAGGTTTTGCAAGAAACATGCTTTTTGGAGGACTGCTTCAAGGAATGTCCATGATACCCTGTCATATGCTTTGCTCATGTCATGTTTTATAGCTGCCAACCCTAAATCACTTTCTTTTTTCCTGATACATTCTATTACTTCATGTGCAATCAGAATATTCTCACTGATGTTTCTTCCTAGCACGAAATCATTTTGATGTTCATCAATGAGGTCTGATATGATTGATTTAAGCCAGGTAATCATTTTTGTAATGATTTTGTACTTTACATTACATAGGCTTATTGGTATGAAATCAGCCTGGGAAGCAGGGTTTGGAACCTTAGGGATCAGCACCATATGAGTTTGATTCCATTCCACTGGAAATTCCTGATGATTAATGGCTTCCAGAATGGTGGCCTCAACATCTTTCCCTATGGTATGTCCGTAATTCTTATAGAAACCAGCAGGCATACCATCAGGGCCTGGAGCTTTCCAAGGCGCCATTTGTTTTATTGCCTCCCACACTTCTATTGAAGTAAAAGGTTGATCTAGCTGGTTGGTCTGATCATGTGTAAGCGTCTCTTAGACATTTTCCAGAAGTTGGTGCATGAAAGGTGAATTACATGAGGAACCTTGGGACTGATCAGCAGGTGGTTGGAAAATTTGAGTGAAATGATCTTGAATTAAATAAGCCATTTGCTCTTGGTCTTGAATACAGTTACCCGTTGGACTGATTAGTTCAGTAATCCAATTATTACCGTTCCGTCTTATTGCCCACATATGAAAAATTTTTGTATTTCTGTCCCCTTGCAATGGCCATATAAGCTTGGATCGCTTCTGCCAGTAATCATGTTGATATTGTAGAGCAGCTTCCAATTCTTGGGATTTTTCTTCCATTTAGGTTCTTAGATCAGAATCACTTGTATTGGTTTCCCACTGAGTTTGAAGTGTAGACAATTGCGCAGTAATTGTAATGACTTTTTTTTTTTTTGTCAATGTTACCAAATTGTTCACTGCTCCAATTGTGTAGACTAATCAAACTTGATTAGAGTTGATATGAAAGCTTTTCTTGAAGGCTTGGTAACTGTAGTGTACCTTGTGTCCAGGCTGAGTGTACCAAATCTTGTGATTTGGGACATCTAGACCAAAATCACTCAAACCTTTGCCTTTTCTTTGGGGACTTCTTGTTATCCTTGAGTTGAACCAAGATGGGTGCATGGTCAAAAGCCATGATGGGGAGGGTATGAATTACTGCCTTGGAGAATTGTGAAAGCCATTGTCTATTGACAAAGGCTCTGTCAAGTCTTTCAAAAATGGAATCCTGGTTGGAACGTTTGTTGGTCCAGATGTACCAACAACCAATGCTCTTGAGTTCTTCAAGATCATTGCGTTCCAAGAAGTGTTGATAGGCCTTGTTGCCTGTTCTGTTACTAGTCTACTCCCAAGCTTGTCCTCTTGGTGTAAGACTTGATTGAAATCGCCTAGTAGTATCCTAGGATACTGGAAATTGTTGATGTTGGCATTCTTCTGCTCCCAAAATGTTGTCCTTGTCTAGAATGCAGACCATACAGAAAGACCCCCATCCACACAATTCCAGAGGATTCGCATACCCTAGCTACTATTACATTAGAGTTGTGGAGCAAAATTGTAAGCTTCACTCCTTCCAACCAAAACAATACTAGGACACCACTACTGCCATTAGCATCAACTACAAAAGAGTTTTTTTTAAACACAAAAGTACTACTACTGGCCCTAGTTTCCAATAAAAACACAATAGAAGGTTTATAATAAGAATATAATCTACTTAAAGAAAGCTTTGTAGTGTCATTGTTAACGCCTCTACAATTCCAGGACAGTACACTCATTAGATTGAAGGTCGTTGATCTGGTTCAACCATCGCAAAACTCTTCAGCTCTTCAACAGGCAAACTTGAATCAGTTCCTGTTGGTAACTTGTCCTGCACCATCCCTTCAGCTACAACTGCATTCTTTTTCTTCTGAGTCCTGGAGTCAATCTCATCTTGACTGGTTGCTGATCTCTTATTGTTGTGGACGGATGAGTCAGAATCTGTCAGAAATTGAAAGTCTATGTCCACCTTCATGCGCCAAGGACCAACATTGCCTGTGGATTGAGCTTTGACTCTCTTGGAGCTAGCCCGCTTTCTCTGGTGTCTTCTCTTTCAGAATTGTCTCACCCTACGAGGCACAGAGCTTACTGGACTGCTTACCTCCATATCTGACCTACACTTGCGAATTTTGGACAGGAGATTCACCAGCATCCTCAGAATCCTCTTCATCAGTATCATCCTCCAGGGTTGGAGCTGACATAGTCCAACCTCCTCTCAGTGGTGAGGTCTTGTTCTTTGCTGAGACTTTACCTGAACTGGCTCTGGGATGCTTCTTAGACTTGCCATCAGAACTAGAATAGTACACTATTGCATCCATAAAATCCTCTTGAATTCCAATAGAAGGAATTTGTGAACTAACACTATCAGAATCTGAGAGATTAGGGGAAGACACAGCTTCCACCACCTACTCTATTACAGAATTTTTCAGAATTGACAGAGTAGTTTGACAAAATAATTTCAAGTACAGAGTTTGGAGATTCTGGGAAATCAGGGTGTGGTGGATTGGGGATGAAATATCAGGAATAAGATCGATACTATCCAATTGATCTTCAGTAGAAGTTATCTCCGGAATGTGATAAAAGGAATCAGGCAGTACAAAAGAAGAGTTTGCATCCTGCACTATATCATTAATAATGATGGACACGGGGTAATTGGGAAGACGTAGAATGAAAAGTACCTTTAGATTGGGCATCAGATATATCTGTGAAAGGTTGAGCCATGGCTGCTGGAGCCGCATAGCGACCATTGGCATAAAAGCTATTATCTTGGAAGCCATTCTGCATTGCCTGAGATCGGGGTGGCCAATTCTCATCACTATGATAAATATCAGGATGGTAATCCATAAAACCATTGTCTCCATTAGCAGAATCAGCAGTATGATGATTATCATCATCACCATTGTGATCATCAGTATCATCATCAACACCATCATCATCATTGTAGGAGCATGCGAACGGAGAAACGAACCAAGTGGCATGTGGGAAGGCCTTCACAAAGGGGGGAGGACGAACGAAAATATGCAAAGTCCCTCCTTACATTAGGTATTAACTTTATAATGATGTGAAGAAGAAGGTTACACTTCATTCTCCTTTCTTTATCTGCCAATCTAAACAGTGCATAATTAGGAAAAATGATTTTTTATCAGTATCTTCAAACTCAGTAAATGCTGATCAAAAATCATAAAAACAGAACAGAAAAAAAAAGAAAAAAAAATTAGAATGAATGAAAGCAATAGTAACAAACAATAGCAAAGCCCAAGCTTCAATCCCCATCAAATTTCATCATTTTAATTATACAAAAAAAAAAAGAAAAAGAAAAGAGAGAATCAATTAAATAAACAATATTCAACAAAAAGATAAAACCCCAATTTGGGAAGTATACAACCTGGCACTGAAAATCGTGTCCCCTCACTATTCACTAATCTAAACAGAGTTTACAGAGTGTAATTAATATCAATAAATGGAACACACATAGGAAAAATCATCTTCCTAACTCAGCGATTGCAGTGCGTTTGCAAACAAGGCAGACGTTTTTCTCTAGAAGCCATTTATGAATGCAATCAGCGTGGTATTCATGCCCACATTCCAGCTTCCCCAGCTTTTCACCGTCAGCAAAATCACTTTGGCAAACCACACAAAAGCCAGGATCTTGGCCACAAGCATTAAGGGACGCTTGATAGTTTCTAGTACCGAGATGGCGCCAAATCTTTCCCGCCAACATATCCTTATTTCGAGACACCCTGTTTTCTTCATCCATAGATCCGAATCCATTTAGCATTATAGTTTCATCAACGACATAGGATCTGGTGTTAAAATTGTTCCGGCTAATGATAGCAGTCTCATCCTGAATTTGGATATTAAACCTTAAAAAATCGATGTTCCTTAATTGCCCACTGGGTTCTTGAGTGCGGCGGCGAATCTGATTCATGGGTCTTCGATAATTTCCGTGGGGAGGCCTATCCAGATGAGAAACATTGCCGAAACCACCATTAACGGGCTGAGGATAATACGAAGGTGGAGCATAGTATTGTCGTTGAACCAACATCGCGTAATCAGCCATACTGTTTGAAGATTGAACAACAATGGATTCTGGAGACTATGAAAGTAGTTTTCGATCTTGCAGAAAAGATTAGTGATTAGTGAGTGGAATTTCAGATCTGTGAGAAGAAGCTGAAGAATGGTGAAATTACGCGGTTCATTGGATTCGGGTACTTATATTAGAATGGATCCAATCGCAATCCCATCGAAATTAGGAAAGCCAACCGTTTAAATTACCGCGCCCCCTTAACGGCAAGGAATCCGGTGGCGGTTTAAAGTTTGATTAATTACGAAATCCCCTGACTATATTTACGAATTCGACTATTAACTCCTGCTGCTTTGAATTTATTTGGTGGCCTCAGTTAGCGAAATTGGGCTCAATTAAGAGAATGGGCTTAGTTTACCAATCACGCACATTTTGTCCTATTACTGGGGAATAGCCTGAGGATTTTTTAGTTTCAAGTTTCTTCTGCACACCCAGTCGAATGAAGAAAACAAAAGCTGTATTTATGGACCAAGTGAGAGCTGTTATCAGGGAAAAAATTCCAATGTTTTATATAGCAGCTGGTTTCTCAACATTTTTGTGAAGGCACCACATTGAACCCATTTTTAATAAAATATATGTTGCAGCGTTGATGTCTAAATCCATGAAGCAGAAATAGTGGCTTTTCTATGTTATGAGCACATTACAACCCAAAAATTACTAACTAAAAAGTACGCCATGCCCTTGAACATACAAACACCAGCTTCAAATACAATTTAATGCTTGCGTTACGGATACTTTGGCTAGTTGAAATTACCAGGATGGCATTTATGTGCACCTTACAACAACAAGCTGATATAGTACTCCCTCCGTCCCATAATTATTGTCCACTTTGCCCAAAAAATTTTGTCCCAAAATTATTGTGCAATTTAACTTTTTATGGATCAAGTTACACATTTGTCCTTAGTAAAAAATATTATCCATAAAATCTTAGTGGTTAACAATTACTTATGTAGGGATATATCCAGTTGTTTAAGGTAAAATATAGTTAACCTTGACCAAAATAAAATCTTTTATTTTAGTAAAACTGGACAATAATTATAGGACGGAGGGAGTATATGTTTTGCAAGTTGCTCTAGAGCTTGAGATGCGGCAAAGCCGAAGTGCCATCCAGCCCTTTGGCACAGTAGTAATCGTAATACTCCTTTTCTGTAGTTTCCCGATATATTGGAGGATTCTTTTCTGATAACAGCTCCTTAATTGGTCCATAGAGCTTAGCACGCGGGCCATTGAAGAAGCTGGCCACTGATATTCTTGGACCAACTCGATTCGCCAACACTCTATGTTCCGCACTTTTATACTTGTCATTGGATATTAGCTGAAAATCATAAACCAAACCAAATTTAACATTTATCTAAACGAATCAACCGGAGGAGAGATATGTAGGACTTAGAGGAGAAAAAAAAAAGGGTCATTTTTCCTTACCTGGAGAAGATCTCCAATGTTGACAACTAAATGTCCAGGTGAGGGAGGAACATCAACCCAGTGATTCTGATGGAGTACTTGGAGACCACCTAAATCATCTTGAAGAAGAATTGTCATGAAACCATGGTCACAATGATTGGTGGTGCCGATGGTAAGTTCAGGCTGTGGGCAAGCTGGATAGTACTGGCAAACGACAGAAAGTGCCTCTGCACAATCAATTCCGTTGAGATAGCTTGGATCAAGTCCAAGGCCCTCCGACAGTAACTCAAACAGCAACATTCCCAGATTCATTACTTTCTCCGAGTAATCTATCAAAATCTCACTGGCAGAAACTCAAAGCAACCCCAAATCAGGTAATACCAAAACGACTAATTTCATCAATGTCCTAAAACTAAAATTCACTTCATAACCCATACAGTACTCTTTTCATCATACTAGTAGATTAATAGTAGCCAGGTTTCTGAAAACGGAAGTAGCTGCTTAGAAAGAAAAAAAAAAAGAAGAAAAAGATTAATTTCAAACAGAAAAGTACTATACCTGCAAACCTGCGGCAATTGTTCAGGAACAGGGAGATTAGGAGCCATGGTAAAAACCGCTGAATCTCTCCAGTTTGCAGCTGGTGCGCTGTACAAATCAAAGTTAGATACGTACACCACACTTTTGGTCAAATCCCTTGTATACAATCGCATCTTTTCTTCATTATCTTGCTCGAAGAATCTACGAGCTCCCTGAATCATTCCCTCCAAAATACTGTCCTGGATCCCGTGATTCACTATTTGGAAGAAACCCCATGTCTCCGATGCATCTCTAACCTGATCCACAATCTCCCTGCGCCTGATTGGATTTGTATCAACACCATCCAGGTCAATTATTGGAAATTTGGGTGCTGGTGAACCTTTGTTCCTAGCGTTTAAGATGCTTCTCTTCTCTAAGATACCTTTCTCGTGAATGAATATCCCAGGCACTTTGGTGATGCCTGCATCAACAAGCCCTTTAACCCCACATTTGGTTTCATCAAATGCTTGCAATTCGCTCTTTCGATCAAACTGAAGAAGTTCCACTGAAGCCTCACTTTGTTCTTCGCTGGCTGTTGCCATACTTCTTAGGCTGCTGCTGCTCTGCTTCTTCAATCAAAAGTTTATTATTATGAGTACCGCCCCCCCAAAATTGAGTTCTCTGCGATGCAGCTTTTCTGCTTGACTATCTGTTGTCGGGTTAATTTTATGGTAAGTCCAAACAGAGAAGTATTTCCAATTAATCCCTTGCCTAATATTAAAACTCAATTTATGCGCATATACAAGATAATATTAGTCACGTTCATTGTCCTTTTTTTTTAAGTGAGAGAGTAATCATATGAAAATTTGAGGTCATGGATTGGTGGTAAGGCAAGTGGATTCGAATAGATAAATAGGTAAGAGGCGAGTTTTGCTTTACAGATTAAAGTGGGGTTTACTAAAAGAAATTTTTTATTTTTTCTTTTTTGTACAGAGACCAAAGGTCTAAAATACTAATTTAAAACACCCTACGAATGGAAACTTCCGAACTCAAAATACATACATACATATATACGTACATATATATATATATATCGACATTGAACGGCCCTTAACACTTCTTTATTCACTAAAAAGAGAAAAATATGGAGTAAGTCGACATTGAACGGCCCTTCAAACTTCTTTATTCACTAAAAAGCAAAAAAAAATGGAGTTGTCAACAGTGAACGTCTCTTCAAACTTCTTTATTCACTGAAAAGAAAAAAGAAATGGAGTAACTCGACAATGAACGGCCCTTCAAACTTCTTTATTCACTAGATAATCGGGACAAATGGTATTTCATGTGTATCAGCACAGTCACTAAACATATGGACAAATTTAAATATTATGGAGATTGTTGTCATTTAGTGGTAGGCGGCTAACCACCCCCTGTCCTTTTACCGACACAAATTGCTACACTAAATGCATTATAAAGGATTCGTAAACCACGAGGTTCATGATTCGATGCCTACCACGTACACGAAAAGTTGAGGAAAAAACAGGTAACTGACCAATAACAAACTTAAGTAGGTAGGAGGTAATGAGGTATACCATCATCAGCCATGGAGGATTCGACACACCAGCAAGAAGTACACGTGAATAGAGTTTCTCTTAGTAATACTATTTCCTTCTCCAATAAACTTTAATTCCGTTATAATAGCTTAAGTATCTCTAAAGTACTAATAGGTACGGCCCAAAAAAAATACATTATCTAAAAACTCGCAAATTTGCGTTATATTTGGATTTTAAAATTTGTTAGGGTAGATATATATGATCAAATATATTTAGACAGTTTTGTAATCAAACTTTACCGCGTGAAGATTATGATTATGTTATTTATAAATGATCTTGACATAAAGTTAAAAATCTATTTAGTCAACACTATGTATAAACAATTGAATATTAGCAAAAATGACAAGTGAACCATATTTTAATTAACTTTACTATAGACTTCTGTTAAAAGAGCTAACTATAAAATTTATTCTCAACAGAGGTAATTACTGAGTAAAAAAATTTTACTATGAGTAATTGTGTTACTTTCGGCCATTAAATAGCACCGACAACCCATATTCCACGAGCTTTACACATGCTTTCTCGACAAGGGCATTTTGGTCATTTGATACCTTGTTTTAATAAGAAAAACTTTTGTTATTAGAAAGATATAAGTTTCACTATTTTCATTACTGTATAATATGATAGAGTCTCCTATATTTTTATTTTTATTTTTTTTTTGCTTTCCCTCAAATTAATTTTCAAAATTTCACTACTACTACAAAATTTATGGGAAAATTTTAATTAAGGACATCAGAAAGATCATATTTATTTTAAAGAGCATGGGGTTTATTAATTCATTTTTTAAGAATATAAAAAACTTGTAATATTCTTTAACTTAAAAAAGTACAATAACATTCTTTTGTCAGTCATTAGAGTTTTCCCTAAAATAAAAACTTACATCTCTTTGAACTACCGGTGACGTTAGAAACTCCGGTCCCAATTGAGGCAGAACATTGGAACCTCAAACCCCTAAATCAAACTTATCACATAGAACTTTCTCTTCTTCATATCATCTTAGGGTTAATACCACTCTAACCTTTTTTGCTATGCAAATCTACTGATTAACATATATAAAACTATCTTTTGCAAAATACTTCAATGTTTCAAGAAATAAAAAATTGTTATATGCAGATTTGATGCTTGATTAGTGGGTGATCTTCTTAAGTGGATGAATTAATCTTGATTTTTGGAAATGTAGAAATACAATTAGTTACTAGAAACTTTGGAGGTGCATGTTCAAAATAAAATAGGTGATACCATGTGTCCCGGAAATTAGTAACGCCGATGATTCAATTTTGTCTAATTCTGTAGATATTCTTGAACAGCTACAATATAGAGCACCTAGGTACACATTTGTGTAACTCACGCACCCAAATATCAGGAAAATTCACCAATTTACAAGAATGCCATTCGAGTAAAATACACGCGCCCATTTAATCCCATATTCTGTGCGACGTTTGGAATTTCAATAATGTCATTCCTCCTAATTTCCGGCCATGATCATTATCCAACTTCCTATCTCATCAATTCCAATCCGCGTCAGACCAGAAGAATTTTCAAAACCAAAAATCATCCTTCATGCGAGAATCCTCACACCGGAACGCCAGAATCGCCATCATCAAACCTTAGTTTTCGTTATCACTCTGGCAGCGATATCGGATTCGTTTTGTTCATCAAGAATCTGGGTTTTTTTAATTCAGTAACTTCAATAAAATATGAAGATTGATGTAATAAATCATTTTATTCACACTTTTTTTTGATTTTGTATTTTTTGGGTTTGTTCACGAAACGGGATTGTTCATTAGTTTTCACATATTGTGTAGAAGGATGGAACTATCAATTCTCATAGGAAGAAAGCTCTGCAAAATCTCAGATGGGAACTAGATAATCACTTCAATTCTTGTTTTCTGGTGATGGGTTTTGCAGATCTGAGGTTTGACATTCATTATTCTATGTTTGTTCATCGAAAAAATTATTGTTGTTCATCAACTATTCATCATTTTTCAGACATATTCATGCGTTTTGTACTGTTATTCATTTTATGAAAACTCGTTATTCATCTGTTTGACAAGATTTTTGCAAGTTTGAGGAATGAAAAATGAGAATATGTGGTTATTCATCAAATATGTCATTATTGTTCATCTACTATTAATTATTATTATTCAATTTTTGTTTTCTGATGGTGGGTTTTGTCGGTCTAAGGTTTGACATTTATCATTATATGATTGTTCATCGAATATGCTGTTGTTCAACAACTATTCGTTGTTGTTACATGGATATTGGGTTTTTTTTTATGGAAAATTATTTTTTTTCATACATATTCATGCGTTAAAACTCGTTATTCATCTGTTTGTCAAAAAGTTTACAATTTTGATAAATGAACAATGATAATATGTGGTTACTCATCAACTATGATATTCTTGTTCATCTAATATTAATTCTTATCGAATTGTTAATGTCATTTCTGTCAGTTATTCATCATTGGTGTAATGATTATTCATAACTCTATGAGTATTGCATATGTGAAAGCTGAAATTCATATGCTTGTTCATTAGTTTTGGTATTGTTGTCAATCAGATGGAGCTCGTTATTTATGGTTATTCCTCAAATAAATTATTGTTATCCATTAAATGATAATGTGTTATCCATTAGTTTACTAAAATTATAATTTCTTGGCATAATGCAGTAGTAAGGATAGGGGGAAGCAACTGAAACGTTGCAGCAAGTAGAGTTAGTGGATCTCAAAAAACACCATCACATATTAGTGTTGAAGTGGAGATAGAGTAACCTGTAAAAAAAGAGGAATACAGGACACAAGCATTAGAAAAAAGGTAATATTACCATTTTCGAAATGATTATTCATCTTCAATAGTATTGTTATTAATGATTAATAGAGTTTTGATTGAATGTAAAATCTCACTTATTGTAGTGTTCTTTTTGTTTGATCAGTGGCAAAGAAATGCTCATCCAGATGAACTCGATCGGCCGGGTATCATATATTTGACAGAGTTGCTGACATCAAACAATCAACATATAGGTGTTGAGCAATGACGAATCATTCAAGACCGTATATGTTAAAAACAATTACCAGTGTTATTAATACTGTAAAATAGTGTTATTCATCTTGTAAATATATGTCATTCATCATTTGAACATGTGTTATTCATTCCATAGATATGTGTATTCATAATGCAAATATATATCTATTCTTCATTTTATTATTGTTATTCATCTTGGGTGGGATCATTATTCATCAACATTTGCTTCGCTATTCATATCTTTGTAGATATCTATATTCATTTTAAAATTTTAAATTTATTATTATCATCAATAAGCATACAATTCATCCTAACAAACATCGTTATCTATTAAAATCTTCCATATTTGACGCTTAATTCTCCAGATTTAATTGATAATCAGTTCAAATTTTTTGCTCCAATTGATTCTTCGGATTCATAAGTCTCGATGATGAATCATATTCAATTTTACCCAAATAAAATTCATAGCTATAAAAAAAATTTCTCATAAAATAAAATAATATAAAAGATAACTTGATAAGCAAAAAAGAAAACGGTTTAAAATTAAATGTGTGAGAAAGAAATGGGATGAGATTTGGAGGATTTAATGTGCGTATAACTAAAAATTAGGAAAAAAAAAATAAATCAACTTGTGTAGAAGGAAAGTGTATTACACATGCCAATGAGGTACATCTTGCAAAGTATATCTAGGTGCTTATTATTATTTGCCATTCTTGAATGGGGGCCAAATTTTCTTGAAAATTGAAAAAAAAAATGGAAAAGGGAAGAAGAAGAGAACAATAAATTTTCAAAATTAGTTATCGAGTGAACAGTGTTGAATCCAATAATCTCCATAGAGAAGTTTAATGGCCATTATCTTCAGTTTTCTTCTCCGATTGAAGTTTTATGGAACCCCCTCAAAAAAGGGCAGATAAGTCATTTAGCGAATGGTAAAATATTAAAAAGTGTATTTATATTCATAACAATGAATATAATGAATCCCATGCCTTTATAATAATTACTCCCTCTGTCCCAAAATTATTGTCCAGTTTGAGATTTCACTTTTAGTACAATTTGAACTAAAAATATAAACTCAAACTGGACAATAATTATGGGACGGAGGGAGTACTATCTTTCCAATGCCCATAATCAACATTTTTCCAAAATTAATCAAGTTTGATAAAAGCCTTATGATTATGACCCATTTACTTTTATTTATTCTGATTGACCATGATGTAATTTGAAAATGGTTAGCGATATTACCAACGCAATAATTAGTTGCAAGAGCAAATATTTACATATTTTTCAAACTTACCCCTGTTAAGTCAAACCTAATCCATGTCCAAATTTGAAAGATTTTTGGACTGTATTGATCATCTTTGAAAGAAAAACATTGATCCGGTGCTTGTACTCCCAAAAACTAGATTATTACATAAAAGATCTTCCAACTATTAGATGTACGCTCCATGAGATTGAAAAGCAAAATTGTTTCCTTTTGTTGCTAATATGCGATAGAATCTTTCCACAACTACAAACAAACTTATGTGACAAAAGAGTAAGATCTTGTTAAAAATTTAATTCATAATAAAAAATACAATCATCTCATAACCGAGAGAAAAAAATCACTATTGGCAATGGAATGGTATAACCCTTGATTATAGTACTTAACAAATAGAAATTTCAGCAATCATGTTGGAAATAAGAAGGTTTTGGAATGTTTATGAAACAAGATATCTCCATCCAAAAATTAAAGAAAAAACACAACAATAGCGAAATAAACTAGTAAGAAATCATCACATCATATTTCCCAATCTGGTTGCAAAACCACAAAACGTTGCTTAACCTAACCATGATTTCGGTGCCTGATGGGTGGAAATTGCTGATTTCTTACCAAGTTTGAATATGATTTTTGCATCGAAATCTTGGATTATACATGGATGCTCTATAGAAAGTAAAATTTAACTTTTTTAAAAAAGGGATTAACAAGGTTGATGATTATGGTGTGAAAAAGATTATAACAAGAAGAAGACCGCTCTGAGGGTTTGGAAATTGGAACGATAAAGAAGCAAAGAGAGCGTAGAATTAGTTTTGACTCGAAAGGGATAATTTTGACAAATATGCAAATATTTGCTCTGCCAGCTTATTATTGTGCTGGCAATATCGCAAGCCTTTGAAAATGTGGAAAATTTCGCCTTAAAGAGCAACAACATAACTCATCAAAATTACACAATACGACCATTACAAAAAAAAAAAAAAAAGGAACCGGTAGTGCTTTAATGATGGAAGTTATTACATAAATATCATTGAGTACTACCAAACTGATATAGATTTTATTTATTTCATTAAATTCGAAGTTATAATGATTTGAACATTTGTTAAATTTTTGGAAATATGGGAAAATCACTAAAACTTGCATGCTCAACCCTTCCTTATACTGTGTACTAATAAGTACTAAATATTTATGTTAACTTAACGTGCAGTTTAATTTCGTCAACTCGGGCAGCAGGGCGTCTTGAACTTTATTCTTTAATGTTTTTTGGTCCCAAAATTATTGTGCAGTTCAAAATTTCATTTTTGGTACAATTTGTACTAAAAATGAAAATCTCAATTGGGCAATAATTTGGTAAAATAGGAATTATGAACTTTGGTTTCTCTTAAATTTCATTATTGTGTTTTTCTAAATGAAAATGGAACATGCAGTCATACATCTATAGTCTATTATTATATATATTAAAGCAGAGTTCTTAATCGACACGTGTCGCCCAGAGAACAAGTTTAGTCAGTTGTGCCACGTGTCATCACCAAAATTTTCCTTCATTAAATAGTTAAAAGTTTATTACTAATATGTAAAATTGTTAAATTGAATTAAATAATTAACCAATAGTTAATTTCAGAAAAATAAACACGTTTTTGGTAATTATTGACAAATATATGATATAATGAAACATTAATCATCAAATTAATAATTGTATTAAGAATACAGTTTAAACTAAGTCTGGATACATTAAACGTAAGTTAATATTATTTTTCAAATGATTTTGTTTGATATATTTTCCGAAGATAAAAGATATTAGTTACCAAAAAAAAAAATTGTTACCAAATAACTATATTACGAATATAATTCGAAACCAAGTCTACCTGCATTACAAGTATGTTAATATTATCTCTTAGATGATTGGTATATTTTCCATAAATAAAAAGAGACTACTTACCAAAACGAAGAGATTATTCACCAAATAATTATACGAGTACAATTCAAAACTAAGTCTAGATACATTAAACATAAGTTGATAGTATTTTCCAAAAATAAAAATAGATTAGTTACCAATAACAAAAAAAATATATTTGTTACCAAATAATTATACTGCGAATATAATACAAAACTAAGTCTGGATAAACGTATGTTCATATTATTTTTTAGATTATTCCATTTGATATATTTTTCAAAAATAAAAAAGATTAGTTACTAAATAATTATACTACAAATACAATTTGAAACCAAGTCTGTATACATGCAAGATAGGTTAATATTATTTTACAGATGATTCCATTTAATATATTTTTCAAAAACTAAAAAAGAGATTGATTTTAAAAAATAAAAGGATATTAGTTTCAAATAATTATATTATGAATACAATTTGAAAACCAAGTCTGGATTCATTAAATGTAGATTAATATTATTTCTCAAAAAATTTTATTTGATATATTTCCAAAAATAAAAAGAGATTAATTACAAAAATAAAGAGATTATTACCGAATCATTATATTATGAGTACAATTCAAAACTAAGTCTAGATACATTAAATGTATATTAGTATTATTTTAAATGATTCCATTTGATATATTTTTCAAAAATAAAAAAAAATAGTTATAAAAAATATAAAGATTAGTTGCTAAATCATAATATTATGAATACAATTTCAAATCAAGTTTAGATACATCATACATATTCTAATATTATTTTTCTAAATAATTTCATTTGATATATTTTCCAAAAATAAAAAGAGTTTAATTACAAAAATTAAAAAGAGATTAGTTAGCAAATGATTATACTACGTACGTATACAATTGGGACCAAGTCTCTATCCATTAAACTTGGATTAATATTATTTTTCATGATTCAATTTGAGATTTTTTAAAACTAAAAAGAGATTAGTTATAAAATATTATATTATAAATACAATTTGAAACCAAATCTAGATACATTAAATGTAGGTTAATATTATTTCTTAGATGATTTTATTTGATATATTTTTCAAAAATTTAAAAAAATAGTAGTTATAAAAAATAAAAGAGATTTAGTTATCAAATTATTATGTTACGTAAACAACTCGAAACTAAGTCCGAACACATTAAATGTTGGTTAGTATTATTTATTTAAGATAATTACATTTAATGTATTTTTCAAAAACAAAAAGAGCTGGGTTACCAAAAATAAAAAGAGATAAGTACCAAATAATTTTTCTTACAGTACAGTTTACAACCAGATCTAAAAGTTAAACGTAAGTTAATATTATTTTTCACATAATTCGATTTGACATATTTTTCGAAGATAAAAAAGATGAGTCACTAAAAAAAATAAAGAGATTACGTTCTGATTCTCTTTTTTTCCGTCCTCTATCTCTTCCCCCTCCCTCCTCCCCTTTGATCTGAATCTCTTTTTCTATCTGAAAGATATATACTAGCATCTCTCTTTGTTGAGTTGTAATTTTAGATGGATATTTTTCAGTTGTTGGTCGAAAAGGGAGTATGATAGGTTTCAATTGACATGGTAAATTATACTTTAATATTATTAATTCAGTGTTTAGAGTGATTGTTAGAATTTCACTTGATTTCTTAATTTTTCTTGTATTGACATAAGGTTCATTGGCTTATTCCAGTGTGGATACTTGTGGACGACCTTTCATCTGATTTATGATTAATAATGAGAAATGTGGTCGTTAATTACAAAAGGTTTATCAATGGAAAAAATCTATATGATTTTTTCCTTTATTTTGAACTGTTAACTAATCATTTTATCTTGCAATTTAAACTTCAATATTATAAAGAAAATTGGTACTACTTATATACCTTTTCTTTTCTAGAGGGGAGGTATCATTTTTAGAACATGGATTATATTTTCCATGTTAAGGATTATTTATGTTGCAATTAATTATCCAAAAAGTACCATAAGTTGGGTTTTGTCTTTACTATATATTTCAAGTTCAAAATGTCTTTATTAAATGCCATAAGTTGAAATTTTATTCTTTTTCGCTTTTCCGTCCAATTACCGTTAAATTTGTAACGATCAACAAGTTAATTGTTAACTTGTCAAAAGGGTACTGTCGTCTTTTAAATAAAAACAATTAAAACAAAAATAAAATTAAAAACTATGGATAATTTTATTTTATTTTACCTTAATTTAAATACTAATTAAATGTCTTCATCTCTCATCCCAACCCCTCCGTACCCACCCCTTCTCTCTCCCTCCCCTTTCTTCTTCTCCAGTACCCACCGGCCATCACAATCCCGCCTCTTATCTCTCCCCCTCCTTTTCTTTCTTCGCCATATTTATGAGTATTGATGGTTTTATTTTTAAATAATCACGAGAGTCTCATTTTGGTATGTTATGCACCATTGCTATTATAGAATTTTAATGGGTTTAGCTAAAAAATAGTTATGCATCAATCTCGGTATAAAGGAGCCAGATGGACTAAAACGAAATTGCTCATGTTCTAGAGTCTGAAAATAAATATAAACTTTATTTGAGATATTAATAGTTAAATATATTTACTTTAAGTGCATGATTATCTATGTGTTTTTGTTTTACAGGAGAAGTTTGGCACCTTGATGGCAAAAGAATAAGTACCTTGAAAAGCACTTATAACTAAGGAAAAAAGTTATGAATCTAGATAAATAAAATGGGTCTTACACCCACCAGACACACCTGTTTTGCTAATTAAAAAAAAAACTAAAGAAAAAGTTTGACGAGTATGTATAAGTATTTCAAAATTATTTATTAGTTTTTTTTGTCATGGTTTTTTTCCCCTATTTTTTGTGCTTTATTTACTTTTGTTGGAATTTTCTTTTTTTAATTTTGCTTTATGCCTAAAAAAGATTGTTTATAATATTTGATTCAATTACTACAAGTAAATAATATATGCTTTTCAGTCACTATATTTTAAGAATATACATGATTTAATCTCTATTGTTGAAAATAACTTTTATATACTTATATCCCAAAAAAGTAGGATAGTAGACAATTGATCATATTAATTCGTATTTAGAATTTTTTTTGATATACTAACACTCCTAAATAAGAAGCATATTAGATAGTTGAACATATTAAAAATACCTTATATGGCTAAGAAGTACTTGATCAAAGTGGTAACGGTATTCGACAAAGTTAACTACAATTCATGATTAAATCTGTGCATGGGCATGTAGTAATGATTGTTGGGAGAGGTTTGTCTTCCAGAAATGACCTACCCGATTCGAAGACGGATTAGTTAGAACAATGATTTCGAACACCGGATGCACTATATACCCCAAAAAAAAAACACTGTATGACACTCTTGAATTTGGACTCCGAATGCCTAATATACCAAAAAGCGGCAAAACTAAAACATATGAAACTTTTCATAGTAAAATAATGGTATATTAATGTTACTCTAAAATATAATAAAATCCGCACAACGTGCGAGTATAATACTAGTATACTTAATTAAAGCAGCATACAAGGAGGACATGTGTTAACTCCACATTCATTTTTTTTTTCTCGCCAAAAATCATTTTTAGTAAAAAAAATTTCTGACACATGACACTATACGGAGGCAGATAAATAGCATAATACTGTTTTTTTTCGAAAAGGATAAATAACATACTCATTTTCATGAAGCAAAAGGTTACATTCAGCCCTTATCTCCTTCGTTCAACAATGCTTCAGCGCATTATCATCCCAATCCCAAAAATCACTCCAACTAATTGATTTTTCGAATTATCTGAATTAACTCTCTTTACTAAATTCAAGTTTCAGAAGAAGAAAGGATTCGCTACCCCACTGCTCCTTATTTCTCCTCTTAAATTTACGATACTGTCGTTCACTGCCGAATCAGAAGCGCCGGTGTCAAACAATCTCTGGATCGGCAACCTAACCCCTGAAATGGCGGATTCAGATTTAAGGGCAAGACACAGGCCAATTGATATAACGAAATAGAGTAAAATGTCCAAACGGTCCCTTAAATTTGGGCTTACTTGAATTTACGTCCCTAACATTAACATTTCAATATCGTAGTCCCAAACATTTTGTTTTCAAACTTTTTTGGTCTCATTTTACTGTTTCGACCACTTTTCCGTTCGGCTCGATGTTGACCGGCCGTTGACATGTCGGAATCATGGGTATTTTCGTCTTTTCACTTAATTTGAACTTCCATTAAAATTTTAGATCATTGAAAATATTATAAAATTCACATTTCATTATTTAATTATTAAAATTTTATTTATTAATTTAAATGTAATTATAAAATTATAAAATTTATATTATTTTCAAAATTATTTTTTCATTTACTCTAACGAAATATTCAGAGCAAAACTATGCCTTTATGTATTTTATGAAATCGACGATACTAAAACCGCCAAAGAAAAGTTTCAAGGCAAAAATCTCCATGGAAACTCGATCAAGGTACGAATCGTAATAATCGGGGATGTTAGATTAAGGTTTCTGATTATTTTTTTAAAGGATTCTTTTTAATGATTCTGAATTTGGCGAATTGCAGTGACAGGCAACACAAAGGAGCCCAAATTTGTAGTCCGACAATTGGAGAAGGCAGTGGAGTTGTTTTCTAAGTAAACTTATGCTCCAACACCGGTAATTTTAAAAGTTTTTGTTTTTTATGTGTAATTAAAGCTTAAAAGCTGTAATTTTTGCTTTGTTAGGGCAGCTACAAAAAAAGACATCGATTATTGTGATTGAGTGACAGATTCCTTATTTTGGGAATAAAGAAAACCAGTTTATATTGATTAACCACATCAATTAAGCATATCAATTTATGTAGTGGTTCTGTTTGTTTAACTTAGATTGGTGGTTGTATGGGTATGTTGTGTCGACGATTTTGCTTTTCATGTTGGTATTCTTTTTTTGGTTACAACAACTGTGTATGCCTTTCAAAGTGTGAACATTCGTTATCGATTGTATTTTGTACGCTTAGATCATTAAGAATAACTTTTTATAAAACCTTAAGCTTTAGCTAAAGGTTCTAAGTCAGAATTTTGCACTTGGAAGACTAATTTGATCGGTTTTAGGTAAAGTATCTACGAGAGGTTCAATCCTTACTTTGAACTGCATTGCACGGGTGCATTTCAAGACACCGGTCCTTACGGCAAAGAAACGAATCCAAGAACTGTAATCATCACTGGTCTTTCCTGTTTTGATCCTAGTGGAGACGTTTTTGGTAATTGAGTTTTCTTCTTCTTTTGGATTCTTTACGCCTACATTTTATTTCATATTGAGAAATTATATCTGTGTGACTTTAGCTTTTATTTTTGGCTTTTGTTTTTAAATAGAGATATACTGTAGTTCACAAAGTTTGTTGAATTATTTTGTGTTCCAGAAGTGATGCTTAAAGAAAGCATTTCAGCTGGTGTACTTGAGGATGATTAA
Source organism: Oldenlandia corymbosa var. corymbosa (assembly GCA_949775105.1). Taxonomy (NCBI): domain Eukaryota; kingdom Viridiplantae; phylum Streptophyta; class Magnoliopsida; order Gentianales; family Rubiaceae; genus Oldenlandia; species Oldenlandia corymbosa. Next base: position 12,233,642 of record OX459118.1, on the reverse strand, counting down.
ATCAGTGTATTGAAAGAGACATTGGATAAACAAGGTTAGTGTGATACAAATATATTTTGATTGGATGCTCAAAATTATGGTTTGATAAAAATTATTCGTGCTTTCCTTGAACATGATTGGTGATCTATGAATTTATCAACTAATAAAGAAAAATAAAAGCTATCAGGAAGTAGGGAATCTATGATCAACTAGGGCGAACGCTGCAAACAAGTTATTGGGGAATTGATGATGGATCAAAAACAAAAATGTAGCTCAAGAAAGCCAAGAGCTGGCATCCTCTGTTTCATCAAATGGATAAATTTTGCAAACAAGTTATTGGGGAATTGATACAAAACTTGACTCTTCTTACTTTAAAGAAGAGATGGGAAAAGTTCTAAATGTAGGTCTACTCTCTGATCGAGTGCCCTTCGGATTAATTAGCCATTGTCTTCCATCCCCAACACACCCCCACCCCGTTTTTTTTTTTATCAAGGCCAACGTACATTATTATACATACATTATATTTTAAAAAGTTTTATTATTATTTTTTTGGATGATTTACTTCTTTAATTTAACTAACTTCAAATACAGGCGACACCCGGAGTATTAGCCTAGGATAGTATCTAAATTATAATATATTATGTATTTTTTTTCTATTTATAATTACCGGTGAATGTCTGAGATCTCAATCTTTATCCTGTGAATGACTTCTGGATCGCTTGATAAAATAGGCTTTGAATTCTAACCCAAACCGATTTACGTTTCCGATGAAGCCGATTTTGGTCGTGATTGGAGGTGACAGCTAGGACGAACGATATATGCGAGATGTTAGAGCAAATTTATCGGAATCGTGTGATCTTCATCGGAGATCTATCCTCCAATATTATCTCTTTGTTTTATTTATGTTCCAGAAATAAAAGACGGAATGAAGGAAGTTTGGGGTTTTTGTTCTTTTATTTTATTAAGGGTGGACTACAATTATATACACTTTATGTCCTCTAAGTTTGGAATAATTTTATTTCTACACCACGTAAACCAATCATTATTGTATCAGTATATATATACTCTTATATCAACACATACATTTCATTACAAATATTATTTTCAAGAGATCGCCCAAGCCAAGCATCTCTGCCGCCCGAGCCAAGTACTCCCTCCGTTCCAAAATAAGTGTCATTCTAGAGTTTACACACAGTTTGAGAAAACATTAAATAGGGTAAATAAATTACAAGAATATCCTCAACCAACCTCATTAAATAAATGCTCACTAATAATATTATTTCTTTTGAGGGTATATTTAGAAATTTTTGACAAAAAATACATTGGAATCTGAAAACAACACTTATTTTGGAATTTCTCTATTTTACCAAAATGACACTTATTTTGGAATGAAGGGAGTATCTAGTTACCATTATTGGAGTGCATTTCATTTTTTTAATTAAAAAAAAAAGAAAAAAAGAAAAGAGAGAAAAAACACACAAACACACACCAAGAAAACAAACACCTTACAATTTTGGAACATAGAGAAGCAGTAGTAAATTAGTTAAAGCAAATTTTAATGTGATAATTAGTTTTCACCGCCCAATCCGATCAATCTCTCCGGTGAGCTTTTCCATGGCAAATTTTGGTAAGCAAAGAAAAACACTGATTCCTTCCTCCCCTGCCTTGTTGGTTTTGTTGGTGTAATAGGAAAGTATTTTCATGGCCGGCCGAAGTCTGGCGGGGCCACCGTAAATGGGTTTTCCCCACCCGAAATCTAACTCATGGAATTGAAACCTTCTGAGGTCGGACACCCAGAAGGTGGATGCCACCGTGAATTTGGGTCGCCCTTTCAGAACCATCAGGTCGGCAGCCGACTTCATGTACTCCTCCGTCACTTGTGATTTGGCCTTCATCACCAGATCCACGGCGTACTCGAGAGGGTTCTGGATCAATTCTTGTGCGGTGGTCAGCGCCACCGGTAAGCCAATTGCGCAGCCGTAGTAGCCTCTAGGCAAGGGCGGATTGAACCGGGGCCGAGAGTTCACAGCTATCATGAGCCTGACTTCCTCTTCCGGGTCGAGTTGGAGGGCAGTGGTGCGGCAGCGCCACAACCAGGCGGTGAGGACATCGAAATTGGAGCACTTGAGGCGGAGGTGAGGCGGCAGTGAGGTGCGTAGGGCGGAGATTTTGGCAAGGCTAAGGAAGACTGATCTGTCGACCAAGTCGGTAGCCGACCCGAATGGATTCGTTTGGAGTTTTGTGGTTGAAGTGTCGTCGTATTCTCGGTGGATGCAAGTTACTCGCGGAGGGTCTCTGGCGCTCAAAAGCTCTCTCCTCCACACCGGAGTTATCGACGGGGCGGAGGCTCCTCCTGCGATCTCAGCCATGGCTGCTGTGAATTGCCCCATTCCCGTACCATCTGACATGGCGTGATTGAAGCGGAAGCCGAAGATGAAACCGCCACATCGGAGACGTGTCACCTGCGCGTGTTGTTTCAAATCTCAAAACTCATCACCAACTATTTTATTTTATCTTTATTTTATTTTTTGAACAGAGATAGTAGTAGTAGTATTATTTGTACTCAAGAAAGAGATTGAATCGAGATGCTAGAAAATAACAACTATGAATGAAGCTAGACATGGAGGGGGGAAAAAAAACCGCTTATGATTACAAACCTGTATAAGAATCAAAGGGGAATGGAGAAATTCAGTAGAACCAGGACCCTCGTGCAGCAGCTCCTCCCAGTACGGGAATGGTGGTTGAACCTCCTCCCCAAAGTCCTCGAGTGTAAAGTCCGCATCGGCTTCGATAAACATCACGCCTTCGCCGGTACAATCCACCGCTAGTTTCTTTCCAGGTCCTTCTCTCAATCGTCCAGCGTACGGATAGTAAGGTACTAATGTTTCCGCTAGAGCCGCTTTAATTACTTTCACGGGATCCTCTTCCTTGTTATTACGACGACCGTCATGATTTTCTCTTCCTTTATAAAAATATAGACAGGGAACTTGACTTCGTAGCCCACTTTGGTCGTCAATATCAGATAAAAGTTTCACCTCGCGTGGTGTTGGTCTCGTAGGGCGAACTAGATCCGGCATTTGCCTCCTCACTTGGAAGCTCTTCCCCAACGTTGATAACCACCTCATCATGTTATCTTGATACAAACCACCCAAAAAGGAAAGGCAAAACGGGAATAAAGATGCACGTGCACACGCAGCAGGGAGGAGGAATTAATAGCGGTACCTAGATGTGTAAACTAGCTCTTCAACAGACGGTAGTTATAAAGGGATAGAGAGGAGGCAAAGATCGAGTAAGGCATAATTTACGAAGAGCTAACTTACTCATGAGTTGTGATATAAGACTTTATTTTCAATCGTTATGATTATCAAAGCAAACTTGATTTTTTCCAAAAGAAAAAAGAAAGAAAAAAGAAGAGAACGTCATTCTATTAAAAAAAAACTTGTGAGTTTATGGAGTTTCGGTCCTACGTACGCTAATTTCTTCCCAAAGTTCCCTCTCTTGCTTTCGAATCATTCTAGTAGAGATCCTAAAATTAGGTAGGCAACTATGGTCTGTATTTATTAGCCGACTAAACTATCAGCAGAATAAGTATTTACAAAGATAGCCCCTATAGTAACAGTCAACTATAATGAAAAAGGTCAAGTTCTATGCTTATTACAATTAAGTCCCTGAATTCACACTGTTGAAACTCGTTGCTGTTGATCTTTTCTACTGTTTTATGCCTATTAATTTTTACCTCTTATGATCATATCTCCACAACTTAAACATTTAATTAATTTTAACAAAAATAGCGACATATTAAAAGAAAAGCTTGCTATATTCCATTGTAAATTGATTAAAAAGGTCAAACATGTCACTCTCTGGAAACCCAAATGCACTTCGTTTCGCTACCTGACACTGCCTCTTGACTCGATCCCTAACCACTACTTGGTCCACTTCTCTATCCGTCGACACCATAGTCAGCGGAAACGCCAGCTTTTGCATCGACTAGGGCTGTTCATCGGGTAAAAATATCGGGTAGGCAAGTTTGCGGAATTGAGTATTCTGGTATTCGGTTACAAAATGGTCTCACCCGAACCAAAACACATTGTCCCCTCATGTATATCCGAACAATGAAATCTCTCATTGATTTTCAATTGATATTCTCAATTCATTACCTAAACCACTAGGCATTACCTAGCCATGGCTCATGATTTCTGTATCAAAGTTATAATCAGTAGCGGATAAAAAGTAAATGTCATATTCTGTTTTTTAGTGGAGTGAAGAAAACTAAACAAAGTAACGTTGTACTTAAATTGTATTAATTAAATATATAAGGACTTTATTTGTTTGTTATTACACAAAGTTATTTTTCTCTGAACTTATAGAATAATGCCAGGATACTCTAGAAAAGATAAACTAGTTTCTCTCTCAGGTTTCCCCTTTATAATATAGATGACACTCTAGGAAAGATTAACTAGGATACATCTTATAATATACTTTTTGCAAATAAAATAAAATTAGCCCACCTCCCGTAATTATTTCTATTTTGTCAACTTTTTGTTTTTGACCCATTGGCGATAGTATTATACCAGAGGGTTTGTTAAATCAATAATTAGATTGAATTGGCTCTTCGAAATGGGAACGGACAGCTGATTTAAAACAAATGCAAGTAACTATAAGTAATTCAATTGATTTTATTTAAAACATTCAAGGTTGACGTCTCACCGAAGTAGATAAATCTCATAAGCAAATACCTTAATATTTTACATCGATTATATATAAAGACTAAATAGTCCTATTCCAATATACCGTATGCTGTCTTCAAGTGTTTGATAGGAGGATTGAGTTCCAAATCAAGACGCGCGGCTTGTTTAACCTCAGTTCTCAGTTTCGATTCTGTCCTAACAAATTGTTCTTTTTTTTTTTTTTGACAATAACAAATTGTTGTCACTTGCATAGAGTTGAACTTGTCAAAACTCAAAACCCTTAAAGATAAGAGTTAATGGCCTTTTAGATTGAGGTTTTGGCCCAAGTTAGTATCTATTGTCGTGTGAGCAGTCCCGCATAGTAGGTTAATTAATAAAGGTGGACATAAAGGAAAAATCGAAGGAAAAGGGTATAAACAAATGATCTTATTTTGTGATTATTCACTTTAGCCCTGTTGTGTTCACTTACACGGTAATTTGGTTTTATATTAATTAAACAAACATATTTTATCATTGAAATTCTATCACATTCGAATACATTGTTATATGATATTCTCTATTCCAAAAAATTAGTAAACATTGAGTTTTGAAATTTGTCTTTATGAGCTATTTTTTTGAGACGGAAAGAATAGTATTATAAATTCAAAAAATACATTATTAAACTAGAATACAAAATACAAGGAGAAGAAGGGAAAGGAAAAAAAAAAAAAAGTAGAAAACAAGCTCCAAAGCTTTTGGTAGCAGTAGCACCAAAGTGAAAAATAAAATAATATGAGCTGAAGGATATGGTATTTTATTCCAAGTGTTACGGCCAATCAACTTTTGATTATCTTACTTCATCTCATTAATTCAGCAAGTTGCCCGGCAAAAGTATAAACATGTGTAGAGATTAAGAAAATATGTGTACGTAGTGTAGTTTCGTTTGTTAATCTTAGAGTAATTTATTGTACACACTCCTAATAATAGGTTACTAGTTAATATAGAAGTTGGAGTTGAAAATAAATAAATGTTCCTGATTTTAGTGATTGTGGTAGTGTATATTTACAAAATTCATAGACGAGATTAAATTTAATATCTGAAATGAGATTAAGTTTCAAAACGTTCTTGAAAAAAAAAATACTAAGAATAAAAAGTGTCTGTTGAAATGGATTGAAGGAAGCACTCAATATACAAAGAGTTGTGATAACGCCTTCAATGACCGTAAATATTAATTAATACAACATTGCATTAATATGGGCTGGCCCACTACTCGGCTTTAGGGTCAAACCACATTGGATATGGCAGTGTATTATTACTAACCCTAGTAATAATCGGATGCTTCTCAGGTCTATAAATAGGGACCATTATTCCACCATAAAGCTATGCAATCTTGGCCATCAAAATATACATACACAATCTTATTTTCTGACTTAAACTTTGGAGTGTTTACCATCGGGAGACGCCCGAGGTTTTGTTTTGCAGGAAACCCTAGTCGGTGTTCCACCCAGCATTCGCGGTACAATTCCAAGTATCGTCAAGTGGGACGCCCAGTGGGACCCGAAAACTAGGGTTTGTGTCACCCAGCTTTCTCAAGCTTTTCGAAACCTTTCAATTCGCTTCCAGAACAGAATCGGTGGAGGGAAAGATGGTGGTAGTTGACAATCCCCAATCCAGTGATGCATCAACTGGAAGACAGACAAGCCCCGAGGACGGCGAAACTCTGGCACACTTCCGATGAAGGCAGAAACGGAAAAGGAATGATCGACAAACCAAGAAAGAGACCACCCCTGTCAAATCAACCGAATACTGCCAGAAGAGGAAAGGGCTCATAAGGAAACCCCCTATCGAGAAACTCCTCGCGCTGAATCTTCCGAGACCCCCGGCGACACTTTCTGGGAAGCACTCGAGAAAACAAATCCGGTGGTTTATCAAGCAATTCAGCAGTTTGCACAGGAGCACGAACAGAAGAAACAATCTCGTAGACAAGATCGACGAAGGTCACCTAGCGTCGAGGAACTGTCTAGAAGGGAGTGGGAGCCCCCGAGAGGCAATGTTCACTCTCGACTGGGACCAATAGGGACACAGGAAAAGTCCCGTCATGACTATCGTCGAGGAGGGGATCCCCCACCTCGAAATCAAGAAAGTCGAGGTAACCAGGATCCTTCGATTCGAGACTCAATTCGGAGAATGATAGGGATGATCGTGGACCGAAGCCCTTTCATCCCCAGAATTCGAGATTGCCCGAAACCTAAAGATTTCGACTTCCCCAAAGACTTCACCTGTTATACAAGAGATTCCGATCTGCAGCGATTTCTAAACAAGTACGTCCAAGTCATGAGAATCCGCAATGCATCTCTGGACTTCATGGCAAAGGCTCTACCCTCGTTCCTCGACGGGCAAGCACAACGTTGGTTTGGACAGCTGCCAGAAGGAAGCATCGACAGCTTTGAAGATCTCACGGTAAAGCTAGCCACCAGATTCTTCCTCAGCAAGCAAGTTACCAAAATGTCCATTGACCTATCTTCCATAAGGCAAGGACATAATGAGAGCCTCTCGGATTTCCATCGCCGCTTCACCCGTGAATCTCTCCAAATTGACAACCTCGATGATAGAGACGTGAGGAATGGCTTCATCCAGGGACTTAACTCTTGGGGAAAATCCGCCCCCCTGCGAGTAAAATTAACCACTAAACCTCCACGAAACACCAAAGAGATGTGGGCCACGGTGGAAAGCTATATCCAACGGGAACAAGCACTGAAGAATTCCCAAGAATCTTTCACACTTGCAGGAGAGCGAGGGGGGAAGGACAGATATAAGTCCCTGACTGAAAGCAAACCTTCCCTGTCCAGGCTCGACAGATTACTCACTCCATTGATAAAGCCTCACAGAGAGATACTCCAAATCCACAAGGACGAGTTCCCAGTCTGAAAGCCACTGACTCATAATCCGAATAGGTCTACGGATCGGTATTCCGAATACCACAAGGACCATGGGCATGATACGGAAGATTGTCAGGAACTCAAGCGGAAAATTGAAGCAGGAGTGAAGTCGGGAAAATTCCAACAGTATGTGCAAAACACACAAGGCACAACTCGAGGAGATACCCGCAGTTCCCGGGAAAAATCAGTTCCCGTAACTTCCCCAGGTGAAACAACAATCGTGGTTCCCGCCGAGATAACCGAGGAAATAATTGGCAGCCGAGGGACAACTCGCAACAGCTGGCTCAGCAAGCCCTCGATAACAAACCACAGCCAATACAGCAAATACCTCCCCTTGATCCAGCTAAGCAGATTACCCACAATGTCGGAGCAATTTATGGAGCACCTCTCGAAGTTCTCTCGACCACAGCAATGAAAGCCTCTGTTTGACAAGTAACAAAAACCCCACCGCAGGAGCCAAGTCACAAGCGGTTTAAAGGAACCGAGGCAATTGTTTTCACTGATTAGTGACGTCATCCCCGGCGTTTGTTCCCACAGCGACGCCATGGTTATCGATGCCATCATAGGTAATGTGGGGGTAAGTCGCGTATACGTCGACAATGGCAGCGCAGTCGACATCATCTACAATGATTGTTTCAAGAGAATGAATGTACAGAATCCAGATTGGTGCCCGGCTACCTTACCATTGATGGGCTTCTCTGGGCACACGATAATTCCAAGTGGAATCGTTAGGCTTCCAATCACGGTAGGTACTTATCCTCGAACGGTAAATCTAACAATGGATTTTGCCATAATCGATGCTCCCTCGCCATTCAATGTGATTCTAGGACGGTCGTGGATGTGCCAAGCCCGCGCTGTCTGGTCACCTTACCACTTAGTCATGAAGTTTCCAACGGATATGGGATAGGAATAGTCCAAGGGTGCCAACGCAGCTCTCGAGAATCTCTTCTCACGGCAGCAAAGATTGGGAAGAAAACAGCAAAGCCGGAGCTAGCCGTCACAACATCAGGATGCTACTCGATTTGGCAAGGTGTGTCGAGGGTTGAGTATAATGAGAGGAAACAAGAGGTCTCAGACATGGATCTCGAACAAAACCCCCCGCTCAGCAGCAAGACGGAAGAGTTGATCTTAGATGAAAAGGAGCCAGAAAAAACCGTCAAACTGGGGATATCCATCGAGGGAGCGTTGCGGACCGAAATAATTGCCTTGTTACGTGACTTTCGGGACATCTTCGCGTGGTCACCATCTGATATGACCGGAGTTCCTCGACACATTATCGAGCACAAACTGAATGTAGATCCAAACGTCAGACAGGTCAAGCAAAAGAAGAGGGTTTTCGCTTGAGATCACAATGATGTAATTAACGAGGAAACCCTCAAGCTGGTTCGAGCCAATATTCTGAAAGAAGTGCTCTGGCCCACCTGGCTGGCCAACCCGGTCCTTGTTCGCAAACCTAACAATTCCTGGCGCATGTGCCAAGATTACACTGATTTAAACAAACATTGCCCGAAAGACTGCTACCCCTTGCCCGTAGTTGACCAAATAGCGGAGGGCATTACTTGTTACAGGACCCTTAGCTTCCTCGATGCGTATAAAGGATACCATCAGATTCATATGGCCGGGGAGGACGCTGAGAAAACGACTTATATCACAGAGATTGGAGTGTACTGTTACGACAAAATGTCGTTTGGGTTGAAAAATGCTGGGGCCACCTACCAGCGTTTGGTTAATAGGGCTTTCCACAATCAAATAGGAAGGAACATCGAGATATACGTGGATGACATGGTTATCAAGAGCAACTTGGACAGCAGGGTGGTCGAGGACATGCAAGAGATCTTCACAATCCTGCGCAGAATTAACATGAAACTCAATCCAAAGAAGTGCGCCTTCTGTGTAGGTTCTGGGAAATTCCTTGGATTCCAAGTGTCAAAGGACGGAATAAGCGTGGATCCTTCAAAATTCGAAGCAATTATTTTGATGAAAGCCCCGAAAACCATCAAGGATGTACAAAAACTCACAGGATCTCTAGCAGCGCTTAACAGGTTTTTGTCTCGAGCAGCAGAGAGAAGCCTCCCCTTCTTCAAGACTCTAAGAAAAGGGAGAGGTTTCCAATGGACCGAAGAATGTCAAAAAGCCTTCCAGGAATTAAAGGAACATCTCAAACAGCTCCCTATGCTAGCGAAACCGCAACCAGGGAAAGTTCTGTATATCTATTTAGCTGCTCGAGAAACTGCCATAACCGCAGTACTGATTCAGAAAAAAGACAATAAGGAGCTCCCAGTCTACTTTGTCAGCAAAGTCCGACAAGGAGCAGAATCCCGATATACCCCCATGGAAAAACTTATCCTAAGCCTCGTACTCGCCGCCCGAAGGTCTCGTACTCGCCGCCCGACGGTTGCGTCCCTACTTTCAGGCTCATCCTATACAAGTCTTGACCGAGCAACCTATCCAACAAGTCCTCCTTAAACCAGAAGCTTCAGGCCGAATGATGAAATGGGCGGTCGAGTTGGGGGAACATCATATCGAGTACAAGCCCCGTATGGCCATAAAAGGGCTGGCATTCGCAGATTTCCTAGTGGAAATGCCCAGAGCTCCGGGAACCACGCAAGAATCAATACCGAAGAAGCAACTACACGAACATCCCACCACAGATCCTTGAGCCTGGACCCTGTACGTCGACGGCTCTTCTTGTGAAGACGGGGGAGGAGCAGGCATCATCCTAGCAAAGCCAGCAGCACCTTGAGAAATCGAGGAAGTCAAGGAATACGATGCAGAATATTCCTACGCTCTGTGGTTTGGTTTCTCGGTTACCAACAATATCGCTGAATATGAGGCAATGATCACAGGGTTAAATATGGCCCTCAAATTAGGGGTTCGAAACTTGCAAGTATTTAGCTATTCTCAAGTAGTGGTTAAACAAATCAAATGTGAGTACACAGTCCGTGAGGAACACCTTCGACCATATCTCGAGAAGGTCCTGGAAATCAAAGATAAGTTTGAAGAATGCTCCATCTCTCACGTTCTCAGAACCAGTAACAAAAGAGCCGACGCATTGAGTAGACTCGCTTCATCCAATTTTGCTAATCTCAGTCATAAAGTTTGGATTGAGATACTCCCTGAACCCAGCATCCACCCTAAAGTTTCCCTGGCTATCACCGAAGATAAGGAAATATGGATGACCCCATTCATCCGATTCCTCGAGAATGGAACACTCCCCGATGACAGACAGGAAGCTCGAGCGTTGAAGCTAAAAGCAGTCAAATATACTCTAAGGGATGGAATCCTTTACAAATACGGGTACTTGTTACCAATGTTACGGTGCATCGGACCAAATCAAGTAGCATACATCCTCGAAGAAGTCCACGAGGGGTCGTGCAGAGCCCACATGGGGGCAAGAAGCTTGGCAAAAAAGGTCCTTCGGGCGGGATACTTCTGGCCCACAATCTTTAAGGACGCTTACCACTTCGTCCAAAAGTGCGTCAGATACCAAAGGTTTTCACCGATAACCCGACAGCCACAACACGAGATGGTAACCATACAAAGACCTTGGCCATTCTGCTAATGGGGGACTGACATCATCGGCCCCTTTCCAAAAGGGGTAGGAGGACTGCGATGGGTCATAGTAGCCGTGGATTACTTCACCAAGTGGGTGGAAGCAAAACCATTGGCCTCGATATCGGGAAGAAAAGTGTTGAATTTCTTCTGGCAGAATGTGGTTTGCCGGTTTGGAGTGCCCAAGGTGATTGTGTCAGATAACGGAACCCAGTTCGAGAGCGACCCCTTCAAATCATGGTGCACAGAGATGCAGATCGAGCGTCGATTCTCCGCTGTCACCCATCCGCAAGCAAATGGACAAGCTGAGTCAATTACCAGGACTATCTTATACGGAATTAAGACAAGGCTACATAATGCAAAAGGAGCTTGGGTCGAAGAACTTTCTCATGTTTTATGGGCATACCACACCACAGCTCATTCCTCAACAGACGAAACGCCATACAGCTTAGTCTATGGAATGGACGCCGTCCTCCCAGTTGAAATTGGCCTAGCAAGTCCTCGAATAATCAACTTCGTCGAGGACACCAACAAAGAAGACATCTTGACTAACCTCGACCTGCTCGAGGAATGGCGAGATGCCGTAAAAGTCCGGGAAGCTAAGTACAAGGAGATCCTCAGAAAAAATTATAACAAACGAGTCAAGAGCACTGACTTCGTAATCGAGGACTTGGTGCTTAGAAAGAACGACGCCCGTCGAGCAAAGACCCCAGGGAAGTTAGCAGCCAACTGGGAAGGACCCTATCGAGTCATTCAAGTCTCTCCTTCGGGCAGCTACCGATTGCAGACGACAGACGACACGAGAACCATCCTCCCACGATGGTGGAACATTCAGAATCTCCGCAGGTTTTATGTTTAGATTCCTTGCATGCTACTTGTGACTTTGTTTGCTAAGTGATTTAATTGCTTTCGTTTGTTCGTATGTAATGCTAACCCGGGTCCTCGGGTAATTATCAATAAGAGTCATTACATATTTTTTCAAATAAAAAGTCCTTACTTACTTATTCTATATATTTGCGCGTGTCGACACTATCTTATGACTAGTCATCGAGATGGACACCCTCTATAGGGCCATCCTTGATTTGAGCCGTGTATTCAACATCCGGACCCTTAAGACGAGGACTTCTCCTCGCACCCACCGTAGATCGTGGTATCAGTAGACCGAGGAATCCGTATCCGATTCCTCGATGAGGCCGTGCAATTAACATCCGGCTAAACAAGCGCTATACAAACATTCTTGAGTACAAATAACTGACGCTAACACAGCTTAGTCCAAGTATAATTCCCTCACACCAAGTGCGGGGTAAAAAAACGAAAAAAAAGAGGGGGTATATTGACATACATGATATCTACCTAAATCTTGAGGTCCGTCCCCTTAGGGTTAAAACGGGAAGGCTTAATAAGGCCGGATCATCCCATCGACCTAAGATTATGGACACAATGCCCAAGTTTGTCCTTCAAATCTAGAATCTCCCAATCTTGGTCGTCGATTCTAAGAAGATACTCCTCAGCAGCTGCTCGCTCCCTGGCTTCGTCCTCCGGATTGAGGTCGTCGAGAATGGGCAAGGAAATCTCGTTGTCCACCAGTATATTCTGTAGAACGGCAGCTTGCTTCGAATAGAACTCCACCTCCTTGGTCCTCTTCTTCAAAAGGTCGATGGCGGCAATAAAACGTTCGGTGCGAATCTTTATTTGCGACTCGACCAAGGCAAGCGTGTCGAGCTTTTCGAGGAACCACGGAGATATAACGATCTTCTCGCGCCTCCTCAGTTGAGAGTTTTCCGACTTCAGTTTTTCCATCTCCTCGTAAACGTTAGCTTCGAGGGATAAGGAGGCATGGAAGTCCAAGTCGTACTGGTGAAGTCGGCGCTTCCACTCTTCCTCTTGCTGCCTAAAGCGCTGTACCAAGCGGGAGTGCGCCTGTAGGTTAAGTGCGTTAAAAGCATCAGAAAGTTCTTTCTCGAGGGACTTCACTTTATCGGTATTATGGACGTCCCCAAATTTCCTCAGAATCGAAGAAATCATCGCATACAGGAGAAACCGGGCAACCTCATCTTCTTCAAGAATCAATAGATGTAAATGATGAACAAAGTACGAATCCTGGCATAAGGGACAGAAATATGTCAAATATTACAGATAAGCCGATTCAATTAGGAAAAAGGTTCAAGAATTCCTACAAAGTTTCTAAGGTCTACAACCTTAGCAACAAAAACCCTATTACAAAGAGAAGGTTCATACTTCCTTCTAACTCGGCAGCTGGCTTGGCTGACTCTCGTTGGTTTCCTCGACGGGCGGAGGAGCCGACGTTCCTTCCCCCATCGGCTCCTGATTGTTCGGATCATCTTCCTCGACCTGCTCCGAGGAATCTTCTTCCCATTCCACCTCGACGCCGATAAATTCTGGGGCCAACTCCGGAACGCGAACCTCCTCCCCAGCATCGTCAGGAAGCACCAAGAAAGCGTCACCCTCGAAGGAGGCTATCTCTGTCGAGGACCTCATTTGAGAAACAGTGCTGCACAGTGGTCCAAACAGAGGGAGTTGGCCGTCACAAAGCTGCTGCAACCCTTTCTTAAGGGCTTCATGGAACGTCTTCTTAGGATGTGGCCTTATAAATTGTTGAAGCCACCCAGCGTTGATGGTTCTCCCGCTCTCCATCCTCTCGAGGGCAGCCACCGCTACACCGTGTCCTCCTAGCGCCTTGGCATCATTGCTGATGCCCACCAGGATGCTCGCCAGTCCACCCGTGGGCACCATTCTCGCCCAAAAAGCAGAAATCCAGGCCTGTAAATCTGATATGGGAACGTGAGTTTCCCTGTATTCTGACAGCTTGGCCTCGACCTCTTTATACATGGCCTGTACATTGGCCAGCTCCTGTTCCCTAGCCAGCCTCAGAGACTGTTCCTCATTCCTGGACGCCTCACTCGACTGCCTCTCCTATTCAAGGAACCCCTTTTCGGCCTGCAAGCTAACAATCTCCCGCCTTCAGCGTCTTCTCTCGCATGAGGATGCTAGCGATGACAGTAGTCAACTGCAACAAATACATAACGTCAGGGTGGGCATCATAAAGCCTACGGGGAAAACATAATTTGCGATGAGAAAAACGTTACCATTTTCAGCGACTCCTCTTCCGTTAAGGTCGCCGCTACTTCCTCGATGATGGGGCACTCGATCCTGTTGTCCCCAAAATGATATAGCAGCGGCAACAGTGTATGTCGACGACCCGTCGGTGTCCTCAACATTGTTTTTCTTCTCTAGGGAGGCCTCAAGGGGCCTGAACCACTCGGGATGCCACTCGCTCACTGGCACAGCCTCGGGCATTGGGCCTTCGGGCATCGGGACATCTGCCTCTTCGATAGTAGGAGGGACAGTCTTTGGTGGACCAGCAACGTCATCTTCTTTCCCCTCCATCTCGACCGGGACTTGCCCCTCGATCGGCTTTTCTATTCCCTTGAGAGTGGGAGTCTTCTTCTTCTTGGCCTTGGCACCCGCATCGGACGCCTTTACAAGACTTCTCAGCTTCCTCTTCTTAGTAACCTTGTTGGACGACCCCTCATCATCTGAATTTTTAATTTCAAAAATCTGGGCATCACCAAATAATCCAACGGTATCTTTGCTCAATGACATGACCTAAAACAAAAACAATGCACATAACAAGTTAGTACCTTTTTTCTTCTCGATGTGAACAACCGGAGGAATGTATTGTTGCACTTCTGTGTAGCCGAGGATGTTCTCGACAGATTCCAAAGCGTCAATGTCAGCCCTATACCTCTTGATTCTGGCCTTATCGTGCTTGGACCAGGCATCTGTCACCCCGCCCATTTCATGAGCTTCCCGATAATTCCAAGCCATACAAAAATCCTCAGGAGCCGAAACATACAAATAATTCGGCTTCCACGATGGAGCACCATCGAAGAGTTCTATTATGCGGTTTGCCTTCGAGGAAACGTTCGTCTTAACATTATACCAATCCTTATATTTGGTCGAGGGCACACAGACATTGAAAAAGTATCTCCATACTAACAATCGAAGAGCTATCTTCTTTATTTCGCAGAGTCTCAAGAATCCGAGAACTGCTGTAACTAAATTCAGGGTAACTCGATCAAGTGGGATCTTATAGTACTGCACTATCCTACCAAACAGAGAGTGAAGGGGGAATCTTAGTCCGAGGAACATGGACCTCTCATATACAGTGATTTTCCCCTCTGGTGGAGTATTTGCCCTCTCAGTACCTATGGGGGCTCGATATTCTAGATCTATGGGGAAGTTATATTTTTCGGCGATGGAATCAGCCTTTTCAGCAGAATTTATGGTTGATGCAAAGTCGGAAACTATTTGCGACGCCATATCTATCCTAATATATGCAAATCTAGCAGGGTTCAGATAAAGCAAAATATATACACCAATATATAGTGTTAAGAATACCCGAAGGTTAGAGGACTTACTTATGAGATAACGCTTCCTTGATGGAGACTATTGGACGGATTTTCAGACTCTGCTGATTCTCCTTGACGGCAGTATTCGGTTGACAGAGGAATCTAGTACGCCGGAACAGAGAGTGTGGAACTTTCTAGTTGCAAGTTTGGCAAAAGAAACAAATGGTTAAAGTCTTTAGCCTTTCCCCCGGTTAACAAAGAATAAAAGGAGCTTTCTCTCTCCCACGACCCGACACCATAGCCGAATTTCAAGGCACAATCGTAATTGCCTAGCCGTCATTTGGGAATCGTGCGCGTTAAAGGGGCATAATTTCTGTTTAGGCGGGATTTAAAAGTCGGGTCACCTTCCCGGTTCGGATCCTCGCCCGCAGATAGTCACATTTGGATTGGACCGAGGCTTATTTATTTCATGTGGGCCGATCCAGGTCAGTTTTATTTAATGTCAAGTCTTATTTATTTTGCGTAATTAACACTTGACAGGGACACTTGATGAATCCATATCCATTACCTTCGATGGGCCGGCTCACTACTCGGCTTTAGGGTCAAACCGCCCTGGATATGGCGGTATATTATTACTAACTCTAGTAATAATCGGATGAATTATAAGTAATTCAATTGATTTTATTTAAAACATTCAAGGTTGACGTCTCTCCGAAGTAGATAAATCTCATAAGCAGATACCTTAATTATTTTACATCGATTATAAATAAAGACTAAATAGTCCTATTCCAATATACCGTATGCTGTCTTCAAGTGTTTGATAGGAGGATTGAGTTCCAAATCAAGACGCGCGGCTTGTTCAACCTCAGTGCTCAGTTTCGATTCTGTCCTAACAAATTGTTCTTTTTTTTTTTTTTTTGACAATAACAAATTGTTGTCACTTGCATAGAGTTGAACTTGTCAAAACTCAAAACCCTTAAAGATAAGAGTTAATGGCCTTTTAGATTGAGGTTTTGGCCCAAGTTAGTATCTATTGTCGTGTGAGCAGTCCCGTAGTAGGTTAATTAATAAAGGTGGACATAAAGCAAAAATCGAAGGAAAAGGGTATAAACAAATGATCTTATTTTGTGATTATTCACTTTAGCCCTTTTGTGTTCACTTACACGGTAATTTGGTTTTATATTAATTAAACAAACATATTTTATCATTGAAATTCTATCACATTCAAATACATTGTTATATGATATTCCCTATTCCAAAAAATTAGTAAACATTGAGTTTTCAAATTTGTCTTTATGAGCTATTTTTCTGAGATGGAAAGAATATTATTATAAATTCAAAAAATAAATTATTAAACTAGAATACAAAATACAAGGAGAAGAAGGGAAAGGAAAAAAAACAAAAAACAAAAAACAAAAAAAAGAAAACGTAGAAAACAAGCTCCAAAGCTTTTGGTAGCAGTAGCACCAAAGTGAAAAATAAAATAATATATATATGAGCTGAAGGATATGGTATTTTATTCCAAGTGTTACGGCCAATCAACTTTTGATTATGTTACTTCATCTCATTCAGCAAGTTGCGTGGCAAAAGTATAAACATGTATAGAGATTAAGAAAATATGTGTACGTAGTATAGTTTCGTTTGTTAATCTTAGAGTAGTTTATTGTACACACTCCTAATAATAGGTTACTAGTTAATATAGAAGCTGGAGTTGAAAATAAATAAATGTTCCTGATTTTAGTGATTGTAGTAGTGTATATTTACAAAATTCATAGACGAGATTAAATTTAATATCTGAAATGAGATTAAGTTTTAAAACGTTCTTGAAAAAAAAATACTAAGAATAAAAAGTGTCTCTGTTGAAATGGATTGAAGGAAGCACTCAATATACAAAGAGTTGTGATAACGCCTTCAATGACCGTAAATATTAGTTAATACAACATTGCATTAATATGAAATTGATATGAAATATAGTTGGTTGTACAATGCTTATAAAAATAAAACTGGGCATAATCATTCCAATACTTTATGAAATAAAACACACACTGGTAGTGGTAGTCGGTATATAATGCCATATATAGGTCGCCTTTTTAATTTATCATCAATTACATCAAACAATTAAATACTTAAATTCTTTGCAAATGTTGGCAAGCAGAATGCTGCAGAATGAATCTGAGTGTTGTAGAACTGTAATGGTTGATTGTCGCGATCATCATCTCCATCACTCTGATCAGCTAATGGGTTAATTGGATGTTTAAAGTCAACGGGTACAGGTCCATAAGTTGAACAAAGGATGAAACCAATGACTCCACTTGGGTAAGTAGGAACAGTGGTCCAAGCATAATTAACACATCCGCCCTTGAAGATTTGCTTGCATTTGGTAAAAACGTCTTGGATCATGTGCATGTGAAGCCACATACTTTCAGCCTGCATGCAAACTACTCCTCCAGGGCGAAGAGCTTTGGCAATTGACTCCAAGAAAGCCTCCTCAAACAAAGGTTTGGCCGGACCAATTGGATCCGACGAATCCACTATGATTGCATCGTATGTTCCGTGAGGAACCGCTTTCACGAAAGCGGATCCATCACAAACACGAAGCACGACCCGAGGATCCTCGTACCAAACCGCCACTTCCGAGAAGAACCGTTTCGCCACATCAATCACCATTCCATCGATTTCGCAGATATCTACGCGGTTGACGGAAGGATGACGTGCCACCTCCCGCAGTACGCCTCCGGTCCCACCCCCGACGACGAGAACCGTCTTCGGGGTCTGGATGGAGCAGAGCGGGAGGTGGGTTATCATTTCCCGATAAGCACATCCATCCCTTTCGGTCTGCTGAATTGCGCCGTCCAGAACCAACACCTTGCCGTAAGTCAACGATTCAAACACCATCACCTTCTGGTACTCGGATTTTCCTTCAAATAGTAGCTTCTCTACCTTTAATGAGTGTGCCTCTCCAGGCCACATTGGGCTAATCTCAGAGAACCATTCTCCGATCACTGGAGAAATATTGTATTCTTTGGGCTGCTGCTCATCATTGTTGTTGGTATTGACTTCACCCATTCTGTATTTTTTTTATACTAGCTAGTAGGATATGATTAGCTTGGCCAAGGGATACCTGTTGGGGTACTATTTGCTTATACTTTGTTGTACTTCACTCTCTTGATTGGGTATATGGGTCGTTCCGAAATCCTCTTCTTTATAGACTCATAAAAGTCTTACATAAAAGTGGTTTTCCATTTTTAGACACGCATTGTGATTAGTAGCTCAAACAATAATAATTAAAAAAAAATGCCACTTTGGACTTTGAAGAATAAGTCTAGTCTGATTTTAATTTAACCATGTGCTAAATATCTATAAAAATAATTGAAGCTACAAAAGTTGGCAACTCTAGTGTTTATGCGGAGAAGATATTCAGTACAATAGTTGTATCACATCAACTTGTGCAGTTTGATAAATTTGAGGAGTACTAATTTTACGAGAAAGAGATATATATAAAACCAAAAACACTAAAATTTTATTCTCTATTAATTGACTTCACTAAGAAATTGTATGCATCTGTTATATAGAAGATTTTTTTTTTTTTGTTTAGGCGGCTCTCTCAATAATATGTCCACTAGCCGGGGGAGATATCTACAATGGCAAATTAACTTTTTCTTTAAAAAAAAAAAAAAAAAGGCACGGCAAAACCAAGTCCTACTTGTTTCATACATTGAATTTGCACTACGTACGAAATCTCTCATTGATTTTCAATTGATATTCTCAATTCATTACCTAAACCAATAGGCATTACCTAGCCATGCCTCATGCTTTCTGTATCAAAGTTATAATCAGTAGCGCATAAAAAGTAAATGTCATATTCTGTTTTTTAGTGGCATGAGAAAACTAAACAAATTAATGTTGTACTTAAATTGTATTGATTAAATATATAAAGATTTTATTTATTATTACACAAAGTTATTTTACTTTGAATTTATAGAATAATGCCACATAGGATAAATCTTATGTAGCTCTCTAGGAAAGATGAACTAGTTTCTCTCTCTAGTTTCTCCTTTATAATATATATATATATATGGGAGCGGATAGAATACCGTTACGGATAAAATGACGGTTGTATCCAAAATTTTAACCGCATCGTTAATTTTATCCCATTGATTTTTGGTTAGCCAATTTTGTCCTTTACATTTGAAATTTTTGCCAATTTCATCCAATTGGCCCAGTTTCCGTTAAACTTAAGGGATTTCAGTTAATTTTTAACAAAAATATATCTCAACAGTATCAAAAAATTATAAAAATAACCCCAAAATATGTAAAATCAATAAAATAATCTCTTTTCATTATTTATTTATTTATTTTTAGTTTATTTTATTTCTCTTTACTACTTTCTATAACCATAAAAATATATTATAAAAATAAGATCTTAAAAATAATAAGTATTTATTTTTAAACTCTATTTTTGATGTGCAAACATGTGAGTTTGGTTCGGAAGTAAATTTTTCATATTTTTAAAATTTTTAATTAAGTTTTTTATTTTTTGTTAGTTACTATTCTTTTTCTCATACTTCCTGACTTGTATCTGTTGGTACTAGTATAATTACTAAATTTTATTAATTAATTTACCTTTTATTTCATAGATTATGAAAAAAAATTTAAAAATAAAGAAAATAGGAAGAAAAAATCGAGTTGAAATAAATACAAAAATTAATAGGTTATCATTCTAAACAAAAAAAAAAATCTAAACAAAAAAAAAACTGCTAAGACAAGTCTTTCCTCCTTGACTTCTTGTAATTCATAGGTAAGTTACGAAATATAAATTTTACTCAATCTAGCCTAAAATGATTATTTTGTTTGTGATAGTAAAAATAATATAAAAATTAGATAATTATTTGAAATAGGAAAAAGTGCTAATTTATTTAGTCCACGACGATGAATTGTTTTAAATTTTGTTAACACAATTTTTATTCTTTTTTAGTAATTGTTATTGTTACTTTGCCGATAGCTAAACTATATAAGCAATCATTGAATTTCATAACAAAGATAAATACGTATATTTTTTAATATTTTTTTAAAACTCGAAATTGAAATACAAAAGGTAAATTTTTTTCTTGAAATATAGTAACTATACTAGTGCCAACATATATAAGACACAGAGTACAAGGAAAGAATTGTTAAAAAATAAAATAAAATAAATTAAAATTTCTTAAAAAAATATAAAAAGACAAAATTACCTCTAAAACCCAACTCAAGTGTGTTGCACATAAAAGATATTTTTGAAAATAAATAACTATTTTTTAAAGATCATATAGTATATTTTGATGGTTATGAAAAGTAGTAAATAGAAATAAAATGAAATAGATTAAAATGAACACAAGTGAAAAGGGAATATTTTGTTATTTTTATATTTTTGTTAATCAAGAAAAAGGATGAAAACGACGTTCAAGTTTCGGAAAACTCAAAAAATATTTTGTGAGTTATCTTTATAATATTTTAAAAATATTAGGGTATTTTTGTTAAAAACTAACGGAGATCCATTAAGTTTAACGGAAATTTGACAAATTGGATGAAATTGACAAAAATTTCAAATATAAAGGACAAAATTGGCTAATTGAAAATCAATAGAGTAAAATTGACGACGGGGTCAAAACGGTGTAACTTCTATTTTTTTCCTTTTCCGTTACTTTGTACAATTTTTTAGAAAGAAGAAGGGAAAAAGAAGGAAAAATAAGTAAATATTTTGTAATTTTTGTGGAACTGAAGAAAAGTGGTGGCGACGGAAATGCGGGTAGTGATGGAGGGAGGATTGTGTAATGTTGGTGGAGGCATTTTATGGTTGTGGTGATGGTTTGTATTCCTCACAGATTTAGGAAGCGGTGATGGTAATTTTTAGGATAGAAGAGGGAAGGGGCGGTGGTGGTGCGGCAACTGAAAACAAGTAAAAGAGGAAGAAAAAGAAGAGGCTTAGGGTGGAAGTAATGGATTAGATTAGGAGATAAATTATGTGATAGGAACGTCAATATAATTAAATGGTAAGATAAGCGTATGTTACTGAATAATAAAACATTAGGGATAAAATGTTAAAATTTTGGGTCAACAAAATTTTTTACCAATAAAAAATTGTACAAAGTAACGTAATGTCATTGGAAATATTAAATCTAACAGAATTCTCATCAATTTGGATTAAATTGGCAAAAAGTTGAAATTTAGATGATGAATTTGGTTTTTTAAAAATATTTTGGGTCAAATTGGCCAGAAATTTGATGTTTTGGACAAAAGTGATTATTTTCTCAATTGGTTTATGATATTATAGAATGTTATTGACCTCATGGTTACATCTTATACCACAAAATGGGACGGTTCCGTAAAAATGGCCAACGAGACTCTAGATTTTTCTCCATATATATATATATAGAGAGAGAGAGAGTATTCTTTTTACAAATAAAATAAAATTAGCCCACCTCCCGTAATTATTTCATATATATATATATATATATAGATGGTATTCTTTCTACAAATAAAATAAAATTAGCCCATATCTATCCTAATTAGATTGAATTGGCTCTTCGAAATGGGAACGGACAGCTGATTTAAAACAAATGCAAGTAACTATAAGTAATTCAATTGATTTTATTTAAAACATTCAAGGTTGACGTCTCACCGAAGTAGATAAATCTCATAAGCAGATACCTTAATATTTTACATCGATTATATATAAAGACTAAATAGTCCTATTCCAATATACCGTATGCTGTCTTCAAGTGTTATATGATATTCTCTATTCCAAAAAATTAGTAAACATTGAGTTTTGAAATTTGTCTTTATGAACTATTTTTCTGAGACGGAGAAAATAGTATTATAAATTCAAAAAATACATTATTAAACTAGAATACAAGAAGGGAAAGGAAAAAAAAAAAAAAAAAAAGTAGAAAACAAGCTCCACAGCTTTTGGTAGCAGTAGCACCAAAGTGAAAAATAAAATAATATATATATGAGCTGAAGGATATGGTATTTTATTCCAAGTGTTACGGCCAATTAACTTTTGATTATTTTACTTCATCTCATTCAGCAAGTTGTGTGGCAAAAGTATAAATAACTACTTCTTTTCTAAAAAATCATTAACTTGTTTGTCTATGAGTCATTTAGACTAGGAACTTTTCTTGTTATAATTTGTATTTCAAACTATCAAAATCAAGTTGAGAGAGACCAAATTGTTTGTACACGCAAATTAAGTAAATTATTAATCTCTTCGTTCAAGAAAATATATATATAAACAAAAAAATCATTAACTTGTTTTTCTGTGAGTCATTTAGACTAGGAACTTTTCTTGTTATAATTTGTATTTCAAACTATCCAAATCAAGTTGAGAGAGACCAAAGTTGTTTATACATGCATATTAAGTATAGACTTCCTCTGTCTAAAACAATATTTCATATTGAATCTTATTTGTATTATTTTTTTGGTACAAATCTAAAATTCAATGTGAAGTACTATTATTTATTTGGGACATTGGAGTAAAAAGAAATTGTCTTAATTAGTTAATCTTAACCTAATTCAACTAATAATATTGGCACGACTTGATTTCGAGTGTGTGTGTATATATATATTTATGTAGAGAGATATGACTTAGTATTACAATCTCTCTTTCTTTTTAACGTTGTCATTAGTTAATATCTTTAGCCATTCGACACTCAAAGAAATTGAAGGATATTACCTCAATCTTAACCTAATTCAACTAATCTTGGCACGATTTGGAATGCTGGCGAAACTGCTCAAAGAATGGTACAAATGTTAAATTGACAATAAATCAAAGAAAAAAAAATAGTATAACCCCCAATGTTTTCTGTATTAAATGGATAGTGTTATTGGAGCTTTCAATTGGGAAGGCACAGTTGGATGTGGATATCATAAAGGGTTAATAGCAAAAACGCCCCCGAGATTTAATCCAAAATCTAAGACGTCCTCTGCTTTTAAGAAAGTATCAAAAATACTTGTTGACCAGCAGTTCAACTATTAAGAATGTAAAAAGGTATATTAAAAATATAAAAAGATATGATGAGATGAGATATTTATTAATAAAAATAATTAAAAGCACTATTAAAAAAATCAACCAAACAGAGCACTCACTTTGACTAAAAAAATAATTCACGTTGAGTTTTAAAATTTACTTTATTTTAATACAAATTTAAAATTTCATTGTGAACTACTTTTTTTGAAATGGTTAACTTTTGTATCAATGATGTTAGTATCAACACCACTAATGAAGGCTTATCTTGTATGAAATGAAGCACGTCGATGCAGACTATTTTAGAATCAAACACACAAGTCCTCCTATAAATTTGTTCAGATGACTATGCTTTATGGAAACGTGACACTCTTTCATACACTTTTTATCAATTTATTATTATTATATATATTAATGAATATTATTTGATACTTGAGTTCCAAATGATCATGAATGATACATTTCTTTTGGTGACACATTTTTATTGTATGATTGATGGTTTGGGGTGAAAAGGGGGAGGAGAAAGGAAAAGAACGAGAAATGTTCTACTATTACAATCCCCAGTGACAAAGGGAATATAGTTCTGTTGGGAGGGGGAGCAGCACATCAACAACATCAACAGCAATAACAGAGAGCCATGTATACAACAAATATATAGTAATAACTAGCAATAGCACAACAACAACACAATCCAGCTAGCTTCTTCTGCTAATTGGCTAGCTATATTCTAATCTGGCTAGCTACTTTGACAAACTGGCTAACTGTTACAGTCCGACTAGCTTATTTCAACAAGAGTCCAAAACTAGTTACCTATTTACTAGACAGAATGTAACACCACAAAACCAACTAGCTAATTCTACAAAACAAGCTAGTTACTTTCCAGACAGAATACTAACTACATCAAAATGGCTGGTTATTTTCACAAACAGGCTAGCTATTACAGCAACTACAATAGCTCAACCATACAACATCAATCAACCACACCTCCCACTACTCATGTTGCTAATTATTTACACTTCTATCAACAAACACACATACAAATACAGTAGAATAAAGTAAACAACTAAGCAATCAATAACAAGAACAACAAACAACTTACGTGGTTCAATCTCTCATAGATCTACGTCCATGGGAACGGTAAACACTTCCACTAGCACAAGATTAGAAGAGTTTTTACATATGGAGCATCTCTCAACACACTATGTCTCTCTCCCTCAATTCTAATCTCATACTCTCACACATAAACTGTTTCCCATCACTCATCTCCAACTAGCTAATTCTACAAAACAAGCTAGTTACTTTCCAGACAGAATACTAACTACATCAAAATGGCTGATTATTTTCACAAACAGGCTAGCTATTACAGCAACTACAATAGCTCAACCATACAACATCAATCAACCACACCTCCCACTACTCATATTGCTAATTATTTACACTTCTATCAACAAACACACATACATATACAACAGAATAAAGTAAACAACTAAGCAATCAACAACAAGAACAACAAACAACTTACGTGGTTCAATCTCTCATAGATCTACGTCCATGGGAACGGTAAACACTTCCACTAGCACAAGATTAGAAGAGTTTTTACATATGTGGAGCATCTCTCAACACACTATGTCTCCCTCCCTCAATTCTAATCTCATACTCTCACACATAAACTGTTTCCCATCACTCACCTCCAATGTGCTCTGGGGAAGAAGATGTACATCACTACAAAGAAAGTATAAATTAGGAGAGGATCTCCACTCACTCAATCCTAATTCTATCCCTCACTCAAGAGCTCTCTCAATTGAGTGGCTACATCTTGCTTTTCTTTTCTTTTCCTCTTCTTTCCCAACTAGGTTTAGTACAAAAGATTACTATATACTAAAACTCTACACAACTATTGCAACCTTATTGGACTTAAATAGGCCCAATACTCACTTCATGGGCTTGAGAATTTGAGGAGAAACCCAACAAAGCCCCCCTCGTCTCAAAATCCCAAGTGCAACAATAACATCGTCTTCAAGATCAAGGCTTGCATCTCTATCTTCAATTTGCGCTCTTCCACTGAATGTCAAAGAATCCGCAAAACATGTATCTTGAATTAACAACTTCTCAAAAATAGGACAATCTCTCCATGTGTGGGAATGTCAACAAAACACACACGTATTTTCTGCTTTCATCCTCAAAACCGCAACAACCACACTAGCATCGAGTCATTTTCTACTTGAACATTCCTCCTCCTATCATCTCTTCCAAACTCTTCAAGTCTTCATCATGATAGGGAACCACACCGGATGTGACATCTCCAAAACAGTATTCTGAGCATAATATTGCACGCACATGGCCAAGCTTACACACAAGTCACAATCCTTGTAAATGACTCATCACACATCAACTAGTGCGTCAACATCAAACAACATTTCAAAGTGAAACCAAAGGACTCAATCATCTTGTACCGCTGCTCTCAACTAGAAGGACACACTGCCTGACCAACATATCAGGTAGACTTTCGACACAAGAAACCTCACACAAATCCAAAGGGTTCAACTTCAAACACATCCACGGTCAGCACACTTCTCTCGACCAAAGTCCACCATGGGAGTCAATCATCTTGCACCACCGTTCTCCACTAACGGGACTCGCCGCCTGACAACCAGAATCAGGAAGACTCTCGACGCAAGGAACAACAACAGAATCTACACATATCAACTTCAACTTCCTCAAACTTTGGTGGTTTGATTCTCACCAATCACAAACTAACCGATCTTCACACTCTCCAGTATCGAGCCTTCAAGCTCTGATACCACTTGTTGGGAGGGGGAGCGGCAAATCAACAACATCAACAGCAACAACAGGGAGCCATGTATACAACAAACATATAATAATAACTAGCAATAGCACAACAACAACCCAATCCAGCTACCTTCTTCTACTAACTGGCTAGCTATATTCTAATCTGGCTAGCTACTTCGACAAACTGGCTAGCTGTTATAATCCGGCTAGCTTATTTCAACAAGAGTCCAAAACTAGTTAGCTATTTACTGGACAGAATGTAACACCACAAAACCAGCTAGCTATTTCTACAAAACAAGCTAGCTACTTTCTAGACAGAATACTGACTACATCGAAACGGACGGCTATTTTCACAAACATGCTAGCTATTACAGCAACTACAATGGCTCAACCATACAACATCAATCAACCACACCTCCCACTACTCATATTGCTAGTTGTTTACATTTCTATCAACAAACACACATACAAACGCAACGGAATAAAGTAAACAACTAAGCAATCAACAACAAGAAGTACAAACAACTTATGTGATTCGATCTCTCATAGATCTACGTCCACGGGAACGGTAAACACTTCCACTAGCACAAGATTAGAAGAGTTTTTACATATGTGGAGCCTCTCTCAACACACTATGTCTCTCTCCCTCAATTCTAATCTCACACTCTCACTCACAAAGTGTTTCCCATCACTCACCTTCAATGTGTTTCGGGGAAGAAGATGCAATCTCTACAAAGAAAGCACAAATTAGGAGAGGATCTCCACTCACTCAATCCTAATTCTACCCCTTTCACTCAAGAGCTTTCTCTCAATTGATTGGCTACATCTTGCCTTTCTTCTCTTTCCCTCTTCTTTCCCATCTAGGTTTAGTACAAAAGATTCCTATTTATACTAAAACCCTACACAACTATTACGACCTTATTGGACTTAAATAAACCCAATACTCACTTCATGGGATTGAAAATTTGAGGAGAAACCCAAACAAGTTCAGTCCACATTGCAACAAGTTAACTGTGAGCAAAAAAATTTCGCAACCTCTGTGATGTACAAGACCAGTCAAAAAATAGAATCAATAAGAATTTCGGGCCTATGAAGTATGAAGATTTGAACTTTGCAATCTATTGTGATCGAAAATAGCCAGTCAGATCAATATCCATTGCATTCACCAAAAATAATCCAAAAATTATGTTCTTCAACAGAGAATAAAACACAATAAGGTTGAGTGTCTTTTTGTCCGCCATCATATCTAACCTGAACTGTATATTTTTATTCTTCAATTCACAAATTAAAAGCCAAGCTAGTCAGCAGTGGTTTTTTTTTTCCGTTAATGTTTTTCGAATTGATTGAGAATAATGCATTATTTATCAAAATTATACCCTAATTTTAAATGTTTAAATCCTAAATGAAAATGTTCAAAATGGCTATAATTTCAAAATTATTTGTAATTTCCACTACATAAATCATTATTCATGTTTTTCTTACAAAAACAGAAGTAAGAGGAAATGTATACTATATTGAAAATGTAATAATGTTATTCAAAAAAAAAATGTAATAATGGATTAAAAATTGGAGACATCTCATTTGAGTGTGAATTTCTTCCACTGGTCGCTCCATGAAAGCGTGCAAGAAAAGGACTCCACGAGCTGACACGTGCCACCACCTGCCGTGCAATGCACTCTTGAAGTTCTAAGGTTCCGCTAGATTCTTTCTACAAACAAATGGCTCACAGCTTGCCAACTCAGCATTCCCCCAATTTCACAAACTCTAATTTCTTCCCTCCTCATAAATTTAAATATTCCCCAGAATTTATACAATATATCCCACAAAATTATCTTTGATATTTCTGTTCTCTAATAAAAATCTGTTGATACAATTAGCAAACTTTATTGTTGTTTTCTCATTATCCACTTCAAATTGTACAGAAAAAGGTTGATTCTTTTGCAATGGCTCAGTTACTATCTCCAGTTTGTACAGACACTCTCAAATTCCAAAACCCAATTTCAAGTATTGGTTCAAGGAATCAATGGCCTGTGATTGGGAAGAATAGTTTGAGTTGGGGGACAATGGGCCATGGTGCTAGAAGGAAAGGTTCCAAAAGAGTAAGGGTTGCCACTGGAGACCCTTCTTTGGCTGAAGATTTTGCCGATGATTATTATCAAGTTCTTGGACTGGTAATTGCATTCTATCCCAATTTTATTTCATTTCAAAGATCAAACCTTTTAGTATGATTACTTCATATTTTGATGGTACTTTTTGGGTTCGTTTTTTGTGCATTTATCTCTGTCAAATTCAGTGGCTTCTTTTTACTCTGCTTGGAATGTTTTAAGACTTTTAGAAAACTAATAAAAATTAGGAAAGTAGGAAGTAACTTATTAGGATTGAGAAGTTGTGTGGTCCTTCTAGGCCTGAAATTGTTAGTTTCATGGTGTTGAACCTCCTCTTCGCTCTTCGGGAAAGTCAAAGTTTTCAAACGCCTGAAATTGCAATCGTAATCGAGTTTGGTACATCATTAGGGATCTCCACTTTGTTAAGCTCTGTGACTTCTAAGATGAAAGCTGTTTTATGTTTCAGCAACTTTATAGTAGCATTTGAGGGCATGAGCAGCAGTCGGATGATTAATATGATGAGTTGGGTTATCAGTCTTAGCTTTATTGTGAATATGGCTTAGCACAGAATGAAAGGGCAAACAGGGGAAAGAGGAATAAGTTTTAAATGTTTGAGATGGCTCCCATATAAGCTTTACATCGGAATTTTAGTCAGGCTCTTCCTGATGAGAAGTTGATTTAAAGTTTAAAACCAAAAAACGCTGGATGTAAATAAATGAGATTGGTTATTTTTCTCTGGTATGGAAATGTTTTAAACGCCAGCTGCCGCAATTTGAATTGGACCTGCATTGTCGGAACTTGGTTGAAAAGCTATGATGCAGGCCTCAGAAAATGAATGGTTGAAAGGTTTGATCCTCAGAGGATAAGCGAAGTACAGCTTATTTGCATTCGATGGTTGCATATTGTTTCATTTTCCTTTGCTAAAAAATTTCACATTGAACTCTGGATTGTGTAGAGAACATGGTCGAAATTTCCTTGTGGATGACAAAATACTTCATTTTCTGATTTGCCAATGTAATCAGCTTCCAGATGCCACACCAGATCAAATCAAGAAAGCTTACTATAATTGCATGAAGTCCTGCCATCCAGACTTGAGTGGGAATGATCCAGAAGTGACAAATTTTTGCATGTTTATCAACGAGGTGTATTCGGTAAGAGACTCTCAAAGTAATCTTCACCGACGCATTTAAATCTCATGATACTGATAATGCGGTATGGTGTGTAGGTTCTTAGTGACCCAGTGCAGAGGATGGTTTATGATGAAATTCATGGCTATGCTTTGACAGCAATCAATCCGTTCTTAGATGATTCAAGCAATAAAGATCATGTCTTTGTTGACGAGTTCAGCTGCATAGGTAGACATGTTATGTTTGCTTTACTATTAATATCCGAGAGCTCTGTGCAATACAATGAACTGGCTATCCTGTGTTTTTTTCAAACCCATCAAACAAGAAGTTTATGGCTGATGAACTATGGGTTGCTAACTTACACGTTATCTCTGCTCTAAACAGGTTGCAAAAATTGTTGTAATGTTTGTGGAGATGTATTCACCATTGAGGAAGATTTTGGAAGAGCTAGAGCATATAGTCAGTCTGGAAAGAATGATTCAGTTCAGCAAGCTATTGATAGCTGGTATAACTTTTTTGATATGGCATAATTACCTTGGGGACAATGGGAATAAGATCTTACAGTCAAACTTATGGTTGCAAGTCTGTTGGGGACACAAGTTTTACATGGTTGGCTAGTCCTGTTTGCTCTGTTTAAAACTTAAGATACTAAGCAACCATTTAAGATGTCTTCTGTTTTGTGCTTGGATATTACCAAGGCAACTTCATAAGACCTAACAGATACTGCTTTATTTCAGTCCCGTTGATTGCATCCATTGGACCTCAGCTCAGCAGTTGTCTTTGCTTGAAGATGAAATGCGCAGAATAGAAAGAGTAAATGTAAGCCATTTCTAGCACGTTCCCTAACTTTTATGGTTAAAATTTTTCCAATTAAGTTTCTGAACATGCTGTCATTTAGAAAAAATATCAGTCCAGTATCAGCTGTGACTTTTACTTATAAAAGAGTACTTGTAAACAAGCTTGTTTTGGAAAGGTGATTATCTCAAAATAACTAGATGTCAATTGACGGGTTTCGTTAAATAATGTTTCTTAATTTTGGTGATGCACTAGTATTGAAAGGGCCGAAGGAGAATATAGCCTCTTCTCAACTATGGTTGGCTATCCAATTACTCTCTGATTTGGCGTTTGCGGCCAGATAAATGGAGTTTGCATATTTTTTTCAAGTCATTATAAGTAGTTCCTTCCTAGTGATCTTTTAGTAGGTACAAGGAAGTAGCATGTCAGTGAGCATTGAAGTGAGATCTACATAGTGTCATCGCGTTTTGAATGTTCTCCTCGCTCTCAACTGCTGAACTCATTGCATGTTTTAATTTTCATTTGCAATATGTAGTATTTAGCTTAAGAATTCCTGTCAGTTTATCGATTGATGTTTTTGGCTCGTATGTCTTCAGGTAGCATTCATGCTTTCCGGAATGGGATCCGGAGCCGTGGATGTTTTCAGAATGGTATGACAATTTTCCATTCATAATGAGATGAGTTTTCTGCATAATGCTCAATATCTGAGGGCGCCTACTTTTGGCGCTTTCTGGTTCTTCCTACTATCGTAGGTGACCAGAAATAGTTTATTGAAAAGATGATTGCAACTGCTGAGTTATAATCGCTAATTGAAGAGAATGTGTACTCTTTAGAAAATCATAGCATGCATGTAATCATATTTGTCGAAGGTTCTTATGAGGCTTAATGATTGTTGAGATACCTGGAGTTCAACAATGGATGTCATCTGATATTCGGCTTTTAGTTAGATATGCACTAGGATCTATTCACATCAATATCTAGTTCACTCGAATATAAGTGCTGCCGGTGTATGGTAAAGGACACGCCTAGTCAATAATTTTACCCAAACATAGTTTCTGAATCATCTTCTTGTATTAATTAAAAGAATACTATGAGTCAATTAATATATCTGATCAAGGCAAACTCTTCAAGACAGTCTGTTTGGTTTGTTATAGTTCCCTTTTCTCTAGATTGTATTTTTAACCTCACAAACTCATAATTGCAGGCAAGTTCTAGATGGGAAAAGAGGCAAAGCAAAATCTTGGTATGTACCTCATTGGATGGAAAGTTACTAAGTTGTCTGTTGAAATTTTGTTCATCTTGTTTTGATTTATCTTTCATTTGTTGATTTTCGTTTCCCTACTTTAATAATTAATTGTAATTCTGCTTCAGGAGCAAGCTAGAAGGAGGATGGCATCGCAGAAAGCATCCGGTAAAGATGAAATAATCTGGAACAACCTCTGGGGCAAACCTGGAGAAGAAAGGAATTCAGGTAAGAAATATTTATGTAGAAACAATTTTCTTTTCATCTAGTTTCCTTTGAGCAGTATTGGACAAATTCAGTTGAGTATCTTTTAGTATTCCTTACCCAACGTTTACCCAAAATCTAGTATGACCGGCATCAAATCATTTGGCTGTTCTATACCAGAACTTTGATGATTCATTCTTTTAGAGAAAATTGACCTCCTGGTGAAATATAGAACAGGACGTACAGACATTGAAATGATTTTAGGAGATTATATATGTTTTTGTAACATAACAAGAACCTTTCTGCTGCAACAGAAGAAGACATTAACGAGAGGGCAAAGCGAGCAGCTGCTGCCGCTAGAAGATGGAGGGAATACTCTAGGAGGGGAGTCGACAAGCCGCCAACCATGAAACTTCCTGAGACAGTCTCGAATTCAGAGGACTAAACAAGTAAATACGACAGTGATAACTTTTTCGCGCTATAGTTTTGAATTTTACTCACAAACAGTGTACATAATGAATCTCATATTCGGGGGTATAAAAATCCATCTGTTACTCCCGCCATCCATTGTCCATAGATTAAAATTACAAAGCATCAATTCCACAGTGAAGTACATATGGACCATGACTCTTCTCTAGAATCCAATAGTACACTGTTGCGATTGCGACAGTATGTCGCCTACACGTTTAAGTTTATTTATCATTGCAATAGTCTTACCATCAAATCTCTATTTGAAAGTGGCAAAACCATAATCCTTTCAATTCTATGTTGGTGGCTTTGTGGTTACCTTCAAATTTTTCTTATGTAATCAATTGGCATTTTCTCCTATTTTGCTAAATTCTTTAGCTGTTGACAAGGCATTCCACTTAGAATCTGGTCACTTTGGCTGCACTGGCGTGCTATTGGTGAATTGTCGATTTTTAACTATTGTTGTTATCATTAGCTCCGTAATGGAATTGAGATGTGTAAAGCTTTCATCTCTAATTGCTTTAGAGAAGGAAAGTTTGTCCATGTCTTATTCTATTGAACAACTTTATCATGTCACCAACTCAAACCATCTCTCTGTGGCATTCTGTGCCGTTTTCTTGTGGGCAGTAGACAATTACTGGCTAAAGGGCTATTGATTTGGTGGGACAAATACCATGGGCTCTACTGTCCAGTTTAGAGTGGTTGCCATTGGGTCGACTGAAGCAAACTAAAGGCATGAGATATATGATCACCTAGGTCGATTGAACAGACAATGAAGAAATGGCTGGTTGTCAGGTGAACTTGATTAATCCTAATTCTGGTCTCTGAGCATCATCTTCCATGCATGTTTTTTTACATTTCTAAAGAGAACTTTTTACACTTTCAATCAATTCTTTTTTTACATTTGCAACCCAAGTTCAAAACCACAATCAGATACAAGAATGAAACTCTCTGCACACATGATTTTAGTTTCTGTTATCTTACATATGAGGCAACAGAATGTGCCCAAGCTTTAAGCTGGTCTTTTACGGTGTTTTCGTTGCACAACGGTGGAATTTTCCAGTTAGCCATTGGTTTGTTTACCTTTCTTTGATTCAAAACGTTCCATGCTTCAGAAAGATAAGGCCTTGAAACTACTCTGTCCTTATTTCCATTGACAGGCTCATCGTTGCTGTCCTTATTTCCCCATCTCTGCAATCCAGGCAGTATTGATACCAAGCTTGATGTTCTGTCTTCCTCAGTGAAAACAAAACCCAAATCCATAAACCCTTTCAGCTCCTCATACTCAAGCTCTGATAAGCTTCTGCTAATCCCTTTCCTTCCCTTCCTGCCTTTCCTCCTCCTTCCTCCATCAGTGCTGACCTTTTTCTTCATGGATTTCTCAATTTCAGCACTTTGATCTGAGAAATTGTTTTCTTTGCCGAACGAAATGACTGATTTGGGAGATGCAACATCCGGGTCGTTACCTATATTGCATCTTATGCATCGATCACTCTTGGAACGAACTTGAAACTTTGCCATCTCCGAAAGCTTCTGCGCCGGCGTTTCTAGCTTGTGAAAATCTTGATGATCATACACTGATTTTGTAGAAAAAGAAGATGATGTGCATGGTTTCCTGATACTCAGTATTCCATGCTGGAACCAATATGAATCTAAGAGCTTCAGAAGTTGTTCTTCAGCAGCAGCCATTTTTTTGGGAGGTAGTGAGAAAACAAATGGCCAAAAAACTAGTTGATCAACCAACTGGCTGAATCGTTGAACAAGCAGCATATTATATGGGCACATTTGGTGCATTATTAAATGGGAATATTATTTAGAATCTCTTTAGTGGGGGCTAATTATAAAACTTCCCCCTTCATTTGTCTTATCAGCTAGCACAACAAAAAGACAAATATATATTTAATGTGAAAGATTTGTTCTACAGAACTCTTCTAATCATTGAAGGATTAGTTGAGTTTTGATTAGTCATCTTAGGAATATACTAGAAAATTATGCTAATTCAAGTTTACAGGTACTAAGCTTACTTGGTCTCTGTGTATTACTGAGCATCAAATTGAGTTTAAATATTAAATCACTGGAACCAAAGTTGACTCTTTCTATCTTGGCAGCTTGCCTCCCAAGTTATTTTAATCCGATTGTTTTGGTTAACATGTTGATGAGCGCAAGAGTAAATTCTGCTTGAATTTTTTTTTTTTTTTTTCTGTAATGCTAAGTTTTTAAACCTTTGGTCACGTTTAATGAAAACATAGACAAATTAGCTCGCAAATGTATAAGATATTTAAAATAATTTTTGAAAATGATTAAGAAACAATTAATTTTCCACGAGTTGCTTGCAAGAATGCAGGATTAATTTCAACAAAAATACCAAGAGAAGAAAGCAAATAAGGATGAGTTTTTCATGACTAGTTTTGGTATCATGTAATCTTATCTTACATTTTAAGCATTTATTTATAACCAATCAAATCACAATGTTACTACAGGTGTAGGCGTGAATTCAACAAATTAGGGCCCATTTCCTTAAGTTGGAGGTTTGATTATTTCTCTCTTATATATATGGCCGAATTGAGTTGAGAGGGAGGAGGAGTGGGGAGGGTGGTGGAAGGCGGTGGAATGGGTGGTGTTAGGGATGGCAAGCAAGCATGATTTTGGACTTTGACCCTTCATCTGGTACGGCTGCCTAAATCATATATAATTTGTCAACCCAAAAAAAAAAAAAAAACACCATTTCTCTATCCAGATTTTCATGTCTAAGACTCCAACCAATCTCTACAATGAGGGCGAGTCATGTAGATTTCCATTCATTTTTTGGACGAATAAATATGCGGTAGTTATATACTCTCTCCGTCCCATAATTATTATCCACTTTGAATTTTTATTTTTAATTTAAATTATACTAAAAGTAAAATCTAAAACTGGACATTAATTTTGGGACAGATGAAGTAATTTCTTATCGTGTTTTTCTACAATATATTTTGTTAAAACCAAGACAGAGCCCGGTGAAAAAAATAAATATTTCAAAATAGACGTCGTTCTCACAAATCGAGATATATTTTGTCAATTTTTTCTAATACTACCCTTACATTAAAAATTGTAATGATGTTTAATGTAGAATTGTACTCCCTCTGGTCCTTAATATAAGATATTTTGATTTGTCCTATGTTTAACCTAGTATACATTTTTAATCGACGAAAAAACCTTAAAAATATTTCATAACAATCAAGAAAATACAACGAATATAAAAAATATATATTTAAGATTTTTTTGTTAATAAAAAATGTGAACTAGGTAAAATTTAAAAAAGGTCAAAATACCTTATAATAAGGACTGGAGGGAGTATTAGAACTAAATGTTATTGGAAGTGCCAATGTATCAAGAGTAAATGAGAGTATTATAGTATTTTAATAAAATAATTATTGTCTCCTTAAACTTTGTGAAATCTCTCCAACGACATCTATTTGTGAATGGAGGGAGTATATATATATATATATGTTTGTATTTGGAGTTTGTTCACATGAGATTTTTTTCTTATTATTGTTATTCAACGTTCTAGGTTTGCATTTTTCTCCAAGCATTTCAAATGCTCTTTTTGTATGATCCATTTGCAAAGTACCATTTATAGCGGAACAATTATTTTAAAAAATAGAAAAAACTTCGATCTTTGAATACTCTTAATTCTGATTCGTATTTTGTTCTCTTAACATAGTACTCCCTCTGTCCCAGAAAAATAGTTCACATTGAGTTTTCAAATTTGTACTAAAACTAGTACAAATCTCAAAATTCAGTGTGGACTATTTTTATGGGACGGATGTAGTAAAAAATATGAAAATAACAATGATAAAGCTAGTAAATTATTATAGTTACTTTAACACAGTTACTTATGTATAATTCACTCATTATATTAAACCTTCTAACACCTTTTACTATATCTTACTCTTTTTATCTCAAAATTATTGTCCAATTTTTACTTTCATTTTTAGTTCAGTTTTATTGAAAATAAAAATCTAAATTATATAATAATTTCGAAAATGAAAGAATATCATTGTTTATCATATCCAAAATTCCCATTCCCATCCCGAGAAACTACGAACAACCTTCTGATACGGAGTGGGCTGAGAAATGGGAAATTAGGAGATGACGTGGGCTGGGAGATGGGAAACTCAAAGCAGCATTTTGGATAGGCAAGCACGGTCTATGAATCCTCCTAGAAACTGAAAACCATAAAATGGATAAGTTAATAGATAGAAATGGGCTTCAGCCCGTGTTCCTGGAAAATCATTGAACAGTTTGTTATTCAGACTTAAAGAGTAAATAAAGTACGGCTCATTTGCCATTTACATTTGACAAAAAGAAAATTTTTACGTTTTCTATTTAAAAATGTTTTTTTAGTTAAATCTTTTACATTTCCTGTTTTTTTTTTTTGGATATCGCTTCATTGTAACACCGTCGAATTCAATCGAATGACTTAATATTATTATATTATATATTAAAATAGAGTTTTCAATCAGAAACATGGTGCAAAATTAGATAGAATAATCTATATATCAAAAAATTAGATAACCAAGTCTACATATCGCAATCACATCACTCTATCATTTAATAGTAATTTTTTATTTATAAATTTGTACTAATTTTATCGGGTTTATTTTTTTGTCATTCTAGTAAAACTCTCTTTATTATTATATTATTACTTCCTTTTTTATTGGAAAATGATATTATGTAAAAAAAAAATAGTAAAAAAAGATAATGAGTGATGTGGAGTATTCGTGGCCCCTTGTTTTTTTCTACTTTTCCGTTAAAATTTTATATTTCTAAAAATTACATTTTTACTCCATATTAATAAGTACACATATTTAGTGAGGATGGTGTATTTGTCATTTCATTAGTCACTATTCTATTTCACTATAATTTGTCACTGTCTCTATCATTGCTCTTTTTTATTATTAACGAAAAACCAGAAAAAGCATGTAAAAAAATATGTAAGTCGGGACAATTATCTTGGTTTATATCTTTCGAGTTACCAATTCATTTTGTTCTCATGATGCCTTATCTTTCTTTCCTTGCTTTTGCAGTAAGTTCATTTCGCGAAGAAAAGTTTGAAATGAAGTTGGTATGGAACGAAGATCCACTGCTACCTGGATTCACCACATTTCCTTCTTTGCTACATAAAATTATACCCAAATCATATTAAATGGTATCAAACTAAAGAATTAGAGCCTGAAACAACCCAAAAAAGCAGTGAAAAAGTTTTCATTAATTATTATGTTAAAAGCAATTGGAATTGGAATATTTCTATTTAAATATCCAGAAAATAACACGTCGATTTTTTGCATTACGAACTATATTCAAGAATATGTCTATTACATTCAAAAAAAAAAAAAAAAACCCCCCTATCGATGCATAAAAAGAATTGTTTGGTCAGCTGATTATCAACAGAAATCAACAAAACCACAGTACCTAAACTTTGGGTTTTTCTACGAACATTGCCCCGCCAAGTATGACGCGTAATACAAATTAGAAAAGCGAAAAAAATACGATGAATGTATTTCTTAATTTATCAAAAATGATAGACATTCACGAAAGATGTAATAGTTTTGTAATAAAAGATTTTTAATTCGTAAGGGCTATAAGAAACAAAGAGGACACAATTTGACTTGGAATCTTACGATCAGGATCCGATCCGATCCTGAGACGCTAAAACGATCTTGTGTGAAATCCCGATTTTGAAAATATTGGTACCGACATTGAAACACAGATCCAATATCAGACCCATATTTCTCTGTACATAAGTAAATATCTCTTGGTGAATTTAGAATCTTGAATGTGATTAGTTAGAAATTAAATTGAGCAATCTGATTGGTTTATTAGTGCATGTGACATCATCAATTTTAAATTGAGCTATTTGATTGGTTAATAAGTTAACATGACATCAATAATTTAAAACAAAGTTATAATGGTCAATTAATAAACTGATTTTCATTTATTTTAATTTGCCAACCAGGCTTCCAAAAACGAAGAGAGCAAAGCCTCACCCGCTCACCCTAATGCGGTAATGCCCACGATGGTTGAGCAGCTTTCTGATAAATGAAGCGTAGTAATTTGCAATATTTGGTTGTTCCCAAGAGGCAGCTTTGGGTAGCTATAGGCTATAGGGGCACTGGCGTCCAAAAAAAAAAAGAGGGATTAGCAATTAAGTTCCCGAATTCATCACGTTGTGGCACTTAAAGGATACAACGGTAATCTTTTGGTACTATTTTGCATTAGTCTATAATTACAAGATCCCAAAAATCTTTTAAGGGCACCAGTTTTGTTGAATACAATTTTTCATTTTGATTCATCCCGTGCATATGAACAAAAGGATTTTTTTTTTTTAGGCTAATTTACCCAGCTTCCATTTCTTTTAGCTAGAATATAGATTAGGCTAATTTAGTTGGATCTTTTTAGAGGTTTTGACAATATTATAGAACTAACGATACACATTAGCATGGCTCTTTTATGACCTGACGTAAGGAAGGATTTTCATTAGTTTTGATTCATTTAGCCTTAAGATTACATCCTGTGTGAAAGCAATATTATTAATACAGTATTTATTTTGGTATTACGTAGTTATGTTGTTTCCGTCCTTTTTTTGTTTGTTTCAATTAAAATTATATTTTATTTAGGGGCTCTTTTGTTTTAGGTATCATTATAGTTGATATGTGAGAACCGCCTACAATTTGTTCAAAATGCTTAGATTAAACTTTGAGAATAACTTATTAAGTTATTTTCTAATTGAGTTCATGCCCGTGAAGAAAACTTGTTGAACAAGTACTCAATACATGAACTCAACATAAGAACTTATTCAACTCAATAAGCTAAAAAAACTTGAACTTTTCGCAACAATTTAAAAATCAATTCAATATAAGAACTAGTCATGTGTAGCGTGATAGAAAAAGAACTAGTATATTTATAAATGTTTACAGTTGATTACTTTTAATAATATAATAATATATTACATTATATATTATATATAATAATATAACAAATGATTACTAATAAATTAATATAATATATTCATTATATTTTTTCTTATGATATAATGGTATAAAAAGTTAATGTTATGATGATAAAATAACACGTAAAGATCAATAGGGAGAAAGTTTTGTAAGATGAGAAAAAGAATAAAAGTTTTTGTGAAAAACAAATAGTAGAAGAAAAGTATATAAAAAAATTAAAAATAATTATTTGGAGGAAAAAATTATATAGAGAATAAGAAAATATGAAAAAAGAAAACGAGATAATAGTGAAAATGAAATAATTATTACAAAATTTTCAATAAATAAAGTTTTAATGATAGGTCACCAAATTTAGAAGAAAAAAAAAACAAAGAAGATGAAGACTATGCAACGAAGAAAAAAATAAAGTAAACACAATATTGTAGGAAAAATATACGAACAAATTTTTAAGGAAAGGTCGCAATAAAAGGAATATAGAAAGATGCAAAGTAAAGATAAATGTGGGAATTGAATGACAGCTTAGTGGTTAGGTTACTGTTTTTCCTTATGATAGACTAGAGTTCAATTCCAATCAGAGATTGTAAGGGGGTTTTACCCATATGGGGTGGATTTTAAAGAAAAAAAAGTGATAAATGTATAGAAAAAAATAATGAAAATATTAGAGGGAGAGTTTAAGAGATATGAAACGGGTATTATTATCTAGAGAGATCACTATAAAAAATTAAAAGAATACGTTTAGAAGATGAACAATAAGTTAAATTGGATGGACAATTAGTCATAGATCTATAAAACGAAAAAGATGGACAATAAGTTAAATTGGATAATTTTAAATATTAAAAATTATTCCAAATGAACTTAAAATAACAAAACATATTGATATAAAAGAGACACAATTTTTACATATATTACTCCACTCATATCATATAATCATTAAATCATAAAGCGTATACATGTCTTGAACAATCCGCACAACGTGCTATAGATATAAATTTTTCACTAGCTCAATGATAGATGAAAATATGTAAGCAAAAGTAAATTATAAATAAAGTTATTTTTTTTTGTAAATTTTTATGTATTAAAGTAAAAAATAATATACTGTATATTACAATACGTAAAAGATTAAAAACAAGGTAACAGACTAACAAAGACATTTTCAATGTAAAGAACAATTTTTTATTTCAATTATTTCCACTTTTACATGACAACAAGCTAAAATTTCTGCTTATAAATACAAAAATTGATGCGACTTATTTAAAGCTCACAAACTGGTTCTTTTCTTTCAAAATCTGATCGGTACTCCTACATACATAGTAGATCAGAGTTTGATCCATAGAATGATCTTTTACCTCTTCTCTTCTAAACCATAATTAGTTACCTCTTCGAATTTACAATGAGTTCGACCGTTCGAGATAAATAATTTCAATTCTAGCTAGTCAAATGATAAAATGTCCCATTAACGGGAGGGGGAAAAAGAAAAAAAAATCCAACAAATAAACATAATATAAACATTGAACTCTTTTGCGTTTTGCCTCTGGTTCACATGACATTGATAATCTTGTCCAGTGATGAGCACGATTTGGTCATTTCAAGGATTTTTGTTTTTTCCTTTTCGTAGACGGAATATGAAGATATTATACAATTAAATATATATATATATATATATATATATATATAAAGGTGATAAAAATACTCACCGTCATATGGGTTCAATTATTGAAATTTATGCTGGTTCGGCGGTTCTATGTTCAAATGTACATCATGTAACCACAATTTTAGCTAACTCATTTTTGCTCTATAAATTAAAACAAATATAAATAAAACGATCAAGGACACTAATTTGTACTAATTGTAGGGACATTTATAAATCAATTAACTAATCATTTATTGAATCCCAGTAATTTGTGATAGCTTCATGCATGCCAACCGCACAAGTCACAACCCCAATATTCTTCGTTGAAGCCTTGATAAAAACAAAACGGTATATAAAAGCAAATTAATTTAAGAGTGCGATAGTTGGTTTATCGGATGATTGATTGTAGTTACAAGGTCGAATTTCAAACTTTGTTGGAAGTTATTTAAAAGTTTAATAGAATGAAATGTGATTTAATTGTATCCTACTGAAAAATGAAAATATTAATTAAAGACTATATATAAGAACGAAATGTAATTTAAACTTGCTAATCCTTTTTTTTTCCTCAATTTATTATAACATGGTGTACATTTAAAATATGAATAAGAGGGTGAGTTTGTCCAAAGAAAAGTAAAAGAAAAAAGAGTTCTCGTTAGGCCTTTGGGGAGACAAAAACGCGGAATCTCAATCTCTCCTGTCTCGCAAATTATGCAATAAAATAAGCCAAAAAGTGCAGGTATCAGCCAGCTCGCTTATGATTAATTTTGACATCTAATACGACGTTGTATCTGCCCTTCTTCCTCTCTGAAAAAGAAGCTTCCTTATATATTCCACTACAATTATCTTCAATCATTTCAAAAATTAAAAGGAATTGGAATAATTAATCATCAATCATATAAATCTTTCCGTGTAGGCGCAAAATAAGATTAATTAAAAAAAAAAAAAAAAAGAAACATTACAAGACTCGTAACTTGAAAACTATATAAGCTCTTCACATTTGCGAATTATAGACACACTTCAACATAACTAAATCACAAGTTATCTTCATTCAATTCTTACTTTCTTTCTTTATCACAACATTCATTCATTCTTTCATTCGATCAGCGCATTGCAAATCGAATCAATTTTGATCAACGATGAAGAAGTCGTCCTTCATCACGGCATTCTTGGTGTTTATGGCATCGGTTTTGGCTTCTCACGGCGCCGTCGGCAACTTCTACCGGGATGTTTCCAAAACATTCGGCGACCAAAGAGTTCAGATATCCGAAGGCGGCCGGCAACTCAGTTTGTCCCTGGACCAACAGTCGGGTTCGGGTTTTCAATCCAACAGTGAATATTGGTTTGG
Organism: Oldenlandia corymbosa var. corymbosa; assembly: GCA_949775105.1. Taxonomy (NCBI): domain Eukaryota; kingdom Viridiplantae; phylum Streptophyta; class Magnoliopsida; order Gentianales; family Rubiaceae; genus Oldenlandia; species Oldenlandia corymbosa. The sequence goes on along the minus strand of OX459118.1, from coordinate 12,191,431 downwards.
AAGATTCGACATGAAGATGAAGCTTGCTCCCGGCAACTCAGCTGGCACTGTCACCACATTTTACGTGAGTTTTTTCTCTTATTCAATCATTAATATTGTTTGTATGAGACTGTGTGTGTGTGTGTGCGTGTTTTTTTTTTCTTTATTTATTTAGAGTTTTTACATCATTAATTAATTTGTTGCGTCTGTAATGCAGTTATCGTCACAAGGGCCAGGGCATAGTGAGATTGATTTTGAGTTCTTGGGGAATGCTTCAGGGCAACCCTACACTTGTCACACCAACGTTTTTGCTCTTGGAAAAGGTGGCAAAGAACAACAATTTCATCTTTGGTTTGATCCAACAGCTGCCTTCCACACTTACTCAATCGTTTGGAACCCTCAACGCATCATGTAAGTTTTCAATCTGTTACCAGATAATCTGTCACACTTATTAATATTGTGTATCGTATCTTATAACATTTATAACAATAAACTCAATAATTCGTCTGTTACGTACTTTCAGCTTCTTGGTGGACAACATTCAGATTAGAGTGTTCAATAACCACGAAGCCCATGGAGTTGCATTCCCAAAGGACAAACCTATGAAAGTGTATTGCAGTTTCTGGGAAGCGAGCGACTGGGCGACACAAGGCGGCCGTCTGAAGATCGATTGGGCAAATGCACCATTCAAAGTTTATTACAGAGATTTCAATGCAAATGCTTGCATTCATAATAAATCATCAGCTTGTCATCGTATCGGAACAGATTCCATTAGCGAGTCGATGATTAGTGGTCAAGAGTGGAGAACTCAAGGACTTGATGGCAAAGGCAGAAACAGGATCAGATGGGTTCAGAACAAGTTCATGGTCTACAACTATTGTTCTGATTTAGCCAGGTTCCCTCAAGGTGTTCCCTCCGAGTGCAAACGTCCCAGGTTTTAAGGCGCAGTTCGACCGATCTAAAGAGTTTTTCTTTTCCATTTTTTTAAGCAATTTCATGAAATAATTTTTTTGGAGTGTTTTGTTTCTTTGATTTTCCGAATTTAATGTGTTATTGGCATTGAATTATCATTCTTTTGAAATTTTGTAATTGTAAGTTTGCTTGCCATTTGCGAATTGTAGTACCCTTCTCATAATTTGAGAAATGTTCATGTTTTTTAGCATATATGAAAAATACAATAATGCTTCTATTGCCATTTTCCTTTTTTGTACAATAAAGGAAGTCATAGTCTAAAATGTAAAAGTATCCTTCTGTGATTGGGAATCTCGAGTAATCCATTTTCTTAGTATGTGAGTACGATGGTCTGGAATAATAAGAATATTACCACAGTCAGTGACGAAACTAGTCCTGAATATTCGCAAAATCGAGTACATATAGAAATTTTTTTTTCAAATAATTTCAAAATTTATACGGTATATTTTTTAAACAATTCGCCAACCGCAAGATCTGCCGACCCCCTTTGCACCCCCTAGTTCCGTCCCTGACCATAGTGATCTTTTTGCTTCTATTGCCAAGAGAGGAAATTTATGGGATTATACACGTTTTGATGAATTATAAGGGTTGACCAATAATTCACTTTATTCCCCTTGTCACGAAATTTTTAAGGCTATGTTAGTTTGGTTCTTTGGATGGTTTTTTCAGATTATTTTAATAACAATTGTCTCATTTTTTTACATTTTTAATACAATTTTTTACATTCTCAATACAAAAAACACCTAAAAACACACACTGAAAAAACGAAATAAACATACCTAAATAACTTATAAATATAGATTATTTTGTAATATCCCTATTTTTATGGGACCGAGTAATACGTAACCAGATCGCCAGTCAGCTATCACACCATCAATCACAATAATATTGATGGTAATTAGTCAAACAATACACAGAGAGAGAGAGAGACGCATTTAGCAAATTAAATGGTTCCAACATTAGATTTCTTTGAACATTGACCATAGGTATAACGAGTTCGACATTGATATTGAAATTGAATTATCTTATTTTCTCCAAATTGACTTGACTGTTTTTTGGTTGATCAATAAAATTTATCAAGTGTACCAAAAAATAAATAAATAAATAAAATATATCAAGATCTAAAATAATTTGATAATGATACTGATTAGCCCTTTTCCTACAGTTTAAACGAAACAGAGAACGAATGCAGATCAAGAATCCAAATTGAGAGATTATTATTCATTCGTTGGAGTGTTATGCTAAAATATGATGTGACCAAAAATGCAAGGACCTCCGCGTGATACTACTAGAGAGGGCAGTCGCAAGTGCAAGTGTCACACCAGGCCAGGCCCTTATTCCCATCCGTAGCATTTTCCCTACATTTCATCATCCAGAATTGTTTTTTTTAAATTTTTTTTTAAAAAGGCTTCAAATCATCAAGTTTCCTCCATTGGTAGCTGGCTAAGACCGCCGGAGACCCAGAGAGTTGGCTCCGGTGAATCCATCGTCCAGCTACAATAATTTGCAAGGATCGTGCAAATTCATTTTTAACATAGTAATTTGTGCATATCCTTGCAATTATATATTAATAATTCTTTATCATTAGGAGAACCAATTTTTTTTTAATGATTATATGCATATCGAAAACAAAATGAGGAGGTCAATCTGGATTTTCAGTATTTTGGTGTTTGTGACATTGGATTTAGTAGGTGTTTCTGGGAGCAATATTTCACAAGAAGTTAGCATAACTTATGGTACTGATAAACGAGCAAAGTTTCTTGATGGTGGCTTAACTCTCAGTTTGTCCTTAGACAATTTTTCCGGTTCCGGTTTTCAGTCCAACAATGAGTATTTGTTTGGAAGATTTGATATTCGGATGAAGCTTGTCCCTGGCAATTCCGCCGGCACCGTGGCCACTTTTTATGTGAGTTACTACATGTAGTTTTTAGTTTTCCACCAAATAAAAAATCATTTTGTTCATTCATGAGTTAAAAACTTTGTTCTATAAAAATAAAATTTTCGTTAATTTGACACAATTCACATGCTATATGTGAGTGGATCAGGAGAATGCATTTAAAAAAAAAAAAATCCTTATAATGATTAAAATAAAAGAATAATTGTAGAGACAGGATGTGATATGCATGTATCGATCCGTATTAATCATGTTACAATTTATACATAATAATTTTGATCGAGTATAATTAATTTACCTTTACATTAAAGCTAGTTTATTTTCTTTCATCCTAGTTATCATCTCAAGGGCCAGCACACGATGAGGTCGATTTCGAGTTCCTAGGGAATGCGTCTGGGCAACCATACACACTCTCAACCAATGTTTACTCTCAAGGAAAAGGGAACAGAGAACAACAATTTCGACTTTGGTTTGATCCCACAATCGCCTACCATACATATACCATTGTTTGGAACCCTCAAAACATCATGTAAGTTCACAATCAATTAACATATCAAGGATATTAGCAACTCTTTTTTCCGACTTTGTGTAACATAATATCCTATAACACTCTAACGTTGGTCGCATTTATTTATTTAATAATGGATGATCAGATTCTTGGTTGACAATATACCAATAAGGATATTCGTAAACAAGGAAGCAAGGGGAGTTCCGTTCCCAAACAACCAACCAATGAAAATATACGGCACTTTATGGGACGCGGAAGACTGGGCAACCCAAGGTGGCCGTGTCAAGACCGATTGGTCCAACCAACCATTCACGATTTATTACCAGAATTTCGACCCGGTCGGTTGTGTTGTTCCGGCACAACCCGGCTCGCCGCCATGTAACCCGACATGGCAACCTCACGACCTTGATCCTAAAGGCCGGAATTTGATCAGATGGGCTCAGCAAAAATCAATGATCTACAACTACTGTGTGGATCGGGTCAGGTTTCCTCGGCATCGTCCTCGCGAATGCCGGGGCACCAGGTTCTAAAGTTCTTGCTACACTAACATCACCGGCGTGAATTAATCTTCCAGATTTGATAAAAAGACTCGACGATATAACCATATTAATATGGTTGGAGTCACAAGCTTCCTTTCATTTCTTTTTTGTAAAACGGAACTCAAAAACTCGAGATTTTTTTTAATATTTTTTTTGCATGATGTACACAAGAGTTTGTATATTATTATTATACTATATACGTATGTGTCTACAATTTTATTTTCTTCCTCTGAATTATTGGCATTCTAAGCATTCTCTTAGTCCTTGTTATGAGGCATTTTGATTTGTCCTAATGTGTTTTTTGTTAATTAGAAAAAACAAACTTAAAATATTTTATAATATTTAGGAGAACACAATTAATGTAAGAATACATTTTTTCAATTTTTTTTTTTTGTTATTTGGAAAAACATACAAGAAAATTTTAGAATAATTCAAAATATCTTATAATAAGGACATAAATGAGTAACTTTGTAGTGTTATTAAAGGAAAATCACATAGGCATTAACCTTTTTGGTCTATCTTTGGCTGCAACAGAGGCATTGAAACAGTTGGATTTATACCTCCGCCATTACCAATATTGGGCTTGGACGGTAAGATTCCACCTTCACATCACTGCTTTTAGTACGTTTACGATATTCTCTACCTGAGATTAAAAACAACACCAGATATTGATTAATAAAAGAAGCAAATCCTAAAGAAACGAAGACTTCGACCGTGTCCAAAAGATCTAAATTATACTGAAGAAACAAAAAAATAGTTGGATCACTCGTACCTTGATGGGGATGCCTAGTCATCATCTTCAATCATCGTCACCGGTAGATTTGGAATATTCAAAATTTCCTTCTTTCAATAAGGTTTAGCAGACATTACAAATGTGAGCAGTACATTAATTGGGGTTTGGAAAGAGAGGGGAGCACAGAGCGGAGAGTTTTGTTTGACAAAATTATTTTATACAATAAAAACTCTATATATTAATAATTTTGGGCTCGTTTTGGTCCCGAGTTGGAACCGAAAAATTTTATTATTTAATAAAAATTTATGAATTTATAGCATTTTTTAGAGTAGTTTTTACTATACTATATTTCAAAACTGTGTCGTTGTGACCGCCTGGATATTTTCATTGTGATGTTGACATTACAAATGTAATCTCGATCGATTAAATTACTGATATCATAGTGATTATCTATCAACCAATTAAATCACCTAATTTAGGATCGATGATGCCATAATGTCTTATTGGCCAATAAATCACTCAATTTAAACTTAAATGGCCCATGTATGACCATTCAAAATCGAGATTTTAAGCTCTCTAGAATTTTTTTTATTTTTTATTTTTTTGGTAAGTAGAGAGATTATTATTAGGTAGGTTGTGTTTGGCAATGTTATCATATCCCGAGGGGGTGATCATAATTATTTCTTTCCGTTCGTTAATACTCCAAAAAAAAACAGGATAGAAAAAGAAAAAAGGAAATAACAAAACACGCTTGGGTTTTCCCAATTAATTCAAAAGCATTAGAAACCTTTTTATAGACGCTCAATAAGAGGAGAACCCATAACACTTTCCCCACCCAGGGTCTTTTGTCCTTGAAATTTTACCACCTATGAGGGCGGCGGAAAGCGGCAGCGGCAGCGGCGGAGTGGCTGGTGAGTCCCGGTTGACGCGATGTTTAGGTTAAAGTGTGTCACAAAACAATGGTATTCTTTCATCTCCGATTCTTATTGCCACCGCCTGTATAACTCTAGGTTATTACCACCACCGTTTGTGTTTCTCCCGTCGTATTTTTCAGTGAAGGATGAAAATCCAATTGAGCTCAAGTATCAAAATCGTCAGTTTCTTACACTACCAAAAACTCTTTTCAAAGATGAAACTGGAATGGTAGGGAGCGTTGATTATACATTAGCAGCCAACAAGGGTTTTCTTTTAATCGGGTGCTACAATTACAAGCATTTCTTTTCGCGGCTCCATATGTTTAAAATCTATATCTGCAATGTCACGACCCATCAGTGGTTTCGTCTGCCTCCTCTTCCGGACATACATCTACCTCATTCCAACTGTCTACAACCCAGATTTATAACACAAGTTGGTCAATCCGGAACAGTTTTGACTAGTTATAAAGTCGTGATATTGCCGGTGTCTAGTAGTTTTAGTGATGTATTTGAGGTTCAGATGTTTTCTTCCGAGACTGGGAGATGGGAGCAAATTAGGGTTCAATCTGAACGACGGGTTAAATTCTCCATATACCGGAGGCCCGCTACTCTCATCAACACCAATCTAATGTGACTTGATCGTTATAATGCTGGATTAATCCTAACCTATGATCCTTGTACGGATCCGAACAGATTCGGTAATATTGAGCTCCCACCAAAGGATGACGACAACAATGATGCAAGAGGAAGTGGGTGTTCCATATTTTCTCATCTGTTTGCTGTGGTCGTGAAGAAGAGCACCTTTTAAGTGTATTGAATTAATTGCTGAGGAGGAGGAGGAGGAGGTAAATATTGATGCGTATCATTGGAAGAGTTTGAAAATATGGGAATTCCAGCAGGAGGACTCTCCTACTTGGCGCCTTCAGCATACAGTGAACTATAACCTCATTATAATTCCTGATTATTCTTGCCAAGGTGTTTCCTACCGCGACAGAGTTCACCGTGTATATTCTTTTGTATCGTTTCATCCATCCCGATGTTGTATATTTGGATTTAGGGTTGGGACGGGGGATTGTATCGTTCAACATACGGACCAACAGCATGAAACCACCACCGTTCTTGGACAAGCAAATATCACTCCCGGAGCAATACTACAAGGATGAATACTCTTCTTTCCGGAGGAGTTGGTTCCTTATGGCGCTTCCAACTTGGCCCATCTCCATCCCTCCTCCTCTTATGTCTATAGGAGCAGATGATATATTCTGATGATCATAATACCTTTTTAGGGATTTCATTCGGGGATTTTGAGTAATTGATGGAGGACCTTAGCTCCATGGATGATACATATCACTTGCAAGTTGCATCCCAATTGCCTATCAACGTTTTTATAAAAGTCATTTTCAGGTTCATGACTAGCCAGGAGAGGCGCATTTAGTTGATTCCATCAACAACTTTGAAAAATCCTTGCTCATCTAGAATGTCTAATTTTGACCGTACAGAGGCTGCCCGCAGGAAATGAGTCGCAAAGATTTTACCTATTTAGTTTTGCAAAGTTTTCTTTCTTTTCCCACTTAATTGATACTGCATTTTAAGGACTATGAATCTGAATACTTCTCTGTTTTTTATTTTTCTTTTTGCTATGGAGAAAAAACTTGCAATTTCTAGAATTTCTTCTCTTTTGCAAATTGATTTTTTTTTTTTTTAATCCAACACGCGTGCAGTTAGTTCTAGTAATTTAAATTAGCCATTTATTGAGATTGAGTCTGTAAACCTATTAAGCCTCTTAATTGTGTTATGAACTTTGGTTTGAGAACCAAACTGTGGTATTTTCTTAGGTTTACCGATACACCTCAGGGGTGTTCAACCGGCCGGTTAACTGGTTTACCGATTAATCGATTTCGGTTAATTCTGATTTTGTCAATTTTAGATAAAACCGATTAACCGACTGATTAAATAATCGGTTTTACGGTTTCTGTTTATCGGTTTTTCGGTTTAATTACCGATTTTTACCGGTTTAATCAAAACTATTTGTCATATTTTTTGGAGAAAATATAATTGATGTTTTCTCAACTTTTTTAACTTTGTTTTCTCTAATTTATGTAATTCATACTATATGTTTAGACCCATTAAATACTACAAATATTTTTTAAACTCTTAATCTACAATAAAAGTATAAAACAATCAAACCTTTTCCTTTTATAGTAGTTCATCCAACCAAAAATCATGTTATTATTACAACAAAAAATTTTAGGGAAATAATTTGACAAAATGAAAACGATTAATGATATAGAAATATGATATATATATATATATATAATTTTTTAATTATAATTACTATAGTCGGTTATTCAGTTTAACCGACAAAGGTGCAAGCAAAATCAAATATCGAATAGATTAACCGGCGAAAAACTGTTTAACCGCGGCTCGATTTTATGTCGATTTTCGATTCGGTTAATCGCTGTCGGTTTTTTGAGCACCCCTATACACCACCAAACTGAGTGGAACTTATAAACTATCCCAAAATCATACTTTTTTAAAAAAATTAAAAATTAAAAAAAAAATCTAATGGACCCCACTTAAATATGGGTAAATACCATGAGCATACTTTTTTTTTGTCAAAAGCAATAATCATATGAAAATTAAAAGAAAGATAAATTAACCACACGGTTGAGCAGTACAATCCGGAAATTGAGATACACAATCTTACGATTGAGCTATTACAATCTGCCTTATATGACTTTTCAACCCACCGAGGAAAAACATATTTACCATCCGTGTACAAATATTGAAAAGGCTACTTAGAGAATGGAATGGCTTGTTTTAAGCAATGGATCTATGACTATTACATTTGTTTATATAGAGAACCCTAACAACTAGATAATACTACATGGGGTAATATCAAATACAAGATAACCCTAACCACAACTCTAGATAATTAACTACATAATATCACAACTCTAGATAATTATCATATTGACACGGCCCCTCAAACTGATGACGGAAAAGGTAGGAGTCTCAGTTTGTCCAGGAATCGGATGAACCACGATGCAACAGCAGCAGCAGCAAGCGAACATGAAATTACCAGCAACAGTCGGCGCAAGAAAGAGGTTGTGAGGTGCGGCACGACCGGAGAAGGCTAATGGCGGCACAAGAATGCAGCACTAACCAGAAAATGACTAACGGCGGGGCAAGAATGAGATACGACATGACCGAAAGATGACGGATGGCGGCGCAAGAATGAGATGCGACACGACCAGAGAAAGACTGACAGCGGTGCAAGAATGCAGCACTGACCGAAAGATAACTAAAGGCGGCGCAAGAATACAGCACGGCCGGAGGATGAGTAGTTGTAGGGGAGAGGCGGCAATGTTGTATGCCTGAATGAATGCAGCAACTTCTGATAAAAAGACAGGTGCCGACAGGAGTGGTGTTTTGTGTGTTTGTGTTTTATTAAGTGCTAACAAATGAAAAGGACTCAATTGACAAATGCCGGAGCCGAAAACAGAGATCAGGGACTAATTTGCACACAAAAAAAATAGTGAGATTGATTTGGAAATTTCTGAAAGCAAGAGGGCTGAAACCACAAGACTTGAAAATTGGTCAATTTTCCCACAAGTTGTAGAACGTCCGCGGCACAGTGGTTTTTGTTGGATGATGGATGATGGTGATGATTATGGAGGATTACTGCGTGGGTAGGTTAGGCTTAGAAATTTTGCTTATTTATTATTTTTTTTTGTAAGACCCAAATGAAGGTGACGATGAAAAAGGCACACGGCCAACTAAGAAGAAGAAGACTTCGGTGGGAAAAGGACAAAGAAGGGTTTGTGTGTCGGCTGGAAAAGTGAGGTGCCAGCAGCAGGAGAAAGGGTCGATGACCTACAGAAGAAGGGTGGCGGACAAAGAAGAAGAAAAAGAAAAAAAAAAAAGGTTTTGTAACCTAATTCGATACCAACTTAGACAATGAAATGGCTTGTATTAAGCAATTGATCAAAGACTATTACATATATTTACATAGAGAACCCTAACAACTAGATAATACCACATAGGGTAATATCAAATACAAGATAAACTTAACCACAACTCTAAATAATTAAGTACATAATATCACAACTCTAGATAATTACCATATTAGATAATTATCATATTGACAAGGCTTAACTGGCCAGATTGAAACAATATTTCTGACAGCTAAAGCATCTAAAATCCAATTAGGTCTATCATAATAAAACGATACAAAGAACAACCAATGATATAATGAAATTCCAGCATGGATATAATTAAACTAAAACTAAATATATGGGCAAAGCAACCAAAACAAACCTAGAAGTTCTAGATCTAGAGATTTTACTTCATCCTTGCAACCTTAAACTCATGTTGCTCTCTATATCTTCAATCCTTATCCGATAGTCCATGGATTCATGCCTTCCCCCATCAGATCTGTTGAGAGAACATCTAAAAAAAAAGAGGGGGGGGGGGAGGGGGAGGAAGAGGATCTGAGATCCCCAACCGGAGAAAATGGACGGTGAGCAGAAAAAATCCATTAAGGGTGAACAAAACTTCCAAAAAAATGGAAGTGCTAAGGCTCCCAGACGGGAGAGCTAACTACAGCGCACAAAAATAGCGAAAAAAAAATGAAATTTGAGCTCTCCCATCCCCATTAATGGCGGATCCATCCCCATTAATGGCGGATGGGGGAGAAAAAGGGAAAAAAATCATTTTTGCAGTCTAGAGAGAAAGGTGAGCGTGGGGTAGAGAGAGAGAGTTTTAACAATGAGATACTCGCAAGCATACTCTATCTATTCAAAAATAATTATCAATGTCTTTTATGTATTACTTCTGTCTCGAAAAAAAAAAGTATACATTGAGTGTTGAAATTTGTACTAGTTCCATTACAAATTTAGGAAGTCAACGTGAACTGGAGTAGTTTTTATTTTTTATTTTTTATTTTTTTTTTATTTTTTTTTTGAGACAAAGGAACTATACCCTACATACTAAAAGAGAGAGAATTCGAGGCAAATGGCATGAAATTGGCTAACTTATTTTAAAAATTAGGAAATAAAACTCAATTAGGTGTTGTAATTTTTTAATGTAATTATTTAATTTCACTTTTTTTATAATTTAAAAATTTTATATTTACCTTATTAGTTACAAGCGGTTACAAAATAAGTCATAGAAAATCTGAATAACCAAAAATCTTAACACCTCTAGGCTGGTCGTGTCAGTAAAGGCATTGCCCCTAAATATTTCAGTTATTCAGTTTGAGAGTTTTGAGAATAGATTTCAGTAAAAAATATAGTCTCTTCATTTGTTACATTTGTGGAGTTTGCATCCATTTTGGGTTATACTCTCTGGTAGGGTGTCAAGCCAACAAACAATTTAACCTATTTCCAAACTAATGTAGTACAGGAAAGTAAGGTTGTCTCCTCAGGGAATGGTGAATTTCTCTCTTTTAAATCAAGTAACCAAAAGGGGGGGTTTTGAGTTGTTGAAATAAATTGCAAACAATACAAATTGCAAACAATAGCTAAAATGATTCAAACAATTAATGAGAAAATATCTAGCTAAAGGGTTTGTATATCCACCTTGATTTAAACAGTTGATCATAGATGCAATGATATTATCATTAACTTATGAGTAGATTAGTTTTCATTGTTGGAACCTCCAAACAATTCAATCTTTCATTTAGTTCAATGATTAAGAAACCTTCATTAATCATATACTAGTCGAAAACTAATCTTGGAACCTCCAAAGATTTAGAAAACTACTACATTAAACACATAGACCCAATACCAATTCCTATAAAACAAACCTTGTTTTATATTAAACCGGATTACTTGTTCTTATAACATAAATAATTACTTACCAAGTAATTAAATTATATTATACCCTATTTAAACAACAAACCTTGTTGTTTTATTGGTTTTAGATTATTAAGAAGCACCGAATGCTACCAGCTATTCATGAATCCACAATAATCATATCAATCATGCCATAGAACAAGCAATTACTCACAAGAAATTCAGAGAAAAACAACATTTAAATCTCACAATTATTCAAACCAAGACTTCAATACCCTTCAACCAGATGAATGAATTTAGCTACTCATCATGAAAACTGAATCACAAGAAAAGTTCATTGAATAATATTACCGATTGATGTCTATGAACTCGGAAGACTCCAAAAATGAAGAAAGTGCGTTTGAAAGCTCCTTAAAAGTGGAAAACTACGTCTATTTTTATTCTACTACCTACCACTCTTTCAAAATGAAAAGAAAAGTCTATTTATATTCAGAATATAGGTCAGCCGCAGCACCCTTCTCAGAAATCCGCAGCAGCAAATTAACTTTTCCGAGATTTGCATATTGGTCCCTCAAATTTGGCAAAATTACATTTTGACCCCAAAACTTTTTCAATTTTTCATTTTAGTCCCTGTTTCGGTTTGGCCAAACGGGAATGCAGCTTCAATGCTGGAATTTCTTCTCTATAGCTCAATTTTGGACTGAGATTCGTGTGCCCACACGAGAATGTGATGTCATTGCTCCTTCTTGTGCTTCCTTGTCAAAATGCTCCAAAAATGTGTGTTTATGAAACATTTTGCTCCATCTCATCTCTAAGGACTCCTAGGAACCAAAAACATCAAAATACATAATATAAGTGCACAATCTAATCCAAAATACTATACAAATACCTATAAATAATATGAAACTTCAAGACCTATCAAACTTAGATTTTTGCTTGTCCTCAAGCAAACACAACTCAAAGTAAACATGATAATACCCTTCCAACTGACTCTAACATGCAAAAACAACAAAGAGAATTGTCAAAACTTGTCTCAGATTCTAGTCTCATCAGAGACAAATGATGTACACCACAGTTCAGTACCCTTTAATCAAGTCAGAAACTCACTTCCGTGAGTGTGTGAAACAGACCACAAAACAAAGTGTTGCTTAACCTAAGATTAGATTCAATTACTTTCAAGTGGATATTCTTGTGATCAGTACCTATTTCCTTCTTGCCTTCAACTAGGGTATTCTTACTGAGGTTCCGATCTAAGGGCTTCCTCTCATTTTCTGCAAGCATCATTGGCTGCATCATTCACCCTCGTACCTTTTCATCCATTTGTCCAAATTGGCTTTTCTTCTGGATCTTTCCCACTCAGGCCTATACCAAGCACATATTTCAGCAACTATGGTAATCTAAGCATTTTCTATTTAAACTCACCAGGCCTGAAGACACTCCTCTCTTTGGTGCCATACCTCACCTCTCAAGGGATTAAATGCCACATTGGACACTCTGCCTATACTCCCTCATTAGATAAAGCTTTTAACCTCATATTCAACCGCCAACTTTCCCCTTTTTTCCAAGGTATTTAGGCTAATACAAACCACTATGGGCTCGATTCGAGGCTGCCATAATATGTAGGGTTGCCTTAGTCTAATTCCCAGATTCACAGTCCCCCCAGGTTTCAGACAAGTGGACTCCAGTATAAGATCACAACAATGCATTAATGCATTCAAGATTTTAAAAGTTTAAGCCCAAAGCAAACACATTGTCAAGTGGAATGTTGTGCATGAAGATGTGGTCATGAGTTTCTAACATGCTTAAGAGTGATCCTGAACAGGTATCTTTATAATCATATGTAACCCTCAAAATTGAATTCATCATCGACTATTGACAATTCTCTTTTTTTTTTTTTTAGACAAACACAACACAAAATCTATAAAATAAAAGGCCATTATTTAGGCACAAGGAAAGAAAAGGCACATTATTTATAAAATAAAAGAAATCATAGACTGGAAAAGAAACAAGAAAATAAAGTAAATAAAAAAAAAACTAAAAATGGAATATAACTTCCCTAAATCAATTTCTATGGAAAAGGGAATGTGGGTTGAGTGGAAGTATTAGAATTGGAACCCGGCGGCACCAGATGTAGATTTCCATGGATCAACTCTGCATAACTAAGCTTAAGTTGGCGGTTTTCCTCTTCTAACTTGTCCACACGTGCACCAATGGTCACAAGTTGTTCTTGGAGCTGGTGAATGAGGACCATGGCATCTTTGGTATTAGGTGTATCATTGGAATTCTCCTGAAGATCGCCTGTAGAGGACGCAACAGCTTTTTCCAAAGGTAGTGTTACCCAAGGAATATTAAACACATATTGTCCTTTGTAAAAATGCACCAATTTCATACGTTGCAAGCAAACCAAATCTAAAGGTTCCATGGAACACTCTTCATGCAAATTATGAATTTTCAATTTACGAAATAATTGAACAATTTCATCATATATACCCAATGTGCACATTGATTCTTTCTGGAAGAATTTACCTGGAAAGAATTTGTGTGTCTTACAATCATCATACCTGTCTTGGTGAGCTTTGACAGAGAATTTTAATGCACCTCCCATTGCAGCAGTAGAAGGTGGAAGCACACCTCGACCACCCTTGTGGCAGGATTGAAAGCGAGGGCCAAGTTCTGACTTTGGCAAAAGCTTTGGTGCGGTCTTCAATTGAGGCTTTGAAGGACGAGAAGACTTATTTGCCTTGGCCACTTGAGCTTTCTTTTGAATTTTTGCAGCGGCTGCTCGGACAGGATTCTTTCGAACTGGTACAGCTTGAGATTGTCTCCCCATGATGTGTGGCACTTCTCAAACTGTGATTTAGATGACAACAAAAGAGACCGCCGTCGGATGCAAAAATTGTTATCAACAAAGACAGGAAATTCTTCACTTGGAGATTGCTGTCACTGGTGGTAGGATAGCAATTGAAGTTAGAGACGTGAAAGCCGCCTGTTCTTGAGGGAGAAAGAAATAAGAAAAAGAAAAAAAAAATTACGTAATGATCATTGTTGCCAAGAGAACAAGAGAAAGCCTATTAGGTTACGTACTTTTGATATTTATTAATGTGCATGAACTCTCTTTTTTTTTTCTTTTTTTTTTAAAAAAAAAATAAAAAAAAAAAACGTGCGCAACTACAAAAAACTGGAATTTCCAGAGAAGTAGAGTTCAAAGGGTGTGTGAACTCTTTGTGTTTTTTTTTAAATAATAATAATTAAAAAAATATTAAAAAAATAATAAATAAATAAAATAAATATAAAATTGGAATGGGCAAACGGGAACATGGATTCTTTGCTGGAATTCTTGTTGCTGCCCAAAAAAAATTGGATCCCATTTTTGCGTGGGCACACGGGAAATATGTTGCAGCATTTTTCACGCGTAGACTAACTCCATTAACCGTTTGGGCATTTGGGAATATGCTCTCTTTGCTGCCCAAAATCCACAATTTTTCCAATTTCTTCGTTTGGGCAAACGAGAACAAACCATCATGGTTGAATCTTGCACCAAATCTCTAATTTTCTCCTGCCAACTTAAAACAACTCACAAACTATTAGCAAAAATAAAGAAGAAAAACAAAATGAAAAAAAAATAAAAATAAAATAAAATAAAAAGCATTGGGTTGCCTCCCAACAAGCGCCACTCTTTAACGTCTTCGGCTAGACATGGTGCTTGCTCTAGTTACTCATAAATGGGAGGAAGTAAGTTAACTTCTTCCACATTAACAACTTCAGAATTAGAAAGAAAAGGTTTCAGCCTATGACCATTCACTTTTAAAACTCTATTAGACTCTAAACCTTTAATTTCAATAACACCATGAGGAGAAACTCTTACCACCATATATGGTCCATTCCACCTAGACTTTAACTTACCTGGCATCATCTTTAGCTTAGAATCAAAGAGGAGAACCTTTTGGCCAACTACAAACTCTTTCTTTCGCAAGAACTGGTCATGAATGAGTTTTGATCTCTCTTTGTACATTCGGGCATTATCATATTCCTCCAAACGAATTTCCTCCAATTCTTGAAGTTGTAACTTCCTTTCTACACCAGCGCCATCAGCATTCATGTTGCATTGCTTAACTGCCCAAAAAGCACGATGTTCAATTTCAACTGGTAAATGACACATCTTACCAAAAACTAACCTGCAAGGTGACATTCCAATAGGAGTTTTATATGCAGTGCGATAGGCCCACAAAGCATCATCTAAACGCAAACTCCAATCTTTACGGCTAGGATTTACAGTCTTTTCCAAGATGTTCTTTATCTCCCGATTTGAAACCTCGGCTTGGCCATTGGTTTGGGGTGATAAGTCGTGGATATCCGATGGTGAACCCCATACTTACGCATCAATGCTTCAATCGTGCGATTGCAAAAATGGGTACCTTGGTCACTGATAATTGCTCGTGGAACACCGAACCTACTAAAGATGTTAGACTTAAGAAATCCTGAAACAACCTTAGAATCATTAGTTCGGGTCGCCTTTGCTTCTACCCACTTCGAGACATAATCAACAGCAAGCAATATGTAAAAATTTTCACATGAACTAGGAAAAGGTCCCATAAAGTCCATACCCCATACATCAAATATTCACAAAACAACATAGGGGTTTGTGGCATTTCATTCCTAAAAGATATGTTACCTGTCATTTGACACTTTTCACAACCTTTACAAAACTCATAGGCATCTTTGAACAATGTTTCCCAATAAAATCCACTATCTAAAACTTTCCTAGTGTTCTTTTGGACCAAAATGGCCACCACATGCATAAACATGACAGTAAGTAAGAATAGAATGAATTTCTTTATCGGAACACATCTACGAATGATTTGATCGAGCCTATTTTCCACGAGATAAGGGTCATCCCATATATAATATTTAAAATTTGATTTCAGCTTATTTTTCTGAAAAGTTCTCATGCCAGATGGAAATTTTCCAGCAGTTAAGAAATTTACCATGTCAGCAAACCAAGGTTCCTTACCTTGCATTGCCCAAAGTTGCTCATCCGGAAAAGATTCAGAAATGGGTAATGGATCTTCTTCGCAAATCAATCTGCTCAAATGGTCAGCAACCGAATTGTCAACTCCTTTGCGATCTTTAATCTCCCAATCAAACTCTTGTAGGAGGAGGACCCATCTTATGAGCCGTGGTTTTGATTCTTTCTTCCCTAAGAGATACTTCAAAGCTGCATGATCAGAATAAATAACAATTTTAGAGCCCAATAAATAAGACCTAAACTTTTCAAATGCAAAAACAATAGCTAGAAGTTCTTTTTCAGTTGTAGTGTAGTTGCATTGAGCGGGATTCAATGTCTTTGATGCATAATAGATGACATGGCTATTTTTCCCCCAACTCTCTGCCCCAATACTGCTCCTATGGCATATTGACTTGCATCACACATAATCTCAAAAGGCAACTCCCAATTTGGGGGTTGTATGATTGGTGATGAGGTAAGCAGCTTCTTCAATGTCTCAAATGCTTCCTTGCATTCCCTACCAAATTCAAATGTAACATCATTTTGCAACAAGCGAGACATTGGTTGAGCAATCTTGGAAAAATCTTTGATGAATCTTCGATAGAAACCTGCATGCCCAAGAAAACTACGAACCTCTCTCACATTAGTAGGAAATGGTAAACTAGCAATCAAATCAACCTTAGCCTTATCTACCTCAATTCCTCTTTTAGAAACAACATGTCCCAAAACTATCCCTTCTCTAACCATAAAATGACATTTTTCATAATTAAGAACAAGGTTAGTTTCAATACAACGGTTCAAAACTTTTGACAAGTTACTTAGACAATGATCAAAAGAATCACCATACACAGTGAAATCATCCATGAAAATCTCAATGCAATTCTCAATCAAGTCGAAAAATACTCATCATACATCTTTGAAAAGTACCGGTGCGTTGCATAAACCGAAAGGCATGCGACGATATGCAAAAGTGCCAAAGGGACAAGTAAAAGTGGTTTTATCTTGATCCTCGGGGCTACAACAATCTGATGATAACCGAATATCCATCTAAAAGCGAAAAATACCTTACCCGCCAATCTCTCTAGCATCCGATCAATGAAAGGAAGTGGAAAATGATCTTTCCTAGTGGCGGCATTCAACTTTCGAAAATCAATACACATCCGCCATCCAGTTTGCAATCTCATGGGCACTAACTCATTATTATCATTTTTTTACCAAAGTAAAACCAGCTTTCTTGGGAACTACATGCACAGGACTTACCCATTTACTATCAGAAATAGGATAAATGATTCCTAAATCCCATAGTTTCAAAATCTCTTTTAGCACCACTTCTTTCATTGCAGGATTTAGCTTACATTGGGGATCACGAACAGGCTTGGACTCAGGCTCAAGCAATATACGATGCATGCAGACAGAAGGACTAATACCTTTTATATCAGCTAGTGTCCACCCAATTGCTGTCTTGTTTTCCTTCAAAAGCTGAATCAAACCTTCCTCTTGCTCCTCAGTTAAATCATTGGCAATGATCACAGGCAATGTATCATCATCTCCCAAATAGACATATTTGAGATGTACAGGCAAGGGCTTCAACTCAAGTTTAGGAGCCTGTTCAACAGAAGGAAAGATTCTCTCATAAGTAGTAGGCAATTTTTCAAATTCATTTGCTAACCTGAAAGGAGCTGGAGGCGCGAAATGTAACGCCATAGTTGCTTCTTTAAGCTCAGCATTGCCTTCCACTTGTTCAGCATGTTCTGTTAAATTATTTCTAAGCACCACACCCAACTTATCCTGCATCAAATCTCTTTCCACATTTTCTTGCAAACAATCATCAATTATGCTAACATCAAAAACAGATTCATGATCATCTGGGTATTTCATTGCATTATAAACATTAAACACTACAGCATGATCATTAAAACGAAAAGTTACAATGCCAGATTCCATATCAATGTTAGCTTTAGCTGTTTTCAGAAATGATCTTCCAAGCAAAATAACAGCTTCATCAAGTGATATATCATTTCCCATGTCAATAATGTAAAAATCAGCAGGGAAAACTAATTCATTAGCTCTAATTAGAACATCTTCAATCATGCCTTCCGGATGTGTAGTAGACCTATCAGCTAATTGAATTACTACATTAGTTGACTTCATGGGTCCAAGATTTAAATAACTAAAGAGTGACAATGGCATGACATTAATTGAAGACCCTAAATCAAGCATTGCCTTTTCAATTCTTTTTGTACCAATTATGCAAGGTATAGCAAAAACACCCGGATCCTTACATTTTTGTGGCAACTTGACATTATTTGGCAACTTGAAATCACCTTGTATTGCTGCTGACATTATTTGGCTAGCCACAATTTTTCCTTCACTCTCTTGCCTTTTCTTTTTCATGCACCGGTCCTTTAAAAACTTGGCATACTTTGGCATTTGATCAATTGCTTCTAAGAGAGGAATGTTGATTTCAACCTTGCGAAAGGTCTCATATATTTCTTTTTCTTCCTCCTCTTTCTTTGATTTAGCCAACCTGCCAGGAAAAGGTGGAGAAATTAAAACTTTTTGCCCAGGTTTGGCTAACTCATTATTTACCTCTTTTTCTGGTGTCACTAAAGGATCAGAAATCTCTTCATCTTGAGTTTTTGGTGACTCTTGAATTGGAGGTAAATTACTCTGCAACTCCTTCCCACTACGAAGTGTCATGGCACTAGCATTTTCTTTTGGATTTATCTCTACTTGCGCAGGAAGCTTTCCTTTCCCAGAATCCAGCCTATTCACTGTAGTTGATAACTGTGACATTTGCTTCTCTAAATTCTGGATGCTAGCACGTGTTTCCTGTGTAAAACTTTGGGTATGAGTGGCCAAATTAGTCACAATTTCCTCTAAAGACATACCTGGTTTAGAAGAAGATGCTTGAGGTTGTTGATATGGTTGTCTCATAGGTGGTGGTTGATATGGTTGCTGCTGAAACACGGTTGTCTATTTCCATAAGCTGAAATTGGGGTGATCTCGCCATCCAGATTGTATGTATTCGAATAAGGATCATATCTCCGTTGTGACCGACTGTAAATCCTCCAACCGCATTTACTCGCTCATTGTGGTCATCTTGAAGTGTTGGGCACATATCGTCGGATGATCCACCATATAACAAAAATCACATGTCTTCACCTGTTTTACTTGCCCTGCAGCCAGTTGTCTTACCAAAGATGTTAGTTCATCTAAATGTTTATCAGTGGAAGAGCGTACCTCATTAACACGTGTGCTGACTGTGTCTTCTCTTTTGGAGAACTGTTGAGAAGTTTCTGCCATAGTTGAAATTAGCTGCCTTGCTTGTGCTATCGTCTTATTCATCATAGCTCCACCACTTGCTGAGTCTAGCTTATTTCTATCCACTTCACAGAGTCCTTCATAGAAATATTGTAGGAACAACTGCTCTGGAATCTGATGTTGAGGACAACTGTTACACAAACGTTTGAATCTCTTCCAATATTCATGCAATGTTTCACTATAGCGTTGGCGGATTCCGCTGATATCTTTTCTAATGTTTGCTGCACGCGATGCTGGAAAGAATTGCTCCAAAAACTGCCTCTTCAACTCACCCCAAGTAGTGATAGAATTGGGTGGCAAATCATAGAGCCAACAATTGGCATCACCCTCCAATGAAAATGGAAAGGCTTGTAATTGAACCCTCTCCTCAGTAACTCCTTCTTTTTTAACATTTTTGCATACTGCTTGGAATGCCTTCAAGTGTTTGTGAGGATCTTCACCTGCAAGACCATGAAATTTAGGCAATAAATGAATTATACCAGGTTTAAGTTCAAAAGGTACCGTAGTTGCAGGCAAAACGATGCATAATGATTGTTGATCAACATTTGGAGTTGCCAACTCTCTCAAAGTTAAATTTTCAGCCATTTCTTCTCCTTCAGATTCTTCTTCGAATTCAGATGAAAATTCTTCAGAAATGGAACGTTCCTCTTCTTCTCCTTCTTGATAAGCTCTAGTAGGTTTAGATGTAGAACCTAAAAGTAACCTTTCCTACTTCTTCGCCGCCTTGATAGCTCTAGCTGTCTTCTCTATTTCTGCGTCAAAGACAAGTTCACCTGTACGAATAGAGCACGGCATAAACTAGAACAAAAATAAAATAACAAAACTTAAAAGAAACAAATCAATTATCACCGTTCCCCGGCAACGGCGCCATTTTGGTAGGGTGTCAAGCCAACAAACAATTTAACTTATTTCCAAACTAATGTAGTACAGGAAAGTAAGGTTGTCTCCTCAGGGAATGGTGAATTTCTCTCTTTTAAATCAAGTAACCAAAAGGGGGGGTTTTTAGTTGTTGAAATAAATTGCAAACAATAGCTAAAATGATTCAAACAATTAATGAGAAAATATCTAGCTAAAGGGTTTGTATATCCACCTTGATTTAAACAGTTGATCATAGATGCAATGATATTATCATTAACTTATGAGTAGATTAGTTTTCATTGTTGGAACCTCCAAACAATTCAATCTTTCATTTAGTTCAATGATTAAGAAACCTTCATTAATCATATACTAGTCGAAAACTAATCTTGGAACCTCCAAAGATTTAGAAAACTACTACATTAAACACATAGACCCAATCCCAATTCCTATAAAACAAACCTTGTTTTATATTAAACCGGATTACTTGTTCTTATAACATAAATAATTACTTACCAAGTAATTAAATTATATTATACCCTATTTAAACAACAAACCTTGTTGTTTTATTAGTTTTAGATTATTAAGAAGCACCGAATGCTACCAGCTATTCATGAATCCACAATAATCATATCAATCATGCCATAGAACAAGCAATTACTCACAAGAAATTCAGAGAAAAACAACATTTAAATCTCACAACTATTCAAACCAAGACTTCAATACCCTTCAACCAGATGAATGAATTTAGCTACTCATCATGAAAATTGAATCACAAGAAAAATTCATTGAACAATATTACCGATTGATGTCTATGAACTCGGAAGACTCCAAAAATGAAGAAAGTGCGTTTGAAAGCTCCTTAAAAGTGGAAAACTAGGTCTATTTTTATTCTACTACCTACCACTCTTTCAAAATGAAAAGAAAAGTCTATTTATATTCAGAATATAGGTCAGCCGCAGCACCCTTCTCAGAAATCCGCAGCAGCAAATTAACTTTTCCGAGATTTGCATATTGGTCCCTCAAATTTGGCAAAATTACATTTTGACTCCAAAACTTTTTCAATTTTTCATTTTAGTCCCTGTTTCGGTTTGGCCAAATGGGAATGCAGCTTCAATGCTGGAATTTCTTCTCTATAGCTCAATTTTGGACTGAGATTCGTGTGCCCACACGAGAATGTGATGTCATTGCTCCTTCTTGTGTTTCCTTGTCAAAATGCTCCAAAAATGTGTGTTTATGAAACATTTTACTCCATCTCATCTCTAAGGACTCCTAGGAACCAAAAACATCAAAATACATAATATAAATGCACAATCTAATCCAAAATACTATACAAATACCTATAAATAATATGAAACTTCAAGACCTATCACTCTCTCTTATATTTGAAGTAATTTGGTAGGTGTTTTGTATACACCATTTGGTGTTTGTATTTTGGCCTATCATAATAAACTTTACTCATCCTTCACTTGTGAATGTAGGTTAATTGACCGAACCATGTAAATTATTATGTCGTGTTTTCTATATATTTTCTCATTTTGTGTCTTTATTATTTTCTTTCGGAGTTATCATAAATTTATTGGTTCCGTAACCTAACAATATTCGTAAAAAAGGTAAGCAAGGGGAGTTTCGTTCCGAAACAAACAATCAATGAAAATATATTGCACTTCAGCGGCGGAACTAGCATAGTGGCAGGGGGTCAGGGTACCCCCGGCGATCGGAATTCCCGTCAAGTTTCCTATGGCCGGAGCTCTAATCGGTTCCGTCTTTTCCCGTTCAGCCCCCCCCCCCCCCCCAATTTTCATAAGAAAAGACTAGAGAAATCTACGTCCAAAGGAGAGAGGGAGAGGATCAAAATTTTGGTAAGAAAATTTTTCATTGGAACTGCCGGCGGAAGTTACTGTGGCGGCCGGCAGGAGTTGCAGATGATATATGAAGAAGAAGATGTAGAAGGTTTAATAATGATTTATTATTACCAATTGGTTCCTATACTTTGAGAGTTTTTCCAATGAACCCCATTCTCATATTCAAAACTTAGAATGTGTTTTTTTTTTAATTCATCAGTTCCTATTGTTCGTATGGTTTATAATGTGACCCTTTTTCGTCCAAGTTTTTAAAAACAATTTGAAAAGTTTTTTTATATACAAATTGATATATATCATGTATAAAAATGTATCAAACTTATGAAAAAGAGAAAAAAAAAATAATCATATTCAAAATCCGACCCCCCAAAACTCGAAGTCTAGTTCTGCCATTGCTGCATTTTATGGGATGGTGAAGACTGGGCAACCCAAGGTGGCCGTGTCAAGACCGATTGGTCGAACCAACCATTTACGATTTACTATCAGAACTTCAACCCGGTCGGTTGTGTTGTTCCGGCACAACCCGTCTCGCCGCCTTGTAATCCGACGTGGCAGCCTCAAGACCTTGATCCTAAAGGCCGGAATTTGATCAGATGGGTTCAGCAAAAAAATCCATAATCTACAACTAGTGTGTGGATTGGGTCAGGTTCCCTCGTCATCGTCCTCGTGAATGCCGGGGCACCAGGTTCTAAAGTTCTTACTACATTACATCATCGGAGTGAGTTAAACTTCCAGATTTGATTAAAAGACTCGGCGATATAACCATACTGATGTATAGTTGGAGTCACAAGCTTCCTTTCATTTCTTTTTTGTAAAAAGGAACGTCAAAATTCAAGGTTTTTGTTATATCTTTTTTGCATGATGTAAAGAACGTATTGTGCCCAAACGTATTTTAAACTCTAAACAGACTTTTTGGGCTTAAAAGTCTTTTTAAAACTCTTGTCCAAATGGAGCCCGAGTTTGTATATATTATATACATTTATGTGGCTACAATGTTATTTTCTTTCCTCTGAATTATTGGCTTTTTAAGTAACTTGCTCACGCTTCTTCTTTTAAGAATATATTCACTATGTTTTAAAATGATTGTCTAATTTATTATATTTATTTTGAGTTCGATTTGTGTTACAAATTTAAATTTAATTAAATTGGATAGTCATTTTATAACGGATGGAGTGTACAGGGATTGAATAGATGGCTAACAAAAAGTAAAAAGAAAGTCACATGAATGTGCATTTAGGCCTATAAGGCTTGCCTTCTAGAGATATTTAATTGAAACTCACAGGTTATTTAGTTATTTATATCATTTTCCCACTGTTTTGAAAACTTGTCATGTTTCATGACTTCTTTGTGTTATGGATAATTTTTGTGGGATGTAAGCCGTGTGTGTATATAGAAAAGGAATTGACCATGGACCATTGACTGATCATCCAATTGTTGACTATCTAAAACCAGATAAGTTAGAGTATAACACGAGTTGGATTGACTGGTCATCCTAATTAATTGACACTGAAACTCTGTAATTTCTTTTCTTTTTCACTTCACCATCGGCAATTTGTCAAGTGTATCGTGGTTTTTCTTTTTTTCTTTTTTTTTTTTTTTTGGAAAAGATACCTGTGTACTGAAATAAGATTTGCCAAAACTAGGTGCTGCATAAAATCTTCAGTCTCATCAATCTCAATACAATATGCTTTTTCTTGTAGGCGATTTTTTTCTTTTTTCTTTTCGAAAAGTTACGTGAACCGCGACTATAAACGTGCTTATCAATATCGATTGTCTCCTGCATAGTAGTATTAGACTATTAATAATTTCTCTGATATGCAGAATTTGTACGAAACAAAGATTAAAAAACCTTCATAAAAAATGCTTGTCAGAATATGAAATCCATAGGCTCTGAATTAGTAAGATGTCGAGCATCACCAACAATCCATATAATTCAACACAATATTACACTAGCACATCAGCATTCCACTATAATCTCACTTTACACACTTTTTTCCTACAATAATATTACCCTTATTACCCATATAATTTTGGACCCACAGCTACCCCACTATTATTACCTCACATCTATCCTACTATTAATACTATACTATTTATAAAAATAATTATATTTATTTTCAATAATAATTAAATTTATTTTTCATAATTACATTTTTTATATACAAAAAATAACATTTATGTATGATTTTTAAAGTACATTATATAATTTTATTATTTTTAAAAAAGTATAAAAATATAATTAAATAAAATAAGAATATAAAGAAGCTTAATAATCATTGAGTGAACAATATATTACTAAAGCAAAAGTATTCTTTTTAAAAATAAAAAATAAAACAAAATTTATACAAAAAATGACACGAAATAAAAAGTAGAATAGTTAATTTAAAAATAACCTTAACAAAATTTTGATAAAAGTGGACGTTGATGGAGATAGCTAAAAATATAAAAATATTTAAAATTAATTAATAACATTAATCCTCATCATCGATATTATTTTGAAAATAAAAATAAAATTAACCAAAAAAATAAAAACAAAAAAGGAAATAAAAATCTGCAAAATGCATATGAAGAAAAGAAGAAAAAAAATTAGAGGAAAAAAGGAGGTTGGCCATGTTGTAGGCCCCGTCCGCGCCCACTTGTTGTCAAATTAACCCGTGTGAAATATTTTACATCCCTGACATCATTATCCCACTCACAATGAATGACTTGTTTATTTGCTCTGACATTACACAACAATTCTACCATTGTTGTGAATGCCCTAACCAAGAAAATTGAACAAATTGGCCACGTGATGTGTCTGCTCGCACCAATATCGAAATAATTTCTAAGTTCTTTTCTTAAAAAAAAAAAATTGTTAGCAAAATAAAAATACTATTTACTGAACTAAGATATTTACTTTGGTACAAAAGGAGTAGAGTGGTTACATATTGTACAATGCGCAATTATATCTACTGACTTAGATTTGCAACTTCAACACCAAAAAACGAAAATGAAGAAGAAATTAAGTCGATGTCTTACATGACGTTCCTTTTTTTTTCTTTTTTTTTCTTTTTTTGGTTACAACATAACGTTCCATTATTGATTAGGAGAAAGTTATGGATGAGATTTCTCCTGGTCCAGGGAAATAAGTGCCCTTGAAAAAAGCATTTAGCCATGTGTTTTACAAAAATGTCGTGATTCAAAACATCACCATTCACCACAACTCCATAAAGACGGAAAACTCCATATATATCATGATTTCTTATGATAATTATATTGGTTTGTCGTTAGTTACAACTTTAAAGTAGCACTTTGAGCAAACTTTAATGAAATGCACTTTGCTTGAATACAAATCCAACGTGAACATATTACTTGGATCCGTTGTTTTTAGTCAATTCTATTGGGTATAAATAAACAAGAACCCGAAATTAACTCGTAACGGAAACTAATTTTAATTCGAGTCCGTCCATCCATCCATCAACATTTATTCCAGAAGAACAAAAAGAGCGCATGGATTCTGCCAAAAATGCCATTTGAAAATCTGCGACTTTAAAAGCCCTTTTTTTTACCACGTGATGTGTAGCACGGCTGTAAAGCACTTCTAAGTTCGAACCCAGAAAATTCTCCAACGGCTTAAAAAGTTAGCTCAATAACCATTATTCGTTTTCTTGCCTTCCTCTCTTTGCCCCTTTTCTGGCTTCTTAATGATTGTTAACTCAAAAAACATCAATCAATTATTAATTAGGTTAAAAAAAACTTAGACGCGATTATTTATTTAAATTAAAATAGACTTTGACCACCTATTTTTGTTTCCTTTAAACCCTTATTTGTTTGCTCGTCAACCGTTACAGTAAGATCAACTAAACCTAACTGGATATTTATACATTTATAGCAATTTGCAAGATAAGAATTACAAAAGGAAAAAAAAAAGTAAAATGAAGGACGAAAATGAAAGACAACTAACAGCAGCTCTACAACTAATTTAATCATCACCCACCCTCTAACGTACGGTGGATGCAACAGAATGAGCCCAGAACTTGAGTTGATTTTTGACTTCCGAATCATTGTTCCCCGTGGCTGAAATCCTCAAATTCATCAAGATTTGATCTTTCTTCTTCAATTTTTGTGCTTTTGCTTCGGTTTCAAGAACCGCCCATGCCTCAGAAAGATAAGGCCTTGAAGCTCTGTTTTCCTCTGTTCCGGCGGAAACATTTTTCCCAAGTCTTTGCAATCCAGGAATAATCGAAACCAAACTCGAATCATCTTTGTCTTCATCAGAAAACACAAATCCCAGATCCATAAACCCTTTTAGCTCCTCAAATTCAAGCTCCGACAAACTCCTGCTACCATTTATCCCTCTTCTCTTTCCCCTGTTCTTCGTTTTTCTTCCCTCGCTGTAACTAATATCCGCCCCATTCTTTTCTGTATTGTCTGCTGGTGGGACCTCTGATTTAACCGGAAAACCCCCAACTTCTTTACCGGAATAAATAGTTTCAAGCTTGGGCCCATGAAGAACAGACTTTGGGGAAGGGGAAGAACTGGAATTGGAATCAGAAGAAGAACCTAAATCTAAGGATGAACTCAAAGCTTGGTCACTATAAGACCTCACCATAAATGATGGGGTTTGAGAAAGCTTCATTAATGGCGAATGCTGCTCGAACTCTGCATCAGTATTCATATCCAGAACTGGATTTGACGAGATGGGTTTGGCTGTTTTCCCAAGAATTTGATTCTCAAACCAATAAAAGTCAAAGAGGTTTATTAGTACTTCATATTCATTTGCCATTTCTAGTGTTTGGCAATGATTGAAGAAGAAGAAGAAGAAGAAGAACTAGTAAACAGTAATACTCTACCCTCCCGAGTCCTCCTCTCTATGCCTGGCATATCTGTCCTCTTTTGAGAATCTAGATTCTTATTTATATTGGCCTCAAATGAGAGAGGTTTTAAAAGGGGGGTTAGAATTAGAAGTAAACACGGGACCCGTCAACTCATATGGTTGACTTTCCCTATTTTTACAGTTGAATTACATCAACATGTACCGGCGATTGTTGCCCAGATTGTAACGGTAATTTTTTAATACCGACAAAACAGTGACGTTCGTACTCCCTTTTTCCTTTGGAGGAGTTTTTCTTTCCGAAACCAAGGCCTCGGAAAAAATTGACTAATCTACTCTAAGTTTTACATGCGTTGTTAATTCTATCGTATTCTTTTTCGATTAGTCAATATTACCTTAAGCTATTCAACCGTTAGTGAATTTTGTCCAATTTGTCTTTTCTATTTAAATTAACGGATTTCTATTTATTTTAATTACAAAAATATCCTAATAATTTTTAAAATTATAAAAATAACCCTAAAAATTTACAAAAATAACAAAACAGTCCTTTTTCAGTTTTTATTTAATTCTTTTTTATTTTTTTAATATTTTCATAACTATAAAAATATACTATATGATCGTTAAAAAAAAACTATTTATTTTTAAACTCTAATGTACAAATTTATAATTTGATCTTTGTAAGTCATGTTTAATTTACATAAACATATTATTTTTTTAATAATATAGTTTAACGGTAATGATATTATTTTTTTAATCTATTTTTTTCAATCTAAAGAATAAGATTATTTAACTAAAACTAATTTTGCACAAAAAATAACACATTTAGCATAGATTAAAAAAGAAGTCATTGGTATACTTTAATGTATTACAATTTAATTCAACAGACTTTGGATTGTATCATAAAATTTAAAAAATAATTAAAACTAAAATATAAATTTTTCTGTAAAAGGTCAAGTACGAAAAGAAAGTAACAAAAAAAAAAAAAAACACATATTTCATTTCTACATTGGCCCAACACAAGAATATAGTGTCATGGCATTTACAAAAATGGTACAAAATATTTTATTAAAAAAATGTTTATATTCATCATTGCAAGGGTTTAACATTTTGCGATAATTTTTTAAGATATTAATATATCTAACTTTAGCAGAAAGTCTTTTTTTAAAAAAAATAATATAAATAAAATCTATTCCAGTACTGGACTCTACCTTTTTTTTAAAAAAAAAAAAAAGAAAAATTAGATTGCCCCAGTGAGAATCGAGACATCGAACACAGTAATTTTATCTCACATCCTAAATTACCTGACCATCTAACCCTCTTGCCTTTAGTGGACCCCACTTAAATATGGATAAAATCACTCTCCCAGTTAGAAATCCTTTGGTAAGACTTAATCTTATATCTACTCTCATGAAACAGAAAATTTGGCCAATTATTGTTTACTCTATGCTAAATTTTTTAATTTTTTGTAAAAAAATTAGTTTTAGTTAAAAAAAATCTTATTCTTTAAATTGAAAAAAATGGATTAGAAAACTAATATCATTATTTTCTAGCCATAGTATTAAAAAAATTAATATGTTTATGTAAATCAACCATGAATTACAAATATGTATATCTATAAATTTGTGCAGTATTGTTTAAAAATAAATTTTTATTCTAAAAGATCATATAGTATATTTTTATAGTTATGAAAAATGGTAAAAAGAAATAGAAAACATAAAAAAAAAATTAAAAAAAATTGAAAAGAGACTATTTTGTTATTTTTACAAATTTTTAGGGTCATTTTTATAATTTTTAAAACTATTAGGATATTTTTGTAATTAAAACTAACAGAAAATCCGTTAGTTTAAACGGAAATTGGAAAATTGGACAAAATCGGCTAACGGTTGAATAGTTTAGGGTAATATTGACTAATCGAAAAAGAATAGGGTAGAATTGACAATGCATGTGAATGTTAGGGTAGATCGGCCAATTTTTTTCAAGGCCTCGTAACAATTACGCATGTCTCTCGCTTTTCCAAAGAAAAGAAAATTATGAATACGTAGGAAGAGTATTACAGTAATTTATCCGAGTGAAATGGAGTTTAATATACACATGTTTCAACTTTCAACACTAAAAAGGATGGAAAAAAACTGCGCTTCCCTCGAGATCAAACTTTGTAATATTACAGTTTCTTCATAAATATATTCCAAGTTTTTAACGTCAAAAAAAAAAAATAAATAAATAAATAAAATAGAAAGAAGGGAGAGAATGATTTGTAATAGTTTTATGTGACATTACTCTATATAATACTCTTTTCAAAGATTTAAGACGTTGCATTAATATTTACACATTAAGATTGGATTATCATTGTGTTATGGTTTCACAATTAATAAAATAAACATTGTAGATTTGAAGTACGTCACATAAATAATTTTTAGTTTCACTTAATCTCAAAATTTACATGTGGACTATATTTTTAGGACAAATAGAGTATGATTTTTTGCAGTAGTGGATATCACGCATTAAAATTTTCTCCTATTTTGTTACTCCCTCCATCTCCAAAAAAATAGTTCATATTGAATTTTGAGTTTTGTACTATTTTCAGTACAAATTTAAAAACTCAATATAGATTTTTTTTAGGACGAAGGTAGTATTTTTGTTTTGACATACAATGATGCAAATGTTCAGATACATTATTTCTTTTATTTTTTCTTTATTGTCCTTTTTTTTTTTTGAAGGAATGGAGAAAATAAATAGACATTTATTCCACGGGGAAAAAAAATTCCCTTTTCAAACTAAGGCAGTAAGGCCCATTGGAGCGTTACATATGATTTCAAGATTCCAGCGGCTTCATCTTTTTTCTTAGTGTAATTTTTGTTCCTGCTTCCTATCATTTGTATCTTTCCCCCCACAATAACAACATACCCATAATATCCCGATTCTGCTGGGTCAAGATTTACGCAACTTTGCTCTAATATATTACTCCCTCCATTTCAAAATGTAAATCTTTTTAGCCTCTATACATAAATTAAGGAGACAATCATTTAATAATTAATTTGTGTGTTAAATGTTTATTTTGCCCTTCATTAAATGTTTTGGAACTATAACCAAAAGTAAATGCAAAGTGGTTAACATCATTTATTGGGAACAAAGTTAGTTAATTAATCTTTAATTTATCTTGAAATCCTAAAACGACCTACATTTTGAAATATTTTTTCAAACTTAAAATGACCTACATTTTAAAATGAAAGGAGTAAGACAGATAGACTTTTAAGTTCAACTTAAAATACATTCGTGCATTTGATGTATAGATTTCCGGCAATATTTCAACAAAATTATATTTAAAAAAAAAAACGGAATTGAAAGGAGCCATTGCGATCTAGTTCATTATTAACACAAAATTAAAAGAAATGGACGTATCTTTTCCCCAGATAAAATAAATTAAAACGTGGACCTCTTTTTACATATAAAATTTGTAGAAATGTACAGATATCTTAATTTATATACTTTGATGATTTGGAGTCCATAATTCCATACAACATGTAAGGAGCCGGTTGGTCCAATTTGATTTTGTTGTCTTTGTTTCTTTTCTTTTTCTGGTACACCAATTTGACTTTGTTAATGCGTGAAGTTGAATATAATGAATGGCCACTTATTATATACGTACTGTAATTAATAATTTGTTTAAATTAGGATCCACGTAAAACGCGAGATTGCTCTCCCCTAACAAATTCCCTATGTGTGTTTATTAATCAAATAGATATCGAGATCTGCATTCTTCATTTTTTATTGATAAAATTAATGGAGAAAATCACTAAATATACCTTGAAAGTGACTAACGTAGGTAAAAATATGGCTTCCCTCCGATTATAGGGTTAAATGAAGACCAAAAGATGGCCTACATTTCGTTAGAAGATCACGTCAGATTATTTACTTGTAACTATTAACTAATTCGAGTTTGAAAGGCTAACTGATCATTCGAGTTTGAAATCACGCAGTATATGCTCAGAGGTCACAAAATATCCTCTTATCTTATGTCCCAAAATTATTATGCGGTTTAAATTTTCATTTTAATATAATTTGAACCCAAAAAAATAAAATCCTAAATTGAACAATAATTTTGGAATAAATGGAATACATATTTTTTTTCGTAACCATGCACGTGTACGTTCACTATGTTTTTAGGAGTAACTGCACTACTAGGTAACTAGTATTGAAAGTTGGACCAATTACAATCATTTTTTACTCCAAACTATTGCAGAGAGTATTTTATGTATGGGCGTTTATCTACGTTTTACGCGACTTTTCTGGAGGAAAAAAACAGGGGCCCAAAAGTGGGACAATTGACACAAACTGTGTCCAAATGCTAACTCCTACTGGTAACTTTATTGGGCAAAAAATTGATCAACATTTGGCCCCATTAAAGTATACATATACATATGTAAATTTGGGATCACTTCTTTTTGTTCTAAGATGTTAAAATTGAAACTAAATTTACTTTATATATTTTTGTTCTTAATTTCTTATATGAATTAGGACA
Source organism: Oldenlandia corymbosa var. corymbosa (assembly GCA_949775105.1). Lineage (NCBI taxonomy): Eukaryota > Viridiplantae > Streptophyta > Magnoliopsida > Gentianales > Rubiaceae > Oldenlandia > Oldenlandia corymbosa. Next base: position 12,159,716 of record OX459118.1, on the reverse strand, counting down.
GTATTTCCGCAAATTTTAATGGATTGCCTGGCAGTGCTCAATTTGTTAATCCAAAGAAGTAGTAGAAAACACCAAACATAAAGTGATAAAGCATTCGGATTGTTGTTAGGGGCTAAGATTCAAGGGAAGCCATGTGAAATTAGAATCTAACTGAACCTAGAAGTGTCAAATAGTATAGAATCTATATGTACGAGAAATTTTTTATTTTTTATTTTTTGTTGAAATCTGTGATTAGAAAAAAGAACCTTAGGTAGGCAGATTTACCTGTGGAAAGGCGTCGCAATTCTCCGATTTAATGTAATCATACAAAACACGTTTTTTCTCCATTTGTATATCGTTGAAGGAATCAAACTAAACCCGTTGGTTTCAGGCTACGTTTTGAATGTACTTTTACATTCCGATTTTGACATAAAGTAATGTAGAAAGCGGTTGTTATACTGGGCACCCGGTTTGTGCTTGGACGCGCGCTCACCCCTGTGTTTTGCCACTTTTTTTTAAAATTTTTTAATTTTATTAATTTTATTATTTTTAAACCCCAACCTAAACACTAATTACTAAAATCTAACTTAATTAAAATATTTAAATCCACCAAAACCCTAAACACTAACCACACGAGACCCTAGTCTAATTGAATTAAAAAAGTTATAATTTATTCATATTATATTACACATTAAATCCTAACCTATTAGTTGCATGTGTAAAAGTGGTTAGAATTACATTAAAAAATATTTTATGAGGTTAAAAAAATTAAAATACAGAAAAAAAAAATTTTAAAAAAAAGAAAGAAAAGAGTAGTGAGCAGGCGCGAGCATCCCAGAATGCACCGGGTGCCGTGTATAATTTGCGATGTAGAAAGTATGGACTGAATAAAGCAATTGATAAAGTTATGTCAAAAGTGACGTGATAGCCCAAAAAAGGAGCTAAATGAGTATATGATTGTAATAATATATATTATTGATGAAAATTGAACTGGGATGTCTTACAAATGGAAAACAAAATGTAATTTTGTTATTAATATTTTGTTCTCGGTAGCATCCGGTTCAATCCGGTTATAATTGAATTGGTTAATACATATTTTCGTAACTAAGTGTTTGATGATACTCCAAGCAATGAGGGATATTTGTTAGGGTTATAGGATTTCTCTTTTCAAATTATTTTTATCTACGAAAGTTGCATTTCAATTCACTGTGAAATTGCGAGTTGAAAACTTGAGATACCATTTTTGTTTGTAAATTCTTTTCTTTCTACAATTTGGCTAAATCATCTAAAATCTAAATTGAGAAATTGATGATTAGTATATCTCCCCCGAATATGAATCTGCGTCTCAAGTCTCTCATTCGGTCATGGGAGAAAAACGGAAAAAATTGTATAAAAATAGGAAAACGGCCAACCCAGTTAGTGAAATGGGCTACCAAATTTCTGTTTGATATTAAGAAACTAAGGACCGACATAAAGAAGAACAGCCCAACATCATAATATGGATGACCCAAAAAAGTATAGGCAAATTCGTCGGTATCGTTTTCTTGAATTAGGTCACCTTTTATGATTAAAGGAACATAAAATGATATGAAGAGCTGCTCAAAGCCTAATTGGTAAAGTCCATATTTACCAATTACGGGAGTACAAAAGGTACTTCCATATGAGCGATATTTTTTGTTTTAGATTTAAAATATAGTTTAATAAAGATTTTTTTTATTGTAAATTTAAAATGTTATATGAATAACTTTTAAATAAAAATAATATTTTTAACGTAACTATCAGATCACCACCCTCCGCCTCCACCAAACCATCAATCGGCCATCACGGGTGTTAGTTGAAAATTATGCCAAAAAATATATATATTAAAATAAATTTTAAAGTTTAAGTTAAAATGTTGTATGGCTGGTTTTTTTTTTTTTTTTTTGAGATTTAGGTTTAAGGGGTAAGGAAAAAAAAAAGGTTTAAGTCTTTGACAATATACATAACGTATGTATTCAACACATAAACAAGAAGGTTAACAAAGTATTGTCCCTAATGTCTGGCATCTTAAATCTTTTTAATGTATACCTCCGAGAATTAATATCGTTTATAGTTTCTACTTGTGCAATTGTAGCAAAGCATAATGTAGAGAGAATCTCCCGTGCATACTCAAATTTGTGCATGTTTCTTCTGATTAAGAATATGCGATACATCATTGACTAATTTACCGATATGATGCATAAAAAAAAATAATAAATGAATATTCTCTAGCTATTTTGAAAAAAAAAAAAGGTTATATTAAGTTAAAATAATATAATAAAAAGTAATTTTTTCGGTGACAGAAGGAGTAGTAAATGATACTTACCAATCCAGATTCACCGAATTTCATCGTGTCCATTACGAGAAATTCATGCTTGACTTTCATGTTCGACTTATTTTAGTATTTTCTTTCCCCGAAGTTGTCTTCCTGTGTATATATCTATCTCTTTTTTGGTTTTTTTTTCTTCTTTGAAGCAGTCACATCATCAGCCTTTCTAATGGATGAGTAGTGATTATGATCATTAAAACGGCCGTGTTGGGAACATAATCAGAGTTCTGTTTAGGCATCAATTAGCTGGATCGATATAATCATTAATAATAAGCTAATAATTGGTCTTCTAAACAGAACCATCGGACAATAATACAAGTACCTAACAACTGTAAGAAAATGTTTATGAGCATCATTTAGAATATATTTAGGAGTACGTAACAGTTTATTAAACAATAAAAATCAACCAGAATGAAAAATTAAAAGGTGTATAGTTTTATTAAGATTGAGTACATTTATTTATTTATTTTTGTTAATTACATTTCACTGCTTCAAAACGTTGTACGGTTTCACTAGTCGATGTCATCACATTTTTTTTTATCTCACCTATCTCGTGCATTTTTTTCTACTGTTTGGGGATTGAATGACCACTTTTAACAATGGTGGTTAACTATTATCACTAGTTGTAGATTTGAGTTCAACTTACCGACAAAAATGTAGTCCAAATGATCATACAATAACAATTAAAAATACTTATGTGGAGAGAACTAATAAATTTACAAAGCTTTAGTCAGGACTCAGGACCATTACTCTCCAGACACGGGCGTAACATACGTTAGAAAAAATTCGATCCAAGTTGTCTGACTCTAATTTCTCAAATATAATTCAGACTAGACAAATTATCGACCATTGTTTTTTCTTAGGTTGAACTCCCTCCAATTTGGATGAAATACAGTAAACCAAAATCCTTCCCACTTAATTGTTTTTCAGGATTTGTATGTTAAGCGTCAATCACTTGATAATTATTGATTACCTTTTACTCCTTTCTTCGATTTACAAGGGAAAAACTTTATTAAAAAAAAGTTATTTTGGATAGTGCTTTCTAAATTTGTTCGGATACATTAATGTATTTCACTTAACAAATACTGCGTACACCAGCATAATCTTTCTTGATTTTTTAGATTTATAACAAGTTATTAACAACTACTACAATAAAACAGAATTTACTCTCTCTTTTTTTTTTTTTTGTCGAGATGTAAATTTTGGCACCGATTATTTGAGTTCCTTAACATATATTCACTCTGTCTCAAAATTATTGTCCAGTTTGAGATTTCATTTTTAGTATAATTTGAACTAGAAATGAAAATTCAAACTGGACAATAATTATGGACGGATGGAGTACTTTTCTTTAAAAGGGGTTTTAATTTTTAACAGTTGGACAATCCATCCACGGTAAAAATACAATATTATCCAGATTTCTTATCATAAATTGTTGCAAGTTAGCTTTTACCTCCTTTGGCTTCTTTGGCTTTTAGCTCCTCGATTGATTTTCTTTTATTGTTATTAAAAAAAAACACTACTCATTATCTGCTAGATAGTTTTACTACCAAAACATCTCGAGAGACATAAAGAAAAACAACATGCAGAGAATCTCCCGGTTACCAATGAAAGAAAACTTCGATAATAACTAAACTAAAGCGGGAAAACAGGCATAAAGAATTGTTACAACAAAAAATATATTTTAAACATTTGGATCAAAATTTTCGATCGGATGTGATTAAATAGTGCAAATGATCTAAGCTTTTGTTTGGGAGTGGCTTAGAAACTGTCAACAAAATATATTTATTACTGACAACAATTTCTTTTTTAATTCGGAATAAACAACGTTAATCTTTAATCAGTTTGAATCGGCATTTTATTATTTTGCAATTTCCACTGAATTTTAAACAGATAAAAAAATGTATATATATATATATATATTTTTTTTTTTTACTTGAATCCTATTTGCTGGCGGCTTCTTCCCAATTGTGTTACATCAGACTTGACTTTCAATAATACAAGAATTCAATAATCTATTAAATATAATAAGTTTATTTAAAGACGCAATCAACAACTAGATAATGATCTAGTTTCTCTCTCTACTATTTCCTACTGATCCAGTCTTTAGATGTAACATCAACAAAACTTATCCTGTTTGCAATAATATTTTTTTTATTTTTTTCAGTTTTCTTTGGTTGCTTGTACACTGGGAAAATTATTTAATAAAGAAACAAAAAATATACTGTACAACTAATAAAAAAAATTAATTAGCACCTTGTTGATTTTTTCACAATGAAATAGCTAGGTTGTCCTACATAATGTATAGGATATGCAATCTTGTTTGGCATAATTTGTCCCTTTTCTTTATATATTATGCATCCGAGTTAATTTGTTTCAGAAAACAAAAATTTTCTAACAACTATTTTAGTAATTGCACTATAATATTAAAGCCTCATCTTTTTGATCTATGGAAAATGGAGTTCAAAACATAGTTCCATCCACTTTCCACTGACGCAAATAATTTTTGAGAGTAAAATCCATACTGGTTTCCAGCCCAAAAAGTCCGGAACAAAGGATTCATTTTTTTTTTCTACTACCTAATCTACCTATTATAATCCTCCCTACAAATCTATCCTAAATATTCTACTCTGCGCCGGTGAGAATCGAACTCGCGACCACTTACGAGAGAGCCCTACCACCAAATTACTGGGCTACATTCGATTCTCAAGAATTCATTCTTTCGAAACACACATTTCATCATCCAAATAATTTCTCTTTCAGTTCTAAAAACATTGTCTGAATGAAAGGAATATGGTGTATGTATCCCTTTAATTTTGTAGAAAGGGTTCATTGAGTATTTTTAGGGTTTTTTTTTTCTTTCTTAAGAAAGTAAAATAGCACATCATATAACTTCAAGAATTTCTATGTGAAATATTAATACATAAGTACTCAAATGTAAAGCCAATTATTGAAATGTATGCATTCCTCTTCATTTCGTAAATTCATGGTTGTGTACGTTAACAAATGATCATCCATTTATTGACCTCTATTGGGAAAAAAATTATTTAAAACATATCTCTTTCGGTAGCATGAACTACCGAGAAATTACCGTGAATGCTCCTAATTAATCTCAATCAAAAATCAAAACAAACTTGTACATGTAATTAAAAATTGTTATGAGTCTATAATTATGTGGTGCTATCATATGATAACAATGTAAACGGGATGAAAGCGAGGGAAGAAAATTGGAATGATACCAAGAGTGACAACTCATGGACTTAATATTAATTATATTATATAGAGTACTTGAAGTTATATTTATGTCAAGGCAATTATCTCTGCCGTGTTTGATCAGTTGTTCTAATTTAATTGTACTTAAGTCGTGGTCTGTTGTCTTTAACATTACTTAATTTTGTTTGTTAATTTTTTTTTTCTTTGAGCATCGAATGCTAATGGTTTATATTCACTTTTTTTTCTATTTTACTTTTTTGTTTGCCTTCTCAACGTTGTATTACATCGCTAGTATGTTGTGGCCTCATACAAAGTGGAGCAGAGATCTCATAATAACCTACGAACCGTAACCTATTTTATTTAATACAGTAGAATGAGAAGATGCAGTATTATTTTGTGAGAAAAAAATTTTGTAATTCTTTATTCTTTAGGGTAAATAAAATAATTTTGCTGTGTATATCCATGTGTCACTATATACTTTTTAATGTCCATTTGTCACTATCACTTCCATGATTCCTTATAGTTTTTCCGTGATCAAATGCATTTATTATCTTTGCTCAGAAGCACTTAAATAAACATTCCACCGTTGTTATAATGTAACATCAAGGCTAGAAATTCATTAGTACAATCCATTACTATGTATATTCGGATGTTTCGATCACAAATTTGTGATGTGAATAATGGCTTGTGTTTGCACATTCATTCGTCTCATTTCCTCGTTTTTTAACTTCTTCTTTTGGATAATAATTTTTGGGACAGATGAAATACTTCAGATCAGTGAATTAAGTAATTATGAGATGGAAAGTATGTAGTTTCCGAGTTCCGACCCAAGAACTTCTGAAAGTATCAACCCGAAAGTGCGAAGTAATGTAAGGGCCATAGGTATTTAATAAAATGCATGATTCCCATCACCAAACGACTGCAATGAAATAGACCGAAAATACTATTAAACTGCCGCAAGGGTTTGACTTTTGGATGATGGATCCCGCGTTACATCATAAAAGATAACTGATTTTTTTTTTATGTATAGTTTGAACATTCAAATCAAAAGTTCCCAATCAATTCCAAAATCAAAAGAGTGTAATAAAACTGGTCAAAAAAACACCAGCATTGTATATCATGGGATGGGACATATAAACCTAAAATTCGTCAAATTTGAACTCTAACTTAACACTATTTTTGCACGTAATAAGAACTTGATTAATTTGGATCAAAATTTCACCAAATCTTAAAATTTTAATCTTCTTAACGCCTGTAATCATGTTTCTTTAAGATATTTCTTTCTTTGCCTTACATCGTATGATGGAACATACCAAGTTGAACTTATTAGTTAGAACTATGTTAGTGGAGAGAGGAGACACTTGATCATGATCACCAATAAGAAAAATCTTTTGGCGACAGTTTAATAGGATGCTAGCGTTAAAAAAAATAATAAATAAAACAACAAAAAAAATTCAGAAGAAAGCCTATAGTGAATTCCAAGAACTACTGTGGAGAAGTTTTCCAATTGGTGCATTTCAACACAATAGATTATTAGATTGATACTTTAACTTTCTTGATTAGTTAAATGATTAAGTTTAATCGAAGTCATGGAACAAAATAATTAAAAGTCGATTGTCATGCTGTTTATCGATATCGAGTCCAATATAGATTTCTTTTTGTAATTTGCATGTGTTAGAATTGGAACTGCGAGGGACTGTACTTTTTTTGGAGGATTGAAAGTAGCTAATGATTATAAAACTCCCCAACTTTGGAATTACTCAATCATTCTTGTAATGTAGCCGTCCTTTCAGGACCTTACCCACATAATGTGCCAAATGCGTAATAATAATATTTTTACTCGTCTACGTCCCTGATTATTCATACTCTTTCCGTCCAAAAAAAAAAAAAAATAGTCCACTTTAACTTTTAAATTTTATACTATTTTTAGTACAAATTTAAAAATTCAATGTGAATTATTTTTTTGGGACAGAAGGTAGTACTATTTTTATATTTTTCTAACCTCACGTTTGATAATTAGTTGTCACAGACACACAGTGTATGGAAATTAGAATCAACTGTATCATCTTCAAATTATGGTCATCTTTGTCCTGTTTTCATCGATTGCGCATGTGAATTTTCTTTTCTGATAAGAATTGATTTTGAAAAGTTCACTTTGAATGCTTGACTCAATAGATCAAATAATAGTTAGCACATATTCTCCATAGAATTAAGTGGTTACAGACTAGTAATCAAAGTATTTTAACAATGTTGTGAGGCACGAATGAGGATATTGGTGAACTTGTAAGAGAGTGTAAGTGATTTGAGACTTTGCTTTGTGTAGTTGAAGCATATGTTTTTTTGGAAGCCAATTATATAGTCAATTGTCTGTCCAACGTATAACTATGTAATGATGAGAGCTTATCAAGAATCCAAAAATATAAGATCTACTTGTAGCATTGTTAGGACTGAGCCATTACTATAATTTAATGTAACCGGTATTTATCAATCACAAAATATGTTGAATTTAATTTTAGATTTTCTTCTTTAAGTCTCAAAAGTAACATATAAAGAAAATATTTCACTGTCTATAATTTGGTTTTGATTCTTTTTTTTTACTATTTATTTTCTTATACATGTAAAAAAATAAAATTCATCATCCCATTTTTGTGCTTTAGGTGTATTGTATATGAGAAATGGTGTCATTTATCTAGAAATACTTTATTCTAATTTGAAATACGAGGCTATGCATTTTATCAATGAGCATTAGGTTGATTAATATTTTTTTATCAGTCCACTGAAGAGTCAATTATCACACAATACTTTTTCTAAAAAAACAAACTTTTATTCATAATTACTGGAAACGGTCCAGCGCCGATTCAGAAACAAAGCTAGTAATTTCACTCCAAACAGTTTCAATAACAGAAGCCGACTTGGCAAATTTAGCTATAGAATGAGCAATAACATTGTCTGCCCGTTGAAACCAGGAAATATTCCTGATTGGAAGGTCAGGCATAAAAACAAATAATCTCATTTATACATCAAATTACATTCTAAATAAAAATTGAGGTAGTTTACTGATTCGTTTAAAAGCCAAGAGGGTCGATTGATATTTGATAAAACTTGAAGGAGGCATATGAGAACAATCCTTAACTAAACCACTGAAAATTTTTTTAACCTAAGACACCCCAAATTTCCAAATAATCCAAACATCAAAAACAATATCCTCAAGTCATCAAAAGACAAAATGCAGATGTAATTTATTCTGGTTCGGTACAAAATATAAATTGCCATTGCAATGACATAATATCAACGAATCACCCCTAACTTCATCATAAATTATTGCCTCCCATGAGGTCACCCCTTAATACAAAAACCAAGTAGGAGGGGCCCTTAGGGTAGCAAATTTTATTTTATTGTTATAATTTTTTTTTAATTTGTAGATAAAATTAATTTTGGGGAAGAAAAATCTTTAAAAAAAAAGAAAGAAAAGGGGTGTGTCACATAATTGCGTGAAATGCTCGCACGTCTCATATTAAATTGGAGCAATGCCAATCTGTCAACGTGACTGCCCACATATTATAACCCAAAAAACCCCCTCTCAATTTTTCCACTTTACCTTCCCCACTTGAATGATATTTGTACTACCAACTCTCTCTTCCCCCTTTTCCTCCTCCTCCTCCTTCTCCCTCCGGCCAGCCAGCCAGCCAGCCAGCCAGCCAGCCGCCCTAACCCGCCCCATTTCCCCTGTTCTTCATTTTTCCCTTTTGGACCCAAAAATTCATGCCCATTTTCATCCTTTAATCGTTTTTATTGTACATATACAAATTAGCATGTAAAGTTTTAGCCTTTTTGGTGATTTCAGCTGAATAGTGTCTGTATCTCCCTCACTCCCATTACCCCCTTTTTGTTCATAGCACAAACGGCTGCAATTTTCACGCAACCAATAGTTTTTTTTGTAAATTATTCTTCTTTTCCCCCCGCCCCCTTTTTTGGTTGTTGAAAAAATTAAAAGCTATGATTCGGAAGAATGCATTTGTTCATGACCAGCAAGAGGATTCAACAAGCACCCCAGAAAACGGTGGTGATGATTCTGTCTACTCTGGTGATGAAGCCTATGAAGTGAGCGCCCCTTCACCCAAAAAAAGGTTCAATTTTTAAACCCCTCTTTGCAGTTTATATTTTCTGGGTTTTTTTGTTCTATTGGACGGTTTTGGGGGAAAAATTGATCAGGAAGTTTAGAAAAGTTGATTTTATCTTTTTGTTGTCGTTTTGGTGGGGAAATAATAATAGGAGGGGTGCCCAGAAGAAGGCAATATCTGTGCCAATTTCAGAAGGGGATGGATCAAGAAGTAAAACTGAGGTGTACCCGCCACCTGATTCTTGGTCCTGGAGGAAATATGGCCAAAAACCCATCAAAGGTTCGCCTTATCCAAGGTATTGAATTCAATTCGTCCTTGTAATTCTTTGCAAATTCCGTTACTAAATCTGGCAAAATGGGTTTGAACTGCAACCCACTTTTTCTTTTTGGCTTTTAATGTTGAATTTGTTCAATTAGAGCTGGAAACAAACACCAAAAATTAGATTGAATTGTTATGAACACTACGCCAAGGATTCAAACTGAGCAGAATGGTTCCGATTTGAGCAAATTTTGGGCCGTCTTTGTAGTTGCCGCCGGCCAAAATTGATGCTGATATAATAGTCCTCTTGTCCAGTAGTAAAAAAGGATACAAAGGCGGCTTTGGGGTTTTTGGACTAAAATATTATCTACAAATAACCATTGATTAATGTGTAGTAGTTGGAATCTGCCAACGTTTTTGCGTTTCAGGATTCACTCGCAAAGGTAATTATGTGGATAACACGCTCTTGTTAGCCAATTTAAGTTTGGACGTTTGGTGTTAAATCTGTTATATCAAAAGTGAATAGTGAATCTGCAATTGGATTTTGGAGCATTTAGGTTTGGGATATGCCTTTTTTCCCCCAATATTATAGGTGGGAACCCACACCATTGAATTTCCTTTTTTTTTTTTTTGATGCCTCCCTTTCCTTGTCTTATCCATGAATCATTTTTTGGTCACTTTTTGGTGCATTCTATGTAGTTTGTAGTTGTTCTGGTTCATTGTACCACTCCCAACGTTTTAGATTAGAATCTTCTATATGTCCATCCCATAAAAATAAGTTGTAACAACATAGGAGAATGGAAATCTTCATTATGATTCTTATAAGATTTCATTGAACAAAATCTTCTTGCATCTAAAACCCATTGATTGTATTGGAAAAACAATGTGAAAAATCTCCCAAAAATCCAATCTTTAATGAATGGGGTAGGTAAAAGGGTTCGCTCCCAATGCATTACTGGCTTAAAAAGAAACCAAAAAGAACACAAGTGAAGTGCTTTTATGTTTGCATAATGCAAAAAAAAGGCACTCACTTTTGCCTGCATTATCTGTGTTTTTTTTTGGTTTGTGCCACTTCCTATGATACAAAGTAATGTTTTTTTAATGAGTCTTGTAGACAACATTGAATTGCTCCCTTCTTGTTTGCAGAAAAAAAAGAAAATAAAAAGCTAAAAAGAATTTTTTGAGTTTCACTATTTGTGTCCGAAAATTAATTGATCGAATTATTTTATGCATGTGTTTCATGCCAGGGGATATTATCGGTGTAGTAGTTCAAAAGGATGCCCCGCAAGAAAACAAGTTGAGAGGAGTTGTTTGGATCCCACCAAGCTTCTAATCACCTACACGTGTGAACACAATCACCCTCTCCCCAACACCACCACTAAACACCATCATCATTCCCCGGCCCCCGCCACCGCCGCCGCAGTCTCGAAGGCCGCCGCCGCAGCAGCTACAGCCAGCGACAACACCAACGCCACCGCATCTACTTCTAATTGCACCTCATCATCAACCGGGACCGACAGTAATCCCGTCAAATTCGAGGAGGACGGATTCGGGTCCTTCGCCAACCAGCCCGATTTGGATTCAGACAACAGCAGCGGGTTCTCGGAGCTCGCCGGCGAGATGGGCTGGTTCTCCGACGTGGGGTCCACTTTCGTGGGCAGCTCCACTCTGGTGGGGCCATCGTGGGTGGATGCCGACGTGGCGGTGATGTTACCTATCGGAGAAGAAGATCAGTCTTTGTTCGGTGATCTTGGGGAGTTGCCGGAATATTCGGTGGTTTTCCGGCGGCGAGGGCTGGAGAGTACTTCTACGGCTACCTGCTGCGCAGGTTCAGGATGAAAATGCGTGTACAGTTATTTTTTTTTAACTTTCCGGGTGATCCGACGGTTTACATTACAGAACGTTATATCGGGTATACGAATAAAGAGGAAATGGTCCATGGGCTTTGGGTTAGAATGTGAATTTCTACGTTTCAAGGCCCACGAAGCTAACACGCCATCCATTTCAGGTCCAAAACTATAAAAAGATCCAGGAAAAAAAGTGTTTCTTTCTCCCTTTTTTTCACTTGTTGGAAATTAAGCTTGGAGTAGTGTTTTAGTGGTCCTTTTGTGTTTTTTTGGCTCCTTCTTATATGAGGTTTAGGGATTGAAAGGGGTGTGAGGAGGAAGGAGGATGAGGTATATACCTTTCTTTTTTTTACTTTCCTGGTAAATTGGACAAGTTTTACCATATAATGAATTAGTACATGGTCTTCGTGCATAAATAAACTGATGAAATATGATAGAACCAGTGAAAAGTGTACAGTGATTTTGATTGGTTTTTTGCTAAAGCTACAATTCGGAAGTGCTGGAAAATCCATTGTGTACAAGTTTCTCATGTTCATTGGTCAAATCTCGGGATCACAAGTTTCCACCCTTCGGCCTTCCCTGTGTTGACAATTGCTGTAGGAAAGCAAAGAAAAGAAGCATCTTTCTTATTCACAAGTGAACTAGTATTTTTCTTCCTTCAATTGAATTCACATTTCTCTATCAAAGGTTATTAAGAAATTTAACAAATGTAAACGTTATGGGTGACAATTTTGGGTCAACATATCAATACGGTTCTTCTTAATCCGAGGTTAACTGTTAACATGTTACGGTTCAATTTTTGGCGATCTATATAGATGATATATGTAACAAATAGGACATTCAAAAAAAAAATTAAAACTCATTGTGAATTATTTATTAGAGACTAAGGAAATGTTATTGTCGTTCAAACCGACCAATTACAATTACTCAAATTAAATCTTTTTTTCGAATTACAAATTTCACAAAAGGAATGGCTGAACAAAAACGAGCCAAGAGTTCTAAGATCTTTCACTAGAAAATTGGCATTGGCTTGACGCCTTGACCGAATAGGTGCCAGTCCTGTTGTTCCTTCAAAAGAACACAAAAAAGAAAAGGAAAAAAAAACACCAAAAAAATAGAAAGAAAAAACATGGGGCAAAGATAAAATCTTGAACAGCCAAAAATCCCTCTTGCGGAGAAGAAAAATCTTTCACATGAGATTGGCCACGTACCCCTTTTACAAACCACATCCATTCCTTTTAAATCCACCTAAACTCTCTACTGATTATTATTTAAATCCAAGTTCCAACCCGATTCTCTTAGTTTAGAACATCAGCACCCAGTTACAGTTATCAGGTACATCGGAATTCTCTTTCCATTTTCACTTGTTTTGGATTCTGCTGCCTCTGGTAGTAACCCAACTCTCATCTTACTCTTGCTTGTTTGCATCTTTAAGCACTTGTTTTTTTTTTTCCCCGGAATTGTAAGCCAAAGGAAGAGATTTTGGTGATTTGTTGGTACTAATTTTATGACACTGATAAGTTTGCTTACATTCTAGTGTATAGTCTACGGAGAGTGCACTGCTTTCTATGTTGATTTTCTGCAGATGGGTTGTCGTAGATGAGGATATTGGGTTTTGGATTGCTGTGTTTATAGGAAAGGGTAGTAGGATAACTTGCGATAATTCGTTGGCTGTGGTTTGAACTTTATCTTGTTTGTCTGGCCGGTGGGATGATGTAAAGTTGAGAGTTTTATCATTTTTCACTGTCTTTATTTTTGTATTAGATTGGGCTTCTTTGGGATTTTGCTCAATCTTTCTATTTTGAAGTCTGTTATTGGAGAAAAAGTTTCATTGTGTTGATAGAATGAATGTATCTGGTGGGCTATTGTACTTTCGCGAAGAACTTAGCTCCCGGCTTTCTTGTAAAGTTTTTGGCATTCAATCACATGGTCCGTCAATAGGGTATCATTCTATGTTGTTATCAAGACGAATGTCAGTAGAATATGGTTTTTATTTGTGTGTGTTAGACTTATGGTTCTATTTTATGATAGACCCATTCCCCTTCTTTCACTTCCTGCATTTTGCTTAAGCAACTATTGTCTCAGAATAATGTGAAGAAAATGGTCCCGTAGATTCTGCTGTGAGTTTGCCTGTCGTGGATAGCTTTGATGATCTTTACCAATTGGTTCTAATTTTAGTCTCTAATTATCTTCTTACAGATGGCTGCATCATCAGTATCAGTAGTAGGGAATGGTTTATCCATCCCTTCTGGCTTTAACAAGGAATTCTATGGAAGGAAAGTTTTCATATCTTCCAGCCTACCGTCGTTGGCAAGAGTACCCAAAGTAGTATTAGTAAGAGCATCTCAAGAAAGTTTGAATGAAGGGAGGAGGGGATTTCTAAAAGTGTTATTGGGAAATGCTGGAATTGGTGTGCCAGCATTGCTTTCTAGTGGAAAAGCATATGCTGACGATCAAGGGGTTTCTAACTCAAGGATGTCATATTCTAGGTTTCTGGAGTACTTGGATAAGGATAGGGTAAAACGAGTAGATCTATATGAAAATGGTACCATTGCTATTGTTGAAGCTATCTCGCCAGAGTTGGGGAATAGGGTGCAAAGAGTACGTGTTCAACTTCCAGGTCTTCCACAAGAGCTTCTTCAGAAATTCAGAGAAAAGAACATCGATTTTGCTGCCCATAATGCCCAAGAGGACTCTGGTTCTTTGCTATTCAATTTGATTGGGAACCTGGCCTTCCCATTGATCTTGATTGGGGGTCTGTTCCTTCTTTCAAGACGATCTTCAGGAGGGATGGGTGGCCCTGGTGGGCCTGGCTTCCCAATGGCTTTTGGTCAGTCCAAAGCCAAGTTCCAAATGGAACCAAACACTGGTGTAACTTTTGATGATGTTGCTGGAGTGGATGAAGCAAAGCAGGATTTTATGGAGGTTGTGGAGTTTTTGAAGAAGCCCGAAAGATTTACTGCCGTGGGAGCCCGTATTCCCAAGGGGGTCCTTCTTGTTGGTCCTCCTGGTACTGGAAAGACATTGCTGGCTAAGGCCATTGCGGGTGAAGCAGGTGTCCCATTTTTCTCAATTTCAGGTTCAGAGTTTGTTGAGATGTTTGTTGGTGTTGGTGCCTCTCGTGTGCGTGATCTTTTCAAGAAAGCAAAGGAGAATGCTCCATGCATTGTTTTTGTTGATGAAATTGATGCTGTTGGGCGACAGAGAGGAACTGGAATTGGGGGAGGAAACGATGAAAGGGAGCAGACACTTAACCAACTTTTGACCGAGATGGATGGGTTTGAAGGTAACACAGGCATCATTGTAATTGCGGCTACTAACCGCGCTGATATTCTTGATTCTGCCTTGTTGAGGCCAGGGCGTTTTGATAGACAGGTAAACATGTCCTCCCTGGATCCTACTCCTTTTAGCTGATTTCTTGTATGAAATACTAAGTCTGCGTGTGTTCAGGTGACTGTTGATGTTCCTGATGTCCGGGGAAGAACAGAGATTTTGAAGGTTCACGGCGGCAACAAGAAATTTGATTCTGATGTGTCCCTTGAAGTTATAGCCATGCGAACTCCTGGATTTAGTGGAGCAGATCTTGCAAATTTGTTGAACGAGGCAGCTATACTTGCTGGCCGACGTGGGAAGACAGCAATTTCATCCAAAGAGATTGATGATTCAATTGATAGGATTGTGGCAGGTATGGAAGGGACAGTAATGACTGATGGCAAGAGCAAAAGCTTGGTTGCATACCATGAAGTTGGGCATGCCATCTGTGGGTGAGTTTGAGATCAAATACCTCTTTGAGTTTAATTAGCTGAAGATTCAGCGCCACTCAAATTTGCCATGCAAGTTTGAAGTTGATAAGTGTGCTTTTTATCTTCTTGCTAAGTGCTAACCTCTTTGGTCTGCAAATAAAATATTTGAATGTATTCCCCTAGTATTTCCCTTGCAATCCACTTCACAGTCTCTACATTTATGTTAATATATTTGTGGTTTTTTCAGCACTCTCACACCGGGGCATGATGCCGTTCAGAAGGTTACCTTAGTTCCGCGTGGACAAGCTCGGGGTCTGACCTGGTTTATCCCTGCAGATGACCCCACCTTGATCTCCAAGCAGCAACTATTTGCAAGAATTGTTGGTGGGCTTGGTGGAAGAGCTGCCGAGGAGGTGATCTTTGGCGAGCCTGAGGTGACAACAGGTGCAGCCGGTGATTTGCAGCAGATAACTGGCTTGGCAAAACAGGTATCTTCTTGTTCTTCTGTATTGACATTTCCTATTATTTCATGGATCAAAACAACGAGCTACCAGAACTGGTTTTTGCCACTTTGTCCACCATATGGCAAACCATTTTACCAGTTGCTTAACCTGAGAACAGTGTGGAGTTATGAGGTTTATGGTTCTCCACCTTTTCTTCAAACATTAGACAGGTGTTTTAGAGAATTCATTTAGCTGCATTTCCTATGCTTACTCTCCTAGGTCCTAGTCTCTTTGATGTTTCTTTGCCGAAAATAATCGGTGTTTTGTGTTTAGATGGTGGTGACCTTCGGCATGTCAGACATTGGTCCATGGTCATTGATGGACTCATCAGCACAAAGTGGTGACGTGATCATGCGAATGATGGCGAGGAATTCAATGTCCGAAAAGCTTGCTGAAGACATTGATTCCGCTGTGAAGAGAATTTCTGATAGTGCATATGAGATTGCTTTGAGCCACATCCGGAACAACCGTGAGGCAATCGACAAGATTGTTGAGGTCCTCCTTGAGAAAGAGACATTGACTGGAGATGAATTCCGGGCAATTCTTTCTGAATTCGTAGAAATTCCAGTGGAAAACAGAGTTCCTCCAGCTGTGAAGGCACCTGTAGCTGTCTAATCTCCCTAGTATACATACATAGTGGTTAAACATTGATTATACTTCTTCATTCTTTCCGAGTATACAATATCACAACCTTGGGTGCATGCTGTAATTTATAACTGATTTCGTGTGGGAATCTGCCACTTGATTCAACTTTGTAGTGTATGTAAACTATACTGTAATGTACCAGGCGTCTTATGTAATGTGTATACAACATATTGACAAACTATTTTGAACATACAGCTTCTTGTGTAAACAGGGGTAAAGGATACTGTTTTAGAGTCTCACTAAGATTGTGTAGCAAATGAATATGATTGAGCCACGCGAAAAATAAAGCTAGCTACTTAGTACTCCCTCCATTCCAAAATAAGTGTCGTCCTACACTTTGCACATAGTTTAAGAAATTGTTAAATAGGATAATAAAATTACTTGAATAACTTTAACCAATCCCACTTAAAAAAGGTTCGCCAATAGTATTAATTCTTTTGGGGATAATTTTGGAAATTTTGGACAAAAAATGCATTGAGATGTGAAAACGACACTTATTTTGAAATTTTTCTATTTTGTTAAAACGATACTTATTTTGGAACGGAGGAAGTACTTATTATGTCTTATCAACTCTAGACTACGAGAGTGCACCATTTCACAAAAATGGTAAAATCATTCGTGGTGTCGAATCCAATTGATAAGATTTTCTGGATTCGTACCCGTCAGCGCCAAATAGTTAGCGGTAAAATTGACCTCTTTATAGATATAATCGATTATTACATCCTAATCTCTATCCATAAAGTTTCGAACTGCTAAAATAAGGAATAAGTTAGTTTACACCAATCGATTTACGATAATTTTAGTTTTGTTGATTATAAGCAATTAACATCTCAAATGTCACACTTCAAATTTCTAACTTGGCTATATTAGCCAATTTACATAAAGCACTAAAACCATTCAACCAATCCAAATTCCAAACCCAAATGAATGGAAGATCACTTCTAACCTCACTTCTGAACTGTGCCACTCCATTCACTACTCGGCTTTCCCTCCACAATTTAACCACCCATTATTTCTCCACAAATTCATTGCCATTGCCACCACCACCAGAATTCGTAAAGCTTTGTTCTCAAGGTCTTATCAAGGAGGCTTTCACCAGCTTCACTTCCGTCTTATGGTCGGACACGAATCTCTTCTCTCATCTCCTCAAAGCATGCGTCGAAAAGCAGTCCGTTTGTCTCTCCAAACAGCTCCATTCTGTCATCATCACTTCCGGCTGTTTCAAGCACAGGTTTGTGGCCAACCACCTCCTCAATGCCTACGCCAAGTTGGGTCAATTAGAAACCGCAGTCTTGGTGTTCGACATATTGCCAAAGAGAAATACCATGTCCTACAACATTTTGATTGGCGGGTTTATCCAAAAGGGTGATTTGGATGCTGCGTTTAAGCTGTTTGATGAGATGGGCGAGAGAAATTTAGCAACTTGGAATGCGATGATTGTTGGGTTGGTTCAGTATGAGTTGAACGAAGATGGGTTGAGTTTGTTTTCCCAAATGCACGAGCTGGGATTTTCACCTGATGTTTTCACTCTTGGTAGTGTGTTCAAGGGTTGTGCTGGTTTAAAGGACTTGAATAAGGGTAAGCAAGTCCATGGCTTTGTGGTAAAATTAGGGCTTGAGGAGCATTTGATTGTTGGAAATGCATTGGCTCATATGTATATGAGATCTGGAAACTTTAGAGAAGGGGAGAAAGTTATTAGACTGATGCCTAGTTTTAGTGTGGCTGCTTGTAACACGCTAATTTCAGGGATGGCACAAAATGGGTATTCTGAGGGTGCTATGGTTTACTACAACATTATGAAAAAGGCAGCATTCAGGCCAGATAAGATCACATTTGTGAGTGTGATCAGTTCATGTTCTGATCTGGCTTCGCTTGCACAGGGTCAGCAAGTTCATGCCGATGTGATAAAAGTTGGCGCTTTAGCAGATGTTCCTGTTATTAGCTCGTTGGTTAGCATGTATTCTCGAAGTGGTTGCTTGGACGACGCTGTGAAGGTTTTCTACGATAGAAGGGAAATGGATGTAGTTTTATGGAGCTCTATGATTGCTGCTTATGGCTTCCATGGGAGAGGGAAGGAAGCTATTAATTTGTTTGATAAGATGGAAATGGAGGGATTGGATGCAAATGAAGTAACTTTCTTGAGCTTACTTTATGCTTGCAGCCACTGTGGGTTGAAGGACAAGGCTCTTGAATTATTCAGTTTGATGAAGGAGAAGTACAGATTGAAGCCCGGATTAGAACATTACACCTGTATAGTAGATCTACTTGCTAGATCAGGACGTTTAGATGAAGCTGAGGGCTACATTAGATCAATGCCCTTTAAGCCTGACCTAGTTATATGGAACACTTTAATGTCTGGTTGTAAACTTCATAAAAATTCTGATATGGCCAAAAGGATAGCCGAAGAAGTTTTCAGAATTGATCCTAGGAATCCAGCATCTCATGTTCTCCTTGCAAACATCCAAGCCTCTGCCAAGAGCTGGCAAGATGTTTCAGAGATGCGCAAAGCAATGAGAGACAAAAATGTGAAGAAGGAACCTGGCATAAGCTGGCTGGAGCTAAAGAACCGCATTCATCAGTTTGTTAAGAGTGACAAACTTCATCCGCAGTCCAAGGAGATTGACAATTACTTGCAAGAACTGATTGAAGAAATAAAATTGGAGGGGTATGTGCCTGATATAGGGTCTGTGCTGCATGACATGAGTGCAGAAGAAAAGGAGTATAACTTGGTACGGCACAGTGAGAAGATTGCAATTGCTTTTGCATTGCTGAACACTCCTGAAGGTTATCCTATCAGAGTGATGAAGAATTTGCGAGTTTGCAATGATTGTCATGTTGCTATTAAGTACATTTCCAAAGTCAAAAAGCGAGAAATTATTGTACGAGATGCGAGTAGGTTTCATCATTTCAAAGACGGTTCCTGCTCTTGTGGAGATTATTGGTGAAAGAGGCACTATTGATTGCCTATTATTTGCATTTATGTTCATCATATACTGATTTTGTTTTGTGATAGTAAAGCTTTTGCATTGAACAGCTAAAAGTTGCTCTCTCCATCCATAAAAGATCCCAACCCCTTCGCTCTTCCTCAGCCTTAGAAAATGTGTTAAAATTTTTTTGACTTAGTTGCATGGTCATAATATACATACTTTTGGCACTACCCCTTTGAAGATGATAGAAGTTACTGACAAGTGACAACTAGTTCAACGGTTCAATTTCTTTCTTTTTTTTTCTTTTTTTTTTCTGTTTTTGAAAACCTAGTTCCACGTTTGATCGTACGCTGATGGCAATGCAAGTTAGACACTTCACACTTATCTCAAGGATCGCAGGCTGATGGCAATGCAAGTTAGACACTTATCTCAAGGATGCCACGTACGTATGTAGTTGTCTTTTGGTATGGAGACAAAAAGAACTTGAAGTTGCAGGTTTATAAATTCTGGGAACATTGTAACTTCGAATCTTCAGGGCTTCCTTGAAGAAGAGAATGTACTGTGTAACCTGAAAGGTTCCTCAAAGTACCAAAACAAGAATTCCAGGGAAGGTAAGGTGTGGGAGGATTCAGAAGTTTGTTCAAGGAAATCTTAAATAGTTAAGCGATTGGGGAGAAGAAGATCAATTATCTTGGAAATCATAGAGATAAAACATCAACTCCCGCTTCACATGCACTGGAAAAAACTTGTACGAAAAATAAGCAATGTTCTCTTTTCTCTGGCGGCCTCAACGCCACTGCTCCATAACTTGTAATTATTTTACTCGTCCGGAGGCTCAATTAGTTTGAATCTTCTACCCACAATTTGTATTATAGAAGGATTCCACTCGCTCTAGAATCACACCAAACAAAGCATATCAACAGAGCAACATCAAGCAAATACAGAGATGCACATCATACATCCATCTTGTTCGAAAGCCAATGGCATCCATGCTTACTGAACACGCCTTTGCATCATCACATCACATTATAAACCAGCATCAGAACCAGAGTCTACAACAGCATAAAAATGTAACAGAGACAACCCAAACAATCCATGATGTGCGCATTTGGTGCTTATTTCTACCAGAGCCGCAGCAATATGCCAATATATTTACAGTTACACACCAGATATCAACGTATATTATGAAAACGAACTCAAGGATGGTGTGGCAATGCTACACCTGAGAATCAATACCTAGCAGACTTATCATCAGATCCCTACTCCTCACATTGGATATTACTGTCAAAGTTACAAATTTTACCATTCAAACAACAGCAGCCCCAATAGCTTCTCTCATCTGAAGCATGGAAAAACAAAAAACTACGAGTTCCCTCTATCCAACATGTTGATACTGTATCACCTGCTTCTCCAATGAGATAGTAACACTCCAAGTACAGGTAATATTTGCAAGTTCTGAGGCATAGTGCCATCCTTTGTTTTTACTACACGAGCATCAGGCTTCAACCCGAATGAAAATCTCAAGCACTTAAGGGATTCCAGATCCATGTTTGATGTTTTGAGTTCAAGAAAATGTCATTCCACATCTCAACAAGTAACAAATTTTTAACCATCTACTGCACCCAGCAATTTACAACCACGATGCTTAAACTGATCAACATTGGTCCAATGAGCTTGGCATATCTCATTCAAGATCCCAAATATGTACAGTGTTTACCGTTGACCTCCCATAGATACTCTCAGGCTCCCATTCACAGTAACAGCAGAACAGTAAAGAACCTTCCCTTGCAAAACTCATCACCAAGCTCCCTCTACCTTCTAAATATTAATCACAAGAGAAGTCTGCACCGAACAAAATTTCACCTTTTCCTAACCAGATCAAGGTCTATGCAGGAGGCACTAAAGAATGAAGAAACTGGGAAAAAAAAAAATTTTGAATGACAATCATAAAGGGGAAACAAAACCACTAAATGTAATTCCCTAGACCTACAACCTAATCTCCTTCTACGCTTGCATGCATCACCAAATGAGGGACCTCAATCAGCTTTGAAACGAGTAGGAACCTGATGATACACTTTAGGACGAACCATCTGAATCATCTTCAGAGCAAACTGGAGAATCGGTGACATCGGAAAGAGAATCAAGCATGTTTATCACCTCCAGTGTGTCATCCAAATAATATTTTGCTTTGCTTGGTTTCTGCCCAACTGTACACGCAAATACTTCAGTCTTGTAAGAAAGAATTTTCCGCGCTATAGCAGAGCCAATATTTTCAAACATGTCTTCATCAGATCTGTCATCACCGATGCAAAGAACAAAATCAGCCTGTGTTCCCTTCTCCGTCAATGATGTTAATATTCTTTCAGCAACAGAGCCTTTGCTGACACCCTGGAACAAACAAAAAGAAAACGATAAAGTTTCACATTATGATCAGGAATATGTGTACTGTGTAAATTGTGCAATATACAAGCTTCTCATCAGATATTAACATCTAACAAGGAGCATACATGATTAGTTTAGCAAATTATTAGGGTAAATTGGTTTCTTTCACACCACCCTACTACTACACATACAATCAAGCTAAAATCTCCACCTACTTTTTTAAGCTATAAATAAAAAAATAAATATCATGGAGTTAAGCTAATATCCACACTACTTAAACAAGTAATCTTTCAAAAATTAGACACAGCCAAGGAGACTAAAGATAATAACACACATATAGATCCCAGCAAACAACAGCCATAATGGGAAGTCATACATGCTATAATCAACAACACATAATTGTGAAGGGGTTAATAGGCCATAATGCATATATTTATCCACAATATTTTATCAATGTCAATAAGGAAAATAACATGAGTAAAATGGAAAAGACAATCAAAAGGACAAAAAGAAGAAAGGTCATGTAACTGTCTTGTTAAGGAATCAAGCCATAAATAAACACATGTTGTAATGCTTAAAAATGAACTGCAAAAGAAAAACAAAGTGAAGTAACTTGCAGACCAATATACAAAACTTGCCTGTGGCTTAACTTCTACAATATGCTGGCCACTCTTCACAGCAACGGGCTCATTAGCTAAAACGCTCTCAAGATGATCCAGCATCTCCTTCGCCTGAGAATACCCGAAGTCTGGATCTGCATCCCCATACTGCCACACCAAAGCACTTTCTTTCGTCTCAATGCAAGAACCATCTGTTGCCTCAGTATAGGATTGCATGACAGGTTCAGCAAGTTGCATCCACCCAAAATCAGAAGCCTGACTACACACCTCCCAATCTTGATCTTGTGACCACCTGCCAATTTGCGGAGTCAGCATGGCAACCTCATAAGCATAATTGCATAATCAAACTAATCATCAACAGGAAAAGACACTCGTACAAAAAGCGAACAAAGGAACAATCTGGAAGAAACAAAAGGGAGAGAGAAGAATGTACAGCGCCAATGGCATATAAATGAACACATCATACAACTCTTGAGGGTTCAAAAGACAGATTCAGTCAGAAGCAGTTTTGTAATAAAAGGAAAATATTATAGTACTAGTGATATAAGCATTTCGAGATATACACACAAAATCCAGTATAGCTCATTCGCTAAAATTTGTAGATTATTAGAGATCCTACTTTGTTAGTATTTTTTAATATGAAATGAGAATTATAATATGCTTAGGCTATATTGATACCGACAAGAAAAATAGGGTATGAAAACTTCAATTTGAAAAACGACAACACAATCAAGAAATTAACACGGCCTGAAGGTACAAACAACATACTATTAAAGACAGCAGTGTCATAATTAAGATATTTCCCCTGTTTGAAAAAAACCACAATAATAGAAAGCTAACCTTATGAAATAGCCATGTTCAGCGGCAAGTCCCAAGCTTTTGCAGGGAGAAAACCACCTGCTTAAGTTGGATCTCCCTCTTCCGCTAACTATGAATACTGTATTATTTTTATCCCCACAGAGTCTGTTCAAGATAGAAATAACTTCAGCACTTGGAGCTTTGTTGATAGAATTTTGAGGCATTACAGTCCCATCATAGTCCAACAATATAGCACGATGGTGGGCACTAGTATATGCAGACACAATATCATTAACTGAAAGCTTCCTAAAATTAGGATCCAGTGCCACAACTCTAAACCCAAATCCCAAACCAATTCCATAGGATCTCTTCCTGTAATGATCAGCACAGGACCTCTCCATATCCTGCAAGAAGCTTCTTGCCCAATAAGCTACATCATGGGTACTTACATAACGATAGTGCTTCTCATGTCTCATTTCTTTATCTTGGTCAGATGTGGATATAGCTTCATGCATTGCCGCACCAGTTGCTTCAACATTCCAGGGGTTGACACGTATTGCTCCACTAAGTGAAGGGGAGCACCCAATAAACTCTGAAAGGACCAGCATGCTTTTCTTCGACCTATTCAACTGAGAGCCTAGTTGTCCACCAGCTATGCCCTGTCTGCATACAATGTATTCGTATGGAGTTAAGTTCATCCCATCCCTTACGGCAGTGACAACAACGCATTCAGCTATCCCATAATAAGCCATTCTTTCAGGGATAGAGACAGGTCTTTGAATTAAAACTACAGGTTCATATCCAGGCTTCCCGAATTGCTTATTGATTTTCTCACTGCTTTCCTTGATCTCAGCTTGAATTTCTTCCAAATCAATACCTTTTCCCCTCACAGGATTAATGATTTGAACCAGCACTGCCCTTCCTTGCCATTTCGGATGTTGCTTCAGCAATTGTTCCATAGCCAGGATTTTCAAATTGATCCCTTTAAAGATATCCATATCATCAACTCCAAGCAAAACAGTTTTTCCCTCAAACTGTTTCTTTAGCTCATCATACTTCATCTCCTTATCTGCAAGTTTCATCGCAGATTCAACATGCCCCATATGTATTCCAACAGGCATTATCTTAATGCCCACAGTTCTCCCATAGTACTCCAGTCCAATGTAACCTCTTTTGGATTGGTACACCAAGCCCATCATGCGACTACAACAAGAGAGGAAATGCCGTGCATAATCAAAAGTGTGAAAACCAATAAGGTCACAGTTAAGTAAGGCCTTAAGAATTTCCTCTCTAACAGGGAGAGTCCTGTAAATTTCTGATGAAGGAAACGGGCTGTGGAGGAAGAACCCCATTTTCAATTTAGTAAAGCGCCTCCTTAAGAAAGTAGGCAACACCATTAAATGGTAGTCATGAATCCAAACAAAATCATCTTCAGGATTCAGCACCTCAATAACCTTTTGCGAATATATCTTGTTCGCAGACACATAAGCTTCCCAATTTGAACGGTCAAACCGACCCCCACTTTCAGCAGAAAAGGGCAGCATATAGTGAAAGAGAGGCCATAGCTGCTTCTTGCAAAAACAATCATAATACCTCTGCACCAAATTAGGAGGAAGAAAAGTTGGCACGCATCTATATTTCTCCAAAAGATGATTGGCCACATCATCTTGTTCTATCGGGTCGACATCAACTGTTAAAGAACCAACATATTGCACTTCCATATCTTCTGGCAGACCATCTTTGATCCTTAAAAGCAATGAATCCTCATTCCAACTAAAATTCCATCCTTTATTGTCAGGCCTACGCTTTGCCTTCAGAGGCAACTGATTAGCCACAATAATCATCCTATCACCAGCTAACGAAGAAGGATTATCCGAAGCAACACTTTGAGCCTGGTCATCATCCAACTCAGTAATACTCCCTGGCACAGTCATAACCCTGGGAAACCTCTTCCGTTCCTTCTCTTTACCCCCAACAGTAGGGAAATTCCCAGACGCTAAATCTAAAAGATTAGTATATGATCTTGACAACATTTTTCCAAAGATTCAGTTTATCTCTCTTCGACTTCAATAAACTGAAACCACCAAACACCAGAATTGACCCCGCTTTTCAAGAATCTGCAAACAAATTACATCTTTTCACATAAAAGAAACAAACAAACACAGACGGAATCTCCACAAGTTCAAAAAAACATCAAGAGAACTAATAATTACAGCAAGAATAGACCAATGGAACAGAACCCATTAACTGTGAGTTCAGAAACAAGTAATCTAACCAAAACCCATATCATAAAACGGTGAAAATCCCACAAGAACCGAGCACCCAATTGACCAAAGCCCTAAACTGATACAACTCCAATTGAAAAGAAACCCAAAAAGATTAACCTGTAAATGGAAAAACCAAAGTTCAGAACTGATGATACCTGTGATTGAATCACGTGAATCTTTTGGGGAATGTTAATCGCAGAAAGCTGTGATCTATGATCTGAATAAGGCGAATTGAACTCCAATTATAGGGTTTTGAATCAAACAAATTAACAGAAGCGAAATCTCTCTATCCTTTGTTTATTTATTGAATGGAAAATTGGAATGAATAATGGAAAGAAAATCGATTATATTTATCCCATTATATATATTTATTTTATTTTATAGTCAATCTTTTCCTTTTTATTATCAAGTGTGCGTGCCAGGTAGAGAAATATTGGACAGAAATATTCAGCGCGTTAAAAATAATTCCCGATAATTATTAGTATTTTATGATTTAAATAATTAATTAAAAAAATATTGTAAATTACAATGCTACGTGGAAACAAGTATTACTCCCTATTCACTAGTGTCACTCCACCGAGAATGCTCTTTTCTTTTTCTTTGCTTTTGTTTTTTCATTAAAACCTACATTTTATTATTCAAAAACTTAGCAATACAGTCAAATATTTTACTCCTTTCGTCCCGAAATTATTGTACAGTTTGAAATTTCATTTTTAGTACAAATTGAATTGAAATTGAAAAGTTAAACTGGACAATAATTTTAAGACATAGAAAATATTAGAGGTATTAGAATATTCTAAAGACAAGTTTTATCAATTATTAACATATGCGTGAGATAGGAAAAGGAAGATTAGGGCAATAAGTTATCACTAACTCACATTTAAAGGTTGCTCAATTAATACGAGAATATCTCCTTTTAAGACTAGAGAAGAATCTTGTTACCTTTATGAACACAATCTCAAGTCACAATTAGTAGATAATATCTTACCAAATTGCGCAATATCCATCACATTATTATAATTTATGTCCATCCTCCCTAAAAAATTCATAAAGATATTCAAAGAAATTATTTTCTTTAATTCCTTGGGATGTTTCGAGAATATCCACCGCCAGATTTCTTTGCTGGATTGGCCCAAAAGTATAAGTATGAGGAGCACATACATTTAATCACCAAAGCGATTGTGGTAGAGTGATAAATATGGAGTGGTTGTTATGGGCACGAAGCAACCTTTAGTTCTTTGGTCAGCTCTCCCACCCATCGAGTCATTGTACTATAGGCCGAGAGTTCGAACCTCGTTATGGGCATGAAGCAACTTTTAATCCTTTGGCCAACTCTAACACTCATCGAGTCACTGTTACCGACGGTGAATACCCTACAATATGAAAAAAAAATAAAAAAAATAAAAAAATAAAAAAAACACCTCCATGAAGTAAAGAATGTTTTGTTCTGGTTTTACTAAAAAAATTGAGGAAAAACCCTCCCAAAGTGGAAACTTTTTCAAGCATGAATTCTCATCGATTAAAGCCATCAAGATAACGAAGTAAAGGCCAAAAAGAGGTCTTTTCTTGGTCAGGAAGAAGAGTGTTTTATATTTTTATTTTTTTGTGATGGATGATGATATGGATATGATGTATTTTGGAGATGAGGGATTTGATTGTTACAACGTCTTTTTCTCAAAAAAGGGGGTTGATAAAAGCCATATTAAAAGATAAGGGGTAGCCCAATCTACTTCGTAAATGGTCAGGAAAGATTCATTTATTTCGTGCGTGTCCTCTTTGATGATTTTTTGGACAAAACTTCAGCGTCTGGTCCTTATTGTGCTGTTTGTGTCTACTTCTCCCAACATGAACATTTCACTTTGGTTCACTTGTAAGTTCCAAAAGAATATATTATCTCCACTCAAAAGATTCCTTCTTTTTTTTCTTTCCCGGTTGTTATTATGCTATATATTGCTATGTGAATCAAATTAGAAAGTTACATCATGTTTGCATTTGCACCACAATTTGTAAAAATGGAAAGCAACACCATTGTTAGATACTTTCTAAAAGTTGCGAGTTCATTGTATATTCACTATACTTAAGATGGTGTTACAGTTTGTGTAAAAGTAAATGAGCACCGTTTTGAGGTTGAAGTGCGACGTTTAGATGAGGAGCGTGTGAATAAGATGGCGAGAGTTCAAAGGAAAAGCGTTGCAGGATCATGGCCATGACCAATTTGGCTTCCAGCATAGAAAAGTTTTGTCCAATGCAGGTACGAGGTCCCCGACCAAATGGCAAGAATACGACTTGGCCTTTTGTAGCATTTGAAATTCCTTGGCCAAATCGTTCCGGTTTAAATTCACTCGCATCCTCACCCCATATTTCCGGATCATGATGGATTAACATGATCGGTAATGAAATCAGGGCTTCAGCTGGTAAAGATAGATTCCCTAGTTTAGTTTCTTGAGCAGTTTTTCGCCTCAATATAGGTGTTGGTGGGTATAGTCTCAAAACTTCGTACAATATCATGGTAACCTGCACAAAAATGAAACAACCTCCTAGTTAATGTCTATGCAATGAAAAAACAAATGGCGACGTGTTTTATAAATAAAATACTATGAAATTTTAACAGGAAATAAGAATCTTTAATTATATTTTGTTTCACTAATAAGACACGATTTAGATTCACATGTATGACAACCGATGGATATATATCAAGCTTTTGCACAGAAAAAACAAATTGAGAAGCAAATACTTACACATTTGAGACGATTGAGCCCATCAAAATCTGGCTTCTTTGATCCAAACAGCTGAAAAACTTCTTCTCTAGCACGAGCCTGCCAATCAGTGTGCCTACTCAATAAGACCATTGTCCAAACAAGCAGTGCCGAGTTGGTTTCTTTCCCAGCAACATAGAACAATTTGCATTCATCAATAATCTCTTCGATGCTCATCCCAACACCCTCCTTACCATGAAAATCAATCTCTTGAGAATTGGACTCAAGTAGTAATCCCAGTAAGTCATCCCCAAAACCATGATGATGATGATGGTTTGTTTTTCTTGTCTCGAATCTTTTGTTGATGATTTCTTTTATGGAGTCATCTACTTCTTTTAAAATTTGTTCCATTCTTCTATTCTCCTTTGTTGGCAAGAACCTGAGCAATGGATGAAAAAAGCAGAATACACAATCACAGGTCAGTTACTAACTAATATGATTGGAGGAATTAAGGCATTGTTAGTACTTTCAATTTAGATTGTAAAATACTTCGACCCAAAGTACGAGTTATATATGTTGGTCGTACTATTTTTGAGACAGAATGAGTAACTTAATAAAAAGGGAAATATCACTCGCGCTCTTAAGAAAGCGAAACATAATAAGAGGTAAGTTTGTCATTTCACATTTCTACATTTCATTGAGATTTGATTGTGTATATTTTCACTTAAAAGGGGGAAAATTGAACTTTACCTATACCATGGGATGAAAAGTTTTTGCACTGCTTTGAAGAAAAGCTCAGACTGTTCTCTTTGGAGCTCAAATATCTTCCTCCCCTCTTCATAGTTTCTTCCAAATGCTGTTCTTGAAATTGCATCAAAGGACAATGTTTGAAGATGTGGAAAAACATCCAACTCACATGATCCTTTGGGTGTAATAATCTCTTCCCATTTGCTCAACATCTCACTAGCACTAATGCAAAAAGATGGCAACATTAACTGCACAAAAAAATAAAGAACTTGTCATTTGTACCGCTCCAAAAATTAGTTAGCACAATACAAAAAAACAGAACAAGTTTGTATTAATTTTTCCCTCTATCTCAAAATCATTATCTTATTTATTGTATTGAAAAGACGAGAAAAGAAAAATATAAGAAGAAAGAAATCAAAGAAATGAAACCTTTAACTTCTCCAAATGAAAAGCAGGGTTTATGAGCTTTCTATGTTTGGCCCATTTATCTCCATCATAGCTACTGAAACCTTGGGTAATGTACCTGCTAACTGGTGTTAGAGAATGAGCCTTTCTAAACACGGACATGTTTTGGGTCACCTCTCTTATGAGTTCAGGTTCCATGATAATCACATTTGGTTTTGGTCCTAACCACAACCATGTAACTTTACCTGCCAAAAATAGTCACTAAGTTCAGAAAATAGTAATTGGATCATTTAGCTACAGGAAAAATGTACATCCATAATCTCCAAACTCACGAGTTACAAAATCAAAATATACATAATCCATTTATTCCGTTTGAACTAAAAACGAAAATACAAATTAAACATTTATTTTAAAACGGAAGAAATATATAATTAATATATGTATGGTAGAGTAGGTAAGGTACCATATTTGTTGACGAAATTATGGAACTGAGGAAAGACTCTTGGGATGGGATCATCTGAGAGATCAATTGGCTTGGAACCAGCATCTTTCATCAGCTTTGAAATTTCTATGGCATCTCCGATAAGCAGCCGGTATGGATTCCCCAAGAAACCTTGATCTTTAAACTGTTTCTCAAACTTCTTTGGCGTTAACCATACCCAGTTGAAAAACTTCCATGCGAGCATTACTGAAAAGATAATAATACTGCAAGAAAATAACAATGTTGCTGTGGAGGAGACCAAGACAACCTTCATTTTCTTTGTATGATCCTTTCCCTTTTTTCTTTCTCTCTTTGTTTTTTTGGCTGATTGAGGAAATGTAGTTATACTTAACCGTTCGATCTCCGCCTTTAGAATTATGGGCCTGCAATTGCCGCCTGAATTATGCCTTTCCAGAAACGTTTTTCCAAATAGAGTTTCTTCCCTTCATATACGTATCTACTTGGGCGAGAATTACCAGTAATTGTTTCTCGATGTCGTATTCTATCGTTGGGAAGTATACTTATTACAAATTACTGTGTTTATTATGAGACATCTAGATTTGTTCTAAATTTTACCAAGATGTCTTTTTAATTGAAATAAAAATTTTCAAAATAGTTTCTAATAATTAGGAGAACACAACGAATGTGAAAATATATTTTTAAGGTTTTTCTTCCAATTAAAAACGCATCTTAGGTGAAACCTAAGACAAAATCAAAATGTCTTATAATAAGCACCGAAGGGAATATAATACTCCTTTAGGTCCTTAATATAAGCCATTTTGATTTGTCCTAAATTTCACTTAGTACGTATTTTTAATTGATTAAAAAAATATTAAAAATATTTTCTAATAATCAAAAGAACACAATGAATGTGAAAATATAATAAGCACCGAAGGGAATATAATACTCCTTCAGGTGCTTAATATAAGGCATTTTGATTTGTCCTAAATTTCACCTAGTACGTATTTTTAATTGATAAAAAAAATATTAAAAATATTTTCTAATAATCAAGAGAACACAACGAATGTGAAAATATATTTTTAAAGTGTTTTTTTGTCAATTAAAAATGCGTATCAGGTGAAACCTAAGACAAATCAAAACGCCTTGTATTAAGAACTAGAGGGGAGTAATATAATATCTCAAATAACAAGGAGGCAGAATTAATAAGCAATGTGTAAGCATAGGGTGATAGTATAGAATAGTATCCCCTCACAGTTTTTGACACGATTTCATATGGTTAGAAGTAGTTTATGTGTTAATTTGTTTAGATTATTCTAACTCGGAATGCAGGAGGGAACACCCACACACACACACATTCTTACAATTGATGTCATCATATAACAATTACACATCTTAATAATTGGTGTATTAGTTAAGTTCATAAAAACTTCATTATTATGAAATGATGAGAGCGCATTTGTTTGCCATCTACCAGTACATATATTACTTCAAACTAAGACTCATTAAAGTGTGGTAGTACAAACTACAAAACTTAACGGTTTCTTGATTTGTTGTAGTACTTCAGTTTCAACTTTGCAAGAGACCTCGCAGGCTTTCGACTGCCTTTTTCTCTCTTCATCTTTCTCTGAAAGTGTATTACCTTCTTCGAATTCCTTCCATTTCCCTGCAGATGCTTCAATCATGTCTTCGGTGTTCATCATGTCCCAAAGGTTCCGTTCTTTGAAAATGTGTAATGCACTTCAACTTGGGTGTTCCTCATCGTGCATGATTGCCCCAACAACCTTCGTCTTCTTCTAACTCCTTGGGTCCTTCATGATCATTTCCTTCTCTTACCCAACTTTTAGTATGGTTTTGTCTTCCGGCGGATCCATATATATCATCATCCATGCCCATTCTCATTCCCTGCCGATCCTCCTTATCAATTTCGAATTCTTAATTAAGACGCAGATTGGGCCCAACAATTTCAAACGATTCAACAGCCCTTAGATCACGTGTTAATACTCCTCCCGCGTTCTTATTATAAGATATTTTAATTTTTTCTAAATTTTATTTATTAAGTTCTTTGAAGTGAAAATAAAATTTTAAAAAAGTATTTTCGCATTTATTGTCTTCTCTCAATTATCACGAATTATTTTTGAGATTTTATTTTCAATTAAAAAAAAAAAGATAGATAGAACTTGCAAGAAAACAAAATGTATTAAAGAAAACAAAATATATTATAATAAGGATCGAAAAGAGGTACTCTTTCCCTCCCACAAAAATAATCCAATGTAATAAAAAAAAATTGTCCCAAAAAATAGTCCAGTTTCACAAAAGTCAAAATTAATTGAATTGAAATGACTTAAATATCCAAAAGAGTAGTGGTAAGAAAAACAAGGTGCACTCACTTTCATTTTCATTTTTTTTTTAGTTTTCTCCCATTTTTCAAATGATTATATCTTTTAATACATGAATAATTTAAAAAAATATGTTATATATCAAATTAATCTACGTAATGAGATCTTTCCATCAAGATTAATTGTTTTTTTTTTTGAGATAAAAATTTTGATCAAATTTAAGTTATAAAATAAATGCATATGTAGCTAACTTTTATAGAAATAACTAGAAATGGTATTAGTAAAAGATAGGGACATAAAATAGGTTGTACATTTGGTGTGTTGACCAAATTAAAAAAGTTGTATATTTTCAAACTGGATTATTTTTCCGAGACGGAGGGAGTATATGACAGGAAGCTAACAGAGAGGATATTATGCACGATTTGTGCGTTTGGGGAGGAATGTTTGGGTTTGTGGGATCTTGAGGCTTCTGTGTATAGAGAGTTTATAATGTGGGAGTAGAGTGATTTGATGGTCATGGACTTGTGCGCTCCTCCAAACAGAGCCTAAAAGGTCTAGTTCAACTTGGTGGACTAATTACGTTTTGGGCTTACTTTTGTCCTATTGTCCCTTGAATTTTGCTGGAGAAGTATATAACTCTTGACTCTACGAAATAATTAGCCACGTACTGTTATTGACGTTATAATCATCATCCTATATAATACGTGCCAAAAAAGAAAAAGAAAAAAGAAAAAGACCCATATAATTAGGATGCAAGGGTGAAACACTAATTACCTATGATTCAATCTAGTCTTACATACGCATATAGTAGTGGTGATTTCAAGAATGATGTATATGTATAATATGGTCGAGGGCGTTCAACATTCCGCCATCACCATGCCCCATGCACACAGATTGTATCTATTCCCTTCAAAATTACTTCATACAACACAACTAATAGATCTCATCATTTTTCGTTCTTTCTTTTCATTTCAGCACATTATAGAGACACACAACAATTTGTTTGAAGACCATTAGTTAGGATTATAGGATTTACCAACTGCCAAAAAAAAAAACTTTAAAGAGGTGCGGAACCATTCAACAACTTCAAAACTATCCCATGAAACATGAAGTCGAAAGCATCATCATTACATCTAATTTATCAAAGAAAAATGAAGTCGAACCATTACCAGACAACATAAATGTAGATATATATGATAAAGAAAATCCAGAAAAAAAAAAAATCCATCCGCCATCAACGAGCATGATAATTAAATCCATGGATAAAAGGCTAGCAAAAAAATCCTTCCTACGACACCATTCAGTCATTAATTAAATTAAGATTGACTAACATCAGCATCATCATATGTTGAGCAACACATAGATAATTAAGAGGCTGATTGTGTAAAGTCACAGATGGAGCGTAAGGTCCAGGTTAGGGTGGCATTTCTGGTGGTTACGAACCGGAGTCGGCTGGATTGTAGAAAAATGACCCGAGGCGGCGGCACCCGCCCCCGATGCTGACCCGATAAAAGCAAATCCATCGGGGGCCCCACCGTGTGACGGGAACGGCGGCATCATCAGCAGAGCAGCGTTGTTAGCACCGGGTGATGGAGACGACGATGACGGCAGCAGAACTCCTCCTCCTCCGGTGGCAGGGTGGTGGTGGTGGTGGTGGTGGGAGTCGGCGGCGTGGATGAGGTTGACGTTGAGGCAGCCGCAAGCGGGTAACATCTGAGGGAGAGGATCGTGGTGTTGGTGGTAGAGGGCTCTCCGGGCGGCGGCTCTCTCACGCTTGTGGGCGTTCTGGTGGCCACCCAAAGCCTGAGAAGAGAAGAATTTCCGTGAGCAGTAGAGACAAGAGAACAGCCTCGCAGCAGCATTAGTGGTGCCGGTGGCGGTGGTATTCATTCCGGCGGAAGAAGATGGCGGAGGAGACGGTGGTTTCCCAACAGCAGCATCAGAAGGAGGAGAAGAAGGGGAAGAAGAATAAGGAGTGTTAGGGCCGTAGAAGTAGTCATGAGGAGGATGAGGGACGAAGAGGGGTGGTGATTGGTCGTCAGAATAATGACGCTGGTGGTAGAAGTGCTGGGGCGACGGCGGAGGTGGTGGTGCTCCGCCGGAAAAGGGAGAAGGGGAATTAAGGTCGTTAAGGAAGCCATAGTAAAAAAGGGGGTCATCTTTGGTTGTGAAGCCGCCGGTGCTCCATGGGTGGTGGTGGTGATCATGAGGCGGCTCCATAAATGGTTACTTTGGGATGGGGGAGGGGGGTTATTTTTTTCTTTGCTCTGTTTTTTTTTTAAGAGAATGGAACAGAACAGAGCAAAACAGAGGAATTCGGTTTGTATGTGAAGGGATTAATTTTATTTGTACTGGAGAGAGAGAGAGAGAGAGGGGGAGAGAAAGGGGGCGGGCGCGGGAGGGTGGTCAGTGTGTGAGTGTGTGAGAGAGAAGAAATAGAGGGAGAGAATCTTTATAACTGTTTGGGGGGTGGTGGTGGGAGAGATGACGAACCGGAACGCAGCAGTGACAGCCAATTTTAATCAAAGTTGGTTAGTTTTGGGGTTTTTTGTTTGTTTGCGAGTTTGGACGTACTATAGTACGAGTGGCAGTAGAATTTGATTTGAGTAGCACCTTGGCTGCTTACATTCCAGAGTTTTTTTTTTTTTTTTGATTGGATGGAATCATTCATTTGATGAGCTCTCAAACTTTGATCACTTCCCTTTTGGGTTTCTTAACTTCTCTTTCATACCTGCAAAAGCACTCAGGCCGCGATGTTATCACATTTCCTTTTAATTATACAAATGGTAACCTCAACATTTTTATTTTTACTTTTATTTTTTTATGTTTTTTAAATTAAAATAATATGTAACAATCAATAGTATAATTGAAGAGAAATGGGTAACCCACGACAAAAATGTCACCAGCTCAAAAGGAGAGAAGTAGTAGATATAGATTGTGTTCTGAATGAATATTCTGACTTCATAATGACCAAATCCTCTTCTTTTACAAGTGTTTTAATTCTCCCTTCCCAACATCTCAAAATCGAGCTAGCCCTTCATCATCAACATCATCATCGACAAATAGCCCTTCATCTCAGCATCTCCCTCCCCTATCAATGATGACATTAGTTTACTTCTTTAATGGAATGGATCGAGGTTCTGTATCTCTTTCTAGGATTTTACCTGAAATGGGTTGTGTTTTTTGTTTCCTTGTAGGGGGGTCGTACTAGGATCCTTATTCCCCCACCTGTCAAATCTATCATCCCTCTACCCCCATCCTCTTTTTCTTTTCCATTTTGAAAACTAATACTCCGTCGGAAGATCATTATTATAAGACATTTTGATTTCGTTCTAAGTTTTATTTGAATTGAGATGATTTTTTAATTAGAAAAAAAATCTTAAAAATATATTTTTCAAAATCGTTAAGTTCTTCTAATTATTATGAAATATTTTTAAGATTTTTATTTCGATTAAAAGACATCTGAAAGGTAAAACGAAATCAAAATGCCTTATAATAATGGACCAGAAGGAGTACATTAATAATTGAAACTCTTTCCGAGTTTCTATAACTTCTTCGTCTCGGACTAGCTAGTAGTAGCCTGGTAACTGGTTATATAGTTTGTAAAAATTGAGTCCATATATACTTTTACTTAAAGCTAAGATGGTTATTATAGGCTTATAGCTAGTTTATTACTATCAGAACCGCTTTGAGGTTAAAAGTACGACGTGTAGATAAAAAAGAGTGTGAGAATAAGACAAAGAAAAGTTTAAAGGAAAAGCGTTTATAGTCCTAATCAATTTTTATTTTCAACATCCAAAAAGTTTTGTCCAATGTACGTACGAGTTCCCCCGCCCAAATGGCAAAAAAAATGTAGTGATCTCCCATTTCCTTCATTCAACGAGAAAAAAAAAATGACGACGCAATAAAATATAGAGAAACATTAAGTTGATTAGTTCTAATGTTAACACATTAACTCTAATTTTAATTTTATATATACCGTCTCATTAATGAGATAGGATTTCTTCAATATTTGAGAGGACATGATGACATTAGGACAATCCCATATACTATATCATGTTCTTGTCGGGAAAACCAATTGAGAAGCAGAAAAACCTCCACGATTGAGACGACGATCGAGTCCATCAAAATCTGATTTCTTTGATCCAAAAAGCTGCAACCTTCTTCTCTAGCACGAGGCTGCCAATTAGCTAGGGTGCCTACTTCATACACATATATATATCACCCTGCTTTCTTTTCCCACAACATAACTTATGCTTTATCCTTCTAAGTTGTTACCATGGAAATCAAATTCTTGAGAGTTAGACGACTCCAGTAATAACCCAATAAGTCATCCCCAAAGCCATGATGATGAACTTTTTTTGTTCTCGTCTTCAATACACCATAGAGAAAGAGGGCTGAAAATAACTAATTAGATACTCCGTAGTATGGAAAGGGCAAGATTAGTACTTATCGTCATATTATGAAATACTCTCTCCATTCTAAAACAACATGAATCATTTAATTGAAAAAGAAACAAAACTCAGTTGTACCGTATTTAATTAAAAAGGCCAATATGATAAGAGGTGAATGTCATTACACATTTTTTTTTTTTACATTTCATTGACATTATATACTATTCCCTTCCCTCCGTTCCAAAAGAAATATCATTTTAACGAATTAAAGAAATTTCAAAATAAGTGTCTTTCTCGCATTTCAATGCACTTTTTGTCTAAAATTATCCTCATAAGAATTAATACTATTGGTGAACATTTTTTTAATGGAGTTGGTTAAAGATATTCAAGTAATTTTATTACCCTATTTAGGGGTGTTCACGATTTGGCTCAATCCGGTGGAACCGTCCAAACTGGTCATCGGTTTAGATTAGCGGGCGAATTATAAGTGAATCTTTACTCCGGTGGATTTGAAATTTGAAAACCGATCATACCGGTCCGGATTACGATTTGGCACTATCAAACCGTCTATCAAATCAGACCGGACCGTATATATATTATTAAATAATAATATAATG
Source organism: Oldenlandia corymbosa var. corymbosa (assembly GCA_949775105.1). Classification (NCBI taxonomy): domain Eukaryota; kingdom Viridiplantae; phylum Streptophyta; class Magnoliopsida; order Gentianales; family Rubiaceae; genus Oldenlandia; species Oldenlandia corymbosa. Next base: position 12,122,432 of record OX459118.1, on the reverse strand, counting down.
GTTTTGTATATATAGCTGCAGATGATGACTTATAACGAAATTGTTAAGTTGTCTGATTGGCTTTGTTGTTCCCCCTTACTCTTAAATTTGGTTAAGGTTGTGAGTTCAAGCCACCCATGATTAAATTTTTTTGTGGGATTTTTAGATTGAATTTCACTTATTTGAAGGACTGTGTTAGATATTATTTTAAAAAGGCCCATGAATAATTTAGAAAAAGTCCAGATAAATCCTCAAAAAAAGGCCAAAAAACAGGTCTAATAACCAAAAAATATTCAATTTTTTGGCCCAAAACGGAAAAGCCCAATTAGAAGCCCAAACCGCCAATCCACCTAAACCAATTCGTTCATAACGGATTGGATTGGTTCAGTTTTGTCAGGTATCGAGGATTAAATAAGAAAATAGAGAATCTCCGTCACCGGAGGAAGGCAAAGAGAGACGAAGTCCGTTACCGGAAAGGGGCAAGGAGAGAAGAAAATTCGGGGCAAAGGGACACTTGTTCTGCAACCAGAAACTTGAGTTAATTCATCGATGCCTTTCCAGAATTCATTACAAGGCTAATATAGTAAAAATGCACATAATAACAAAATTACAAAATAGGACTAACATTTGCTACAATATCAAAATAAGCCGGATCATGACAAGTTTAGACATCAAACCGGTCCGGTTACGGTTTGAAAAATTTTAAAACCGTAGTGATCGATTTGGTTACGGATTACTATTAATTTGGACCAATCTAGTCCGTGAATACTTCTAACCCTATTAAAGAATTTCTTAAACTATGTGCAAAATATAGGATGTCAATTATTTTGGAATGAAGGAAGTATTATACTCAATATGTACAAAGAAACGGTCCATTATTTAACTTGACGATTACATTGTTTTTAGTTCAATTTACAAATTATGAAGTAGACTACTTTTATGGAATAAGAATTATCACTCAAAGGAAGAAACATATACTCCTTATGTCCCGAAATTATTATTCAGTTTGTGATTTTATTTTTAGTATAAATTATACTACGATAAAAATTCAAACTGAACAATAATTTTAAGACACATGGAGTGTAACCATGGGATGAAAAGTTTTGTACTGCTTTGAAGAAAAGTTCAGATTGTTCTCTTTGGATTTTGGAGCTCATATATCCTCCTTCCCTCTTCATAAAAAAAATTGCTGTTGTTGAAATTGCATAACAAACAACGTCGTCTCGAGAAATAGGAGAACAACCAACTCACATGATCCTTTGGGTGTAATGATCTCCTCCCATTGTTCAACATCTCACTGGCACTATTAGTACAAAAGGATGGCAACATATACTGCCAAAAAATTGGAGAAGAAGATGTCATTTGGTACGACCCCAAAAATTAGGCTATGAAATACCGCCCAATTCAAATAAATAGAACAACTGGATATTAATTACTCCAAATGAAAAGCTGGGTTGATGTTAGTTAATTATGATAGTTTCCTTCTTCATAAGACTCGATGGCACATTGTAGATTGTGTTGTTCTTTAAATTTAAACAAACGCGGGAAAATGTTTAGGATCCGATACGCCTAATTAAGCAAAACAATACAATATTTATTATGGAAGATTTTGATTTGATTAATTCTAGAATCGGATAAGGATTTGTGTTACATGTTAAACCTTGATTTTTGTTTTAGTTTCAAGGACGTAATTTCAGAAGATTATATTAATCATTATAGTTATGACCATCTGTATTTATTATCTTTGTCATCTCTTTACTCTTTAGGGTTCATCCATTGATTAGTTACGTACAAATTTATAATGAAGGAAAGGAGGATTATTAATTTGTTTAAGAAGATTATTAATTAATGAAGGAAAGGAAAAACAAAAAGAGAAAATAAAAGGCCCTTGATTAGCGCCCATTTTCCACTAAACTTACCCGAGAGATAAACTTTGAAGAGCCAAATTCTAGAACCCCTGCCATTTTGGCGCCCGTAGCCATTGTAGTGTAGAACCGCCATTACAACCAAGAACTTCACCTTCGTACGTTACATCTTTCTCATCCATCAAAGATGGTACTTCCTCCCGGTTCGTGATTGCTACAAAGCCCTAAACTTCTTTTTTTTTTTTTTTTTTATTAAATTCTGTTGTGAGTTGATCTTGGTCAATCGAAATTATCATCATCATTGCTTACGGATGTAAAGTTCAATTTTCTTCTAAATTAATCTTCAGGAGTTGCAGAGCTCATTCTTGAGGCTGCACAGGAGGGAGATCTGACATTGATCAGGAGTATGTTTGGTTTTAGTTTTAGATAATTCAATCGATTTTCTACTTATGTTGTGATACTTTTATCGACGTTGAAATTGAGTGGATTAACCCTTTCTTTTTGCCCCTTAGAATTGACGACTCTGTGTGAAAATGAAGGAGGTCCTGGAAAGATTGAATATGCCAATCTGAGCTCCTGAAGGCTACAACGCTCTTCACTGCGCTGCCTCCATTGGGGAAAGCATCCCCACTTGCAGGTTTCTCATCCATAAGCTCAAGTTTGATATCAATGCCCCTGATTTTGCTAAAGGTGCTTCCTTTTTCCCCCCATTTCTTTGCTCAATTGGGGTTTTCTTGGTTCAGGCTTTGAGGGGTTTTTTTGTGTGTGTACTCGTGCGTTTCTAATTTATTTTATTTTTGTTTTTAGATGATCTTCTTGACTTGTGCACAATCACTTATCAACAAGGTTCATGCTACTACTGCTTTGTTGATCGCTTTTTTTTTTTTTCCACAAGTGTTCTGTCTGTTGGGAAATTCAACAAACATGTTTTATGATCAATATAAACGGCTTTCGTCAAATTCTGTTAAAGATTTGTAAGCTGTATTAGAAGAAAGGTGATGGCTTGATTTTGCCGTGATGTTTAAGGAGTTCAATGTGCATTGCGGTTGTAAATGGCAATTACATGCATGCTCATTATTCTTGATTGTCTTTATTATCTTGCAACTTTTTTGGTAAAGATTTCAAGGAGATGTTGATTGAAATTTGTTGATTACTGAGAGTACAATTGAACTGCACCTATTTGCTTCTCTTCAATATGTTTTCGATGGCTAACTTTATTTGTATTTCATCCTCTTCTGACTTGATGTACGCAGGGGATACACCCTTACTTCATGCAGTTGCGGGAAAGCATCAGCCTACTGTTATGTATCTCATTAACAGTGGTGCAGATATTACAAAAAGTGACGTGGATGGGTGCACCCCATTGCATTATGCAGTTGAAGTAGGTATGACACTCTACCATGGCTTTTCGGAGGTTTCCCCTTCATTGTTGTAGTGTTTCAACTCTATGTATTTCTACACAACCAGTTATGGGCTTCTTGGTTGTATACGTATTTGTTAGTGTGACTTACAGTAAAGCTATTTTAGGGTCCACTGAGTTGGTTAAGCTGTTGATCTCGAAAGGGGCTGATTTCTCTGCAAGTTCTAATGCCGGGACCCCGGTACATATTGCTGCTGATTGTGGAAGAGTTGAAATATTAAAATACTTGTTGGAGCTCAAGGCAGATGTAAGCTAAAATACATTTTCAGACTACTCTTGTTTAATTTGATGGGTAATGAACTCCTTGGTTTTCAATCTCTTGGCGTGTAATTTGAGATAATTTTCAGCAGAAGCACGTTGGCTGGAATTAGAAGCACCTAGATGGCTAGGTCATGCTATTGTATTTGGTCTCTTATTTCTCTGTCTGAAGAACCTTTTAGGGTGATATATTTGTTGCTGTTTAGCTAAACAGTGTGCATTAGCTGCTCTCTTATATTGGCACATGCATAAATTTGAAATACATCATTATTGCTATTTCTAAAAATTGTTGTACATGGTTCTTACTATGTTTCTTTTCCTGGGCAGCCAAATTGTGAACTAGTCTCTATGTCTCCACTTTGGTACTCTTTGCGTTCTAAATCACATGATTGCATGGAGCTGCTACTAAAGGTATTCTCCTTTTCTTGTGTGCTTGTTGAAAGTATATGATTGATCAATCCAAATTGGATGTTCCTCAGGTGCTTGTGCATGCTTTACTGGCCAGAAGCACTATGTGCCACTTATGCCGTGCATTCATCATATGTAAAACTTATCTGCTTAGAACTTACTCTATTTGCGCCATTTGATGTGTTACAACAACAAATATATGAAAGGTATGGGTCAAAATCTAGGAGTGGATGCAGGTCACAACTCACAATTTGTTCTCATACTTCCTCTGTTCAGATCGCTTGGACTATTGTAAACTAAAACTGGAAAATAAATATGAGTAATGAGGGAATTCCTTTATTCATTACACATAACTTGTGATACTTTTTAAAGTGTTGTGATTTCTTGTTGGTCTGCTGCTTATTTTTGAATGATGGTTGGGTCGGGTACTCGGGTTTATGAAGGAATTGAAAGTGCTCTTATTGTCTTTGGACCCATACCTTTGCTTAGATATTGGCTTGAGGTGCTGGTCGTCTACTTGTCTCCTTGAATCATTTTGATAAAAAAATAATAATAAGGAATATTGTTGTCCTCTTACCCTATTCTCTTGAAATCGTATGTTGCATTTGGGTTCTTACATTTGCTTGGAAATATATTATATCACCGTAGGAAGCATTAAAGTAAGTATTGCATTTTTAATTCTAAATTTCTAATTAACCAATGAGCTTGAATACCCATTGTAGTGAGGTAGTGAACCTATCTGTATTGATCTACTAGTTCTATTTGAGGCAGGCAGGAGCTGATCCAAATGTTCGTTCCTTTTATGCTGCAACACCTCTATTTTTTTGCTGCTGGCATACGAGATGAAAAGATGATTCGCTCCCTTTTGAAAGCTGGTGCTGATCCTAACATGACTGAGGGTGTGAGTTAGCTTTGTCGGGTCTCATTTGCTTCTCGTAGCTATTTTTTTTTTCTTTATTGCTTTTAAAATGGACTTCACCCCTTCATCTCCCTCCCTGCCAGAATGATAGTGTCTTTGTCTCGGAATCGAAACATATATGGAAATTAGTTCTTCACATACCTCAAACATTAAAATCTTTTGGTTAATTTATTTGTTTCACCTCCTTCCTCATATATTGTTTCTGATTTTCTTTTAAAACTAAATATGCCCATAATTTTCTTTTATAATCTTTAGGTATTTTGAGTGTCCTCAACGTAATAAATTCTGTGTCATCATTGTTTGAAACTAGTTTTCAGTTATTTGGTGATGCTTCTAAATTTCCATCTTTGTTTTCTTTCTTTTTTTTTTTGTCAAATGTATGATTTGACATTCTGGCGTGTAATACCCTAGTTCTCTTATCAATTTGTTGGATGATTGAAGCAGATGTACTAAATTAGACTTTATGTTGGATTCGCAGTTGGGTAAAACACCACTAGAACTTGCAGCATTTTGCGGGTTCAGGGAGGTGTTTAAGCTTCTGCTTCCGGTTACTTCTCGCATTGAATGTTATCCTTATTGGAGCATTAGTGGAGTGATGCATCATGTTCATTCATCAGAAGCTTCAGCGCAGGTTCTGTTAGAGTAGCTTTCACATTTCTCACTGGATTTGTAGCTTTATTTCCTGTTTGGTGACCTAATCCATGCTGCTTTGTGAATTGTATGATTAGTTGTCAATGTGTTGGGGTTATACTTGTACCTGTTAGTTTACTACTATACTAGTCAATTTGAGCATTGCGCCTCTTGTCGTTGTCATGTTCCTCTGTCATTTTTCTGTCCTGTCTGAGATACAATATGATGCATCTTTCATTGGTCATACTCGGTTATGTTGAAGCAATATCGTTATTAGTATTTAAATGTATGACAAGAAGATTGTGTCGTCGTATAACTTCCCTCTTGCTAGCATGTTCAGGAGCCGAAACAAGATTAGGGACTTCTTTTTCTCTGCTGAAATTCTTTCACTTCTTTCGGTGAACTACTAGATTTTGAGAATTGATGATGAAAGTTTGCGGAGAGGAACTTTCATACCATAGATGTGAAAGGGTACTGTTTATAAAATCTTTGGTATCATGCTAATGTTTCATCAGTTTTTTGGTGATTGTTTTGTGCCTATTTATGGAGACATTTCTCATGATTGTGTGCTTACTCTTAATGTTCACGTGGAGTTGTATCTCCACACATTTGTGTACTATTCATCGCGTAGTTGTTTTTCTGAGGAAATCTTTGTTTCTGCTTGCTCTGTTATGCAGTGGAAGTCAAAGCGGGAGGAGCTCTTTCTGATGGCAAAAGAGAATGGAAGAGTTGCATTCGAGAAAAAAGATTACATGAAAGCGATATACTGGTATACCCAGGTGATTGTTGCAGCTTTCTAGCAAAAGTAATGTTTTATCTATTTTGAGGTTAAGTTTAGAGTAAAATTGTCGATAAGGCAGAAATATCCCAGTCCATTTCTGGATTAGCCTTTTGGTGGCAGTATATGTATCTACCTTAGCTCTCAGTCTTAGTATTTGTTTCTTAAGTTTGTGATATAGAACTAGGGTGCATCATTCCAATTATTTTGCTTCGGATTGAGTCTTTGATCTGTTTAAAGCAGGCATCTCAGGCTGACCAAGCTGATGCTAGAGTACTATCAAATCAGAGTTTGTGTTGGGCCCTATTAAATGATGGTGGGCGTGCTCTACGCGAAGCACAGGCTTGTGTTGATTTGGATCCTAGTTGGTCGAAGGCGCATTATAGAGAAGGTGCAGCTTGGAAACTTCTTAAGGTAGGGGTCTAAACTCTAAAGAAGTTTTCATCTCAAATAGGAAGAAGTCAAAGAGAATAACAAATGCTTGTTAACATTCTTATGCGCAGAAATTTGACAAGGCTGCAGAAGCATTTTCTCGGGCGTTGGCCCTTGATCCTCGAAACAAGGGAATTGAAGAGGAATACCGGTACTCTATTTACAATTGCATATGAAAAGCTCGCAGTTTGTTCTTGATTCTGGAATTCTTCTTTTTTTTTTTGTTTTTTGTTTTCTGATTTGAGTTCTTTTGTTGTGCGCAAATACTTTCTCTTGATGTTTGCGTCTTCTCTAGTAACTCGGTATACTTTGGTGACAGAGCTGTAGACGCTGAGTGTCGCAAGTCCAGCCATTAAGACAGCGGATTCTAGGCTTGAAAATGAAGAATGTGGGATGCAAGATGCCTTGAGTTGCTCGAATTTTGTAGTGACACTTCAAATTTTGTTAATGGTACCGTAGTTGTATTAATGTGTTGAATCAATGTCTCAACTGAGACAATTAAAAGGGACTTTAGTTGTTATGATGCTAAGGAAGTGATGGGGTTTTGTTGCGGTGCAACGCGAATTTCAGTGCCTTATCATTACTAGTATAAAACTTTTTCGTTTCTTCGTCATTTTTTCAGCGTCAGATTCTCTATTCTGGTTTGAGCTGTGAAGGTTCATAAATCAGGTAGAATGAAAGGATTTTCCATTGTGCTTTTTGGCCTAATGAACCACATCTCTGGCTTAAGATTATGTTGATCATGATTACCCTTTTGATTGCATTATGGCATTATCATTTTAGCTTTAACTTGGAAGTTTGTTTGTTTGTTCACTCATTTTACATTTTAACTCATTTTACTTTTTAAACACAAAACAATGTTAAAAAAAAATCATCCAAACAACTTTCTGCTTTACATTTTAAATTCCAACTTGAAACACTTTTTGTTAGTGTAATGACCATTTTAGAACTAACAATAGTTCAGTGACAAATTTGGCAGGATTCCGTTATTTAGTGATTGTTTTTGGAAATATTTTTTTTTAAAGTTGACTATAATTGACAATATTTTAATTGTTTAGTGGTGACTCGTATTTGATATTTTAAAATATAGTTCAAAATATTTTTTTTCAAAGCCAACATCGAAACAACTTTTTGCTCAAAATATCATCTAAACAACATTTTCATTTCCCATTTAATTTTCAACTTTGAAACATGTTCCACTTGTAAGTGGTAAAATAAAATGTAAACTAAAGTTTTCAAATAAAATAAAATGTAAACTAACGTCCAAACAAGCACATTTTTGTGTCTAAAGTGTTTACAAATAGTTTGACTTGAAATGCAAGAGTGCTAATGTAAATTTCTTTCATAGACTCTCCCAGTTGCCTGTTCCTTCATCTTTGTTACTGAAATCTCTATCTGCCTAGTGAAATTTAAGGTGAATTTATGTAGTACTCAGAAAAGATTAAAAGAATAATAATAATAATAATGTACACAAAATTTATTTAGCTGCGTGCCGCATAATAAAATCTATAATTTCTTGTTTCCACTTGGAGCCAAATACGTGTAATGACCCATTGAACCAATTCGAGTTCAGGCAAAAAAAAAAAAAAGGAAAAAAAATCACCCTCGAACCATATTTTAATCCAAGTCTTTGTGAACCACTCTATTCATTATTGTAAGACTTCAGTTCAAATTGTAATTTGATCTATTTATTTATTTTCTGGTTACGATGTGTAAGTATATAAAGCTATTTTCTAGAAAACAGATTATTCCCGATGTGGATTGTGTTAAAATACACATTTATTGTAATATTGTGATGAAATATTTATTTTATATTGGATAAGATCTTTTCATTGTACTAAAATTATCATGAAGTTTGGTTCATTGTTTTGCTGGTTTTTTCATATTTTATTATTATTAACTATCCATCCCACTATAACTTTTTACATTTCCAATAGAAAAAATACCTAAAAATACACACTAAAAAAACAATCTAAACATAGAAAGATGAAATAAATCTAATTAAATTACACGCTAACAAAATTGGGTTTGCGGTACACATCGCTCGCTCTTAGTGGCCAAATTTTTTACTAAATTTAACTAGTATTATGCCCGCACATTGTGCGGATTTTACTATATTTTATAGTAACATTAATTTTCCTATGAAAAATGTACATGTTTTAACTTTTTCTGTTTTTTGGTATATTAAGCATTCAGAATCTAAATTCAAGGTTGTCATATGTTTTTTTTTTGGTATATAGTGTATCCGGTGTTTCAAATGATTGTTCTAACTAATCTGTCTTCGAATGGGGTAGGTCACTTTTGGAAGACAAACCTCTCCTAACAATCATTACTACATGTCCATGCACAGATTTAATCATGGATTGTAGTTAATTTGGTCCAATACTGTTACCACTTTGATCAAGTACTTCTTAGCCATATAGGGTATTTTAAATACAAATTAGTATGTTCAACTATGTAATATGCTTCTTGTTTAGGAGTGATAGTATATCAAAAATTTTTTTTTTTTCTAAATACGAATTAATATGATCAATTGTCTACTACTCTGCTTTTTTAGGGATATAAGTATATAAAAGATATTTTCAACAAAAGAAATTAAATTATGTATATTCTTAAAATATATTGACTGAAAAGCATATATTATTTACTTGTAGTAATTGAATCAAATATTATAAACAATCTTTTTTTAGGCATAACGCAAAATAAAAAAAAAGATAAATTCCAAAAAAAGTGAATAAAGCACAAAAAATAGGGGAAAAACCATGACAAAAAAAACTAATAAATAATTTTGAAATATTTATTCATACGCCAAACTTTTTCCTTAGTTTTTTTAATAGCAAAACAGGCTGTGCCTGGCGGGTGCATGACTCATTTTATTTATCTGGACTCATAACTTTTTCCTTCGTTATGAAATTAAACTTTTTTTATTTTTGAAAAATATATCAAATAGAATTATTTTAAAAAATAATATTAGCATATGTATGATGTATCTAAACTTGATTTCAAATTGTATTCGTAATATAATGATTTCACAACTAATCTTTATATTTTTTACAACTATTTTTTTTTTTTTTTGAAAAATATATCAAATGGAATTACTTAAAATAATACTAATATACATTTAATGTATCTAGACTTAGTTTTGAATTGTATTCTTAATGATTTGTTAACTAATCTCTTTATTTTGGTAATTACTTTCTTTTTATTTTTGGAAATGTTCAAATAAAATGTTTTGAGAAATAATATTAATCTACATTTAATGAATCCATACTTAGTTTTCAAATTGTATTCGTATTATAATTATTTGTAACTAATCTCTTTTTATTTTTTTTATAATTAATCTCTTTTTATTTTTTGAAAAATATATTAAATGGAATCATCTGTAAAATAATATTAACCTATCTTGCATTGGTTTCGAGTTGTATTTGTAGAATAATTATTTAGTAACTAATCTCTTTTTATTTTTTAAAAAATATATCAAATGGAATAATCTGAAAAAATAATATGAACATACGTTTAATTTATCCTGGCTTAGTTTCGTATTGTATTCGCAGTATAATTATTTGGTAATAAATATATTTTTTTGTTATTGGTAACTAATCTATTTTTATTTTTGGAAAATATATCAAATAGAATTATCAGAAAAATAATATCAACTTATGTTTAATGTATACAGACTTAGTTTTGAATTGTACTCGTATACGTATTTGGTAAATAATCTCTTTATTTTGATAAGTAGTCTCTTTTTATTTATGGAAAATATACCAATAATCTAAGAAATAATATTAACATACTTGTAATGTAGGTAGATTTGGTTTCGAATTGTATTCGTAATATAGTTATTTGGTAATAAAATTTTTTTTGGGTAACTAATATCTTTTAATTTTTGAAAAATATATCAAACAGAATCATTTGAAAAATAATACTCTCTCCGTCCCATAATTATTGTCCAGTTTTACTAAAATGAAAGATTTTATTTTTAGTCAAACTTAACTATATTTTACCTTGAACAACCGAATATACCCCTACATAAGTAATTGTTTAACCACAAAGATTTTATAGATAATGTTTTTTACTAAGGACAAATGTGTAACTTGATCCATAAAAAGTCAAATTGGACAATAATTTTGGGACAAAATTTTTTGAGCAAAGTGGACAATAATTATGGGACGGAGGGAGTAGATAATAGATTTAATTGGTTAGTGAGTTTTGAATTTCTATTTTATTATTACCGGGGACTTAAAATAATGGTCCTATTGCAGGAGAAACGAACGAATTGCAAGAATCTAGGCAAAACGCCCCGACACCAGTCTCTCCTACCATTTTTACCTTCCCCACTTCAAAAATCATCCCTTTTCAAAAAGGGTCCAATCAAACTTGCCAAGCATATAACCAGAAAACCCACTTCTACTACCAACAAATACTATCGAATCACAGAACCCAAAAGGGAAGAAAGGGTTGAGAATATGGCTGGTTACAGAGCTGAAGATGAATATGATTACCTGTTCAAGCTGGTGCTGATAGGGGATTCTGGGGTTGGCAAGTCCAATTTGCTTTCGAGATTCACGAGAAATGAGTTCAACCTTGAATCCAAGTCTACTATTGGTGTGGAGTTTGCCACTCGAAGTCTTAACATCGACACCAAAGTTATCAAAGCTCAGATTTGGGACACTGCTGGCCAAGAAAGGTTCTTTTTGGTTTCCTAACCCTCCATTTATTTTCTTTTCTTTTTTTTTTCTTCTGTGATTTTAAACTTGAATTAGATTCCTCATCTCATGTGGGTTTTCTGTGATGTACCTGATCTCATGTGTATTTTTTTGGATTCGCCCTGGCTGAGTAGTAAAGCTGATGATTTTCAAGGACAATTTTTTTTTTTTATAAGCGTCCACAGCGTGTGATTGATGTTCTCTTTTTACTTCTTGAAGATAGTTGTTTGGGTAGTTAGCTGTACAGTTTGAAAACTGGAGTTTTGTTGGAGTTCCTGTAATTTACTCCCTCACAAAATGATTGTCCTGTTTGTTCATTGTTGAACTAAACTAGAAACTTAAACCGGACAATCATTTTGCAAGGGAGGGAGCATGTCACCGTCATCCGAACAAAACTGGAAGAGCTGTTTGTTAAGTAGTGATCAGAATTTGTCAATACTGTGATCTTATTTTATATGCTAGCACTATGGTTGTGCAAGAGAGCTCTTGGTGAATTTGCCTTGCATAATTGGTCTTTGGGCATCAAGGCTCTCGGGTTGTATAGAACTATGGTTTTGAACAATTTTTTGGTGAGTTCCTCTAAGATCGGATTCATGTGTAAGATTTTTGCCAACTTTCCAGAGTGACTAAAAAAGTCCCTGCGATTTTGAATTTTTGGCAAGATATGTCCTCCTCTGTGAATGGGTTCACTTGCTAAGGAGCTGCACTTTCGTTTTATCGTTGGGAAATTTTCTTCCTAGATACTTGTTTGGCATCCTATTTTTAGTCTGGAAACTCAATTACATTGGTGTAATGAGCTACTGAAAGACAACAAGCACTCTTACCTCGGCCATGTCAGGCCCTCAGTGCTGATTTGTTTTCCTGAGCTTGTTTCTCCTGTTGTAAAGTTTTAGGGTTGTAGGTTGGAAGTGTTATGTCCAGTTTAAAGACTCAATGTCATTACATTTTTTTTGAGTACTTAAATATTGTTCTGGCTGCATGCAACAGTTATCCTTATGAGCACTATCAGTTTATTCATTTTGTAGGCATAGAATTGGAGAAGTTCAAGACTGATTGCAATGAGGCTGAGTTTCCCCCTTTTCTTTATGTTGGATACTTCAGTTAATTTTACACATCTGGACAAGTACCATGTTAAAAAATAAAATGATATCCTTCTCATATCTCTTTAGAACCACAAAATTTCTGCCTTTTTTAAAAAACTTGTTGGTTCTTAATATATTTGGTTCAAAACAGTTCCTATTTTGTCAAGCAAAACTCGTCAGTCTATGAACAAGAGCATAGAGGTAGAAAGGAATTTTGGGACTATTTTCTTGTGAGCCAATTTTTAATACATTTCTTGTGCTGCCTAATTCTGGCACACCAATGGTATAAAAATCCTGGAGATAGTAAAGAAGATTGCAATAATTACTTCCTGAATACTCTGAGTAATTGCTTCTGCCACCTTCATGGGGTTATCATGTGGAAAAGAGACCATCGAAGAAGTCTGCCAACAAAGGAGGATACTGCCACCTTGCCTATCTTTGCTGAAATTCTTTCTGTTAGAAGCCCGCATAGTTTTAAACTTATTTTCCTTCTCTGTTACCTTGATATCTGGTTTGAATCCGAGATTTGAATAATGGAATTTGTTATGAATCGTTATTTGTTATTGATTTAGGGAAATTCTAACCTAATGTTTTTGTTTCTAGTAGTGTAATGTCATTATAGCCCACTGTTTCTAGAGATTCTTGCCTTTCTCCAGAAGCACACTTAGTCCTATTCTCATTCTCTTCCGCTGCTTCTTTGCTTGCATATTTGTTCCATCTACACATTGGAGAAGGCAGGTTGATATATTTTGATTCATGGCCTTGAAGTTTCAATGCTGGCGCAGTGACTTTTCTCGAAAATAAAGGCTGCTAATGGCTTTCCTTTTCTGAAAGTGTGTGTTTGAGAGCCTCCACACTTAAGTTGATATATTTGCATGCTTTTTATGTGCACAGTCTCACTGGACCATAGACTGTCATAGCTAAAGAAACTACATTCACATAATCACATTAGCCTTCTGAAATAGCTATCCAATAACCTTTTTGTTGTGTGTGGTCTTTCGTTGTTATTGCTCACTAATCTATTTCTCTGGACATCTGTGCTGAAGTTAGAAGGAATTATGTGTATCATATTTTTCAGAGTGAAATTACAATAAATGTTGGTACTGTGCATTTGCACTGTGTTCGCTTAAACTTCTTCGTTAATTCTATGACCTTTATCGCCATTCAGGTACCGAGCTATAACCAGTGCTTACTACAGAGGTGCTGTTGGTGCTTTGCTTGTGTATGATGTCACTCGGCGTGCTACTTTTGAGAATGTAGAGAGGTGGTTGAGGGAGTTAAGAGATCATACAGACCCCAATATTGTTGTTATGCTCATTGGCAATAAATCAGATCTTCGACATCTTGTAGCTGTTCCAACTGAGGATGGTAAAGCTTTGGCAGAGAGGGAAAGCCTCTACTTTATGGAGACTTCTGCTCTGGAAGCAACCAATGTTGAAAATGCATTTGCCGAAGTGCTGACACAGATATATCGTATTGTCAGCAAGAAAGCAGTTGAAGCAAATGATGAAAGTGCTACTTCTTCCCTTCCTCCTAAAGGAGAGACAATCAACATCAAAGATGAGGGCTCTAGCTGGAAGCGATTTGGGTGCTGTTCAAGCTAGTTTGCGAGGAAAAGTTCGAGAACAGTTGCTGCTGTTGCAATGCGCAGCGGGCTTGTATATTACTTGTTCTCAATTGGTGGTCATGTTTCCATTTTTGTGTCCTTTGTCTCGGATGGTGCATACTTTATCTTAAATATTTTCCGTGAAGTTGGAATTGATAGGATAAGGGATAGTTACAGGTACCAGTTAGTACTTTGGCATTAGAAATGTAAAAGAGTCTGCATCAGTATTTTCTGGTATCTTGCAGGGGGAACTCAAAAAACAAGGCAGTTTTATGTAGTAAAAATTTGCATATTCAGAAGGTTCCTTGATCTTTCCCGTTCTTGCTCTTGTTTTCTGGTTATTCCTTTTACAAATTTCAACCCTTTCGTCCCACTTCAGCCCACGAATAATGAGGCAACAAAGTGTTGTCGTGCAGCATGAAAGAGCTGTATCACAGCTTTTCAGCCTTGGGTAACATTAACATTGTTGAACTCATCAACATTTCCTAAAGGTGCATGATTCTTTACAATATACTACTCTATCAACTGAACAGCAGCTATTGCTGGTATCTTTTCCCTCAATTTTTGTGTTAATGCGACGCGGACTGTCATTACCCCGGCAGCAGGGCCGCTTAGACGAACTTTTACAACATAATCATCAATCTGAACAAGCCCTAATTCTCCACCACCTGTGCCAGCGAGATATGGCCTGATCTCTGAAAGAACCTGCAATAAAATAGTAAAGCTTAAAGATAACAGAAATGGATATGCGTAGCATCTCCTCAACCCAAAAGACCAACATACTGACAGACAGCTTGACTGGTTTCTTCTGAAATTCTATTTCCATGTAGATCAAGGACTTTTAACAGCTTGACATGTCAACTCAGTAGAAGCATCCTTCTAACAAGTTCTAATGCAGCTGAACAGTCAAATAATCCTTATTTCTCAATCAATCACAATAATTTCTTAATTCCATCGGTTTTAATCAAGTATACTCATGAATATCAGCTGCAGCAACAATTTCAGTTCTGAATTAATTCTTGAAAAGTTAGGCAAGCAGCAGATAAGTGTAACACGTCCATCTAGTGGAACATACTTGACTGAATACTACCAAGAGTGATTATCAAAATTTGAGCTTTTTTTTCTCACTTACCTTCTCAACATTTTCCTCATTCAACTCAAGACCAGTTTCTGTATCAACAATCTGTTCTACTTCTAGAATTTCCGGGATTTTATCCCGAAGCCGAGTTTCAATTCCCATCTTCAGTGTCATTGCTGAGCTCGGACAAGAACCACAAGCCCCTTGAAGCTTTAGCACAACAACAAGACCATCAATCTCATGCAAGGCAACATTCCCACCATCAGCCATTAGGGATGGCCTTACTTCATCCAACACTTTTTCCACATTCTCCTCTGTCAGCGGCAGAACACAAATAGGGGAAACCACATTGCCTGCAAATATCAGCAGTAATAACATGACAAAATTTTTTTCTAAATCGTGCATATAAAAGTTGGTACAAAAGAATGGATTTGTTTTCCCCCCAAAGCTTGAACTGCATTAGCAAATTGCAATCAACCTGAATGCTTTTTAGGTCTTTGAGTCGAACCAAATCCAAGAAAATGTCCACTCTTAAATTGCCCTCTCAGAAATGAAGCTTGTTTTGATGCAAATGAACAGCTTTCCAAACTGCGATTCTTCGTAGACCCACAAAAGATAGATAAAAGCATCATCACATTTGCACTCCATACTCCAAGAATTCAATCAAAATATGAGCTATAAAAAATGCTGATTACGAAAGTAAATTTCATACCTTGAAAAGGGATACATGAGAAACAGAGGAATGCCGGGTCGAACAACTTATAGACGATGAGGTTGGTGTTGGCCGGAGCCGATGGTTGTGACCGGAGAAGACAGCCATCAGGAGCTTTCAGTTTTTCAATGCGCCCATGATAACAATCCACACAACAAGTATACTTCTAAAAATGGGGACTACTGAGACAGAACATTTGTATCTTGAAGAAAGAAAGAAACCGAGTCTTACATTAATTGATTCGAAACCGTTTTGATTGGAGAATGGACAAATAAAATATCAGATGAATTGTTTTCCGGAGTTGAAACTAATCGTAAACATTTGTGTGGATAGAATCAGCTTTACACAAGGGGTGAGGAAAAGCCACGTCAGAGTTTCAAGAGAAATAACAAAGACTAGGATTTTTTTTTTTTTCCCTAACATGAAACAGAAGAAAATTTTAATCAATGAAAATTACTGAAATGAATTGGAAAAACCACATAAAATTCTTATTTGGAACTTTTGAGGAATGGGGTCCAAATAGGATAAGCTTTTTTTTTTTTTACCTCCTAACGAGTTATTTTATGAAAAAACGAAAAGTATTTAGAAGTGATAACCAAGTCGTGTTTTGTATTATAATAAAATGATGGCAATTTTCAGTTTGGAATTTAAACATAATCACTCTTTACTAGTTCGATGGTAGGACTTTCGTTCTTGTTCAACCTGGAAATATTGACATATAAGGTTCTTCAAATGCATCCTTTAGTGTTGTTTGATGAGCCATTTCAGTAACGAGGACTCAAGTCTTAAATACTCCTTCTGTCCTAAAATTATTGTCCAGTTTGAGATTTCACTTTTAGTACAATTTGAATTAAAAATGAAAACTCAAACTGGACAATAATTATGGGACGAAGGGAGTAGTTAAATACAACCAAGTAGAACTAATAAAAGATGATGAAAATTTTACCCAATCAAAGCTTATGTTTTGACGTATTATTAGGCTATTAGCCTAGAATCTAGATGTTGGTCTCCAGTTCCCGTTCCAACCCTTCTGTTCCTGAGTTCCATAAGGCACTCCTATATCGTTAATAACTTGACTGTTATTTCATCAGCAGATTTCCGATCAAGTGTGAAGATGATGATTCCTCCAAGGTTGTTGAGGGTCGATGACTTAGGTCACCCGCCTTATGTTATCTAGGAGGTAAGCTTGTTCCAAGGCTCGCATCATTGTGATCAGTTCATTTTCGAACGGATCATTAGTAACTACATTCCTGGAGGGAGCTGCATTCTCTTTAGCCTTCTCCAAGATTGCAAACCGACAAACGGGGCACTGACCTTGGTTCTTCACCCATGGAACTATACATTCCTCATGAAACATATGATTGCAGGGTGTGACTGTGACCAGCTCTTTAGGCTCAAAATCCTCCAGGCAAATTGCGCACCTCTTGCCATCATCATCCTTGTCACTTTTGGTTTCCCTGGAAATGTGTAGCGGATTGTCTCTATAATAAAGACTTGGTCTTCTTGTTAACCATTTTGGTGTTGGATTATAAACCTCTTTCTTCAGCTTGCTCAGGACTTTTTTTTGCTCGTCTGGAGTCAATTTCGATTGTTCTTCGTTTCGGGCTTGCACATTCCATTGGCCATAATAACTTGGAGAACCATCAGCTGCAGGTTGTCTTGTTGATGGGATTCTTGTCGCAGAATTGCCTAGGTATTGATTTTGATTGTTGAGATATGGTTGCACTGGCAAACTGCAAATCCGGTTTGGGATTCAGTGGTTATGATGCCAAATTATCAGTTCCATAAACTCGGTACTTTTTTTCCTTTTTTTTTATTTTTTATTTTTTTAAACTCACTTCTGTTTTATATGTAACAACTATGTGATATGTAACTCCAGGTCTTCAGTTGAAAGGACAGATGATTTTAAGTTGATCGATATCTACCAATCTTCACAGGCTACCAATTCTAATAATGCATTTCCATACATCTTAGGACGACAATTTGAGCTTCGCGGAAAGTAACAACAAAGATGCATTAGAGGGGAAAAGGAAAGAACATTCAGGTACCTGCCTATGATTACAGGTCCACCAGGAAGTCTTTCCCTCAACAGCCACCATGGATGGATATCTTCTCTAGGATCCTGTCATTAGTAAATAAAGCAACGAAAAAGTTAAAAAACAGAGAATTGCTTATATAGCTTAATTTCCAGCTCTACTGTGGAAATTAAGGATCAGATATCAGCAACTGTTCTATAGAAGCGAGCCGAAATATGCCAAACTAACCAGAAGACCTCCTACAGGGGGATGAAGAGGAAATATGGAAGAGGGCATCCTATTAACGACATCCTGCCTGGGGGGATATGGACCATTATCTGGTCTACTTCTCCAGTTTCCTGGTGTTGTTATGTTCTGGTTGCCTCTGTTCATGGAGTCTTTCAGGAATTTGATGGTTCAACGTGAAAAATGACCAAACGGGATTAATTTGGTGGTTCTTCGGCCTCTACTGCTTTTCAGAACAGATGCAGTTAAACCTGTAATGACGTTATTTTGAGGGCGAAGTGATGAGAGATTCTTTGTCCACTGATGCTCTATGATTTTATGGTCTGGTTGGGACACAGTATATATAAAGCAAGGAATCCAATTCGTTGCTGCTGGATTTTCTTGTCTGAATGGAATCTTAGTTTGTAAAGCAAACCTAGGTTCAAGGTAGGTCTTCCAGCCCACCTTGAGCTGTTAAAAATGGAGTAAGGCCAAGCTTGCTCACGTTGTTGGCTAACTCCACTCCAGAACCTTTTACTACCGAAGCAAATCTCACATTTTCCAGGAAATTATCGGGAAATGGAGGACATTAATTAGAAACTTTTAGTGCATCTTCAAAGCACTAGATGATTAGAACTCAGATGCACAAAAATAGGGTTTGAAACATAGATATCCCTTTAACAGATCATCAAGAAGATAAGTAACCAATAAATTAAGGATTTTTTGGAGCAATGTGCTGCCAAATTTTCAGCTTCAGTATAGAAAAATCTTTCATCCCAGACAGCAACCATTGTGTCGGCCAAAACACTAAAACTTCTAGACTACAAAAGTGAACAAGGAATAAATTCTGATGACTGAACCAAGATGGCACTGGAGAAGTTAGTACTTCTAGACTAGGGATTTCTCCCACATGGCTAGCTAGTCAATTGTTTCCAGGAACCCAAAAATTTTGCTAGCAGCAATCACTTATTCATCGTTGAAGATAAGTAGAAATTCCAGAATATAGATCCTGTAGACATGAAAGCCACACGAGCTGGAAGAGGAACCAACCTGCGAATTTTGCCAAGTGGAAAGTATGAAAAGAAGTCATGCTATAGTATCTGATCATTCATTGTACAAAAAAGTTGAAAAAATTGCATTTCCTCTTTCACAAACAACTACAACATCAAAAGAATGTAATTCGGATAACAAATAATATAAAACGGATAATCTTGAACCCCCCTAATTTTAAATACTTGGAAACAAGAACTTCAATATCTCCTGTCAAATAATAGAGTAACGTAGATAACTATCAATTTGTAGTCAGGACAACTGATTGACTAACAAAATGAAGGCATAAATGATAATGGCATTGACATGGTATCATAAGACTATCGAAAAGGATTTGTCAGATCACACATGTGATGAACTCGCAAAAGAGATTATCACACAGAAATGCAAAAAAGAAAAAAAAAGTTGAAAAATCCAACAATTGAGAGGTCTGTTTGTTCTGATATATAAGGAATCTTCATCCGCGTATAACAGCGATTAACTAGAGAAAGCAAATCTTAGACTGCCAAGGTTGTCAACTATGCACCTTAAGTTACATTACAATGGTATATTTCCATTGTCTGCCAGTTTAATAATGAGGGCAGAAGATGATTAGGCCTTTAATGTGAAGGCACTAGTAACTTGATAACTAGTTCATGATTCCATTCCTTAAGAAACACTAATAAGCTGTAGCAGATTCAACAAATGACATGGTCTTCTGGACTATACACAACAGCGCACTTAACGAGAAGGGATGAAATAATAAACTTGTTCATGCTATACAAGAGGCCTAGAGTTCTTATCCATAAGCATCATCCTCTGGAGCTGAATTTATGAAGGTAGTTTTTAAGCTGTAGTAATTTTTTTGAGGAGTAACCGATTCAATTTCCGCACCAACAATGACCAATTACAAAACATGTTTGATAAACAAAGCTAGGAATCAGATCCGAGAAGAAGTTGGGAAGACATACCAAAAATTTAGAATGGACACTGGAATCCAGAACCTGAATCCTGCAAGGATTTAGCAACTATTAGTAAACATCCTTTGCAGGCATATAAGATAATAGTTGTCAAGTAGGAACAATCTTTACCGAATAGGAGAGTAGGAAGGGCATCTGTTTGGTACTTCTTCGGAAGCTCTGAGACTTTTCCTTGCCATATATTGTTCCATGCAAAAATAACAGCAATTACTGCAGGACCGAGTACAATTTGGTTCAAGACAACCTGGGAGGGAGAAAAGGTTTCAGAAGCCCTGGATGGGAGCTATAAACTATTGTTTACCAGTAGATATTCGAAACGTACCTTACTTAATAAGTTACCAAATGTTTGCTCTGGCATTCTGCGTTCCAAGAACTGGTACCATGCATATGAACCAGGGCCATATAGCAGAAAGGCATATGTAGTCAACCTAAGAGCACGTATCCAATCATGCCCAGAGAAAAGAACCTCCAAAACATCCTGATAGAGAAATTCATTGAAAATATAAAACTTATTTGAAGAGTAAAAAGTGACTATGTACGGGATTATTAAGCCCAAAGAACATCGACATTAAAAGCATTCCAGCATGTCGCTTCATAAATGAAGAATAAGCAAATAACTTCATCTGAAGATCATCTATTAAAGTCCTGCACTAGGATCCTCTTCTTGGTTTATAAGTAAGGTTGATGGCACCAAAAAATTTGAAATTGCATTGTTATCTAATCCACAATTTTTACCAAAAGCTGATTAACTCGTTCGCTTTGACTTCAGGGTTTACCTCCTAAAGCTGAGAAAACAGAAATCATAGCAATCTTATGAACCCAACAAAACTTTCCATGAACAGCATTCTCTTAGAAGCTGATTACGTGTCAGCTAATAGACCAACTGAAGATTGAAAGATAACTACAACCTAGTCATTTAAAATGATAACAAAAACTTTGCATTGGTTGTAAGCATTGTCCAACTGTAAGAGCTCACTGTCCAATTTTCCTCCAAATAAATCGAATGCTAAACCCAATAAACTGCTTTCTTCATGACAATCACACACCGTCAAAAGCATAAATAAACCACCAAAATCATTGCATTACCACCAAAATAGCCAATCATCCTGAACGACCTATATAACATTTGCCAAAAATGCCCAATTCATAATTAATAGAAGCCTTTGTTTCACACTTTTTGGACCACATTCGTGTGTACATTTCTTTTTTTTAGTTAAAATTGAACGAAAACTTACTAGATTTTAGACAATATAGGCCCACTAGAGAGCTCAGCCGTTAGTAAAGGAAATATTGCCGAGAAAAGAAATGAGGGAGGCAATTAAAGAACCTTTGTTTGCTGGTCATCGGAGACACTATCTTTGTTGTCGACCCACCGTTGCCTGAGCTGAGCTATGGTGTCGCCGGTTAAGGCTAGAGCGGCGGCGGTTACTGCTTGCTTCACCGGGAACCTGTAACCAATTCCGCCGACTACACCCCCGGAATTTGCGGACTTTGATCCTCCGCCACTCCTTCTTCGCCGCCGACGGCTGTCGAATTCATGAAAACTATGTGGGCCCATCCCAAACGGACCCCATTTCCCGCCACCAGCTAGTGACCCCATTTTCACATACACAGAATCACGCTGTGATGACTCTTAAATGAATCCACTGTTCAAGGCTTAAAGCACTTGTTCTTTCTTCTTCCTTTTGTTTTGTCCTTTTATGCAATTTGCAGGAGTTTAGGGGAGAGTTTTGTAATTTTAATTTTTTTTATATGCTTGTAATTTTTTCCTCCACAGCATCCTTTTTGGCTTTGTTTTCCACATGAATTTCTAGAGGAAAAGAAAAAAAAAAAAAAAATTTTTATTCACTTCATGTTTTTCATTTTAGTTAAGAAAAAAAAAAAAGAAAAGAAAAACGTTTAGGAAATCAGACTCAAAACTTGAGAAGAGATATGTGTATACTACCTCCACTTTTTTTAATCTATCGTTTTAGAGTGAACTCAAAATCTTTTTTTATCTGATGCACTTCATTTCCAATGTATCATTAAATATAATTTGTTTCATTTCTCTCTATACTTTTTATAACATATAATAATGATAACTACATTTTTTTACACTCCAATTTCAATTTTTTTTTTTAAGAGTTTCAATATCTTTAAGTAAAAGTAAGAAAGACAATACACTAATAAAAATTAAAATCTCAATCATTATTTTTTTAATAATTGTGCAAACCAGAAAGTAGCATATAAAAGTAAATGGATAGTAGTATATATTATGATTCATCCGCTCAAAACGGTTACATAAACGATAACAAAACAATCTTACATATGGAATTCTCTCCTCCTTCCAACTTCCAAGCTCCAACAGCTCCTCTTGGGAAAGAAAAAAAGAAAAAAAAGCAATAAAAAATAAAGAAAACTGCCTTGGAATTCTTTGGAGGAGTTGAGCGTTTATTTTCAGCTCAGTGAAGAGAAAATCTTGGTTCTAAGCCCCTCACTACTAGTTTACGACTTTTTTTTTTTGGCTAAAATTGACACTGTGTTTGAACTTTTCCAGGCTAATTGAATCACACAACTGAGTTACGGAGGATTTTATCATTCATGGGAACAACTTGATTAACTGGCTTGTTCACCAGCCTCCTTGATCTTGTCGACGGATTTCACTTTGTTCATTGTTGAAGACAAATAGAAATTCCAGAATATGCCTCCCGTGCACATATACGCCACGCGAAATTCAAGAGGAATTAACCTGATTAGAACAGCAACAAAAGAGAAGGTCAGAGGGATGTTGTCATCCAGTTCAACGGACAAATGGTTAAGGTTGTCCGAAAAAAGAGTCGACGCTGGTGAATTTACATACCAAAAATTCACTGCGGATACCGGGATCCAGAACTTATATCCTGCAGATTCAGAACATTATTGAAACAACTTCAAGTACAGATTCATAATATAATTGGGTTATGGACAAGACGAATTCAGGCTATTAGCTAGATTCTAACCGAAAATTAGAGCTGGAATGGCATCATTCTTTAAAATTTCTGGAAGCTGTGAACCTCTGCCCAACCAAAGATTGTTCCATGTAAAAGCTGAAGCAGTGGTAGTTGGACCAAGCAGAAGCTGGTTCATTATCACCTGCCGGAAAGGAATCAATTGAAACATGATGACTCCCCTGTTTTTGTATAAAACCCGATATTTCTTTTGCCCTGATCAAGATTCTGAAAGTGAAGACTTACCTTGATCAATAACGTTTTAGGTGATTTAATCGGCATAAGTCGATCCAGGAACTGATACCAAGCATATGAACCAGGTCCATGGAGCAGAAAAGAAAATGAACTCAACCTCAGGGCTCGAACCCAATCGTGCTCCGATAGCAGAGTCGCCGCAACATCCTGAATTAATGAAATTATTCGGTTTTAGAAGGGAAAATAAAATCAGTACTTTGAAGGGAGAAATGGAGAAGTGAAAAAACAGAGCAAAACAGAGCAATATGATCGGACTGACCAGGGGATTATCAGGGAGGTTGTCTTTATGCTTGACCCAGTTTTGCCTGACCTGAGCGATGGTGTCTCCGGTGAAGCAGAGGGAGGCAGCGGTGGCTGCTTGCTTTACCGGGAACCTGTAACCGGACCCGGAGGCTGCGATCTCGCCGGAGCTGGAAGCTTTTGATTCGCCGCTGTTTCTTCTTCTCCGTCGCCTACGGCGGTTGAGATCGTCGAAATTATTGGAACCCATTCCAAAGGGTCCCCAATTTCCTCCACCTGCTAATGATCCCATTTCTGATTGCTTTTCTTACACAGCAGCAGAGCAGAATTAGCAGATAGATACACGCTACTACTACTCTGATTTGAATTGATTTTGAGTATATTTATAGAACTTATTATATTCTTTTCCTTTTTTTTTGAAGTATATTTTGGCGGCTTGTCTTTTTCTTGTACCTCAGCTTATTTTATTTCCCCGCCCCCGCAACCATCAGTTTATGTAAGTTGCATAGCCCAGAAGTCAATGCATACAATAAAAAAAAAAAAACCAACTGCAGATATTGTTAATAACTGCAATATTTGAATTTGACGAATTTATAAAAATTCAAATGCAAAAAGAGGCTCTTATGTGAAAATGCTAAAAAATTCGCATGTATTTAATTAGATTATGAAACTAGTTAACATTATCTTCTTTTTTTTTTTAAATAAAAACATACAATACATTTTGAAGTATAAGGGTGAAATAAACAGATAAAACAAACCAGGTCCAATTTTAATTTGATTGCGGCGAAATAAAGTCCTTGACGAGGGCTTAACCAAGTCGTTGGAGGCATTTTTGTTTTTCCAATAATATTTGTTTTTTTACTTTCCTATATTTGGAAGAAATAGACATCTTTTGGGGTTAAAATAATGAAGGTTGGTTGAAATGTCAATTGCCTCTCTATTCCAAATTTCCAACATGAGAGGCTGGTATAACACTGAACACTAGTCAAGCTAGTCAAAGCCCACTCTGTTGGACTATCTATCCACTGCCCCATGCAAAATTCAAACCACATATACTTATTTTTCCTTTCTTTCTTTCTTTTACCACTTTTGAAGTTCAGCATGTTGGGTTGAGTTGCCAAAGTGGATCTTTTTTTTTTTTTTTTAATGTATTTTTGGCCTGTTGGGCATTAACATAAATAATACTACTAATAAGTTATTCAATGGGAAAACCTACTTTCAAGAATCTCATGAATCATGACGGTTTTAAATCGGGAGTCTTTGCATAGACAGCGGATTGTTAAAATGTCCAATCCCGATGAAAACTACAATCGATGATTGCCCAAAAAAGAAGAATAATGATCCACAATAACTATATAAGCAAAAAAAAAAAAAAAAAAAATGATGCAAAGCATGCAATTAAATAAAAGTATGTAGATGTATCCACAATAATAAATATTATGAATATATCCATAGGGTTTGGAGGTATAAATAGCAGCAATTAACACTTTAAAGTTAACGAAATGTGTACTCATTCTGGATTTAAATGTTTTGAATCCATACAACAAATTGAATTAATTAATACGACCCCTCTACACACACACACACACACAAACAGTGTATATAGATTAGTTGAATTTGAATTGATTCAGTTGAAGGACAGCTTACAGTAACTAGTATTCTCATGATGTTTTAAGAAAAAGGGGGGACAGAAGTTTTGAGTGTTGATCAATGTAGTAGTAATTGAATTCTATACAAGCCCAGCCCGCCCACTAACTGGAAGAATGATTGGGCTTCAATAAATATAGATTTTTACGGGTTGGGCTGCAAGAAATATACTAGTAATTTTATTTTTATTTATTTATTTTTTTAAAATGGGATCTACTTGGATCGCGGTTGCCAGTAGGCGTCTTCTTCCTTTCTCCAAGACTCCACCTATGTAATAGTTTAGGTGTTGTAATAGTGTATAAAAAAAAAAAAAAACTTTGATTGGTTAACGGTTTGGAATGGTAATCAAACCAAAACCGGCAACACTGAAACCAATTAACTGGCCTAATTACACTAAACTCAAATTTGAATAATTAATAAATCATGAATTTACAAATTCAGTTTTTATCAGAATGAAGGAAAAAGAAAGTAAAGAAGATGAAATCAAGAAATGTGAAGAGAGAATGTTCTGGAAGCTTGATACTACCGTAATCCAATTTTTCAATTTACAACTCATCATCTCTCTATATATATACAGACCATGTTCTAGAATGTGCCGGCTAAACAACTTAACTAAACCGACTCAATTTGCAGAATTAATCCTAGCCACTCAATCTTGTAACCGACTTAAGATCGAACGGTTGCTGATTCTTCAGTTCAAACTCTTCTTCCCGCCAAGGTTTGTTGCTCATTTCCTTCACCCCCTCCTCAAGATGAGCATTCCATAAGCTCATCTTGGACAACAGGTACTGAAAAATGGAGGAAGAAAGGGCCTTGGTGAACAAATCTGCAAGCTGCAACTTGGTAGAAACATAGGAAGGAAGAATAAAACCCTTCTTGAATTTATCTCGCACCACATGGCAATCGATTTCAATATGTTTAGTTCTTTCATGAAACACCGGGTTGGCAGTAATATCCAACGCCGCCTGGCTGTCACACCAAAAAGGAATCAGAATTGACAAAGGAAGATGAAAATCAGTTAATATGTAAGAGATCCACTGTAGTTCACGAACGGTTACTGCCATGGATCGGTATTCAGCTTCGGCAGAAGAACATGATATAGTGCTTTGCTTCTTTGTCTTCTAGGAAACAAGACCGCGTCCCAGAAAAATGCAATATCCAGTAAGGGAATGCTGGGATGTTCTACAAGTTCCCCAGTCTGCATCACTGTATGCTGTTAAAGACAAAGGAGAAGAAGAAGAATAGAAAAGGCCACGCCTGATGGTGCCTGAGAGATATTTGAGAACATGAATTGCAGCTTCCCAATGTGACACATGAGGTCGATGTACAAACTGACTCAACTGCTGTACAGCATATGTAAGATCAGATCTTGTGTAATTGAGGTAAAGAAGGCGACCAACCAATCGCCTAAATTGTGATGCATCCTCATACAATGGTGTTTCATCCTTATCTTCTGATGGAAATTGTAAGGAAGGAGGGAATGAAGTAACGGTTGGAACACAATCCAACAAATGAGCATCATGAAGAAAATCAGTGATATACTTCTTCTGACTGATGTAGATGCCCACATTTGATCTTGCTATTTCCATTCCCAAGAACTATTTTGCCAAACCCAAGTCTTTGATAGTAAAAGCCTGATCTAGAAATTGTTTCACCTTCTCTATTTCTGCTTCATGTGTTCCAGTCAAAACCACATCATCAACATAAACCAGTAAAAACAACTGACAGTCATGATGATCAAAGACAAACAAACATGGATCATGATAGGATTGGCTAAAACTATAAACAGTCAACTTCTCTGTGAATTCAAGATTCCATTGTCTGGAAGCTTGTTTAAGTCCATACAAGGACTTCTGCAACCTGCAAACTTGACCCTTAGCAGCTTTATCATAACCCAAAGGAGGATGCATGTATACCACTTCATCTAAATGTTCATGTAGAAAAGCATTATTAACATCTAATTGATGAATAAGCCAACCTTTTGAAGCTGCTATAGCAAATAGAAGCCTCACAGTGACTACTTTAGCAACAGGAGAAAATACTTCACAGAAATCTTCACCTTCAACTTGTGTGTAGCCCTTTGCAACTAGTCTGGCCTTATATCTATTAACTGTCCCATCAACATTTCTCTTTATCTTATATATCCATTTAGAGCCAATAGCTTTCTTGCCTGCAGGTAAACGTGTTAACCGCCAAGTATCATTGTCTTCTAAAGCCTGTAATTCTTTATTCATGGCCTCTACCCACTTTAAGTTTGTCAGGCTTGATTATAAATAGTAGGTTCATGTGTATCAGAAAAATTTGCAACAAAATCCATATATTGAACAGAGAATTGACACTTAGAATCATCCAAGGCTAGAAGGTTTGATGTATCAATACAGGAATGTGAGGTATAAAAGTCATTAAGATAAGAGGGTGGCTTTCTAATCCGAGTAATGGTTCTGATTGGTGGTTGAGGTTCCATGACTAGGTTATGTGAATCTGAAGCAGTAGATGTCTGTGATGAAGATGAAGAAATTGTCTCAGAATGAGAAGAGGATGACTGTGATGTAGGTTCAGGGTCTGTAAATAAGGATTCTGATGAAGATCAAAAGGTAATGTATCATCTGTGTGAATGACATATGAAGGGGATACAGTATTATCATCTTCCTTTGTAAGGGATAGAAACACTGTTTCATGAAACAAAACATCTCTAGAAATCAATATCTTATTGAGAAGAGGACAATAAACTTTGTACCCCTTTTGATTAGAAGGATACCCCACAAAGATCCCTCTATATGACCTAGCATCAAACTTGTCCCTTCCAGATGCTTTGTTTAAAACAAAAGCTTGACAACTAAAACTCCTCAAGAAAGTAAGAGCTGGTGGTTTTTGATGAAGTAGCTCATATGGTGTCTTCCATTTCAGGATTGATGAGGGCAAACGGTTGATCAGAAATGTGGCTGTGAGTAAGGATTCCCCTCAGAATTTCTTTGGTAACTTGGATTGTATGAGAAGAGATCGGGCAATTTGCAAAAGATGCTGATGTTTTCTCTCCACAACACCATTTTGTTATGGAGTATATGGACATGATTTTTGATGTATGATCCCAAGGCTGGAAGAAAGGTTGGAACAGGTAATATTGACAAATTTTGTGCCATTATCACTTCTGATTTTCTTAACTACCCCATTGTACTGAGTTTTGATCATTCTAAAAAATTGATCTAATAAGGAGGGAACCTGAGATTCATGCTGGAATAAAATGGTCCAGGTAGATCGATTATGATCATCTACAATGGTCAACAAAATTGGCAATGTGAAAGAATGAACATGAAAAGGACCCCACACATCAATGTGCAAAAGCTCAAAGCAATTCTGTGATTGTATATGACTAATAGGAAAATGTTTACAATGTTGCTTTGAAAGAGGGCATATGTCACAGTGTTCTAAGCATGAATCCTTTAAGGATTTCTCTGAACAGACAAAATCATTAAATCTCATGATTTCCTGTGAAACTGGCATAGAAGGATATCCTAGTCTTGAATGTAGAAGAAAAGGAGTAACTGCAACACATACTTCATTTCTTGTTTTATTACAATTGGAAAAATGAGAAAGAGGTCTGTTTCCTAGCATATATCCTGCAAAGATCTCTTGTGTCTTTAATATGGCTTCTGAGGTGAAAGATGTATGATCCAACAAATAGAGTTCCCTGATGACTCTCCCCGCTGCAAGGACCTTTCCTGATTTAAGGTCCTGCAACAGACAGAAATTAGCATAGAAACGGAAGAATATGTTTGAAACTTTTGCTAATCTCCTAACTGATAGAAGATTATGTTTGAAATCAGGCATATGAAGACAAGATGTCAAAGTGACAGAATCTGATAGCACAACATTTCCTATATGATGCACAGATTTGATTGAACCATCAGGTAACAAAACATGAGTGTATGATTGGACTAGTTGAGGATGATTCATTAATGCAATATCTCTACACATATAACCAGTTGCCCCTGTATCAGTCACCCATGACCTAGGTCCTATAAAATCATAAGAACCAGAACAAAACTTAGAATAAGTGGTATTACCTACCATGTCATGATAATGCACCATATTCACCGTGGAAGGACCTGCATGATTAGTGACTGTCTTCCCTTTATCCATCTTTTCTATCTCCTTCTGCACTGCATTTGCTACCATCATCTGTAAATCATTAGGAGTTTCCACGTCTAGAGACAAAGGTGTGTGAACCATGTGTGCAGTGTTGATCTTGTTTCCAGTCTTCCTTGGATTATTTGGCCACCATTCTGGAAATCCAATCAGCTTAAAACACCCATCCTTGAGATGACCATCTCTCTTGCAGTAAGTACATTTCACGCCTTTCTTGTCTTGATGCGGAGGATATCTATTCAGTTTATAACATTCTTCCCTCAAGTGTCCATCTATCTGACAATAGCTGCCTTTCTTTTGTGGTTTGTTCATTGAATTTGACCCTGCAACACCCTGATCCCGTTTCCAGTCTGGTACCTTAGCCACCAGTGCCAAGTTATCTGTGCCAGAAGCAATATTGATGGTAACCTGTCTATCTGCTTCTGCTTTAATCAGCATATTATAAACTATTTCTTCTTCAGGAAGTGGATCCATAGAAAGAATCTTGTTCTTCTCTTGCTCATATATCTCATTTAATCCCATGAGCAGCTCCATGGATCTGTCTTCAATAGCACGAGTTCTTAACAGATTTTCAATTTCTCCTTCAATTACAGGTGTAGGCCTCAATTGTTCATATTGATCCCATAATTGCTTCAATCTGCCATAGTATTTCGCCATTGAAGAATCTCCTTGTCTAACCAAAGTTATCTCACGCTTTAACTCAAACAGTTGAGGTGAATTAGTTGTTCCATACAGTTTCTCAATTTGTGTCCAAAGAATCTTTGCATCATGTATAAACATAAAAAGATTCACCAATTCAGGAGCAATTGAACTTTTAATCCACGAGCAGACTAAACTGTTTGCACAATCCCATCTAATACGCTTCAAAGTATTCTCTGATGGCCTAGGTAAAGTTCCGTCTATGACACAACTTCATTTTTTCTTGTAAAGCAGGAATCATAGCATTCTTCCATAGCAAATAATTTTTTCCCTTCAGAGGTACCGAAACAAGAGGAGTACCTAGATTTTCAGAACCATGTACATTCAAATGCTCTTCAATTAGGAGTTCCAATTCACGCTGATTTGCTTCTGCTAGAATTTGACGCCTGAGCAACTGTTCATTCTCCATCCTTGACTGATTCTTGATTAAGAAATCGGATCTCAAAGTAATATATGTAGAACTGGTTCTGAATCAAAGAATTAACGATCTAACCCTAATTTGAAGATTCTGTAATTGATTAATTAGAGTATATTCGAGCGAAATTACAGAGCAGGAATCAAACCTGCTCTGATACCATCACGAATTTACAGATTTAGTTTTTATCAGAAATAAAGGAAAAAGAAAGTGAAAAAGATGAAATCAAGAAATGTGAAAAGAGAATGTTCTGGAAGCTTGATACTACCATAATCCAATTTTTCAATTTACAACTCATCATCTCTATATATATATATGTATATATATATATATATAGACCATGTTCTAGAATGTGTCGGCTAAACAACTTAACTAAACCGACTCAATTTGCAGAATTAATCCTAGCCACTCAATCTTGTAACCGACTTAAGATCGAACGGTTGCTGATTCTTCAGTTCAAACTCTTCTACCCACCAAGGTTTGTTGCTTATTTCCTTCAATAAAAAAGGAACGAAAATTTTATAAAAGTTTAACTGGTTCCGGAAAGACTCTACCGCTATATACATATATACTGATATGTCTCGTCAACGGTCAAACGAAATGCCTAGAGTTTGCAAAATGACTTCACGAAGTTTTGCCGATGTGAACAGACAAAAACTGATAAAGATCAATTTCATGCTCCAAGTACTTCCTTTTTCCAAATTTATAATCTATGATCATAATGTATTGAAAATCCAATATTAATGAAGCATCATTTATTTCTTTTATTATTTGAAAAAGTTGAATGTACGATGTTCAAATAAATCTAAATTAAATCCCTTTCAAAATCAGTGAAAAAAAAGGAAAGAATCCAAGATTTGTTCTAACATTAATTCTTTACCTTTTTTTGTACATTGTTGTTTGGATCTAAAAGTTTGCTACATTTGTGTTACTATGTTTACGTCCTTGTAAAATCTTCTACACATTTAACACGTTTGCAATTTCAATAAAAACCAGAATACTCCATCCATCACGAATGTTACAAATCTAAATATACAGTCATTTCGAAATAAAAAGACATACATTACCTTATTGTGTCGACCGTTATAAGAAGAGTTTTTTCATTTCAATTTTTTCGTATGGATTCTCGTTATTATAGTTCTATTACTTCTCAAAAAAAAATAAAAAAAATCAGAGACTACACAAAGTATCAAAATCCTCACATCCAAAAGAAAATATAAAAATGAAAACCGACTTTGGTCGACAGAACATTGTTAGATGCGTCTTGTGATGCTAAAAATTCGACTATAGAGGATTGGAAATGCGTGCGGATTTTATACAGAAAGGAGGTAAATTTTTCTAGGGAACTCATCATTACCATTTACTTCGTGTTCCCCGACTCTCAATCTTCTCTCCATCTGCCACCGCTGCCTAATCAACTTTTACTTGGTTCAAACAATAATAATAAAAACCCATTTACTATCAGTAGTAATTTAATTATTGTGAATTGTAACGCACTTATGTTAAGTGAAAAAAATACAGAATAAAAAGAGAGAAGTTGAGAAGCTGTTAAGTTGAACAGAAGAAAGAACCCGAAAACTTGAAAGGAGGGAAACACATACATAGTCCAAAAAAGTGAGAGAACCAAAAAGGGGTAAAGAAAAAAAAAAAGAAAAAGGAAAAAGGGAGTTCCATCATCTTATAGATGGCTGGTGAATAAGTATCCAGAAATAGTTTGTGATGTTTCAGACAAAAATGGGTTGGAGTTAGATAACTTCTACGTTGATATGAATAGAATAATCCATTCTTGTTTCCATCTGGAAGATACTGCTGATAGTAGCTCTCTCTTGTTAATTATATATAATATTTTTGAATGTTTTTTATTTATTTTTTACTTCTTTTGTCTTAAAATTACTATGTAATTTAGATTTTTATTTTTAGTTCAAAATTGTATTTAAAATGAAAATCTAAACTGGAAATTTGAGACAGGGAGAGCAATTGATATTGCTTTGTTCATATGTAACTTCTAATCAAACGATTGGAAACTTTTGTCATCAATATACGTATGCATGGAGTTTTATACGTACTAAAAATATTTGGTTCTTGCTTTGAACTGAATATTTACCGATGCATGCATGGTTTTTGGTTCTGGTTCATTATTTTATTTATTCTTTTTGGTTGTCCGATTAGTCCTTCCGACATTTTTCAACGATGTATTTGAAAATATTAACAGATTCATGTCCATAGGTAAGTTTCCATTCATTTAAGGTCATTTAATTAAAATCAACTTTGATTTATGACAAGGCGGAGCCAAGCCCCGGCGATGTGATAGGGGAAGAAGTTATGTGTTTTTAGTTTATTATGTTTGCCCCTTTTAGATTTCCAATTTAGGTGGGACACAAGTTGTATTTCCATAAAAGGTATCTTAAACTCACACGGGGTAATTAGTACAAGATTAAAATTCAGTTGGGACAATGATAGTTATAGTAAAATTCATTTTATTATAATCTTTTATGCCTAATTTGGTTATGTTTTGAAGATTATTAATGGACTTTATTATTATTTTGTGCTAATGTAGTGAAACAATGAAAGATTGATTGTTTTGAGGTTTACTGGCTGCTTTATGGAGTTAAAAGATGAAAAGATTTTACCACAAGGATTAGTCAAAGTTCTTACTTGAAGATTTTCTTTACCAAGTCAAAGAAATCCATTTCTTGATTTTCTCCACCCGTTTGACTGACCTGATTAGGTAAAAGATTTGCAGCAACAACTAAAAAATCCATTTGGATATATTGGAAGTGATTTGAGATAGGTTGTTGTACCTTTTTTTTGGATTTTTAGGTTAGGAAAATACCACTATAAATAGAGTAGTAGTGGTAGGCTTCAAAAAATAAAAAAACACACCCCCATAGCAAGTATTAGGCTGCTACCACTTTTCTCCATTTTTGCCACCATTTTTATTATTGCCTTTTATTTTGTTTTATTTTATTTCAAACATTCAAAGATGTTTCTAGTCACAATGAGTGGCTAGTTTTCTTCATTTGGTTCAATGATTTTTATTCTTTTATATTATATATGAGACTATAAGTTTCACTTTATTTTTTTCTACTTTTAATTCAAGTACTTGTTGATTTTAATATCTTTTTATGAGAGTAGATACTTGATTAATCTGACAATTTAATCAAGTATTTTCTTCCTACTGCTACCAAATTGTTTATGATGCGCTATCGTCTTAAACATTTGGCACTAAGTAGCACATTAGCAGATTATGCATGTTAGTAGTGAAACGTTGAATGTGCATAACAAGTCTAACTAGGAGATCAATAGGACAAAAACATTTTAATTGCAGCTATTTCAATTATTTTAGTTTTTAGTTCAACTAAATTTTCAAAGTTTTTATTGTTAGTATAATTTAACATGGAACGCTATCGTGCCTAGTTAAATTATACTAAGTTTTGATTAGGTGCTGGAGTTGGTCAAATATTTTTAGAAAATATAAGGTTTTTTACGGCTATCCTATTAAGCCTACGGTTGAATGCTTGAGTTGTAGAAAAATAATCTTTTTAGTCGATGATCTATAATATATTTGAATCATTCCTTGAACCCAAATTTTTCTATTATTAATTTTCTCTCCATTTTTATTTACTTCAAATTGTCATTTTATTTTAAAGAAGAAAAATCTCCCCTGTTTGCATTTTGTAAAGCCAAGTGTTAAAGTCGACTCTCTTGGAATTCGACCTGATTCCACTGTTTCTGTAAATTAAATTTGGTCTGTTAGGAAATCAGATTAATTTTTGTGGGTTTCGACAAACCCGTCAGTCAATTGTCCGATTATGTTTGTATGTAGCTCCGTACGAAGTGATTCATAATGAGCATTATGTGAGCTCTGCACTAATGCACTTCCATTTTTCTATTTCAAATCGAATTTAAAAAATAAAAATAAAAATTTAAATATGTTTCATCAGTATTGATTTCGATAACTGGGGTTTTCAGAAAGAAGTATAGGAAGCATTTCGAAATGCAAGGGAAGAGTCTTACCAGCGGTGGAAACCGAAGTTTCTGATTTTCCAATGTTATTACGCCTGGAACAGAAGAAAGATACATGAAGAGATACACGGGCGGTGGAAAGAGGATTAAGGTTTATTTCCTTGTTTGCAACCATATTTAGGATGCTGATCACACAAACACATCTTTTCTTCAACTTTTGCACCACATTGAACTCTTTTATCACAATAAATAAATTCTTGCATTTCTTTTTTTTTTTTTAAAAAAAGAAAAACAGTCAAAGATGTTCCTTAATTCCAAGATTTCGTATTGACCATGACAGATTATAATCCATCGCTTCCTTCTGAACACCAACAGTTGTTCAGTCATTTCATACGCGTAACTCTCAGATAGACCTCCAAAAAAAATAAATAAATAAAATACAATTACCATTTTTTTTTTTTTTTGGGTATAATGAAAGAAGTTGAAACCCAGAATGCAAGCAACTAAGACATGCACTCTGAGATATGAAACATCAATTAACGTCGTGTTTTATTAACTGTCTAACCTCAATCAGCAAATTAGACGAGCATGAAACCCCCAACTCCGGGAGGCAAATATACAAATAAAAAGGACAAACATTCAACGCGCAGAAAATGAAATCACTGTCCAAAGACGTTATTAAACAGAAAAAGAAATGCTATATCTGTCTGAAAAAAAATAATTTATATCAAGTTTTCAAATTTACACTAATATTAATACTTTCTCTGTCTCAAAATTACTGTCTAGTTTATATTTTCATTTTTAGTATAAATTTATACTAAAAATGAAATTATAAATTGGAGGTCTTTCTGAGAGTTACGCGTAAAATATAAACTGGACAATAATTTAATTTATACTAAAAATAAAAATATAAACTGTACAATAATTTTGGGACGGAAGAAATACAAATCACAAAACTAAAAATTATTTTTGTGGGGGAGATGAAAGTATATATCTGTCATAACTCATAAGTCAAGAGATTTCTTCTAATATATATAAAATTAATTAGGACAATTCTGGTATTGGCTCCAATACAGTATATATAGAGGACCCCTCCATTCCCACCTTTTTCCACATCTGTTTATCAGCACTTTCATCAGGGAAGTTCTTAAGTTAAACCCCTCTTCCACCTCCTCCTCTGAAGCATTCCAAGAAGTTAATATTATTCGGAAATGAACCCGGATAATAGTGTTAATAACGCAGGTACGTACGTAGGGTTTTGATTTTATTATAAATTCGTTTGGCTCCCATGTTACGTACGAACACTTTAATTAGTTAGTATTTCAAACTCATGGTATGGATCGATGAGTCTTGGTTTTGGAATATGAATGCACGGCCAAGTATTCTCGGAAGAGGAAGCAGAATAAGACTGTTGTTGTTGCTCTGAAGTCGTCCCGACCACGAACGGCGGTGGGTCCGGTTGTTCAACCTCCGAGGCCGGCTGCGACGGCGACGACGTCGACGACCCAGAGTCTTAAGAGTGACCCGGCCGCGTACTCCATAAAACCCGCATCCTTCAGGGAAATTTTGACTAACGATGATCTTCTGCCTCCTTATGTTAAGTAGCTGAATGCTGATATCCATCAGTTAATCTCCACTCAGGTTAATTTTATTAAGTATTTAAGATTTTGTTTTCTTCCCTTTTTTTAAATCATCATGCATTTTCATTTTTTTTTTTTTTTTTTTTGCTGAATAAATCATGCATTTTCTCATCCCTTTTAATTGAGAAGAATATGCATGCATGGATTTTGGGTGAATGTGAAATGTGACGTCGTTCGGTGGGAGACCAGCTGAGGCGCAACGGAGGCAGTACTGTTTACTGTTGTCCGATGTGGAGGAGCGGGCCGGGCTGAAGCTCAAACAGAAAGACTCGGAGCTGAGCCGGATGGCGGGCCAAGTCAAGGCTCTGGAGCGAGAGAACGAGTTGTTGAGGCTTGATGTTCAAGAGGCTTTGATCATAGCCGGTAAATCCGAATCCAGCGGGTATTATGGCGACGTGGCCCGCCGGGAGGAGGGAGTCGAGCCCGAGCCGGAGAGCCAGCCTCTGTGCTGTTTGTGTGCAAAGTCTGTACCAGACTAAAGTTGCCAATGCGATGGATGGCCTTTGCCGCCACTTTTGCCTCTGGATGTACGTAAGGTTTTGCAAATGATGATGATGTTGTATAATAAAATGTAATCGCTCCACTCATAATTATTGTCCAGTTTGGATTTTTATTTCTAATTCAAATTATATTAAAAATGAAATCTTAAACTGGACAATAATTTTAGGACAGAGAGAATAGTACATATAGCTAAGTCTACGGTAGTACGGAGAATGTTCTGATGTAATTTTTTTTGTGTGTTTTTTTTAATTGATGAATATATATGGGCTTTTTGAAAAATAAATAAATAAACATGAGTGATCATATATGGCTCCGTGCAGAATCTGGAATTTCTCAGTTGCTGGTGGGTGCTACTAAATAATTTAGATTAATGTTTGAGTTTGATCGATCATGACATAAATTGAAGACGGGAACCGTACATTTTTTCTTGTTATTTTGTGTGAATTGAAAATTTTAATTGATATTTTGGTCGGTTTTCTGGGTTTTTTTTAATGGTTTATAAGTTTCTTTCTTATTAGAAGTACGATCGAGTTGCAGTTTATTTAAACACTGGGTGTTTACTGTGTCCTGAAAATCATTGTAGCCATTTGTGTTGAAACTTGACCTACGATTTGTGTCTGCAACAAGTGTATAGTTTGCATTCATTCAAATCCTAAACTTTTGTCACTGTACTAGTCCGTGCAAAGAGAGTGACATATTCTTTCAGAACAGTAGCACTGATTTTTCTTGAGTATTATGTTACATTTTCCTTATCAAATAACTATACGTGCTTATAAATTTTAAAATTTAATGTAAATTATTTTTTTAAAGGGTATATTATGATGTATTTTTTTGATATTTATATACGTAACGGTTCGTCATTTTAATGTATATTAACCATATTCAGACCTCAAGAAACTAAAACCAAAATAAAAGGAAAAAAAATGAAAAATAAAGTAGAAAAAATTGAAGCGGAACCGTAATTTAAATATTTTCCATTATGTTGAAAGAGAAAACAGAAATCCGTAATTCTTTCTTCTTTTTTTTATTTTCCTTTTTCAGAAGGACCACGAACAGCTAAATAAGTTATAAATTATACATACTCTTTAATTATATTCCACAAAAATAATTTATAGTGTAAATTTTAGATTTTTACGAAAAACAATACGATTTATAATTTATAATATGAATTATTTTTTGGAATGAAAGAATTAAGTGTTATATTTTTGACTTTAAACTTTAGCCGATAGAACGTAGACCGTAACTAAAATATAATGTTATAGGAATTACTTACCTTCAAAATATAACGATCTAGTTGACTTTAAACCTTTCTTATTGTACTAAAAAAAATAGATACAATTTCTTAAACAAAGATAATAATGCATCAATCCGAATTATGTAGTCCAAATCTAGGAGGTGCAACCGGAAATGTTCCGGGGAATAATGCGTCAGTATTATTGTTTGTATGTCGGCCATTTTGCAGTGCCAATAATTACACTTTGTATACATACAAGGAATTAAGCTATCCAAATTTCACATAATCATTATGAATAAATAATGCTTCATGATTCAATCTGAACTAGTGCGGAGGATTCTTCAGAATCTAACCGCTTCGAACAATTTTGGGCCACAAAATTATTTTGTTTTTTCCTTAATTTGCTGTTTCACAATTTCTGCCACAGAGTGAAGGATATATTACCATGCATAACTATTTTTCTTCCTTCAAAGCCAAAATAAGATAGGTGACTCATTTTTTCATGCCATTTATCATTATGGATGCTACTTGAGACTTTCTTTTTTTTTTTGAAACGGTCATTTATCATTATGGATGATACTTGAGACTTGAGAAAGACAAAAAACAAGTCAAGAAACTCTCTCGAAACATTTTCTTTCGAAGTAAGAAAAAACAAACCGTTTCCTACCCAAATTTTTTCCCCAAAATTCTAGTTATAACATATTAGTTTACTACTCCTCCGGTCCTTATTAAAATATATTTTAATTTGTCATAAATTTCATTTAGTATATTTTTTTAATTGAAAATAAAATTTTCACTTTCATTGCGTTCTACCAGTTATTGTAAAATATTTTCAAACTTTTATTTTTAATAATAAATACCTTGCCCCCGAAAAGTATCAATCAAACTAAATGGGGATAAGAAGGGTTTTTGTTCGAAATTAAACAATCTGTACGTAAAATGGGGTCGGATAAATATGGCTCCTTAGTCCTTCCTTTGAAACATATCCCCAATTGTATGTGTGTAAAAATGTAATTTTGTGGATTCAAAACCAGATTGGGAGATTGGGTGTTCATAGTAAAGAATATCAGTTAATGGTTTGATCAAATATAGATTTTAATCATTTTTTGGCAGCAATTACGGGATATAACTTGCATCTTTGAAAAAAGAACAAAATTAAAACCACGTACAGTTATCTGTTGACAATTAACATGTTTAATGTATGTATAATTAAAATGGCCCCAATCTATTAAAATGGTTTTTTTTTTTTTTTTTTGAAACGGTATGGGGGAAAAAAATGGTGTTAGATTTATGATTGTTTGTGTTATGCAGGTTTGCGGACGGGTGTTGAGAAAAGTGTACATTAGGTAACTGAAAAACAGCTTTTTGAGTCTTTTAGTCAATTCAGACTTCTAACTTTTTTATTTCTCTGATCATTTATTTGCAAATTACATGTCACCGGACTGGAAACATGAAATCAATTCAAGCTTTCTTTGGACGGGCAAAGAGGTTCCGCTCCATCTGAAATCATATTTGACAAGACCATGTAGGGGAAAAAAAAGGCTCGATTCTATAGTATGATTAGTGCATAGATTGTCTGTAACAGAGCTTCTTTGTAAACATGTACTTCCTCCGGTTCTTAATATAACGCATTTTGATTTATCCTATGTTTAATCTAGTATGCATTTTTAATTGACTAAAAAATTTTAAAAATATTTCATAACAATTAAGAGAATACAACGAATGTAAAAATGTATTTTTAAAGTTTTTTCGTTAATTAAAAATGTGTATTAAGTGAAATTTAAGACAAAATTAAAATACCTTATATTAAGGACCAGAAGGAGTACTAAGTACTAGTTTGGTTTACTACTACTACTACTACTACTACTATATTACAGTCATATCCTGCGTAAGCTCTTTAATCCAAAGCAAGTAAACCTGGGGTTCGGAACATTGGATATCTTCTTGAGACGAGCGCACAGCTAATTTTTGGGTTTGATAATACAGCTGTATCAATGACGCCCCTCACCGAATAGATGTTTCATGATTTCCAATGTTTCTGGATGTGATTCCGAAAAGAGTTTAAAGTAGTAGTACAATTAACGTTTGCATGCCCTTTCATTTTCCCATGAAACAAAATCCACACCTTCCCAGCTTCCCTTTTGTTTAATCTCAATTAGAGTTTGCTTCGTTTCCAGCATATCTTAATAGTAGTCCTTTCGCTTTCCCTCGTTATAATGAATAAATGCGTGGTGTTATCAACATACTATATAATAAACCTAATATAATTCATATCTCCTACTCTGCTGGAAATTTGGTACGAATGTAAAACATTGTTTCTTCGACCGTCGAACTAAAAAGACAAGGCAATAATCAAAATCAATGTTAGGCGACCCCTAAAGTTCTGATTTGTTGTCAGAAGGACTAAATTGTTGAAGCATCTTGCAGGAACTGCCGCTTTATCTTGTTAGAGGAGACATGTTTGGACATTTGCAACTTGATATTGACAAAGTCTCTCCTCCCTCTCTAATTTCTGGAGTTCTAATCCTGACTCGAATAGGGATATATCATTATACCGGTGCTTGAAGAATTTCAGTTGGGCAAAAGCTTATTTCCTGGGAAAGTCGTTAAGAGTGTTAAGATAGATGCTCCCTTGTTTTCCTATTTTTGTTGGTATTTCAATCAGTTTACCTTTAGCCAATACCAATATAGTAACATGAGTGACCGACATTTTGTGGAGATTTCTGGTCGCCAAGTGAGAGGCTTCATGTATAAAAGTGATTTTAAAAGAAAAGGTGGTGCTTGTGAGTCCTTCAACACTATTCGGTGCAAATTAGAGGCTAGGAACTGAAACTAGTCATGGTGATAAATATTCGGGGCAATAATTAGGTTTTCGGGCTCGTTTATTGTTGGAACAGATCTCTGCTTCTCTGAGGATGCTCAAGCTTGAGATGTCAACAGACATTCTTCTGGTAACATTAGAACTGATTTTTTTTTAGTAACTGCAATTTTTGACCCTGTTTTAACTAGTAGTTGGTTCATCAGTTTAGATCTTTAATCTTTATGTCAAGGCTTTGGCACATCAACCAACATATCCTCTTCCGAAGTTTGATAAGCTGAAGATCCTTGATGTTCGCTTGCTGTGTTTCACCACAGATTATGACAGGCGCAATATAATCGTGGAATTACTTATCAATTCCCCATATTTGGAGTCACTAATTGTGTCGCAGGTATAACTAAGTAACAGCTATACTTGGATGTCAAACATGCTCTCATACTATTTCATGTAGCATCCATATTTCAAAGTACAAATATTTTTCAGGTGGAGAGAGGAGTATGCTCTTGTACAGGTAGAGGATCCAAGATTGAAAATCACTTGGAAGATGTTCCGAACTTGGCTGCAGGTAATATTTTAGCTCATCTAAAGACAGTGAGATTCGACAACTTTCATCGTTGGGTGAAGGAGATATACCTTGTCAAGTTTTTGTTGGAGCATGCATCTGTACTGGAAGAGTTCATAATTCATCTCAAGCATCGTGTAGTTAATTGGATGAAGCAAAAAAAGCAATTCTCATCGTTCTTTAAAGCCTCCAGTCACGCATATTCATAATGTTGAGAGTTGTTTGAATTCGCCTTTCTAGTCTATCTGTTTTCATTTGTATGCTTGTTTGCTTGAATTCTGATGATTGCGAATGATGAAATGTAACTAGTCTGTCTATGCTTTTTGTTGCTCTATGGATTTAAGGTTGAAATCAGGTCGGTTGCTGTTGACCGCTTGGGATGATCTTCCCAAGAAAATAATTTCAGAATAGGACATTTGCCAAAATAACATACCACAACAGGTTGGAGCGAATATGCTTGCCGAATAATTACTCGCTCCATAGCAAAATAACTGTAGTGGGCGTTAGCGTGTGTAATATTTTTAATTCAATAATTATGACAAATTATTTTGGGTTCGAGAAAATATGGAAGCAAAAATATTTCTGCCTTGGAGCCTCCTTAGATGAGATCTAAGTTCCTAAGGCAACAACAAACACCTCAGGGAACCATACTAAAACTCCACCACATTCTTTCACTAGTTCAACTTTGGGTGCAGTGACAATTTACCTCAGAAATTGGAACTAAGTTATCCATGCGGTCTTATTCATAAGATATCAATGAAAACTAACTTAAAATCAGGTGGTGATATGATTTGAGCATGAAAGAGAATGGGGTCCAATACTCAGAAATGGTCATTGAGAAGGTTGTTAAAATGATAGCTAGTAAACAGATATAAGTATACAAGAAGCAGAAATAAAATGTAATGGCGAAAAAAAATGATCTAGCGGAGGGACTCCTTTTTGTTGTATTGAAGAGTGATGCACTTACCAGCCTTCACTTCTCTTACTTTGGAGCCAATTATGTGTTTACCCCTAGTTTGTTTAATACCAATTCGTTAACCAAATTGGATTTCCATTGGCTCCTCTGTTGAAGTTAGTACCACTGTAATAGCATTTGTTTCATCATCTTAGAGACTTAGACATCTTAAGCTTTGTTCAATTAGCTTTCACGTAAACTAGATGCTTGACCGGGCAGATGTCTGGGCGCCCTCCTCTACTTTAATTTTGTGTTAATAGATAAATGAATTCTTAATTTGGAAAAAATAAAATAGCTACACATTTGTTTTTTTTCCCTTTTTTAGCCAAAAATAAAAATAAAAAAATCATCTATAC
The DNA here is from genome assembly GCA_949775105.1 of Oldenlandia corymbosa var. corymbosa. Lineage (NCBI taxonomy): Eukaryota > Viridiplantae > Streptophyta > Magnoliopsida > Gentianales > Rubiaceae > Oldenlandia > Oldenlandia corymbosa. Next base: position 12,079,910 of record OX459118.1, on the reverse strand, counting down.
AATGAGAAAAAATATTGAAAAGTACAACAATGCAAAAATTATACAAAAGAATTTCTCGATTTCTGTCTCTTTCTCCCTTTGTTTTGTCTTTTCTTTGAGAAATTTTCTTCTAGCATTTTGACTCTATACAGACACGAACTTACAGAAATTTTTTAAAAATGAAAAGAGATCCAGTGATGATGACGATAATGATGATCAGAGATGGGAACCGCAATAGAGATAGAAGAAACAGAAGGTAAAAACCAAAAATATAGCTTTCAAAACATAAACAATTTTGAAGAGGAAACCATCGGTAAACCAAGTATAAACGATGAGTTTTTTCTAGTTACGTAGCCAGTTGTAGACGAGAAACTCTTGGAATTGAAACTCCACTCCTCTAAACCAATAGGTCCGTCACCGTCATTTACCTCGTCGCGGTCGGCAATATCAACCGAGCTTCCGACGCCACCGCTCTTCTTATTCAATTTCATGAGGAAGCGAGGGAAAGCAAGTTTTTTAAATTTCATCCCAAAACTAAAAAACCAAAAAATTTATACACGTGAAGATTTACTGAAAGAAAAATCCTGGCGGTAGTTTTTCTCGCATCCACTGAAAGCCGGTCGTAAACTGTTGGAAGAAGCATTCATCCCACATGGCTGTTCGGATGAGATCTTTTTGAGTTTTGAATTATATCATTTGAAATAAGGAAGAGGATTTTTCGCGATGCAGTAATCAATAGAGTAATAAATGAGATTAGTTTATGGGCAAATTTAAATGGTGATCTTAATTTGATTGATAAATGATAAACGTTAGGAGCTAAAATTGTGTAGCTATTTTTGGAAGTAGCTTTTGTTTCTCTGGATAAGAAGTTTTTTTTTTTCCTTTTAAAAAAGGATTACATGTGGCAGAATGGTTTATGCAATATGTTTTATTTCTACCCAATAAGCCTTAGTCTAATGGATTTATCTTCCTTCTACCATATTGTCTTTCACTTCATTTTGGTTGTTTGTGAAAAAGAAAAAAAAAGAGTTGCTAATGTCTTCTCAAGTTTCTGGTTGTGAATGAAGATTAACTTGTCAAGCGAAGTATGAGTTTATACAACTTAATTGCCTTACTTGCCTTGTGTCAAGCCTTTTATTTTTTGGAGTGCTGTGACATTTAAGTTCATTGAGAAGACATAGTTCCCTCATACTTAACTTGTTGGAGTTATCAAAACGGTTTTCTGTACTACTTTTTGTGGGATGGTAGCATTGGGGTTAAGTTCCACATAACTGAATCTGTATGGTCTAGCATCCATCCCCAAGATTTCTGAAATTTTGAAGAAAACAAAACAAACTGAAAAGTTCTTACTCTGCAATATTTCTGGTTGTCTATAGTGTGGCTTGCATGTTTTATTTGTTGCCAAGTGTACAGGAAAAAACGGTTTTACTTGGAGCTTTCACTTGTAGGTTCTCGCCTAGCAAACTCTTTCACCGTTTATGTTGTGAATGACACCTCAAGGTAGAAAGTAAAGCTAGAGGGATTACAGGTTGGATAAAATTTTTGACCTGCATATGCTTTAAATATAGCGGCCAGTTCTAGTTCTTACCATCGTAAATGCTTATTTTCTGTGTTCTTCCAAAATGAACGAATCTTGTCATCTTGGGAAGCTCATTCTCTGTCCACAATGCCACCTTTTAATTTATTTTTGTTGTAGAATGAGCTTTTAGAAAGGAACACCCATTATGTTTTATTGATGGCATTGTTTTGCCGAACTAGTTTTTTGGTAAATTCAGTTGCAACTGAGTATATTATACAATTTCATCCAGCTGCAACTTAGTATATTAAAAATATCAACTGCTATTGAAACATTGTTTCTTTGTTTTGAGCAACTGGCACATATTCAAACTCGGTTGTGATTTTAGTCTTTGTAAATGATGGAAGAGTGTGGTTTGGTGTATTTCTGCATTTCTTCGTATTAAGTTCTTTATTGTAACTCCAAAATAATCTGCAAAATTCCTCTTTTGAGAATATGCACTTCTTGTCCTGCATTTTATCAGCAGCCTGTAAAATTCAAATTTAGTGAAGGCTAGTTATTATATTCTCTGTCCTCCCCTCTCATGGAAGCGTAGGCTCGATATATGCATTGCTGTTGCTGAAGGACTTGCTTACCTTCAAGAATGCAGTGGGCAAGCAGTAAACCATTGTCACCTGGAGCTTGCAAATATTCTGTTGGATAAGAATTGGATTCCAAAGATTTCTCAATTTTTCTGAGTTTCTGTTGAAGTATACAATAACTCAGAATTTTCAGTAATCGCCAGCATCGGGGATATCAGTTACTAAAGAGTTTCAATCCTGTTTTGAGGTAAGGGAACATTCTGATTTGAGCTCACATGGTTTGTTGTTGCTAGAAGTTCTATTTGCCAGACGGGTAAACCTTGAAGACCGTGGAAGGTATTTTACTTCATTGCGGAAAAGCATCAATAGCAGAACACTCCATTTGACCATTGACTCCAGTTTGAGATGGAAAATTGCAGCAAAAAGTTTAGCTGAGTATCTGAAGACCATATTTTACTGCTTGCTTGCTAGCAAAGAATTGCCAACATCAGTTGTTGCTGCTGCATTTAAACTCAAGTCTGCACTGGAGTTACAGGAGAAAGCAGAATCAACCGTGCTACAAATGTTGAATAACCGGCGAATCACCATAGCAATACAAATGTGGAATGCGTGTTAGAGTTTTAAATTTTGTGGAATTCATATGTGTTGAATGTATGGAATTTAAAATGTTGTGTATTTGTTACAAGTTTTATGAACTATTTGTTATTTTTTTGAGAGTTGGACATTTAAAAATCTCTCGATAACAATATTCCAAACTTGTCATGCGTTTGATAAGTTAGAATGGTTTTAATATTATGCTTTAATTTAGTCAGAATGGTTTTAAAATTAGACTCTAATTTTGATTTATGTTGGGAGATAAAGTGTGGAAAAGAAAATTTTGAAACAAAAACAATTGCAAATAAGAAAACAAAAATTTAGGAAAAGAAAGTGAAAGAAAATGAAAATGACAATTTGTGTAAAAATATTTTTTTTAAAAAAAAAAAGTTCACAAATTATTTTGAAGAAAAAGTAATTTTGAAAAAGATCTAGTCCAAATAATTTTTTAATATTTTTAATTACTAAAAAGATTTTGAAAAATTCTTGTCCAAATGTATTATTTTCCAAAAAGTATTTTTCTATGTTTTCGTTCAAACAAACTTTTTAAAACAAGTTTTCAAAATACTTGTCTAAATGGAGCCTTATTTTTTAGTTCAAAATAATTTTAGGACAGACGGATTATCTTTTAATTACTGCTTGTTGGTTTCTATTTACACTTTTATTGTTAGATCTTTTTCGTTTAGGCCTTGACATATAAGATGATCATTACACTTCGTCTTCCAACATTTGATAAGCTTAAGAATGTCAATGTTATCTTGCCGTGCTTGGCCGATGATAAGAGTGTAGGCTTGTTTCAGAATTACTCAATAATGCCCCAACTCTGGAGGCACTAATTGTTTCGCAGGTACTTCATCGTCGACAACAATTCATTTAGTTATACTATTTCTGTTCTAGGTACGGTGGAACCAAATTTCAAAAGTTTTGTAATTTTCTTGCAGGTGGGAAAACGGAGTTCATATAGCTCTTGTAAAGGAAAAGTACCCTATATTGAGAATTACATGGGAAACAATCCGAGATTAGCTGCAGGTAATCGTTTAGCTCATCTGAAGACGGTGAGATTCGAAAACTTTCATCGTTGGGCCAAGGAGATATGCATAGTTGAGTCTTTGTTTCAGCATGCAGTTCAGAATTCAGGTCAAAGCTCGTGTAGTTAATTTTAAGAAGCTGGAAAAGCATTTCTTGTTGTTGCCCAAGGCCTCCAGCCATGCATCACTAGTCTTCTATACATAATGTATGTTTTTTTTGAAAACGTACATAATGGATGTTGTTAAAGCCACTTTCTGGCTTCCAGACTCCAGAATAACAATAATTATTTTTCTTTTTATTTTTTGCTTAACTTCAAATACACAGTGTTTTCTTTAATTTTCTTTATTTTTGACAATTTTCAGTAATTTAAATAGTACTACCATTTCTTCCAATTCAAAATGTAAATCTTTTTAGACTTGGCACGTAAACTAAAGAGACAATCATCAAACAATTAATTTATATATTAAATATTTTTTTACCTCTCATTAATTAGATTGAAATTATAAATAAGACTAAATAAAAATATATTAACATCATTTATTGAGGGTAAATTTGGAAAAATAATCATTAATTTATTTAGAATTTGTAAAACGACTTATATTTTGAAAAATTTCTTCAAATTTAAAACGACTTACATTTTGAAATTGAGAGAGTATATCGTAAAGAAAAGGGAAAAAAGGAAAATAATGTCTACACATGCAACATTGTACGCATGCTATATATATTTATACATCCCCCAATCAAATTCAGTTTAGAACTCTATAAGTCTAAAGTGTATACGTAGCAATGAAGGAGGATGATTTACTTGCAGAGCGACTTCATGAGTAGTCATTTCAAGCTCGATTTGACAAGAGCCATCAATTCTTCTTTCTCGAGGAACCTAAACTTCCATTTAATTTATTCCTTCACGCTGTTGGTTTCTTCGTGGTACACGTGTCGCTCTACGTATCAAGATAAAAATCTCCACAGTCCATAGCAATTCAATAGGGTGACATTCCCATTTCTATTGAAAAAAAAGGCAGTAATACGGAATAGCAAAATGAATTGTGAGGCGTGGGAAAAAACAAAATTATCAAATCACAATTTTTAACTTTTTTACTTATGATACAACAGTCTGTAACTCAATGTATCATACATTTCATTTGATTTTATCATTTTAGTTAATATTATTTTTTTTTTTTATAAAAAGGATTGACCGAACAAAATATTGAACCATGACTTTTCTTTATGTTTTTGTATATACATAGAAAGAGGCTAAAACGTGACAACGGGGATGGGAGACTCCGAGAACATTGTGTTTTGCGCATAATATTATTGAATCATGACTTTATACTTGAAAAACTTTTAACTTTTATTCACCAAAAAATAAACATTACTCCCTCACTATAAAATTTTGAAATAGATTGACCTAGCAGGGATTATAATTCTTATTTTGTACTCCCTCACTGTAAAATATTATCAAAAACCAAAATTTTAAAAACATATACTGTTTTAAAAAAAAGTATGTAAATTTTACCACCCTCTTTTTCCCAACATTATCTGCCATTGGAAATTTTTTCCCACTTGTTTTTCTCGGAAAATGTTTTTTTATACTTATGAAGTCATTAGAATTAGGGTTTTGACTTTGGGAAAATTTGGTTCAAGGGCGGTAGAGGATGTAAAATTAATAAAAAAAGGTATAACCTTAAAATATTTTGTATAAAAGACTGTAATTTATTTGTCAAAAATCACAAAAATAATATAATTTCATATTGACAAAATTATCCTTATAATTTCTATAACTCTCTTCAGTTTAATCAGTCACCATTAACAGCTCGAGAACTGTCCCTAACTTTGGTTCTCCTCTGTATTTCACTGGATTCAAATCCGCGGTAGGGACAATTGGTAAAGTCAGGAGAAATCATCCAAAAAATTAAACTCCGAACTTTAGGAACTTATAGATATTAATTAATTAAGAAGACAAAGAACCAAAACCATGCAAAATAAATTGGGCAAAATCAAAGCTTGAACCCAGACGAAGCGACGCACAGAGCTTTCACCAAGCTCTCTGTTCTCACCGAGCTTTCACCTTTTCATTAGGATGTCGCAGAGTATAAGAAGAGAGTTCGACAGCAGGCCAAGCTGTATTCCCCGGACCCTCGCTTATCTAATAGGGCGTTCTGTTTCAGTTGTTAATGGTTGTTTCTTAAGTGAATTTGCTAGAAACTGTAACTTGGAAGGGTTAATGCTTGACCTTCACTAACGTTGATGATATGTGGCGTGAGCGAACCATTTTGGCCAAATAGGCTTCTGTTCGCTGAAAAAAAAAAAAATTCACGCAGCCGCACCAATACAAATTCTCTGCGTAAAACTAATCACTTCCTAACCCTACCATTCCTTACATAGAGAGGGATTTTGGATTCTTAGAATATTATGAAAAAGCTCAACAAGTTTGCATTGGAATTGTGTTTCTCAAATTCAGAGAAAGGGATTTTTTTTTTTTTTTTATCTCTAAGATAGGTTTAGCCTTTCATTTTATTTATTATTTTTGTTGTGTAAGAAATTATAAGGGTGGTACTGTCAATTCAAAATATTTTTTATTTTATAATTTTTGACAAATAAACTACCGCCCTTCATAAATAATATTTTAGAGTCATACCCATTTTATTAATTTGACTTGTTCTACTGTCTTTTACTCAAATTTTTCCATTGACTTTCATATCTTTTAAAAATTACTCCCTCCGCATTGTCCAAATTGAGTTTTCAAATTATACTAAAACTAGTATAAATTTCAAATATTATATATCGACTATTTTTTTTTTCTTTTAAAGGTGTCGACTATTTCTTTTTGGAATAAAGGGAGTATCATAAAATTGGTTAATAAACACGTTCTCAATTCACATTTCCATAAGATTTCTTCAATGCGAAAGATTTTGGCTTTGTTTGGTTTCACCATTATTAGTTTTTTGTTATTTTCTTAATTAATTTATATTTCCATTCAATTTTTTTTTCTATTTCCACATAGTTTTTTTTGAAAAATATTTTTAATAGAAAAAGAATCAAAATAGGGCCAAACATTTAATATATTGATTTTAATTTTTTAAAATAGGTTTTTTTTTGAAACGTAAAGAGTATGAAAAAACTAAACAAATATAACGATTAAAGTGACATATTGAAAGTATACAAGGACAATAGGTTTTTTTTTCAGAATTTTTTATTATAACTGTTTTATTCCAAAATACCTTTTTATATCTCTAGTACAATTGTTTTACATTCAAATTAGAGAAAAACACCTAAAAACACACATATTAAAAAAACAATCCAAAGATACCTTTAATTTTTCTTAATACATTATGTGTGAATTATTATTACCTCAACTACTTATAATTTGGACTTCGTTTGGATGCTACTCATTGAAAAGTGTATTACTGTTTGGGTTGGAAATGAAATATTATATTGGAATGAGAAATATGTTACTACCTCCGTCCAAAAAAAAAAAAAAAGTCCACATTGAGTTTTCAAATTTGTACTAAAAATAGTACACAACTCAAAACTCAATATAGGCTATTTTTATGGGACCGATGGAGTAATAAAAAAAATCTGAAAAACCAACCGAAAAAGCCTTGATATTTTCAATAGGAATACTAGGTCTTCAAACTCCAGCGGTGTGAAGTTATTTCAATTTGATTATTTCTCTGTCGAAAAAAAAAAAGGAGATCTTGCAACTAAAATCTTCCGCCCTAAAGACCACACTGCAGACATTCATGATTACTCTTGCTGTTTGTCGTTTGCATTTTGGGAGCCTTACGATAAATTACACAAATCATTTCTCCAGTATATACTACTTCGGAAACGATTAAAACAAAAGCAAAATTTATTGTTGTAAGTTTCTGAATAATTATCATGTTTAAAGATTTTTTTTACATTAATAAATCAAATTGTATCATCAATTCGAATCAGAAAAAGTAATTAATAGTCTATACTCTATCGTCTATAATTAAATTCATACTATAAAATAAAAACGAAAAAAGGTCTAAATGACGTTTTACATGCCTTTTCATTTTTCCAAGGAAGCAAAATCCAACCATACCTATCGGCCTATGTATGATACGCAGGGCTCCGAGTGTTTGGCCTAAAGCTGTCAGAAACTTTGTTTTTAGGAACGGCAGTCAAGATTTCTACTCCGAACGGGCAGCCCACAAAAAAGCTGTAGAGAAAAGTCCCGTCAGTTCACTTCTTTCTCCAAACAGTCTCTTTCTCATCATTCCTTCTTTTTTTTTTTTTTTTTTTTTTGTGTGTTTCTATACATTCTTTTTCTCTGTCTCTGTGTGTTTGTTTCTATAGCTTTCTCTCCTTTCATGCCCCCTGGTTTCACTCTCCCATCCCTTTATGGAAAAGGTCAGGAAGGCATCATTTTTAATTCTAAAGTTTTGGATTTTTAAACACTCTTGTTTTTCACCATCATTGTTTAGCGAGTTAGAGACCCTTTTTCTGGAACTTTGCTGTTTATATGCTTTAAGCCAATCTATGGTAAAACTTTTGTGCTTTTATGTCAAAGTCTCGGGTGATTAAAGTTTTTTTTTTTTTTTTAATGCTTTTATGGCTATATGTTTACTTGCTATTGATGAATGCAGTTGATTGAAGTGATTGTTTCGTTTAACTTGACATTTGTGATTAATGCACACAATGCTGTGTGAATTAACCTAGTAAAAAAGAGTTCTTGCAAAATTCTGTTACTCACACTTCACAGACTTGAGTAAACTGTGAAAATTTTGTGTCATGGTTGGAGTAGATTATCTGTTTGATTTTGATTTTGATTTCTCGCGCTTTTGTAATACCACGGACTATTATTTATGGTGATTCTCTTGTACTAACCATTGATCTCCTTTAAATTTTGTTGACCAGTTAGTAGTTTCTACTTTAATGATTCATGTATATCTTTTTTTGGTAAACTAGAGCTGTTTGTTTGTTTATGGGTGACAGGGAACTTCAAATTTCTTAAAATTCAGATGGATATTCATCAATGAATTCCCAAGCAGTATAGAATTAGAATCACTGGTTTTGTTTGGTTACCAGCGTAGTCCTCTTGTTGTTCTCAAGTCAAACAGATCAATTTTTTTATTTTTATTTTTTTTTAAAATCATTTCTCTTCGTGTTGCATGAAATTTGGATACAATTTAAGATTCTTCTACAAGTGTTTGGTGTTTATTGGAACTTTTATGCGATAATTTAAAGGTTCTTGATTTTCAGGTGGATGAGTTGGGGAAGTAACCAATAATATGGACAAGGAGTCCCCTAACATTAAGAAGTATTGTAGGACGAAAATTTGCAGCGAAGCTAAAGGTAAAGGTAGGGTTATTCCTAGAAGTGTGAAGATCCGTTCTGAAAATGGAGATAGAATGAATGAGGATGATGATTCGGATAGTGGCCGAGATAGAATAAGTAGTTTGCCCGAGCTAGCAATTAGTAACATCTTATCCCGCCTTCCTATACAGGAAGCTGTTCGAACTAGTGTTCTATCTAGAAATTGGATCAGCAGTTGGACTACCATTAGCAAAGTAAAAATAATGGATGGACATCCATATTCCGGGATGCAATTCTTGAACATTCTGGAGCAGATAGTTGGCAAGGGTTTATGCTTGAAGGAAGTAGAACTTCTCTGTTTTCATAGACACGACCCTTCCCGTATGAAGTCATTGCTTTTGGATATATTGAAAAGTGATGTACTTGACAGCCTTTACCTTGCAGGATTTGAGCTAGACTCTGTTTTCGGTCCAAGTTTATTTGATACTAATTCATTGACCAAATTGTATCTGCTTGGTGGATCTTTTGAAGTTATTGCTGGCATTCATCTGCATCGTCTTAGATCACTGAATCTTGTTGCGATTAATTTTCAGAATGCTGATTTGTCTTCTGACCAACTTTTCTTCAACACGCCAGTACTTGAAGAATTTAAGTTGAGTGGTTGCTTTTTCTCTAATGTCAAAAGCCTTAGAATAGTTGCTCCGAGGCTTGCCACTTTTGAGTTGACTTTGTGCAGCTATGACAGTGAGTTTAGTAGAATGAGTGATCAATGTGCTGTAGAGATTTCTGGTGGCCGGAATATGAACTTCACATATAGAGGTACATTAACAGAGAAGTTTACCTTTGCTGATCCTGCCACACTAGGCAATGCAAAGTTGAGGATAGGAGCACTTTTTCATGATGGTCAAATTTTTTCACGAGGGATGGATTGTCGAGCTCGTTTGATATTAGAAAAGTTTTCTGCTTCTCTGAATGTGCTTGATCTGTCCATGGAAGTTATTGTGGTAGTACTTAAATCTGAAGCTTTATAATCTCATTTACCGTTCTGTCCCAGAACAAAATGTTTATTCATTTGTTTATTTAATCTTGTTGAAGGCATTAGCAAGTGAGCCTCCCTATTCTCTTCCAAAGTTTGATAAGCTGAACAATGTGATTATTCGTCTACCCTGCACAGCCGGTGGTTACATGTGCGACGTTGTCCTGGAATTTCTCAAGAATGCGCCGAATCTAGAGGCGCTCGTGATTTTACAGGTACTAAAACAAAACATCTAACATTCATGCATGTTCTCGTTTTCTTTGAAGTTGTTATACAACTCCATTTTGCAGGAAGAATGTGAAGGATGCAAATATTGTTACGAAGCCATAAGAAGGATTGAAGGATGCACGGGAAATGAGAGCTTGTCTGGTGATTTCTTGGCTCATCTGAAGACACTGAGGTTCGAAAACTTTAATCCCTGGGCCGAGGAGGTGTTGTACTTGCTGAAGTTGTTGCTGGAACATGTATCTGTACTAGAAGAGCTAACAATTCTATTCAAGCCTGGGGTAATATCTGAGAAGCTAAAAGAGCGGTTCTTATCTATCCTGGGGGCCTCTAGCCAAGGATCCATTCAGTTATCTTCCAATTGTAAAATTATAATAGGCTAGTTCATTTCGGATCATCGGTCCCTGTAACCACGATTCTATCGATGCTCATAGTACGGGATCTTCTCGTCCTCATGGACTCGTGTCCCTCCGCACATCACTGGTTATACGACACTAGTGATGTGAATAGGGACATTATTCATATGAACCAGGGAATCCGTTCCCAAACTCTCATATGTGAGCGTATTTTGTCTCCAGGGGATCTTAAACTTATCTATTGTGCTTGGAATTTGATGTATGGACCCTGGAAATGTTACATCCAAGTTTTCTTTGATGTGTTGCATTTCATAGATTGAATTGATATAGGAAGAAGCATCAAGAGCTTAGAAGTAACATGGCTTTTAGGTGTTTCACCGAGAGTCATGAGGCTCCTGTGAAGATACCGGTTTTGAAGATATAACTCGAGCTACCTCTGCTCTAAGATGTTTGTTTCCAAGCATTTATTTTATGGCATTCATATTTCATTTGACAATTGAAAACCAAGATAGTCCAAATTTGAGTCCAAGCTTAGAAAAGGAACAAAATGCTTCCCTATCTACATAGAATAGAAATGTATACCGTTAACAAATTACAACGTGAACTATCTTTTTTTTTTTTCTCTCCAGAATGGATGTAGTACCCTTATGGTCTTAAAAATTATCTCACTTTGAGTTTATATTAAGTTTAGAATTTTATACTAAGAAAAAACATTACAAATCTCGAATGGATTATTTTTTTTGGGTACAAAGGGGTAATATTTAACTGAGGTAGGACGCATTAATTATCCAAATTCTTGTTTCGTTTTTTTAGTATGTTTTTAGGTATTTTTTTAATTGAAAATGTAAAAATATGTATTAAAAATGTAAAAAGGTATATTTGGATAAAATAATTATTATTTTATTATTATGAAAAAACCATAAAAAAACAAAACAAACAGAGCCCAAAATACTCGGGAATACTTTGTGAAAAACTAAAAGTTCCGGTCTATCTGTCAATTACGCCACTATTTTTCTTTCTTTACCCATTTTGATTTCCTGCCATAACCTTTGACCGGAAATTGCCATCATCATTGTGGGGGATAAACTACAGAGGGATGAAGAGAGGAGGGAGAAACGGAAGCTACATCGGTGTTGGCGGAGGTGCGGATGATGAAGATGACAAGGGTTTACTGTGGAAGCTTCCGGAAGTAAAGTCGAAGCAACTTGGTAAGGTTGGACCCGCTTTCGGAATCGGAGTTGGCTGCGGTTTTGGACTCGCCTTCGGTCTCATCGGCGGTAAGCCGGCTTTTCCCCCCTCCTCTTCTAATTCTGTGTCCAAACTTAAGTTCTTTTTGAATTTTTGAACTCTACTTCCGTCGATGATTAGGTACGGGTTTTGGAGCCGGGGTGCCGGGTCTACAGCTGGGTTTGGGAGTCGGAGCAGGTTGCGGAATTGGGTTGGGATTTGGGTATGGAGTTGGCCGAGGTATTGCTTACGATCACAGCCGCAGATATTCCAACATCGACGGCTTCAAGTTTCCCTCCCCGTCAACCCTCTTCCCCAATCAGTATGTTCATTTCTTCTTCCCTCTGTTTTTCCCTCTTTCTTTTTTGCCTGCATATCTTTGTTGCAGTAGATTGTTCCCTTGAGGGAGATGTGTTTGTGATTTTAAGTGCATTACATCCGCCTGCTGGTTTTCTTGTTAATTTGTTTTGGTAATAACCCAAGTAGAAGTTAGACACAATCATTTTGACTATACCCGAATGCCTTGTTGATGTTTTTCTTTGTTATGTTCTACTTTCTCTATCCAAAAATGATTGTCTAGTTTGGATTTTCACTTTTAGTACAATTTGAAGTAAAAATGAAAATCCAAACTGGACAACATTTGGGGACGGAGGGAGTACTTGAGTTCGGAAATTTTAGTTGAGACTATGAATGAGATTTAGATTTAGTTGAAAAGACTGTAATTCTGAAGTAGTAAATGCTGTCTATTTCTGTTTTCTTAATCTTAATATATCAGGGATGAGATTGGTGGCCTGATTGATGAGCTTGTAGTGAACACCAAGAAGCTTGTCGACGCTACTGCCAGAGAGATGGATAAATGGAGAAGGCCTTGAGTTCTTACTAGATGTTGAAGATATTAAATTCTTATGTAGAAACATGTAGTTTTTAAAGTAGAAAATGGAAGCATTGGAAAAGAAGGGTCTTCTTTCCTCTCCACACGAAGGCTAGCTTGGCCGTTTTAGTTGATATTGAAGAGTGGATATGGTTTTTATGTGTACTCAGGGTTAACAATAACCAAGATTTCTGCTCGAACCTCATTTTTTTGTGTGGAAATTATTAACTAATATACCACTTCTTCTGAAATTATTAATCTTCTTCGGTTCAGGAGATATCATTGGTAAAGTTTTTGTTGGAGCATGCATCTGTGCTGGAACATTTGAGGTTCTCAGTGTCTTGTGATATAGTTCCTGAGGATTTAGAGAAACAGTTCTGTTTTGTTACGCTGAGCCTCTAGTCAACTATCACTAGTTTTCAACTCTTGAGTACGCTTCCTTTTGTTTCCCACAGTAAGATTTTTAAGATTTTTTTTTTTTTTTAATAAAAAAGTTGCTTTTGTTTATCATCGAATCAACTGATTAGGCAACAAATTATATAGATTAGTTAGTGAGAAGCAGTCTTTAGAACTTGGTCAAAGTTAGCAAAGTCAACCATAGTCTGCTAGCATATTTTATAGTGAAAATGAAAAGCCGCAAGCAGTGAACGAACTGACGCAAGTGTCCAAGAAAACGTACCAATAAACTATACAGTAATCCTGAATGAACAACTAAAATCTTATCGTTTTGAGATTCTGCTGGTCAATCAGATAATTCTGAAAGAACAATGGTTGCAGAAAAAGTGTCATTATTTTTCAATCTTCTGGCTACTCTGCTTCTTTCTTCATCACCTTTGCACATATTCTGAATGAACAACTAAAATCTCATCGTTTTGAGATTCTTCTGGTCAACCAGATCATTCTGAAAGAACAATGGTTGCAGAAAAAGGGTCACTATTTTTCAATCTTCTAGCTAATCTGCTTCTTTCTTCATCACCTTTGCTCATAAGTTCCCAAGAACAGAGTTAGATCTCATATGCAAACCTTTCAACTTCATGGATTAACAGTCCTTCTCGGATCGACAATGGTATGGATCTTGATACATCTTGGTAACCTATCCTCCTAAGAGAAAGTGATGGTGATGGAAGGAAGTTTGGATGCAGCTTCTATTGTGGATATAACAATAACGACTGTGTTTTTGGAGTCCTGATTTTCCCCAGTAGTGTGAACTTTACGCGGTACAATTACTATGCGAACCCTGAATTGGTGTGGTCTGCAAACAGGAACAATCCTGTCGGAGTCAATGCTACTTTGCAACTCAGGCAGGATGGAGATCTGGTCTTGGAAACTCCCGAGGGAACCTTGGTGTGGTCTAGCAATACAAGCGGAAAAAATTGGTTTCTGGATTGAACTTAACGGATCAGGGGAACCTGGTTTTGTTTGGCAGAAACAATGAGATCATCTGGCAATCATTTGATTATCCTACAGACTCACTGCTTCTGGGACAGAAGTTGGTTGCAGGGCAGAAGTTAACAGCCAATGTTTCTGAAATGAATTTTGATCCAGGTTTGCTGTCCCTTTCTATTGACAACAATCGTTTGATTGCATATGTAGAGTCAAATCCATCACAAATATATTATGCCTCTGTATTGGACGGTCTTCCTTATGTTGAATTTACAAATGGTAGTTTCAATGGTTGACCATTCCTCCTGGAACAGTTGACCAGTTCATAAAATTTGGCGTTGATGGTCATTTGAGGGTTTACCAGTTTATAGGAAGGTTTTGCACAGCAGTTGCTGATCTTTTAGAAGCAAAACTTGGTGATTGTGGGCATCCATTAGTGTGTGGAAATTGTGGTGTCTGCTCAAACGGATATTGCCGTTGTCCTGATATAAGGAAGTTCTTCAGGCAAATAGATAACTGAAAAACAAATCTAGGATGTTCTTTGGTCACTCCCATTTCCTGCAAAACTTCCAAGGATCATATTCTCGTGGAGCTAAAGAATACTACATACTTTGTACTTGAAGCCAGCTTAGTGAAGTTGCCTGAAGTGGAGTCAGTTGAGGATTGCAAGAGTATGTGTCTCAGTAACTGCTCGTGCAAAGCGGCTCTCTTTGTGTTAGATTCATGGGGTGGACCCTCAGGGAAGAAAGGTAAATGCTTATTGCTGAATGAAGTTTTTTCCATCATCAACAAGGTGACTCCCGCAACTCTTTTCCTTAAGGTGCAAAAACCTGAAGTCATGATATCTAGAGGCAAGAGAAAGGTTATAACCGTAGTTGCATCTGCTGTTGTGGCTTCCTTTTTGCTTGGTTTTGATGATTGGATTCTGCCTTGTTCATCGCCGGAGAAGATTAAAGAATTCCAATCAACTTAAAGGTGAGTTCCTGGATCAGCTAAAGGGAATGCCTACAATATTCTCCTATGAGGTGTTGAAAACGATGACAGGAGATTTCTCGAAAAAACTAGGGGAAGGAGGATTTGGCAGTGTTTAAGAAGGGGTTCTCGACGATGGCACTAAAATTGCAGTCAAAACGTCTTAAAGGTTTAAGCCAAGTGAATGAGTCTTTTTTAGTTGAAGTACAGACGATTGGTAGCATTCATCACGTGAATCTGGTTAAACTAATCGGATTTTGTTTCCAAAAATCACATAGGCTTTTGGTTTATGAGCATATGGCAAATGGATCATTGGATAGATGGATCTTTGATAAAGATCAAAGCCATTCTCTTCCATGGCACACGAGAAGAAAAATCATCAAGGACATCGCCAAGGGATTAGCTTATCTCCATGAAGAATGCAGTCAGAAAATAATTCACTTTGACATCAAACCCCAAAACATCTTGTTAGATCAAAAGTTCAATGCAAAAGTTTCTGATTTTGGATTGTCGAAGCTAATTGAGAAAGATCAAAGTAGAGTTTTTACAAGGATGAGAGGAACACCAGGATATCTAGCTCCAGAGTGGTTGCGCTCAAACGTCACAGAAAAAGTGGACGTGTACAGTTTTGGCATCTTGGTTCTGGAAATCATATGTGGGAGGAAGAACTTGGACTGGTCTAGGGATGATGATGAAGACAGTCATCTCCTAGATCTTTTTAAGAAAAAAGCAGAAGACGGCACAGTTCGAGAATTGGTGGATGAGAAAAGCGAGGACATGCAGATCCACGTCAAGGAAGCCGAGGAGGTGATGAAGATTGCTGCGTGGTGCTTGCAGCATGATTCCACCAAACGGCCTTCAATGTCTCAGATAGTTAAAGCATTAGAAGGTTTCATGCCTTCTGAAACTAACCTGCAGCATAGTTTCAGTTATCCATCTGTGGAGGACGGACAGAAAGATTCTGATGCTAGTCTAATTATGGCATCACATTTGTCTGGACCAAGGTAAACAAGAACCAAGTCCTGGAACAATCAGTTTTTACAGCAATTCAAGTATTCAAGCATAAAATTAGTTAGTTTTGGACAATCACAGATGTATGATACTGCGATTTTATTTCGATATAGCTCTTTATGATACTAAGGAGGTTTCAGAGCCAAGTACTTCATCAGTAATTCAATCAGGTTACTGAATTTAAGAAAAACCAAATAAAATTAAGATTAATAACTAGCAAAGTCTGCATTATTTTCCTTGAATTTATCAGTATCTTCACCTGAAAAGTAATCAGAACGTGAACAACCGGTGTCACTGACTTCATGATCCCAATCAAGCAACACTAGGCTCTCAACAAGGGTAGCAAACTTAACAGATTACCGCTTCATTGATTATAAACAATGACCACTTTCTAACTTCTCATCTTAGGAGTCCAAGGAATCTGGAGATACCAATAATTGATTAGTATCCAAGACTAATGTTGTTCATCTTAGTTCAGGATTCTTCATTCTGACGCATCTCGATGACCCATATGGACCAGCTGAAAGTCATAGAGTCGCCTTCAAACTGAAACATTGCAAGAAATCCCTTATAAAACATCAACCGTATCGACCATATAAATTGCCTTGGCAACATCATCACCTCAAATCATAATTGATATGATCATATCCAAAACTGAAAAATTGCCAGTTTAGGAAGATGAACACAGAATGACTTCTTAAGAGACGGATTCCAGATGACTACTGCCTGCAGATCAGGAAAGCGTAATAATCCATTTGCACTTTCAACATCGCCGACCCACCGCATCATCACATAATCTGTCGTAATAGCTAAAACCCATGAAGCTCAGTTCAGCGATTACTGATGGATTGCCCAAAAAAGTATCTGGTGGGGTTTTCTTTTATGCATTTGTGTGTGTGGAAATAAATTCAGAGCTAGTGAGGAGAGAGCACTCTTCTGGCAAAAGAACTGACATTTTTTCCCCCCCTGATTTTAACTTTGTTCTTTTGCAAATCATCATCTTCTTTGTTCAGCTGTGGGGATTTTTTTTTGGCATTGTTATTTACAGTTATAAAATTGCTCATTTACAGTCGTTAGGATAATTTTCCTCTAATAAATAACCTTTCTCCTTAAATTATCAAGTTTAAATTACTTTATCTTCTTCTTCAACTCTCAAAGAAAAAATCAAAAAAATCAAAATGTCAAATTTAAAACAACAATTTTTAATACTACTCATTTAAATTTTAAAAATATAAACAACAAAACTTAGTACTACTCATTTTAAAAAAACTAAGTATTGAAAAAATAATAAATAACTAAAATGAATATAACACAAAAAAAAATTTAAAAAAATGAAAAAAAAATTCTGGTCCAAGGTAGCCGGCCCAAAACCGGCTACCCATGGAGGACCAACCGGTCCGAAACCGGCTACCCAAAGAGAGGTAGCCTACCTCTCTTTGGGTAGCCGGTTTCGGACCGGTTGGTCCTCCGGCTACCTCTCTTTGGGTAGCCGATTTCGGACCTGCTGGTCCTCTATGGGTAGTCGGTTTTGGGCCGGCTACCTTGGACCCTAATTTTTTTTGAAAATTTCTTTTTCATTTTTTTTTGTGTTATATTCATTTTAGTTATTTATTATTTTTTCAATATTTAGTTTTTTTAAATGAGTAGTATTAATCTTTGTTGTTTATATTTTTTAAATTTAATTAAATTTAAATGAGTATTATTAATAATTATTAATTATGTAAATGAAATTTAATTTAGTGTTAATTATATTTTTGTGTTATTTTTATTATTATTGTTATATTTATTTTAGTTTTAATATATGAATAAGAAGTATTAAGTAATTTTAATAATTGATGTTTATTATATTTTTAATGTAATTAAATTTAAATAAGTAGTATTAATTAGAATTTGAAAATTAATTTACTATTAATTATATTTTTATTATGTATTGTTTAATATTAATTTTTATGTGAATGAAATTTAATTTAGCAATGAAATTTATTATTGGTTGTTTCTCGCGATCCGCCGTTTTTTAGTTTCCTAATTTTTGTAGATCTAAATTTGAAAGATGGGGGTACGGCTGTTCCATTTGACCCGTGGTTCGGGTCGACCTGCTGATTCAATCCGACCCAAACCGAAACCGAACCGAAATATCAGTTTCGGATCGGTTCGAAAATCAGTTACGTAGAACCGTCTGGAACAGTTCGGATCAACACTTGGAACCAAATTGAACCGAAATCTTCCAAACTCTTTCGTACACGTTATTTTCAGACTTAGACAAACTCCACCCTCAAACCTCACTCCCGGCGTCATCTTTTTGCTCACTTCGGCGACCTCCATTCTGGCGACTAGATGGACGATGGTGCCATCGAATTGTGATTATACCCATCAAACCTTCGATCTACCTGACGTTGACTTCCGGGTCTAGTGCTAATTTCCGCCGACTCCACAGAAACGGCAGCTCCGTGCTCCGGTAACGTCCGGATCTCTCTTGCTCAACTGCATCTTGAATGACAAAGAGGTAATTCAAGAACTCAAACGATCAATTCATTCAACGAGTCTGCTGAAAGGCAGGATGGGATCTTTTACAGTCTCTGTGCTGCTTATGCACTCGTTTCTTCAGTTGCCTTTGTAATGATTACTTTTCTTTTCTTTTTTTATTGTTATTTTCTGGATTTTAGTTTGTGACTTTGATGATTATATGAGGTAATTTTTAGTAATCTTGAAACCTTATATTATTGTTTTAGCTCGGGTGTTACATTCCAACTCAGAATTTGGGTGTTGAAATTATATCTGCCGTAAAAAAATTTATTCTTTCTTGCTTAATTTAAGCTACAACGGGTCAATTTTCTCTGGGATTTTTCGTTTTCTGAGTTAAAAAATTACTTTTTATGCTTAGCTAAAGTCTCATGGTCTGAAAAGTCATTTTACTTGGTTAATTCTACCTCTAGAAGTTTCTTTATCCTTGTTATTGTCTTATTGAAGTATGATGTGGTAGATAATATAATTTTCATGCACATCACTCCTGTATTCGGTTGATTTGAAAGTAGATCCAAATGATACATCTTTTGATCTATTAAAGTAGTGGAAGTCAAATGCTGTTAGATATCCCACACTAGCCCTTATGGCTAGAGATGTGCTGGCTATTCCTGTGACTATTGTGGCTCCAGAGTCTACGTTTAGTATTGGTGGTAGAATTATTGATTCATTTTGAAGCTCATTGTCTCCAAGGATAGTAGAAGCTAGTGTTTGTGCACAAGATTGGTTGAGAAAAAAATTGCGAACCTATTTTTGTGGAGGACTACTTGGATGAGCTTGAGGAAATTGAAGCAGGTAATACATGCTTGGTTTGAAAACAATGTTGCTATTACATATATTCCTATATTTGATATGGTTATACTTATTCTTGTTTTGTATTTGATTTTCGATGTGACAGGGATAGCACGATTGAATGAAGTACACCCTATCATTGATGTTGAGTAGTGGGGAAGGTTACTTTTTTGGATTTTGGATGAAGTTGAATAAACCTTATTGGTGATAGCTCTGTCTTTGTGTTTTCTTTCTGTTTCCTTTTATAAAGTGAAGGTTTTGTAATCACTCTAATGACGTCATAGATACATGGTGAAGTGAATATTTTCTGAGTGTGAAAGAAACATTCAGTGCGAGTTTGTTTACCGTTTAGTGGCAAACTGCATTGCTTTCCATTACATTTTTAGGTTTTGGGATCCATACTACATATTGAGCAGATTAATTTGGTTTAGGGGGATCGATTTCTTTTTTCATGCTTCATTCTGCCTTTCTGAAACCTTCTTTTATTGTTCTTGTGGTGCTATGATTATCAGCTTCAATTGCACTTCTTTTGCACTTTATATATTCTCCAAAGCTTTTTATGTGCCTCTGTTTCTTTATATGTTAAAAAACTCACAACTTATTTCATTGCTTGTCTTTTTGTTGGCACTCTTAAGCCATCAAAACAACTTTTACTGATTGATTTAGAACCTGTTGCTTATTGTAAAACACTAGAATCTTCTTAAAACTGGATCTTAAAGCTTTGTTGCTTGTTTGATTTCTATAATTTTTATCCAGATGTGGCCGAACAGGCATTTAAGAAGGCACAAATTTTGGTTTCATAAATTAATGAATCACTCGTCTCATTTTTTTTGTTTGGTATAGTTTAATTAAAGTGATGATTGTTAAAAAAAAGACAGTAAATAAATAAAAAATTAACTGATCTTTTCGGGACGATAAGACATTTTAAAAGTCATGATTATAATAAATGTACCAAAAGAAAGGGCAAAATAATTAAAAATATATTAGAAATTTTTTTTCAAAAATAAATAAATAAACAAATCAAACGGGTCAAAACGGTTCAAATCGGTCTTGATCCGAAAAATTCCGAAACCGAACTGAACCGAACCGACACTATCCAAATTATTTGGGGCGCGAACCGTTCCGAATCGATAAGAACGGTTCGGTTTGGTTTCGGGTCGGGTCGGTTTCAGCAACCCTAGATGGGGGGTTTTATTTTTTTGGTTTGAGGTTGGAGAAGAAGAAAGGAGAATAATAGGAAGAAGAGGAGGAAAAAAGAGAAAAATAGGAGAAAGAGGGGCAAAATTGTGATAACGACGGTAAATGAGCAATTTTTATAATTGTAAAAAGTAATTCAGTTTTTGTTAAGAAACCTTTGACATAAAATGGCCCTAACTTTTGTTCTATTACAAAATTGACCCCAACGAGCCCCGGAAATCGCAAATTATCCTATTCTCCCATTGTTTTGACTTTTGCCGTTTTGCATACGAAATTTTGGAGGCGAGAGTGTTCTTATTAGAAACTTCTAAATTCAGTCTCTTCTTCAGTCCTTTGATGGTTGTGCTATCTTTTTGCATTCTCAGTCCTTAGCCATATCTGAAGCAATTTCAGGTTAGACACAACTTGGATTCATTCTGAATTTTGGACTTTGGAGCATTATCGTTGCTTTTTCCACCTGCTAATTATGCTTGATTTTCTGTGTGTGTGTGTGTTTTTTTTTTTTTTTTTTTTGGGTGAATGCAGTTGATTAAATTTGCCGTTTCTTTGTGGTTGAAACTTTCACGAGCCAGGGGGAAAAAAAGGGGGGTCCATACATTCATCCTGGCATTGTGATTTGTGTCATCACTCTTGCTGTCTGTAAAACCCTAACATTCGTTCTGCAAATCCATATCTTTTTGGGGAGCCTTTGGTATAAGCACTTAGATAACTTTTCGAAGTTTCTGTTTTTTGCTTGTCCATTTCTTCACTGAAAGAGATACTTTTCCCTGATCAATAAACTCTCGATTTTGATTCATCGCACTTTTGTGATTCCATTTAATGAAAAGATAGCAGAGCACCCCTTCTCCCGAAGTTACGGGGTCATTTTGCCGAGTTTCAGGGGCCAGCACCAATCATTGGGTCCTTTCTAAATGTTTCCCTTCTTTCTGCTGTATTGATCATTGCCCCTGCTACTTTCATAGTACATGTATGTTTGTGAATGTTACTTACTTGAGCCGTAATCATAAGTAAAAGATAACTTGATTTTTCGAAAATCATTAGTAAATCCGCATTTTCATTGATGCAATCTCCAGAGTTGTCCGAATTGCTGCGTTTCCAGCATAGTTCTTTTTTTTTTTTTGTAAATATATAAAGTATCAATGGATTGTGTTTTCTCTGAAACTGCAAGAAATTGGATTAGCATTTCAGATTTCGTAATATGGCTGTTGTATGCTCAACTTATGAGATAATTTAAATAATTGTTGTTGATTTTCATATTGTAAATTTTGAATCAA
Source organism: Oldenlandia corymbosa var. corymbosa (assembly GCA_949775105.1). Classification (NCBI taxonomy): domain Eukaryota; kingdom Viridiplantae; phylum Streptophyta; class Magnoliopsida; order Gentianales; family Rubiaceae; genus Oldenlandia; species Oldenlandia corymbosa. Next base: position 12,058,064 of record OX459118.1, on the reverse strand, counting down.
GAATATGGATGGGAAACCCAATCTCATGAAGCAGAATTTAAAGGGAATTTGTTATGCTGATGCAAACAGCGAGGATAGATTATGTAATCTACCTGATTTACTGTTAAGTAACATCTTATCCTGCCTGTCAATACAGGAAGCAACTCGATCATCTGTTCTATCTAGATCTTGGGTTGACAAGTGGACTGCCATTAACAAGTTGAAAATATTGTATCAGCCACAATACCCGGAAATGCTATTCCTGAAAAATGTAGAGAAGATACTTGGGAAGGTTTCGTGCATAAAAGAAGTAGAACTTTCCTGTTGTTCTGAACGTATTCTTGAAAGCCATATAAATGCATTGCTGTCAGTTGTGCTGAAGTGTGAATCATTTCGCAGCCTTTTCTTTGAAGATATAGGAAGAAATGTTGTTTTCAGTTCTTCTTTGTTCGGTGTCAATTTATTGACCAAATTGGTACTGAGGAGTTGCCGTTTTGCATTCAGTGCTGACATTTGTTTTCATCATCTTAGATCTCTGAAGCTTAATTTAGTTCTACTTGAGAATTCTGATAATACTCCTAGGAAAATCTTCTTCAACATGCCAGTACTTGAAGAGTTTGAATCGAGTTGGTGCACATTTTTCAATGTGAAGAGCATCAAAATAGATCCTCCTTTGCTGGCCAGCTTTGAGATGACTTCGTGCAAGTACTATGACAACCACTTCCGTATGCACGATCAATGTGTTTGTGGAGATCTCTGGTTGCCGCAATGCAAAATGCTAGGTTGAACATTGATTGCAAACATTCATTGGAAATGTCTACTATTGGAAGAGTTGGGTTCTCGAGTCCGTTTTCTATTGAAAAAGTTTTCTGCTTCTCTCAGGGTGCTTGACCTGTCTTCGAGGGTTATGATGGTAATCATTCTAGTATTATTTTTAAAGCATTCTCTTGCATGATCTGCATATATGACTTAATCACGATTTGTTTATGTTTATTGAATCTTCACAAAGGCTTTACAACGCGTAGCTCCATATCCGTTTCCGATGTTTGATAATTTGAAGCACGTCAAGTTTTCTCTACTGTGTGGTTACCTGCATATTACAGCCGTGGAATTACTCCAGAATACACCACATCTGGAGATGCTCATTATTTCATCGGTATGAATGACAATAACAATTTTTTGGAGATGTCGTATTTCCAACTAGTTTGAATTATTTCCACATACTCCAGATCTGCAATTCATTTTTTATGTTGTAGGAGATGTGCGAAGAATGCAGGAAGTGTACAGATGCCGAAAGAGGAGCATGCATCTCAAGGAATAGTTCCTGGTTTGAAAGTGGCATTGGAAACAAGAGCTTGCCGGCTAACTTCTTAGCTCATCTCAAGATGGTGAGGTTTGAATACTCCCCTGCTTGGGACCTGGAGATTTTCTTAGTAAAGTTTTTGTTGATGCATGCATCTGTGCTCGAGGAGTTGAGATTTCCATTCTCATGTGCTGTACTTTCTAAGGAAATAGAAGATCAATTTTTACTGTTCCCCGGAGCCTCTAGCCCAGTATCACTAGTTTTCTACCCTCAACGCATAAACTAGTTCCTATTGAGACTTGGATTTTGGTCAACATGTTCATCTCTCTATTCGGTATGCCTTTGTCTTTACTTAAATTTGATGTCTGGAAATGAATTTATGCCCAGTTGGATTAAGAATTTATTTGTTTTTATTTTCATTTTTAGAATTTATTAGATTTCCTGAACGTGGTCAAATATAGACGATAGCAAAGTCAAGCATAATCAGCTAGTTTTTAATGATAAGACGCAAGAAAAATCCTGAAAAGCTAGTTTATTCAAAAGTTGCATCATAACGCACTTACAAGTGTCCGAGGAAACAAGGAACCAGTGACTATCAAATCCTTCTGAATTAACATTAAAAATCTGATCATCTTGAGGAATCAAAGCAAAGCCTCTGAAAAAATGGTTGCGGAAAAGGGACCATTACTTTTCCATCTTCTGGCTGTTCTGCTTCTTTCTTCATCACCAGTTCTCATAAGTTCCCAAGAACACAAGTATATCTCATATGCAAACCTTTCAACTTCATGGATCAACCATCCTTCCCGGATTGACAATGGCATAGCTGTTTATATATCCTGGTCACCCGTCCTTCTGAGAGAAAGCAATGGTGATGGAAGAAAGTTTGGATGCAGCTTCTACTGTAGAAACACCAACAATGAATGTGTTTTTGGAGTCCTGATTTTTCCCAGCGTTGTTAACTTTACGCGATACAATTACTATGGGTCCCCAGAATTGGTATGGTCTGCAAACAGGAACAGCCCTGTTGGAGTTAATGCTAGTTTGCAGCTAAGACAAGATGGAGATCTGGTCCTGGAAAATCCTGATGGCACCTTGGTTTGGTCCACAGATACTAGAGGGAAATCTGTTGCAGGGTTGAACTTAACAGAACAGGGCAACCTGGTTTTGTTTGGCAGGAACAATGAGGTCATTTGGCAATCTTTCGATCATCCTACGGATTCATTACTTCTGGGGCAGAGGTTGGTTACAGGGCAGAAGTTAACAGCAAATGTTTCCGAATTGAAATTCAACACAGGTTTGTTCTCCCTTTCTGTTGACAGAGGTCGGTTGATAGCATATGTAGAGTCTACTCCACCACAAATATACTATGCCTCTGTACTGAAAGCTCTTTCTTATGTTGAGTTTACAAATGGGAGCTTCAATGGCTCCGTCATTCCTTCTGGATCAGTAGATCAATTCCTAAAATTGGGATTTGATGGTCACTTGAAAGTGTATCAGTTTAAAGAATCATTTTGGACAGAAACTGCTGATCTTTCTAACGAAAAATTAGGACCTTGTGGGGAACCTTTAGTTTGTGGAAATTATGGCGTTTGTTCAGACGGATTTTGTCGTTGTCCAGACACTGAAACTGGTCAAGGGAGCTTTTTTAGGCAAATGGATAATTGGAAACCTAATCTTGGGTGTTCATTGGTCACTCCTATCTCCTGCAATCACTCCAAAAGACATAGACTCTTGGAGCTAAAGGATACAACTTACTTTGCTTTCGAAGCCAGCTTTGTGAAGATGTCTAAAGGGAAGTCAGTGGAGGATTGCAAAAGTATGTGCCTTGGTAACTGTTCATGTAAAGCGGTCCTCTTCATGCTAGATTCATGGGGTGAAAACTTAGGGAGAAAAGGTGGATGCTTGGTGTTGAATGAAGTCTTTTCCATTATTAACAAGGACAGCAATGCAAGTGCTGTGTCGAATTACAACACAACTCTTTTTCTCAAAGTGCAAAAATCTCAAGCCATGTCGAGACGGAAGAAAAAGGATATAACCATAGTTGCATCAGCTATTGGAACTTTTGCTGGCTTGTTTTCTGTAATTGCGTATTCCCTTGTGCATTGTAGGAAGAGATCAAAGGAATCAAAGGAAATGGAAGGGGGCTTCCTGGAACGTGTACCGGGAATGCCTACAGCATTCTCTTACGAGGACTTGAAAACTATGACATTGGATTTCTCAAAAAAACTAGGGGAAGGAGGATTTGGCAGTGTTTATGAAGGGGTACTTGACAATGGTACTAAGATTGCTGTCAAAAGACTTGATGGCTTCAGTCAAGTGAATGAGTCCTTTTTGGTTGAAGTAGAGACGATTGGTAGTGTCCATCATGTGAATTTGGTCAAATTGATTGGGTTTTGTTTCCAAAAATCACATAGGCTTTTGGTTTATGAGCACATGGCAAACGGATCATTGGACAGGTGGATATTTAACAAAGATGAAAGGCATTGTCTTCCATGGCATACAAGAACTCAAATAATTATGGACGTTGCTAAGGGATTAGCTTATCTCCATGAAGAATGCAGTCTGAAAATAATTCATTTTGACATCAAGCCCCAAAATATTCTGTTAGATGAAGACTTCAATGCAAAAGTTGCGGATTTTGGATTGTCAAAGCTGATCGAGAAAGATCAAAGTGCAGTTGTCACAAGGATGAGAGGCACACCAGGATACCTTGCTCCAGAGTGGTTGCACTCAATTATCACAGAAAAAGTGGATGTATACAGCTTCGGCATCTTGGTCCTGGAAATCTTTTGCGGGAGGAAGAACCTGGATTGGTCTAGGGAAGAGGAAGATAGGCATTTGCTTGAAATTTTTAAGAGAAAAGCAGAAGATGGCGCACTTCAAGAATTGGTTGACGGGAAAAGCGAGGATATGCAGCTCCACATCGAGGAAGCTGAGGAGATGATGAAGATTGCTGCGTGGTGCTTGCAGCACGATTCCATCATGAGGCCTTCAATGTCTCAGGTAGTTAAGGCATTGGAAGGTTTTGTAGCATCTGAAATGAACCGGAAGCGTAATTTCTTTTATACACAAGTTGATGACAGGCAGAAGGCTTCAGATACTAGTGTCATTATGCCATCACTTTTATCTGGACCAAGGTAGAGAACAAAACAAGCTCTTGAATTCTATCATTTGTATGAAGTATAAATAACAGGTAGCTTTACAGCTATTCAAAGTGTTCAATCATAAAACTAGTACTAGAGCGAATGTCCGGGGTGCTTGTGTTTAAGTCCTTTAATTTTTTTTTTTTAAAAAATCAATAATTTTAAAGTCTATTTTGCATAAATTAGAGTTCGAAGTGACATTATTTGTTTTTCTCGTCAATGAGTGCAAAATGGAGTTCGTAGTGAAACTATATGTTTTTCTCATTACAATGTCTACAATATGCCGTTTAGGTGAAAACTTAAACTTTTATTCGGGCCAAATAACAACAAAACAAAACAAAAGTGTTAATACATACAATTGAAAGAGGTAAGCTACTTATTTAGTTACACAGTTGTTAAAGGCCTAATTACCTTACTATTATAGACCTTAAATTACCATGATACTGGTTTTAATACACGTTTGGAACGTTTTAGAAGTTACATACATAATAGTTAAACTCCTATCTAAGAAGCAAAATGATCCAGAAAAGTTTTTTTGATACCCATTTACCCAATCTATTATGGCGGCTGCTCTAGGTTGTTGCACTGCAAAAGATATCAAATAACGCAGGAAAATTCATGAGAAAAGCAGAGGAATTTAAACAACACCGGTGCCTTTTCTTGTTCCAAAATATTTTTTTGGTCTAAACAACATAAAGAAATATTATAGAAAAAAAAGGTCCATGAATTCTGCGTATGCAAAGACGCTGTGTGCAATCCAAATGTATGATCTCGTCAGTTGACCCAAAAAAAAATGTACGATCTCGAAGAATCAATGAAAAATAAAAGACTTTATTTTACTGAAAAAATACATGGTTATCACTAATCACCTATATAAATTGTTCATGAGAAACTAAATGCAAGAGATACAACAGGGTGAAGCTACAAATGAGCATCATAATTTCTCCTCATTATATATAACAGAACTTATGATCCCAACCAAGCAACACGAGACTCTCTACCATCGGAACCAATTTAACTGATAACCACTTCATTGATTGTAAACAGCATCTACTTTCAAGCTTCTCACCGTCCTTGGACTTGGAAAAAATATCAAGTTTCGTCCCAATTTATGCCATTTCCAGAAATGTGTCACCAAGATCCATGGAAGGTTTTGTAACCTAAAGCAACAATTTCAATTATCCATCAGTTGATGATGGACATAAGCTTCAGATATGCTAGTCTCATTATGCCATCAATAGCATCCTTGTAAAATGTACATTTCTGAATCTTAAGTATATGAGTATCAAACAACACAGTGGCATGTAACAAACTAGACTCTGAAACCATTATCCTCCTCGCCTCGGATTGCTTGTTACAACTAGAAGCAAACAACCAGATTGTTTCTGGCTAATTGGTACTAATACTTCTCTTGAATTTACCCCAATGCTAACCTGAAAAGTAATTAGAATGCAAATGGTGGCAGTCAACAGCGGCATCACAGACTTGATGACCCCAATCAAGCAACATTAGGCTCTGTTCAACGGTTACCACCTTTACAGATGAACACCTCCCGAATGGTAAGAACCAAATACTTTCAAGCTCCATTTTGTTACCCTCCGAGTCCTTGAATTCAAACAAATGACGTTTGGAGAAGTACGAGGAATCTCAATCTCAGTCAACGTAGAAGCATCCCATATGAACGCTCTATGTTCTTCTTTTTGGACTAAGGAATTGGCATCCATGAATTTGCCAATTAGAATCAGGGATTTCTTTCTGTTGAGAACTTTGAAAATAAATTGAGGGTTAGTTATGAGAGTGTCCCATGATTTGTTCACCGTCTTTAACCGACAAAGGAGTTTGTGAGGCAGTCTTTGGAGGATGTCGATCAACAACTCTTCTGGCAACAAATCGGACATTTTTTTCCCCGCTCAATTCTTCTTCTTCTTCTTCTCTTCCTGAGCAAAAGTTGTTATGTTTGAGATACTCTGAAGGTGATGTTTTCTTATTTAAATAGATATTTTGATGCTTAGGGTTAATGACTAACTTAATTACCCATACTGTTAGGGTTCCATATATATTACAAGTTTACCAATAATAACTTCTTTCTTTTTTACTTGCGGGGATTCACCTCGATATTTATTTATTTATTTTGGTAACTTCGGAGACCCTATCTCCATAATTGTTTTGCTAAATTAACTGAGATGTAAAAGTAAAAGTTACTCCCTCCAATCCTTATTATAAGGTATTTTGATTTCGTACTAGATTTCACTTGGAATGTCTTGTTAATTAAAATAGAAAGCTTAAAAACATTTCATAACAAAAGTACAACAAATGTGAAAATATATTTTTAAAGTTTTTTTTTTAAATTAAAAAAACATCATAGGTTAAACTTAGAACGAAATTAAAATACCTTATAATAAGGACCGGAGGGAGTATTTACAAACTACTTTTCCTCGACCATGATTTTGCCAAAACAAATTTTAACCTCTAAACAAATTTGAAGTAACACCTATCTTAAGAAAAGTACTATAGTTACTCTTCAGTCTTTACCACCCGTCCCCAGGCCAAAAAAATTTCTGAAAATTTGCCTTCTTTTTTTTTTTTTTTTTTTCATGTTCCGACTTTTTTTTTTTTTTTTTCTCATTTCACAAACAGCTATGGTTTTCATGTTCCCCATTCAAAGAAAGGAGAGAATTGTTTCATTGTCTTTTTCATCTCATTGAAAATATCATCCACTTGAAGCCAAAATTTGGCCTGAAAAAATTAAATAAATTGTTTCCAGTCTTTTGAGTCAATGAATTTGCTACTCAGAACATATTGGTAGAGGAAGGAATGACCAAGTTCTAAACCATTTTGTGACAAACATTTTTTTTCTTAATACACATTACGAGCATCTAGACTACTATTACATGAAGGTCCTTTAATTTGTTGCATAGGCTATTACAACCTACGAAAATTTAAACATGAAGGCGTCCTTTCTTTATATCTTCTTGCGTTTTGTTGAGTCAATGAATTTGCTACTCAGAACATATTGGTAGCGGAAGGAATCACCAAGTTCTAAACCATTTTGTGACAAACATTTTTTTTCTTAATACACATTACAAGCATCTAGACTACTATTACATGAAGGTCCTTTAATTTGTTGCATAGGCTATTACTCGCACCTACAAAAATTTAAACATGAAGGTGTCCTTTCTTATATCTTCTTGCGTTTTGTTATCATTTCCTCAAATTAACTTGCAATTCTCTTGAAGGCTCATATAAGCCCATATGTGGTTCCACCTCAAAATCAATTGACAATGAAGGTAGTAGCATATGAGGTATATATGGTGATCAAGTTAGTTTCCCAATTCCAATGTGGGACAAGTGTCTTTCACTTGTTTTCAAGTTCAAAAAGGGATTTTAACACCCCTTCTTCAATCCCAAAGGGGTTGGACAAGGCCCCTTTGAACAGTCAAAGGCCCAATATGGGCCAGTCAAACCAGAGAAACCGTCGAATCGATCAAAGTACATCTGTATTTTTGGTAACTGTGTCATTTCATATTAAATTTGCACCGAATACTAAAAGTTATCTTGAGAAATAATCAATGGAGACTAAATTTTTGAAGATATTAGGCCAAACAATAAAACATGAAAAATGTACAACTACTACTTTTGCACATTCATCTTATCATCTCTATTGATATAAGCTAGTACAAAATTGTTGTGTTATATTCATAAAAAATATAGTTGAAAAATAAATAATATTCGTTCTCTGTGGGGAAAAATAATTTCCTTAAAAATTTTTTATTATCAAAGTTAAATAGTTATGTTGGAAATATAAAAAATTATGTTAGAAATTAGAAAAAAATTCTTTTTATCACTAATTTTGCAGATCACCTTTTTTTTCCCCTTCCATAATGTGCTCCATGCCCGAAGTTGAGCAAATCATTTTTTTTCTCATCTATTTTTGCAAATCCTTTTTTTTATTTATTTATTTTTAAATGTTGTGCTCTATGTCCATGGCGAGATTTCTGCAATTTTTTTTTTTTTTTTGCTTCATGCTTATTGTGATGTTCAGACTCTCGACCAATAATCGTTAAGGAAGCAGGATTTCTTAACACCCCATCACAACCCTTTTTATGTTATATATATATATATATTGATAATTTTTGAGGATCTCACCTGAAATGGGTAAACTCATGCTCAACAAAAACCAAAATCGTTCGGAAGATGAATACAACTGGAGAATCTATTTAGGGGTTGAACTTGGTTGAACAGGGAAACCTGGTGCACTTTGGCGGGAAAAGAAAATAGAGATTGGTTTGCAATCATTCAATCCTCATCCTTTGACGGTTTTATTGCTTTGGGACAGAGGTTGGTGCAGAGCAGGAGCTACCATCCAAATTCCAATGTTTCTGACTTGAAATTCGATCCAGGTTTGTTGTCCCTTTCTATTGACAACAATTGTTTGGTTTTCACAAGTAGTGTCTAATCCGCCACAAAAATATATATTATTGCTCTGCATTGGATGGTCTTCGTTATGTTGAATTTATTAGTGGAAGCTTTAGCAGATCGATCATTCCTGCCGAGTATGTGTCTTAGTAACTGTTCACTTAAGCCGGCTCTCTTCGTGTCAGAATCGTGGGTGAATAAGAAGAACTACATTAGAAAGATGCTTGTCACTGAATTAAGAGTGTTTTCCATCATTGACAATGTACATCACTACATTGTGGAATGACAAACTTTAAACAGCTATGCTAACAACCACAAAACCACGAAGAATTAGAACAGATTTAGCTCACTGCGGTATGAATCGAACAAACTAGATCCTGTTGCTCCCCTTGTAATTATGCAGAAATTATAATAAAAAGAGAAATCATGCATCATTGGGAGGATACTCGAGGATGCAGAATAAAATAATTGCATAAACCATATTGAAAATCATTGCATTCTAAAAGTTGCTAGCGGTACACAGAACTCTTAAAATACCACCATCCTCCATGGTTGCTTACTAAAAGCAAATACTCTCTCTGTCCAATATGATTGTTCGACAATCATTTCAGAACAGAGGAAATAACTTGTTTCAAATAAGCTAGATTGTTTCTGGTCACTTCGTTATACTTTTCTTGAATTTACCGGGATATGCACCAGAAAGTAAACTGAATGCAAACTCTGGCTGTTATCAGTGGAATCAAAGTACTCATTGTTGGGTCAACTCCTCAAAGTCCAAGCCCAAATTTATTTTGAAGTGGGTGAAGAAAGAGTCCAATAGGGTTTATTGGCCATTAATATAAATATGAGTGTTGTACTAAAATGTAGAGTGTGTGTGAGAGAGGCAACACATAATGAGAGTGTAGTTTGTAAAATTGAGTGTCGTGAGATTTGTGTGTTATAAGGAAAAACACACTTGTAAAATTCTTATATTTTCTACATTAATGAAGTGTTGGCTCCCCGTGGATGTGGGTCTATTGAGAGACTGAACCACGTAAATTGTGTGTGCTTGCTTTGTTGTTTTTCATCTTATTCATTTGTGGGTGTGTTGAATTAGTGTACAAAAATCCAGCAATAAGTGTGTAGAGGGGATCAAAATCCACAACAAATCGTATCAAGAGCTAAGGTGTCCATTTGGGACCGTTTTTTTTTTTTTTTTTTGAGCTAGAAGGGGGCTGTCCATTTGGTTTAGCTAGAAGGAGAAGTTTTCTCACCGATCGGACTTCCCGGTTGAGTTCCTTGGGTCAAAAAACGCTAGGAACCCAATTTTCGTGAGCATTGGGTCACCGGAGAAGGAGATATTGTGAAGAGAAGAATTCTAGCCACTGTCTCGATTTCCGGCCGCCGGAGTAGATTCATATTGATCGGACCATAGATTTGGAGTCTACACGTTTGAGTTGTGCTAGCCCTGAAGATTGAGTGCATTCCGACTGATAGTTGTGAAGTTATTGTCTCTCAAAGTTGGAGGATTCCGAGCCGTCCGTTCTATGGCTGCAGCCAGAGAATTAGGGTTTTGCTGAAGACTGACACGTGGCAGCTTTTGATTGAGCCACGCATGTCACCAATGTCGCCCTTTGATTGGCCACTTGTAACAAGATTGAGCTTCTGCCACATCAGCATTAACGAGGCTGACACGTGGCACTAAGTGTGCTACCACGTGGCGATGACTATGCTGCCACTTTGTTTCTAACTGGACCGCCACATCATCAGTTTGACTGCCACGTCATCGGGTTGACCTCCACATCAGCAAAAGTTTTTAGGTCACCCTTCCCTCTTAATTTTGACGTTCTGAGTTTGTTTTTGGCATCCGTTTTGTCAAATTCAATTTGGTTGTGGCTGTTTTGGTCGATTTAAGTGGTTAAGGGTTAGTAGAAGTTGTTTAAAGATGATGCGAATGAAGTTTGAGTATCCCATCTTTGATGGAAAGGTAGATTTTACTATGTGGCAGTGTACAATCAAAGATTTATTTGTTAGAGATAATCTTGATTTGGCTCTTGAGGAAGAAAAACTCGAAGGTGTGACGAAGAAAAAGTGGTAAGAAATGCAAAAGCATGCGTTTAGTAATATTCGAATTTCACTTGCTCCTAATATTAAGCATGATGTCATGAGAGAGACAACATCGAAGGGTATATAGAACAAGTTGCAGAGTACTTATGCATCAAAGTCATTAACTAACTAGTTGTTGATGAAAATTAACCTTTACAGTTTGAAGATGGAAGAGAGGGAGAAATCTTCATGATCATATTAATGGTTTTGGGCAGCTAGTGTACTGACTTCATAATACAAGAGAGGAACTCAATGATGAAGAGCAGACCTTGTTGTTATTGTCTTCTTTACCACCATCTTATAAGCCATTGGTGCAGACAATGCTTATTGGAAATATCAATTGAGTTATGATGAGGTGCTAACTTAATTGAGAGAGAATGAAAAGATGATGGGAAAGAAGAGCGTGACTGAAGAAGGAGAGACTCTAGCTATTGCTGAGAGTTCAGCTCGAGGGAGGAGTCGTTCTAGACGTGGAGGTGACTCACGTAGTAGATCTCAGCCGAGAGACTACAGTAATGTAGAGTGCTATTACTGTGGGGAAGAAAGGTCACATCCAGTATAATTGCCCTACTATGATAGAAGATTTTGAAGAGTTTGAGGAAGATGAAGGGAAAAGGGAAGATTGATGTGGATAATGACTCAAGTGAAAATTTGGTGTATGATGATGAGCTATTGGTGATGAGGAGCACTCCTGGATATAGCTCACAGTTGGTGTTGGATTGTGCATCCTCAATGCACAATCGTAACGAAAATTTTTCTTTTGATTCTTTGCAGGTTGATAGAGATTTTGGACATGTTGTTGTGGGAAATGGTGAGAAGATGAAAATTGAGGGTGTTGGTGTTGCACGCCTTAAGACACACAATGACAAGATCAAGAAATTGGCTAATGTGAGATATGTGCCTACTTGTAGTGATAATTGACAAACCGTCGTCACACTAGTCAAATAATAATTACCTACTTAATACAATTACTAGTAGTAAAGCAGAAAGCAGGGTCGATCCCACAGAGAAGGAATACTAATTACCAGGTATAAATTACTCCTATTATTATCTAGATAAATGATGATCTCAGATTTATAAAATTTAAACCTAAAATAAATAAAATCAAAGCAAATAATATTAATTCAAATAATCAGACAAAGAAACCTAGGACATCGGGTTCACCTACCGAATATTTGGGTTAGTTCAATTCAAAAATATCTGACTTTTAACTTCCATTAATCTCACAACGATTCACCTAATTAAGAACTATACACTCTCGTGTTATAATTCTCTTACTTATATTAACCCTATGACTACTCTCGTGACTATAGGGATTAACAAAAGCACATTAAGACCATTAAGAATCAAATATTGCAAAGGTTATAATCTTACTCTCGTAGCTTATAACCTAAGTTTATTATTCCTACGAACTAATATTAATCTTCCACTCTCGCTACTTCGATTAATATCTTCAGACATGCAAATAGTGGCCAATTACTTACAGGAATTAAAACAAGAATAACAAATATTAATTAATGGAAAAATCAAATAATAATGAACTAAATAAACCAAATAAATTCGGTGGCTACACCCAAGCCCTAGATTAAAATAATTTAGCCACTAAACATTATTAAAAATAATTCAATAATATTTAGAGACATAATAAAAATAATAAATTAAATAAATTAAAACTCCAAAACCGAATGAAGCCAAAAGACCCGCCAAAAACTCCCCGGATTTGCTAGCTTTGCTTCGCGGCTGCTGCTTCGGTGGTGATGTGGATGATGATGCCGCCGGTGGAGGAGATTGAAGGTGGTGATTGTGGTGTGGGTGCTGCGCGAAGGATGATGGAGAAGGTGCTGCTGCTGTGTGTGCGAAGGCAAGGGAGTAGGGTGCTGCTGGCTTTCTCGGCGTGAAGAAGCAGAGGTGGTGATGATGCTGCCGAAGAGAGGTGAAGAGGTGGAGGAGGGCTGGTGCTGCGTGGTGGTTATGGAAGCAAAGCGGCGGTGAAGAGGAAGGCGGAGAAGGAGGAGGGAGTTTGGTGGTGGTCGGCGGTGATGGAGGTTTTAACCGTAGGGTTCGGTGGTTTTCGGTCAAGTTTCGGTTCAGTTCTGTTGTAAAAATAAATCCCTAACCCTCCTTTTATATGATTCCGGCTAAACTCTACTCCTTGAAGAACAAGAAAACTTGTTTCCCAATTAATATCGGGATTAAAATTCTTATCCAATTCCAATCCCAAATCGGCCGCACATTCATCGTAACCTTCGGCCAATTTCCAAAAACTTAATGAAACATTCTAAAATTGCATCATTGGCCCTCCAATTCTCTAAACTTATTAATTTCTTCCCCATTAATTGCTCCAATCTTCAATTCATTCCCATTGAGTTGCTTTTAATTCGATTTTAGCTCAAAATTTCGACAATTCTTCATTTAAGTACAATTCCTACAATTAAAGACAAAATGACATAAATAGCATATTTGTACTCAAAATATATTGCAAAAATCACAAATTAGGGATATAATAAATAGGTAAAATATAAGCATATCAATAATATAGTTTCTTTGGGAGAGCTATGTTCTCGTGAGTACAAGATTGTTGGTGAAGGCAACCTTTGCAAAATTTTCAAAGGAGATGAGTTGGTTTTGCAAGGTGTGAGAAGTCTTTATCACATGTTCCATGTTGGTGATTCGAAGATTGGGACTATTGGTTCGCTTGGCATTCATAGGGAAGAGTTCAAGTCGAAGAAGAAGTGAGTCTCATTTTCGGACAAGATTGAAGTGCTTGGAACTTTGAGTTGAGGGAGGATATGTTGGGCCAACTCCTCAAAGTCCAAGCCCAAATCTATTTTGAAGTGGGTGAAGAAAGAACCCAATAGGGTTTATTGCCCATTAATATAAATATGAGTGTTGTACTAAAATGTAGAGTGCGTGTGAGAGAGGCAACACATAGTGAGAGTGTAGTTTGTAAAATTGAGTGTTGTGAGACTTGTGTGCTATGAGGAAGAACACACTTGTAAAATTCTTATATTTTCTACATTAATGAAGTGTTAGCTCCCCGTGGATGTAGGTTTATTGAGAGACCAAACTACGTAAATTGTGTGTGTTATGCTTGCTTGGTTGTTTTACATCTTATTCATTTGTGTGTATGTTGAATTAGTATATAAACGTCCAGCAATAAGTCTGTTGAGGGGATCAAAATCCCCAACACTCATGATCCCAACCAAGCAACATGCGCGAGACTCTCTACCATGGGAACTAACTTAACTGATGACCATTTCATTGATTGTAAATAGCATCTACTTTCAAGCTTCTCACCGTTTTTGGAATTGAATAAAATATTTGAATTCATCTCAATTTCTACCAATTCCAGAACCGTTTTGCCAAGATCAATGGAAGGTTTTGAAGCTTCTGAAACTAAGCTAGAGCAATAATTTCTATTATCCATCAGCTGATGATGGACAGAAAAATTCATATGCTAGTCTCGATATGCAATCAGACCAAGCTACACAAATAACCAAGCACTTTAATTTCATCACCATTTATTACGTATAAATAACAGACAACTCTATTCAATTGTTCAATCGTAAAATTAGTATTGGACATCCTCACATTGACAAACAACAGATATTGAGATTTGATTTCCTTGTACTAGTTTATGATGTGAAGGAGATTTTAGAGCTAGGTAATTCATCACTAGCTACTTCTTGCATATGACTGGACTGGAGAAAGACCAAGCAGAATTAAGATTGATAAGGAACTAGGTGATGACGCAAAAATATAAACCCTTTTTACAAGCATTTCTTACTCATTTCTACTTATGATTTAGTGTCAATTAGCTAGGATTAGTTCACTTTTGCAGTGATTTTACAGTTTAGGTATCTCAAGGGGCCAATGTAGAAAATCAGCATAAATGAGGGCCAAATCGCACAAAAAGTCATCAGAAGGGACTGGATTGGAAGCTGCTGGAAATAGAGCTGCAGGAAGGATTGATCAGAGCTGGAGCAAGTGGAGAAATCCTTGCTAAGGAAGGAAGATTGATAGCAGATGGATGCAAGTGGAAGAATTTGCAGCAACATACTCAATTTGGAGGAAGAATGATAGCTCTTCTGCTGTCAATTTGCTGCTACAGTTGCTATTACTACTGTCAATCAGGAAGAACCAAGGCCAAATTCTTGCTTCCAAAGGAAGGAATTGCTTCGCCATCACTGCAAGTTATAACTGCTGCAAGTTGAAGAAGAGAAAGAGGGAGCATAAGTGTGAAAAACAACAACAGCTACAACCTGCTACTTACCTGCTGTGACTGGTAATGCTGAATTGATGGATTGGCTGCTGCAGTCAGGTGAGAAATGGTGTTGCAAGTGATTGGAGAAAACACGGAAGGAAATGGCAGACATAATTAGGTTGAATTGGGGGCTGAGACACAATGATGGAAAGAAGCATGCTTCTGATGCTGCTGATGCTGTTGCTTGGTACTGCTGCTAAATGGGCTGCTAAGGATTAAAGACTGAAGGAATAGAGACTTGTGGTTGGGAATTGGAGTAGCTGCGCCGGAGAAGAAGACTAAGAGAAGAAGACAATGATGAGAGGAAGGTGCTAAATTGCGGCTGAAGAGAAGGAGTAGCCAAAGAGAAGAATCCAACTTGCCAAGTTGGCAAGTTGCAGAATAAACAAATCTCCTCTGCTGCAAGTTGCTGCCTCACCTTTCTGCTGCAGAGAAGAAGACCAGAACTCCACCAATCTAAGCCTCTCCAAATCTCTATAAATAGCCAGCAAATAGCAGTAGAACAAGAACAAATTGGGTAGTTAGATTTAGTCCAAAAGACATTAGTTAGGTAGTTAGTTAGTTGGTTAGAAACAGGGTAGTAGCAGGAACAAAGCAGACTGTCACTCTGTCAAGTGGCGGACGCCACTCGCCGTAGTGAGTAGGGAGAACTATCCCTGCTACCATCCCTTTCTTTCCTCTAACCTTTTGATTATGATTCATATTCTATCTTTTGTACTCTGTTGCTCTCATGCTTAACTCAATAAGCATGAGTAGCTAACTCAGTTAAGGGTTTAATCCCTACTATCTTTATGTGAAGGTTTTGATTCAGTTTCCTTGATGAGGTGTTGTGCTTAGATAAGTGATTTAATTGACCTTTTAGTTAACTTGATCAATTAATTAAAAGTACTTGCATGGTTATGAAGATCTGGAAAGGGGCGCATAACCTTAGAACTGCTTAATCTAGTATATGACAAAGGAGGAAATCTACCCCTTTGGTTTCATACACCAACGACAGTTAGGTGATGACATAGGCGATCAATAAGGGCTTAAGAACTTCATGGCTTAGATTAAATAGCACTCTGATTGGGTTGATAATCGAGGACTCTTTATTCTATCTAGAAGGAATTATAAAGATACATAAGTGCCTGATCAAACAATTAATCATACACTACAGGAATATTGAATCAAAACTGGATCATAAAGGTAGGAATGTGATTGACCCTTCTGTCTATTCACTCTATCAAGTGACTATTCTCACTCTCCCAAGTGACAATCTGTTCAACTAGTTCTTTCCTTTTCTGCATCACAAAAATCATCTCACAAAAGTGGTGCCGATTGCCGAGGACGGCATTAAAAACCCTTAAAGTTTGATTATTATGTTATATTTTTATTCTTTTTAATTTTTCTATTTTTGTCAATTTCACTCATTCGCTCACTCAAAATCTGTTATTGTTACTTTTATGATTTGATAACCGGTTTATGACTAGAAGCAATCCTTCGGGAGAGCTGAGTTTTGATCCAGAAATCAAAAACACGGCAAGAAGATCAAAATCCTTGCGAAACAGAGAAGTTGCTGCTCAAGTTCCTAAAGAAGATCAGAAGAAGATGGTAGATGTAGCAGCAGCTGATTGACCTCAAGAAAGAGAGCTACAACCAGCTTAACCCAGACTGCTAAGAGATTATTTTGTACTTCAAGTGTACAATGATGTTGCAGCAGAGAACTTTGAGCTCAAAACTCAAATGATTCTATGGGTGCAAGCTGCTTGTCCTTTCTATGGACTGTCTAGTGAAGATCTGAATGAGCACATCAGAAAATTTCTGAGGCTGTGCAACACATTCAAAATCCAAGTTTTGTCTAAAGATGAGGTTTACTTGAAATTATTTCTATTCACATTGCAGGATTTAGCAGCAAAATGGTTGGACACTCTGCCTAACAATTCAATCAATTCCCGGAATAGACTCAAACAGGTATTCCTTACAAAATTCATCCCACCTGTCAAGGCTGCTGCTTTAAGATCAGCCATCATGACTTTTCAGTAGTGTGGGACAGAGACTCTTTATGAGGCTTGGGAAAATTTAAGGATATGATGAGGAAATGTCCTCAACACGGTGTAGAGAAGCCAATGCAGCTGCGTATTTTCTAAAATGGATTGAGCAAGCTTCTAGAGAATCTCTTGATTCATCATCTGGAGGAGCATTCATGATGAAACATGTGGATGAAGTAATCCAGCTGTTGGAGAATATGTGTGCTAACCATTTCAGATGGCAGAAGGAGCCTAGAGCTACAACTAAGAAAGCAGGAGTATTGGAGCTAGATGCTACAACTCACTTGCAAGCACAAATGGCGGCCATCGCCAGTGAAATATCAAAGCTGAGAGCTGACATCAACAAACCACAAGTTGATGTGTGTAAAATCTGTACAGGATCTCACCCCAGCTCTGCCTATCAAGCCACAGTGGAAGAAGTTTACTTTGTAGGCAAGGAGATAACAGAGGTGGCTTCAACAATTTTAACAATTAGAGACCCCAGCAGAACAACAACTGGACTAATCAGCTGTCAAACTACCAGAGATCAGCTCAACCACCTAGAATCCGGAATCAATCATTCGAAATAGAGGAGAAAGAATGGATAGAGGTAAGATATGCCTTTGTTAACCTTGATGTTGCCATTAAGGAATTACACGAGCAAATTGCATGGATGTCTAGAAGGATATCAGACAGCACTAGGGGAGAGGAGTCCATAGAGACTGCCAGGACCTAGTGTAGCCGCATCTGAGAAGAAGAGCAAGGAGGACCAAGAGGCTGAGTCATTAGAAAAAGAAGCTGCAAAAGGAGACGACCAGGAGGAATAGAACACCCATGTCATAGACTTAACGGAGGAACAAAAACCATTAAGGTGACCACCTCCATATGAGCCTAAACTACCATTCCCAGTACGAGATCCAAAGAAGAATGAAGAAGCTGGAATGAAGATATTTGTGCAAAACCTGGAGAATCTTCACATTAATGTTCCCCTGATAGATGCTCTACTCCAGATGCCGAAATACTTCAAGCATCTAAAAGAGCTGGTAATGAGTAAACCAAGGATCCATGACTGCTCTATCATTACCCTAAATGAGGAATGCAGTGCTGTGCTTCAAAAGAAGCTACCTGCAAAACTCAAGGATTCAGGGAGCTTTACTCTGCCATGTACAGTAGGGAACTTGAGCATCAAGAAGGCCTTACTAGATTTGGGAGCAAGCATTAATCTAATGCCCCTATCGGTTTTTAAAACTTTGGGACATCACTCCACAGCTGGCTGACAGATCACTTACCTACCCAAAAGATGTGATCCATGATATCCTGGTAAAAGTAGGAACATTCATATATCCAGCAGATTTCATGGTGCTCGATATGGAGGAAGATACGGATGTCCCCATCATTCTGGAAAGACCATTCCTAGCAACCTATGATGCAGTGATTGAAGTTAAGAAGGGAGCAGTCACCTTGCAATTCGACGGAGAAAAGGTAACCTTTAATATCTTCGATAGCATGAAATATCCTGCAGAGAAACCACAATATTTCAGGATTGACGCTGCTGAGATGGCCATAGAAAAAGCATGTGCAGTCCACGTTGAACCAGATGAACTACTGAGGTTGCTAATCCAAAGAGAAGTGAAGGAGTTACAACCCACTGCAGTAGGGAAAGAGGAGGCAGTCACTTTGGCAAGTTACCTTGATCACTCGCCAAAGTGTTCTGTTAAGCAGGCAACTAAAATCTTGGATATGTCCAAGGAAAGAAGAAGCCCCAAGCCATCTATTGAAGAACCGCTTATAATGGAATTAAAACCATTACCAGCTCATCTTAAGTACGTCTACTAAGGAGAAGGTAACACCCTACCTGTAATTATCTCATCCACTCTCACAACAGTGCATGAAGATCAATTGATTGGAATTCTGAAGAAACATAAAGCAGCAATTTGGTGGACAATTGCCGATATAAAAGGCATCAGTCCCTCAGTGTGCATGCATAAGATATTGTTGGAAGACGGTGCAAAACCCACTATCGAAGGATAGAGAAGGTTAAACCCAGAAATGAAGGGAAGTAGTAAAGAAAGAGATCATCAAGTTACTGGAAGCAGCCATCATATATCCAATTTCGGATAGCAATTGGACGAGTCCAGTACAATGTGTACCAAAGAAAAGTGGGATAATAGTCATTAAGAATGACCAAAATGAGCTGATCCCCACCATCGTGGTCAACTATTGGAGAGTGTGCATGGATTACAGAAAGCTGAATAAGGCAACCAGAAAGGATCACTTTCCTCTACCCTTCATCGACCAAATGTTGGACATGTTAGCTGGTCATCAATACTTCTTGATGGATTTTCAGGATACAATCAATTCCTATTGCACCAAAAGACCAGGAGAAGACAACGTTTACAAGCCCTTATGGCACCTTTGCCTTCAGAAGGATGCCATTTGGCCTGTGTAATGCCCCTACAACTTTCCAGTGCTGTATGATCTCACTCTTCTCAGATATGGCAGAAGACATCATAGAGGTATTTATGGATAATTTCTCCGTTTTTGGAAAATCTTTTGATAACTGTCTCCATAATCAAGGGAAAGTTATGAAAAGATGCATTGACACTAATCTAGTCTAAACAGGGAGAAATGTCACTTCATGGTGACCGAAGGAATAGTCCTTGACCATAAAATTTCTGCCAATGGAATTGAGGTTGACAAAGCCAAAGTAGAAGTCATTGAAAAGATGAATCCTCTCAGATCAGGCAGAGGAATCCGCAGTTTCCTTGGCCATGAAGGATTTTACAAAAGGTTTATCCAGGATTTCTCTAAAATTTCTAAACCACTCTGCAACCTGTTGGAGAAGGACGCAACATTCATCTTTGATGAAGATTGTATGAAGGGTTTTACAACATTAAAGGAAAAATTCATCTCTGCTCCAGTGATCATAACCTCCGACTGGTCTCAGCCATTTGAACTGATGCGTGATGCCAATGACTTTGCAGTAGGGGTAATGCTTGGAAAAAGAAGAGATAAGATCCTCCATGTGGTATACTATGCTAGCAAAACACTAAATCCAGCCCAGGTAAATTATTCTACCACCGAGAAAAAAATGTTGGCTATTGTCTTTGTTTTCAATAAGTTCAGGTCATACCTGCTTGGAATGAAAGTGATAGTTTACACTGATCATGCTGCAATCAAGTACTTGGTGAAAAAGAAGGATTCAAAACCAAGGTTGATCCAATGGATATTGCTCCTACAAGAGTTTAATTTGGAAATGAAGGACAGGAAAGGGACTGTAAACCAGGTGGCAAACCATCTGTCAAGACTAGAAGGGACGCAAGAAGACTCATAACCAATCATGAGAAGTTCCCAGACGAGCAACTCTGGGGAGTAAAGGTGAAGCTTGCCCAAGTAGCAGACAACATGCCCTAGTACGCTGATTTTGCTAATTATATTGTTAGCAACATTGTTCCTACAGATTTGACCAAGAAGCAAGCAAAAAGGTTCCTTCATGAGGCCAAATCTTATTACTGGGAGGAATCTTATTTGTTTAAACTTTGCGCGGATCAGATGATTAGGAGATGCATAGCAGCAGAGGAGACTGCAGAAATAACGGAAAAATGTCATTCATTCCCCTATGGAGGTCACTTTAGTGGAAGGAGGACTGCTATTAAGATCCTACAATCAGGTTTTTTCTGGCCTACACTATTTGCTGATACTCACAGGCTTGTTAAGTGCTGTGATAAATGCCAGTGATCAGGGAATTTGTCCTGGAGAAATGAACTACCTCAGCAAATGATGTTCAAAGTGGAATTGTTTGATGTCTGGGGAATTGACTTCATAGGTCCATTTGTCCCTTCAAACAACAACACATGTATCATTCTAGCAGTAGACTATGTGTCAAAATGGGTGGAAGCAGCAGCAATCAAATCTAGCAGTTCTAAAATAGTGATTAAGTTCTTAAAAAAGAATATCTTTGCTAGATTTGGAACTCCTAGAGTGATTATGAGTGTCGAAGGGTCGCATTTCTGCAACAAAGACTTCTCAGCTCTAGTACAGAAGTTTGGTATTCATCACAGAGTGTCCATGGCATATCACCCTCAGACCAATGGTCAAGCTGAAGTATCCAACAGAGAAATCAAGTGAATATTGGAGAAGGTGGTGTGCACTACAAGAAGGGATTGGTCATTCAGGCTTGATGACGTCTATGGGCTTATAGAACAACATATAAGACACCTATAGGCATGTCTTTCTTCAAAATGGTCTATGGAAAGGCTTGTCACTTACCTGTCGAGTTGGAGCACAAGGCTTTTTGGGCTATTAAAACACTCAATTGTGAAACAGAGGCGGTGCTGAGTAGAAGGTTGTTACAATTAAATGAGATGGAGGAGTTCAGAAGAAATGCATATGAGTCATCCAGACTATACAAGGAGAAGACCAAAGCTTATCATGACAGAAAGATAGCAAAGAAGCAACTAGAGGAAGGTAAGTTAGTTTTATTATTTAACTCTAAATTGAAACTTTTTCCAGGAAAACTCAGGTCCAGATGGTCAGGGCCATTTGTAATCTCAAAGGTCTTAAGCCAAGAAGCAGTTGAGCTGGCCAACTTAGAAACTGGGAACACATTTTGTGTCAATGGCTAGAGAGTGAAGCCGTACAATCCCTTGGAGAAACATGACATACAGCACAGTGACGTGTTGCATCTCAAGGAATTGGAGTAAAGGTACTCAAGAGTCTGGCATGAGACTCTAAACTAATGCGCTGCTTGGGAGGTAACCCAAGGTAAGTTATTTTGTTCACCTTATTCTTAATAATAGTTATCTTTTGGGTAAACTAATCAATCTGTAGCGAGACATCAGAAAGGGTAGAAGTACTCTTATCTATAATTTTCAGGATAGCAAGTTCAACATCACTCCCTCGAGTAACAAAACCCACTCGAGGAAATAAAAATAAATAAGCTACCCAGAATAGAAAAGGGCGCTAAAGGGTACCCGATTAAACTTTGGGGGACATATAGTGAATTAGCATTAAATTGAGGGGCCAAAAGGAAAAACCACTATCACCTGCCTCCCCCCAAGAGTTTAAAAAGGGAATCCCAAACCCTCAATTTACAGCAGAGAAAAAAAATCCGACAACCATCAATCCCTTGCAAAACCACCATCTAAAAAAACTTTGAATCCATGGCCCCCAGGCAGAAAGTAGCAGCCAAGAAGATCAGCAAAAAAAACCTGGCTTTGGGGTTATACAAGAGGTACCTCAGCCACTACCACAACCTCCAGCCACTCAACGAAAGGCTGCACAGAAGGCATTAAGGAGCAAATTCGATCTTGCATTGTTCGTATCTGAGGCTGCCTAGAATTTCTTTGAAAGGACCAGGAATCGGCCGGTGATAGTGGAAAGGGGGGTGGACACTGAGAGGGCACTGTCATTATACATCTTGCTGTACAGATGGACAAGGCTAGCCAATCCTCTAATGGAGCTGAGGATGAATGCGGTAAGGGAATTTTATAGCAATCTGACGGAAGCAGAAGGAGACGTGGTGTATGTGAGAGGAAGGAATGTGGACATCAGCCCTGCCGCCATCAGAACCGCATGGAGTTTGCCAGCCGTGGAAGTAGACCTAGAGAAGGCAATAAAGGATCTGCACAAAGATAAAGGCTTGGCAGACGTTATCCTCAACGAACTCTGTGACGATGAAGACGGCGACTTGAGGTGGGAACTCACCAAAGAGGGAGCACCTTACCATTTTCCCTACAGCAAGCTCCATCCAGAGAACAAGTTGTGGCTCCACTTCATCTGCTCCAACATTATGCCCACAAGGTACACTACAAGAGTGACCTATGAGGTGGCAGTGCTGATTTATGCAATTAAAACCTCTACTCCAATTGACCTGGGTACCATTCTGAGATAGCAATTAACTCGATGCGTCACTGCTGTGAAAGTTAAAAGCTGGTACTTGCCCGTATTAGTAACAATGCTAATGGCTAGGTCTGGTGTGCCATTCACTCCAGAGGATATACAATTACCTATACCAGCACTTTGGAGTTACAAGACATTAGCAAGAGAGCCACCTGCCAAGGTCTATGATGAGACAGCACCAGTACCACAGTGCAAAAAGAGTGATTTTTCCAAGCAACAGAGCTATACGCTCAATTACATACATGAGGAGTCCAAACAGATCAACAGGAAGCTGCAGCACATTCCTAGCAAATTGGAATGTTCAAGCCCCTCGAAAAATTTATGAAGGGTTGAGCATAGAATTGTTGCTTGATCACTTGATGCCTTGACAAAAAGTAAAATATCGTCTACAAACATCTAAGTATGGAACTTGAACCGTACACCGACCCAAAGTGATTGGACGCCACTGTTTGTTTTCAACCATACCATCAATTATATGTGCCAACCTCTCAATACACATCACAAACAAATACGGGGATATTGGGTAACCACTGCTTAGCTCCCGTCGGTGGCTCATTTAACCATTGCAGCCCTTAGAGCCTTGTGATGCCAATGTAGCCAAACAATCTGCTACAATTTTATTTATTTATTTATTTTTTTGTTACAATAAGAAAAGCTGCAAACTTCTTGACAAGTTACTCAAGACTGCACTTTTTACAGTAGGCTAATCGAGATTACAGATTGAGTTCAACCATAGATAGTTCTCAGTTGGAGTGCGATTCACTCAAATTGCATCCAAATTGACGTTGAAATATATGACTATCACAATAGCTTAAGAATATCCCACAGAACAATTATAAATCCCCTGCATTGGTATGATTTTGCTTATAGGGATAGTCCTGTGGGTTGTTCAAGACTTGGAGTTGGCGCTTCTTTGTAACTCATGCAATATGGTCTTGAAAAGTAAATGCTCATGGCACATATGGTTTAGCCCATGAATAGAACTTCGTTTTATTGGGTGGATCATTAATTCCTGCAGGATCAGTTGGACCCGTTCATGAAAATCGAGGTTTGATTGTCAATTTGAAAGCAGTTTACATGAAGGATGTGCATGTAAGTTGCTGAATCTCGTAGAAGCAAAACTTGTTGAGTTGGTGATTGTAGGTAGAACTGTTCTTTTGAAGAAAACTGATCTAAATCGAACCGATCCGAACCGTTCCGTTATTTTGGATCGGTTTAGAAGCGGGTCAATTTCTTTTGGATCACAAATAGTTTCGGTTCGGTTCGGTTCAGATTAAGTTTTGGGTCTGAACCGAATTAACCCAAAATAAACCATTTTGCTAGTGATGATGTCATCAAAAGTGACGATGACATCATCACGCCGTAGCCGATCACCGGCCATTGAAATAAATAAAATATCTGGCGTGGCCGGAAGTTGTCACCGGCGGCGATGGTCAAAGGTGGTCGGAGGCAGTCAACAACATTATTAAAATATAATTATTTACTTTTTAGTTTCGGGTTTATTCGGTTCAATTTGGATATTCTTTTGACTCGAACTGATTCGAACCATTCCACCTTTTAAAATTTTTTATCCGAATCGATCCGAGCCGAAATTTTAATTTGGGTTCGGGTCGGATCATCGGTTCGACCAGAACGGCGGTTCAAAAAGACCAGCGCTAATTGTAGGCAAACTTCGTTCCGTACCCATGTATATTATCAACTTCGTTCCAGGTACATATTCTCGCGCTAAAGAACAAGAGTAATAACTTCGCATATGTTTATGGGGAAGTCAATTGAGGATTGCAAGAGTACGTGCCTTATTGAATTGTTCAAGTGAGGCGGCTCTCTTGGTGCTCGAACCACGGGAAATAGGTGGTGGAGGGAAGGAAGAGGCTTGGCTAAACTAGGCTGGCATTCAACTACCATCAGGAAAACAACCTATCCTTACAGAATGGCCTATAACCAAAATATCTCAATGCTACTGCAATTAGCTAGGATGTTAATGTTAGTTTTTGCATCTATGCATCACAGCGAGACTTACCTTGATTTTTCCCGGTACACGACAATCGGTTTTAACTTTCAATAAAATTCTCTATTTTATAGAAATAAGGAGATCCTGTTGCTCTCACTTTAACTATGCAGAAAGTAGAATGAAAGAAAGAAATCACACATCATTTCAAACAGATTTGAGGATGTATGACATATATAACAAATGCAGAAAATACACGGCTCGCCTTCTCAAAGTAGATAGCGATAAACACAACCGTAAAAATGCCATCTTCTACAATGCTTACTAGAAACAAAAACTCCCTGTTTTTTGTACTGAACAAAAAGTAAAAACTGGATAGTCATTTCGCCATGGAGGGAGTAACGGAAAAAAAATGTTTCAATAGTTGACTAGATAGTTTCTTGCTACTTGGTTATATTTTTGTTCTTGAATTTACCAGGATATACATCTGAAAAATAATCAGAATGCAAGCTCCGGCAGTCATTAAAATCAGGACTGCAGTAATCATGATCCCGATCAAGCAACACGAGGCTCTCTGCCATGGAAACCAACTTAACTGATGACCATTCTTTTGATTGTAAACAGCATCCGGTTTCAATCTTCTCGCTGTCCGAGTCCTTGAAATCCAGAGAGACTAACAAGTGATTATCATTCAACAATAAAATATTGGAATTCATTCCGATTCCTACCAACTGCAGAAATGAGTCACCAAGATCAATTTTGTGGATCCTAGCCCAGGATTCTTTAACCCGATAATTCTTCATGACCCATATGGATAACTTGCTAGTCACATTGTCCGTTCAAACAGAAAAATTGCAAGATATCCCTCATAAACATCGATAGTAGCATCGATCGCGTAATCATGAATTTGTTGTGGAAGCATAATCAATTCAAATGCTTGATTTGACAAATCAAAAAACAGAACTCCATGCTTACCACCCAATGTAGAAGCATCGCATAATCTATCATTTAAATCAATTTCCAAACGCTCGAATTCACACCATCTTTACATTGAAGGGCACCGAATTCTGGATAGTCACTGCGTCCCCAGAATTTAAGTATCTGATTTTTCATCATCTTTTTGGACTTATAAAATTGAACTAATTAATTATATACGCATTCCCCATAGTTATGCTCATATTATCCCTTTTAATTGTGTCGGAGTTCTTCAATCTTCACCGTCTAAATACATTTGTGGTTATAGTCGTGATTTCTGAGGGATTCGTCTATTTGGAATGAATGCATGAAGGTATACAACACTAATAATAATAATAAAAAAAATGAATTTCGCCACATATGTTTGATATATAACTTTATTTTTCTCAAAAGATATATTATTAATATAGTTGATAGATTATTATATTTAATGAAAGTGTGGTTTCATTTATTCGATGTCAAACATATATCATAGGAGTTTACAACATTAATCAAATGATTTTTTTTTCTTTTAACAATGATAAGTGCAAACGCAATTTTTCTGATCACCCTTAACTTCACATTTAAAACTCTGGAGACTTCCTCGCGGAACTTGAGCCAAACATTCAACCTCACAGTGAGTCGGAGTGGTAACATCACATTCTCCCGGAATATATTTTTGGCAAGAATTTTCAGCATGGACCAAAGGAATCATTTTCTCCACTGTCATAATCAAAGAAAAAAAAGGGGGAAAAGCAACATTAGTAGAAAGTAATCATTAAAAATTCCATGATAAATAGTTAATTCAAGTATTGATGGAGAAAGAAATACCAGGAGCAAGAGTGAAAGCAATAAGAGCAACAAACACAATGAGGAACTTTGCCATCTCAAAAGCTGTAATTTCTCTAGGAGTTCTTCTTCTTGTTGGTGGTGGTGGTAACTAGTGTGGAGGTTTATAGCATATTTATAGTGAAATTTTCATTAGATTTGACAAGATTTTGAAATTATAATATACTGATTGGTGGTTGGTTAAATTAGCATATTATGGTTAATTCCTCAATACTAATCAGTGGTAATTCCACTGTGATTATCTATCAATAATTAAAATAATTAGTGGTTATTCTACAGTGATTATCTAGAACAAATTCTTTCTAAGAAAGAGAGACTCATTCATTTGTGGTGAAGGAAGAAAAGTTGCGAGTAAGTGCGACCAAACAGTACAATCATCATAGCTAAAGATTGCTTAGTAGT
This sequence comes from Oldenlandia corymbosa var. corymbosa, assembly GCA_949775105.1. Lineage (NCBI taxonomy): Eukaryota > Viridiplantae > Streptophyta > Magnoliopsida > Gentianales > Rubiaceae > Oldenlandia > Oldenlandia corymbosa. The sequence continues at coordinate 12,030,814 of OX459118.1, read as the reverse complement.
AATATAAGAAAACTTTTACTAGATATTATATTTAAAATGAAGTGTGAAAATTAGATGTACAGTAACGACAAGAAATTACAACACAATTACCCTATATTCTACGAGGGTGTTGTCTCTGTAAGAGTAAAATCGAATTACCATAGGTTGCTGTGGACTTGCAATTAACCAGCTCCAAATTATGGTCGACTTGGTTGCCGGCTTCCTAGTGCCCGACAATGACAATCGGATATCGAATATGAGACACTAGCCGAGTTAGAAACCGCAAGTTAATTTCTTTATAAATAAGACTACTCTTGCTGATGATCAACTTGACTATGAAAGTTTCGTTGGACTAGGTTTAAGAACTTTAACGTACTCTTTTTGGTCCTAATTATGAGACACAAATTAATACTTAGGACCGGAGGGAATGTTTATCAAGGATCTTTACAACCGACTAACAGTTTAGAAAAAGAAAGGTCAAGGATGGGCACTGTCCACTGAGATTTCAATAGTCTAACGGTGTTTTTACTGTAAGAATGTTGCATCTCTGTCGACTTGGTCATTGAGTTATCTCGATAATAAAGGTGACGATTGCGCACTAACTTGAAATTTTCTTTTCTTTAGTTTTTTTTGGTTTTTAAATGCGGAATTCAAGAGAGACCAAACAGAATTATGATCAGAACTAGCAAGCTTCCAATAACTTTCCTTGTTTTGTATAAACTGAATAAGTTCTAAACTAGGCTAGAGTTCAACTTTACTCAGGGTAAGCAACTTATGGTGACAGAATTGGCCTCGGATCCATAAGCCAATGGAATTTACAAATACGAGGTGAATGTTTTTTTTTTTATCACCATTCAGCAACACGGAGTTAAGTCTTCTCTGATTCTTCAGGTAGACACGGAATCGCAATTAGTTTCAGTAAAATCCTCTGTTGCATAGATAAAAATTAGGGAATAACATGCAAACTTACAACCATTCATCTAACAACTACTTGATGAATGATAGACGGACCTACATATACTAAGCTAACTAATTAGATACTGTTGATATCAATTTATGCAGCAAGATTGAATGCGGAAATAATGAGGTTAAGAAAGAAATCATGCGTCAGTTGAAGGATACTATAATCAAAGAATCGCACAAAAAATATTGCAAACTTTGCATTCTCATATGAGTTACAAAAAAAGAAGAACAACAAATCGTATCAGTAGAGTATACCGGTATCAAACCGCAAAGTGGCTTGCGGTAAACAAAATCTCCGAAAGAATGATCCTCCACAGGCCTGTTATACTACAACTACGGGCGAATCGCAATATTGTTTCTGGTTAATTGATGGTCATACATTATCTTGAATATTCACCTGAGAAGTAACTGGAATGCAAATGGTGGCACTTAGCGGAAGCATCACAGACCCCAGTCAAGCAACATTAGGCTCTGTGCAATGGTAACCAACTTAACAGATGACCATTTCATTGATGGTAAACACAGGCTAGATTCAAACTTCCCACCCTCCGACTCCTTGACTTCCAATAATTGATTATCATCCAGCAATAATACAATAGAATTCGTTCCCATTCCTGCCAGTGACAGCGAGAAGGTTGGAAATACATCGAATAATGGACTCAAGTATATGTCGTTACTAAGATCAATGTTAGTCCAGGATTCTTCATCTGGGTAAGTCTCCATGACCCATACGGAAAACTCGAAAGGGATACCAACCCCGTAGCTGTCAAACAGGAAAATTGCCAACAATCCCTTGTAAACATCAATACTATCGGCCATATCCGCCCGAATCCTGTTTGGCAACATCATCACCTCAAATTCATTGTTTGACAAATCGAAAAGCAAAACTCCACACTTATAACCCTGAAGGCAACAAACCCAATGGAGTGCGCCGTTCATAAACGCACAAGCCCCTCTTCTTATACGAAGATCGCGGGGAGGCAGATGATGTTAGTAAGTAAACTTAATTTGGTCCAATTAATATTGGGTTATCCAAAATTATTAACTTGGACCATGAATCTTTATGTTTAATCCTAAGCCCAAGTCCAATGAAGAATTGTCTAGATAAGAAGATATCTAGAAGTAGAAAGTTCTAGAAATGTTCTACATAAATATCAAGAGTATGTAGAATAATTCATGGAAAATATCTAGAAGAAATATCTAGATATTAGTAAGGAAAAGTCTAGATATTAGAATAAAATATGTAGATATTTAGAAGGAGTAGAAACATCTTGAAAGAGTGTAGAATCTTCCATGCACTCCTATAAATAGGAGTTAACCCCCTAATGTAAGTATGTGTAGAGAGTTGTGAGAAACCTTAAACTAAAAGCTTAACACACTCCACCTTGTTTCCTTTTACTACAAAGTAGTAAAGCTCCCTTTCTCCCAAAATTTCCTTCTCTTCCATTTTCACTTCCTAAACCTATCACTTAAAAGATCTCTTCCTTATAACCCAAAGGGTTCTTTTGCTAACAACCGGTATCGAGCTGGTGTTGGTCCAGCTTTGAAGTAAGATGGCAAATGGAATGATCTCTTTCCAATTCCCTCAACTTACCAAAGAAAACTATGGTAAGTGGTCCATTCGAATGAAGGCGATCTTAGGCTCTCACGAGGTTTGGGAGATTGTTGAGAAAGGTTATGAGAAACCTCTAGATGAGGCTTCTTTGACTCCTGCCCAAAGGGGGGAACTCAACAAAGCAAGGAGAAAGGATCAACAAGCTCTTTCACTTATCCATCAATGTCTAGATGATTCCATGTTCGAGAAGGTGGCAAATGCTTCTAGATCAAAGGAGGCTTGGGATATTCTAGAGAATGCTAATAGAGGCATTGAGAAGGTTAAAAAGGTACGTCTTCAAACTCTTAGAGGAGAATTTGAAGCTTTACAAATGGAGGAGTCCGAATTTGTTTCGGATTATTGTTCTCGTGTCTTGAAAGTGTCAAATGAGATGAAGAGGAATGGAGAAAGCTTGAGTGACACAAGAGTAATAGAAACAATTCTTCGCTCTTTGACACCAAGCTTTGATTATATTGTGGTAGCAATAGAGGAGTCAAAAGATCTTGACTCTATGACCATTGATCAACTCATGGGTACTTTAGTAGCCCATGAAGAGAAACTAAAGAAGAGAAGGCCCAAAGAATCTTTGGAGCAAGCTCTCTACACAAAACTCTCTTTCAAAGAAAGAGATGGAGGCTTTGGACGTGGCAGAGGCCTTGGACGAGGCAATAGTGGATGTCAAGGACGTGGACGAGGAAGGGCTCGAGGTGGCTACGTTCAATCCACCAAGGATGACAATAACAAAGGTTCTCAATCTACAAGAGGTCGTGGAAGAGGTATGAAGTTTCAGAAAGGAGGTAAATCTCGAATCCAATGCTTTAATTGCCAGGAATATGGTCACTATGCAAGTGAGTGTAGGAATTCTAGTCAAGTAAAAGAGAAAGCCAATCTTATGGAGGTTAAAGATGAAGTTCAACTCACTCTCTTAATGGCAAGACACGAGGACGAAGGAGAGAAGAAGACGTGGTATCTTGACTCCGCTGCGAGTAACCACATGACTGGGGAAAAAAGGTTGTTTGTAGACATGGAATCAACCAAAGGGTGCGTGATGTTTGGAGATGATTCTAGAGCAAGGGTTGAAGGCAAAGGTAAGATACTAATCCTTGCTAAAGATGGAAGTCACCAATACATCTCAGAAGTTTATTATGTTCCAAGTCTTAAGAGTAATATCTTGAGCTTGGGACAACTTCGAGAAAATTACGATATTCATTTGAAAGATCGTAGTGCCATAGTTAAGGATCCGAAGGAAAATTGATTACCATTGTGCCAATGACAAGTAATAGAATGTTCTTGTTGAACATTCAACATGAGAACTGCATGAAAGCATGCTTGAAGGATGATTCGTGGATTTGGCACATGAGGTATGGTCATTTAAATTTTGGTGACTTGAAAATGTTATCTGCCAAATGCATGGTGAAAGGAATACCTCCTATCAATCAGCCCAATCAAGTATGTGAAGGATGCTTACTTGGGAAGCATTCGAGGAGTGCTTTCCCAAAAGAATCAACATCAAGAGCTAAGGAGCCTTTAGAACTCATCCATACAGACTTGTGTGGTCCTATCTCTCCGCCATCCCATGGTAAGAACACCTACTTCATTCTATTTATTGATGATTTTTCTCTCGAAAGACTTGGGTGTATTTTTTGAAGGAGAAATCACAATCCTTTGATGCCTTTAAGACATTTAAGGCTGTGGTGGAGAAAGAGAAAGGCTTGAAAATCAAAGCCTTAAAGTCTGACAGAGGTGGAGAATTCACATCAAGTGAATTCACCAAATTCTGTGAAGAACATGGGATTAGACGATTCCTTACCGCTCCTTACTCTCCGCAACAGAACGGAGTTGCTGAAAGGAAGAATAGAACCATTCTCAATATGGTTCGTAGCATGCTAAAGAGCAAGAAGATGCCAAAGGAGTTATGGGCTGAAGCAGTTGATTGTGCAGTATACCTAGTAAATCGATGTCCGACGAAGAGTCTAGAAGACAAGACTCCACAAGAAGCATGGAATGGGACAAAGCCCACAGTAAATCACCTACGAGTATTTGGGAGTATAGCATATGCCCACGTACCAAGCCAAAAGCGGTCCAAACTTGATGATCGAAGCGAGAAGCATGTCTTTGTTGGCTATGACAAACAGTCAAAAGGTTATAAGCTCTACAATCCAGTCACAAACAAAGTTATTGTGAGTAGAGATGTAGAGTTTGATGAAAAAGGAACCTGGGACTGGAATATTGAAGGTGGTGAAAGCTACGACTTCCTTCCTGTCATCCACAAATACAATGATGACAGTAGTGATGCAGGTGAAGATACTAAGCAACCTCAAAGTCCACGTTCACCTTTGAATGAAGAGTCACAAAGGACGAAAAGCCTACAAGAGATCTATGAGGAAACAGAACGCATAGAGGCTCTCACACTCTTCTGCCTTTATGCTGACTGTGAACCTCTAGGTTACGAAGAGGCAGCAAGGAACGAGAAGTGGAGACACGCTATGGATGAGGAAATAAGATCCATAGAAAAGAATCAAACTTGGGAGCTAGCCTCTCTTCCAAAAGGCCACAAAGCAATTGGAGTAAAGTGGGTGTTCAAAGCAAAGAAGAACGCTAAAGGAGAAGTTGAGAAGTACAAAGCAAGACTTGTCGCCAAAGGCTACAAGCAGAGACATGGCATTGACTACGAAGAGGTATTTGCTCCTGTTGCTCGCTTGGAGACTATCAGGTTAGTAATTTCTATCGCTGCCCAAAGTAGATGGAAAATCCATCAAATGGACGTAAAGTCTGCATTCTTAAATGGCTTTCTTGAAGAAGAAATATATGTGGAGCAGCCAGAAGGATATGTGGTCAAAGGCGATGAGAATAAAGTTCTCAGGCTAAGGAAGGCTTTATATGGTTTGAAACAAGCACCAAGAGCCTGGAATACAAGAATTGATCACTATTTTCAGGAAAATGGTTTCAAGAAATGTCCAAGTGAACATGCACTCTATGTGAAGTTTTCAGGCAATAGAGATATGTTGCTTGTTTGTTTGTACGTGGATGATCTCATCTTCACAGGAAATTCGCCTAGCATGATCAAAGATTTCAAGAAGGCAATGACTAAAGAGTTTGAGATGACTGATATAGGACTTATGTCCTATTATCTTGGCATCGAGGTCAAGCAATTGGATGATGGAATCTTCATCTCTCAACAAAGATACGCTAAGGAAGTTCTTAAGAAATTTGGCATGGAGAAGTGCAAGCCAATAGCCACCCCCATTGAATATGGAGCAAAGCTCTCAAAAGATGATGAAGGAGATGTTGTAGATCCAACTCACTTCAAGAGCCTTGTTGGAAGCCTACGTTATTTAACATGCACAAGGCCTGATATTCTCTTTGCTGTGGGACTTATCAGTCGATTTATGGAAGCACCTACTACGACACACTTGAAGGCTGCCAAGAGGATACTTCGCTACATCAAAGGTACTATTGATCTTGGCTTGTTATATTCCTCATGTGATGACTTCAAGCTTGTGGGATTCAGTGATAGTGACTGGTCTGGAGACTTGAGCGAACGGAAAAGTACTACTGGATTTGCATTCTTCCTTGGCAACACTGCCTTTACATGGGTTTCTAAGAAACAACCTATAGTCACCTTGTCATCATGCGAGGCCGAGTACGTAGCAGCAGTATCATGTGTATGTCATGCTATCTGGCTCAGGAGCATGTTGAAGGAGTTAAGTATGCCACAAGGAGAAGCGACAGAGATATATGTTGACAACAAGTCAGCCATCGATCTGGCAAAGAATCCAGTCTACCATGATCGAAGCAAGCATATTGATACAAGGTACCACTTCATAAGGGAATGTGTGGCCAAGAGGATCGTTGAGTTGAAGCATACAAGATCACGTGATCAAGTTGCAGATATTTTCACCAAACCACTCAAAGGAGAAGACTTTGCAAGATTGAGGATGATGCTTGGAGTCACCAAATCAAGTTTAAAGGGGGGGTGTTAGTAAGTAACCTTAATTTGGTCCAATTAATATTGGGTTATCCAAAATTATTAACTTGGACCATGAATCTTTATGTTTAATCCTAAGCCCAAGTCCAATGAAGAATTGTCTAGATAAGAAGATATCTAGAAGTAGAAAGTTCTAGAAATGTTCTACATAAATATCAAGAGTATGTAGAATAATTCATGGAAAATATCTAGAAGAAATATCTAGATATTAGTAAGGAAAAGTCTAGATATTAGAATAAAATATGTAGATATTTAGAAGGAGTAGAAACATCTTGAAAGAGTGTAGAATCTTCCATGCACTCCTATAAATAGGAGTTAACCCTCTAATGTAAGTATGTGTAGAGAGTTGTGAGAAACCTTAAACTAAAAGCTTAACACACTCCACCTTGTTTCCTTTTACTACAAAGTAGTAAAGCTCCCTTTCTCCCAAAATTTCCTTCTCTTCCATTTTCACTTCCTAAACCTATCACTTAAAAGATCTCTTCCTTATAACCCAAAGGGTTCTTTTGCTAACAGATGATGACTGATACTTTTCCAATTGCCAGTGCGTAAACTGTAGACATCAACGGCATCGACGATTCTGCTGTCACCCAACATGATCCTGATCAACTTGTAATCATTATTGACATGATCAAATCCAAATCCAAACCCAAACCACTGTCGGAAATTCGTATACCAATGGATAAACATGAACTTTGGGGGGATGAACAATCAGGGATTTCCGAGTGATAGGATTCCATATAATTATATCAGTGTGGAGACGCTCAAAGTAATCACCGCGGAGGCAAATCAACCCTTTCGCGCTGCCAACCACAGTATATGTTGCGTTTGGAGAAGTCCTCAATCTCAGATAACGTAGCGGCATTACATAATCCACCATCATCATCACATTCACGTATGAAGGCACTCTGTTGTTCTTGGCCCAAGGAATTGACGTAGTGTTTCCCAATAAGAATCTGGAACTTCTTTCGGGCACCTGGGCTGTTGATCACGGTGGAAATAAATTGAGGATTGGTGATCAGAGTGTACCATGATTTGCACACTGTCTTTAGTCGAAAGGGGAGCTTGAAAGGTAGTCTTTGGAGCACCTCGATCAACAAATCTTCTGGCAAGAAATCGGACATTTTTTTTTTTTGTTTTGCTCAATTCTTCTCCCTCCTCGACAGCGGAAATTGTTTTGATTTGGGATACTCTTAAGGTGATGGGTTATTTCCCTATATATATATACTAGTGATGTCTGGTCGCGCAATGCGCGACCCTGGCCCAGTCTATCTGTAGATCTTAGAAATGTTTATATTTGAAAAAAATAAAATTTTGTATTTGGAGCGATATATTTTAGAAATTTTTGAAGGATTTAGAAATATTTTATAAGTGTGATCATAGAAATATTTGTATTTCGCAAAAAAAAATAAAAATTGTATTTCGCCATGTATGTTTTAGAAATATTTTATAAGTGTTACTTATTAAATATAAATAGCTTAATCGAATATATGTTTTGAAGTAAATGTTAGATAAAATATAAAAGCATCCTAATAAATTTAAATATTAGTAAGATGATTTATTGATGTTCTCCATTGGTCGTGCCAAATCAATACTTAGTTTTGGAGATTTTTAATAGCTTTGTAATAAGTTTCATCCGAAGGGTATATGCTTAAAACAAAATTGACACTTTGTAACAAAAAACCTAATTGATCAATTCAATTTAAAAAACCACTCTAGTTGAATGAAACATAAAGAAAAAATTTAAAAAAAAAATGTGTCACGTAAAGTGCAAAGGGAGATTTAGTAATTTAGTTATGGTTAGACAAAAGAGCAATTTAGTATTTTCTACATGCCACGTGGCAATCATATGAGGTGTTTGAAAGGGAGGTTTTTGTTTCTAATATAGTATGATATATATATATATATATAGGGAAATTCTATGGTCCAGTCATTAATTTTTGACTGAATCCTTTAGGTATGACTAACCAATCAGAAATTAGTCATTCATAGATTATTATGGGATGAGGAGTATACTAGCAAATCCTAAATTAATTAGTAACCTGCTAATCATAGTAGTTACTTGGATAAATACAAAATTAACCTATGTGCGTGTAGCTATTAATAACCATCATATTCTTAAGAATATTACGTAATTAAATCAAACAATAATTCTTTAATCCTCAAAATTTCCAAATAATTCTTCAATCCTCAAAATTTCCAAACTTATAAAAATGAAATTTCTCTAATCTTTAAACATTTTGTCTTAAGAATGTCATGGACTAAGAACGTCGGAACTGAAAGTAGTTCTCCAATGTTCAGAACATCACACAAACTTTAGCATCCAAAACCTGAAAAATCAACAAATTGAATCTTAACTAAAACAAGAACAACTACCCAATTGAGTAAAATCCAATGTTCACTACTTTCTCTATTTCACCCATTGTTATTTGGTCGACATGGAGTGTGATTGTGGGTGTCTCTGCTTTCCAAGTGCGGTGCTAAAAGCTTCCAATTTCTCAGGTGAGATATTTTCCATCTGTTCCTTTAGGATCAACATCCATGGCCTCTCTTCCTCTTGAAGCATCACCATTTTCTGATTCAATGTTCCCTTAGAAGTTACTGTTCATTAAATAAAGGGACCATCAATCCCGACAAGGACTTGTTCCCCTTCCTTCGAGTATTTTGCATTTAACATTGAATCGCATAGCGACTGCACAGAGCCACATACTCACCGGGGTTTGGTAGAAGCCGGCGAGCAAGATCGACTCCATCTCGGTGATTGTAAAAATGAGACTACTTCATAATCAGATGACGTTTTTTGTTTGTTAATCATAGTGCCAATATCTTTTCTTAGCTCGATATTCATTCATTTAATTTAGATTTGGTCAAAGAATTTGAGGAGTGCACGCTTGTGCTTCGTCCTAACTTCCTCGCTGAGATTCATTTGCCTCCCCGTTCTAGCTTTCCCTCCACTTCAATTCTATGGTGTGATAGTGTATTTCCAGAGAAGGCAGAGAAGAGAGAGTGCTGATATATGTATGACTACTGATAGATTAATTGGAAGAAAGGCTAATCTTTCTCGAAATTTTTCTTCCCTTTTCTTTCTATATAATCCCATTGTCTTTTTTTTTTTGTTTAAAATATTTGTTCCTTCTCTTGATCGTATACCAGAATAAGGGATTAAAGTGGAAGAATTTTTTGATGATAAGAATTAACATCGGCAACCTGCTATACAAGTTAGTTTGCAAATTATATTGTGTAGGTGGCTTTATATTTCTTATTGTATGTCTTTTCTTAGTCTAATGGTTACAAATGTTCCTTTATCAACCAACGGCTGATATGTTTGACTGAATGGTTTAGTCGACTGGACTGTAGTCGCTCCCATATATATATATATATATATATATATATATATATATTGGAACCTGCCTCAATTTTTTTTTTGGCTAAATTTTCTGAAAAAAAAATAAAAAGTAAAAGTCATTACAGGCGACTTTGTTACACTCTTTTCCAACTCATTTTAATTTGATAGAGTTAAATTTACTAACAAGCAGTTGGTCCAACTGATAATGGTGTTGTGTCAATTTAATTATGAGTCAAATACGAAGCCACTTTTACAATGTTTTCCAATTCGTTTAAATTAGATAAAGTTAATGGTGTTGTGTCAATTTCATTATGAGCCAAATTCGAACCCTGACATGGACATACAACAGTTAATCCTCAAAGAAACATATCGGACTCCGAACACTATTTTTTAGTTGGAGATGTGGAACTATTAGTCTTGGAAATCTGTTTCTGGATTGAATTTGATTAAGCGGAGAAACCTCGTGCTATTTGGTAGAGAAGATCAGTTCAGTTGGCAATCTCTAGATCATCCCTGACGGATTCATTGCTTCTGGAATGAAGGTCGATTGGAGCCTGAACGCTACAAGAAAAAAGTGATAAATTAATGAATAATTAAGGGATTGATTTATGTGATAAATTAATCATAAGAATTTATTAATAAATAAGTCATGGGCTTTAGGGTAATTATCTAAACCCATAGACTTATATAAATAAGTCACTGACACAAATTCTAGAATTAATCTGTCGGTTCCATAAACCCTAGTTATAATCCAGAGAACTAGTCGTGCCTTGTGTCTGTTTCCCAAGAATTCTTCGTGTGGATACCATTAAAAACTGGACATTGGAATAGTTTTGTGATCAAACTTCCCCATGTGGATACCGTTGTTCGTGTGGATACCGTTAGAAGCTGGATATTTGAACAGTTTTATGATCAACCTTCACCATGTATTGATCGTGATTGCTGGATTAGCTGTTAAAGGTACACAATTCTGAACTATTTATATTATTCATAGATTACAAATTGATATTGGCATGAAATCAGTCTGTGTTTATTGCGCTGCGTTAGGATTGATTTACTTACAGTTAATGCTAGTTTTCACCAATATTTGAGAGTGAGTCTTATTTGATTATTCGGGTACAAAGCATAATCCGTGTTAACTTTCAAAGATTCTCTCTATTTCATAGAAAGGAGGGAAGTTGACAATTTACATTAATAGTATTGAATAACAAACTTAAGATAACTATGTTAACATGAGCTACAAAATCCAACAAATTAGATCCTGTTGCTCCTTCAATTATGGAAAAGCATTAATGAAAGAAAGAAATCAAGCATAATTTCAAAGATACTTGAGGATGCAGGATAAAAGAGTTGCATAAACTACACTGCAAACTATTGCATTCTCAAAGTTGCTAGTGGAAAACAAAACTCTAAAAGTGTTAAGTTGTAAAATCTGTCCCTCATCGTCACCGTGAAGAGAAGTGACTTAGTATATAAGTTCCAAAGACCACCCTACTCATAGCCAATTGGTTTTGAGACGGGAGCCCATGATGACTTTAACATGGTACCAGAGCCCACGATCTGTGTATCTGTGATAACTATGGCGGGCTTTGACCCGTTTGCCTTAGGCTTGTGCCAATCACTTCCTTGCGCACGGGTGGGCTTGTTGATTGACCTGGCAGTATATCCGGAATATGTACCTGTATGTACGGGATTGTGTATTGGCTCAGCAGTATATCTGGTGAATTATGTTGTATTGTGGAACCCCATTGGACTTGAGGGAGGGTGTTGGGATAAAGAATCTCACATCGGTGTCGTAAAGGATTTGTCACCTGTTTATAAGTGTCAAAGGGCACCCCATTCATTGCCAATTGGTTTTGAGATGGGAGCCCAAAGTACTTATATACTTTGACAAAAAGAACTATTCTCCGCCCAAAATGGTTGTCATGTTTATTGTACTAAACAAAAGAACCGAGGAACTGGAAAATCATTTCGGGATAGAGGGAGTGACAAAAAAAATGTTTCAATAGTTAACTAGATTGTTTCTGGTTGCTTGGTTATACTTTTATTCTTGAATTTCCCGGGATATCCATCTGAAAAATAATCAGAATGCAATCTCTGGCAGTCATCAAAAGCAGGACTGAAGTAATCATGATCCCAATCAAGCACCAGCAGGCTCTCTACCATGGTAACCAATTTGACAGATTTCATGGATGGAAAACAGCATCTATTTTCAAGCCTCTCACATTCAGAGTCCTTGAAAGCCAGAGACACGAACAATATATTGATCATCATACAACAATAAAATGTTGGAATCCATTCCAATTCCAACCAGTAGTTGAAATGTATCACCAGGATTCTTCAACCCGATACTTCTCCATGACCCATATGGATAAGTTTCTAGTTCAAACACAAACATTGCAAGAAATCCCTTATAAACATCCATACTACTATCGATCACATGATCCTGAATGCCTTTTGCTTCAGCAATGAATAAAAAATAATCAAAAATATATGTCCATATAATCATGAATCGCGAATCATTCATATTTTGGCTGTGCCGTTTCTGGCTTTAGCAATAATTTAGATCTTCCCTTAAACGAAGATGAAGTTCTAGTTCTTTGCTTCGTCTTTTTCAAGAAATCTCTGTACCAATTGGCAGATGCCCTAGGTCTTCTTTCCAACGTCGTACGGTCCACAGAATAAAGTCCATACTTCAAAGAATAACCAATTGCCCACTCATAATCATCCATCAACGTCCACATAAAATAGCCTCCAACATTAGCCCCATTCCTATGTCCCCCCCAAAAAAAAAAAAAATTAAACTTCAGATCAGAGTTTCTGTCCAATAATTCATTGGATGAGCTGACTTTATCAAATGAATGATTAAAATTCTAAAGGAGATTATATTATAATAGTCCCCCTATCAAGTGTTGTTACCTCATGGCCCCCGCTAAGGATTGAAGGTAAGCTTTGTGATATTCAATTCTCTTGACATCATTCTTCAAGTCTTCATCAATTTGATCTGGTTGCTGTAGTTGAGCATAACCTGGATTTGTGATTAATTATTTGAAAATTAGAGAATTAATTTGTCACTGTCTATGAGGTGAAGTGTTAATCAAAGAAGATTCTGAAACATTACGGCAAATGATTGTCACTATGGCCGGCCGTGATCAGGTAACATGAAAACTAGCTCCATATGTAATCGAAGAAAAAGTATTATTGTAAATCAACTAAATTTGGTCTCGATTTGATTAGTAAGAAGAATGGACGACCAAAGAAAGTAACAACCGCACTTAACTTAATTGTTGTTAATATCCTACACTTATTAATTATTATTGTTTCTTGTTTAAAAAAAATGTTCAACTATTGTACTATATCTTTATTCGGATAATTATTCTGTAGTTCTCGTGTAACATCATCATTTTAAAGGCAGCAGACAGAATAATAAACTAGATGCAAGAGGTGACCGGCATATGAATCCCAAGAATTTCGAAATATTAAAAACTTACCATTTTCAGTGATAAAAATAAGCTTGTTATGGTATCTATTCTTCATATAATCCACCAACTCCCCTATCCCTCTTGGAACAACATAGCAACTCATCATTCCGGTCTGCAGGGAAAAAAGTCCACATTAAATTTTTAATTTGTATTAAAAACAATACAAAACTTAAAATTTAATTTAAATTTTTTTTTGGGCAGAAAAAGTATTTTAAAAGAGTAGGTGAATAAAAAGTGGACAGTTCCGTACTGGGTCGCCAATTAAAACGCCATCCTTCTCCGTAGTAATAGTGAATAGGCTAGATAGGGAAGGGTCTCGCCAAAAACAACCGGAATCAGTGCAGTCACAGTTGGTGGAAGAGTTGCAAGCCTTTGCATAAAAAGTTCCATAATGGTTTAGTCCGATGAAGTCAGCACTATCTTTTAGGATTTGTTTTTCCTCTTCTGTGAATCTTGGCAGTTCATTCCACCGATGGTGACGCATTTCTTCAGGATAATCACCAAATACCGCTGGATCAAAAGTCCTGGATGTCCAAAGTGTCGGTAAAATATTACTCTCACCGTCCCGAAATTAATGTGCGGAATTTAGGTTTTAAGTTTTCCTACAAATTTGAACTATAATTGAAAGTCAAAAGTGGACAATAATTAAAACTCATATATAAAATGTGTTAAATTATAATGTACAACTTACCAAGCTGCGTGGAAAACTAAAGCAAGACTTGCAGCTTCCACATCCTCATCACTCTCGCTAAATGGTTCAAACATAAACACGTTTGCCACAATTCCTATTATGCCACCTTGTTTCGGCTGCATCAATCAAGAACGTACTCATCATTTAATGTAAGAAGAAAATACAATCATGGACGAACTGAATATTAAAATGAGACGGATGGTGAATGAATTAATAATACTGCCTGATATTTGTCATGGTATAGTTTAGAAGCTCTGGCGTGTGACAATAACATGTTGTGCATTGCGATCAGTGGCTCCGTATACGAATTGCCAACCCGGCAGTTACCGAAAGGAGGAGAGCAGCGACCCGGTGGGTATACTCCCGTCTCAAAACCCATTTTCGTCACCAAATTCAATTCATTGATTGTGATCCAGTTTTTGACCCGATCACCAAAATACTTGAAACATGTTTCCGCATAATGGACAAAGTCCTCCCTGATGGGTTTGGCCCGAATTCGTTTGTTATTGATCATTTCATAAATCATACTCCTTATAATTATTGTCCAGTTTGAGTTTTCATTTCTAGTTCAAATTGTACTAAAAGTGAACTTTCAAACTGGACAATAATTTTGGGACTGAGGGAGTAGAATTGAAGGTTAAATTGATTAACTAAAACATACTGAATCAGATGACTGAGCCAGCCTCCATATCTGTTCTGAAGCACTATTGGGAGATCACCATGATGGATTGTTACAAATGGCTTTATCCCTGAAATTTTTTAAAAATTTATCTTATTTTTTCATCAAAATAATGAGCTAAGCAGAAAAGTAAAAAATTGTTTTCTTTTTTCTTTCTTTTTTTTTTTACGTGTTACCTCTGCTTAAGAGGTTATCAATAATTGAGTTATAAAACTTGATTCCAGCTGAATTGGCACCCCCATATGTCCCATCTGTAACAACTCAAATCAAATCCAGAAATTAATGCATACAGTTGTAGCTAAATAAAAAATGGACCCAAAAAGGACCAAAACCTTATCAAAACCCATACTTGGAAGTATTCTGCTCCACGAAATGGAGAACCGATAAGCATCAACTCCTAAAGAATGGATCAAGCTGATGTCTTCCTTCAAATTAGTAAAGATGAGACCAACTCTTTTGTGAGAATAATGATGCTTTTTTCATACGATAAGTCTAGCTAACACATTGTTAAGGGTCTATCTGATTAATTTAATAAGTGAATAAGAAGATTAATTAGGTCCGTACCAAATAACGATGGTAATGGTCATCAGCTATATCTCCAGTATCGGTATTTTTTGTACCTGTTTTAATTTAATTAAGTATAAGCCGAAGTTACTTACATTAATTAGAAGGGGGAAAAAGGAATTGAACAAGTAGAATAATATTGATTTGTATGATCAAGTTCTATATTACAAACCTGTTTTATGAACAAAAACATCCCAATCACTTGGGCTTTTACCATCTTCAAGAATGGCACCTTCAATCTACAATCATATTTAACTTGCATGGTGTCATTTTGATTCAGACAGATCGTACTAGTTATTAAGAGGGAAAAATTTTTAGTAGTTATTTTTACTGGTTCCCGTGAAGAAACACTAGATAAAAAAAAAAATAAAAAAAATAAAAAACTTACTTGATATGCAGAGGTGGAAACACCAAAGAGAAAATCGTCTGGGAAATGGGATCTTTTGATACCTCCTAAGTTTTGTCCATTTCCTACGGTGGCAATTTCAGAAATGATGATAAAGAATACGAGGAAGAAAAGAGAAATGAAAGGGTGAGAGAAAGGAGTGGCGATTTTCATGGTTAGGTAGACTTGGGCTTTTTCGAGTTGAGTTTTTCCTTTGTAAAAAGGTTGGAAGTCAGTATTTATTACTAGCACGGAAGGAACCACGAGGACACAATTTGGAGTCATTATACTGTACACGTTAAGTGCATATAGGTATTTGCACTTAATGATAAAGGTTAACAACCGTAGAAGCTTAAACATCAACCAGGTAACTAACTAATTAATCATACAAAGTTCTTACAAACTGATTCTTGCCTCATAGAACTAACTGGTTCATGAAGAGGATAACATAGACATTGGTCCATATTATATGTTCAGAGATTTAAGAGTCATTACCCGGGGAAAGTCCATGGTTAAGTAATCTTTGCCCAAAAATTATCACTGCCAAGAACTCAAAAAGTTGTCATCACAGCCAAAGACAAGGGAGATCCTCAGGGGAAAATTGTAATTAGTTAGGAATGAAAGACCCAAAATCTTGTTAATTAATTACCTCTATCAATTGTTCAATGCCCCGGACCAGCGAACACTAGTTGAAGTGAATAATTTGTTGGTTCGGATGAGAAATTCGCAGAGGAAATTAACTGTCCAGCCGCTCTAATTGCTAGGTAGAGAAATGAGAGAGAAAAAAAGAAATGAAAAGAAAAACCTTTTTTTTTTGTAAAGTTTAGAGTACCTGGCAGTATGAAAGACTAGACGAAATATTTGTTTGCAATTTATGTTACTTATGGAAATAGATTAATAGATTAGATTATTTGAGAAAAAAAACTCCAACAGTATCTCCCCATCTACTTATAGTATATTCTCTTATCATTTCTACTCTCTTATTCTTTTGGTTTATTTCATAACAACAATGATATTTTAATCTATTATATAAGATAAGATATGATAAGCAAACTGGTAAAGATAACTCTAACTTTGCAAACGAATCTGTGATAGACAAACAGGAAAGATAACGCTACTTTTGACATTAATCCAAGTCTAATTAATGAGTTATGAAATATTTATACTTGACAGTACAAAAATGTTGAGTTATCCCAAAGAAAAATATAGTGAAAAAAAATTTAAATTACTCCCTCCGTCCCATAATTATTGTCCACTTTGCCCAAAAAATTTTGTCCCAAAATTATTGGCCAATTGGACTTTTTATGGATCAAATTACACATTTGTCCTTAGTAAAAAACATTATCCATAAAATCTTAGTGGTTAAACAATTACTTATGTAGGGGTATATCCGGTTGTTTAAGGCAAAATATAGTTAAGTTTGACCAAAAATAAAATCTTTCATTTTAGTAAAACTGGACAATAATTATGGGACAGAGGGAGTAACTCTTTTTGGTATAATAACGGAAACAAGGTCTAAATACTAGATAATAAAACCCCCTCAACATATTAATAATTCACTTTGATCACATCAAATCAAACCCCCACAAGCCACAACACATTTAGGTTTATTAAACTTCAATTTGCTAATTTTTTTTTTAGAATAAAAAAGAAATATATAGAAAATAAAAGAGACCAGAACCTAAAACATAAGAAATACTATTAAATCAGAGAAAATCTTAATAACTAATAATGTTTCAATCATGTAAATGAAATCACGGCCCTACTGTTTTTTCCTTATTTTCAAAATCCTGTGTTTGGTTGAGTTTTCAGATGCTTGAGTAAAGTAAAATGAATCCTAAAAAAATGTAGGTATGACCACGGTTTAAGAACCGTTGGTTAAGGTTATAAATCACCGGTTCACTATTTATAAAAGGGTGGAACTGAAACTAAGGGCTTGTTTGGACAAGTTTTGTTTTACTATTTTGTCTCATTTGACCTCTTAAAACACCTCTCAAACATAAAATCTAATACTATCCAAATAACTTTTTAATTTATTTTTTAAAATGTATTTCAAACATTATTTTTACATATTTTTCATCCACAACCATCGGACTACCTCCGTCACCACCGGCCGCAACCGAACCGCCGACCGCTGCCGCCGAGTCGGCAACCGACTTGCTGGATTCCGGCCAAATCGTCGGAATTCGGCCTGAATCCGGCCAGCCGGTTGCCGTCCAGCGGCATTACGACGGCTGGTGAGCGGTCCGGCAGCAGCAGTGGAGGTGGTCTGGTGGCGGTCTAAAAATATTATTATTTTATTTAGAATATTACCCAAACAAGTTTTTAAAGTTTATCTTAAACTATATTTTAAATCACATCTCAAACTCAAATCAAAAACTAAATAAAATGTTGGCCAAACAAGCCCTGATCCTTCAGGTTCCAGTTCATAACTGTTGATTTTGGTTTGGTTTCAGGTTGACACAGTCTTTGTTGGGTGATGGTTTATTTTCTAATTTATGTGATTTTTATTTTCATTTAGATTAAATTTTTTCTATGAAAAATTCTCCAAAAAAAAAATTCATCTTTTATTGGATTAATGATACTCATATTATCATTTAGTTTCACATCTACTGACAAATTAGAACGTTAAATAGTTAATGTATCAAATATTAAATAAATAAACATTGTGAAGCAATGAGGTGAGTATATACACACATATATGTAATATGTTGTCGATTTTAGTCTTTTAAATGTGCTAATATGAACTTGAACTTGAAGTGTTTAATGGAATAGAAAATATATGAAATATAATAATCTACATGATATAATTTTTGTTATTTTAATAAGTAAAGCCGACAGTTAATTGGTGATTTACAGTTTTAAACCGACGGTTCATGTTTTTTTTCAATGGATAAACATATCTAATTAATAGATTATATTTAATGAAAGTGTGGTTTCATTTATTCAAGGTCAAACATCATAGGAGTTTACAACACTGATCAAATTTTTTTTTCTCCCTTAACAACGGTAAATACAAACACAATTTTTCTGATCACCCTTAACTTCACATTTAAAACTCTGGAGACTTCCTGATGGGACTTGAGTCAAACACTCAACCTCACAGTGAGTCGGAGTGGTGACATCACATTCTCCAGGAATATATTTTTGGCAAGAATTTTGAGCATGGACTGAAGGAATTATTTTCTCAACTGTCAAAACAAAATTGAAAAAAAAAAAAGAAAAGGAGGAAGAACGGCATTAGTAGAAATAATCATTGAAAATTCCATAATAAATAGTTAAAGAAATAAGAGTTAAGGAAATAAGGAAATACTAGGAGCAAGAGTGAAAGAAATAAGAGCAACAAACACTATGAAGAACTTTGCCATCTCAAAAGCTATGCATAAATTACTTGTAGTTATTCTTCTTGTTGTGTTGGTGGTGGTGGTGATTAATGAATGGAGAAATATCGCATATTTATAGTGAAGTTTTCATTTAATGGCAAGATTTTATAATTATAATATTATGATTAGCGTGGTTTGTTAAATTAGCATATTATGGTTAACTCCTCAATACTAATCAGTGTTAATTTCAAAGTGATTATTTATCAATGATTATAATACATTGTTTGTTAGTTGCTGAATATTGTAGAAGAAGTCCTAAAGATTATTTAAAATTTAAATAAGTGAAGATTTTAGTACAAATTCCAATTCAAACTAAATAGCGAAAATTAGATGTTAATTAATTAACATAAAAATACGTAAATACCTTATAATATTCTACGAGGGTGACAACGATTTACAAAGAGGAAAAACAGTTGCAAATACTTTTACATATTGTAATAGTTTATGTGTTGTTAGATACTCCCTCCGTCCCATAGTTATTGTCCACTTTGCCCAAAAAATTTTGTCCCAAAATTATTGTCCAATTTGACTTTTTATGGATCAAGTTACACATTTGTCCTTAGTAAAAAACATTATGCATAAAATCTTAGTGGTTAAATAATTACTTATGTAGGGGTATATCCGGTTGTTTAAGGTAAAATATAATTAAGTTTGACCAAAGATAAAATCTTTCATTTTAGTAAAACTGGACAATAATTATGAGACGGAGGGAGTAATAAAATTTATAGGTCCATTTCAGGAAAAAAAAATTCCTTTTTTAGACGTGGAAACAAAAAATAATACTCAAACTGAACTAAAAATGAACTTTTCAGTTTGAATTGGTCAACCAAAATTATTATCCAGTTTGAATTTTTTAATTTTAGTACAAATTGAAACTAAAAATGAAAACTTAAAGTGATAATAATTTTGGAACAAGAAGAGTAACAAACCAACTCCAAACTATCACCGACTGTGTTGTCGGCTTCATTGTGCCGACAATGACAACACAAACTTTTTACTTAATTAATCTTAAGCTCATTCCCCTATCTCATGCAATGGCAGCGAGTTTAGGTTTTCTTACAGGTGCTAGGAAACAATCGAATCTTCAATCGTATATACCAAATTAGGAAGCGAGATCCAATTTAATTTGTTCATGATGTGAGTACTCTTGCAGAAGAACTTGACCAAGCAAGTTCTCTCATTCGACTAGGTTTCAAAACTTCAATGTTTTTCATTAAAAAAAAAAAAGAACTCTATGTTACTTTACTCACATTAACAGGTTAGAAAAGGAGGTTGTGGACCACTGAAAGTTCAGTTCACGAGTCGATCGATCGACTTGGCTATTGGGTTAACTCCATGACAAAGGCGACGATTGTGTTGTGCATCAACTTGACCAGAATTAATTGTTGGGCAAGGTAGTTTTCTTAATATTCGACAAGTTGATTATTATATTTCAGCTCGTGCAAATGGTTTGTTTTACCAAATTTTGATCTCATTCACTGATTCGTGGAAACCTAGCCACACCATAAAGTTGACAAATGTTTCGTCGACTTAATAGTCGGGGTATAAAAATCAATGTCCAAGTACACGAGGTTGGCCTCTTTAAATTTTTTTTATTTTATTTTTTATTTTATATTACTTTTTGTTATGTTTTCCTTTCTTCTTCGTGTGCGCGTGTACTGGGTGGGGTGGGATGATATGTGACAATACTTTTGTTTTGCCCTTTTTTTGGACAGTAAGAGAGGCCATTGTCAAGCTACAAGAAATTAGAATATTTTGTGAATAAGAAATCAACCGGAGGATGAAACAAACAATGCAACCTTATGGAGCCCCGAAAAACATTTTCCGCCAAGTAATCTATGGAAAAATTTGCTTCTCTGTATGTATGATTCAACACAACAAAGTTTCTTGTTAACTTGGTTGTTAGGTTAAAAAGCTCGATCATGAGTTTGACAGTTGGTCGATCACCTACAATAATAGTCGATACAAGTGTTATTGATACTATAAAAATATACACTTTGGTCATTGGATTAAGTATCAAGATCCACAGTTATGTAGTTTCAGTGGCGGAGCCAGGAATTTAGGTTTTGGGACCTTGACAATTGACCGACAGCTTTAATTCTTAGTGATTAAGGTTCAATTTTCTTTAATCCAAAGAAAATATATAGGGCTTATATATAGAACCTCTTATATTGAGAGTTCTATCAATATATCACAAGTTGTTGAACAATTTTGCCCTTAAGCATTAGCTAAATGCCATACTTAGACAGCATAAAGTTTTGCTTAATGTCTTAAATATTAACAAACCTTTCTAGTGGTATACAAGAAGCAATACTTTATTTTATACAAGCTCAATCTTTTGACCATATTTCACATAGATTCATATATACTAGAATACATGTATATAAACTATAAACGTATGCATTAATTGATCTTTTGATATCAATTTACATACATCACACTAAATTTAGTGATCTCAATTAAAATCATACAATTATGCAAGTTGCATACATCATATCAAACTTTTAACTATATGTGCATATTACTTTGAGAAAAAGTTCCCTTTAACTCTTAACATATTGTATGATAAGTTTTATGGAAATCACTCAGGTTTCAATTCAATGATTGGGTCTTCTAGGAATTTTCTCTATATAGCAAGGTAGAGTATGCGTTATTGTATCACACTGTCTCTCAATTCCTTTTCAAAAAAGACATTTTTTTACCATGTCTTTAATCTCAAACTTTATAGATAACAATTTCATAGTTTCTAAGACTTGTTCCAATTTTATATATACCAAAAATATTTACTTGTTATCTACATCAAAACATATAATGACCCATTTGTCATTTGAATGTTTCTTCAATATGCACATGTTTGATTCATGTATATCGAATCAACACACATGCTTTCATGTCAAAAGATAATTTTACAAATTAGAGTTGCTATGTACAACACATAAAATATCATAATCCTCATATAATAATGACAACTTGGCATATTCATAATGTATGTTGATATCATAATATATCATAAGACCTCATATATGACTCTACACAAAAAAGACACAATTTTAACTAGTATCTTTTCAATAACAACCTTGGGGTTTTCACTTTTGGAATGACTAGATATAACCTTTCATTTATATTTTTTTCATTCACACCCCCTGGTTTCACTTTACCTTTTGGATGACTTCACATGATTTTGACTCATGTCTTAATTTTCAATTAAAAATACCAGACATCACTTTATGTTGATGCCTCTATACTTGCCATGATTAGACACAAGTTTTAGTTTGTGTCATTTCGCCATGAGTCTCTAGACAGAATTGTTCATTATTGTCCTTTTATTTGGACTCACTAGACACACCCTTTAGTGTATCTCTCCATCCAAATAAATTCAAAAAGTCACAATAATTCATGAACAACACCTTTTGAGGTTAATGATTACTAATAGTTTGTGTCACTTCATGAAAATTATTCATTCATGCGACATATTCAATTTAATCATGAATAAGGCATTACATATACAAAAAACAATTAACTCTTAAATTGTTTTATTATTTTTAAAAAGTAAAGATCGTATTTTTGTATGAATCATACTATGTATCACATGAAATTATCATATAAATTGCAAATTCATTTAAGTAATTAAATGTTCATCATGTAACAAACACATAAACACCAACCATTTGCTCTTTTGAAATCAAAATTTTAAATTTGATTTACCCAAATTCAAACAAATGATATGTGATGCACTCATAAAAATTCTACACACAAGAATTTATTATTTTATTTTGTTTGGTTTTTCTTAAGTTTCTGTCATCGACTTTTCTATCGACTTTATCCAAGTGACGATTAAATTGACAGGGCCAAACAGCCAGATACTTCGATGGATGTCGACTTTACTTCAGTGGACAAACAAGTCGACAATACCAAACAAAACATATAATAAATTCCAGCAGATGTCCAATTTTCTGTCGACATTCTTTTATTGATAACAAGGTTGACACTACTTCACAGAAAGTTTATAACATGCAATCAAAGCACTTCATTGCTGCATCACATAGATGCCAATTTTGGCATTTCCATTTCAAGCATGGTAACACATGGCCAAATTCTCTATCAAACCTTTTATGATAAATATTTTCTTAATTCATCATCACATTAATTAAGCATTTTATGTTGATGGAAACCACTCACATGGGCAATCAACATATTAAGCATAGTAAATTTCTTTTATATGCAAAAGCTCATAAATTTATAACCATGTTATATTCGAGTATAGATCATGTCACTGTATTCATTTATTTATCAAATAAATACATACCATGAACTTTGAATGTCACAATTCACTAGTAAAATATATTTCTTACTTTGATGACAAGGTCCATTGTATTCTATCATTACCCTTTCCATTGAATCCAATGATTTGCAACCCTTTCATTATTTTCGTGTGCAACGAAAATATCCTTGCGTGATTCTTAAAGTACTAGCCATTGCTTAACATAAAATTTAGCCTAAAGATTGTTAGAATTTTACCTCAAGAATAGTGGACAACAATGGCTGCACTAGATCAAGGAACAAAAGAAAGAATATATGGTTAGGATAAAAGAAAGTTTTGTTTCCAAGTCACAAGTAAACTTGCTTTCCTTTAGGCTAAATTTGCACACTATATAGTGCAATTATCTAGGCAAATTTCCTATGAGAGAAAATGGAGATCATGTTGTTTCACTATGCACTTTAGTGAACCAACAACCTAATACAAGGATAAGAAATATCATTGGAAATATTCCAAGTATTTGGTGATTTCATTGTTCACTAAAACCATCCAAATGATCCTGGTTTATAGAGTTTAGGTAACTCTTGAGGTTTAGACATAACCCTTGGTTATGGTCATAGATGTAACTTTTCGTTAATGTCTTTTCATATGGAGTCAATAGGCACAACTTATTAGTTGTGTTCCTGCAATATATTGGAAACCAATAATAGGCACAAATTATTATTTGTATCCTACAATATATTGAAAATAACTCCAACAGATTGGAGCAGGTGAGCAACGAGAGGGGTTGTACTTCTTTAAGGCTATTGAAACTGCTGCCGGTTTACAGATTGCTGAGATCTCCTCTGTTGATTTGTGGCATCAGCGACTGGGACATCCTTCTCTTAAGGTTCTCGAGTTGCTTCCTTCTATTGGTTCTCGCAAGAATAGTGGTTTTTCAAATAAGGCTTGTGATGTGTGTTTCCGAGCAAAACAATCTAGGGAAAATTTTCCTCTTAGTACCACTAAAACTCTTGTCATTTTTTATTTGATACATTGTGATTTGCGGGGACCCTATCGTATCCCTACTTTTTCTGGTGCTCGTTATTTCTTAACTGTGGTTGATGTCTTTTCTCGTGTCACGTGGATATTTTTGTTTTGATAAGAAAGGAGTTTTTTCTACCTTGTGTAAATTTTTTGCCTTGCTTGAGCGCCAATTTAGTGAATGTATTAAAACTGTTCTGAGTGACAATGGTACTGTATTTCTGTGCATGTGTGGTTATTTTGTTAAGTATGGAATTTTTCATGAGACTTCTTGTGTGGGTACTCCTCAACAAAATGGCTAGGTAGAACGAAAGCATAGGCATATTCTGAAGGTTGCTAGGGCTTTGTGTTTTCAAGCACACTTACCTATTGAGTTTGGGGGAATGTGTTTTAACAGATGGTTATTTAATCAATCATACTCCCTCTAGTGTCCTCCATGGCCGAACTCCGTATGAAGTTTTATATGGCAAATCACTTTCTCTTTCTCACCTACGGGTGTTTGGATGCCTATGTTATGCTCATAATGAGGTGCACAAAGGTGACAAATTCTCTGGTAGGAGTCGTAAATGTGTTATCCATATAAGAGGAAGGGTTGGAAGGTTTATGATCTGGAAATTGGTGAATTTTTTGTTTCTTGTGACGTCATTTTCTCTGAGTCTAAGTTTCCTTGCTCCTCTTCACCTCCTTCTAATGGCAATCCTCTTTTGGTTGATAATTCTGTTTTCTTGGATGATGGTGATTCTTCGAGCGATTATGTGGTACCACCTTCTGATGTACCTCATTTTTCTGAGCCTCCTATTTCTACATCGGTTCCAATATTTCTGAGTCTATCTCTATGGATGCACCTAGTTTTCTACCTACTTCCCTGGACAGGGAGGCCTCTTCTTCTACTGGGCAACAGGAAGAAATTCTAGGTCGTGGGCATCAGTCCAAGTTCTGCTCTGCTCGTCTCACTGGTTTTTTGTCTCACACTATTGCCTTACCTAGCCCCTCTCCACACTCATCTGCTTCACTCGTCTCCTTAGGTGCGTTTTATCCTATACATAAGTATGTCACTTGTGATTCTTTTTCTCTACAACATTGTGTTTTTCTGGCCAATATCACTGCAGGAATTGAACCTCGGACTTTTGTTGAGGTTGTGAAGGATGTCTGTTAGCGCACTGCCATGCAGCAAGAAATCCATGCCCTAGAACAAAATTATACTTGGACCATTGACTCGCTCCCTCCTGAAAAGCAGGCTATTTGCTGCAAATGGATGTTCATAATGCTTTTTTACATGGTGATCTTGCCAAAGAAGTCTACATGAAATTGCCTCATGGTTTCCTCTCTTCCCAATCCGGCAAAGTGAGTCGGTTTTGCCGGTCTCTGTATGGGCTACATCAAACTCCTCGCTGTTGGTTTACCAAATTAGCTACCCCTTTATGCCAGTATGGTTTCCGACAATCTCATTCAAGTTATTCTCTTTTTACACTGCATCGTGACACTCTATAGCTCAATGTCTTGGTTTACGTGGATGATCTCATCATTTTTGGCAATGATGGTGGTGCTATCCAACGTTTCAAGGATTACTTGAGTCATTGTTTTCATATGAAGGATCTTGGGGTCTTGAAGTATACTCTGGGGATTGAAGTGGCTCGTAACCCTTTTGGTATTTTTCTCTGTCAGTGCAAGTACACCTTGGACATTATCTCTGAGGTTGGTCTATTAGGCACTAAGCCAGCTAGTTTTCCTCTTGAACAGAATCATCAGCTTCCACTCGTCACTACTATGCCTCTCTCTGAACCAGAACGATACAGGCGTCTGGTTGGTTGCACAGTTCATGCAGAAACCTATGCAAGCTCATTGGGATACGGCATTGCGTGTTGTTCGTTACTTGAAGGGAAACCCTGGTCAGGGCCTTTTTCTCAATGCCGCGTGTGATTTGCATCTTTCTGGCTAGTGTGACATTGATTGGGCCAGTTTTCTTACTACCAGTCGTTCTTTAACGGGTTGGTTAGTTCAGTTAGGCCAGTATCCTATCTCTTGGAATATCAAGAAACAACAAATGGTTGCTCTTCTTCTGTTGAATCTGAGTATCATGCCATGGCTTCTACTGTCTATGAGTTGAGGTGGCTTAAGGGTTTGTTACTATCTACGAGTGTCTCTCATTCACAGCCTGCAAGACTCTTTTGTGATAGTCAAGCTGCTTTGTACATTGCTGCTAATCCGGTTTTTTATGAACGCAAAAAACATATTGAAGTAGACTGTCATTTTGTGTATAATGAAATCTCCAATGGTACTATATGTCCGAGCTATGTGCCTATCTGTGTTCAGTTGGCTGATATTTTCACAAAATGACAGTCGAAAAATCCCAGTTTGATTACTTCGTTGGCAAGTTGGGCATTCGCGATCTTCATGCGCCAACTTGAGGGGTATTACGGATTAGGGTTTAGTAAATATGATGTAAATATATAATTACCAAAATTACTAGAGGTAAATTAATTTTCCATACTTTACGGTGATTTACCACCGTTAAAATGTGTATAAATCAAACCCTAAGTTGTAAATGAATGGCAAGAAAGCCTAGCCGTCTTGGAGGCTTTTCTCTACTCCTTCGATCTTTTCTTGTTATACTGTGTTGCTCCCCCTTTACGCCAACAAATTGAACAACGGGAAATATTGAATCAAAAAAAGAAATGATGGATCATATGAAAGATACTCGAGGATGCTGGATGCATAATCCAAGTCAAAATGTACTACTCTGAGTCCTGAGTGTCCCCTGAAAATTTCGTTCTCATCGGGTTGCTTAATTAACTACAAGCAAACATAATCCTAAATGGCTTCAATAAAGTATGAAAACAAGCAAACACACTAGCTAGATCGTTTTCGATTACTTGCTTATACTTTTCTTGAATATGCCAGTGTATCCACCTGAAAAATAATCATAATGTAACCTCTTGCAGTTAACATCGGCGTCGCAGACTTGATGACCCCAATCAAGCAACACTAGGCTCTCTTCCATGGTAACTAACTTAACAAATGACCACTTCATTGATTGCAAACGGCATCGCTTCTGGCCCTTGAAATCCAGAGAGACTAATTGATCATTATCCAGCAATAAAAAGTTGGAGTTCATTCCAATTCCTACCAGCTGTGGCAGAAATGTGTCACCAAGATCAATGGTGTGCATCCTGGTCCAGGATTCTTCGGCCCGATATATCTCCATGACCCATATGGATAACTTGCAAGCCGTTCTGTCGCGTTCAAACGTAAAAATTGCAAGAGATCCCTTATGAACATCCATAGTTCTATCGATCAAATGCTGCCCCTGAATTTTTTCTGGCAATATCATCACCTGAAATTCATGATTAGACAAATCAAATAACAAAACTCCATGCTTACCTCCAGGAACAAATGCAACCCAGTGAAATGCCCTGTGAAAAAAAGCACAAGGCCCTTTTATACGAAAACTTGCCGGAGCCGGATGCCTTATCCCCTGCCACTCGCCGGTGCTTAAAGTATACAGAGCAACCGAGCCGCCGTTAGACATGATCCTTACCAACTTGTAATCATTATCAATCTGATCAAATCCAAACCCAAATGAAGCCCGGAAATTACTGGACCAAGCACTTGAAACTGAGGGTGGATTAACAAACAGGGATTTCTTGACGATTGGATTCCATAGTATTATAACAGGGTCGGGGCGGCAACAATACCTATCATCATCATGGAGGCAAATTAACCCATTAGCGCAGCCGATTACTGTTTTTGGAGAACTAAATGGACCTTCAATCTTTGAAAAATTAAAATCGTCACCATCACATATGAACGCACTCTGTTCTATTTCGAATAATGATTTGGTGATGGTGGGTGTCCCAAGAAGAATCTGGATTTTCTTCTTTCGGGCATCATCATCAGTTGTGTGGAGCGATTTGGAAGTGAATTGAGGGCTAGTGATGTGAGAGTACCATGATTTGCATACGATCTTGAATCGAAAAAGGGGCCTCAGAGATAATCTCTGGAGGATCTTGAACCACAATTCTTCGGGTATGAAAAGGGACATCTTTCTACGTTCCTTTTTATTTTCCATTAAATTTCAACCTTTCTTTGTGTCTCTACTGAAATACAATATGCTTTATGTTAACAATAGCTTCACTAATCTGATACTTATTGCATAATTTTCTGCTTTAGGGGGAGGGTTTTACAGTTTTGAAATCCTAAGTACACACGACTCAAGGTGTTAAAGACTTCGGCTGGCAACCAACTTGGTTATACCCCAATCACAACCTACCTATACTATGTTACTAGGGTTATAATAGAGTAACAATATTCTTCTATACAAATATAACTCTTCTCCACAAATATAACTCTACTAATAACTCTACTTACATGTTTATCTAGTTGGCATTCCACGTCACCTTCCTAATTATTATTTTTTCTTTTCATTAAAAATAAAATCGACTTTTTTATTTTTATTAAAAAATAGAATCAAATTTCAGTCGAAACTTTCAAGTTTCATCCACCTCAACTTTCACTACTGTGTCGCAGAAATCCTCAAACTTCAATCTAAATTATATTTTTTCTTTTCATTAAAAAAATATAATCTATTATTTTTTCTTTTTAGTAAAAAATAGACTCCAGTTTCAATCGAAACTTTCAAGGTTCATCCACTTCCCCCATATCACCACTGTGTAGCAGAACCAGGCAAATTATCTGGTACACCCGGGGGTACGGTGTCCCCCCATGCGCGTGTACCTCACTCTCTTACAATAGCGTTAGTCTGTCATTATAATTCAGCTTTCTTTTTCTTTTTCTTTTTTTTTGAAACGTAGGGTTATATAAATAACCGAATTCATTCAAATTTGTAAAACTTTGTGATAGAGTATTATTGATGGGCGATGGTCGGCGGCGATCGAGGCGTTGAGGCAGCAATGGGAGTCGGCGATCGAGGCGTTGAGATGGACACGGCCGGCGGCGATCGAGTCTTTGAGACGTCGACGGCATTCAGCGATCGAGGAAAGGTTCCGATTCCACCAGAGTGGCAAAACGGTGATTGGATCGACGATATGCTTAGTTCAGATCGAGTGATGAGTTATGTCATTGATGATTCCGGCTTGATGAATGCGGAATGTAGTGGTAGAAAATCCATCGAACAATCTTACTGTGCCAGCAAATCAACGCAAGGTGACAGTTCTGTTGTAGATCAGCTGGAATCAGGTAATCAATCAAGTTTTTTTCACAGTTCTGTTTTGTTAATATGAAGTGGATAAGCAGTTATGCTGTGTTGGATATCCAAAATGTTTGTACTGGATATCCAAAATGTTTGTACTGGATATCCACTTTATTTGTGCTGGATATCCAGCTTATGTGTACTGGTTATCCAACTAATTTACATGCGTATCCAAATTTTATTTGCTGGATATCCAACATTTTTGAGTTGTTTATATTGAATTGGTGTTTTTTCACAGTTCGGAGTGTACTGTTTGTGAGAGAATAATCAATCTAGTTTTTTCACAGTTCTATTTTTGATAATATTGTATGAAGTGGATAAGCAGTTATGCTGTGTTGGATATCCAAAATGTTTACTGGATATCCACTTTGTTTGTGCTGGATATCCAGTTTATATGTACTGGTTATCCAACTGATTTACATGCGTATCCAAATTTTATTTGCTGGATATCTAACTGATTTGTACTGGATATCCAACATTTTTGAGTTCTTTATATATAATTTTTGTATCAAAGATTTTTTTAAAAATTTTTTGTTTTTCTATTTATCTCATTTTTTGTAAAAGAGCATATCAATGAGTTGGGGGATGATGTGATGCTGGATGATGCTTTGCGCATGGAAGTTACATCTGCTCTGAAGGGTAGGTTTTCTAACTTGTTTATATGTGTTTAAATTTTTTTCTGATTTGTTTATCCATTGTGTTAATACTGATTATCCGACTGCATGGTAATGGTTATCCAACCATCTCTTTTGTTTTTCTTAGAATGTGGAGAAGATAATAGCGGCAATGAATTGGGAGTTGATAATGTGATGGTAGAGGAGGATGCGTTGCACAAGGAAATTTCATCTGTGACGAAGAATAATGATTTGGCTGTTTTTACTTTAGTTGGTAAGACGGCAAGAAGTGAGAAAGAAGCTTATGAATATTATAATGATCATGCCCGATTGATTGATTTTAGTGTGAGAGTGGGAAAATAGAAGTTTAGAGGTAAGACTGATAAAGTTAGGATGAAGAAGTTCTGTTGTAACCGCGAAGGATACAAGAGATCCAGTGGAAATGGTGATGTGTGCCATGAGAGGATTAATTTTCAGTGTGGGTGTCCAGCTTATATCCATTTTACTGTTGACAAAGATGGCTTGTGGACCTGTACAAAGTATCTGGTTGATCACAATCATGATCTTGTGCCGAATGAAATAATTGGACTTCTTCGATCTCAACGTGAAGTAGATGAAAATGATATGAAGATAATCAGAGACATGACAAGGAGTGGCATCCCTTTGGTTGATTCATATAAGTTTGTGGAAAAATTACACGGGAGAAGTCCGAACATGAAGTATGCTTTGAGAGATGCCTACAATTATGAGCGTCCTGGTGTTGGATTTGGAGGTGGCGATTTTAATCAGCTCATGAAGATTTTTTGGGACAGGAAGGAAACTGAAGAAGATTTCTTCTTTGATTTTGACTGTGATGAGCAGGGTAGGCTGTGTATTTTCTTCTGGAGGGATGGCAGAATGCGAAAGGATTATGATTTGTTTGGTGACTTGCTTGTGTTTGATACAACGTATCGAACAAACAGATATGGAATGATCTGTGCTCCGTTTGTGGGTATGGATAATCATAACAAGAATGTCATGTTTGGTTGTGGTTTTGTGTTAAACGAGAAAGAACCCTCTTTTGATTGGTTGTTCAAGCAGTTTTTGAAATCAATGGGAGATAAGCAACCACAAACCATAATGACAGATCAAGCACCTTCCATTGCTGCAAGTATTCGGACATGTTTTCCAAGTTCTCGGCATCGTCTCTGTATATGGCACATAGGTGAAAATTCAAGAAAGACAATTGGTCATTTAAGGAACAAGCCAGATTTTGTTAAGAACTTTAATTATCTGATGAAATACATTTCAACAGAAATCGAGTTTGATGTATTATGGAGGAGGTCAGTTTGACAATATTTTTATTATTATTTTGATCATTTCCATGATTAAGAGTGTCTCTTATTTTTTGTTGTTGTGTGGGTATGTGTTAGTGGTCATGCATGAGCTTCTTGATGATTACTTATAGGTAGGTACGTTCTACAACTATGATGGATAACCAGCAAAATAATGTATGGACAAGTAGCCGCATATAAGCACAACTAAAAAAGGGCACGGATAACTAGTTTACAGATTGTGGATAACCATCCATAATGGTCGGATGACTAGTTTACAGATTCTAGATAACCAACAATTATGACTGGATAACTAGTTTTTAGCCATTTTGGATAACTATTTTACACATTGTGGATAACCAGCAATTATCTCTGGATAACCACCCGTTATGGCTGGATAACTAGTGGAAAGGCTTTGTTGGCTGGATAACTATATGGATAATCTAACTATTTTTCTTTTTATGCATGTGTTTTATATTGTTGTGCACAGATTATTGGATGAGTATGATTGTCATGATGACAAATGGCTCAATGGTATTTATGATGTGAGGTATATGTGGTGCCCTGCATTTAGCAAAGATTTTTTTTCTGGTGGTACCTTGTCTTCACAGAGGAGCGAGTCAACAAATAATGCAATTTGTCGTAAAATGAAGGCCACATCATCGTTTTGTGATTTCCATGAAATTTTCTCTAATGTTGTACACTGTTGGCGGGTAGCTGTGAGGGGTGAAGATCTACGCTGTAGCCGGGAAACATCGATTCATATCTTCCTGGTGACCCTTTCTGGAGAGCATTCGCAGAGTGTACACAGTTGAAGCATTCCGGGAGGTTCAACAGTTGCACAAAGATGGGATGTTATGCAGGCAGGAGCAGTTAGAGGTCTCAAATGATGGCAATATTGTGACGTATAATGTTTGGCGGTTTGGGATAGAGCACTTTAAGCATGTGGTTGTATATGACACTAGGTTACAGAGATTCTCATGCACGTGCAGGTACTACTCTGAGGTGGGCATGCTTTGTTGCCACATTCTTCGAATCTGTCACGTAACCTCTGTTGATGAGTTTCCTAAAGATTATATATGTATGAGATGGACAAAAGGTTATGGTGCCAGGTCAAGCATAGCTAATGAGGGAGATGGAAAAGCTGCTGGGCCATTGCTGTGGAAGGCACTAATTATGAGACGATTTTCAGACTTGGTGTATGCAAGTGAATATAACAAAGATGCAAAGAAATGTTGTGACGAGGCGGTTGACAGGCTTAAAGAAGCACTCGGCAGTTTCATTGGTTCAAATAATAATGATGAGTCTGTAGACAATGATGGTGTTATAAAGAATCCGGCTGTAAAGAGGAAGA
The DNA here is from genome assembly GCA_949775105.1 of Oldenlandia corymbosa var. corymbosa. Lineage (NCBI taxonomy): Eukaryota > Viridiplantae > Streptophyta > Magnoliopsida > Gentianales > Rubiaceae > Oldenlandia > Oldenlandia corymbosa. The sequence goes on along the minus strand of OX459118.1, from coordinate 11,997,989 downwards.
AGTTTGGTCCCAGGAACGAACGTCCTAAAAGCATTGTTGAGAAGGCATGTAACAAAGTCAGAGGCAGGAAAACAAATGCAAGAATTGCTGCTGACCGAACAAGAGCTTCAGTTACATCAAACCTGCATTATCAAAGCATGCCATTTCCTTATCCAAAGGGAGCTGCTCAAGATTATTCAGGCTCAGGAAGTTTTGTTGGTGTGAATGCTTCCCATCAAAGCATGCCATCTTTGAACGTAAATTCTGGTGGATTCTCATTTGCTAATCCAAGCGTAGCTGCCCAGGATTTTTCATGGGCAGGCGCTTCCACTTGTGTGAATGCTTCTGATCAAAGCATGCCGTTCATCAACCAAAATTTCGGTGGATTCTCATTTCCAATTCCCAAGGGAGCTGGCCAGGAGTTTTAAGGCGCAAGCACTTCCACTGCTGTAAATCCTTCTCATCAAACATGACATTCATGAATCAAAACTTTGGTGGGTTCTCATTTCCTAACCAAAGGGAAGCTGCCAGGGAGGCTGGAGCGCAGCGTTTCTTCAACAAGATGTTTTATTAGTATTTAAACTTGATGTTGAAATGAACAGTATTGATGGTGTAAAGATTTTTATTTAAAAAGTATTATTTATTTTAAATTGCAGTATTATACAACCAGCTTGAACTGGCTATCCATTTTGTTTGTACTGGATATCCACCCATTTGGTTTGTATGCCTATCGAACTTGTTTGTAGTGGATATTCATTTCGTTTGTACTGGATATCCAACTCACCTGTACCGGATATGCAACTTTAAATGCACGTAGATATTACAAAAAAAGACATGAACACGTTGAACACAGTTTCTTCATAACTAATATCATTGGATAACCAGCATAGATAACATGGATAACCAGAATATGGATAAACAGTATTGAGGTTTTGGATAACAAGTATAATCTCATGGATAATCAGGTTAAAGACTGTACTTGCATTTTTTTTTACTGGTATCATGATCATGGATAACCACTACAAACGGTTGGATATTGCTATCATTGGCTGGATAACCAGTACAAAAGTCCTGGATAACCAATTCAGAGCGTTGGATAATCAGCAAAGAAATATTTAATAAGCAGGATAACATCATAGGATAAGCAGTTTAATAAAGAAGTAGAAAGACCAAGAAATTGGGACACTCAATTTTTGTTGTTTGGCAATTTACATAAATATTTGGAAAAACCAAAATACATTGAATCAAAACTTTGGTGGGTTCTTATTTCCTAACCGAAGGGAAGCTGCCAGAGAGGATAACCAGCATAGATAATCTGGATAATTAGTACAATGTCCTAGGATAACCAGTAATATCATTGGATAACCAGCATAGATAATCTGGATAACCAGTACAAATTCCTAAAAGTGTGTTAATGTCTCCCAGAAGTAACATGCTCTAATGATGAAACTGGTTTCTAGATCCGGCGATGTACTTGAGTGTGTGATTTTCCTGGTAGGAACACTATACAACAGCAAATGTCGATTATCGTATCCTTTGAGAATGAATTGTCCTGCTGGAGATGATTTGTTGCTTAGAAACACTGGATAAAGCTAATCATGACGGAAATGTAATCCCTGTGGAACGTGTGTGTTCACATTTGGGAATTCACGGGTCTCAAATATGCAATCCCATGTGGAAGTATCTGGATCCCATGCCCACATCTCACAGTGATGATTCTGAGTAATCTCGTACTCATCTATTACACACAGTCCCCTGGAAGTCCAATATTTTCACTTGGAGATTCATATGAGTAGGATAAGTGGGGTTAAAGAAGTTTGGAGATGAAGGGCAGTTTATGGTTTGGAATTGTTGAGTGTGGTAGTCAAACACAACCAGCAACTCTTGAGGTGTTGCTATTTCAGAGGATAGTTTGTTTACACGCCAGTACACGAATCTATCAAACCAGGTTCCATCAGATACAAGGCGAGGACATACATTGCAAAGTGTTTTCCATTCCCCTCTATCAATACTTGAACAACTTTGAAAAGAAAAAATGCAGCCTTGCATGCTTTTTCCATCGGCAATAAGGGCCATGAAAACGTAAGTTTTTGAGGATGATACGTACCCAAATGCTGTTTCACAATTGCTGAGAAGGACATCATATGGCCATTCAATTGTTGCAAGTTGTGTTGTCTTTGGGTTCAAGAATTTGATTTGAGAGCTGGTTTGCAGACAGACCAAATCTGTGGTGATAGGCATGAGTTTATGGATGCCGTCGTCACCCATCGACATTTCTTCTTGCAATCGTATGTGGTTGCATGGGTTATCCATTTGCACTTTTATGTTGGTGGCAATTAGTTTGTCTTGCAACAGGTGATCTTCTTGGCTTGTTTGAGTGAAAACAAGGATGTTGTTTTCACTTGCAGGGTAGCTCATCTCACGTTTTCTAAGAACAAATTCCTGTCTTTTCGTCATTTCTTCCCAAGCTTGGCTGACACGACGGAACTCCCCAATCTTTTCCAATGACAGATTAATGAACATATTATCAAGCATATCGTGATGGATATACTCATAATAGCTGGGGGACATTTGTTTGGTGGTGGAATTTGAGGAAATTTTTTCGTTTTTCATTTTTTTTCTGGTTGTTGGATGCTCAAATCAGGCATTCTGCGATATGTGTAGATGAAGGAGTTTTATAGAAATGCTCTATGTGGAGATGTCAGGGAGTTGTATAGAAATATTGTATGTGAAGATGAGGTAGTTTATAGAGAGGTAGTTTGACGGATTAACTACCCATCCATTCCTATGTTTTTTCACAAATCAGTGTCTTTTCACTCTCTATTCATTAACCGTCATTGTTATAATCAAGAAACTCATTTAATGACAGTTATGTAACTGATCCTCCTTATTCAATCCATTACATGTAAAAACGTGTGGCTCTGTAACTACCCATTAGATCATGGTGGATGTACTCTGCACAAACATGAGCATCTTCAGTTTTCTTTTTCTATTTATACTTCTTCAATCTTTTAAATTCTATTTATTTACAAAACGTCTGGTTTTCAGTTATACATAGTAACATGTTCCACACTGTGGATAACCAGTCTGGACATAGTGGATAACCAGTATTGATTATCCTTAAATGAGTTACATAACTGGCTGGATAACCAGTACAAATGTCCTGGATAATCAATTCAGAGCATTGGATAATCAGCAAAGAATAAAAAAAAAGTGAATTTTACTGTGGATAACCACTAGGGATAACCAGCATTTTTTCATAATGAATAAAAACAAAGCAAATTTTATACCCATAAAAAAGGGAGAGAGTAGGTGAATGGTTGAAGGAATGGTACATTATCCCACACACTCAATTATGATTGAATGACGTTTTCAGGCGGAGGATTCTAAGGGATAATTATTACTATGATTGCCCGGCCGCCGTTTGGAAAACGTGCGCACTAATGGGGCAGGTTTTCCAGAATTTGGGCGGGATTCTGAAGCGGGTCGCGTTCCCGGGTCAGGTTTTGCCCGCGAGTTAAGTCAGACGGCCTGCCCCTCATTCATTTTTTGTTCTCCATCATTTGGCAAACTTCCCCTCATTCTTTTTAAACACTGTTTATGAAATTTGCCTTGTTCAGCATGTGGGCGGCGCAACCGCGGGCACCGGCACAGCCAGGTCGTTTAGTTTATTATCACGGGGAGATTTATACAATTAATTTGTGTCCCCTCCTAACGCAATAATACACTCTCCTTACACACACACGAAAAAAAGATTACCTTAGCTACATTGGCGTGTTCGGCAGGGCGGTGCAGCCGAGGCAGGTTGGTGACCTGCGATTCCGGTAGCCGCGGGAGTCATTTAGATTATCATGGAGGGCGAGCCCCCCAATGAATATGCCGTTTGGATTGCAGTATTGAGGTTTTGGATAACATGTATAATCTCATGGATAATCAGGTTAAAGACTGTACTTGCATTTTTTTTATTGGATAATCACTATAAAACATTCGTTACATATGGATAAGCAGTATTGAGGTTTTGGATAACAAGTATAATCTCATGTATAATCAGGTTAAAGACTGTACTTGCATTTTTTTTTACTGGATAATCACTATAAAATATTCAGATAATCAGGTTTAACAAGATGGATAACTGGTACAATGATCATGGATAACCACTACAAACGGTTGGATATTGCTGCACATTGGCTGGATAACCAGTACAAAAGTCCTGGATAATCAATTCAGAGTATTGGATAATCAGCAAAGAAATATTGAAGCTAGATAACTAGTAGAAAAATCCTGGATAACCATTACAAAATGATCCGGACTACAACAGTCAATCAATTATACAAGACAACATAATGACAGTTCATTTAACCCATCCCTGAATTTTTCTGTCATTGTAGTAAGATTTGCTGCTCAAATCAACATGATCTGGAATTTCTTTTGGTTCTTCTTCAGCAGTATTTGTGTAGAACTGGTGCATTACTTCGAGGATTTTGTCCTTATTTTTGTTGGATAGGTGCATAAGGATTTTTAACATGTATCTCCACCGCACTCTTTGATGTTTCCTGTATGGAAATCCAAAGTAGTACCGTCATCGTAGTCACCACCATCATACTGCTCCATGTGGTGCATTGTGAATATTCCACAATCTTTCGCATTCGGCTTTTTGTCGTTGTGTGATGGTAGCGTAACCTCTGTCAATGTGTACTGAGCAATGACCAGTCCTATGTGTGGAAACACGCATTGAAGGTACATTTTGAAGAACCGAAACTGTGATGCCATAAAATCCAAGGATCAGCAAAATGCAATGGATAATTCTTAAAGTATGACAATCATTTTGTATCTTTTTTTCACTCACAAGTAGATCTTTTGTTGGCTTGTAGTAGTCCAGATCTTTTGCATGAAGATTGTTGAATGCAAGTACTTTCTTTTCTTGAACCAGCAACACATACAAGAAGTAATGCTCTCGGTTGTGTACTGGGAAGTAGATCTGATTTTTCACATTGAAGGGGGAAATTATATGAAAATTTTTTAACAGCCAGTTATAGAAAGAGTGAAGGAGGTGAAAGATGTTGCTTACAGCTTTTGCCACTATCAGGGATCCTACATTGAGGCCTTGTTCTTCTAGTTCAAGAGCCAACCTCTCATAGAATGTAAACTCTAATTCTTCTTTGTTACTGCCCGGTTGGTTGTATCGACTGATTGTATCCTACGTTATTGTTTGAGGTGGTTAGAAAATGATACAATGATCAGTACAATGGTTGGAAAATGCAGTAGAAAATAATGATCGGAATCAAGCACACACAAGATGAACCAAAAGTACCCTAGATGACAAACAAGAATGAATGGATAACCAGTTGAACTCTGATGGACAAGCATTAGTAAAAAATTGGATAATAAGTGTTAGTGGTCATGCATGATCTTCCTGGTGATTACTTATAGGTAGGTAAGTTATACAACAATGATGGATAACAAGCAAAATAATGTATGGACAAGCAGCCGCATAGAAGCACAACTAAAAAAAGGCATGGATAACTAGTTTACAGAATGTGGATAACTAGCAATTATGGCTGGATAACTAGTAGAAAGCCTTTGGATAAACAACTTGCAGACATGTGACAAGTATTTTACCAGGACGGGATAAACAATAAGGGTTTAGTTGACTTACAAATGCGGAAACACCAAAGAATATCCGACTTGGGGAGTCACTTTTAGCTTCTTCTTTGTTTAGGATGACAGCCCAAGCATCTATGATGCTGTTTTCTATCCATGTCCCTTCCCTCATGGAATAGAATGCTGTCCTGTCTACCCAAACAATTTTTCCAAATTCAAACAAGAAATTCCTGTATAGAAAAAGTAGTCAAATAGACAAATAGTTGGAAAACTGGTAAGTTTTTATCCCACAGGTAAAGATGGTGGCTTTTACCCTGATTTAATTATTTCTTCTTGTCTCTGCAAGAGAGCGAAGTCTATCAACAGGGCTTCTTCTTGGGTCATTTTCTTCTTCTCCTCTGTCAACTGTATGAATTTTTCTTGTTTTTCTTCTGCAGCATGAACGGTGACTTAAACCGTTCAGGCAACCGGTGGACTCTTGGTGGATTTCTCCTCCTAGGTTTTTGATTGAGGATCCTAGGACAAAACAATAGAGAGTTAGTATGTAAATTCGTCTTTCTATTTTGTAGTGAGCATTCACAGTGGATCAAACTTACTTTTCCACTATCTTTGTTAACCCTTCATCAAGTACTTCAGCTTTTTTTCAGATTGCAGGCTGTGGCGTGGTACACTCATTTTTGTCCAGCATGAGTAGACCACCCATGGTAGAAGCAACATTCCAATCGGGTGGAATTATGCTTAAAGGGACTGCTTTAACCACCTTTGGGTTTTTCTCAACTTGTTCTGCAACAGCCACAATGATCTCTAGTTTTTTGGTATCACTCAATGATTCTGAAGCTGGTGCACTGGCCTTTCTTATGATTTCATCGATGGAAGGACTGGGATTCTTTGTTTCGTCGAGAGCAGATGGTACTGGATATTCTTCTGCTTCTATAGTCTCATTCACATCTTTATCCAAATCAACACTTACTGTGACATCTTCCTGAGTGTTCTTCTCCTGGGTTGTCTCGTAACTGTCTTCCTGACTGGAGAAGATACCCAGGTTAAAGCTTGGGATAGTTGCGTCTTTGAATGCTTTCCTTTTCCTGGTACCAGTGCTTCTCGACCTTTTGATATAGGTGGATGTCACACCTGAATCCCGGCCGGTGGAATCTTGATGGGATCTCTTCTTTTCTGTCGTGGAGACATTCGTTGCATGTTCTGCAGTACAAAGTTGAAATGTTGGATAATCAATACGAAGATACATATATATTAGACAGATTGGATAACCAGTTCAAATGAAGTGGATAATCAGTTCAAATAGGATGGATAATCAGCAGGAACATGATGCATAACCATCTAAAGGAAAAAAAAGGGGTTGGATAGCAGTACAAATTAGACAGATTGGATAACCAGTTCAAATAAAGTGGATAATCAGTTCAAATAGGATGGATAATCAGCAGGAACACAATGCATAACAATCTAAAGGGATAAAAAGGGGTTGGATAAGCAGTACAAATTAGTTGGATGACAAGTACAATCACATCAGACAAGTATTTGTTTCATTACCTTGTGGTTGAGTTTGTTGTTCATCAACCAGCACTTCTTTTGAAGTAGGCACGGATTTCCCCACTGGAAGAGAATTCTCATCATTTGTCTGGCTTAATTGATCCAGTCCCTGTGCCCCTTGAGTTGAGTTTGTTGTTCATCAACCACCACTTCTTTTGAAGTAGGTAGAGATTTCCCCACCGCAAGAGAAGCCTCATCATTTGTCTGGCTCAATTGCTCCAGTCCCTGTGCTTTGTCAATTTCAATGTCTTGAAAATTTGCGGGATTAATTGGAGCTTGTACAGTGTTGTCATCAGTTTGTTGGTGTTGTTGTTGTTCTTGTTGGTTCTTCCTTCCCTCAGCTACTTGTCGTTGCAGCTGTTCTATGATTGTTGCAAATCTGCTTTCAGCGGACTTCCATGCTATCTCGCACAATTCACAAATCTGTGCATCCTGGAGGTCTTGCTGGTGTTGCTGCTATTCTTGTTCCTGTTGCGTTGTACCTGAAGGCGGAGGCATCTTTCTACTCATCGACACCATTGCATCTGTTAGGATCTTGATTGTTTGCTTTGCTTGTTCATCCGGTTCAATTTTTAACTCCATTTTCTTCTCGCGAATGTCTAAAACAGTTTTGCTCATCGTGATAATCAATTGATAGAATTTTTCATAAAGAGCAGCAAGGTCCTGCAAAATTGAATGTAGTTAGTGGAATGTGGAGATGCTAGGTTGGATACGTAAGTTTGATCTGAAAAAAATGGTAGAACAGTACATAGACTTACTGTGTGTTGGGGTTTTCCTGTGTATCCTCCTGTGATTCAGCCTCTGGTTATTCATCTCGGGATGCTGCTGAGGACGGTTTCTTGAGACGTTCAAGTGTCTGGACATCTATGAAATTGCTTCCCTGAAGTCTTATTCTGTCGTCCAGCATCTTTTGATCCCAAGATTTGATCACAGGGAATGACCTCGGATGTGCTATCTCATACTCACACCTGTCAAGGTATCACAACTAACAAAAAAAAAAGAAATAAAAAGTTGGTGTTAATGATATCAGTACAAGCAGTACAAATTAGACAGATTGGATAACCAGTTCAAATGAAGTGGATAATGAGTTCAAATAGGCTGGATAACCGGCAGGAACACAATGGATAACCATTTAAAGGGAAAAAAAGGGGTTGGATAAGCAGTACAAATTAGTTGGATGACAAGTACAACCACATCAGACAAGTACAAGCAAATTGGATAAACATTGCAAGCAATATGGATAACTAGTAAAATTTGTACGGATATGGTAAGTACCAGGAAAAAAGTGAATGGTTTCCCATCGTGGTGACTTTTGCATCCTTTCACCAGTGCATCAATCACATATTGACACCAATTGTATTGTGTCACTTCATTGATGTTCACGAGGGACTTCAGGATTTTCATTGTGATCCTGGAAGTGGTGTTTCCATGTAGGAATGTGCTCACAACGAAGACGAGGGAATCTCGTTTGAAGTCATCACCAAAATCTTTTCGACCAGTAATTAATTGTGCCGCGGTGGATCTCGTTGGCAGGAATTTATTACTGTATCCCATTCTTTTCTTGAACGCATCCACCATCTCAGCGTGGTCCGTTATAGCGGGATCATTCTGTTTGAATTCTTCCACTGGTTTGGGTCCACGAGGAAGATCAAGTACAGCAACAACATCTTCCCATTTGATATCCAGTACATTGTTCCCATTCAATGGGACTTGTCTTGCACCGGTCTGGAAATTGCTTGCCAGAAAATTACACAAGGCTATTGGAATATTTTTTATTTTGAGATCCAGCAAGGCGCCAAATCCCATATCTCTGATAGCTTGCCTTTGTAGTTAACGATAATCTACTGCATCTAGCTCTTTTGTAAGATCTGTTGGTTTATTGATTTCAGAGATGAGTTGGAAGAGATGGTTTAGTGTCATCCTTGTCTCAAATTTCTTGACGGAATCTTCAGAACTGATTGGCCGTGGACCAATTATCAGTTTGTTGTTCTCAGGTTTCGTTCTTTTATTTTTGGGCTTTTTATCATCGTTGTCATCAGCAACCACAAGTTGCTTTGGATTTCCTGTCGGTGTGCTCTTCTTCCTCTTTGGTTTTCTCCACAAGTTTTAGGGCCTTGGAGTTTGTACAGGGGACTATTCTTCTTGGGTTGATTTTTGTTTTTTATATATGGTCAGTGTTCCTTCAGGGAGCTCCATTATTTTCTCTGGTTCAGGATCCGGTGATCTGTCTAGGTTGCAGTGGAGGTCGTGGCTTGCGCTGATCCACTCGTGCCTATATTTTGTTATAGCCTCCTTTAGGGCACTGTTGGCATTGCACAATCAGAAAGAAGTCAGTGGAAAAAATAGCAGGATATGAAAAGGAGTAGTAATCAGAAAAGGAGTAACCAGTATGAAATGGGTGGATAACCAGCAAATAATGTATGTACATGTAGCCAGATAAAAAGCACATCTAAAAAAAACAATGGACAACAAGTTTACACAGCGGATAACCAAGTTAAAATGGGTGGATAACCAGAAACAAAGTTTGGACAAGCACCCAATACCACACATGCAGGAAAACTTGGATAACCATTTCAGATATATAGTGGATAACCAGTTCAGTTTGTCCATGCCACATAAAATCAAATGTAAAAAAACCATGGATAACAAGTTTACAACTTGTGGATAACCAGTTTACCACTTGTGGATAACAAGTATGAAATGGGTGGATAACCAGCAAATAATGTACGGACGAAGCGACATAAAAGCACATCTAAAAAAAACAATGGATAACCAGTTTATACCATGCGGATAACCAAGTTAAAATGGGTGGATAACCAGAAACAAAGTTTGGACAAGCACCCCTAAACCCTAAACCCTAAACAAGTAACAAAAAAAACACAAAAACATGTCACATAGAATAAAATGTAAAAAAACCATGGATAACCAGTTTAGAACTTGTGGATAACCACTTTACAACTTCTGGATAACCACTCTACAACTTGTGGATAACCAGAATGAAATAGACGGATAACAAATGTCAGTATGATATAGATGGATAAGCAGAGATTATGGCATGGATAACGATCACATAGCATACGCAGGAAACCATGGATAAATAGTTCAGATCTAGTGGATACACAGAAGATATTGTTGGATAATAAAAAAAAATAGGATCTCGGAGTAATATACTTACCAGTGAAGCATGTATCGATGAAGGAGAGCTTGAGATGGCTGGACGTAGGGTTTCTTGCCGTCGTCTGTGTGTGTGTGGGGGTTTGTGAAAGAACAAACTGACAAAAGGAAAAAACGGAGGAGAAGATGCAGTTATCAAAATCGTCTTCCAGAGTAGGTTTTCCGTCGATTTTGTGTAATTTTGTGGTGATGGTCAATTTGTATTTGCCCTAAAATAGAGAGTTTCCGTCGACTGTGTGTTTGTGTGTGTTTATGCGTGAGGATGAAATGGATGAAAATAACTTCTGTGTGCATTTAATGTAAAAGTAAAAACAGTTGAGCGCGTGGTGCACGTGTGTTTGGTGGGGGGTATACGGTGCACCCGGGTGCACTGGATACAGCCTCCAGAACCAACCTAAAAAAACAAAATTCAGGTTCCACCAATTGAAAAAGGAATTCTTGTATCTCACATTGTGGCTTCCAATAATTTTTGCTTAGTAAATTAGTTAATTACTCCCATATTAGGAGATAGGAGATTTGATAAGGAACCCTAACAATGGCAGGATTTGATTTAGAAACAAGACTGAAACCATTTCCGAGAGATCCTCATAATAGCAATAAAACCACAAGTTTATTTTGCATCGCTTCAATTAATTTGATATTTGGGGTGAATCACAACTGTGATAGTTCTCAGAATTTTGGGAATTTTTATGAGGAAGACATCTCATGAAGAGGAACTCCCTATTTACAATGGTGAAAGGGGAAAAAAAATAGAACCGAAGAGAAAAAGAAAATGATAAAATTTCTCTTAAAATGATTTTCTTTTTATTAAAAAGAAGAAATAATAATTAGGAAAATGATGAGGTATGCCAACTAGATAGACTTGTAAATAGAGTTATGAGTATAATTATATTTGTAGAGAAGAATATCATTACTCGTTATAATATAACCATTATCCATTGTTGTTGAACGATTTCTACTAAAAGAATATAATATAGTTTTTATTTAAAAAAATCACTACCTACCTATACTATGTCAACTAGGGTTTAATTATAGTAACTTATAAACTACATAAATGTAATACTCCCTTCGCCCCAAAATTATTGTTCAGTTTGAATTTCTTTTTATTTTTAGTTCAAATTATACTAAAAGTAAAAATCCAAACTAGGCAATAATTTTGGGACCTATGAAATACTGTTTTCCTAGAAGAAATATAAACGTTTTTTTTTTGGTACAAATAAAGGAGGCAAAGCCTGAAAACTAATTCAATACAGAACGTTGGTACGAGATACCAACTATATCATGAAGCAACCAGGGTTTCACAACATCCGGCGGATCATCCAACTGCAACAAACCTCCAGGGCTAGTAGATGCAAGACATGCAAGGGAATCCGCAGTAAAATTCAACTCTTGGTATATATGTTCCAACTCAACATACCACGACCTCTGGAACAGATCCCGAATTGCCAAGACTAATCCTCGATGTAACCCCAAAATATCCTCCTCGCCTTCCACCATCTTCACCACACTTTGGTTGTCCACCTCAGCTGTAACATGTTTCAGCCCTAGCTCCCAGGCTAGAGTCAAACCATAAAATAAGCCCCACAACTCGGCGCCAGTGATCGAACAGAAACCAATATTCATCAAGAATCCACCCCAACAATGTCCCAAATGATCTCTCAGAAAACCCCCCATGCTCGCCATTCCATTGATTGCATTAAAGGAGCCATCAGTATTGAGCTTTACAAAATCATCCGGTGGGGGTAACCATCTCAACCACATAACCTCCCTCGATCGACCTGAGTATCCAAGCTTTCGGTCACACTGCATGGTTGAATTGACACAATTAACAAATGATTCAACTTCAGAGAGTTGTTGATCTAAAGGTTTACGATTCCCTTTAAATACTCATGCATTCCGCCACAACCAAATTCGCCGCACTAAAATCCCAAACAAGCATCGCCAATTCTCCCTGTCAGCATCAAACTCAGCCGCCAGATTCTTTGTTAGCCAATCTGTGAACTCAAACTGAAAAATTCCGCACGAAACTTGAAAGGAACTAACCGCCACCAAAAGCTAGTAAGTTCCAATCACGCAGCACATGAATCGTCGTCTCCACACCATTTCGACAGACTTCACAGGTATTCGTTCCAGATATATGGCGGTGATGGCGCTCAGAATTGGTAAGTAGCCGCTCCTGAGCTGCCAGCTAGAGGAATTGACGGACCCGCCGGGGACCAGCCCACCGCCATATTAGTTTGCAAAGTCGTAGATTATTACTCTGCAAAGGGCTCGAATAGCATTGTATGCCTACTTTCGTTGTGAACCTTCCATTCTCAGAGAACGCACAATAACGCTCATCAACCCCACTCCGAAGATCAGGCGGTTTAATGGCTGAAATCTTAAGTAGAATAGTCGCTGGTAAGAGATTCGCAAACAAATTCCATTTCCAAGCACCCCTTTCATCAACAAACTGATCTAATTTCCAGAATAGTTGACTTTCCGGAACTACTCCAACCGTCACCTGGATAAGTGGCTAGGAAGTATGTGTCCAGCAATCCAAATGTTGTTGTGTATTGTAAATGTTAGAAGTTGAATTGAGATATATTAATTTAAAGGACGAATGCACGTTTTGGTCCCCAATGTATTGGGAGTAGCCCAAGCCAATCACCAAAAACATTTTGCTTCCAATTTTAGTCCCCTAATACTTTTTTTGTCCATTTTTGGTCTTTTTAGAAGTATTTCTTAATAATTGACGGAAATTTTAACTCCTCCGTTAATCTCCTAATATTTTATTCATTTCCAGCAGGGGGTGGATCCTACATTTGTTGACCCTGAAAAAAAATTAAAAAAAATTGGGTATTACCGATTTTAGTCACCGTAGTGCCGGAATCAACTAGGATTCCTCCGTGTCCGGTACTAGCCCAAGCAGTTTCAAAGAGGATCAAACCCAAGTTTGAATCTCCACAAACTACATATTGAACTTCTTCTCCAAGCTCCGACTCCGTGGCGGGACCAATCTAGAAGCCAAGCGCCACTAAATTCGAATTTCCAGCTCTCCTAATTTGAGGGAGTTTTTGAGTTAAAAAATGGTTCAAAAAAAAGAGTAGATATAAATATAGGTCGAATTTTGGGGAAGAGCAAAATACCGATATCGGATTCCTAAAATCCGATTTTCCAATGAAATCGGATTCTCAAAATCCGACCTTCCCTTAATACGAAATATTAATAAAATTAATCAAGATTAAGAGAAGGCCGGGTTCTGAAAATCCGACCCTATCATATTAAAATATAATATTTTCAAGAAAAACACTTAGTTTTGTTTTAAAATAAAATTTTGACCAAGGCCGGATTTTAAGAATCCAATTTTAGTATAAGGTCAGATTTCAGAAATCTGGGTAAGTTTAAATCGGATTTTGAGAATCCGGGTAAGGTAAGTTTGAATTCTCAAAATCCGATTTCTTAGTAAAACAAGTGGAAGGTCGGATTTCTGAAATCCGACCTTACAGAAACTTAGAAAAAAAAATAAAAGATTGGTTTCTAAACCAATCTCAACCTATCACAACAGCACCAAAACTAAATTTCACGCATAATAAATTACCTATAAACACATTCTAAACACATCGGAACAAAAATTAACAAATTCAAAAGCATTCAAATCCCAAAATCATCCAAATTACAACATTTATACATTAAAGAGTTTAAAATCAAAGAGTCCTACAATTGAATTATTTTTCTTCCTTATAGCCCCGTCGCCGGGAGTATACTTCTTGGCCGGTTTACTAACACTATCACTCTTGCGAACCTCGACCGTTTTCTTTTTCTTTTGGGAAGAAACACGAGGTGGAGAGGACTCTTCTTCTTCTTCTTCTTCTTCGCCCCTAATGTAGTAATCCTCATCGCTTTCATTGCCTTCATCATCTTCATCATCTTCTTGCATCGGAGTTGGATTGGGATGAACTATGATTGTTCGATATGAAATTCCCGGTCGCTTCCTCCTTCCTCCTCCAGTAGGCTTCGATGTTGTTTTCTGCGTGAGCACCACATGTTGACTTGACTCTGGGGGTCTTTTCTGAAGAACTTGAGTATTAGGCTGAGTGCTCATATCACGTGGGCGCAAAGTCAGGGCACTGAAACTCTTGTCGAATATTTGGAAGAGTTTATCCTCTAGACTACCACCGAGGCCTGGATTTTCTCGTAAGGCTGCATCAGCGAGATGATATATGTCGCTGAGATTTGAAGACTGCAGAAAATTGAGCCATGTTAATAAAGTATAAGATATAGCAAAAATTAAAAAATTAAAAAAAATTTAAAATAAAATATCGACATATATCTGACAAGCCGTCGTCACACTAGTCAAATAATAATTACCTACTTAATACAATTACTAGTAGTAAAGCAGAAAGCAGGGTCGATCCCATAGAGAAGGTTACCAATTCCTAGGTATAAATTACTCCTATTATTATCTAGATAAATGATGATCTCAGGTTAATAAAATTTAAAACTAAAATAAATAAATGAAATAAAGGCAAATAATATTAATTCAAATAATCAAACCAAGAAAACCTAGGACATTGGGTTCACCTACCGAATATTTGGATTAGTTCAGTTCATAAGTATCTGACTTTTAACTTCCATTAATCTCACAACGATTCACCTAATTAAGAACTATACACTCTCGTGTTATAATTCTCTTACTTATATTAACCCTATGACTACTCTCGTGACTATAGGGATTAACAAAAGCACATTAAGACCATTAAGAATTAAATATTGCAAAGGTTATAATCTTACTCTCGTAGCTTATAACCTAAGTTTATTATTCCTATGAACTAATATTAATCTTCCACTCTCGCTACTTCGATTAATATCTTCGGACATGCAAATAGTGGCCAATTACTTACACGAATTAAAACAAGAATAACAAATATTAATTAATGGAAAAATCAAATAATAATGAACCAAATAAACCAAATAAATTCGGTTGCCACTAAACATTATTCGGTTGCCACACCCAAGTCCTAGATTAAAAGATTTTAGCCACTAAACATTATTAAAAATAATTCAATAATATTTAGAGACATAATAAAAATAAATAAATTAAATAATTAAACTTCAAAACCGAATGAAGCCTAAACCGCCAAAAACTCCCCAAATTTGCTGCTCGCTTCACCGCTGCTGCGTGGCTCGCCGGTGATCAATGATGGAGGAAGGTGCTTCGGTGGTTCGCCGGTGAAGTGGCAGATATGGTGCTCGGCTGTGGAGAAGAGGAGAGGCTGCCGCCGGTGGTCTCGGTTTCGGAAGAGGTGAACTACGGCTGGTGCGTGAAGTGGTGCGTGGAGGAGGACGAAGATGGTGCTGGAGTGGTGCGTGGCTGCCGTCAGTGAAGAGGAAGGCGGAGAAGAGTTGCAGCGGGGGAGATGGTGTGTGAGCGAGGGAGACAAGGAAGAGAAGAGGCTGCCGGTGAAGGAGGAGGAGAATTGCAGCGGTGAAGAGGAAGGCGGAGAAGGTGAAGTGTGGGGGAGGTGGTTTGCAGCCGTAAGGTTTTCGGCCAGTTTTCGGTTCAGTTCTGTTGTAAAAATAAATCTCTAATCCCCCTTTTATAGGCTTCCGGCTAAACCCTACTCCTTGAACAACAAGAAAACTTGTTTCCCAATTAATATCGGGATTAAAATTCTTATCTATTTCCAATCCCAAATCGGCCGCATAACCATAACCTTCTCGGCCAATTTTCCAAAAACTTAATTAACCAATCCAAAATTGCATCATTGGCCCTCTAATTCTCTAAACTCATTAATTTCCTCCCCATCAATTGCTTCAATCTTCAATTCTTTCCCATTGAGTTGCTTTTAATTCGATTTTAGCTCAAAACTTCAACAATTCTTCATTTTAGTACAATTCCTACAATTAAAGATAAAATCACATAAATAGCATATTTGTACTCAAATATATTGCAAAAATCACAAATTAGGGATATAATAAATAGGTAAAATATAAGCATATCAAATACCCCCAAACTTGAATTATTGCTTGTCCTCAAGCAATCCCAAAAAAATTAAAACAAACACAAACATTAATTATTTAATTTGGCGGCCTCAGAGATTCAATCACATCATATAACACAAAGATTTCAACTACCTCTAGTATGGATTACCTAACAATGCAAACCATAGCTACTTTTAGCCCCCACGCTTTGTTTGTGTGCTTCGTTTCTTAGGGACGTCACTTTACATTTAACACAGAAAACAAAAGCTCTACTGCAAATTTGCCATTTTAAGACTTTAACACAGATTCACATTTCACATCATATTTCAATGCAATGGACCACCAGACATACTATGAAGTAGAAGGACTTATCTCACCGACAACCTATTCCCCCTCGTAACCCATTCTTCGGTCCATGCGGCTTTTCTTCAGGACTCTTTCCAACTCAGGCCACTACCCAGAGCATTTTTCTACTCCTATACATAGTGGCTCAGCAACTTAGGGCAGTCTACATATCTATTTTCCTCACCGGGCCTGAGGACTCTCCGCTCAGGTTGCCAATTCCTCACCTCTCAAGGGGCTAGCATCGACATTGAATGCTCTTCCTTTTCTCCCTCATTAAAATTAACCTAACCTCAGAAGCATCCGCCAACACCCCTCCCCCAAATTTACTTAACACAAAGTGTCAAAGCAATAAAGTTTTTTAAGGCAGGTATTGGGTTAATGCCTTGCTTTTCCTTCACAACATGATGGGTTCCACATGCAAATCATATAAGTATGAGTGAATCAAACACAACTTTCATGGCATATCTACATCAAACTTATGCAACTATATCTCACTTAAGGCTTATCCCACAGTCACGACTAAGTGCAAAAGAAAACAGCGTATTCAAAGCAACATACAGAATCACAAGTTAAGCAATACAATTCAAAATAGTCTAATTCTTACATGTTATAGATAATCAAACCAACTTCATCCTAGGCCTTTTTTGGATTTTTCAACTTTTCAATTTTTATGGGTTTTTTTTTTTTTTTTTAAGAAAGATAAACACAAAACACAAATATTCCTCTCCCCCACACTTAAAGTATACATTGCCCTCAATGTATAAAACACAAAAGACAAGACAACCAAGAGAAAAGAAAAAAAAAGACATAAACAAAAAGAATGAAAGGAAACGACACAACCTTGGGAATGTGAAGCGGAGGACCGGAATTGTTGAATAAATTGTTGCAACTGCCATTCAAGCACACGACCAACTTCTTCAGAATTTTGGATGTTTCATTTTCAGCACCATTGGACACCAGAGTTTCACCCTTCCAACAAACCTAATTGCAAAACTAAAGTAAATTAGAAAAACAAACCTAAAAACAGATGATTAAGAAAAACCACGAAAATCCAGAAATCAAAAGATCTCCAGATAATCAGGAAAAAAAAACTTAACCATCAACTTATTAATGAAAGAAAAAGAAAAACAAAGCAAAATAAAGAATTGGGTTGCCTCCCAATAAGCGCTTCTTTAAAGTCATGAGCCGGACTATGTGGCTAATCAATCAGGTGGACGCTCAATCAAAGAGTGGGAACCCCTTTGATACATCATTCTTCTTTCGTCTCCAACTGCACCTACATCACTGATACACTTGTCAGGAGGGTCATTAAAATTAGCAATAAACACATCATTTTTATCTGGCTCCTTAACAGAATCTACTCTAAACACATGATGAGTAAATGCAGGGCATTTGTAATTTTCAGAAAAAGTGAAGTCTACAGATTCTTCTCCAATATGAAATTTTAAACTCCCCTTTTTAACATCTATAACAGCACCAGCTGTGGCTAGAAATGGTCGACCTAAAATAATTGGCACATTAGCATCTTCTTCCATATCTAACACAACAAAATCAACAGGGATATAAAATTTCTTCACTTTTACCAGCACATTTTCCAAAATTCCTTTCGGATGAGTTATGGATCTATCAGCTAACTGCAAAGTGATGTTAGTTGGTTTCAAATGTTTCAACCCAAGCTTTCTACAAACAGATAAAGGCATCAATGAAACACTAGCACCTAAATCACATAAAGCTTTATCAAAGCAAACATCACCCATAGAGATAGGAATAGAGAAACTCCCTGGATCACTCAATTTTGGAGGCAACTTTCTCTAAATGACAGCACTACACTCCTCAGATAATGCAATTGTCTCAAAGTCTTTCACTTTTTTTCGGTTGGAAATGATCTCCTTCAAAAACTTTCCATACGCTGGAATCTGAGCTAAAGCATCTGCAAAAGGAATGTTAATATGTAATTGCCTAAAAATTTTCAGAAATTTCTCAAACAACCTATCTTGTTTGGTCATATGGAGTCTCTGCGGAAAAGGCACTGGTGGAACATAAGGTTTAAGCGGTGGTGGCACATATATCTTTTCTTCCTCTTGTTCCACTTTCTCCACTTTTTCTTCATTAATCTGCTTACTCTCTACTTTCTTCTCATCAGTGGTCTCATTCACTTCAGTGGTCTTTGGTTCCTCCTTGTCACCCAACTGCTTCCCACTTCTCAACATGATAGCACTACAATTTTCACGAGGGTTGATTTCAGACTTGCTTGGCAGTTGACCTTGCCCACGAGTATTCATGGCGGAGGCCATTTGACTCACTTGCATCTCCAAGGTTCTATGAGCAGTAGTCAATTGATCTAACCTTGCTTCGATTCTGTTAAACCGTTCAGTATTTTCACTCAACAATTTCTCCATTCTCTCTAAACTTGCCTCCGTTGCTGACTTAGGTGCAGATTGGTATGACTTTGCTTGGAAATCAGGAGGGTTTTGAGGTCTTGTATTAAAGTCTTGAGCCCCTTGATTATTCCAAGAAAAGTTTGGATGTTTTCGCCACCCAGGATTGTATGTGTTGGAGTAAGGATTGTTCTGCTGCTGAGGTTTGCTGAAATTAGAGACATATTGTGCACTTGCCAGTTGCATACATTCAGAGCTCACATGAGAACCTCCACAGAACTCACAGACAGTGGCATGGAAGACTGCATTAGCATTTACAAGATTACCCATCGCCTTGGTCAATGCATCTATCTTTGCGTTCATGGCACTTAGTTCATTGACTTCATACATTCCAGCAGGTTTCTTGGAAACACTTCTCGAGTTCGACCATTGATTCCTATTCTTTGCCATAATTTGAAACAATTCATAGGCATCATCAATTGACTTATCCATTAATGAACCTCCAGCTGCAGCATCCACATTGTTTCTTGCAAAGTCTGTCAATCCTTGATAGAAAGTCTGAACTAGAGTACTTTTCTCAATACCATGGTGAGGATATCTTCTTTGCAATTCCTTGAATCTTGTCCATGCAGCATGAAATGTCTCATCATCTTCTTGAATAAACCCAGTAATTTGATTTCTCAAGTTCGCTGCCTTATGTGGTGGGAAAAAATTGATCAGGAATTCCTTGTAAAGCTCATCCCAAGTTGTGATGGAACCAGGATCGCAAGTATTCAACCAATTCTTCGCTTCTCCCCTCAATGAAAAAGGGAAAAGTCTCAGCCGGATTGCATCTGACGTCACACCATTTATCTTAACAGTATCACAGATCTCTAAAAAGTTGTCAATATGTGCATTTGGATCCTCATTGTCAAAACCGGAGAATTGATTCTGCTGCACCATCTAGATCAATGTTGGCTTGAGCTCAAAGGTATTCGCAGCAATGGTAGGCCTAGTAATACTTGACCTAGCAACATTCTCCATAGGTGTAAAGTAATCCCTCAGTGTCCGAGTATTTACTCTGTCGCCCATGGTTTCACTCTGATTCTTCTCTTTTCTTAGTTTTGCTTCTTTTCTGTTCGCACGAGCTGTTCTTTCTATCTCTGGATCAAATTGCACAGTCTCAGAGTTAGCACTTCGCATATAAAAACAAGACAAAAATATTTAAAAGAAATCACTAAAATAGTAAGACAATAAAATAAATAAAATAATTTAAAAAAACAAATCTAAACTAATAAAAGAAAGTAATCTAAATTCGATATTAGCTGTCTTCCCCAGCAACGGCGCCAAATTTGACAAGCCGTCGTCACACTAGTCAAATAATAATTACCTACTTAATACAATTACTAGTAGTAAAGCAGAAAGCAGGGTCGATCCCACAGAGAAGGTTACTAATTCCTAGGTATAAATTACTCCTATTATTATCTAGATAAATGATGATCTCAGGTTAATAAAATTTAAAACTAAAATAAATAAATGAAATAAAGGCAAATAATATTAATTCAAATAATCAAACCAAGAAAACCTAGGACATTGGGTTCACCTACCGAATATTTGGATTAGTTCAGTTCATAAGTATCTGACTTTTAACTTCCATTAATCTCACAACGATTCACCTAATTAAGAACTATACACTCTCGTGTTATAATTCTCTTACTTATATTAACCCTATGACTACTCTCGTGACTATAGGGATTAACAAAAGCACATTAAGACCATTAAGAATTAAATATTGCAAAGGTTATAATCTTACTCTCGTAGCTTATAACCTAAGTTTATTATTCCTATGAACTAATATTAATCTTCCACTCTCGCTACTTCGATTAATATCTTCGGACATGCAAATAGTGGCCAATTACTTACACGAATTAAAACAAGAATAACAAATATTAATTAATGGAAAAATCAAATAATAATGAACCAAATAAACCAAATAAATTCGGTTGCTACACCCAAGTCCTAGATTAAAAGATTTTAGCCACTAAACATTATTAAAAATAATTCAATAATATTTAGAGACATAATAAAAATAAATAAATTAAATAATTAAACTTCAAAACCGAATGAAGCCTAAACCGCCAAAAACTCCCCGAATTTGCTGCTCGCTTCACCACTGCTGCGTGGCTCGCCGGTGATCAATGATGGAGGAAGGTGCTTCGGTGGTTCGCCGGTGAAGTGGCAGATATGGTGCTCGGCTGTGGAGAAGAGGAGAGGCTGCCGCCGATGGTCTCGGTTTCGGAAGAGGTGAACTACGGCTGGTGCGTGAAGTGGTGCGTGGAGGAGGACGAAGATGGTGCTGGAGTGGTGCGTGGCTGCCGTCAGTGAAGAGGAAGGCGGAGAAGAGTTGCAGCGGGGGAGATGGTGTGTGAGCGAGGGAGACAAGGAAGAGAAGAGGCTGCCGGTGAAGGAGGAGGAGAATTGCAGCGGTGAAGAGGAAGGCGGAGAAGGTGAAGTGCGGGGGAGGTGGTTTGCAGCCGTAAGGTTTTCGGCCAGTTTTCGGTTCAGTTCTGTTGTAAAAATAAATCTCTAATCCCCCTTTTATAGGCTTCCGGCTAAACCCTACTCCTTGAAGAACAAGAAAACTTGTTTCCCAATTAATATCGGGATTAAAATTCTTATCCAATTCCAATCCCAAATCGACCGCATAACCATAACCTTCTCGGCCAATTTTCCAAAAACTTAATTAACCAATCCAAAATTGCATCATTGGCCCTCTAATTCTCTAAACTCATTAATTTCCTCCCCATCAATTGCTTCAATCTTCAATTCTTTCCCATTGAGTTGCTTTTAATTCGATTTTAGCTCAAAACTTCAACAATTCTTCATTTTAGTACAATTCCTACAATTAAAGATAAAATCACATAAATAGCATATTTGTACTCAAATATATTGCAAAAATCACAAATTAGGGATATAATAAATAGGTAAAATATAAGCATATCAATATCTTACATAAAATCTCTCCAGAGATGAAGACGAGTGATAACCCTGTGCCAGAGGGCCGTATTGAGTGGGATCAGTCATAAATCTGATAGTCTTCTTTTGAAACCACGACATGTAGTCTGATGTGCACTGAGGACCTAGTTCCGGATCAACCAATTCATGAGGGACCACGTGCTGATCTCTCACATTCCAATGAGGTCATACCTCGGTGTGTTTTTGCACCCAATCATCATATGTCTTTCCAGTCCCAAGGCATCCGTGGTGTATCGCATTCCACCGATCAATGTCATTGATTAACGGGTACTCTGGCACAGTTTGCTTACATTGAAATTAACGAAAGACCCGATTGGGCTCGTATGGTTCTCTGATGGCCCAACAAAAGATCCACGTCCTACAGAGGTAGAAATGAACCCCCTCTTACAGAAATCAGGGAGATCGTCGATGAAGGGAGTGTATGGAGTCCATAGAAACTGGCCAAAATTAAAAAATTGGTAAAAAAAATAGAGAAAAAAATAAAAAGGAATTTTATCGAGTAACTTAAATCAATACTTACATCCCCATCCCTTAGGCTAGATAACTGATCCCTGATGCCAGCAACACAATGAGCGGCGATGTTCGCTTTGAATTTTGGGCATTTCCACCTACGACATAATAGGAAATAAAAATTAATAAAATAAATCATTGGATTGAGACATAATAGGAAATAAAAATTGATAAAATAAATCTATAATTACCTATTGTCTAGTGGAGCGTCCGGCACCAAGTAACTCTCATCTTTAACCTTCCTCTTCGGTTGAAGTCTTGGGATACGCTCCCAAACCCATAACTGAAATTTTAAATCAAACAGAAAAGGTACAAATTAGAAAAACAAACAAAAATATAATAAAAAAAATATCAATAAACAAAGAAACAAAAAAATTTACCTGCATCAGCATATAACATCCGGTAATGTCTTTTTTCCCGGGCACGGAAGCTTGACACAAAGCAAAGTACAACTTCGACAACACAGCTGACCCCCAACTGTAGGTAGTACACACATCCAAATCTTCGAGTATTGTCAGGATCCAAAGCAGTATTCTATTTCCCGTATTGTCAGGAATCAAGAAACCTCCAATCAGTAGTAAAAGTAATGCACGGGCCCTCTGTGTATAGGCCTCTCTTGGGGCATTTTCTGGGACCGAACGCAGATACTCGTTGATTAAACACTCTGCATAAATCTTATTCCCATCAAACATGTCACTAACGGGTGTAATTCCCAACAATCTAAAGCACATCGCCATCCACTGTGCCATAGAATTCTCAGGTGTCATCCCCTTCACAGGCTTACCATCCACTTTCAAACCTAGTAACACCTCAACGTCTTCTAGAGTAATAGTGGCCTCGCCAAAATTAAAATGAAAGGTATGAGTTTCAGGCCTCCACCTCTCAACCATTGCGGTGATCAAACAATTGTCCGCTTGGATATAACCTAGTTGGATCACCTCCCCAAAGCCTGTCCGCTTTATCTCATCTATAACTTGTGGAGGGCAATGCTGGGATGGTTTCTCTATACACGTCCAAAAATGACTATCAAATCTCCTACCTTTAAGGGCTTTACTGAACGCCTCATGGTTCTCGAAAATGGCGTTCGCCCTATGATGGTCATAAAGGTATAATAACGAGTCATCTATTGGAGCCGGATTAAAATGTTGCAGTGCAGGTTGCGAGGAGCTCGAACCCTCCATTTTTTGATCCTACAACATTTATCAATACCAATACTATCAATAAACCATGTTCCATAATCTACTAACCATTGAACAATAAACCAAATTTCATACAAATACTATCAACATTTATCAATACCAATACTATCAATACCAATACTATCAATAAACCATGTTCCATAATCTATCAATACACAAACACACAGAGTCACAAACACACACACACAGAGTCACGAACAAACACACACACACAAACACACAGAGTCACAAACACACACATACACACAGAGTCACAAACACACACACCCACACAGAGAGTCACAAACACACACACACAACAGAGTCACCGGGAAACACACACACAATACTATCAATACACAAACACATAGAGTCACAAACACACACACACACACACAAACACACACACACACACAGAGTCACGAACCAACACACACACAAACACACAGAGTCACAAACACACACACACACAGTCACAAACACACACACAGAGTCACGAACAAACACACACACAAACACACACACTCACAAACATACACACACACAACAGAGTCACCAGGAAAAAGAAAACGAAAATGGTTGATTAAAATGAATTAACGAAACAAATTACCTGAATTATTAAACTGGAGTCGCCAGGGAGGGGGGAGTCGCCGGGGAGGAGTGGAGTCGCCGGGGAAGGAGGGTCGCTGGGGAGAATTCGCGCCCAGTGGAAGTGGAAATCGCCGGGGAGGGGAAATCACCGGGCGCCGGGGAGGGGAATCGGGTTAGGGCTGGAGAAGAAGGGGGAGTCGATCG
Source organism: Oldenlandia corymbosa var. corymbosa (assembly GCA_949775105.1). Classification (NCBI taxonomy): domain Eukaryota; kingdom Viridiplantae; phylum Streptophyta; class Magnoliopsida; order Gentianales; family Rubiaceae; genus Oldenlandia; species Oldenlandia corymbosa. The sequence goes on along the minus strand of OX459118.1, from coordinate 11,973,502 downwards.
ACTCCCCCAAATTTTGGTCAACCGAGTATATAGTCCCCGAAAATCGGATTCTGCAAATCCGATTTATTCAGTAAGTGAAAAGGTCGGATTTTGACAGAGAGTTGTGAAATTGGTTTCAAATTTTCACAAAAATCCGACCTTGGGCCAAAATCCTTCCTTGGAGTGAACAGTGCAAAAATCGGATTCAGGAAATCCGATTTAGGTCTTACATCGGATTTACAGAATCCGATTTTCTGTGAAACTCGGATTTAGGAAATCCGGCTTTATTCCTAGATCGGATTTTGTAATTCCGACTTATACCCTAAAACTACAAAATATTGTTGCACCTGGCCCTTTTTAACAAGTACTAATATCAAACACAACAACAATATATTAAATGAACTAATTCATTAAGCATACAATACAATTCAAAAGAACTAAAACATAAACTACAAATCGAACAAACTAAAGCATAAACTACAAAAGTTTTGAGACATGAAACATTGTTTTGAGACATAAACAACAATTCAACCAAACAATCCTAGTCGTTGTGAATACCATCGGCTTCCCAATTGATCTTGAGCCTTGCCTATCGGATTTCTTGTGTGATTTTGGGCACGCATTGGTGAAATGGCTCCTTGAGCCACATCTCAAACATTCACCTCTCGATTTGTGTCCCCTATAATCCATTTGCATTTTAAATCTCTTCTTTTGCCAACGACCGGGTCCAGCATGCATAATAACTCGCTCGTAGTTAGGAACGAGTCTCCATCCAACCTTAGGCCATCTTCTCATATCAGGGACCGGGGAAAACTCATCGCGCCCACTGATTTGGTCTTGCCATGCAACAACCCTGAAATATGGATTCACCGTATTGATTGGTTGATCTTTTATCTTCCGACACACGGCTAGTGCATGTGTACAAGGGAACCTATACTATTGCCACTTCTTGCAAGAACACTTCTTCTCTTCATACTTCACAGTGTACGTGTTGTCCCCTTTACCACCAAGTCGGGCTCTACTTTTCACCTTGAACTTGCCATTAATAGCACCATAATGGTTGACTTTGTGTTGCGCGGCTTTCTTTTCTTTTTTCTTGAAGTCTTCCCACAAGTCAGTTGGGACCGGCGTAATACATTTCCTCGGCTTCACGTATTCTTCCTGGAACAAATCCACAGTTTTAATAAAAGTGGCTTCCACCAAAGCTCGGATCGGCAAGAAACGAACGCCCTTGAGGACGTTGTTGTAGCTCTCAGAAATGTTAGTTGTCTGGTTACCCCAACGATAGTATTGGCAAGAGTCCACTAACAAGCATCAATCTCCTCGAGATACAAATAAGTATCATTGCTAAAATCACGTAGCTCTTTCCTTAGTTCTTTGAATTTAGACTTTGAAAGTTTCGTGTCCATCTCCCAACACAACCTTTTGATCTTTTTATTTCGAAACTGCGCCACCAAGTTACTACGGACGTGACGAAGGCAAAACCGGTGGTACGCATTCCATTCGGGCATTAGGCGTATTGCACTGATGATACCCTTGTACCGATCGGATATAACACACACAGGACGGTCGGATATAACATGATTCCTCAAATGCTTCAAGAAAAATGACCAACTTTCCTCACTCTCTTCATCCACGATCGCATATGCAACTGGCAGGATGCGCTTATTCGCAGTTTTGACCATTACAGCAAGTAATTTACCTTTGTATCCGCCACGCAAGTGCGTCCCGTCGATACTAATCACCGGAGGACATTTAGCAAAATAATCAATTGCAGGCTTGAATGCCCAAAAAACGTATTTGAACGTCCTCTCTATATCGGTCCAACCCGGTTGCCATTCCCACTCTACAACTGTGCCGGGGTTGCTCTTCTCTAGGGCGACCGAAAACCTAAATTAAAATATAAAAAAAATTAATCCTTATTTTATTCCTAAATTACAAACAAATCAAAAAAATTAGATAGGACTTAAGTAAATACCTTGGAAGTATGTCAAAATTGGAAACTCAGTCGCCGTAAACAAGATCGATAGCTTTTCTCCTTCCCTTCCATGCCCTGTGGTAAGGAATATCGATATGCATACAGTCTTTCACTTCTTCCTGAACGAGCTTCACTTCATAATCTAGGTCCAAGTCAACCTTATGCCTTATGAGATGCGCAATAAGCGTTGCGCTCACATTCCGATTATTATTTTCCTCGGTGACATTCATACAATTGTGCTCGGGCACCCATTTCACAATCTCCCACAAACCGTGGTCTCTCAAGGAGGCACGTACCTTCCAATGGCAAGGAACATAACTCTTAGGGGTTGACTCTTTTAGGGATTTGCACCAAATATACCATGTTGAACCATCACTTTCCTTCACATAAAACTCTCTCTTTTGCTCTATGTTCCACGCTGCAATACCATTTTTTGCTTCTTCCTTATTCTTGAAACAAGTCCCTATCCCAATTGTTGCGGTTGTCCCGTCCCACATGATAAGTTGAAATTCATCCTTGTCCACTTTTATATGATCCCATGTACCCTGTGAACGATCTATGTGCATGTCCTTTGTGGCGAATTTGTCTTCAACCTCTTCATTACTCTCTCGACTTCCTTCGGATATTAATTGGTTTTCATCGCTTTGATCACTTATCGATGTGTAGTCCTCATCATCTTCACCGTGATTATATTCCATGTGATCACCATCCTCCATAAACGGTCCACCCACATCATCATCTTCCATGTACTTGACATTCTCCACATTCGGCCTACCACTACTTGTCCCTACTTCCAAATGGGACCTAGAAATACCCGCCACCTCTAAATCTACATACAAATCAATATATGTCGAATTTGGGAGGAAATACAACACTTGCAACGATGCGTCGTCCTTGATTTTGGCGATACGCCTAAAACCATTGCCCATCGTATCATACAAAATCGATAGACTCAAATTCACACTCTCTCTATTCCACCCCGCTCTTTCACAAATCAGTCCAACCAAATCATTGTACAATACCTTATGATCAATCACAAAGGAATCGTCCGGCATGTTGTTAAAAGTATTCACAATCCCATTCTTCACAACAAATTTGTTCGACCAATAGACATTAATGAAATATGGACCGTTAAAAGCCATTTATATCTGTTGATTACATGAATTACAACACATCATGAACAAATTATTAAAAAAATGACACAAACAAGGCATTATCAAACAACTTATTATAACAATTACCACAAACAAGGCATAATCAACACTAAATTTACTAAACCCCTTACAAATTCAAAAGTTTAGGCCAAATTCAAGCATTTTACTAAATTGAACGTTCAATACCACGTATATAACAACAATCATCAACTACACCCAACATCAACCCTAACCTTATAAATCATCCTAGTTCTACACTTTTACAAAGAAAATAACAACAATAATTCTAAATACATCAAAACATTAACTAACCTTCTTGTGAAATGGTTTTAAGACATCCGTTGCGAAGAATCGTGAACAAAATCTTCAAATCGCCACTAAAATCACCTCCTCCTTCAAGAAATCGCCTCCTTTACCAAAAATCCCGATATGTTAATAGTGTTTTCCGTCGCCCCATTATAGCACAAAAAGGTCGGATTTCTAAAATCCGAGTTTATAAGTAAGACCGGATTTAGGAAATCCGATTTACGTGTAAGGTCGGATTTCAAGAATCTGACCTTCAGCCCGCTAATAACGTACATTCAATGCCGATATCTACTGTTAGGTATGCTTAAAAAAGGTCAGATTTTGTAAATCCGACCTTGTACTGTTCTTAATTTTCAAAGCTCCCGCCTATATTTTTTTCATAAAAATAAAGAAGGTCGGATTCCTAAAATCTGACCCTTAACTGTTCATTAGTTGACTTTCAATACATTTTTCTCACATGTATTTTCCGAAAAAAATTATTATTTATTAAATTGGATTCGTAAAATCTGAACTACTAATTTAATTAGTAGTTCGGATTTTGTAAATCCAATCTCCATATTTTGCTTTACAAATATATATATATATATATAGATCTCTCTACTTTTTTTTTAGGCAATTTTTTAACCAAAGCACCATAATTTGAGGCTCATTATCTAATTCGTGCTCGACATGACCAGTTGCATCTTCAGCGAAGTAATCATTACAACTATAGGCGGGTGATTTAGATGTCTTGGCCTGTTAAGATCTTCAACACATTAGCATAAGATTCGCAAACACATATAGATGCACGCACAACCAATTAATGAAGTAAATAAATAAGATCATAACATCTTCATGGACTGGGGCCAACCGAGCAAATCTCAAATTATCTTTCCTAGTTGGAGACAAGAATCATCTGCATCCGATCCAAATTCAACTGCAGATGTATCATCCGAGGGGCCCAGCTCTTCGCCCAAGCCAAATCTGCCAAGGATCGCTCCTCCGCCGCCTCCTCCTTCGCCAGATCCGCTGTAGAAGAAGCCAATCTAGCCATATCCAGGGACCCTAAAGACGCCGCCACGCACATACTCAAGGCTTTGGTTCTGGAACTCCGAGGGCTTAAATCAGCAGCCCTAAAATCGCTGGATACGGCAATGTCCGGGGGTTTGGTGCGGTCGTTGACCGGACACGGAGGTAAGTGGAGAATTGAGTCGGGTTGTAAATCGGGTTGGTGTATTGGAGCTTGGAGGGAGCCGCCGGCGGCGTAAGAGGAGGAAGAAATCTGGAAGGACAATTATTTTTATTTCTACTTTTTTTTGAGGGTCAACAAATGTGGGACCCATTCCCTACTGGAAATGAATAAAAAATTCAGAGATTAACAGGAGAGTTAAAATTTCCGGCAATTATTATAAAAAACTTCAAAAAGACCAAAATTGGACATAAAAAAATATTAAGGAACTAAAATCGATAGCAAAATATTTTTGGTGATTAGGTTGGGCTACCTCCAATACATTGGAGACCAAAATACACATTCGTCCTAATTTAAAACTATAAAAGTTCAAAAGAATGAGAAAAAGAACAGTACAGTACCAAATAAGGTGTTCCAAAATCCAAACACCTAAACAATTTGTGGCAATGACCACTTTTATGTGGCATTTAGCTCGATGCCTATCACCAAATTATATGAATTGTAAATGATCAAGGAACCGTAGGCAAAAGTCAAAAAAAAAAAAAAAAACCTTGGTCGACTAACTTTGGCTAGAGCCCTACTATTTTTTAGTAGATTAATAAATAATTCGATAGGTTTACGTATCGAACGACGTACTTCTGTAATGTAGGACAAATTTTGTGGCTTAGGAGATCCGAACTCCTTAGCGAGAATACTGTAGGGTAGGTAATACTCTCTCTCTCCCAAAATTATTATTCAGTTTAAAATTTTACTTTTAGTATAATTTGAACTAGAAATGAAAACCTAAACGAGACAATAATTATGGGATGTAAGGAGTACTAACTCATTAGCTTAATATGAGTCATTTTGGTTTGTTCTATGTTTCACCTAATATATATTTTTAATTGAGAAAAAACTTAATAATATATTTTCATATTCGTTGCATACTTTTGATTTTTAAAAAATATATTTAAAATTTTTTATCAATTTAAAATACGTATTAGATGAAACATAAGATAAAATCAAAATATTTTATATTAAGAACCGAACGATCTCACGAACAAGAGTCATATTAGCCAGTATATATGTTCAGGAATGATTATCTAAATTTGCACTTTCAATACAACTAAAAATTTATATGGAACAATCATTTTTATAGCCAACAAATGGAGTATCAAATACAATAGATTCTTGGTCTGCAATATCAAACATAGACTTGAATAGCTTTTCTTGAATTCACATCTATTTTTCATCTGTACAGATATCACAAAGCATCCGCTGGCAGGTAACATCATCAGCGAACTCATGACCTCGATCAAGAAAGACTAAATTGGGTACAAGAGTGACAACCTTAACATATGACCACTTAACCGATCTTAAACAACCACTATTTTCAAGCTTCTCGTAACCGGAGTCCTTGAAATCAAGAGAGACCAAGGATTGATTTTTATCCATCAATAGAATATTGGAATCCATTCCAACTCCGACCAGCGACTCAAACGGTTCGCCAAGATTGATGCTGTACAATTTTGTCCAGGATTTGGCATCTCCATAACTCTTCATGACCCAAGTGCACAATTTGGAAGTCAAACTGTCGTGTTCAAACAGAAACACAGCAAGAAATCCCTTATAAACTTCAATCGAGTTAGCGACTTTTGAAGCATCAGTCACATGATCCAGAATGTCTTCCGGCAGCGTCATCATTCTGAATACATTTTCCGACAATTCAAACGACAAAACTCCATGTTTCCCGCCCTCAACAATTCCAACCCAGTGTAATGCCCCGTTAAAGTAAACACAAGTTCCATTTATACAAAAACCGCGAGCTAAGTGACTAATATCTTGCCATTTTCCGGTGCTCAAAGTATAAAAATCTACAACAGGGGAAAACAAACCGTCCCCAAAAGGCATGATTCTGACCAATTTGTAATCATTGTTGACATGATCATATCCAAACCCGAAAGACTGCCAGAAATGCCAACTAAGCACGACAGCATCGAGATTAGGCGGATGAACATACAACGATTTTTTGATGAACGGATTCCAGATGATTATAACAGGGTCACGGAGACAAACATCATCACGAATACATAATAAACCATTAGCACTTCCAACTATTCTATACAGCAAATTTGAGAAATTAAATGGAACTTCAATCTTGGACGAAGAATTATCACATAAACAACTATCATCATCATAGCTAAACATACACTGTTCTTTTTGGCCATATGAATGGATGGATTTCCCAAAAAGAATCTGGTGGGTTTTCTTTTGTTCATTTGTTCTATCAAGAAGCATGGAAATAAATTCAGAGCTAGTGATCAGAGTGTACCATGATTTGCAAACCGCGGTGAATTGCACGAGGGACTTGATCGGCAGTTTATAGAAAATCTCGATCAACAGCTCTTCCGGTATATAATCAGACATTTTCTTTTTTGTCTCTCACTCTGTTTCTCCAGCAAATCTCCTCTGTTTCTTGATTATTGATTCTGCGCGGGGGCCATTTTCTTTTCAAAATTCTGCTAAACCGACAATATTTTGAAATTTACTCGGATTATACTTAGGAAATAATAGTGATATTCGATAAGCTCTTCTTTTATTTATCGATTGCTTGATACTTTAATACTTCAATTCCTCCGCTGAAGCTGTGGTGACGCATCAAACTTTTAATGTCACGTAACAATACGTGGAATGGGTTTGTTCTTTCTAGTTTTTTCCCTATAGCACGTCTCTTTTATCATCTTTTACAAGTAGAAGATGACAATCTTTAACCTAATAAAAAAATGACAACGCCAAAGTCAAACAATTTCACAAATTTAATGAGAGGTGACAGAAAATGACACTAATTTTCCAGAAATTTCCCAAAGGGAACGAAGACGTAATTGTTTAGCCCATGGATTGCCAAAAGTAGCATAAATTATATGAGTTATTATACAGTATTGTTGGAATCATCATATTGGATGTCTCAAAACGCAACCGGACGTATTCTGAATATTAAGTCAAAAGAGAGGGACTGTGTGTGTATAATAAAAATCAAATAGCATAGGAAACCATTATATGCTATTTATAGTTTCTTCAAATTTTTAGAAAATACCAATCACAATATGTCCGTTTTGAAATGTAATTCACTCGCAAACAAACCAGACATGTATTTTCCTTGCACCAATGATATTGTTGTATGTATATCTTTTTGAATATTTAATAATGATTTGATTTCTTGACCTTCCACGTACGGCAAATAGAACACTAGAAAGGGGGGGAAAAATGGCAGCAAAATCTAAAGTCAAAACTGCCACCTTAAAGATTAATTATGGTGATTTTAATCATATATAAGATAAATTTTAATGATAATATAAAACCAGTTTTCGATTTTGCTTCCGTGCGTATCTAATCTTGTTTTATCCGTTTCGGTTTTTGTTTTAAGTCAATCATATCAGGTGACAGAGCCAAGGGGCAGGTAAGTGTAGCCTCAGCTCCTTCATTTTTTTTCCATGTTTAGTGGAGATATGATAAAATTTTTAAAATAAAATTGCGAATTTAGCTACTACATATATTTGATTGTAATGATAATAGTTACATTTGAAAATCCCAGACATAACTCTTAATTGTTTTCAAGTCTTTACAACTAGATTATGATCATTTTCAGTTGTATTCTTGGGTGTTTAATAGTTCGAAGTGTTCAGTTATTCAACAACACTTCGTTGCTCGCTTCGTTCGTAGAAGTCTCTTTTATTCCTTTGGCAGCGAGATCAATAAATTAAAATGATGTAGTAGATAGTAAATATAACTAATTGATGCAGGTTACTGAATCCGGGAAAGACCAAAACAACGGGGTTACCAATTTATTTACTCCCTCCGTCCCATAATTATGATCTAGTTTGAGTTTTCATTTATAGTTTAAATTATAATAAAAGTGAAATCTCAAACTGAACAATAATTTTGGGACAGAAAGAATATTTATTTTAGGGAGAGCGATCCATTTCATTCGCAGTTCATGTGATTAACGCGCCAAAAATTTAAGTTCTAAATTTTGTTTTGCTATAATCATTATAAAGTAAATATAAATAAAATCTATGAAATAACATACATAATGATTGTTCTAAGATTGATCATGTCTATTAGCAGTACTTATGAGTAATACTCACACTTCCAAAATTATTTCAAAAAATGAGAAAATGAATTTTAAACTTACCCTAAATTTATTACTAAAATTATTTCAAAAAATGGAAAGATGCATTCTAAACTTATACCGAATTTATTATGCTAGTCACGAGCTATAATTTATAAGTTTACAATAGTGATAGGTATGAGCTTTGAGGCACGTGAGTGAGATACAGCTTATCGATTTTATATGACAATTAGAGCTGACAGATGCTGAGAATTTATGAGTACAGAAAAGTACTGAATCAAAAGGACAATGCCATTGAAATTAGAGATAATGCCATTAATAATAGGGAACATGATATAGGGGCCCTACAGAACCTAATACGAAGCAGGATTTTCGAGCTTATTGGGACAATACGACTTTTTGAGTTTCCGTTCTCCTATTATGCTATCAGACATATAGTGTCATTTGACAAGGTCGGTCCCGGATAGTGATTCTGAGGGCGGCAGAATAATTCGAAAACTCATATCGTCACTATAGGCTCAAAGTCTTGCTCCGGCCCAAACATCAGGTGGTTATGTATGACTTCTACATCATGCTCCATAACGTCAGTAACATTATCTCGAAGAGCAACCACATTGGTGTTATTCAGTGTGGTTGAAAAGATGATCCCGTTTTGCCACATGAGACTAATTCAAACCCCATCTTCTGTACTCTCTTTTTTGCTCTACTAGTTTTATTTCAATATAGGTTACATGTGTGACCCACATGGGATATATGCTTTACTTTCAAAAGAATTTTTCTTTTACTTTATGCATTGGCCAGCCATTTATTTAATGCAAGTTGGCCCAATGGTTGACCAAACTGCCAATAATCTGTGAGTAAAAGATAAAAGTGCGTGAGTTTCTTTATCTACACACCACACTAGAATGTTGAATGGGATTAGGATGATGGATAGTTATTACCTGGAAATTGAGGGTTCGATTCTCGTTGGAGCCATCTAATTTTTTTTAATATTGATGATAACTAGCCTTAAGTTTTGTGCCAATTACAAACTTCTTTTAGTCTATTCTAATGTGGTGCGTAGATAAAAAAAACTCACGCACTTCTGTTTTTTACCTTCAAATTGCTGATATTTTGGTTAATCACGGGCCAACTTGCATAAATCAATGGATGGGTAATACATACATATATATATATATATAAAATCTTTCAAAAATAAAATATACCTACATGCAGGTCATACATATTAACCAAATTGAAATAAAATTCGAAAAGCAAAACAGAGAGTACAGAAGATGGGATTCAAGTCAGTCCCATAACTACCTTTTCAACCATACTGTACACACTGGATAACACCAGTGTGATTGCTCTAACTGCAATAACATTCTCCCTCTGGTTTAAAACCTCCCCTGGCCAAAGATTCCCCTGGCCAAAGATTCTCTGCATTCATCAGCTCCAATTGTTATATATAATCAATGTGCTAAATGTAAGTATCCAATTCACCATCTCTTAGAAGCCCCGACTTAGCAATATTATAAACTTATAAACTATAGGTAGTTAATATCATAGTAAATTAACTGCAACTATAAATTCCATTCTTCTATGTTTTGAAATAATTTAAAAGAAAAGTGAGTATTACTCCTAAGTACTACTACCATGGGCAGCCGTATCTAGTCCGGTGTTTCCTGCAACACATCTATCGAATACGAAATCGATAACTAGATATTATTATAGCTTCTATTCACTTAATTGAGTTAAGTATCTTACGTATATTCGAATAGTTTTAATATAGAAATTTACTCAAAAAGTCGAATTTCTTATTAGTTGATGGACTTCTATCCAAGATCAAACTTCACGAGTTTTGATATCATCTTCATTATTATTTAAGATGGCAAGGATGCTACCTAACGAATCTTGAAGTACTTTCAAAGTTTTTCTAAACTAAATTGACAGGCTTTAAAACTAAGAATGTAACCTCAGTTTTTGGGTCATTTTCGGCGGGTAAACTGTATCAATACTTGATGGTTCAAGACTTCAAGATACTTATCCTATGCCATTGAAAAGCATACGTCTAGATTATGAAGCAACAAACAGCTCCTAAATATACAATGAGTAATGTCCAATTTAAGTACAACTACGCGATGTTTTTGGATTCGGGTTTAGACCAGTTCTAATCAAATTTCACACTAGTAATTCACTAATTCTTATTTAAACCTTATAACAGTATCAAAATACATCTAAGAACATAAAATACATTAATCCTATAATGAAAATCATCATTTAACTCATAAATTAACGATCAAGCTAGAGCAAGATTTCTTAATTACCTCTTCGAGAAGAACCCTTCCTTAAAATAAATGTTGATGTTAACTCCTCTTCCTTCCTTTTCCCTTGTCCAGACTCAAACTTCTCAAAGCCTGCTCACTCTCTCCTTATCAATCAACCTTTGAGGTAATATTTTGCTTTTGGTGTGAGTGAACAACGATAAATTTAGCTCCTATTTATAATGTTTAAAGGTGCTTGTTTCACTCCCCTTGTAGCTTATAGATATGATGTGTAATGAATTTAGACCAGTTACGTGTTGCATTTAGTTTTACCTAGTATGCTGCTTGTTTAATCCCATTTTTTTCCAATCTGTATGTGAACTCTTTCCACATATATTGCTTAGTTTGTTGACTCACCACTAGCTACCCTTAGGGAGTAGGAGAATGTTGTGAGCTGCTTAGTTCATGTAATTTCAAATTTATAACTCCATTACCTCCAACGCTCTGCAGACCATAAGCAAGTTACATGTATCGTTCACTTGGTTGGTTAAGTACTGCGTTTTCCGCATGCATATGTGTTCTCTTTTCTTTCTTTTAATCAACTAATTAAGTGATAATGTCTCAGCTCCTACGCTAAAATTAATTGTATTCTTTAATCGACTGCTTAAGTATTATTGTCTAGTTTGATACGTTTTTGTCCAAAAATAATTTCATATGTACACCTTCCACAATAAAGTATCTCAATCTCAATTAGTCTAGTCAATCTTAAATCGGTATTTCTTGTGTATTAGTAAAATTAGTATTGAAGAAATGTCCAGTGTACCATCCCTTAGAATTTATCTATATTTATTTTCAATAATTACAATAAGATAAAGTTTAGAACTTAAAAGTTTAATTAGGTGTGTTAAAGTTCTCTAGATCGACAATTAATCTGCAAGCGAAGCGAGTCGCTCGTGTTAGATAAATACATTTCAGGAGCTATTCCCAACAATTACATTCACCTTTGTACATCTATGCTAAAATTGAAACCTTTTATCAAATGTTAAACTGAATACTCTTAGGATTGGGCGGGACCAAGGACTTGTGTCGGCAAGATTGTGACAATTTAGTGGGGCCCCAACATGCACGAACGAAGAAAGAAAAGTCCAGCTTTCTCAAAAGTTATTGAGAAGATTGACTTGGCTTACACTTACTTTGACCATATTCTAGCAAAATGGGTTGCGAGAAATTATTTGGGTGACGGATAACTGATGAGGAAAATAACAAAGACACTAAAGATAAAATTAAGAGATAAGTAACTCAAAAAGTTTACCATTTCTTAAACAAAAACAGAAAAATTTACGATCAATAATTGACTTACCTTAATGGAAAAGACAAAAACAAATTTATCATATGATAAACCGAAATAAAAAACTCCAAATGATGTACACAAAACCGTCAGAGTATAACCAAAATGAATCTTAAATCTACTGATATAAGCATAACAAATTGTAAAGAGAGTATTTTTCTTTTTACTGAAATCTCTTTTAAAAAAAAATGTCAGGGATCACGTTGTATGTAAAATCTCCATCCATATCCTCACTTTTAATTTATGTTACCTGAGACTCAGATACGGGTATTATATCGGGTGCAAAAATCTGAGTCTCCGACTCGTCAATATTTTAAAAATTTTAGACATTTTAAGCTAAAATGTCACTAGCTTTTAGTCTATCAGTCAACAAAGGATGCAAAATGGAGGCTGAACATGTGCATTCATTCATTTGCTGGACGAGGCCTCTCAAAATATCTCTTCTGAAGCATGGTTGCAGGGGAAAAGGTACCGCTAATTTTCTCAACCATAGCTTTTCTTTTTCTTTCTTCCCCATCATTTCTAAGTGCCCAATTACAGTACCATGATTCATCTGCAAACCTTTCCACTTCGTGGATCAATGATCCTTACCCTATTGCCACTGGTGTAGCGGTTTATACATCATGGTCACCCATCCTGCCCAGAGAAACCAATGTTACTGGAACAAATTTCGCTTGCGGTTTTTACTGTAGAAGTATCGATCTCAATTGTGTATTTGGAGTTCTGATTTTCCCAGGTGATAACGTTAACCCATACAACAGTCATAGGTCCCCTGAATTAGTATGGTCTGCAAACAGGGATCATCCTGTGGGAGTCAATGCTACTCTGCAACTAAAGCAAGATGGAGATCTGGTCTTGGCGAATTCTGATGGCATTTTGGTCTGGTCCACCAATACAAGAGGGAAATCTGTTTCAGGATTGAACTTAACTGAACAGGGGAACTTGGTGCTGTTTGGCACCAACAATGAGATCATTTGGCAATCTTTCGATTATCCTACGGATACATTACTTCTGGGGCAGAGGTTGGTTGCAGGGCAGAAGTTAACAGCGAATGTGTCAAGATCAAGATTTGATTCAGGTTTGTTGTCCCTTTCTGTCAACAAAAATCGCTTGATTGCATATGTAGAATCCAACCCACCTCAAATATATCATGCCTCTGAATTGGATGATCTTCCTTATGTTGAATTCACGAATGGAAGTTTCAATGGCTGGTCCATTCCTCCTGGATCGGAATATCAGTTCATGAAGTTCGGGTTTGATGGTCGTTTGAAGGTGTTCCAGTTTACTGGGAGATTTTGGACAGAAGTTGCTAATCTTTTTGAAACTAAACTCGGTGATTGTGCGCAACCTTTAGTGTGTGGGAATTATGGTGTCTGCTCGAGGGGAGATTGCCAGTGTCCTGATCAAGGAAACTTCTTCAAACAAACAGATACCTTGAGACCTTATCTTGGATGTTCATATATCACTCCCATTTCCTGCAAACATTCCGAAGCTCACATTCTGCTGGAGCTAAAGAATACAACTTACTTTGCATTCGAAGCCAGCTCCTTAGACATGCATGAAGGGAAGTCAGTTGAGGATTGCAAAAGTATGTGTCTCAGTAACTGTTCGTGCAAAGCGGCTCTCTTCGTGTTAGATTTAGGGGGAAAAACCTTAGGGAAAAATGGCAGGTGCTCGTTATTGAGTCAAGTCTTTTCTATCATCAACAAGGAGAGGGTTACAGGATCCGTCTCACCTTATGACACAACTCTTTATCTTAAGGTGCAAAAACCTCGAGTCTTGACAACAGAGAAGAAAAAGATGACAACCATAGTTGCTTCAGCTGTTGCGACTTCCTTAGGCTTGATTTCTGCTATTGCTTTTGTCCTTGTGCTCTTCAGTAAGAGATTAAAGAACTCTAATAAACTTAAAGGGGGCTTTCTTGATCAGGTACGAGGAATGCCTACAATATTCTCTTACGAGGCGCTGAAAGCTATGACAGGAGATTTCTCCAAAAAACTAGGGGAAGGAGGATTTGGCAGTGTTTATGAAGGGGCACTGAACGATGGCACTAAGATGGCAGCAAAATGTCTTGATGGTGTAAGCCAAGTGAATGAGTCTTTTCTGGTTGAGGTAGAGACAATTGGTAGCATCCATCATGTGAATTTGGTGAAACTAATTGGATTTTGTTTCCAAAAATCACATAGAATTCTGATCTATGAGCATATGGCCAACGGATCATTGGATAGATGGATTTTCAACAAAGATCATGGCAATTCTCTTCCATGGCACATAAGAAGAAAAATCATTATGGACATCGCCAAAGGATTAGCTTATCTCCATGAAGAATGCAGTCACAAAATCATTCACTTTGACATCAAGCCCCAAAACATCTTGTTAGATGAAAATTTCAATGCAAAAGTTTCTGATTTTGGATTGGCAAAGCTTATTGAGAAGGATCAAAGTGGAGTGCTTACAAGGATGAGAGGGACACCAGGATATCTAGCTCCCGAGTGGTTGCACTCAATCATCACAGAAAAAGTGGATGTGTACAGCTTTGGCATCTTAGTCCTGGAGATCATTTGTGGGAGGAAGAACCTGGATTGGTCTAAGGACGAGGAAGACAGGCATCTCCTAGATCTTGTCAAGCGGAAAGCAGAAGGCGACGCACTTCAAGAATTGGTTGATAAGAACAGCGAGGATATGCAGCTCCACATTGATGAAGCAGAGGAGATGATCAAGATTGCTGCATGGTGCCTGCAGGGAGATTACACCAAGAGGCCTTTGATGTCTCTGGTAGTCAAGGCATTAGAAGGATTGGTGATTTCTGAAACCAACCTGGACTATAACTTCGTATATCCAACGGTAATCACAACAATGGCAGCTGCTCATGATGGACAGAAATCCTCGGATGCAACCGCATTAATACCCTCAGTTTTGTCCGGACCAAGGTAGTCAATAACTGAGCTGCAATTTATATCATATGTACACCATTAGAGCCAGCTTTTTTTCGATTGAACCATACATATGTACAAAGAAATATCCTCAGATTGACTAACTCATGAGGTGTTGAGATTTATTATCACTTTGCAATTCATGATACAAAGAGGAATCAAATGCCTTAACTGAATCACTTATGTATGGATGTTACTGAATGTAAGAAAGACCAAACAGCACTTCATTTTCATTCCCTCAGAACCGTCTAAATGAAAATTTACAGAAAATATTTACAGATCTATACCAAATAACCTGTACCCAATTATCTACAAAGCATTCAGCTAGTCATAGTCACACTTCTAATCTAATTCCCCCATACAATTCTCAGGCTTGCACTCTAGCATTCCTGAGTATCAAACATAAAGGAGATGTAGTCTGCACCATACAAAACTCTCAAACTTTTCTTCCTTCAAGCATAATTATCAAGCATTACCCCATAAATGCTCCAGAAAGGTTTTACTAAATGCAAATACGACGAAGAAGTCTTCAAAACAGTATGACCGGAAAAACGAAAAGAACTTGGCTGTTTCATGTCACAGACTTCAGTTACTGCTTTTCGCAAATTCACCTCTATCGTCCACCTGAATGGATATCAGAAAGCATTTGCTGGCAGGTAACCTCATCACAGAACTAACGACCTCGATCAAGAAACACTAGGCTTTCAACAAGAGTAACGACCTTAATAGATGACCACTTGACCTTAATTGTTGATCTTAAACAACCATTCACTTCCAGCTTCTGAGTGTCCGAGTCATTGAAATCCAGAGAGACCAAAAACTGATTCTCATTCTGCAACAAAATATTAGAATTCGACCCGATACCAACCACCGACTCAAACGGTCCATCAAGATCAATGCTGTACAACTTAGTCCAGGATTCTACGTCTCCATAACTCTCCATGACCCAACAGCACAATCTGGAACCCACGGTATCGTGTTCTAACAAAAATATAGCCAGACAACCATTATAAACATCGATCATTTTAGTGATCTTTGAAGTATCAATCACATGCTTCAGAATGTCATCTGGCAACATCACCAACTTAAATGTATTATCTGACAACTCAAAGGACAAAACACCATACTTACCACTCTTAACAAATCCAACCCAGTGGAGTGCTCCATTCATATAAACACAAGCCCCATTTATACAAAAACCACTAGCTAAGTGACTGATATCTTGCCATTTATGCGCGTTTAAACTATACAAGTCAACCACAGGATTGAACAGAGTGTTCCTAAAAGGCATGATCCTAACCAATTTGTAATCATTATTTATATGATCAAAACCAAATCCAAAAGACTGCCAGAAATGCCAGCTAGGAATAACAGCATCAAGGTTAGGTGGATGAACAAAGAATGACTTTTTAACAAACGGGTTCCAGAGGATTATGACAGGGTTGCGGAGACATACGTCATCGCGAATGCATAACAACCCATTAGCACTTCCAACCAATCTATACAGCAAATTTGAGAAATTAAACGGAACTTCAATCTTAGATAACAAACTACTATCACATAATATATCATCATTATCATCGTAGCAAAACATACATTGTTCTTTCTCCCCAGATGAATTGATGGATTTCCCAAAAAGAATCTGGTAGGTTTTCTTTTGTGCATTTGTTCTATCAAGATGAGTGGAAATAAAGTCGGAATTGGTGATGAGATTGTACCATGATTTGCAAACCGTCATGAACCGGACAAGGGGCTTGATGGGTAGCCTCTGGAATATCTCGATCAACAACTCTTCCGGCATAAAATCGGACATTTTTTCTTCATGCTGTTTCTTCAGCATATCACCCCCTGCTCTTTTAAAACTATCAAGGTACAGTGCTGCTTTTTTGTGATGAATGATGATTGATTCTTTCTTTTGTGGTGGGGAATTGTGTGGGGTTTTCATTATGAAACTTTCAAGATTCCTCTTTGCAAATTGCAATTTGCAAATCCAAAAAATAAAAGAGAGGCACAAGTGCTTGTCAATTCGGAAGGTATCTCCTAAAACGTCCTGATCTTAGAATTGAATCTTTTGATTTCATTTTTACCGATGAAGTTAACTTTGATGTTTCAATAATGTAAAAAACTACTACCTCTCTCCCCAAAAAATAGTCCACTCTCAATTTTGAGTTTTATACTGTTTTTAGTACAAATTTAAAAATTCAATGTGTATTTTTTTTTTAGGACGGAGGTAGTACAATAAATACTCCGTGTACACTAAACGGTAAGGCTTCTATTCTGGAGTTTGGATGATGTAATCCATTATTCCATCCATTTAAATTTGTAGTTCGTTTTAGGTTTTGAGAGATTTTTCAAAATGTAGGTCGTTTTATAAATTTTAGGCAAATTAATAACTATTTTTCTAACTTTACCCTCAATAAATAATGTCAATATACTTTCATTTAGTCTTCTTTATAGTTCCAATATAATTAATAAATGGTAAAACAGATATTTAACACATAAATTAATTGTTAGATGATTGCCTACAAAGTATATGTGCCAAGCCTAAAGTGACTTACATTTTGAAATGGAGGGAGTATCACAAAATCATAATCATGCGCCCAATCTTTAAAAAATAAAAATAAAAAATAAATTGTTTAACGTTTGGTTACTTACATTAGATTCAACAAATTGCAACAAATTGATTAAATAGAGCATGGATGGACAACATTACTGTGGGAATTGAATATTGTGCTTTCTGGGAGTAAATTATGGTTGAATTCTTATCCGGAAATTTGTGATTGGACAATTTTCATACTTATGTGGGATCACTTGGTGAGTTTTTTTTTTTTTAAAAAAAAAAAAATTAAAACCATGGACTACATTATTTTATTCTTTTTAGAATTGATAATGACATAACAGTCTGTGATTTTTGGGAATAGGCTCAATTTTAATTCCCATCTGGAGTTTGTAAAGAGCGGATTTATCCATATTTTTTTTATATATAAAAAATCATAATCACTCCATCTTAAAATTATTATCAAATTTGAATTTTTAACAATAATTTTGAAATGAAGAGTACTTTTAATGAAAAAAATATGAGTCATTTCTTTAATAATACTCCCTCTACCCTAGAAAAAAATTTACATTAAAATTTGTGTGATTCACAAATTTCAATATCTTTAAACTATGACTTTTGGACCTATAAATTAATACTCCTGCGTATCAATTTACAGGGTCTTCTCTAATTATATTCGGGAAATGAAACTACACAACTTGAGTAAACAACTCCAAATCTTTCGAATACATATAATGAAAAAAATATATAAAAGATAGAATTTTCTCATATATAAATTTCAAGAATAAATAAACTCAATTCGCCTCTTACCTCATTAATGAAATATTTTATTTTGCTCGATATTTTAAAGTTTTTATTAATTTATGATATTGTTAGAATTAATATTTATAAAGGATTTTTTTAAAAAATTATTATCTTATAGTTTTGTTTCATTTTTCGTTGGGACTAGAAAAGTATATTATATTTAGTAAATTTTATTGATTTATTAAATACTAACATAGAGAATTTTTATGGTATTTTTCTGGGATGGGCGAAGTGATACTTTTATTGTCACCACTGAACTCCTTCTCCATATTCTAACCATCATCCGCCACAGTCGGACCATGCAACTTTTTAATTTAAAATTTTAATTTATTTCAAAACTTATCCCTTTTACCCTATTAAAACAGAAAATAAAATACTGATGTGACAATTTCTTATTAAAATGTTTTGGCTCCAATGCACCATATTGCATAAATCATTCTGCCACGTGTCACCTCCTTTTAAAAACAAAAAATATAATTTACAATATTAACGAAGAGATCAGATGGTCATGTTCATTTAAATTTTTGAATTTGACAGTGAATGAAACTTTCATTCTCCACTTATTTAGGACTTCCGAAAAAAATTAATTTTCGGTCAATCAATTATCTTCATAAAAACCTAAATTCATTCCTAATCATTTTTAATTATTTACATATCAATTTATTATGTGGGACGCCCCCGAACATTGTTCGGGGGCAAGCATCTAGTTTTATTTTAATTATCAACCATCACCATTGAATCTCCATACTACCAATCCGGCATAATTCAAATCATTCTCATTTTTCTCGTTATAAAATAACGTCACAACATAGCTAAACGGCTGAAATATTACTCATCCATTCATAAATGTATAGATCTATCATCTTATCAAACTATCATTAACTTATTATTGAGTTTGGTTACAACTTTGGTAGTCATTCTTACACATTTATTCATCATACACATGCAACTGTTTCAATTTTTCATCTTCGTTTTTACTATTACCATCACCAAACTGAATGTAAATATATTTTTTCATTTCCTCTCAAAAATGTGCAAAATGAAATTCAACTTTTCATCTTCTCAATTTACTATAACAATAACTATTTTAATTTCATCTCAATAGTTACAGTAGGAAAACTAAAAACCAGCATTTCATCTTTTTCATTTACTCATATAATTTTTAACAGTAATCAAAGTTTTTCTCGCAACTCTTGCTTTACTTCCTTTCTTTTGTCCTCTCATCCTTCACTACACCCCTCCCCAAAAATGATAACCATCCCAAATTTTCAGTTTAAAATAAAAAATTAATTTTTTTTAAAGGAAGATATGTGTTGATTAGGATTACTATCCTCATTTATCTTAATTAACTGAATAACAAAATGAAATATACATAACTCATCATATATAAATATTTCAGTTCAAGATGATATATCAGAGCATTTGGGTGGCAGGGACAGTATTGTTGCAAATAGGGTGATGTGTTTCAATTAAAGCTTAGTGGTTCTAATGGCTAGATACCTCTTGTTGATCCTAACTCAAACAGCCACATTCAATCAGGGGAGAAGAACAATTTCAGATTCATGATTCTCTTTGTAAGTTTATCATTTTTTTTTTTTACATTTAATGTCATTTGAATTTTGTCGTGATTATAATCTTTCACCCTTTATGTTTTCCCGCACAATGTGCGGATTAAACACTAATACGAGAATGAAGTTACGAAAGATAATTTAGCGCGCACCCTCAAAAAAGACTTATAACTAAGGTGTCATTTTTATTTTTATGAAATGGTTAATCTTTCATTTTCTCATGTGAAGCAAACCGATGGTCTAAATGAAGAATAATTTTCATTAATTCAAATATCCAAAGTTATTTTGAGTTTTAATCATTCATTAATAAACAAAACAATGTTATCATTTCTACTATTGAAGTTGTGAAATAAAGAGATAATAACATATCTACAAGAAAATAAGAGACCACAAAAACTATTTGAACGTTCAATAACACAAAATGATATAGAGTTTCAAATTACCTCACAGGCTATTCAATTTAATCAACCCCCAACCTCCCCCCCCCCAAAAAAAAACTATATTTAGTATATTATTAATAATAAAAATAACTTTTATTCAAATAAAAAATGTTTAAAATAAAAAAAAGCTATCACATAACATATCAATAAACAGTTGGTTATTAAGAAAGATTTTAATTTTGATCCACAAGTATTCATGTATACAGGAGAAATGAACAACAAATAATCAAATAATCGCAATTCGCTGGCATTGTTTTTGAACGTCAAATAAGAAAACTTCTTCTGAGTTGTTTTTGAACAACAAATAACAAAAACTAATCGCACTTCGCTGGCATGGTCCCAGTTAGTCTGAGGTTTGAAACTGTTATAACATAGATAATAACTAATTAGTCGCAATTGACAGAAGAGAACTTTGTTTTTCCGAAGACCAAGCCGTAATTTTCTATGAGGCGAGATTACTATATATAGCAAGAGATTATGGTAGGAAACTCCATCAACAATTAATCTTTTATCCGCAGCCTCTCATAATAACAGCATTTGAAACGAAGTAAAGTTAGGTTTATACGCCAATATCACAACAAGGACTACTTGCATCAATCGAGAATGACGACGGCAAGAATGTCCGGAACGATGACTCTTGCCGTGCTCCTTCTGATCATGTCAGTAGTCCTTGCAACATTTCCCGCAATTTCCGATGCTGCTTTTGATAAAGACACGCAGACTCTTAAAATCAATGGGTCTGCGGCAGCACAATTACCGACGTCGCCGAATATCGGGGACGATGAACAAAGTATTGGAAGCGGTACCATGAAGAGGGATGATCCCCAGTGTCAGCATAATCCCCAAAGTTGCCGCGCTTCACCCTCCGGAAATCCTTACCGTAGGGGTTGTTCCGCTATTAACCGTTGCAGGTGTTGCCGTAGAATGTTGTTGGAAGACCAACTTCTGCTGTAATCTGCGACGTACATATAACTACTACTTGACAACGTACCAAAGTCTCTAGCTGAAATACATCAGTAGATTGATTAACCACGTTTTTGTAGTAGGATAAGGCTAAATAGTAAATAATCTTACCTTAATTAAGGTAACAATTCATGTTTGTTCTTCACAATAATCATCTTAAATCAAATAGTACTCCAAGGATATATCCTTGCTTTATTTTTCAGAAACAGGTATTCTTATTTTATTCCGCTATGTGCATGTTTCGTGTTTTTGGGGTTGAATTTGTTTCTCCTAAGCCACAATTTACATCATACCATGTCGTTTTAATATCCCACAAATTATTCTAAAGAAAATCTCTTCCTACATAATATTTTTTTTGGAAAATGATACTCTTAATGAATGAAAATAGTGACAAAATAAAGTGACACATATGGAATAATCATGGTCTCTAGTTATTTGTTACTTTCCCGTTTAAGTTTTATTTTTCCCTCAAAATTACATTTTTACCCTTAATTAATAAAAAGACATGTTTAGCAAGTGCATGGTATATTTGTCTTCTCATTTGTCACTATATATTTTCACTATAATTAGTCAATGAATATATCATTGCTGATATTTTTTTGAGGAAAATTTTCATAAAAGCGATGGTAGAAAAGTAATCAACATCATGAAGGAGCATGACCTTTATTCGTCCTAAAAAAATAATTCGTTTTGAGTTTTGTACTCCTTTTCCTAGGCGTAAAGGAGCATCTGTTAATTACTCGTTTTTTTTGATGGACAAGGAAAATATTAATTAAATAGCAATTTGTTAACACCAGCATAAAGATAGAATCAGTACTTTCCATATATAGGAGAATATCTATGTTCGATAGGAAGAAGGGAGAGTTAGCAATGTACACCAGCCTGAACCAACATGAAAATGAATATGTTACATGTATATTTATCTCAAGTCAGCTATAAAACACGTAATTTAGTTCTTGATATTATTCCTTTAGAAAATTAAACCAACAAAATCATGCACAGAAGAAATCTAGTTACTACATAACAAAGACAAAACTTAGAAGTCAACTACCATTTTTTACCATTATAACTAATCAAATAACATTAAATTAATTATTTTTTTAAAAAATAAAAACTCAGATCTTTTCTTTTTTCTCTCTAACCCTTTATCTTACTCGACTAACCACTTTTTCAAATTCAAAATTTTGAATTCCATATTTTTAATCCCTTATATTGTTTTAGCTTAGTTACGTTTATTACCTCAAAAAAAAAAAAAAACACCCCCAAAACAGTGAGCATACTTCAAAAACAAAATAACTTTCATTCCATCCACAATCACAGATGTAAAACCACCAACATCTTCATTTTCAATCCAAAAAAAAAGAAAAGAAAAATTACCACTACATTTTCGTCTATCAAACTTATGCGCCCTCTTCCATGATCAATGATTTTGGTCATGAAAAGGTATAATAAATGTATTTCATTTGTTTTGTTTTTCTTATGAACATAAAAAAACAAGGATAAGGTAAACTAAAACAAGGTTCTAAATTCAAAAAGAAAAAAAAAAGGTGAAAGCAAAAATTTTGATGCTTTAGAAATTGATAAAGCGTTTCATGTAAAATACATAATTTGACGGTAAAAAGAAACAAATCCAAATTTCAGATATTTTTTAATCTTCAAAACAATTTTTATGAAAATTTTACTACTTTTATTATTTTACAAAAACAATTTTATTATATATTATTAGTTATATTGTTACTTCATTAACTTTAAATATTTCTAATATAAAATGATGAAAATGGTAGTTTCCTTAGTAGTGGCCCAAGAAAGATGAATAACAACTGGAATTAAAAAAAAAGAAATATTTTGGGATATTTTTTATTTGTTCATGGTAAATTAAAAGAAAATGGGATAAACAATGTAGCATACGTTTTTCATTTTTGGATAGTAAGATTTGAATTATATAAATAAAAGTAAATAGAATAAAAAAAAAGTGGAGGCCAAAATAAAACTTTGGCTCAAATGATAAAATTAAAATAATTGGGGAAAATGGATAAAGCATAAAATTTTGGAAAGATTTAGTAATTTTTATTTCTGAAAAATATAAGAAAAAAAAATCAAGTTTTGCTAGAACGTTGGCTGGAAAGAAAAGCTTCTAGTGAATTAGATGAATTTTTAACCAAAAAAAAGGACCTTTCAGGATTATTTTTCCACTTGAAAAATAATAAGGACGTAAATGGAATAAGACAAGACTTTAGAGCTGAGAAAGTTCAGGCGCCCTTGATTAATTGGTATTATTTCAAAAGCATTCTCCAGAGTTTGGGAAATGGGAAGCTAGGGGACCTTTTCTTTGTTAAGTGTATGTAAAAGCTAGTAACGTTCTTAATTATTATTTTCTCTTTATTTTATCACGATCACTTGCCGATCTAAAACGAAAATGCAGTAAAGGTTGAATTACACATCTGAAAATATACAACCTATCTTATTAATGGGCATTGTGAGTTTCCATAGTTTAATACAATATAACTATATGTCCATATAATATTTTAGTAATTACAAATTTTTTCGTCACATCATAGTAAGTAAGTTTATTCAAGAATTTTATATCCGAGTATGTAAATGATTATTCTCTATTTTCGTAGTTTGAAAAGAAAAAAGAACTCTTTCTACAAGGGCTATATCTCTATAAGCATTTAAAAATAAAATTAACATTTAACAGTTCTTTGTGGCACATATAGAGATCGTTAATTAGTTGCTATTAAATGTTATAGATGTAACGTTATAAATACACAGTTGTATCAGCCGAATTGATTTTAGTACCATTAGTTTGGTTATAATTAAATAGGATTGTTAGTTGGTTATAATTAAAATGAATTCTGGACTTAAGCTAATTGCATTTTTTTTTTTTTGTTTTGAACTACTTTGATTGGTCCAAAACAAAATTGTGGAAAAAAATATTTTATCCCAAATTACATTAAATAATAAATTAAATAATAAAAACACATAGTATTGATTTGGGTAAGGCCACTCCATTGCCACACCCTAAATCCGCCACTAATCATTGTTAAGATCACGACAGAATAGAATAACCAACTTAATACTGGTTTAAGGTGAGACGAATTTTACAGCAGATTATCTAGTTTCTTAGGTAACAAGTGGCTCAGGAGGATATCTCTACATTCGTGATTAGAACACAACTCAATCGTCGTTCCTAATTTATGAAAGGTTTGTAAATTTTAATTTTAAGGCACTTTTTCTTTCATTGTACCAAAAAAATGTTATCTGAACTCCTTTGATTTGCCAAAAGGAATCCTCCTTTTTTGTGTTACACGAACTCTATCGATCTGGCAGTATGTACAAAAATGAGGATTCCTTAGAAGAAAGTGAACCAAAAAAAAAAAAGGCACTAAAGTTAAATTAACGAAAAAAAAAACTAACTTTAGAAAATGAACTAAATAAACTAACTTTCAAATTGTGCATTAAATAAAATTAAATCTACAACGAAACATAGCATTAAATATGTAGTTAATTGCTAAAGACAAACTTAAGATTTATTAAACCACGAGTACATCTGTGTACGGAAGAATCGAAACCTTGTTAGTCCTCTCATGAGTTGTTATTCAAACAAACGAATGAAACAACTAATCGTATACTTCTCTGGCATTGTCCTAATTAATCTATCTTAGGCTTTCAAAAAGTATAATAAAGACAGATAATAATCAGCCTTATTTGACAGAAGGAAAGGCTTATTAAACCCATGGTTTCCCGAAGACCAAGCCGTAATATTCTACGAGGCAATATTACTATATATAGCAAGTTTGGTTTATAAGCCCAATCACTACAAGGACTACTTGCATCAATCGAGAATGACGACGGCAAGAATGTCCGGAACGATGACTCTTGCCGTGCTCCTTCTGGTCATGTCAGTAGTCCTTGCAACATTTCCTGCAACTTCCGATGCTGCTTTTGATAAAGACACGCAGACTCTTAAGATCAATGGGTCTGCGGCAGCACAATTACCGACGTCGCCGAATATCGGGGACGATGAACAAAGTATTGGAAGCGGTACCATGAAGAGGGATGATCCCCAGTGTCAGCATAATCCCCAAAGTTGCCGCGCTTCACCCTCCGGAAATCCTTACCGTAGGGGTTGTTCCGCTATTAACCGTTGCAGGTGTTGCCGTAGAATGTTGTTGGAAGACCAACTTCTGCTGTAATCTGCGACGTACATATAACTACTACTTGACTACGTACCAAAGTCTCTAGCTGAAATACATCAGTAGATTGATTAACCACGTTTTTGTAGTGGGATAAGGCTAAATAGTAAGTAATCTTACCTTAATTAATGTAACAACCCATGTTTGTTCTTCACAATAATCATCTTAAATAAATACTCTAAGGAATGTATCCTTACTTTATTTTTTAGAAACTGGTATTCTTATTTTATTCCGCTATGTGTTTTGTAGTTTTGTGGTTGAATTTGTTTCTCGTATGCCGCAATTTACATCTATAGCATGTCGTTTTAATGTCCCACCAATTATTCTAAAGAAAATCTCTTCCTGCATAATGTATTTTTTTGGGGGAAATTTTCTTAAAAGCGATGGAAGAAAAGTAATCAGCATCATGAAGGGGCATGACCTTCATTCGTCCTAAAGAAATAATTTATTTTGAGTTTTGTACTCTTTTTTCTTGGCAAAAAGGAGTATCTGTTAATTACTAGTTTATTTTTATGGACATGGAAAATATTAATTAAATAGCAGTTTTATTAACACCAGGGTAAAGATAGAATCCGTACTTTCCATGGAAGAAGATCTATGTTCGATAGGAAAAAGGAGGATTAACAATGTACATGTATATTCATCTCAAGTCAGCTATAAAACTCGTAATTTAGTTCCTGATATTATTCCTCTAGAAACAGAAAAATAAACCAATAAAATCATGCACAGAAGAAATCTATTTGCTACATAACAAAAACAAAACTTACAAATCAACTACCATTTTTCACCATTATAACTAATCGAATAACATTAAATTAATAAATTTTTTACAATAAATTAATTTTTTATTACATAAAAATTCAGGCTCTTTTCCTTTTTCTCTCTAACCCTTTATCTTACTCGACAAACCACTTTTTCAAATTCGAATTTTTGAATTTCCATATTTTTAATCCCTTATTTTACCTTTTTATTTAATAAAAATATCCAAATCCTTATTTTGTTTTAGCTTAGTTACGTTTATTGCCTCCAGAAAAAAAAAAAACCAAAACAGGGAGAATATTTTAAAAACAAAATAACTTTGATTCCATCCACAATCACAGATGCAAAACCACCAACATCTTCATTTTCAATCCAAAATAAAAAATTTAAAAAAAATTACCACTACATTTTCGTCTATCAAACCCGTGCCCCCTCTTCCATGATCATTTGATGATTTTGGTCATGAAAAGGTATAGTAGATGTATTTCATTTTTATTGGGTTTTTTCTAATGAACATAAACAGTAAGGATAGGTAAAATAAAACAAGGTTTTAAATTAAAAGAAAAAGGTGAATTTAAAAAAAAAATATGATGATTTAGAAATTGATAAAGTGTTTCATGTAAAATACATAATTCGATGGTAAAAAGAAACAAATCCAAAATTCAGATATTTTTTAATCTTTAAAACAATTTATCAGGAAACTTTTAATAATTATATTATTTTACTAAAAGTATTTTCATATATTCTATTATTTATTTATTTATTTTGGTTGCAAATTCTATTAGTTATATTATTACTTTAAAAATTTCTGATATTAAATTATAAAAATGGTAGTTTGCTTAGTAGCAGCCCAAGAAAGATGAATAACGAGTGGAATAAAAACAAATAAATGTTTTGGTATATTTTTTTATTTGTTCATGGTAAATTAAAAGAAAATGTGATAAACAATGTAGGAAACAATTTTTATTTTTGGATAGTAAGATTTGAATTATATAAATAAAAGTAAAGAATAAAAAAAAAAGTGAAGGCCAAAATAAAAATTTGTCTCAAATGATAAAATTAAAATAATTGGGGAAAATTGATAAATTATAAAATTTTGAAAAAAGTTAGTAATTTTTATTTCTGAAAAAATATAAGGAAAAAACCAAGTTTCGCTAGAATGCTAGCTAGAAAGAAAAGCTTCTAGCGAATTAGATTAATTGTTATAAAAAAAAAGGACCTTTTAGGATTACTTTTCCACTTGAAAAATAATAAGAACGAAAATTGAATTGGACAAGACTTTAGAGATGAGAGAGTTCAGACGCCCTAGATTGATTGGTATTATTCCAAAAGCATTCTCCAAAGTTTGGGAAATGAGAAACTAGGGGACGTTTTCTTTGTTAAGTTCATATTAAAAGCTACTAAATTTCTTAATTATTGTTTTCTCTTAATTCTATCACGATCACTTGTCGATCTAAAATGAAAATGCAGTAAAGGTTGAATTACATTATCTGAAAAATATACAACCTATCTTATTAATGGGCACTGTGAGTTTCCATAGTTTGATTACATATAAATATATGTCCATATAATAGTTTAGTAATTACAAATTTTTTCATCACATCATAGTGAGTAAGTTTATTCAAGAATTTTGTATCCGATGATGTATATGATTATTCTCTATTTTCATAGTTTGAAAAAAAAAACCCCTCTTTCTACAAGGGCTATATCTCTATAAGCATTTAAAAATAAAATTAAACATTTAACAATTCCTTTGTGGCACATAGAGAGATCTTAAGGTATGATATAAGAAATATATGTTGCTCTTGGCAAAAAAAAAATAAAAATGTTACTATTAAATGTTATAGATGTAACATTTGTAACAGTTGTATCAACTGAATTGATTTTAGTATCGTTTGTTTGATTATAATTGAATAGGATCGTTAGTTGATTATAATTAAAATGAATTTTGGACTTAAGCTAATTGCATTTTTTTTTTTGGGACTACTTTGATTGGCCCAAAACAAAATCGTGAGAAATTTTTCCCAAATTACATTAAATAATAACAGCATAACTTAAATTAATAACAATACATAGTATTGATTTCGGGTGAGGCCACTCCATGGTCACACCCAAAATCTGCCACTGATCATTGTTAAGATCACGGCAAAACATAACAATTGACTTAATATTAGTTTAAGATGAGACAAACTTTATAGCAGATTATCTAGCTTCTTAGGTAGTAGGTGGCTCATCGGGATATGTTTACATTAGAGATTAGAACACAATTCAACCGTTGTTCCTAATTTATGGAACGTGTGTAAATTTTAATTTTTAAGACATTTCTTTTTTATTGTACCAAAAAAATGTTATCTGAACTCCAAAGATTTGCCAAAAGGAATCCTCATTATTTGTGTTACATGAACTCTATCGATCTGTCAATATGAAAAAAAAAAAAAAAGAGGATTCCTTAGAAGAAAAAGAACAAAAAAACTGCATTAAAGTTGAAATTAACAACCAAAAAAAAAACTAACTTTAGCAAATGAATTAATAAACTAATTTTCAAATTGTGCATTAAATAAAATTAAATCTACCACGAAACATAGCATTAAATATGTAGTTAATTGTTAAAGACAAATTTAAGATTTTATTAAACCACGAGTACATCTGTGTACGGAAGAATCGAAACCTTGTCAGTTAGTCCTCTTGTTTCTATGAGTTGTTATTCAAACAAACGAATGAAAGAAATAATCGTATACTTCTCTGTCATTGTCCTAATTAATCTATCTTAAGCTTCAAAGAGTAATACAGACAGATAATAATCAGTCTTAATTGACAGAAGGAAAGGCTTATTAAACCCATGGTTTCCCGACGACCAAGCCGTAATTTTCTATGAGGCAATATTACTATATATAGCAAGAGATTATGGTAGGAAACTCCATCAAAAATTAATCTTTTCTCCGCAGACTCTCATATTAACAGCATTTGAAACGAAGTCAAGTTAGGTTTATAAGCCCAATCGCTACAAGGACTACTTAGCATGAATCGAGAATGGCGACGGCAAGAATGTCCCAAACGACGACTCTTGCCCTGCTCCTTCTGATCGTGTCAGTAGTCCTTCCTGTAACTTCCGATGCTGCTTTTGATAAGGAAAAGCAAACTCTTAAGAATCGGAGGTCTCCGGTTCCACAAATACCAATACAAGCACCGCCATCGTCTAATATCGGGGACGATGAACAAAGTATTGGCGGCGGTGCCATGAAGAGGGATGATCCCCAGTGTCAGCATAATCCTCAAAGTTGCCGCGCTTCACCCTCTGGAAACCCTTACCGTAGGGGTTGTTCCGCAATCAACCGTTGCAGGTGTTGCCGTAGAATGTTGTTGGAAGACCAACTTCTGCTCTAATCTGCGCGCTATTCATGACTACTAATTGACTACGTGTGTGTAACTCTTTAGCTGAAATTAATCAGTGGATTGATTAACCACGATTTTGTAATATGATGTAGCTAAATCATCTTATACCTTAATGAAGGTTAAAAAAGACCATGTTATTATTCACAATCATCATAAATAAAATAATGAAAGGAAATATATCCTCATTATTACTCCATTTCTTTTTGTCAAATGCCTTTCTCCTTACACATTAATTTTGAAACTTGCTTGTGAAAAGGGAGATGATATCAATATCAATATTATTATTATCCTATTAAATCAAAAGTCCAAGAGAATAAAAATGATGAGATGTCACATGGTTAAAAGTTTTCCCTTCAAAACACATCAAACAAAAACTACATCGTTTTGATTAAAAATGTTAGCTATATAAAATAGATTCCTATTACAGATCCATATAAAAATTAGTCCATTATATTATTAAAAAGAGACATTTTAATTACACATTTCACTCTAATTCAACATTTTTTTTTGCAAAAAACAAAAAGAAAAAAGAAGAAGTTTTTAATATTAAAAAAACATTTGTTCAAATTTCATAGATAAAATCATAGAAAAAATCTCAAAAAAAATATTTTTCTTACATTCAAACTAAAAAATGTTAAATTTCATAGGAAAATTAAGAAAAAAAGTTCAAGTTACACATTTTTTTTAATATTCAAACTCAATCATCCTAATACCAATCTTTACAGAAAATGTTGAAATCTCATGGGGAAAATTACGAGAAAAGTTCAAAGAAGACCTTCTTCTTATATTAAAACCTAAAGAAATTTAAATTACAAAAATATTAATACCATTTAATTTTCAACCCTTCTTTTTTTTTAATTCATATTTATCGTTGGGCTATTCTTTGTATCATTCCTATCTTTTTAGATTTTAATTCACAATCAGCCATTAATTGAGTACGTGATATTTTTTTAATCACTAATTATTAATTTAATAATGAATTTTAACATATATTCTGTGCAACGTACGGGAGAGAACTTAGTATCCTATTAAAAGAGAAGTTCAAGAGAAGAAAAATGTTAAGGTGTCGCATTGTGGTTAAGAGTTTTCGCTCCAACACACCTTAAGTCAAAACTACACCGTATTGCTTAAGAAAAAAACTTTAACCATATACATAAAAGTAATGTATAAAAAAATCAGCTCATTCTATTTTCAGATAAGAAAATTTAAATTATGTGTGCTTTAATTCAGTATTTTATTTTCAGAAAAAAAACGATGCCGTATATTGTAAAAAAATGTTAAAATTTCACGAGTAAAATTATAAAAAAAAAATACAAAAAAATATATTTTTTACATTCAAATTGAATCACTCTAATGCTAATCTTTTTTTAAAAAAAAAAATTTGAAACTTCGCGAGTAAAATGATGAGAAAAACCAAGTAAGTATTCAATCTCAATCATTGTAATATCCATCTTATTAAAAAATGTTAAATTCTAACATGTAAAATTATGAAAAAAATAAAATACCTCATAAGAAATAGGACTAGTTATCATCGTAAGGGGCTCAACAGTTTTAAAGTGCTTTTAACGATTTTTTTTTAACTCTGTTGCTTTACCCTTTTTACAAAACTATAAACAATTTGCGTTTCCTTGAACTCAATTGGTGTTCATCTTTTGCTTTTTCCACGATTTGAGATCTGCCTGAACTCTTTATTGTAAATTGGAAAGTGTATAGTGCAAAGTGAAAATTGTGATACGTTCTTATAAGTTGATAACATTTGCTTTCTTTGTTTGTTGTCTTCAAAATTGTGGTACTGGTGCCATCCAATTACATCAAGATTTTCTTTAATCTTTTATATGCACAAAAACATATGTAATAATAAGAGAGCATTTAGATTTTCCAGCCCCATATTTCTAACAAGATTTTAACTTTAACTATTTTTTCCCGTTTCAAAGATGATTTTAGTGAGAAACCTATGTTCATAGCACCATTTACAAAGATTAAAAAATGCTTTACTCTTTTTTTTTGGGGATTTAAGTGGAAGACTTACAGATAGGAAATACATACAAGGTGCAAATTTCACTGGAGTAAATGCAATTGTGTGTGCAAATACTCTGTTGCAGTTTTTTAAGTCGTCCAGCTTGTCTGATACATAGGAGCTCATTTGATCCTATCTTTGGTGTTATACCTAGAGTTTGATGTTGTAAGTAACTAAAACTGCCTACCGTCACATGTTATGATTCTTTCTTCTCTTGCTATGTAGTGCTGTTGGTGTTGACTTGACTATATGATGATACAGTCATCTTTTTGAATGTAGGTGGTCACTGAGGATGCTCAAGGGTGACTTTGATTTTGGTAAAAAGGTGATTCCATTAACTTTAGTAGATCACACAGGTCAAGGGTGTTTTGTTCTTTCTTCAATAGTTTGATAAGAATTTTCAATTTCCTTTTCACATATTATCATTGTTATTGTATGGAAAACAGCTGTACTATCATCAACATTCTACAATTACTATAGTAAGGAAGGTTCATGGGAATTGATTTTTGGCGTACAACTTATTCTGGAAGCACTTTGTTTTTTACTTTTTGTTATTGCTTTCTTAAATATTCAAAAGTTTGATGGTTGATTAAATAGGGCTTCTAGATGGAATTGGAATTCCATTTCCATCTAATATTATATGCAAATAAATTAGAATATTGAGATGCATATTAGGTCTCTTCACTCCTGTAAGCGTCTTAATATATATGTAATGATATGGGGCATATCTATGTGTCCTAATATAAAAAAAAATATGTTGTGAGGCATACAGTGTCTTATGAAACGTTTAAATGCTTTTTTCTTGTAGTGCCCATAGTTTTTTATTGTAGTGCCATAGTTTTCCAAAGACGAAGACGTAATTTTCTACGAGGCAATATTACTATATATAGCAGGAGATTATGGTAGGAAACTCCATCGAATTAATTTTTTCTCCGCAGCCTCTCATATTAACATTATTTGAAAACTAAGTCAAGTTAGGTTTATACGCCAATATCACAACAAGGACTACTTAGCATCAATCGAGAATGGCGATGGCAAGAAGGTCCCGAACGACAACTCTTGCGGTGCTCCTTCTGGTTATGTCTGTAGTCCTTGCAATATTTCCTGCAACTTCCGATGCTGTTTTTGATAAAGACACGCAGACTCGTAAGAAAAGGATGTCTGCGGTAGCACAAGCACCGACGTCGAATATTGGGGACAATAAAAAAGTTATTGGCAGTGGTGCCATGGCGGGGGATGATCCCGCATGTGGGAATCATCTTCGAGATTGCCGCCCTTCAGGCTCCGGAAATGGGTACCGTAGGGATTGTTCCGCAATCAACCATTGCAGGTGTTGCCGTAGAATGTTGTTGGAAGACCAACTTCAGCTGTAATCTGCTATATATAATGTCAAATGAATAATTGACAACGTGTGTAACTCTTCAGCTGAAATTAATCAGTGGATTGATTAAACACGTTTTTGTAATGGAGTAGCTAAATCATCTTACCTTAGTCAAGGGAAAAGTCCATGTTATTCTTCACAATCATCATAAATAAAATAATGAAAGGAAATATATCCTTATTGTTACTCAATTTCATTTTTGTCAAATGTGCTTATCCTTAGAGCATCTTTAGTGTTGAATCTATTTGCTGCACACCAAATAATCAAATTTGTTGTTTTGCTTCTTATTATCTCCAATCCACAATACTACTTTTTACATCAGAACAGAATATTCTTTGTACATTCTCCTTCTTATATTATTTACTAATTTGTTTGTGTTATGTGTTTAAAAATTTTATTTACTTTTCTAATAAGTGTGTATCTATTTTTGATTGTTGAGTGTTTGTTTTATATTTTCGTAATTTGGTTGCTCTAGTATTAATGTATTTGTCTTTTAATACTTTTTCTAATATAATATAATACACGCCTTATTTGATTACAAATATTTTTATTTTTGTTCCAACGTCAAATCATTTTAGTATAAAAATAGTGAGCTCTTGAACAATATAAATGAAAAAACTTAAAATCATCGATTAAAATAAGTAATAATTACTTTGAAAGATATTTCTTAACATATTAATTTTATGTCCATGAAATTAATAATAAAATATAACTATAAAGACTTGTAAACAAATTAAAAGTAAAAAGAAAAAAGGAAAACGAACAAAAGGGACTGGGGTCGCCATTTGCTTCTGCAACAGTACAGGAGCAAATTTGCTATTTTACTGTGGTTGTTGCAGCATTTTGCTGCTTGGAATTGGTGCTCTGCTTCAACGTTGAAGCATTCACACAACAAAATTGGTGTTTTGCTTCGATGTTGTGGATGCTCTTAATCAGTAATTTAAAAAATTGATATTGAAAAGGGTGATGATATATATATATATATATAATATAAATCCTTTAGCCAAAAACTTACCTCAAAGCATATATTTTTTATTTTAAAACATCTTACAAAGGTTCATTATTTCATCAAATATAAAATCCTCGTCTCGCAATAATTTTGTAATTTTTATTTTCAGGAAAATTCTCTCGTTAAAGACAATGGAAGAATAGTATTCCCTCCTGTACTTATTATGATGTATTTTGACTTCTTCTAAGTTTCACTTATTGTGTTTTTTTGATAATGATACCTTAAGAATAGTTTATAATAAAGAACACAATAAATATGAAAATACATTTTTAATGTTTTATTTTTAATTGAAAGATCACAATAAATGAAATTTATGAGAAATTAAAGTACCTTAAAATAAATAGGAGTAATTGTTATCATAAGGGGCTCAACAGTTTAAATTACGTTTAGCATGTTTTTTTTTTTTTAAACTATGTTGCTTTACCCTTTTTCCAAAATTAAAAACAATTTGCGGTTCCTTTGAACTCAATTGGTGTTCATCTTTTTTTTTTTCTTCACGATTATTTTGAGATCTGCCTCAACTCTTTATTGTAAATTGGAAAGTGTAAAGTGCAAAGTGAAAATTCTGATACGTTTTTATGAGTTGATAACATTTTCTTTTTTTGTTCTCTTCAAAATTGTGGCACTGGTACTATCCAATTTCATCAAGATTTTCTTTAAACTTTTATATGCAACAAAAACCTGCAATAATAACAGAGCATTTAGATTTTTCCAGCCCCATATTTCAACTAGATTTTAACATTAACTATTTCTTTATATTGATCTAAGACGAGAAACAAAATCTCCATTTACGTACTAAGGGACCGAGGTTTGGAGAGATGCTGCATCTCTTCAGCCATCGGGTTGCAAGCTCGAGATAATCGGAACAGATGAGCAAGAGGTAAACAAAAGTTTGAAAGAACAAGTTGCAGAATTGGCGTGGAAGCGTGATTGAGTGGCGGTTGTTGTGTATCAACTAGTTGGTCTTCCAACTCGAAACTAACTATCAATATCAGATAATGATGTAATTATCTTTTGTAACACCGGTGTAGAGATGGGAAAAATCTAATATAGAGCAGATATGCACTTTTTTGTGCAGCCACTCCACTGAAGTTTACTCCCCTAATTCCTCCCATTCTTCCGGATAAAGTGCCAGTACAGTACTTTCTATATGTAGAAAGATCTATGTTTTACAGGAAGGAGGAGAATCAAGAAGGTGCATTATGGGATTACAATCTTAAAATTTTGAGTAACAACTAACATGACTTCATCTGTCAGGTCAGCTACAAAACCGACAAACTTGAATTATTCCTACAACCATAAAATTTGATACAAAATCATAGACATGAAAACAATGAAGGAATCGTAGTAACTGCATATTTTCCTTCACGTTCCAAATAAAGCAGTATCGAATTATCCACAAAGAATTCAGCTATGGTATTAATCAAACTATTCACAGTATATGATTCCAACATGCAGTATTATTCCTTTCTCAGTCTTGAGTGCCTGAATATCAAACATAGCCTGCAGTACACAAACTCCCAAACTTTTTTAATCCTTTTTACTTTCATCTTTTACACAATCATATCTTCCATCCGTGGAAACTGCTAGGGAAGACTTACGAGAAGCAAATGCCAAGAAGGCCTTAACAAAGTATGACCAGAAAATGTACAACAACTTGGTTGATTGAGTTGAATTGCTTGCTTTCCTTGAATGCACCTCTATCTTTTACTTGCAGAGATCTCAGTTTTCATTCGCTGGCAGGTAATGCCATCACAGAACTCATGACCCCGATCAAGAAGCACTAGGCTTTCAGTAACCGTAACCACATTGATAAATGACCACTTCACTGATCTTACACAACCATTACTTTCAACCTTCTTCTCACAGTTTGATTCCTCGAAATCCAGAGAGACCAACGATAGATTCATATCCAGCAGTAAGATATTGGAATCCATTCCAATTCCTACAAATGACTTGAATGGTTCACCAAGATCAACATTGTACAGTTTGGTCCAAGACTCAACATCCTCGTATCGCTTCATGACCCAAGTGCACAGTTTCGAATTCATCATGCCATCATGTTCAAACAGAAACATAGCAAGAAATCCCCTGTAAACATCAATCGATTTGCTAACTATAGAAGTATCAGTCACTGGCGTCAGAATGTCTTCTGGCAACATCAGCCAGTTGAATACATTATACGACAACTCAAATGACAGAACACCGTATTTACCACCCTTCACAAATGCAAGCCAATGTAGTGCCCCATTCATGTAAACGCAGGACGCAATTATACTAAAACCAAGAGCTAAGTGACTGATGTCTTCCCATTTGCCTGTGCTTAAAGTATAAAAATCGACCGATGGGGCAAACGTACCTTTTCCAATAGGCATGATCCTAAGCAATTTGTAATCGTTATTCACAAGATCAAATCCAAACCCGAAAGACTGAAAGAAACGCCAGCTAGGTGTAACGGCATCAAGGTTGGGAAGGTGAGTATAAACTGACTTCTGAATCGACGGATTCCAGAAAATCGCTACAGGGTCAAGGAGACGCTCATGATCACGAAAGCATAGCAAACCATTAGCGCTACCAACCAATCTATACACCAATTTTGAGAAATTGAATGGAATTGAAATCCTAGACAACGAATCATCATATAACCTATCGTCATATCGGAAAATACCCTGTTCGTTCTCGGTGGAAATCCCAAAAAGAATATTGTGGGTTTTCTTTGGGGCATCTGTTCTAATAAGATGAGTGGAAATAAAATCAGAGCAGGTGATAAGATTGTACCACGATTTGCAAACTGCCGTGAACCGCACAAGGGGCTTGATCGGCAGCCTCTGGAAAATCTCAAGTAACAACTCCTCCAGCAAGAAATCGGCCATCTTTTTCATGCTGTTCTTCAAGATAGCACCCGGGCTCTTTAGCAATGTCAGAACAGCGTCGATTTTGAGATAATTGATTCTAGTTTTGAGGTGGGGGAATTTGGGGATTTTCGGAACCCTAAAATTGCAGTTGCGACATCCGAACAGGAATTGTGCTCGTTTTGAACAAGTATAAACTCTTCTGGTAAAACGACATTTTACATACCACTCGCTCCGTTCTTTCTAAAAGCAAATGTCATTTAAGACCGTTTAATAAATAAATTAATTACTGCAAGCAAATTATATTCATCTCACCAAATTTCATTAGGCCCAAAAATTATGTACTAATTTCTTCCCCAAAAATATATATATAATGACACTTTATATTTTATAATTTCATTATTTTCTTCCAATTACATTTAAATCGATCATATATATATATATATATATATATATATATATATATATAACTAAAAGAGAAATCAGTTTATATTTTTCCTTTCCTACAAAGCCTGCACATTATATCCTGGAATTACATCTTTAATCAAAAAGAAAAAAAAAAAGAACAGAACAAAATCATAGACATGAAAGGATTTCATGCGTCTATAATCATAGAGGACACATAATGAAGAAGCAGAAGTAAAAGACAGAAGAGATATACAGAAATGTTTACACATTTACCGTTTACGCCAAACATAAGATACACAATTTATCTTCCACTTGAAGAGATATCAGAGAGCATTCGCTCGCAGGTAACATCATCGCAGAACTCGCGGCCCCGATCAAGGAACACCAGGCTTTCAACAACAGTAATGACCTTAACAGATGACCACTTTACTGATCTTAAACATCCATTACTTTCAATCTTCTCCTCGTAGTCCGAGTCATTGATATCCAAACACACCAACGATTGATTCTTATCCAGAAATAAAATACTGGAATCCATTCCAATTCCGACCAGCGACTCTAACGGTGCACCAAGATCGATGTTGTACAATTTAGTCCAGGATTCTGCATCTCCATACCTCTTCATAACCCAAGTGCACAACTTTGAAGTCATATCGTCGTGTTCAAACAGAAACACAGCAAGAAATCCCCTATAAACCTCGATCGATATAGCGACTTTCGAAGGATCCACCACATGATCCAGAATGTCTTCCGGCAGCGTCATCATTCTGAATACATTTTCCGACAATTCAAACGACAAAACTCCATGTTTCCCGCCCTCAACAATTCCGACCCAGTGTAATTCCCCGTTCAGGTAAACACAAGTTCCATTTATACAAAAACCGCGAGCTAAGTGACTGATATCTTGCCATTTTCCAGTGCTCAAAGTATAAAAATCTACAACAGGGGAAAACAGACCGTCCCCAAACGGCATAATCCTAACCACTTTGTAATCATTGTTAATATGATCGTATCCAAACCCAAAAGACTGCCAGAAATGCCAACTAAGCACGACAGCATCCAGATTAGGCGGATGAACATATAACGATTTCTTGATAAACGGATTCCAGATGATTACAACAGGGTCGCGCAGACAAACATCATCACGAATACATAACAAACCATTAGAACTTCCGACCAATCTATACAACAAATTTGAGAAATTAAATGGAACTTCAATCTTATAAGACAAAGCATGATCATCACAACTCAAAACACTCTGTTCTTTTTCACCAGATGAAGTGGTTGACTTCCCGAAAAGAATCCGGTGGGTTATCTTTGGTTCATTTGATCGATCAAGATGCATGGATATAAATTCAAAGCTAGTGATCAGAGAGTACCATGATTTGCAAACCGTCGTGAATTGCACCAGTGACTTGATCGGTAGCCTCTTGAAAATCTTGATCAACAACTCCTCTGGAACAAAATCGGACATTTTTTATACTCTGTTTTCCAGCAAATTTCAATCAGTCCTGTTCTTTATAATTGATTTTGTGGCGACCGTACATACAAATTAATTGAAACGGGACAATATGTGCCCCATTCTGGTAATTTTTTTTATCCAAAACTAATTTGTTCAGCCGACATTTCTATAGTTTTATAACGCAAGGATATGGGAAGTAAAAGTGGATTGATTATTTTCCTCTAATATGTCTTCTTAGGATAATTTCTCTGATTCTCTCCGCTGAAGCTGTTATGACGTATCATCAGACGTTACTGTCACGTAACATCCTCTGGAATTGGTAAAACTATAAGTTAGTACGCAACGATCACACATTTATTCTTTCTAATTTCTTCTTTTCCAAGTCTCTTTCTCGTCCATTCTTGCACAATTTGGTAACTCGGTCACTGGTTTTCATCACAAGGTTAGTTAATAATACCAAAAAAAATAAAATAAAAGAGGACATCAAAAGGTCTCAACATAAAATTATAAAGAAAATTGATAAGTTTTTTGCAGTCAAAACATTTCTCAAACTTCATGAGATTATTAAGGAGACAAAAGGCTTTTTTCTAATATTTACGACTTATAGTTTTAATAATCACTACAATTTTCCTGTAGTTTCACTTTGCAGTTTCAGATAGATATTGAGCTCTATATCTTCTACATACGTGAAAAAAAAAAAGTCTAAATGGAAATGTAGCAAACACTACAACGCTAGACGTGGCTGATTTATTGACAATGGTCCTTAAATCATTGCAAATCCAATTAAAATCGAAAACCACACCCCCGCTACCAGTAGTTGAATTGGAATAAATGATACATAACACATGCTTCAATCTTGAATCGTTGACCTGACCATCACAGCTCCATTCGATTGAACACAACCAACATTGATGTTTATCTGATCTCAAGGCTAAATTTGAGTCAAAGATTTCCTAACTCACCAAAAACAAAACAAAAAAAAAAGAAAAAAAACTAAAATGTTTTGAGGTCAAAACCCGAAAACTATTGTTTGAGAGGTTACATTCCTTAGAATCTTTGGCACATAAATTTGTTTACTACAATGAATTGTGAAGTTCAATTTCAGTCTGTTTTTTTTTTTTTTGGAGGGGGGGTTGTGATTAATTTTTCCATTACACAACAAAAAATGGAGCCCTTTTATTTTTTATAGCAGTTTATTTATTTGAAAAGTACATTTCCGGTGGCCCATTTTAATTGTTAAAAATAAATATGTAGTTGATCGAACATGGACCATGATTTCTTTTTTTCTTTTTGTTTTTATCTTTTTCTACACGCACCCAACAAATGTTTCAAATGGGGTATTGTGCACCTCTTTTCCTTATTATTTATAGAGGTGTTCTAAATCTCACATTTAATTTCTAGTCACAAAATGATTGTTTTGTTTGAATTTTTATTCATATCACGAGTTAAATTAAAAATAAAAATGAGACAGAACGATCACTTTGACTATGGTAAGAATATCCTTCAACTACTTATGTGTAATATAGGCGAAATATGTTGTCGGTGAGATCTACCTAACTAGCTAGTTACTACAAACATAAGATTATTTGCAAAAATTTAAAATGTTTATTCATTTAAAATTTTGTATTGTAAATTACATTCAAAATTTAAAGGAGATTGAACCACCTAATAGAATAATTAATAAATATTGCATTAGTACATATATAAGTAGCTCTCAGTGGATGTTATGGCAATCCCCTAGCAAAATTAAACTTACTTCTAATTACCTCGTAAAAGAAGGAAAACAGTTCTTACATATATTACAACTCGAGAAAGGTAGAAGTTAATCTTGAATTAATTATGAATTTAGACTCTCGTTATGTGTGTTAAGAGCTTTAGACGATATTTTTTTTTTATCTGACTAGAAATTATTAGGCATATATTCATGTTATACTTTCATGGCTTGACGAGTCACCCCACGAGTTTAAAATCATGGTCACATCATGATATTGTTGGTATTTCGTACCAACAGAATGTAGTAGTGTGATATTAAGACATTTGCCTTCTTCATTGTACCAAAAAAAAAGTTGACTCATATTTAGGTACGTAAAAAAAAAACACAGATATATAACCATCAAACTAACATTGAGAATACCGGACCCTTTCATCCAAGAAAAGAGCCAAGTTTCTTAATTAAAACGGAATGACAAATTACTATTCTATAAGGACGGTAACTAAGCGGGAGCGTTACAATGAGGGGGAAACAGGGTGATTGCATGGATTAAAAATAGACACATAATTAAAAGTCCGTCCACTTATGTCACCAAACAAATGTATATGGTTTTTGTGAACTTATTTTTAAGAAACTGAAACAATCTACATGTTTACATTCCGCCCTAGCTAGATATCACCATAACTTATCCCATGCATAGAAGATGCTTTGATAGGAATGGGGGATGGAGGCTAAGGTAGCTAGAGTTGTAGCAAAGGATGATATGTTTTTTTGGCCATACTAAGGTTGCTAGAGTTGTAGCAAAGGATGATATGTTTTTTTGGCCATAACACATTACCTCTGCCCAATTCAAAATTTGAGTATGTATATCTCTTTATATATAGTTGTTGTAGTAGTAGTAGTGGAGCCAGAAACCCGAAGGAAAAAAAAAAACAAGTAAAGGGATTCCATTTTCTCAAACACCTGCCCTTTGTTGCCTTTGGGGATGATTTGTAAGATGAGTTTCCTCTTTTTACTTAGTTTGTTAATAACTTGTTTTCTCTCCACAGGTATGGAGACCAAATCACTTCCAGAACTTCAACATCCTCCCGGGGAGATAAATATCACCAACCACATTTTTACATCTTTTATTATGAAAAACAGTGATCAAAGAAGGGACATGATGATGAATCCAATAGATTCATGTTGGCGATCAAAACCAGATTGGGAGACCAATCGAAGATCCTTCGTAGATTGTGGTTTTGGCTTCGGCCAAAATACTATGGGAGGGCGCAACGTTGAGATATACCTTCTGACGGATGAATCTGACAACCCCGTCGCTCCTAAGAACGGAACCCTGCGATTTGGTGTGACTCGAGAAGAACCCCTTTGGATAGTTTTCCAACGGGATATGGTTATAACTCTCAAGAAGGAACTTATGATACGCAGCCACAAGACCGTTGATGGTATCATATGATGGCCTACTACAACTACTACTATTTAAAAGTCATCATAAAAATCAGAGCTCTAAATGCGTATCTAAAAATAATCACTACCTACTAATTTGTGCTTTTCTTTCACTTAAGTAGTATGTTTTGAAGAATGTATATGTATGTTATCGATATTTGAATTGTACTTGAAAGAATTTACTATTTGCATCCAGGTGATGCTGCTTGGCCATCACGATAAGTATGTACAAGATAAAATTATGAAAGTAACTGTCGCCTTCAACCATTTTGGTCCGAGACCAAACGAAAGGATGCCGAGGTAAAAAGAAAAAAAAAAGAAAATTTATAAATGTCATCTTCAATCACGCACTATAATATTCTATATTACGCTAATATATTCAGTTCTAAAAGTTGGGGTCAAGATATACTACTACATCATGTCATCATGAGTTTAAACTCTGAAATCTGAACGGCACAACTATACTTAATTATGTGGCGCCTTTGGTTATAACAAAGAATGTTGGATCATTTGGTCCACTTAATTAATTAAGCATATGCATTTTTTTTTATCATTTCAAAGGTTTTATGTAATTTGCTTATGATATCTAAATTACCGATTTGTAAACTTGAAATATTCAAATCATATTTTTGTGGAAATGCATATACATTAGGTTTCATTAGATCTTTGTATACAGAAAAGTGAACTATTGCACATACTGTTCGGTTAGTTTTTGACGATTTGGGCCGACGAGTGATGTTTATGATGGTACCTGAGTTTTGGTTAATTTATGTGGACATGGAGGAGGTTTTAAAGTAGTAAAAATAGCTCAAAAGTGGTAAAAATATGTTTGGGGTCAATATGAACTGGTTGAGTGTGAACAGTTTCAGAATTAGAGAAAGAAAGTGCTTTGGCCAGTTGTCATCGAGGTGCCTACAACTTAGCGAGGGGGATTAGTCACTGTTGGCGATCGTGGACACCCTGCAAATATACAAAAAAAAAAAAAAAGAATTAGAGACGGAAAGTAGAAGCCGAGTGGGAATAGAATTGCTCCAAAATTAGCTGCGTGATTAATTGGCAATTAAGAAAATTCTTCTTTGTTTCTTGCTCCTTTTAATAAGGAAAATTAGTAATAAAAGAGATATATTTGAAAAATGATTCTACTACCAAATTAAGAGCTGATTGTGAGAAGAGTCATCAACCGATTGGGAGACTGCTGCGGGAAGAATCACCTATTTTCAAGGAAATTGACCATGTTAACCTACCTTTTCTCCAAGAAATTATAGGGTAGCAAAGGTTTCGTCCAAACACTATAAATAAAGGCTGCCATGAAGAGAAAATTATCACCGATCAACTATGCAACTGGTTTTCTTTTACCGATTATCATATTTTCACCTTTCCGGTGGTAGTTCATCACGTTCTATCATGCTTGCTTAGCCTCTAGCTTAGCAATAGAGTTGTTTGCTTTTTTCTCCTACATAGAATTAGGTAGGTGGTCACCGTTTTCTCCTCCAATGAATTCGGTTATGCTGTAATAAGTGTTCTAGCACTTATATATGTCGGACTACCCTTTGCACGTCCATCCTGTCTCTGTCTTCTGTGTCATAG
This sequence comes from Oldenlandia corymbosa var. corymbosa, assembly GCA_949775105.1. Classification (NCBI taxonomy): domain Eukaryota; kingdom Viridiplantae; phylum Streptophyta; class Magnoliopsida; order Gentianales; family Rubiaceae; genus Oldenlandia; species Oldenlandia corymbosa. Next base: position 11,929,732 of record OX459118.1, on the reverse strand, counting down.
CGTGTCATCGACAATGTCTAGTCGACGCTAATATCTTTGCTTTCTATATAATAGCATGTCATCAGCACCATCTATAGTTTGCCGGCGCTAGGATTTTTCACTTTATGAGTCAAACGCCGTCTCTTTGTCTTTTCCCTACTTTCCTGATTACCTTGTCAGGCATATGATCATAAATAAAATCCTGTGCCCAACAAAAAGGGTACCAAGAAATAGTCTGAGATAATTCCACTGAATTACCTTCCCCCGACTTTTTTCTCTGCTCTTTCTGTCGGAAATCAATCAATCGCCTCATTCGTATCGTGACCACAACACCACCGGCGGCTTCTCCACCGACACCATGGCTTCGGGCCGTGGATTTTTTTTAGGCCAACGAGAAACAATTTCCGATTTCCAACTTCAATAAATCTCCAATAATGAAGAAGCAACAGTAAAGACAGAAGAGATATACAAAAATGTTTACACATTTACCGTTTACGCCAAACATAAGATACACAATTTATCTTCCACTTGAAGAGATATCAGAGAGCATTCGCTCGCAGGTAACATCATCACAGAACTTGTGGCCCCGATCAAGAAACACCAGGCTTTCAACAACTGTAATGACCTTAACAGATGACCACTTTACTGATCTTAAACATCCATTACTTTCAATCTTCTCCTCGTAGTCCGAGTCATTGAAATCCAAACACACCAACGATTGATTCTTATCCAGAAATAAAATACTGGAATCTATTCCAATTCCGACCAGCGTCTCTAACGGTGCACCAAGATCGATGTTGAACAATTTAGTCTAGGATTCTGCATCTTCATACCTCTTCATAACCCAAGTGCACAACTTTGAAGTCATATCGTCGTGTTCAAACAGAAACAAAGCAAGAAATCCCTATCAACCTCGATCGATATTGCGACTTTTGAAGGATCCCTCACATGATCCAGAATGTCTTCCGGCAGCGTCATCATTCTGAATACATTTTCCGACAATTCAAACGACAAAACTCCACATTTCACGCCCTCAACAATTCCGACCCAGTGTAATTCCCCGTTCAAGTAAACACAAGTTCCATTTATACAAAAACCGCGAGCTAAGTAACTGATATCTTGCCATTTTCCAGTGCTCAAAGTATAAAAATCTACAACAAGGGAAAAGATACCGTCTCCAAACGGCATAATCCTAACCACTTTGTAATCATTGTTAATATATCGTATCCAAACCCAAAAGACTGCGAGAAATGCCAACTAAGCACGACAGCATCTAGATTAGGCGGATGAACATATAACGATTTCTTGATAATTGGATTCCAGATGATTACAACAGGGTCGCGCAGACAAACATCATCACGAATACATAACAAACCATAAGCACTTCCGACCAATCTATGCAAGATCTATGTGGACTTTATACACTAATATATATCATTGTATGTTATAAGTTATCATAAAATACTAGCTCATATAAAGTGATCTAATTAAATCAACTAAAGTTTGGGCTAATTATAATAATTAAGTTATAAGGTGTGGCACAATATTGTGTAGAAACCCTATGGTCCAGTTTCCGGTTATGTGATGGGTGGAATCGGAAACCCTATTATATATTGGTTGTGGTCCCCAGATGAGCCGTCATGCCAAATCTTCGACTCCCCATTTGTCAGAGGTTCCCGCAAGGGCTTGACGGAATCATCTGAAAGACCAAACCAGATCGATGTTCTTGCCGCTATAGATTAAGGTACGCTTCCGCTTTCGTATAGTTCTCAATAATTTGACGTGAAGGTCTCTACAATATTTGGATTATTCCAACAAGTGGTATCAGAGCACCCTTCATGTTAATTACTGGGAAATTCAGTTTAGTTGTTTAAGTTTCGTGTTTGCTATTTCGGTTAATCTGTATGCTTAAAGTTTTAGTCTTAGTTATTCAATTAGTGCATCTTTAGTACATGATATTTTATGATCCACAAATATATTTTGGTTCGATTCTTCAGTTTAGAGGCATCAATATTTGAGGGTTCTTTGGATCAATTGGTCTCAAGTTCTCAGTTTGCCAATTCCAAATTTGGGAAGGTTTCCAGTTTCGTAATTAGCAATTCATGCTTTACGAATTTAGTTTTTTGTGGTCAATTCAGGCATTTTGGCAGTTAGGCGAGAATTTGTTGTAAAAAATGAATGCATTTAATTTGGTTCTATTTTTTCAAAATCGTTATAAACCTTTGAGATGATCAATTTCATTTTGGAAATTGATTTCGGTTAAGAAAAGAAATTATATAATTTAGGTTTGAAACTACAAAGTCGTTTCATGTTTAGTTTCACTTTCAGCAATTAATATGATGCATAAAATATATTTTGGTTTTTTTAATCAAGTGTTTGTTATTCGGATTTCCGAATGTAAACTCAGATTACTACGGTTTCGATGTGAAGTTTACATTAATCAGGTCTATAGTTTTGTGGTTTAAGAAAATTGATTACTACATTAATCAGGTCGTATTCAAGTTTTCGATTTTGATTAGAAGGTCAAGTTCACATTTAAAATATCTTTTCTTTTTGTTTCTTTCTGCTGACCTTATTCAGCTTATCAGTGAAGCAACTTACAGTTCTTGATTAATCAATCATTTTGGTTAAATTGATTCCGTAAAAAGTTTCAATTTCAATGAATTATCCTGGGCCAAATTTGGTCACAATTTGTTAATCAACTAGAATATACATAGATGTATATATCTAATTTTCAGTTTCCTGAATTTGGTTTTGGATTAAAGCTTTATATATATGCATATTGTTTTTCCGGTTGTTCCATTTTGGGCAAGCTAGGCTCACTGTAGATTGCATGCATGTTTTGAGTTGATTTAGACCAACTTTATATTATTGTTTCTCAATATGCATGTTTAGTACTGGAAGCTTTTGAGTCAACTGAAAAAAAAAAAAACAGTTTCCCCTAAATAAGTTTTGAGCTATAGATTAATGTGATTTAAATTCAAATTTTGGCATAAGGATAATCTATCTTCAGACATCTGGTATTTTTTAAATTGATTGATTGATACAATACGTCGCCAAAGTGACCTCTTTTGTGTTGATTAATTAACTTAAAATACAAATATGACAGTTATGTGTGTTTTGGTTTTATGCGGGTGATGATCGGCCCAAAGGAAGGTCATTATTTGGCCGAAATCAAAATATACTTGTGGTAATGAATATGTGACAGTTATTATGTTTTTCCATGTGAATAATAAGTCGGTCCAAAGAAAGGCTTATTATTTGATAGGACTAAATTATCAATATTTGATGACTGCACCAAAAGTACCACTTGCAAATTGATGTTTCTGTCCAAAGACTAAACCCAATGTTGCACCAGGTATCTTGTAAATGGGAAATGCCAATTTGAATTTATTAATCATGTCATATTAAGTTTTAAATGTGAGCTTGTGTTTGGTTATTTTTTAATACAGTGATTCCGCTATTTTGGTTATATCTGCTTTAGTTAACTCTGTTAAGACTTTCAAGAACTAGCAAGAAAGATTAAGGAAAATTAAGGAGTACGGTATAAAATAATATAAACATGTTTCTATTATAAAATATTTTGTTAAAACAATAAGGTGGGAATGAATACTCTTTCAAGAGATCTTGCTTCCATAAGGTATAAGGAAAAAAGGGAACATACGAAAATGTATTATTCAAGTAATCATCTCGAACTAAGGCTAAAGACACTAAAGTGAAAGCTGTCTAATGACTTTTTCATGCAATAAGAATCGATCTCTGTCATACAAAATACAGTTAAGTTAAGAATAGTTTTATGGTAAATGAGCTCATTCCATTTTGTATATAAGAGGAGAGATTAAATTAAGAGATGATTATAAGTGCTCACTTATATTTAAAATTTAGAAAAATAAAGTAATAAAAGAAGGATAATTGAGTTGAATTATACAATATCACAAAAGAAGCAAAAATAGAAAATTAAATTTGGTTGTTACTTTTGCGATAATACTTCTCTGTTTGACTTTAAGAATTTTTGTTTTAAGGTTCATTTGATTTTGGTACCTATAGACATAATTGGTGGGTGGACTCTGGTAATACTGCTAACAAGTGTATCTATGCAAGGTTGTTTGAATCACCAAAAGCCAATTGATGTTGAAAGACACATCTATATGGAGCATTGGTGAGCCAAATACGGTTGAGACAATAAATTTTTAGGTTATGATTAAAGACTGAATTTTATTTGGACTTGAGAGAGACTTTTATTGTTCCATCTTTTAGGTGGCACTCAATTTATGTTTCCACCTTGAACAAAATCTGGTTACTTTGTTTTTTTTTGGTAACAGTCTGTTGTCTTTTTCAAGAATTTAGAGAAGGTTAATTCAGTCTTTATTAGGTTATGGTAACCATTATTTACTACAGAACATTGGCTCATATAATACAATCTTACAGCATGTTAATATATGTGGTACCAAAAGAAAATTATTTAATGAGAATTCTGTATCAGTTTAGATCAAGAGTTTAGGGCACTTGCTTTAAACAAAGAATTAACTCATACAGAATTTTCAATCCACTTGACTTGTCAGATTTCAAATTCTGCGTTAAGTGTACTAAGAAAAAAAAAAGAAACAAACAAACTAAATAAGATTGGGCGCCATAAGGCTATAATAGCATCTATGGTACATTTTATATTTAGGTTTCATTAGACGGATATTAAAAGATTGTTTCATAATGGCGACATTTTGAGACGATTTATTTAGTGCAACCTGAAAACTTTGTTTGACGGTTTGCAAATTAAAGAATTCCTTCTAAGGACTTAAAAAAGTTTCCTGTTAATAACTCAAGTACTTTTAAGTTTTCATCTCATTTGATTTTGAAGTGAATATTGTGATGATTATACACATCACAATTTCAGTGGGAGTTTAAGGCAGATACTTAGTAATAAATAAATAAAAAAATTCAGATTTAGATATTTAGTAGCAGCTACAAGGTTACATGGAATCATTAAGACATTAAAGATTACACGCTCACGTATTGGAGTTCGGTCAAGTTAGAGATCATCCAGTATCCCGACTTCGATTCAGTTTAGTTGTCGATATTGTCACAAGGCTGCAAATATAGTATGGTCTTAAAAGACTACTTTAAGTTATAATGTGACAATAATGTAACAATTTAAGATAATCTAATAACAATGAACATTAAGTTCTTAATTGTTAGATTTAGGTTCAGAATGAACAAATTTTTAAGGAGCACGTTCGGACAAACTCCCATATCACAGATTACTTCAGCTAAGGTTTTCTGTAAATATCTTGCTTAAATGAGTGTTGTGTAATTTGATGATATGACGGTTTAGTGCGAGTTTGTAATTTTGGTTTTACTAAGGGTTCATACATTTATGAACATTCAGATATTAATTAATACTGCAGTACAAAGTCTAAAGTCTCAAGTAAAGTTTAAGGTATAAGGTTAAGTTTTTCAATGTGCTTACATTCTGAAACTTTGATTGATCTCACTGAAGTATAAAGAGGACCAGTTGGAAATAGTCATGTTAAAGATCACATTATATGTAATTTTCATGCTACACATCCACACTTGATCCATGTCATTTACTTATATTCATGTATGTGACCACTGATGGGTTTAGTTGTCATTCGTGCAACGACTGCCCCTTTCATCCTATGCTTATATAATTAATAGACGGGATTGTTTAAGTCACTTTATAATAGCAAATTCTGCGCGCTCTTAACTTTTCGTTATAATATACAATCGTATCGTGTATCGTATGTATTGTAAGATACGTATCGGTAATTGATCAATACATAAATGATTGCGATACATATCATGATCTGTACCGAAATCTTTAATTTTGATATATATCGCGTATCGTACGATATTTACTACCATACATGGGGTATATACAGTGATCAAGTTTTGCTTCCCAAGCCCAATGTGGTATGCATGGGGTATATACAGTGATCAAGTTGGCTTCCCAAGTCTTTAATTTTGATATGTATCGCGTATCGTACGATACTTACTACTATGCATCGGGTATATACAGTGCTCAAGTTGGCTTCCCAAGCCCAATGTGGTATGCATGGGGTATATACAGTGATCAAGTTGGCTTCTCAAGCCCAATGTGGAACAAGTGTCTTTCAATTGTTTTCAAGTTCAAAGGAGAATTTTAATACCCCTTTTCAAGCCCAATGTGGGATAAGTGTCTTTCACTTGTTTTCAAGTTCAAAGGAGAATTTTAATACCCCCTTTTCAAGCCAAAGGGATTGGGCAAGGCCCCTTTGAACAATCAAAGGCCCGAAATGGTCCAGTCTTCTCAAGCCCAATGTGGGACAAGTGTCTTTCACTTGTTTTCAAGTTCAAAGGAGAATTTTAATACCCCCTTTTCAAGCCAAAGGGATTGGGCAAGGCCCCTTTGAACAGTCAAAGACCCGAAATGGTCCAGTCAAATCGGAAAAACCGCCGGATTGGTCAAAATCTACCCACAATGTCCGCGGATTAAAACCAGCTCTGATATCATCTTGAAGGCCCATATAAGTCCACATGTGGTTTCATCTCAAAATCATTTAGTAATGAGGAAAATAGCACATGGAGTATATATGATGATCAAGTTGGCTTCTCAGCTCCAATGTGGGATAAGTATCTTTTACTTGTTTTTCAAGTTTAAAGGGGGATTTTCACGCTTTTTAGTCCACAATTTATCTATTTGACGTATGAAATTTGATGACTTCAAAAACATGTAATCCAAACGATATGTAACCCAAAATATACAGAGAAAACATTCCTAAAATGTACGTTCAAACGTGAGTTATACGCAAACAAACGGGATCAGATGTATGGTTTATTTGCACGAATTAATAATGTTGTATGTTATCTTAATCCTTAAAAATTTTGATTACTAGAAAAAGTGACCCCACTAAAATACCTTCTTTTATTTTTTCACACAAACCCCACTAAAATAATTTAAACTGCAAACAAAGATAGGGGAAACACTTTATTATTATTATTTTTCTTTCTCCATTATTATTCTTTATATATTAATTATATAATTTATATTATATTTCATAATACCATATCAGTGAATAAGAAGATATGATCACAAGAAATGCTATACGTCTACATCACAAAACAATTTGAGTATTATTATAGTTTGAAGCTAACGTAACGAGATTCGTGTTTATCACTTCATTCAGTTATTTAACTATTATTACAAGCATCAAAATTAGTTTGTTAACGTCATCCTTTACACTCAGAAAGACCAATAAAAGAGCATAAAAAACTTGATTAATGGAGTAGTTCTATGTGTTTCATAAAAATGCGAATAGGGTATTTTCTTCGTCCCAAAATTATTTTCCAAACAGTTTTATTTTATATGTGCTCTTTCAGCTTTAAAATATTACTATTAGTTGTTGTTTCAATTCTTTTTGGTAGCTTTTAACCCGTAAATTTGCCCAATGCAACATTGACAAATGACAACTTCATTTACGATGTCAAACGTTTACAGATTCCTCGTTCCACTCAGTCTCACGTTTCTATTCCTAATCCTTAAACCCAGATACTCTTACTCAGAGCAACAGCAGCTCAAGTTTCCATGTCAACCATCCAAGAACAACTTCAATTTTTGCAATACATCTCTTCCAGTCACAATCCGAGCTAAATCCCTCATATCCCTTCTCACAATCGACGAGAAAATCCAACAACTCTCCGACAATGCCAGTGAAATTCCAAGACTTGGCATCCCATCTTATCAATGGTGGTCTGAATCGCTTCACGGGATTGCAATCAATGGCCCAGGAATCAACTTCAGTGGCCCGATTAAATCCGCCACTGAATTCCCTCAAGTTATTGTCACTGCCGCGTCGTTTAATCGGACGCTGTGGCGTAAAGTTGCTGAGGCCATAGCTGTCGAGGCTAGGGCAATGCACAATCTTGGAGAAGCTGGGCTGACATTTTGGGCGCCTAATATTAATATCTTTAGGGATCCCAGATGGGGAAGAGGGCAAGAAACTCCCGGGGAGGATCCTGTGGTGAGTTCTGCGTATGCAATTGAGTATGTGAGAGGGTTCCAAGGTCAGAATCGAAGGGTGATTGGGGAAGGAAATGAAAATCAGGGGTTTCACAAGAGGGCGTCCTTGGAAGAGGATGAGGATGATGATGATGCGCTGAGTGGTGGGTTGATGTTATCTGCTTGTTGTAAGCATTACACAGCTTATGATATGGATAAATGGGGATCTCATTCTCGATATAACTTCAATGCTGTGGTAATTTTTTTTTTTTAAATAATCATTTTGGAAGTTCTTGGTCATTTATTTACAAGTATACTGATGAGTGATATGAAAATGGCAATTTAGTAGCTGTTAATATCTCTGTTTATGTGCAAATTGAGAATCTTGCCAGAGACATCAGAAAAAATCCATTGGGTTCTCTAGAAAAGTAATAATTTTGACATCATTGTAGTTTTCAATACATGATACTCCTTGAATCATTTTTTGTTTTTTTGGTTTTTGCCTAGGTGGACATTCATTTAATTGGTAAAGAAACTTAAAATAGCTTCATTAAAAATGGGACGCATACTAAATAAAAATTTGGGAACCTGGGTGGAAAGGATTAAGGCTCCCAGGTGACTTGAAGACATACTTGCACCTACACATAAGCATTTGAATGATTCAATCATTTTACTTTCAGGTGACAAAGCAGGATATGGAGGATACTTATCAGCCACCATTTAGAAGTTGCATTGAGGAGGGTAAAGCCACGTGTCTGATGTGTTCGTACAACAGAGTAAACGGCATACCAGCATGTGCAGATGGTGATCTATTGCAAAAAGCTCGTGACTGGGGATTTAGAGGGTAATTTACCTTTCTAGTTGTATTATGATTATGAGAGAAGGAACATACATATTTATTGTCTCAACTGAATACTAGGTATATCACCTCTGACTGTGATGCTGTGGCTACCATTTTCGAATACCACAATTTCACAAAAACCCCCGAGGATGCAGTTGCTATTGCTCTGAAAGCAGGTTTTACAATTTTCTTTTCTTCTGTTCATCTTACCATGAGTTTTATTGTTGTGTATCATTTATGACTCTTTGCTTTGCTAGGTACGGATATCAATTGTGGAACCTATATGAAGAGACACATTGCATCAGCGCTTGATCAGGGGAAAGTATCTGAGAAAGATGTAGATCAAGCTCTTTTCAATCTATTTTCACTTTTATTCCGGCTAGGCCTGTTTGACGGAAAGCCTGCAAACAGCCGTTTTGCAAATTTAGGAACTCAGGATGTATGCTCTTCAGGACACCAGAAACTAGCCCGTGATGCTGCCAGACAGGGTATAGTACTTCTCAAAAATAATCAGAATTTCCTGCCATGGAATAAGCGCGACATATCTTCCCTAGCTGTTATCGGTCCAATGGCTAACACAAGCAACATTGGCGGCGATTATACAGGTTTGATTGTTGGAGGGGTATCTCTTCATCTGCAGTATAATATTATGAGTAGAACTTTGCAATCCATATGATTTCAGTGCTCAACAAATAAAAAGAAGAATGTTTGCTTGAACTGGTAGTGATAGACAGTTTTTCTATCATTTACATTACCATGTTAGCCTTTTTGAAACTGAAAATATTTTACTACTTGGTTCAGAACCCTGATATTAATTCCACCACAACCAAACATGAGATTCTGAAAGTAGAGTCCTCCTTATGTAGGATATCCATGCAACCCTGAGACAATTCTCCAAGGATTTCAGAACCATGTGAAAGACACATTCTATTCATCTGGATGCAATGATGTAGCTTGCAATTCAACTTCTGGATTTCAGAAAGCTCTTTCTATTGCTGAAGAAGCTGAATATGTTATGCTCGTGGTTGGGCTGGACTTATCTCAAGAAACTGAAGATTTTGATAGGTGCAGTCTTCTTTTACCAGGTAACCAGACGGCCCTAATAAGGTCTATTGCAGCTGTAGCCAAGAGACCCCTGGTCTTAGTACTCACTGGAGGTGGACCTATTGATATATCATTTGCTAAAGGTGACCCACAAATAGCTAGCATCATTTGGATTGGGTACCCTGGAGAAACTGGTGGTAAAGCACTTTCAGAAATCATCTTTGGAGACTATAACCCAGGTGATTATCCAAACTACTTTATGAGATTAGGTATTTTACACTGACGTGTTATTATTCTTTCTGAACCCAAATCTTTGAAGCCATAAAACCATGACCAGAATCCAAATTGTTGCTCATTTACCTTTCGATAATCTATAATGTAAGCTTACTTTTCCATCTGGATAAAAACAGGCGGAAGACTACCCATGACCTGGTATCCTGAATCATTTACCAGGGTGCCAATGACCGATATGAACATGAGAGCAGACCCATCTCGTGGCTATCCGGGAAGAACATATAGGTTTTACGATGAAGATACTGTGTACGAGTTTGGGCATGGATTGAGCTATGCAAATTTCTCCTACAAAATCTTATCAGCACCAAGAACTCTGAGGTTATCTGGGAACACTACAGTTGAATCACAAATAAATATTCTTCAAAGCAACGACAATGCAGTAGGCTTTGTTAATGTCGATGACATGGAATTTTGCAATTCACTGAGATTCTTCTTGGAAATTTCGGTGGAGAATGATGGGGACTTGGATGGTAGTCAAGTTATCTTGCTGTTCTCTCAGGTGCCAAATTCTTATAAAGGTGCTCCAAAGAAACAAGTCATAGGCTTTGACAGAGTCCATGTTCTAGCCTACACATCTGCTGAAATAAGCATGTTGGTGGATCCTTGCCAACATCTTAGTATTGTTAATGAACAGGGAATTAAGATATTGCCCATTGGTAATCATACTCTTTTGTTGGACAACATAAAGCATACTGTGTCTGTACAAGTATGATGGAAATCCACTGGAAGTTCTCACTCAAGAAAATACATTCTCATCTTGGGTTATGAGTTTCACCTTTGACTGTACCATTATCCTACATTTCTAACTTTGATTTTTACCAGTACTCTCCATCCTAAAAGTAAACCATAAAAAATCTTTGATTTTGATGATCACAAATAAAAATTACTGAATATAAAATGAGAATTATTCCAGTTTTAAACACCATTGTTGCCATAATGACAAAACCATAATCAGGTGGCTGGCAACCAGATCAAGGAGTGCATAATGTGTGGTCAATTTTTTGTGTGCTTACTGTAGTCTGTAAGGGTCAATAAGAGGGGTAAAAGCCAAGCAACTAACTTTTGTTCATAATACCATCTTTATGCTATATTGCTATTGCAAAGTTACCTAAGGAAGCCAGGATATCAGCTCACATCAAGCAGCTATGATCCCAGTGCAAAAATTATATCACGTCCTTCATCTTGTTTATCTGTTTACGCCCTATTCAACCTTCATATGTGCCCAACAATTTTACGATTCCACTGCTAAACTTGCCACTTCATGGATTAATCAGCCTTCCGTGTATGAAACTCCCAATAGCACAAGCGTTGTTGGTCATACATTCATTCCAATCCTTGCGAAAGTAAATGTAATTGATAAAATATCATTTTTCTGTGGTTTCTACTGTCATAATAATGGCAATGTAACTGATAATCGTCACTATAAAGACTGCATATTTGGAGTGATCATCTCCAAATACACTGAAAACGGAAATTACACTTTAGGTGACCTTATCATCCAGGACCGAGAATTAGTATGGTCAGCTAACAGGAACAATCCTGTTCAAGCGAATGCGACATTGCAGCTCAGCCGAGATGGAGACCTCACCTTGAAAAATACAGATGGAACCCTGGTATGGTCTAGCCAAACTGCATGGAAGTCAGTTGCTGGAATGTACTTGAAAAACAATGGAAATCTTGTGCTCTTTGGCAAAAACAATAAGACCATCTGGCAATCTTTTGATTTTACTACTGATTCCTTACTTGTTGGATGACGATGCACGGATATGCACCGCCGGTTAAACGGTGGAACTCCGGTTAGGGTTTCCTGCAAAACAGAGCCTCGGGGTCTCCCGAGGGTAGACACTCCGATACTTAAGTCAGTAAACGGGATTGCTAGAAGGTTTAGGGAGGTAGTATGTTTTAGCTCTAGATTGCGTACCTGAATTGTGGTATGAGCTACCCTATTTATAGGTATGAAATTACCTGGACCATCCCCGAATCCAACTAGGTTTTAGGAGTTTACGCCGCCCTAAGAGTTCTAATTGGACTCTTCCTACGGTGGGTGGGCCGATAGAATCTCGGTAATTGATCTGGACTCGTCAAGTGCCCCTGCCAAGTGTTAGTGACATAGAGTCAAACAACGCTTGGCATGAAATAAGCATTACCTGAGACATGCGCGAGAGTGGACAGACCGCCCTTGTTCAGCTAATTGTCGAGGCACAAGCCTAACGAGCTTGATGCTAACACACGACCCTCGATCTCGGAGGATCGAGAGGAACCGGCGGATCAGGTCGTGACCCGGGAAGACGACCTGCTTCCCAATCCCGCTCAAATTTTCAATTGTGCGTCATTAGTGGGCACGTTCCCCAAACGGCGGCCTCAACATCATTACTTCCTTGAAACCCGCAATAGCTGTCAAATCGTGGTCCATAACTAAGGAAACGTGGGAGAATCAACTTCCCTTTTAAAAGAGAAAACTTCTACTATCCCTGGACATTTAATCATTTTCTTTCTCTGCAAAAGCACAAAATCCTCTCCTTTGCAAAAAACTATTCCCGCCTCCATTCCGCTCTTCCTTTTCAGAGCATCCTAAGTCTTTTCCCAGCCGGAATTTTCAAGATTTTACCTGATATACTGCCCCGGCGACGCCGTTTCCAGGGGAGTTGCAAATTGAAGCTTCTAGGCAACGCTGGGGAGTTATAATTCGAAGCGCGAGTGGTCACGTCTCCCTTACATAGTAAGTTTCTAGATCTGAATCTCTGGTTTGCTCCGTTTCCTTTTCTGTAGTAGTCAGAGTAGAGCTTTGCCGGAATTATGGTTAGGGATTCCGAAGGAAAAACTGCTCTGGAATTTGTTTCCACCATAGACTCGTTGGATCAGGTAGAAAACCTTAGATCCAAGTATGATTTCCCTTCCGCCTTAGAGGCGAAAGCTCTGTTAGGGAACGAGAGGGCCAACTCTCCTCCAAGGGGAAGAATTACCGTGTATGATAGATTTATGCACCTAGGGCTTAGATTTTCCCTTTACCCCCTGTTTGAGGAGATTGTTCACTATTATAGGACTCCTCTCGCTCGTTTTACCCCAAATTTAATTACATTTGTACTGGGGTTTGCGAGAGTGTGCCAATATGTAAGAGTAGTACCTCGATTGATATTGTGCAGGTACTTTTTCCAAGTGGTCGTGGCCTCGACTTCTTTCCAGGATTGGTATATAGTAAAAAGACGACTTAGAGCCGGCGTGAAGAAGATGGTCGAGGCGTATGGCGGCTCTCTGGAATGGAAACCGGACTTTGTGTTTGTAAGGGCGCCTGCAAGTTATTGTCTACCATGGAATCTCCGTGAGACAGAGGGCCTCGGGGCCATAAAAGATGAATGGACCCAAGAGGATGAAGAGTGTGTCGAGGAGTTCCAGGCAGATGTCGAGAAGATTCTGAAATACTCGAAGGTCGTTAAGTGGAACGACATCCAATACTATGTGCCCCCTACATATGCGAAGGAAGGTGATACAGTCATCGTCGAGGGAGCAACCAGAATTCCCCTCGAAATCTCTGATGAAGAAGATCAAGGTACTAATCGTTTTCTTTTTTTTTTCTTTGTTGTTAGGTAATGTCGTCGAACAATGCTGGGTCTTGATTGTTTGGTGATGAAGACCCTTTTGTCATTGTGAATTCAGATGAGGATGTTACTGTTACTGCTGCCCCTCAGAAGAAGAAGAAGAAAAGGATTGTGAAGGTGGGTGATAGGGCAAAATCCAAGAAGGCCAAGACGGATGTGCCCCTGAAGGAAACCGCTCAGCCGAGCATCGAGACAGTGCCTGTTGCCACTGAGTCCGTGCAGAAAACCGTGCCGGAGACAGCGCCAAGCATGGTCCCTCCTGTGGTAGAGAAAGGAAAGGGCCCTCTCGAGGGAGAAGCCATAATCTTGCCTCCCCAACTGTTCGAGGGAGGCCCGTTTGTGGCAGTTCACACCTTCAGCAACCCGCCTTTAATCGAGTGTCCTATTCTCGAGGAATTCGCTGCCCAACTGAATGAAGCTGACAGCTTGCGGCTGGTAAGCAATTTTTTCAAATTATGTCGTAAATGCGCTATGGATGTTCATGTGTCTCTGATGTTGCGTTGGTTCAGATGAGTTCAGCCTCGATGGCCTATTTAGTGCAGCTGAGGAAACTTCGAGAGGACCTGGCTGCAGCAAGGGCAGAAAGGGACGAGGCGTTGTTCGAGGTGGTTACCCTCGAGGAGAAGGTTCGCCAAGTTCAGGCCAAGGAAGCATAGATTGTCGAGGTGTAGGCCAAATATGATGAGCTCCACAAAAAGATGAAGTCGTTTGCCAGCCTGCATATTTCCAAGGAGGAGCTCCACCAGTGGTGTACCGCCTTTATGTATAGAATGATGTCCACAGGCGGAATGGCGGCAGCCCTCGAGGAGGTGAACTTGGTTGCCACCAAGTGTGGTGCGCAGCGAGTGGGCGTGGTAGGGTTGAGGAGGCTCGATCAGGATAGGCCAATTAAGGCCAAATGGTTCAAGCAATTCTTGATGAAGGACCCAAAGAAAACCATACACGAGGCCATGGTGAAGGTCTTGACAAGGTTGAGCCTCGAGCAGCTCCTCTGTGGGGAGCTCTGACCGGTGCCATGTCCAAGATGAGTTCCCCTACGGAGATTGCCTCGTTTCCAGGCGACATCCATGCTGTCCTGGCCAAGGGTCCGAGTGAGGAAGACCCTATCCCCGAGGTTCCTGACTAGTATATGGGCATCGAACTCGAGGATGCTGATGAGGAAACCAAGGAGGATGTTGCTGATACCGGTCACTCCGGAGTTCAGAGAACCGTTGAGGATGCCTCTCAGGCCCCTTCCAAGGACCCTTCCAATGATCCTTCCAATGATCCTCTCCCAGGCAGTGATGCTGTATGAATCTTGCCTTCTGTAATAGTTATTAGGCCATTCAAACTTTCTCTTTCTGCTGTAATGTATTAATTTTTCTTTTCTTTCACAGATTTATGCAAACGTCTCTTTTCATTCCGGTTCTTTGTCCTTTGTATTCTTTCTATTTGGTTTGATGTGAGTGTCTTATGCTCCTCTGGTGAAACAGGAAAGTTGGACCGTTCACCGCGTGCACCACATGGTGTTGTCAGAGGAGCAATCAAGGGAGTTCCCGTTATATTCCATGATAAGCGGGATTCTAACAAGTCGTGCGGATGTGCACAGCCTCGAGATGGTGGTGCTTTTGGAGAATGACCTGCTCGATGCCATGAGGACACACAATGTAAAGGTCAACCAGCATTTGATAAATGAGATCCAGGGACTCCGCGAGGAGATGTAGCCTCGAGTGGTTCAAAGCCTGAAAGACCACAGTGACTCCCTGACTTTCGAGGCCGAGATTCATGACGAGCTGGTGACCATGGAGAAGGAAAATGTTCGGCTCAGGGCACGTCAACAGATTACCGTGTCTCCTTGGTTTCTCGAGAAGCACCAGGTGTTAGCCCGAGTCCAGCACATGATTATGGTCAGGACTCGCCGTTTTATTGCAGCCATGGATATATTGAAAGAGAGGTCTCGTGAGATCGAGCTTCTTACAGGTTATATCGCTCAACTGCAAAATCTTCTATTGGATAACAATATCGACTTCGAGGCTTTCGAGGGTCCGGAGGAGACAGTGGATCCTCGGACTTGGAGTTCTCGAGAGGAGCTGTTGATGAGGGTGCACGCTCAGGATACAGAGATCGTGGACCTTAAGGACAAATTGAATCAGTGTGTGAATCTCCTTAGCCTGCATGAGTATAAGGGGATTATTCATCCCTCCCCCGACAATCCTGTCAGGGAGGTGCTTGTAATAGTGTAGAAAGTATGTAGTTTTTTTGTGAGTTCGCACAGTGATGTGGAACGAATGTTTATTTTACTCAAGTATTGATTTTTAAAGCGCTTTTTAGGCCGGATGTAGAGTGCACGGCTCTGTCATAGGAATTGGGTACGAATTCCTTGACTTGACACTGCGTTTTACAATGTACGTGAGGAAAGTTCCTCAAGTTCGTGTTCGGATGTTGAGTACACGACTCTTGAACGAGGATGGCCCTAAAGAGGGAGTCCATCTCGGTGACTAGTCATGAATGCATTGCTATTAATGAAAAGGATATGTAATGTCTTTTATTGAATAATTTCCCGAGGACCCAGGTTAGTATTACATATGAGAATATAAAACTGACTGGGTAGATAAAGTAAGTAAAATACATAATGGGCAAATAGCGGACAAGGATTTAAACATAGAACCTGCAAAGATTCTGAATGTTCCACCATCGAGGAAGAATGGTTCCGCTATCGTCCATGGCTTGTAGGCGGTAGCAGCCTGCTGGGGAAGTCTGGATAACCTTGTAAGGCCCTTCCCAATTTGCAGTAAGTTTTCCAGGAGTTTCTGCTCGACTGGCCTCATTTTTCCTTGGCACGAGATCACCTACAGCGAGATCCGTGACTTTCACCTTCTTGTTGTAATGTCTGTGAAGAGTCTCGTTATATTTGGCTTCTCGGGTTCTGACGGCGTCCCGACGTTCCTCGAGCAGGTCGAGGTTTATTCGAATGTCATCATCGTTGGCACTCTCGACGAAGTTTACGGTTCGAGGACTCGAAAGACCGATCTCGACTGGGAGGACGGCGTCCTTACCCTAGACTAAGCTGTATGGTGTCTCGTCGGTCGAGGAGTGGGCGGTTGTCCGGTATGACAACAGGACGTGAGAAAGTTCGTCAGCCCATGCGCCCTTGGCGTTATACAACCTGGTCTTGATTCCATGCAGTATTGTTCTATTGATGGATTCGGCCTGCCCATTGGCTTATGGATGGGCTACGCTTGAGAAGCGGAGTTCGATCTGCATTTCATCGCACCATAACCTAAAAGTATTGCTCTCGAACTGGGTCCCATTATCGGAGACGATAACCTTCGGGATCCCATAGCGACATACTATGTTCTGCCAGAAAAAATCCAAGACTTTTCTCCCGGTGATCGAGGCCAAGGGTTTGGCTTCTACCCATTTAGTGAAGTAATCTACTGCTATAATGACGCATCTTACTCCTCCTACTCCTTCCGGATGAAAGGGGCCGATGATATCAGTGTCTCAGGTAGAATGGCCACGGGCTTTGGATGGTGACCATCTCGTGTTGTGGCTGTCGGGTGACGGGAGAGAAGCGGTGACACTTCTCACACTTTTTGTACCTATTGGTAGGCGTCTTTGAAAATTGTCGGCCAGAAATATCCTGCTCGCAAGACCTTCTTGGCGAGTGCCCTTGCTCCCATATGAGCTCCACACGATCCTTCGTGTACTTCTTCGAGTACGTAAGCTGCTTGCTTTGGGCCAAGAAACCTTAGCATGGGTAGCAGGTATCCATGCTTGTATAAGATGCCGTCTCGCAATGTGTATTTGACCGCCTTTAACCGGAGGGTTCTGGCTTCTGCTTTTCCATTCGGTAACGTCCCATCTGTAAGGTATTGGATAAAAGGGATCATCCAAGTGTCACAGTCCTCGACGATGGTCGTTAGGGGGATGTCCTGGATGCTAGGATTGGGGAGAATCTCGACGCATACTTTGTGGCTAAGGTGTGCAAAGTTCGAGGAGGCCAGCTTGCTGAGGGCGTCGGCTCTTTTGTTTTTTGAGCGGACTATGTGGCACACGGTGCATTCCTTGAATTTGTCCTTGATGTCGAGGACCTTCTCAAGGTAGCACTTGAGTTGCTTGTCGTTTTCCGTGTATTCTCCCAATATTTGTTTCACCACTACTTGAGAATCACTAAAAACTTGTATTTTGCGGACCCCAAGTTTTAGTGCCATGTTCAACCCTATCACTGCCTCGTATTCTGCTACATTATTGGTGACCAAGAAACCGAACCTCAGCGCATATGTGAATTCTGCGTCGTACTCTTTCATGTTCTCGATGTCGGGATCGGCCGGAAGTTTAGATAATATGATGCCGGCCCCTCTCCCTTCATCGCAACGCGATCCGTTGACTATAGTGACCAGGCTCGAGAGTTGATGTGGACGCGAGTAGTGGGATCTCTTTAGGCTCCTCCATTCCTTTGACTTCGATAGCTCGAGGCGTTTCTACTAAGAAATCTGCAAAGGCTTGCCCTTTGATGGCTGATCGAGGCTTGTATTCGATATGGTGCTCGCCCAATTCGACTGCCCATTTCATCATCCTGCCGGACGCTTCTGGCTTTAGAAGGACTTGCTGAATCGGTTGTTCTGTTAAAACCGTGATGGGGTGTGCTTAGAAGTATGGGCGCAGACGTCGTGCGGCCAAGACTAGGCTGAGGATAAGCCTTTCCATGGGTGTGTAACGGGTTTCTGCCCCTTGCAAGACTTTGCTAACAAAATAGACAGGGACTTCTCTGCCGTCTTTGTGCTGCACGAGGACCGTCGAGACGGCTTTCTCTGGGGCTGCCAGGTAAATGTACAGTGTTTCTCCTGGTTCGGGCTTGGCTAGTGTGGGACTGCTTGAGGTGCTCTTTTAGGTCTTGGAAGGCTTTCTGGCATTCTTCATTCTACTCGAATTTTCTGCCTTTGCAGAGGGTATGGAAAAATGGGAGGCTTCTTTCTGCAGCTCGAGATAGAAACCTGTTTAGGGCTGCCAAGGAGCCTGTGAGTTTTGAATTTCCTTGACGGTTTTTGGAGCTTCCATGGCTAAGATAGCCTCGATTTTAGCCGGATCGACACTTATTCCAGCCTTGGAGACTTGGTATCCTAGGAATTTCCCTGATCCTACACAGAAGGTGCATTTTTTAGGGTTCAGCTTCATGGTACCTTGCGTAATATTGTGAAAATCTCCCGCATGTCTGCGGCCACTTGCTCATCGTTATTGGTCTTTATCACCATGTCTTCTACGTAAATCTCGATGTTCCGGCCGATCTGGTCATGGAAGGTTCTGTTCAAGAGACGCTGGTATGTGGCTCCAGCATTTTTCAGCCCAAAGGGCATCTTGTCGTAGCAATATACCCCTATCTCGGTGATGTAAGCTGTCTTTTCTACATCTTCCTGTGCCATGAGGATTTGATGATATCCCTTGTAGGCGTCAAGGAAGCTGAGGACTCTGTACCCGGCAATACCCTCCACCATTTGATCTATGACTGGTAGAGGGTAGCAGTCTTTGGGGCAATGTTTATTGAGGTCTGTGTAGTCTTGGCACATACGCCAGGAGTTGTCGGGTTTTCGTACTAAGACCGGATTGGCTAACCAAGTAGGCCATAAAACTTCCCGGAGTATGTTGGCTCGGACTAGCTTCATCGTTTTCTCGTTGATGACATCGTTATGTTCTCGAGCAAATACTCTTTTCTTCTGTTGTACTGGTTTGACATTTGGATCAATATTTAACCTATGTTCTATGACTTCTCGAGGGACTCCTATCATGTCTGGTGGGGACCAAGCGAATATGTCCTGGAACTCTCGTAGCAAGGCGCTGATCTCGGTTAGCAAGGGGTCTTGGAGAGAAACCCCAATTTGGACGGTCTTGGTGGGATCAGACTCGTTCAGGACTAATTCTCGCGTCTTGTTATTGAACGAGGGAAGGCCGGATGTCTCGGGGTCTTCTACCCCTGGTGGGTTGACCATTTGTCGAATCGAGTAGCACTCTGACATGGTGGACCCTGGGTTAAGGTATGCGGTCTTCTTTCTGATTCTAACTACAGTGAGCAAGCATTCTCGAGAACTCCGCTGGCATCCTTTCACTACTCCTACTCCATATTCTGTTGGGAATTTCATTACCAAGTGATAGGGAGACCATATCGCGCGTGCTTGAAACATCCAAGGTCGCCCTAGGATCACATTGAACGGCGAGGGTGCATCTATTAGGGCGAAATCCATGGTCAAAGTGACTGTCCTAGGATGCGACCCTACCGAGATGGGTAGGCTAATTATTCCTGTGGGGATAATGGTGTGTCCTGAGAATCCCATTAGTGGCATTGTAGCTGGGCGGATGCAAGGGTTTTTTGATATTCATTTTCTTGAAGCAATCACTATATATGATATCGACCACGCGGCCGTTGTCCACATAAACCCTCCCGACTTTTACGTTTGCGATTATTGCTTCTATAACCATAGCGTCACTGTGGGGACAAATGTCTGGGATCACATCGCTATCTGTGAATACAATGGCCTCTGTTCCTTTGAATCTCTTGTGGCTAGGTTCTTATCGAGGGGTTTTCGTGACAGTTCGCAACGAGTTTTTCATGGCTGTCGTGGATAAGACTTCGAGGGGAGCTCCGTAAATGGCTCCTACCTGATGAGTGATTAGCTTTGTTGGATCCATCGGAGGAGTTGTTGCAATGGCTATGGCGTTGCTTCAGCGATGGGGTAATGCTGCTGTTGTTGGGCATTGACTCTCAGTTGCCAATTATTTCCTCATCCATCCCACCGTGGCGGGCCTCTGAAATTTCTTTTTGGGTGATCTCGTGACTGGGGTCTGTTATTCTTATGCCGGGAAGCTGTTCCCTGCACATATTGCTGAAATTTCTCAGATTTGACCCCGTTCTCGATTTCACGCTTGAGCTCTCGACAATCCTCCGTGTCATGCCCGTGATCTTTTTGATATTCACAGTATTGTTTGGTTGATCTGTTTGGGTTAGGGGCCAAGGGTTTCGGAGCTGGCAATTCGTCCCTATGGATCTGGAAGATTTCTCGTCGCAGCTTGGTTAAGGGCGTTAATTGCCTATCCATCTTGAGCAGTGCCGGTTTGCCTTCCTGGGGGATTCTTGGCTTTTCTTTGGGGCCTACCGAGGCGAAGGATTCTTGGACCTCTTGAGTGTGTGTTCTCGCTGTATATGGTTCTCAACAATAACCCACATCTCCTGTGCATTCCTAGGGGGTTTTGTCGAGAGCTTAACTCGCAACATTGAGGATTTCCTGAAGGGGTTAAGGCCTTGGATGAATCCATTGCGGACGTCTTGATCGTCGATATTGTCAACTTGCAAGGTCTCTTGTATAAATCGTCTATGGAAGTCAGTTAGACTCTCATGCTGTCCTTGTCTGATCGAGGAGAGATCGATGGACATCGGCGATATCTATTTGCTTTGGAAGAATGACTAGTCCCACTGGGCGTCTTTGGAAGGTTTCTTGTATAAACCGTCTGTGGAAGTCAGTTGGACTCTCATGCTGTCCTTGCAAGGTCCCACTGGGCGTGCCACTTGACGATGCACGGATATGCACTGCCGGTGGAACTCCGGTTAGGGTTTCCTGCAAAACAGAGCCTCGGGGTCTCCCGAGGGTAGACACTCCGATACTTAAGTCAGTAAATGAGATTGCTAGAAGGTTTAGGGAGGTAGTATGTTTTAGCTCTAGATTGCGTACCTGAATTGTGGTATGAGCTACCCTATTTATAGGTATGAAATTACCTGGACCATCCCCGAATCCAACTAGGTTTTAGGAGTTTACACCGCTCTAAGAGTTCCAGTTGGACTCTTCCTACGGTGGGTGGGCCGGTAGAATCTCGGTAATGGATCTGGACTCGCCATTGGACAAAAGTTAAAAAGAGGGCAGAGGCTGACAGCCAGCGTTTCTGCATCAAATTGGAGTGAAGGTTTGTTCTATCTTTCTGTTCATTTTGCAAGGTACGGTGCTTATATAAATTACGATCCACCTCAAAAGATGAAGCCTAGAATTGTAGCTCCGATTGAACAGTGGAACTCCGATTAGGGTTTTTTACAAAAGAGAGTCTCAAAACTTACCGGGTCCCTGGCAGCATTAAATAGGCTCTTTTCTCGAGACGCTGAAAGGAGCCTTCCTTTCTTCAAGATGCTACGAAAAGGGAGGAAATTCGAGTGGACGGAGGAATGCCAGCAAGCCTTTCAAGATTTGAAAAAGCATCTCAAACAGCTTCCTATGTTAGCAAAGCTGGAGCCAGGAGAAGTCTTATATATCTACCTAGCTGCTCGAGAAACAGCCATATCAGCAGTCTTGATCCAGAAGAAAGAAGGGAAAGAAATCCCGGTTTATTTTGTGAGCAAGGTTCTACAAGGAGCAGAATCTCGATACACCCTCATGGAAAAGTTGATACTAATCCTAGTGCTAGACGCTCGACAGTTGCCCCTACTTCCAAGCTCATCCGATTCAAGTCCTGACCGAGCAGCATATTCAACAGCTCCCCCTCAAGCCTGAAGCTTCCAGTAGAATGATGAAGTGGGCCGTCGAGTTGGGGGAACATCATATTGAGTATAAGCCTAGAACGACTATAAAAGGACATGCATTTGCAGACTTACTCGTCGAAATGCCCTGTACTTCAGATACCATGCCCGAATCGTCTTCAAAGAGGCAAGCATAAAAGCGTACTCCCGCATATCCTCGAGCTTGGACTCTTTACGTCGACGGATCGTCTTGTGAGGAAAGGGGAGGAGTCAGTATCATTCTAGCCAAGCCAACTGAGCCACATGACATCGAGGAGATAAAGGAATATGAGGCGGAATACTCTTACGCCTTGCGGTTTGACTTCCCGGTAACCAACAATATAGCTGAGTATGAAGCAATGATTATGGGGTTGAATATGGCTCTGAGACTGGGGGTCCAAAATTTGGAGGTTTTCAGCTACTCTCAGGTGATTGTTAAGCAAATCAATGGTGACTACACTGTTCGCGAGGAGCATCTAAGACCATACATCGAAAAAGTCCTTGAACTCAAGGATAAGTTCGATAGGTGTTCTATTTCCCACATTCTCAGAACCAGCAATAAAAGAGCCGACGCTTTGAGCAAGCTAGCTTCATCCAACTTTGCATATCTCAGTCATAAGGTTGGGTCGAGATACTCCCCGAACCTAGCATCCAACCTCGAGTATCCTTTACAATCACCGAAGATGGAGAAACTTGGATGACACCATTTATCCAATTTCTCGAGAGCGGAACCCTTCCAGTAACAAGTCTGAAACTCTAGCGTTACAGCTAAAGGCAGTCAAGTACACTTTGAAGGATGGAATTCCATACAAGCACGGGTATCTGCTACCAATGTTGTGTTGTATCGACCCGAAACAAGCAACCTATGTCCTCTAGAAAGTCCATAAAGGATCATGTGGCGCTCATATGGGAGCACGTGGTCTGGCAAAAAGGGTACTTCGAGCAGGTTACTTTTGGCCAACAATTTTAAAGGATGCCTATCAGTTTGTGCAAAAGTGCGATAGATGTCAGTGATTCTCCCCTATCACTCGACAGCCGCAACACGAGATGGTAACTATCCAAAGCCCTTGGCCCTTCTACCAATAGGGCACTGATATCATCGGCCTTTTTCCAAAAGGGACAGGGGGACTACGATGGGTGATTGTAGCAGTGGATTATTTTACCAAATGGGTAGAAGTGAAACCGTTGGCCTTGATATCTGGGCGGAAAGTATTGAATTTTTTCTGGAAAAACGTGGTTTGCCATTTTGGTGTGCCCAAGATCCTTGTGTCAGATAACGGGACTCAATTCGAAAGTGATCCTTTCAAGTCATGGTATGCTGAAATGCAAATCAAGCACCGATTATCTGCAGTCGCTCATCCACAGGCAAACGGTTAGGCCGAATCCATCAACAGAACCATCTTGCATGGAATAAAGACAAGACTGCAAAACACCAAAGGGGCATGGGTCGACAAACTATCGCATGTCCTATGGGCTTACCGTACCACAGCTCACTCCTCGACAGACGAAACTCCATACACTCTAGTCTACGGAATGGACGTTGTACTCCCCGTCGAGATTGGCCTTTCCAGTCCCCGTACCATCAACTTTTTCGAAGACACCAACAATGAAGACATCCTGACTAACCTTGACCTACTCGAGGAACGGCGAGATGCCGTAAAAGTCCGGGAAGCTAAGTACAAGGAGATCCTAAGAAAAAATTATAACAAACGAGTCAAGAGCACTGACTTCGCGATCGGGGACCTGATACTTAGGAAAAATGAAGCCAGTCGAGCAGAAGCTCCGGGAAAATTGTCAGCAAACTGGGAAGGACCTTATCGAGTCATCCAAGTCTCTCCTTCTGGCAGTTATCGCCTGCAGATAACGGATGACACGGGAACCATGCTCCCTCAATGGTGGAACATTCAGAACCTTCGCAGGTTCTATGTTTAAGTTTTTTACATGCTACTTGCTAATTTATTTGCTCCATGTGATTTGCTGCTTTTATTCCCTTATATGTAATGCTAACCCGGTCCTCGGGTAATTATTCAATAAAAGTCATTGTATATTTTTCATATTTTAAATGTGTCGACAATATCTAATGACTAGTCCTCGAGATGGACACCCTCTTTAGAGCCATCCTCGAATTGAGCCATGTATTCAACATCCGAACACAATAAGTCGGGGAATTTCCCTCGTATTAGCCGCAGATCGCAGTATCTTGACATCGAGGAACCTGTACCCGGTTCTCTCAAGAGAGCCATGTACTTTACATCTGACCACTGTGCTGTATAAATTGTACTCGAGTATGAGGTAACACACGACGCCGCCAAGGCTCAAATTAAATACATTGCCCTCACACCTTGTGCGGGGTTGGATAAATACATTTATTCATCCTTAGATTTCAAGATTCCCCCCCTTGGGATTAAATCGAGATGGCTTAATAACGTCGGAGAAACCTAACACTCTAAGGTGGTTGATACACTGGCTTAATTTATCTTTTAAATCGACAATTTCCCAGTCTTTTTCATTCAACCGCAGCAGGTACTTCTCGGCGGCCGTCCTCTCTTTGACTTTGCATCTTTATCCAGGTCCTTGAGAATAGGAAGTGGAATCTCTCGGTCCACCAAAATGTTCTGCAAAATGGCACACTGCTTTGAGTAAAACTCGGCTTCCTTGCTTTTCTTCTACAGCAGCTCTATTGCGGCAATGAAATGTTCTGTCCTAACTTGTATCTACTTCTCGACAAGAGAAAGGATGTCAAATTTCTCGAGGAACCACGGAGATACCAGGATCCCTTCATGACGTTTCAGTTGAGCATTCTCTTTCTTCAACCGAGCCATTTCCTCGCTCACATTCGTCTCTAGTATCAAGGAATACTGGAAATCGAGATCATATTTATGGAGGCGCCACCGATACTCTTCTTCCTTTTGCCTGAAGTGCTGTACCAAGCGGGAGTATATCTGTACGTTGTATGCTTGGACGGCATCTACGATCTCTTTCTCGAGAGTCATCACTGTGGAGATGTTGTGAATGTTCCCCGATTTCCTCATTGCTGATGAAACCATAGCATACATAGGAAAGTTCTTGGCTTGATTTTCATCTAGGATTATCAAGTGTACCTTATGAACAAAGTATGATTTCTAGAATGATCACTAAAAACGAGTCAAATACTTCAAAAGGCCAAAGATCAAATTAAGCAAAGATTTGTTCAAAATTACTACAAGCGGGATCTACAACCCCAACAGAAACCCTATTACAAAAGAAAATATCATACAGCGCCTTGGTTTGGAGGGTTGATTGGCTGATTCTTGTTAGTCTCCTCGAGTGGAGTTTGGGTTGATCCGGTTTTTTTCTCGACCTCCGGCTCTTTCTCTTTGTCGCCACCATCGCTAGCCTCTTCCGAGGAGTTGTCATCGGAAACCAACTCGACCCCGATAAAATTGCGGGGGAGGTCTGACACTCGCATTTCTTCACCTGGTGCGCTCAACAAGACTGTGGGGGCATTACCGGGAAAAGAAGCGATTTCTTCCGGAGAACCCATCTGGAGGATAGCGCCACATAGAACGTTGAACAGAGGAAGTTGCTCAGTAGAGAGATCTAGTAGCCCATTTTTCATCTGTTTATAAAGTGCTCTTCGAGGATCTTTCCTTATAACTTGCTACCGCCATCCTGCATTGATGGTCCTCCCTGCCTCCATTCTTTCGAGAGCGGCAACAGCTACACTGTGACCACCGAATGCTATGGCAGCTTCACTAATACCCACCATTACATTGGCCATTCCACCAGTAGGCAACATTCTCGCCCAGAAGGCAATTAGCCATTACTGCAACTCTGTCTTAGAAATCTGGGTTTCCCCGTATTCTCTCATCTTGGTCTCCTACTCGTTGTAACTCAATTGAAGGGTGGCTATTTCCTTCTCCTTTGCAGCAAGTACCAGCTGTTCCTTTCTCTGGGATTCCTCTTGAATTGCCTTCTCCTGCTCGATATACTTCTTCTCGAGCTCTAGCTTAGCTACTTCTTCTTTCAGTCTCTTTTCGCGAAGCAAGAAACTGATCATGGAGGTATTTATCTGTCGAAGCCACCGCAAGACATTCCAATAAGTTACCAAGAAAGCATAGATTATATCAAACTAGGTTGAATGCAACACTTACCAGCTTCAGAGTATCTTCCTTGGTCATCACTGCACGTTTTCTTCAAGTATGGGGCACTCGATTCTGGCATCCCCAAAGTGGTATACAGCAGCTGCTACAGTGTAAGTCGATGACCCAGGTGAGATGTCAGTATCCTCGACGGTGTTCTTCTTCTTCTCAAGTGGAGGCTTGGGTCCCGAGAACCACTCTGGATCCAACTTTGACACCAGGTGGGCGTCGGGGGATGGGTTCTCGAGATTCTCTTTGCCTGTCTCGAGAATCGGAAGAATTGTCTCTTGTGGAGTGACTTCCTTCTCGATCAAGCCTTCCTTCACGGCAGGGGGGACTTGCTTGCTCTTTTTTGTCTTTGCTCCCGCGTCCGACGCTTTGACCAGCTTTCTCACCTTCCTCTTCTTGCCAACTTTTGTTGAGGATCCTTCATCATCTAAGTTTTTAACATAAAAAATCTTGGAGTCACCAAACAACCCAATGGTATTTCTGCTCGACGACATGACCTCACACAACAGAAATAAACAGAGAAGTTAGTACCTTTCTTATCTTTGACAGGAATCAGAGGAATGTAGTGCTGAACTTCTGTCCAGTGGATAAACTTCTCGAAGGCTTCCATGACATTGATATCGGCTCTATATTTCTCAATTTTGGCTCTGTCTGACCTGGTCCAGTTGTCGGCTGTCACGCCTAGTCCGTGAGATTCACGATAATCCCAGGCCATACAGAAGTTCTCAGGTGCCTTTACAAACAAATAATTGGGTTTCCACACTGGGGCACCGTCGAAAAGCTCCACTATTTGCATTGCCTTCGATTCTGGATTTCTCTTCATTGTACCAGTCCTTGAACTTGGTTGAGGGAACACAGAACTTGAAAAAAATACCTCATACTAGTAGTCGAGGCTTTACTTTCACTAACTCACAAAGTTTCACGAATTCGAGAACAGCTGATATTAGGTTTGGGGTGAATCGAGTAAGTAGAATCTTATAACGTTAAACTATTGCTCCAAATAAAGGAAAAAGGGGGAATCTAAGCCCTAAAAACATAAATCGGTCGTAAACAGTAATTTTTCCCTCTGGTGGAGCTTTAGCCCTTTCATTTACTATGGGGGTTCGATATTCTAGATCTACGGGGAAGTTATATTTTTCAGCTACTACTTTTGCTTCCGGGGCAGAATCTATGGTGGAAACGAAGTCAGAAACAGTTTTTGCAGCCATATTTACCACAATATACGCTAAGACAATGAGATTCAGGACAAATAAAGATAAAAGCAGTCGCTAATAAAAAGAGGGTTGAAGGACTCACTTTTATTAGGGAATGAGGTTGATCTTTTGAATGATGTCTGCCTAGGATGTTGGGTCTTCTCAGTTATAGAAGATGCTGAAATTTCCGGCAGCAGAACAAGCATATGAGCAGTGGAGGATGATGCGTAGGGGCAGGAGAGTCGCTTCTGCGTTTTCAGATTCAGAATTTTGAAAAGAGAAGAGGAAAGAAAGGCTCTTAGTTTTCTCCTTGATATAAGCAAAATTTTCCCCATGTCTCAACAGCTTGGGCGGAGTTCAAGGGGTAGTAATGATGGCAGAGCCATCGTTTGGGAAATGTGCACACTTACTGCGCGCGATTGAATCTTTTGGACGGGATTCTGAAGCGGGTCACCTTCTCAAATTGGATCCTGGCCCGCGAACTATACCATCAGGCTTGCTCGATGCAGTATGGGCCGAGACTTGTCCAATTAACTTGGGTCAAGTCCAGGTTAGAATTACTTTGTGTCAAATTTTGTTTATTTCATATGACTAATACTTGACAGGGTCACTTTACGAGTCCATATCCACCATCTGTCTTGGACCGACCTATTCACCGAGTCCAAGGTCCAACCGACTCTGTAGAGGCAGTGCAAGAGTACTAAACCTAGTAAGATTCGGACTTCTCCTAGGTCTATAAATAAGGATAATTACTTTATAATTGAGATACGCTATCTCTAGCACCAATTCACATACACATACTTCTTCATAACCCCATTTTCTGACTTAAGAATCGGAGTGTCTATCCTCGGGAGACCCCCGAGGCTCTGTTTTACAGGTAACCCTAATTGGAGTTCCACGGTTAAGCCGGGAGTGCAATTCCAGGCTTCGTCAATTTCCAATGTCTTCCGCCACAGAAGGAGTCATTAGATCATTTGGAACATTCAAAACCTGAATCCAGAACGGAGCTTTATAAAATTTCATCTGAGAAAAATTGACAGAACCTTTGTATTCGAGGATAACCAGCAAATTCTTCCTAAAAGTCCAAGGAGCGCTCGCCACAACTCTTAGCTTGTCAGAGAGAAATTGAAAGTTGAGAATGAACTGATTCTTTCCGACCTTTTGAGATTCAATAGCACCTCTGAGAGCCCAATACCTATTCATTTCCTTCAGTAAGGCTTCACCCCTAAAAATCTTGGTAGAGAGGATTTTGATGACCAAACAGGAAAGGCCTTTGACAGCTAGGTCGACTGATTCAGGGATACGAATAGCTTTTGGGGCTTTGTTGTTCTCTGAGACAGAGAGATTTGCATAGCGGGAGGCTAAGTCATTGGCCATGGTGATAAAATGAAAGAGTACAGGCCAAGTGTATTTCAGAAGTAGAGCAGCCTGTGATGAGAAAACAGATCGAGAAGTGAGTATTAATAGAGACGAAGAGAACATTGGCTAGGGTTAAGCCATACCAGATAAAGATGAAATCATACAGCAACAGAAGAAGAAGATTATCACAAAAATTTCTAAAACAAAAAGGATAAAAAATGTAAATTTGCTTTTGATTATCATTAAAGAGCATCATGTAGTAATTATCAGGAACGAAAACCTGATGATGGTTATCTTTTTGGAAAATTAAAGAGATGAGAGACGGCTGCCAACAAAAAGATTTAGAGAGTAAACAAATAAAAGTTTTTGCTAAACGGATTGGAATCAAAAGGGAAGGAATTTGTTTGATGAAAACAGATCTTATCATGGATCGACCAAAGCAATCTCTAGGCATGCCTAGGATTGACGGGTAATGCATTGAAGCAAAGAGGCTCGTAGAGAGAAAAGTCTTCTTAGACAGAGAAGCTCTTGAGACTATAGCGTTAGTCGCGCGGTGCTGATTCATTAGTTGCAAATGTTTTGAAAAATGTTTATGAAAGTATTCTGATTTCTATGGAATTTCGAAATAAATAACATTATTATATTTTTGGTGAAAATTTAGAAATTTAAAATTTTACTAATGGAACTGCAGCCGCATGAATGTTAGATTTTGACAGCTTCCTTGTAAGAATAAACTCTTTAAATAAAAAAAAATTAATTTATTGTTAAATTAAAAATTTAATAATTTATTGATAATAAACTAATAACTCTTCTATACGTAATGAATTAAATATTTTAAGACTAACACTGTACTGTTTAAAAATGGATTTTGTATATCATTCCATGATTTATTTCTTTTCATTTTTCCCTTATTAACCCAAAACCGCACCACCAAGTCAACCTGGTTCGTCACCACCTACTAACCACGCGGATGGGGACAAAAAGAATATAATACTCCCTCTGGGGAGTAAAAAAAAGAAAGTACCTAGTAAAGCATGAAAGTATAGCTTGATCGGCTTCAATTGCTTATTCCTTGAAATATGACGCACAATTGAGGACATTTGTGTTTATATATATAATATAATATATATATATATATATATTTCGTTTCTTGTTTTTTTCGTTTTATGTCGTGCACGTGTTACTATTCCGTTTTACTGAATAAAAAATTAAATTTTTTTTTATAGAAATTTCAATATCAGTTATACCCCATTTATTTATTTTTTTAAATTGCAAAGTAAACGGAACGCAAATTGGTTTATTTGCTTGTACTGTCGGCAAGACCATTGGCGCTACACAAGAAGTCAATGTAACATTTCTTTAAAGAAAGAAGAAGAAGTCAAGGTAAACAGAGTTAATTAGTTATTAGAAACACAATTAAAATAAACACTCAGAAGCAACGAATTTTAAGCGAGAATACATGTTTCTGACTTTCTGTGAAAGAGAAATCAGAGTAAAAATTAAGGAAACACATCCTCTGAGCGAAAACAAAAAGTAGCAGCCATGATTTCAGAACAAGATTCTATCATGTCCTTGTTCTTCTTGCTTGTCTGTTTCTGTCCACTTCAACGTTGTTATGCGCTCAACAGCCATTTTACAGTTCCACAGCAAATCTTTCCACTTCATGGATTAATCAGCCTTCAATGCTTGTCAATAGCTCTGGATTTGCCAGTCATACGTTCAGCCCAATCCTGATGAGACTAAATGGTCCATCAGCATTTTACTGCGGCTTCTACTGTGTTCTTGACGACGGTGATGCGCCTGATTCTCCAGATTCTACAGACTGCATATTCTGTAACCAACAAAGGGAAAGAAGCTGCACATTCGGGGTCTTTATTGCCATAAACCAAAATCGCACTTTCTTTGATAATTTCATCCACTTTCCACAATTAGTGTGGTCAGCTAACAGGAACAATCCTGTTCCAGGGAATGCGACATCGCAGCTTAGCGAAGACGGGGACTTGATCCTGAAAAATTCAGATGGCACCCGGGTTTGGTCCAGCCGAACAGCAGGGAACTCAGTCGCCGGAATGAGCTTGACGGAAAAGGGAAATCTGGTTCTCTTTGGCAAAAACAGTGAGATCATTTGGCAATCTTTTGACCATCCCTCTGATGCCTTACTTCCAGGGCAGACGTTGTACAGAGGACAGATGCTGACAGCCAGTGTTTCAGCAACAAATTGGAGTGAAGGATCGTTTTATGTTTCTGTTGATTCCGAAGGTTTGGGTGCTTATGTAAACGCGAATCCACCTCAGAGATATTATTCCTTTGTCACTTATCACGGTTCTCCTTCTATGTATGTTTCAATAACCACTGGAAGCTTAATCTTCCAAAGCTTCCCACAGGATAGTATTTCATCAGCATCTCAATTCCTAAAGTTGGAGCCAGATGGGCGCTTGAAGGTTTTTCGAAATGGCGAAAATGGTTGGACAGAAGTCGAAGATCTCATACAAATAGATTCCGGACCCTGTGGCTACCCCCTGATGTGTGGAAATTATGGTGTCTGTTCGAAGGGGGGGCAGTGTACTTGTCTTAATATGACAAGTGGTGATCAAGGCAACTTTTTCATACAAAAGAAAGTTGCGCAACCAAATCTTGGATGTTCATTGGTCACCCCAATTTCGTGCAGTGATTCGCAATACCATATTCTTCTGCCGGTGAGCTACACGTATTACTTTTCTTTTAATCTATATGAACAGCAAACGTCTATAGATGACTGCCAAAAGCTTTGTCGGAGAAACTGTTCCTGCAAAGCTGCTGTTTTTGGAACAGAAGCCACCCGGGCTAGAAGACCTTTAACAAATGAAACTGGAAGTTGTTTATTATTAGATGAAGTCCTTTCTATTGCCAACAATGAAAATGGGATGGCATCACCATATAATACAACTCTATTTGTTAAGGTGCAAGTGCAACATCCTAAATATAGGAAGGTGGAAAGTCCTAACTATGCCAAGGTCTCAAGGCGTAAAATAAAAATACTGGCATCTACTGCTGTTACTATCTTCGGGGTGTTCTGTGTGATTGGATTTTGGCTTGTTTTTCTCAGGAAGCGAGATAATGAACTGAGTGAAATAGAAGAAGATTTTATAGAGCATGTACCAGGGATGCCTACCAGATATTCTTACAAAAACTTGAAAGCCACCACTGAAGGTTTTAGTAAAAAACTTGGGGAAGGAGGCTTTGGATCTGTTTATGAAGGAACGCTAAGCGATGGAACCAAAATAGCAGTCAAGTGCCTTGATGGCTTAGCAAAAGTGAGAGATTCCTTTCTTGTGGAAGTTAAGGCAATTGGAGGAATTCACCATGTAAATCTGGTGAAACTAAAAGGATTTTGTTTTGGGAAATCACACAGGCTTCTTGTGTATGAATATATGGCCAATAAATCCCTGGACAGATGGATCTTTCATGAAAACGAGGAAAACTATTGTCTTCCATGTCACATAAAGAAAAAAATCATCACAGATATAGCCAAGGGATTAGCCTACCTTCATGAAGAATGTAGTCCAAAAATAATTCACTTGGACATCAAGCCAGAAAACATCCTCTTGGATGAGAACTTCAATGCAAAAATTTCTGATTTTGGCCTCCCAAGCTGATTGAAAAGGATCAAAGCAGAGTCATCACGATGATGAGAGGAACGCCAGGATACTTGGCTCCTGAATGGTTGAGTGCTGCCATCACTGAAAAGGTGGATGTTTACAGCTTTGGCATAGTAATGTTGGAAATCATTTGTGGGAGGAAGAACCTGGACTGGTCTAGGATTGACGGAGAGAAACACTTGCTTGCTGTCTTTAAGGGGAAAGCTGAAGAAGGAAAACTCAAGGATTTGGTCGACAAGAGAAGTGAAGTCATGCAAGAGAACATTGAAGAAGCTGTGGAGATGATGAAGATTGCAGCATGGTGTCTGCAGGGTGATTTCACCAAAAGGCCGTCGATGTCTTTAGTGGTTAAGGTGCTAGAGGGATTAGTTGCAGCTGAAACCAACATTGAGTATGATTTCTTGCATCCAGCAGTTGTTACAAGAATATTGGAAGCTAGTGATCATCCAATGGAAAAAGCTGCTTTTGGTGATGGTTCAAAGGTGTTGCCTTCATCATTGTCAGGTCCAAGATAGATAAAAACCTCTTTCTCCCATAGTTCAACTTAATACTCATATACTTGGTTGTTCATTTTTATTACTATCATTCGTAGATGTTGCGACAGTAGTTTAATAAAGCCACTGTAAAGAGGCCATTTACCAATCATCTTTAGCTGCTTCCTTCTGTCTCTATTGAGGAGTAAACGCCTTCTCTTTGTAATTTCACCATTACTTTTTCTTCTTCCAACCTCCTCGTGAGAAGGAGAAGGAAGTTTTGCAAATAAAATTTTGGTTTCTCCTCTGCATTTCTTTCGCTGTGCCAGTGGCTAGTACAGCATTTGCTTGATTGGTAACATACCATATTTCTGAAATGGAACTTGGAAATCAAAATTTCTTTCTTCTACCTTGGCTTCTTTATGATACTTTCCTTCTCTGTTGTTTTTTTTTTTGGTAAACTTCCTTCGCTGTTGTTTATTGGTATGGAAACTTGTCATGTTTAATTGTATAAGCCAACATTAATTTCTTGGGGTAGTCATAGCATTATGAGAGCAGTAACAAAATCTTGGTTGGATGAGCCTTAAAATGTTCGTTTAGATGATATATTTTTGAATTTTTTCATTGATTTTAACAACCAAAACAACTGACCCTTCAAGATGACGGTATAAACCAAAAATCAAATGATTGAAATACGTAGAAGAAAGAAAAGTGAACAGATGAGCAGATTGACAAATCACTTTAGAGCTGTGACCCAGTCTAGTTACTTTTAATCGAGTGGTCCACTATTTATCAAAAGTTGAATTTTTTTTTTCCTTACAAAAAATAAAAGAGTAAGCCTCACTGTTGCAAGTAATCTTTGACTAGCCAGCCGTACGTTTTCCACCCATATAGAATTTACATCTTTGGAGCAGGACAGGCACCGCTAACAACGATAAATTTAATGACTCTTACGAAAGTGATTGTGCAGTATTTCTGAGGGGGATTCGTTGATATCTTAGGCTGTGCAAGCTCAAGTAAAGCCCAGAACATCCTTTGATATCAAAGCTGAAGCCATGATTTCTGGGCGAAAATTATATCATTTCCTTGTTCTTCTTTCCGCTTTGTTTCTTCTATCTTCTTCAACCTCTTTATATGCCCAACCATTGGATAATTTGACTGCGGAACTTTCAACTTTATGGTTTTGTAAGCCTTGAGACGACAGTGGGGCAATATTCAATGACAATGGAGGTTCTATCTCTGGCGGTTATACATTCAACGTCGTCCTAAGGAGGAGAAGGATTTTCTGCGGCTTCTACTGTAGTGTTGCTGAGAATTTATATTCTGGGGACTGCATTTTTGGAGTCGTCATTTGGCACATAGAATCTTTCCGATCGCCACAAGTCGTATGGTCTGCTAACAGGAACAATCCCGCTCAAGTGAATGCAACATATCAGCTCACCCAAGATGGAGATCTCATCTTGTCAAATTCCGATGGTACACCGATATGGTCTATCCAAACAAAAGGGAAGTCCGTTGCCGGAATGAACTTAACAGAAAGTGGAAATTTAGTGCTATTTGGCCAAAACAATGAGACCATTTGGCAGTCTTTTGATTATCCCACTGATTCCTTACTTCCAGGGCAGAGTTTGATATCAGGTCAGAGGCTGACAGCCTGCGTTTCAACGTCAAATTGGAGTGAAGTTTTGTTCTATCTTTCCTTTGATAGTGAGGGACAGGGTGCTTATATAAAATCTGATCCACCACAAAGATATTGACGAAGCATATGGATCTGCACCAATATTTCGGGTCGGTTGCTCCGTATGCCATGGCGGGCGTTGAAGCTCTAATACCTGCAAAAGAGGGCCTCGGGGTCTCCCCAGGGTAAACACTCTGATGCTTAAGTCAGTAAAAGTATTCGTAGAAGAAGTATATAGTTGGGGTGCATAGACTGTACCTTTAACCGTGAAGGGTTGATCCTTATTTATAGAGCTAGGTTATGGAACCCTTCCTTGATAAAAAAGTAATTAAGAACCGACCTAGAAACTTTCAGAGACCGGTTGAACCTTTCACCGAACTTGGGCCGGCTTAGTCGCGGGCCGTACTAATTTGGACTCGTCAAGTGCCCCTTATCAAACCTATACTTTGAAGTCTGAAGATAGGGTAGGCTTGATAACGTGAAGTATATAGTTTCCTCAAGTTCGGGAAAAACTGACTTGGATCGAGAACCTACGACAAGTTAGCATCGAGGAGAGATTAAAGCAATAAAAGCATTAGCGCGTACCTTTCTTGATGTGCATGTCACTTATAATGATTGACATCGAAGTCTGAGGAAGATGAAGTCACTAGTCCAGACTTTTAATCAAGAAAGTATTATGTGATGGTCTTCACAATCTGCATCAGAGAAATATCGAGGTGAATGCCCCGCTCCTTGAGAAGATTATAGAAGAAGAAGTAGTGGAGATTCTCACTATTTCAGATATAATGATGCGTTGTCAATAACCAGCAGAACAAGAGATCTGCTCGAAGATTACAATGCGCACTTCAGATTGAGAAGCATTAACTCCAAATCTCGAGAATAATGAATGAGAAGCGATATCAAATAATCTCGTGAATAGAGGCAAGAGATATGCCTAAATGAGGGTTGAACACATGAGTCTCGAAGACGTTGAGAAGATAAGCTCGAGAAGGAGACTTCTGTCAATACTATGTTGAGTACCAAGAGAGAAGATGTAATAAGACTGTGACTATTGACATTTGTCGTCAAAGACATAAGTTCGAGAAGAAATATAAGCTGGAGCTGCATGCCAAGAACTTGGCCCAAGATAATCTGTTGTCAAGAAGGAAACGTAGCGGAGATTCCCACTAGTATCAAAATATGCGCCATTAGCAGTGGCTAAGATATATCCACTATCGAGATGAGAAGTCCATTGGAGAACTGTGACATACGTTTCTGACTGAAAGGTAATAGATCTAAACCTTCTAGAAAAATCACTGTGTAGTGGATCGAGAAGCACCATGAATAAAGACAGAATATTCTATTGACACTCGATGTCGAGGACATGAGTTTGAGAAGGAACACTGTTTGCCGAGAACTTACCCCAATGTGACCTTCTATTAAGAAATCCAGAGATTTGAGAAGATTCTCTCGAGCAGAACTCCAGAAAGTACTCAAGAGTTGTAACTATTTGACCTTGAAGAAGGCGCACAAGCATTTAAGCTTATTTATATCTGCCCAACCGACCCGAATGCCCTTTCTTATATCCCGAGAAATAAAGCATAGAACCCTTAGTCTGGGTTTGAGAAGTATAAATCAGGTTGATGTGCCAAACCCGAGTAGATCTATAATGTCGTTGCCTGAGATTCGAGTAAGAATCGACGAGGTATTACGCATTAGTGTGAGAAGGAACGATGCCCCAGTCTGAGGACCGTCGAGAATAGTCACAGGAAGAGATCCGTAGACCAATAATCATCAAAAAAACAAAAACACAACCTCCCAAACACCTCCGAAACACCTTACACACCTTCCAGACACCTTACACACCTTACAGACGCCTTACAATCTTCCATATATAAACACTCCTCTTTATAAATAACTCCGGAGCCATTACTCATCTCGGAGCACCCAAGTCTTGGGGTGGTATTTGGCAAACCGAGACTTTAGATGAGAGCGTAATTCCTGCCGCGCAGTGCGAGGAGGTGCCTGATCAAGAAGTCCCCATACTCGTAGGGTTAAGGCAATAAAATAGCATCTGTCAGAAGGAGATGGATGGTAACCACCTTACAGAAGGAATAGGCCTATATTAACGAGGCACAAAGTGAATTCAAGAACATCGAGAATAAAGTCATTTTTATTCTGATGTATTGGATGATATGATAGATCGATCCAAGAAAGTATACTCGAGAACAAGTCTAGTCCTCATTGAGGTTTAAAACATATGTGTTTAGGTTCGAGGGATAGTCCACCCATTGTTCATGAACATGAAAATCTAGGCCTTTCTCAATACCGGATGTCAAGTACACGGTTTATGAGTTATTTGTAAAGCGCTTATAATGGCCGGATGTTAAGTACACGGCTCTTTTGCAGGCAATCCTGAAGAGGATACCTTTGTACAGACGATTCTGAAGAGAATGTCTTTTTAAGGATGATCCTGAAGAGGATATCCTCGAGGAAACTGGGTACGGGTTCCTCGAATACAGACGATTCTGAAGAGAATGTCTTCTTAAGGATGATCCTGAAGAGGATATCCATTCAAGTGACTAGTCATGTTTAAATGGGTGTAATTGCGTATATGAGATATAACAGCTCCCATGAGTACTCGAGTGGGCTATCACTATGTGTATTAGACTGATAATCTATATCCCGGGTTTAAAGTATGAACACTCTAAGGTCAGAGCGAGAGTTACGTATCTCTGCTTATTTTGCCTCAGAGTTCTCGGGGTATGCTTGTCCAGTAGCTTAGTCCAAGACATGTATTGCAAGTATAATAATAATGACATGCCGACTGAAAGATAGTGAGAAGTTCCATCTAATAAGCGCATAAAGGCTCTCGGACCTTGATAGTGTATATATGGGCTCCTCGATCGAGGATGCGTATTCAAAGAGATCATTCTAGTGTACCTTAGTTTCGAGGAAGTATTCGTCTGAATCCTTTCATGGCAATTGTCGAGAACAGATCATTCTGATGATGATGACTCTCGAGCGCAAACACCATTAGAAGCCCAGATGGTTCTCTGATCCCTACAAAACAACTACTCATGCACTTGTAGATTTATTAGTGAGTAATAAATTATCATAGCACGAGAAATGGCGTGGAATACAATATACTATTGATGGACTCTGCCTCCTTAAAAAATAGCCATTATAAGATATAAAATGTAAGAAGCGGAAAGATCTCACCATGATATGAGCAAGGCTATTGAAGCGATGGTTTGCTTAGCTCACAACAGCTATGAAAGAATGTTGGAGACCGCTGAAGAGTCATAGAGATTTGTCATGGAGCTTGACCATCATATGTGAAAGTCTTTGCGGCTTCGCGATAGCAAGTTCGAGCTAGTTGTTCGGTAGAGTATGTACAACGATCCACTGCAACTCAGGGCTTAAGGAAGAGGAACCATCCTGCACTATGACCTTTAGAGCATATTACCGACAATTGTAAGTAAGAGAGGGGGATCTACCCCCTTTGAAAAGAAAGGAAATGAACATGACTTTGTGAAAAGTAAACAAAGCCAGATATTTATAAAAGGTGTGGCATCATGCTTCATGACTAAGGTAAGATGATGCAAGTAATAAGTCATGCATCTGAGAAAGAATTTTCGTGCAAGCAGTTCCATGTGAAAGTTCGAGGACACTAAAGAGGTCCAAGAAACACATATGTGTAATGTGTCATAATATGAATGCAAGAACAATTATTTCATGCTTATGAACTATCGTAACATTCATGTTATAATGCACATGTTCATATACTGAAGCAATTATAAGGAGATCGTATCACTTATCTGTTGGAACTCTTCCAGGGGTATCCACAGGTCAGAGTAGCAATACCCACTTGTCAAGGAACTCCTCATCATTGTTGTCAAAGCTCATTCTTGACGTGCACCGTATATTGATCTTTTGTTTGTTCGAGTCTACTGTGGCCTGATTACAATTTGGCATCATAGAGGGGCTATCTCCGTTCTCATATTTCTGCAAGTTCTGCAAAAATAAGTAGAAGTTCTCCCGAAAATCGAGTATGCCGTTATGATAGAAGACCTTACATTAGTGTTCTCAAGATCATGGATCAACAACTTTTCGTGAAGTATGGAGGCAAATAATATGATGTGCTATTATCGAGACCTAGATCGTAGATAGCAATCAAACTCCGCTCGAGAAAGCATAGGTGTCATGTCTATGATTCTATCTTAAGAATTGATGCATGTGAGGGCTAGATAATGGCTTATCATAAATGTAATGATACAAAAACTAGCAAATTCACACATTGCATGTATGGAGAATAGGTTAACGATTAACTTAGCCGATGATTTATAGTCTATGTGATTTGAGACATGATATCTTATGATATGCTATTTATGCAAGCAGATAATAGCCATAGAGCATGCAAATGTCAAGGAGATAACAAGACTTATCTTCCTTTTCGAGCAAGTCATTGCCCCTTGGAATGGGTTGCTTCGCAATTCGAGAAGGATGCTCTTCGAATTTTCTTGTTGTAAGACCTGCAAAACTAAGTAGCATAACTACGCCACGTTCGGGTAGTTTATTGTAACTACAAACATTTTGTTAGATCACCTCAAGGGAGGCACTGAGTAATTTAAAGAGCATAACCAAAATTTTTATTCGTTATAGAAGTCTAGTTAGGAATATGACAACATGACACGAGTAAGTTTAGAATTACTTATCTCCTTTCAAATCAGTTGAGGGGATTGTCTCCGCCCTTGTCATAGGGCTAATCTGTGTGATCACGACTGTATGTGCCCTCGATCCCTCGAAAAATCGAGCTATGCTTGCATAGCTGTTCACTTCGGACAAAACGTTAGTTGTTCTAATAATAAAGTAGTTGGACCCTTGGTGAGCATACAAGAATTGTGCACGGCGTAAAATGAAATAAGCATATGAATATCATGTTCTGATATAAGAATAGGGCAAGTAGTACCCTGAAATTGGTGAGCTGTGCATGGTATTCAATTTGTAATGTTATTGAAATACTATTCAAGAACCTTCATGCTTGATGTGATGGCAAAGAGGGATTGACTCATAAGTATGTAAGAAAACCTAATCAGGTAACATACAATCGACATGCTACTACTATGATTATGTAGCAACAATAGGCTCAGGGAGACCTAGTATGTGTATTTATGCATAAGGATGCTAGACATAAATTTGTCACCCTCAAACTGAATAAGTTCGGAAGGCAATGATGTATGACAAGAAATTATTTGTAATAAGAGGCTCAGATAACTTATCTGTCATTTAGCCTCTGCCTCGTGCAATTACATAGGAGTGGGTGTTACAGCGTGTGCTGCCGGAAATAACCGAGTAGCCTTGTACTCAAGTCTCGAGGAAGCCGCGTCCCCCGTCGAGGAGATGTAACCTTTGAGATATCAGGTCGCTCCTTACTATAAGGTTAGGACTTGTATGAAAAACAATGAAACCATTAGACGCAATAATGATAAATAATATCCGAGAGGGCTGAATCACAAATTTTGCTTAGTTTAAGAGAATTTTGTCCAAGTATGTCCTCTGATGGTCCAGGGGCTATTCTGCGCATTCAGAAGATTTAACGTCAGAGTATAAATAACAAAATCACTAAGGACCGTTTTATAATTTTCAGGAAATTTAGAATCCATGGCGAGCGGCTGCGACCGCTTGGATTTCTGCCGTGACTGGGGGCTTCATGGTCCTCGCTGGCTGATTTGCTCTTCGATCTTGTTTTATTTGAGGAGGCTGTGTAGTCTCTCGAACTAAGGTTGATGGGCAGTAATTTCCTTATTCAACCATAAACTCAAAGAAATCAAAGAAATCCAAACAAGGCAATAGAAGAATGACATTGATTCATCAAGACACGACTATATGCGTATATTATATTTAAAGTCTCAGGCTATACATGTTGCTAACGAGAACGTAATTTTTCTCGAATTATTATGATCTATAGATCTAGGTCAAAGAAATTGTATTCCCAAAATTCTGGAGGAGAAAGTCGAGTAATCGAGTAT
Organism: Oldenlandia corymbosa var. corymbosa; assembly: GCA_949775105.1. Lineage (NCBI taxonomy): Eukaryota > Viridiplantae > Streptophyta > Magnoliopsida > Gentianales > Rubiaceae > Oldenlandia > Oldenlandia corymbosa. Next base: position 11,888,991 of record OX459118.1, on the reverse strand, counting down.
GTAAAGTGAAGTCATGTCATCGAGAGTCATACACATGTATATATAATCATCAATTTTTCAGGCACACCAGTCGAGCATGCACGTACACAAAAGAGATAAAATTATTGTGCTCGACAGATGATTTTTCTTAATAACTGATGTTAATATTAGATCAGAGGACAAAACCTGGGTGGTATATTGTAGTGTTTCTTTCGAACCTGAGAGCGTTGTGCTCGCGGTTGAACAACAAAGTATCTTCCTCTCGAACCCTTCCGAGCAATGGTATCAGGGTAGGCGGTCCCTTGGAGAAGATTTTAAACTCGAGCAACTTGTCTGGTGCCCCTTGCCTCGAAGTCATGAGGACCTGTATGTAAGCTTCCAAAAACCGTTGGGGCAAAATTCTGATAAGCTTATAAAATTCTGAATTGTTAGGTCAAGTTTGTTCACGAAATTTATCAAACTTGTCGAAACTTTCTCGGCGAAACAGATTCGTGCTTCTATTGTCTGTTTGCTTTTTGCTGGCGTTGCTCAAAGATCGAAGGATTAGTCAGATTTAAGATCCGATTAAAATTCATTATCAGATCTTCATACTTCTTAAGGCTTCACGTTTCATAAAAAGTGGGTGCGGAGCTGCTTGATGAGCTTCTCGCATGGATGGTAGAGGCTTTTTAGGAACTCTACACCAAAATAAACCAAAAGCAAAGAAAAGCAAGGAAGGGTGTGGCCTCCATAACAAGATGTTAAGTTTGCATATATTGGTGCTTAATTAATTCTTGTAACATGGTGCGCTTAATTAATTAATATCAGCTACCTACGACTTGTCTCTTAATTAGTCAGATAAGTGAAGTATATCAAATGCGTTCACTGTTCCAGAAGCAAGGTTTTTATCATGCAGCCACTTATATCATAATTTCAAAACACCAAACCTGGAAGCCAAAGATAGAGATATTGGGCGCAGCACCTTCGTCGGGAAGGAGAGAAACCCTAGCGGGTCCTACTGGGCGTGTCACTTGACGAAGCATGGATCTGCACCAATGTTTCAGGTCGGTTACTCCGTATGCCATGGCAGGCGTTGAAGCCCTAATACCTGTAAAAGAGGGTCTCGGGGTCTCTCGAGGGTAGACACTCCGATACTTAAGTCACTAAAAGTATTCTTAGAAGAAGTATATAGTTGAGGGCATAGACCGTATCTTTAACCGTGAAGGGTTGATCCTTATTTATAGAGTTAGGTTATAGAACCCTTTCTTGGTAGAAAAGTAATTAAGAACCGACTTAAAAGCTTCCAGAGACCGGTTGGACCTTTCACCGAACTTGGGCCGGCTTAGTCGGGGACCGTACTAATTTGGACTCGTCAGATATCATCTGTTTGAACCAGTTTTGTTTGATAGTTTGTACTATCAATGATACAATTTTCCAGTACAAAACCTCATCACCATCAACTCAATTCATGAAGCTGGGTCCAGATGGGCACTTAAAGGTATTTCAGTGGAGTGATTCAGATAGTGCTTGGACAGTCATCGGCGGTGTCATAAATAAAAGAGGGGGAGACTGTGGCTACCCCCTGGTTTGTGGAAAGTACGGTTTCTGTTCCGATGCTTCAGACGGCAGGCAATATAGTTGTCCGGAAAAGACAAGTGATCAAGGAAACTTCTTCAAAGAAGTAAATTTTCGACAACCAAATCTTGGTTGTTTATTGATCACCCCAATTTCCTGTGATCATTCCCAACATTATAGGCTTCTCGAGATGAACAACACTTATTACTTCGCTTTCCATTCAGTTAAACAGAAAATATTACAGGAGGATTGTAAAAATCTTTGTTTAACAAACTGCTCCTGCAAAGCAGCTGCTTTTGCTAAATCCTATGGCCATCCGAAAAATGGGGGTGGCATATTAGTAAATGATGTCTACTCGATTGCTAACAATGACAAATTGGTGGCATCAGCTTACAACACTACTCTATATGTCAAAGTGCAACTCCCAAACACCGCAAGGCGTAAAGTAACTGTTCTGGTATCAATCTTTTCAGCTATATTGGGGGTGGTCTGTATGATCGGTACTTGTCTTGTTCTTTTCAGGAAGCAAAATAAGCAACAGAGTAACATCGAGGAGGATCTTTTTGACCAAGTACCAGGAATGCCTACAAGATACTCTTATGAGGACTTGAAAACAATTACTGAAGATTTTGGTGAGAAACTTGGGGAAGGAGGCTCTGGATCTGTTTATAAAGGGACACTAAGAGATGGAACAAAAGTAGCAGTCAAGTGTCTTGATGGCTTAGCAAAAGTGAAGGATTCATTTCTTGTGGAAGTTAAGGCAATTGGCAGCATTCAACATGTTAATTTGGTGAAATTGATTGGATTTTGTTTTGAGAAATCACACAGGCTTCTTGTGTATGAATACATGAACAACAGATCTCTGGAGGGATGGATCTTTAGTGGAAAGGGAAAAAACCACTGTCTTCCTTGGAAAGTTAGGTGATGCATCATATCAGATGTAGCTAAGGGATTAGCCAATCTTCATGAAGATTGCACTCAGAAAATTATACACTTGGATATCAAGCCACAAAATATCCTCTTGGATCAGAACTTCCAAGCCAAAATTTCTGATTTTGGACTCTCCAAGCTGATTGGAAAGGATCAAAGCAGAGTCATCACGATGATGAGAGGAACACCAGGATACATGGCTCCTGAATGGTTAACTGCAGCCATCACCGAAAAGGTGGATGTTTACAGCTTCGGCATAGTAATGATGGAAATCATTTGCGGGAGGAACAATGTCGATTGGTGAAGGAGTGAAGAAGACAGACACTTGCTTGCAGTCTTCAAGGAAAAAACCGAAAAAAGGAAACTGAAGGAATTGGTAGACGAGAGAAGTGAAGATATTCATGACAACACTGAGGAAGTTGTGGAGATGATGGAGATTGCAGCTTGGTGCCTGCAAAATGATTTCACCAAAAGACCTTCAATGTCTATAGTAGTTAAGGTGCTAGAGGGGTTTATTGCAGCGGAAACCAATCTCAGTTATGATTGGCAGCTAGTGATCCAATGGGTGGAGCTGCTTATGATAATGCTACCACTAAGTTGCCTTCAGCATTGTCAGGTCCAAGGTAGATCAAAATCCCTTCATCTCAGTTCAACGTGTCATTCGTATAGATTAATAAATGTTGTAGTTATATCATAGCTCATGAGAGGAAAGAGACATTTTATAAATCCTTTCTTTTTTGTTTTGTCGAATTTGTTCAAAAAATTGGAGGACAAAAAAATTTGATAGAAAAGCATAACAGAGGAGAAGCATGGACCATTTCTGAGCATCAATTCTTTCAGGGTTTGTTATCTAATTTGATCTTAACAAATGGTTTGATAAAATTATTAGAACATATGCAAGTCTTGAAGATGTATAATCAGAAAATCAACTGATTTGGAATGCAATATGGTCCGTGTTCAATTGGCGTACCTGGTTTAACCAAAAGTATATCTATACTATGTTTGTTTGAAGAAGTATATCTATTATAGAGTTTTTGATCAAAAAAATGGCCCAGAAATAGGAGAAAAGAGAAATATATGTCGAATTTTGGAGAAAAGCAAAATACCGACATTGGATTCCTAAAATTCGATTTTTATAGTATATCAGATTCTCAAAATCCGACCTTTTTTTAATACGAAAAATTAATTACAGTAATTAAGATTAAGAAAGGGCCGGATTTTCAAAATCCGATCTTGTCATATTAAAATATAATATTTTGAAGAAAAACACATAGTTTTTTTTTTTGAATTGAATTTGACCAAGGTTGGATTTTAGGAATCCGATTGTAACAAAAGGTCAGATTTTTGAAATCCGGGTAAGATTACATCGGATTTTGAGAATCCGGATAAGGTAAGTTCGGATTCTCAAAACCCGATGTCTTAGTAAAACAAGTGAAAGGTCGAATTTCAGAAATCCGACCTTGGGCAGAAACTTAGAAAAAAATAAAGGATTGGTTTCTAAACCAATCCCAACCTATCACAACAGCACCAAAACCAAATTTCACGTATAAAATTACCTGTAAACACATTCTAAACATATCGTAACAAACATTAACAAATTCAAAAGCATTCAAATTCCCAAATCAACCAAATTACAACTAATAAACATTAAAGAGTTTAAAATCATTAAAAATATCCAAATAACTCCTAATACACATCAAAGAGTCCTACAATTGAATTACTTGGACGACCTTTTCTTCCTTCTAGCCTCGACGCCGGAGTATACTTCTCGGCCGGTTTACTAACCCAATCACTCTTGCAAACCTCAACCGTTTTCTTTTTCTTTTGAGAAGAAACACGAGGTGGAGGGGACTCTTTTTCTTCTTCTTCTTCTTCTTCTTTTTCTTCTTCTTCTTCTTCTCCTTCACCCCCAATGTAGTAATCCCTATCGCTTTCATTGCCTTCATCATCTTCTTACATTGGAGTTGGATTGGGATGAACTATGATTGTTCAATTTGAAATTCCCTGTCGCTTCCTCCTTCCTCCTCCAGTAGGCTTCGATGTTGTTTTCTGCATGAGCACAACAGGGTGACTCAACTCCGGTGGTTTTTTCTAAAGAACCTGAGTATCGTTCTGAGTGCGCATATCACGTGGGCCCAAAGTCAGGGCACTGAAACTCTTGTCAAAGATTTGCAAGATTTTATCCTCTAGACTACCACCGAGGCCTGGATTTTCCCGTAAGGCTGCATCAGCGAGATGATATACGTCGTTGAGATTTGAAGACTGCAGAAAATTGAACCATGTTAATAAAGTATAAGATATAGCAAGAATTAAAAAATAGAAAAATTTTAAAATAAAATATCGACATATATCTTACATAAAATCTCTCCAGAGATGAAGACGAGTGATAACCCTGTGTCAGAGGGTCGTATTGAGTGGGATCAGTCATAAATCTGATAGTTTTCTTTTGAAACCACGGCATGTAGTCTGCTGTGCACTGAGGACCTAGTTCCGGATCAACCAATTCATGAGGGACCACGTGGTGATCTCTCACATTCCAATGAGGTCGTACCTCGGTGTGTTTTTGCACCCAATCATCATATGCCTTTCCAATCCCAAGACATCTGTGGTGTATCGCATTCCAGCGATCAATACTTTTGTCATTTCTTGCAAGAACACTTCTTCTCTTCATATTTCACAATGTACATGTTGTCCCCTTTACCACCAAGTCGGGCTCTACTTTTCCCCTAGAACTTGCCATTAATAGCATCATAACGGTTGACCTTGTGTTGCACGGCTTTCTTTTCTTTTTTCTTGAAGTCTTCCCACAAGTCAGTTGGGACCGGCGTAATACATTTCCTCGACTTCACGTATTCTTCCTGGAACAAATCCACAGTCTTAATAAAAGTGGCTTCCACCAAAGCTCGGATCGGCAAGAAACGAACGCGACGTTGTTGTAACTCTCAGAAATGTTGGTTGTCTGGTTACCCCAACGATAGTGTTTGTCTTTGGCAAGAGTCCACTGACAAGCATCAATCTCCTTGAGATACAAAAATGCATCATTGCTAAAATCTCGTAGCTCTTTCCTTAGTTCTTTGAATTTAGACTTTGAAAGTTTCGTGCCTATCTCCCAACACAATCTTTTGATCTTTTTACTTCGAAACCGTGCCACCAAGTTACCACGGACGTGACGAAGGCAAAACCGGTGGTATGCATTCCATTCGGGCATTAGGCGTATTGCACTGATGATACCCTTGTGCGATCGCATATAACACACACAGGACGGTCAGATACAACATGATTCCTCAAATGTTTCAGGAAGTATGACCAACTTTCCTCACTCTCTTCATCCACGATCGCATATGCCATTGGCAGGATGCGCTTATTCGCAGTTTTAACCATTGCAGTAAGTAATTTCCCTTTGTATCCGCCACGAGTGCGTCCCGCCGATACTAATCACCGGAGGACATTTAGCAAAACAATCAACTGCAGGCTTGAATGCCCAAAAAACGTATTTGAATGTCCTCTCTGTATGGGTCCACCCCGGTTGCCATTACCACTCTACAACTGTGCCGGGGTTGCTCTTCTCTAGGGCGGCGAAAAACCTAAATTAAAAAAAAGTTAATGCTTATTTTAAAAGTAAATTACAAACAAATCAAACAACTTAGATAAGACTTAAGTAAATACCTTGGAAGTATGTCAAAATTGGAAACCTAGTCGCCGTGAACAAGATCGATAGCTTTTCTCCTTCCCTCCCATGCCCTGTGGTAAGGAACATCGACATGTATACGGTCTTTCACTTCTTCCTGAACAAGCTTCACTTTATAATCCGGGTCCAACTCAACCTTATGCCTTATGAGATGAGCAATAAGCGTTGCGCTCATATTCCGATTATTATTTTCCTCGGTGACATTCATTCAATTGTGCTCGGGCACCCATTTCACAATCTTCCACAAACCGTGGTCTCTCAAGGAGGCACGTACCTTCCAACGGCAAGGAATATAACCCTTAGGGGTTGACTCTTTTAGGGACTTGTACCAAATATACCGTGTTGAACCATCACTTTCCTTCACATAAAACTCTCTCTTTTGCTCTATGTTCCATGCTACGATACCATTTTTTGCATCTTCCTTATTCTTAAAACAAGTCCCTATCCCGATTGTTGCGGTTGTCCTGTCCCACATGGTAAGTTGAAATTCATCCTTGTCCACTTTTGTATGATCCCATGTACCCTGTAAACGATATATGTGTCTGTCCTTTGTGGCGAATTTGTCTTCGACCTCTTCATCACTCTCCCGACTTCCTTCAAATATTGATTGGTTTTCATCGCTTTGATCACTTATCGATGTGTAGTCCTCATCATCTTCTGTGTGATTATCTTCCATGTGATTGCCATCCTCCATATTCAGTCCACCCACATCATCATCTTCCATGTAATCGACATTCTCCACATTCGGCTCACCACTACTTGTCCCTATTCCAAATAGGACCTAAAAGTACCCGCCACCTCCAAATCCACATACAAATCAATATATGTCAAATTTGGGAGGAAATACAACACTTGCAACGATGCGTCTTCCTTGATTTTGGCGATACACCTAAAACCATTGCCCATTGTATCATACAAAATCGATAGACTCAAATTCACATTCCCTCTATTCCACCCCACTCTTTCACAAATCAATCCAACCAAACCATTGTACAATACCTTATGATCAATCACCAAGGAATCATCCGGCATGTTGTTAAAAGTATTCACAATCCCATTCTTCACAACAAATTTGCTCGACCAATAGACATTAATGAAATATGGACCGTTAAACGCCATTTATATCTATTAATACACAAACAAGGCATTATCAAACAAATTATTATAACAATTACCACAACCAAGGCATAATCAACACTAAATTTACTAAACCCCCTACAAATTCAAAAGTTTATGCCAAATTCAAGCATTTTACTAAATTGAACGTTCAATACCACGTATACAACAACAATCATCAACTACACCCAACATCAACCCTAAAACCTTATAAATCATCCTAGTTCTACACTTTTACAAAGAAAACAACAACAATAATCCTAAAAACATCAAAACAATAACTAACCTTCTTGTGAAATGGTTTTAAGACATCCGTTGCGAAGAATCGTGAACAAAATCTTCAAATCGCCACCAAAATCACCTCCTCCTTCAAGAAATTGCCTCCTTCACCAAAATCCCGATATGTGAATAGTGTTTTTTGTCGTCCCATTACACTGTTCATTAGTTGACCTTCATTTCATATTTTTCACATGTATTTTTCGAAAAAAAATTATTATTTTATTAAACCGGATTTGAAAAATCCGATTTACTAATTTAATTAGTAGATCGGATTTTGTAAATCCGATCTCCGTATTTTGTTTCACCAAAAAAAAAAAATTAGATCTATCTATTCCTTTTTCTAGGCATTTTTTAAACCAAGGCACCCATCTATTATACTATCATCAGAATCCAAATTGTAATTTCCTTTTGCATTTAAGCAAAAATACTGGACGAAGATCCCAAAAAATAATCCACTTTATTTTATTCTACACATTACATAATGATTATTTATTTTGAAAATTTACCTTTAGCATATAAATTGAACTAAAAATGAAAGATTCAAACTGATTAATTATTTCGGATAGAGAGTATTATTTTAGTTCAACAAAAGATACTATTTTTTTTATGATGAATAAAGTAGCATTTTGATGGATCTTCTTTCCTGGTCTTGTATTTTTTGGTAACTTAATGAACAGGGAATTAAATCTTTGGGCGGCAATGCTGAGTCATTACATAGCAATGATCATAATTTCCTTTTAGACAACAAAAATGTTGTGGTGAAAAGGGTATAAACACAACAAACTACAGAAGCGAACCCCAAGAAAATCTCCTTTTCTACTACCAATAAAATAAGACAACCAACCGAGCCAACCAAACAGGCAAATAATTCAAGAAAACTAAACCCTTTCCTACTACCAATAAAATAATTCAAGAACTGATAAAAGAAAGGAGGCACACGAATTACGTGGAAACCCAAATCGGAAAAAACCACGGGACTGTAACAACAGTCAAATCTCCACTATCACAATAATGGAAAACAATCTTCACCAACCGGTGGATACAAAGGACTTCATCCAAAGGTGGATTACAACAATACTCTTCCACACACCCCTATCACAAAGTAGGACTGGAAGGATCTCACCAAAAGAGAGTTAAACCGAAAACTAAACCCTAGCTTTCTTTCTTTTTCTCTCCCACAAAACCCTTGTGCGGCTGCCCTAATTTTCCTTCTCTCTCGGCTGAAAAACATGCACAAATTGTGCACAAAGCCTTGCTTTTATAGGCATCAAAAACAAAACCCAAAATCCAATAGAAGTAGGTTTTCTTTTCTCGGTCAAATACCCCAAAATCAAAGCCTAGTTAGGCTTGGTTTTATTTTTCCTTGTTGTTGCTGGCCCAATTGAGGGGAACGACCAGTCCAACAATCTCCCCCTTCACCTCAATTGGGGGGTAAAACCAAACCGGCTTCCTGTCTACAAAACAGGAGCTTGTCTCTAGTCACAGTCTTCATCAACAAATCGGCACCGTTGCTATCCGTATGAATCTTCTCCAGAAACAACACCTTGGATTGCAACACATCCCGGATCCAATGATATCTCACATCAATATGTTTAGACCGCGAATAGAATGTGGAATTTTTCGCCAAGTGAATAGTGCTCTGGCTATCACAGTAAACCACATACCTCTCCTGCTTCATGCCAAGTTCTTGTAGAAACTTCTGCAACCAAAGTGCTTCCTTACAAGATTCAGTAGTTGCGATAAACTTTGCCTCTGTAGTAGATAAAGCAACACATTTCTGCAACCTACTATGCCATGAAACTGCTCCCCCTCCATAAGTCATCAAGTATCCAGAAGTAGACTTCCGACCATCAAGGTCACCCGCCATGTCAACATCTGTATATCCATCCAACATGGTCTTCCCATTTCAAAAACAAAGACTCAACCTGGAAGTAACCCTAAGATACCTGAGAATCCATTAAACAACATTCCAATGCTTCTTACTAGGGTTGGAGAGAAACCGACTAAGAACACCAACTGCATGAGCTATGTCTGGCCTTGTGCAAACCATCGCATACATCAGGCTGCCAACTGCCGAAGCATAAGGAACCTTTTTCATCTCTTCCTTATCTTTCTCACTTTTAGGACACTGCGTTTTGCTTAGCTTATAATGCCCCGCAAGTGGAGTCGAGACTTCCTTAGCACCGCTCATGTTAAACCTATCAGGAACCTTCTCGATATACTTCTCTTGAGATATCCAAAGTTTCCCATTCTGTCTATCACGAGAAATCTTCATCCCAAGGATCTGTCTAGCCGGACCCAAGTCCTTCATCGGAGAGGACTTATTCAACTCCTTTTTCAACCTGACAATCTTTGCAGTATCATGACCAACAATCAACATGTCATCGACATAAAACAAAAGAATTATAAAATCACCATCAGAGAATTTCTTCACAAATACACAGTGATCGGATGTAGTCCTTTGGTATCCCTGCCCTATTGTGAAAGCATCAAATTTCTTGTACCACTACCTCAGAGCTTGCTTCAACCCATACAAGCTTTTGTTGAGATGACATACAGGTTTCTCTTTCCCCTTCTCCTGAAACCCATCTGGTTGCTCCATGTAAATCTCTTCTTCCAAATCACCATGCAAGAGGGTTGTCTTCACATCAAGCTGTTCAATCTCAAGATTCAAACTGGCCGCTATCCCAAGCACAACTCGGATCGAAGACATCTTTACAACAGGAGAGAATATCTCATCAAAGTCTACGCCCTTTCTCTGATTGAATCCCTTCACAACTAATCTAGCTTTCTACCTTGGTTGTGAGCTGTTCTCACTTATCTTCAGTCTAAACACCCATTTATTCTTGAGTGTTCTCTTGCCCTTAGGTAGATTTACTAGGTCATACATGTTATTCTCATGCAAGGATTTGATATCATTTTGCATGGTTGCTAACCACTGATCTTTCTGCTCATGACTAAGAACCTTTTCATACGACTCTGGTTCTCCCCCATCAGTAAACAATAAATACTCATGAGCACTGTACCTGGTGGAAGGTTTCTTGTCTCTGGTGGACCTCCTTGGCTGGACAGGAGGTAATTGAACCGGTGGTGTCTCTGTTTCAGAAGTAGGATCATCATCAAACTCACCATTCTGCTCTGTCTCAACTCCCCCTTCAGGAGAATCATTTGATTGTGGAGGACCTAGATCTAGATCAACAGGAATCTCAGGTGAAGATTCTGGCATCTCGCCCTTTCCCATATCATCAATGGTCTAGTCTTCAAAGAAGATCACATCTCTGCTTCTGAAATTTCTTCTCTACAGGATCCCAAAGTCTGTACCCAAAATCATCATTGCCATACCCCAAGAATATACATTGCTTGGATTTTCCATCAAGCTTCGACCTTTTGTCTCTAGAAATATGAACAAAGGCACGACAACCAAAAACTCGCAAATGTCCAAATGAGACATCTTTCCCTGTCCAAACTCGTTATGGTAGATCACCATCTAACGAAACTAAGGGAGATAGGTTGATCAAATCAACTGCTGTCTGCATGGCTTCACCCCCAAAAAAATTAGGCAGCTTTGCATTCAAGAGCATACACCTAACCTTTTAGGTAGTAGTTCTGTTCATTTTTTCTGCCACGCCAATCTGTTGCGGAGTCTTCAAAACACTCTTCTGAAGTTTAATGCCATGGTCTCGGCAATACTTCTCAAACGGACCCCTGTACTCACCACCAATATCTGCTCGAACACACTTCAACTTCTTGCCAGTCTCTCGTTCAACTCTAAGGTGAAAGTCTTTGAACACATCTAATACCTGATCTTTAGATTTCAAAGAAAAACACCAAACCTTTTGAGCATAGTCATCAATGAAAGTAACAAAGTACAATGCTCCACCCAACGACCTATCTTTCATGTAACATACATCTGTATGAACTAACTTTAGAGGACTGGACTTTCTAGATAGAGGAGAATTTTAAAATGAAACCCTATGTTGTTTACCATAGATATAGTCAACATAAGGTTCTAGAGCAGTACCTTTCACCTCAGGGAGAAATTGCTTCTTACCAAGAATCTGGAGCCCTTTGACACTAATGTGTCCAAGCCTTTTGTGCCAGAGATCAATGGAGGCATTGTCAGTTGCATTCACCTCTCCATTCTTCAACTTTGCATTCAACACATACAAAGAGTTCAACTTCTTTACTCTAGCAATAACAAGATTCCCTCTGGTAATTGTCCAACGGCCACCAGCTTCAGTGCTATGATAACCCTCATCATCAAGTTTTCCAACGGAAATAAGGTTCAGAAGCATATCCGGAACATGTTTGACATTCTTCAGGACAAGAGTACAACCTATATTCGTTACCAATGATACCTCTCCCATGCCGACAACATCGCATGAGGCTTGATTGCCCATTCTTACACAACCAAAATCTCCAGGTGTGTAAGAGGTAAAGAAGTGTCTGTGAGACGTCACATGATAAGACGCATATGAATCACCGAACCAATCATTGTCGTGACTCGCGACATTAATTGTATCATCATCACAGTACATAAATACATCACTGTTAGTTACTACTGTAGTAGTGTCATCATCACTTGATTCATCCTTCTTGCCTTTACCTTTTCTCGATGCTAGTTCTCTCTTAAGAACCCTGCACTCCCTCTTAAAGTGCCCATTCCCTTGACAATGGTAGCACACGACATCTTTCTTGGATTTAGACCGTCCCCTGGACTTGTCATTCTGATCACGTGGCCCTCTGCTTTTACTTCTCCCTCTTCTATCTGACTTTTCTGTCACCAGAGCCTACGACTCAGACTCAATACTTTGATCTTTTCTTCTAACTTATTCTTTCATCAAAGCCTCTTGACCTGATCCAAGGTCAAGACACTATCCTGGGTTGAATTACTGATTGACACTACCAAAGTGTCCCAACTGTTTGGAAGAGAACTAAACAATAACAAAACCTGCACCTCATCATCCAACTTTAAACCTACATTCACTGCCTGGTTCAACAAACCCTGAAACGAACTCAAGTGCTCATTCATGCTATCACCATCTTTATACCTCAACCTGGTAATCTGTTTCAGTGCAGATGACTTATTGATTCCGGACTTCTTCCAGTACATATTCTGGATTTTCTCCCAAAGTACATCAGCTTTTGTTTCTCCCGAAAAGTGATGAAACACACTTTGATTAATCCACTGTCGAATATTACCAACAGTCTTCCTGTACATATGAGCCCTACTTTTTATCTGTCAAATCACTTGGCCTACCTTCATCCTCCAGAACAGGATCAAATAAATCTTTGCAATACAACAAGTCTTCCATTCTAGGTTTCTACATATGATAATTGGATGAAGTCAATTTAATCATCGTACTAGAACCCGATGACTCTTCCATTTTATTAGTGTAACACCTCAACTACCGACTCGTAGCTCTAATGCCACTGTTGTGGTGGAAAGGGTATAAACACAACAAACTACGGAAGCAAACCCCAAGAAAGTCTCCTTTCCTACTACCAATAAATTAAAATAACCAACTAAGCCAATCAAACAAGCAAATGATTGAAGAAAACTAAACCCTTTCCTACTACCAATAAAATAATTCAAGAACTTATAAAATAAAGGAGGCACACGAATTTACGTGAAAACCCAAATCGGGAAAAACCACGAGACTGTAACAATAGTCAAATCTCCACTATCACAATAACGGGAAACAATCTTCACCAACCGGTGGATACACAAGACTTCACCCAAAGGTGGATTACAACAATACTCTTCCACACACCCCTATCACAAAATAGGACTGGAAGAATCTCACCAAAAGAGAGTTAAACCGAAAACTAAACCGTAGCTTTCTTTTTTTTTCTCTCGCACAAAACCCTTGCACGGTTGCCCTAATTTTCCTTCTCTCTCGACTGAAAAACATGCACAAATTGTGCATAAAGCCTTGCTTTTATAGGCATCAAATACAAAACCCAAAACCCAATAGAAGTAGGTTTTCTTTTCTCGGTCAAACACCCCAAAACCAAAGCCTAGTTAGGCTTGGTTTTATTTTTTCTTGTTGTTGCTGGCCCAATTGAGGGGAACAACCAGCCTAACAAAAAAGCGTAACTCTCTGTGCTTGACTTGAAGTCGTCTTGTATGGTTTCATTTCCATCACATAATAATTTTCATTCCACAATGGTTAGAAGCGGCTCAAGCTATTTTGGAGCCTAAAGCGATTTTCAAATTTGAGGCCTAAAATTAAAATTTAATATATTTGTATTTTTTTTAAATATTTTTTTTTTATATAATCATTAAGGCTAGGCTGGCTTTCAGGTCTCTTCTTACTCAAAAAAACTCAAGGGGTATACCCAGAAGGTAAGTTTTTGAGCAAGACAATGCTGTATAATATAATGCACCCAAGGGGTCTACCCAAGGGATGAACATATATATTATATAGTTCCCTAGTTCCATCCCACCCGATAATTTTTATTAAAGTCCAAAAAAAAAAGTGGCAGAGTATGATCTAACCACTATTACATCAAGCAACCCTGGCCTAAAATAAGGAAAGGAAAGTTGATCTAAAATCAACAATTTTAACATTTCTTGGCAATGAATTCATAGAAAGAAAAACTTGCGAATCTCCTAGAGCAGCCATTTTTGCAAGTCCGTCAGCAACTGAATTTGCTTCTCTAAAGATATGAGCTATTGTAAACCCATTCCCTTGTAGCAATGCTTGAATCTCTTGCATATACAAGAGGTATTTCCAAGGAAAGCCCATTCTCCCAATGAAAGCCTCACACAAAACTTTGTTATCCGTTTGCACCTCCACACTATGAAGATTCAGTTGCACACATTTCCTCAATCCAAATAGTACCCCAAGCGTTTCAGCAAGAAAACTATCCCAGCCACCCAAGTAGCCACATTCTCCATATAAGAAAGCTCCCTCTGAACCTCTAATAGCAAAACCATATCCCGCATCCCCCAAACATGAGGAGCCATCCGAGTTAAGAACAAAAGAATTTGGAGTCGGAGGATTCCAAAATTAATCAAAATTAATCAATTACTAAAATGATGAGTACCGGTAAACACCACTACCAAGAATTATATAAACATTAAAGAAGAAGAAAGATGGCATGTCAATTATATACAGAGTATCACTATTAAATCAATATGCAGCTTGAACACTACTAAGAAAATGAGAAGATTAAATAGTTATTAGTTGTGAAGATGATAATCAAAGCCTTTGAAATAGTATTCAAGCCCTTCTAAATTTCAGAGTACAAATGAGAATCAAATTTAGGAGGCCTAAATATTAGGTGAATAATTTGGAATTTTGGATTAATGTTGAGATAATTTTGGATTGTCGCCCCTTAATCATTTAATTTTATAAATATTTTTAAATATGCATTATTTTATTAATAATGTATAAAATTTTGGGACCTTCCAAAATTTGGAGCCTTAAGCCCTATCTTCACCGGCCTTACCCTAAGGCCGGCTCTGACAATGGTGAAAATTAGTTCCATTTGTCCCAAAAATAGAGTGGAGTTTACCTTGGTTCAACAAGCAGGAGTAATAAAATTGGCAAAAGCTTGGAATAGGCTGATTTACAATATCCTCAGATGCTAAAACAAGTCTATTTCAGCAACGACTGCCTCGAGTCTTTGAACTTAACGCGGTGAACAAGATTTTAACAAGAATACATATGTGGCCATGGATAATTTTTGCAGTATTTGGGTTTGGGTGAGAAAGAATATTACAGAGTCACTTGGTGAGGGTCATTCTCATCCTGGAAAACAATATCGTCAACTTTGTCATCCCGTCAAATCTGACGTCCAGAAGGACCAGAAAAATGGTGGGGCAAACTCTAACTATTACCCGAAAATTTTGATTTTGTTCAGGGCATTTCTACAAGAAAATAAATAAATAAGAATTTAAAAAGTGGTGGAAAAATTATGCGTCTCAGTAAAATATATCTTCCCCAATTATTGAGTTGACTTGGAGTCGTCGCATGGAATATTCAATATTCCATTGACATTGATGACAATTGCTCATCGACGGGAAACAGCTCAGTCAAGAAAGTTCATCATCATCTGTGGGACATTGTAGTAATAGAGAGCAGTAGAGTAAGAGCGGTAGCCCTAGTGCTCGACATCGACATTGACATCTGAGAATCATAGAGATTAGTTAATAAGTAAGATAGACCTAATACCTATAATACCTTGAAGGCTTGAACTCTTAGGTTGAGTGAGTTCATACTTACTTATTGGATCTCTTTAGACCTGTTATTCCGGGTCGAAATTCTTTGGGCTAACTGTTGACCGAATGGATTAACACATGTATTGGTTTCTTTTGGTTAAAAGAAGATTGATACATCTAAGGCTCCGCTGCAAGCCCAGAACATCATCCTTTGATACAGCCAGCAGCCATGACTTCAGGGCGAAAACTATGTTACTACACTGTCCTTGCTTGTTTGTTCCTTTCCACTTCCATGTCGTTGTGCGCCCAACAATTTTACAATTCCACTGCAAATGTTTCCACTACATGGATTAATCAGCCTTCAATGATTGTCAAGGACTCGGGCACATTCAGTCCAATCCTGATGAGACTAAATGGTCCATCAGCATTTTACTGCGGCTTCTACTGTGTTCTTCACGACGGCGATACGCCTGATTCTCCTGATTCCACAGACTGTTTGTACTGTAATGACCAAAGGAAAAGAAACTGCACATTCGGGGTCTTTATCACCATCAAGGGAGATGACTTCAACAATGATGCTGATTATTACATCCGATCACCGCAATTAGTGTGGTCACCCAACAGGAACAATCCTGTTCAAGTGAATGCATCATTTCAGCTCAGCCAAGATGGAGACTTGATGTTGACAAATTCAGATGGCGCTTTAGTGTGGTCAAGCAAAAC
Organism: Oldenlandia corymbosa var. corymbosa; assembly: GCA_949775105.1. Taxonomy (NCBI): domain Eukaryota; kingdom Viridiplantae; phylum Streptophyta; class Magnoliopsida; order Gentianales; family Rubiaceae; genus Oldenlandia; species Oldenlandia corymbosa. The sequence continues at coordinate 11,872,552 of OX459118.1, read as the reverse complement.
AGCAGGGAACTCTGTTGCCGGGATGAACTTGACCGAAGACGGAGATCTTGTGCTGTTTGGCCAAAACAAGCAACCCATTTGGCAATCTTTTGATTATCCTGCTGATTCCTTGCTTCCAGGGCAGAGGTTGAACACAGGGCAAAGGCTGACAGCTAGTGTTTCAGCATCAAATTTGAGTGAAGGTTCGTTTTACCTTTCTGTTGATTCCGAAGGTTGGGGAGCTTATGTAAACTCTAATCCACCTCAAAGATACTATTCCTCTAACTCTAACAAAGTTTCTCAATATGTTGTACTAAAAAATGGGAGCTTAATCTTCCAAAACTATATCAACACAAGCCCCCGAAGAAGCTCCCGACGCATTACTCTCTCTGCAGCATTCATGAAGTTGAAGCCAAACGGGCACTTGAAGGCATTTCAGCATGGAGAAAATGTTTGGACAGAAGTTGATATTGATCTCCTAGACATAATATCTGGAGATTGCGGCTACCCCCTGGTGTGTGGAAATTATGGTCTCTGTTCAGATGGGGTCCAATGTGGTTGTCTTGAAACCACAAGTGATCAAGGGAACTTTTTCAGAGAAATAAATTTTCGGAAACCAAATCTCGGATGTTACTTGGCCACCCCTATTTCGTGCAACGAACAACATATTCTTCTGGAGATGAGCAACTCCTATTACTTTGCTTTTACGCCAGATCAACTAAAAACGACATTGGATGACTGCAAGAACCTTTGTCTGACAAACTGCTCCTGCAAAGCTGCTGTTTTCGGAAAAGAAGCCTCCAAGGGTAGAACTTTAATAAATGGCAGCTGTTTGTTACTAAATGAAGTCTTTTCTATTGCCAACAATGAAAACAGTTTGGCATCACCCTATAATACTACCCTGTATGTTAAAGCGCAACTTCCTTATGAGACGGTGAAAAGTCCTAATTATGTGAAGGTCTCAACGCTTAAAGTAAAAATACTTGCATCTGCCGTGGCTACTATCTTTGTGGTGTTCTGTGTGATTGGCACTTGGCTTTTGTTTTTCTGGAAGCGAGATAATCAACAGAGTGAAATCGAAGAAGATTTTCTAGACCAGGTACCAGGGATGCCTACAAGATATTCTTACGAAAACTTGAAAGGCGTTGCTGAAGATTTTAGTAAGAAACTTGGGGAAGGAGGCTTTGGATGTGTTTATGAAGGAAAGCTAAGTGATGGTACCACCGTAGCAGTCAAGTGTCTTGATGGCTTAGCAAAAGTGAGAGATTCCTTTCTTGTGGAAGTTAAGGCAATTGGAGGAATTCACCATGTAAATCTGGTGAAACTAATCGGATTCTGTTTTGAGAAATCACATAGGCTTCTTGTTTATGAATATATGGCCAATAAATCCCTGGACAGGTGGATCTTTCATGAAAATGAAGAAAAGCATTGTCTTCAGTGGCACATCCGGAAAAACATCATCACAGATATAGCCAAGGGATTAGCTTACCTTCATGAAGAATGCAGTCCAAAAATAATTCATTTGGACATCAAGCCAGAGAACATCCTCTTGGATGAGAACTTCAATGCAAAAATATCTGATTTTGGGCTCTCCAAGCTGATTGAAAAGGATCAAAGCAGAGTCATCACGACAATGAGAGGAACGCCCGGATACTTGGCTCCAGAATGGTTGAGTGCAGCCATCACTGAAAAGGCCGATGTTTACAGCTTTGGCATAGTAATGTTGGAAATCATTTGTGGGAGGAAGAATCTGGATAGTTCTAGGATTGAGGGAGAAAAACACTTGCTTGCTGCCTTTAAGAGAAAAGCTGAAGAAGGAAAACTAAAGGAATTGGTGGATGAGAGAAGTGAAGATATGCGCGAGAACGCTGAAGAAGCTGTGGAGATGATGAAGATCGCGGCATGGTGTCTGCAGGGTGATTTCACCAAAAGGCCGTCGATGTCTTTAGTGGTTAAGGTGCTAGAGGGATTAATTGCATCTGAAACCAACATTGAATATGATTTCTTGCATCCAAAATTCGTTACAAGAATGGAAGGCAGTGACCCTTGGGAAGAAGCTACTTTTGGTGATTGTACAAGGTTATTACCATCAGCATTGTCAGGTCCAAGATAATACCGCTCCATCTCCATTCTACTTAATAATCATATAGTTTAATTGTTCATTTTGATCACCATTCGTAGATGCTGCAACTGTAATTTGATAAAACCATTGTAAAGAGCCTTCTGTCTGTAGTGTGGATTATTAAACGCCTTCTGTTTGTAATTTCACCATTACTTTTTTCTTCTTCCAACCTCCTCATGAGAAGGAAGTTTTGCGAATAAAATTTTGGTTTTTCGTCTGCATTTCTTTCCTGGTGGTTTGTTCCACGTTCGCTTGACTGTTAACATACAATTTTCTTTCTTCTACCTTGACTTCTGTACGATACTTTTCTTCTCTGATGGTTATTATGGTAACTACTTGTCCTCTTTAATTGTATATCAATCATTAATTTCTTGGGGTAATCATGCATTATGAGAGAAGTAACAAAATTTAGGTTGAATTATCCTTAATTAAACATTACGACTTACCCTTCAAGATGATGATATAAACCGAAAATCAAATGATTGGAATACACTATGGTCAGTAATGTTACATTAGTTTTCTCTATCTATTATAAACCATCACCACGATCGAATATTGTAATTTCACTTTTTACATATGAACAAAAGTACAGTAGGAAGACCGCTACATAAATAGCAGCATTTGGGTGGATCGCGGTCTTTACAGTGTAACGTAATGGAGAGGGAATTGAATTATTGGCTCTTGGTGATCATACTTGCTCCATCCTAATGAATAAATGTCAACTTTCTAAGATTTTGTTTGTTTAATTAAAATCAAGTGATATAAAAAGCCTAACAATCACCGCATTTATTTTCCTTGACTTAAGTCGTCGTTGCCGAAGGGTTTCCTTTCCATTTCCACCACATAATGGTTTCCAATCCAGGAGCCTCCAAGGCTTCAACAACGAAAAGATAACTTGTGTTCTATCCGTCCAAAAAACAAATGGACCCCTTTTTTGGGATAATACTTTAGTTCAACGATTAGAAGTCTTTCAACGGTGGGAGCATTAAGTAGGAGATAGCTTGAGAATTGCTGATTTAAAAAAATCTTCATATATGTGAAAACAAATCTCTTTCAGCACCGACTATTTGGAGTCTTCCAACGTATACTACACTCCAAAAAGTAAACGAAAGCGGAACTTTTTGGTCTGTGCTTACTGAAAAGGTCAAATGCATCATTAATTTGCTTCTTTCGATTAGAGAGATTCAGATCAAGAAGCCATTTATTTTGTAATATCATCATCATATGTTATGCTTTTTGCTTAAATAAGACAGAAAATCCTCTGTTTTGAAACAGCCATGATTTCCAAGCAAAAACTGTGTCATGTCCTTGTTCTTCTTGCTGCTTTGTTTCTGCCCTCTTCAACCTTAGCCCAAAAATTTTACAATTCTACTGCTAAGCTTTACAATTCCACTGCTAAACTTTCCACTTCATGGATTAATCAGCCTTCGATGATTGCCAATGAAACAAGCTTTGTAAGTCATACATTTAGCCCAATCACGAAGAGAGTCATTGGTCAATCAGCATTTGTCTGCGGCTTTTACTGCAATAATGATGGTAATTTAAGTGATATTCGTGCATCCTCTAAAGACTGCATATTTGGAGTCATCATCAGTATTTATAAGAATGAGCCTTTCCAAGACGGTATTGTGGGGTTTCCGCAAGTAGTATGGTCAGCTAACAGGAACTATCCTGTTCAGGTGAATGCTACATTGCAGCTCAGCCAAGATGGAGACTTGATCCTGAAAAATTCTGATGGCACTCTGGTATGGTCCAGCCAAACAGCGGGGAAGTCCGTCGCCGGCATGAACTTGACAGAAAATGGAAATCTTGTTCTCTTTGGTCGAAACAATGAGCCCATTTGGCAATCTTTTGATTATCCCACTGATTCCTTACTTCTAGGACAAAAGTTGCTTAGAGGGCAGAGGCTAACAGCCAGTGTTTCGGCATCAAATGCAAGCGAAGGTTTGTTGTATCTTTCTGTTGATTCCACAGAATTGGCTGCTTATATAAACTCCAATCCGCCTCAGAAATATTATTCCTCTGGCTTTGATCAGAATCCCTCATATGTTGAATTCACAAACGGAAGCTTCCATTATTACACCATTTCATCAACAGCTCAATTTGTAAAGTTTGGATCAGATGGACACTTAAAGGCATTTCGATGGGGTAATGGTCCAAATGGTTTGGAAGAAGTTTCTGATCTCCTGGAAACAGGATCTGGAAACTGCGGTTATCCCATGGTGTGCGGAAAGTATGGTGTCTGTTCGGATGGTGGTCAATGTGGTTGTCTGGATACGACAAGTAGTCAGGGAAACTTTTTCAGGCAAGTGAATTTCCTTCAACCAAATCTTGGGTGTTCATTAGTCACACCAATTTCTTGTGATCACTCTAATTCTCATGGTCTTATTGAACTGAACAACACATATTACTTTGCATTCCAGTCGTACAAAGAAAATACGTTGGTGCAGGACTGCAAAAATTTTTGTCTAAGAAACTGCTCTTGCAAAGCAGCTCTTTTTGTTAAAAGTCAGTATGGGAATAGACATTCACGAAAAGGCAGTTGTTTATTAGTTGATGAAGTCTTTTCAATTGCTAACAATGAAAATGGAATTATATCCTCCTATAACACAACTCTGTATGTCAAGGTGCAACTTCCTTATGCAAAGGCCTCAAGGCGGAAAGTAACCGTACTGGCATCTGTCATTTCAGCTATTGTAGGATTATTTTGTGTCATTTGCTCCTGGTTTGTTCTAATCAGGAAGCAAAATAAGCAACAAATAGAAGAAGATTTTCTAATCCATGTACCTGGAATGCCTACAAGATACACGTACGAGAACTTGAAAGCCGCTACTGAAGATTTTAGTAAGAAGCTAGGAGAAGGAGGCTTTGGATGTGTTTATGAAGGGGCACTCAATGATGGAACCAAAATAGCAGCCAAGTGTCTTGATGGTTTAGCGAAAGTGAAGGATTCTTTTCTTGTGGAAGTAAAGGCAATCGGCAGCATTCACCATGTTAATTTGGTGAAACTAATTGGTTATTGTTTTGAGAAATCACACAGGCTACTTGTTTATGAGTATATGGCAAATAGATCCCTTGATGGATGGATTTTTTGCGGAAAGGAAGAAAGCAATTGCCTTCCTTGGCAAGCCAGGAGAAACATCATCTTAGACATTGCCAAGGGATTAGCCTACCTTCATGAAGAATGCAGTCAGACAATAATTCACTTGGATATTAAACCACAAAACATCCTCCTCGATCAAAACTTCAATGCCAAAATTTCAGACTTTGGGCTCTCCAAGCTGATTGAAAAGGATCAAAGCAGAGTCATTACGACGATGAGAGGAACGCCTGGATACTTGGCTCCTGAATGGTTGAGTTCAGCCATCACTGAAAAGGTAGATGTTTACAGCTTTGGCATAGTGTTGCTAGAGATCATTTGTGGGAGGAAGAATGTGGATTGGTCTAGGATTGAGGAAGACAGACACTTGCTAGCAGTCTTTAAAGGAAAAGCCGAAGAGGGAAAACTCAAAGAATTGGTGGATGAGAGAAGCGAAGACATGCATCACAACATTGAAGAAGTTTTGGAGATGATGAAGATAGCAGCATGGTGTCTGCAGGGTGATTTCACCAAAAGGCCTTCAATGTCCTTAGTAGTGAAGGTGCTAGAGGGTTTGGTTGCAGTGGAAACCAATATTAGTTATGATTTCTTGAATCCAACTGTAAATAAAAGAATGGCAAGTTGTGATCCAAGGATTAATGCTGCCAATGTTGATGCTACGAAGATGTTGGCATCTGCATTGTCAGGACCTAGATAGATCAAAGTGCCCTCCTCTCCATTCAGCGTATATTCAAATATTTTTTTGATTTGATCATCATTCGAGCATATGCTTAGAATCATTCTAATGGGGTGCTCAGCCTCTTTTGGCCTTATAAGAAGCCTCCATTTTCACCAGAATTTTACTGCCTCTCAAGGAAGACCGAACAAAATAGACATTTTACAAATACATAATTCAGTCGAATTGTTCAGGATTTTAGGGTAAAAAACAGTGCGAGAAAACTGAAACTAAGGAGTAAATTGAAAAGGGATTCCTTGAGATACGCAATAAATTTTTGTAACATAATGTTAAAAAAAAAATGATATTCAGGGGATTTAAAGTGCCATTTTATTTGCAGCATATTTGATAAAAGTGTCGAGATGCACATCTGAACTCGGCAACTAATATAACATGTCGACATAACAGGATATACACGCATATCTGCCTTCAATGTTTGTCAAGGACTCGGGCACATTCAGCCCAATCCCAGATGATAGTAAATGGTCCAACAGCATTTTACTCCGGATTCTACTGTGTTCTCCCCGGCGATTTGGCTGATTCGGGAGACTGCATATTCGGAGTCATTATTACCATACATAAGAATTACTCTGACCTTGATGCTGAGTATTACATCCCATCTCCACAATTAATATGGTCAGCCAGGAACAATTCCGTGGAAGATAGTGCAACATTGGCCCTCGGCCCAGATGGAGACCTGATGCTGATAAATTCAGATGGCACCCTGGTATGGTCTAGCCAAACAAAAGGGAAGTCGGTCGCCGGAATGAACTTGAAGGAAGACGGAAATCTAAGGGCTCTTTGACCAAAACAATGAGCCAGTTTGGCAATCTTTTGATTATCCCACTGATTCCTTACTTGTGGGTCAGAAGCTTAAAAGCGGAGGGAACCTGACGGCCAGTGTTTCAGGTTCAAATTGGAGTGAAGGTTCGTTATATCTTTCTGTTGATTTCCACGGGTTGGGTGCTTATGTTAATTCCAATCCACCTCAAAGATATTATTTCATTAGCTCTGTTTATAGTCTCCATATGGTGTTGTGCTCGCAGCGGGAAGCTTAATCTTTCAACGCGATATCAATGAGACCATCCAAAACTTCCAAATCAGCTCATCAGCAGCAGCAGCTCAATTCATGGAGTTCGGGCGAGATGGTTACTTGAAGGTATTTCAATAGGGTGGAACCGTGGTAATGATTGGGAAAGATTTGCTGATCTCATAATAATTGATTCCAGAACATGTGGCCACCCCTTAGTGTGTTGAAACTATGGTTTCTGTTCGCAAGGGGGCTGGTGTGGCTGTCCTAATACGACGATTGATCAGGCAAGTTTTTCGAAACACTAAATCCTTTACAACCAGATATTGGATGTTCGTTGGTCAGGCCAATTTCTTGCGATCATTCCCAATATCATAGTCTTCTGGAGCTGAAAAGCACATACTACTTTACTTTCAATCTCGATGAACAGCAAACATCAGTGGAGGATTGCAAAAATCTTTGCCTGGGACAGTGCGCCTGCAAAGCTGCTGTTTCCAATGAAGAATACAAGGGTAAACCTGTGGTAAATGGCAGTTGTTTATTTTCAGATGAAGTCTTTTCCATTGCAAACAATACAAATCGGATGGCATCAATATATAATACAACTTTATATGTTAAGGTTCAACTTCCTTACGGGAATGAGGAAAGTCCTTACAGGCTTATACCAACGCCTCAACGCTTCAAGTGAAAATACTGGCAGCACTGCAGCTATATTTGGGGTGTTTTGTGTCATAGATGTTGAATGACGAGTCCAATATACACGGCCCTCAACTATTGCCAGCTCAAGTTCGAGAAACGATCCAACCGACTATTCAAAAGCTTCTATGTCGGTTCTTAATTATTTTCTAATGAGTCCATATTCGCCGAGGATAACTGGACCGGCCTATCGACCAACTACGGCCCAACCGACCTGATAAAGGCGATTCTAGAACATGAAACCTAGAAGGATTTAGCATCCTTCAAGGTGGCTTCATACCTATAAATAGGGTTGGTCACACCACAATACGGGTACGCTATCTCTAGCACAAAACACTACTCATATACGTTTCTTAAACCCTTTTTGCTAATTTAAGCATCGGAGTGTCTACCCTTGGGAGACCCCCGATGCCCTCTTTTGCAGGAAACCCTAATCAGAGTTCCACTATTGAACCGGAGGTGTAAATCCGAGTTTCGTCAAGTGGCACTCCTAGTGGGACCCAAAAATTAGGGTTTGTGTCACCAAACTTTCTCAAGCGTTCGGAACTTTTCTTAACCTTTGATCCCTGCTTCCAGTTAGGGTTCTCTATCAAACAGGATGGTCGTAATTGACAGACCTCAATCTAGTACAGTGTCAACAGACCGACAGTCAAGCCCTGATGACAATGAAATCCTAGCAAAATTTCGAGATAAGCAGAAGCGAAAGAAGAATGGCCAGCGGCCGAGGAAAGAAAGGACTCCCACGAGGCCGCCTAGTCTCGGGGATAAAAGGGAGGAAGATCTGAAAGATCATCGCAAGGGCCCCAATCCACATGATGAGGAAAGATTGGTCGAAATTGAAGCGGAACTCAAAAGATTGAGAGATGATAACGACCTCAATCAAAGGAAGAAAAAGTATATATTGGAGGCATACAAACATTGTTGTTTGCTAGGTCTACCCGATCCTTCGGATCAGGAACTACATGACATAATTGACGAGAAAGAAGCGCGCAGAATGCTGACTTTGCTCGAAAAGAAAAAAGGTTGTAGAGAATCCCCTCAACCATGAGACTTCCCAAGTAGAATTCTTTGCCACCCCTGGGGCAACCTTCTGGGACTTGTTCGGAAGAATATATCCAGCATTCTATACAGCACTCGAGCAATTTGCAAAAGAACGTCAATGCAAAAAGCAATCTCGCGATCAACACCTCCAAGATTCACCTAGTGTCGAGTTGTTGTCCGAAAAGAACTGGAATCCCCCACCGAGAGGCAACGTATACTCCTGTTTAGGACCCAAAGCTTCCTCGGAAAAGTCCTATCGCAATCACCATGACACATATCGAGACACAAGATACCCTCGGTACGGTCTATATCATTATGATGATTCACGACCAGAAGAACCCTTCGTCCCTTGATGACAAGAGAACCATGGCAACCAAAACACCTCCATTCGTGAATCAATGCGAAGAATGCTAGGAATGATCTTCGATAAAAGCCCTTTCATTCCAAGGATCTGTGACTATCCAAAGCCTCGTGACTTCGACTTCCCCAAAGACTTCGTCAAGTACTCGGGAGATTCTGATCCGCAACAATTTTTGCACGGTTATGTCCAAGTCATGAGGATCAGAAATGCATCACTCGATTTCATGGCAAAGGCCCTTTCATCTTATCTCACTGGACAAGCGCAACGTTGGTTCGAACAATTGCCAGAAGGGAGTATTGTTAGCTTCGAGGATTTATCGGTCAAATTGGCTACTCGATTCTTCCCCAGCAAATAGATCACCAAGATGTCAATCGACCTTTCCTCGATCAAGCAAGGACAAAACAAAAGTCAGTCTGATTTCCATCGTCGTTTTATCCGAGAAACTGTCCAAGTAGATTACCTTGACGATAGGGATGTACAGAATGGGTTTATCCAAGGCCTTAATACACAAGAAATGTGGGCCACTATTGAAAGTTACATTCAGTGAGAACAGACACTCAAGCGCTCACAGGAGTCGTTCTCAATTGCAGGAGATCGAGGGGGAAGAGATAGGTACATATCTACGGCGAAAGTTAAACCGACATCCTTGCCTAAGCTTGACAGGTAGTTAACCCCGCTACTGAAGCCCCAACGAGAAATACTTCAGATCCAAAAGGACGAACTTCCTATTCCAAAGCCCCTGGCTCATAATCCGGATAGGTCAATGGATCAATATTGCGAGTACCACAAGGACCATGACCATGATACAGAAGATTGTAGAGAACTCAAGCGAGAAATCGAAGCTGGAGTAAAGTCTGAAAAGTTTCAGCAATATGTACAAGGTGCACAAAGTGCTCCTCAAAGAAAGGGAGGAAAGTTCACGGGACCTTGAAACTTTTTCAAACGAAATAACAACCGTGGTCCTCTAAGAGATAATCGAGTAAACAACTGACAACCATGAAGCAATGTGCAACAAACCGTCCAACAATCCCTTGACGGGGGACCTCAACCAATCCAACAAGTTCCTCCCCCTAATCCTGCTAAGCAAATCACCCACAATGTGAGAGCCATCTATGGTGCTTCACTCGAGGTTCTTTCTACCACTGCAATGAAAGCCTCGATTCGAGAAGTAACAAAAACTCCTCCTCAAGAGCCCAATCACAAGTGGTTCAATGGAACTGAGGCTATAGTCTTCACCGATAGTGATGTAGTTCCAGGCATTTGTCCACACAGCGATGCCATGATCATCAAGGCTATCATAGGAAACGTTTGCGTAAGCCTTGTTTACGTCGATAACCGAAGTGCAGTTGACATCATCTACAACAATTGCTTCAAAAAGATGAACATACAAAATCCTGATTGGCGGCCAGCCACGTTACCACTCATGGGCTTTTCTGGGCACACAATAATCCCTAGCAGAATTGTAAGGCTCCCGATCACGGTAGGGTCGTATCCTCGACCGGTAACCCTAACAATGGACTTTGCCATAGTTGATGCACCCTTGCCGTTTAACGTAATCCCAGAACGTCCATGGATGTGCCAAGCCTGTGCTGTTTGGTCCCCCTATTACCTAGTAATGAAATTCCTGACAGAATATGGGATAGGTATAGTGCAAGGGTGCTAACACAGTTCTCGAGAATGCCTCCTTACGGTGGTTAAAATGGGAAAGAAAGCGATGACATCAGGATCGACCAGCTCTACGTCAGGTTGTTACTCAGTTCAGCAGGGGATTTCATCAATAGAATCTCCACAAGAGAAACAGTCCATGGATCTCCACCTTCCTCATTAGCCACCGCTTAGCAGTAAAACAGTAGAACTGGTCTTGGACGAGAAAGAACCTCGGAAGACAATCCAGCTGGGGGTATCTATAGACGGAATATTGCGAGCCGAGGTAACTGCCTTGTTACGCGAATTTTGGGATATATTTGCTTGGGCACCATCCGACATGACTGGTGTTCCTCGACAAATCATTGAACATAAGCTAAACGTGGATCCTCATGTCAAACCCATGCAGCAAAGAAAGAGAATCTTCGCTCGAAATTGTAACAACGTCATCAACGAAGAAACACTTAAGCTCGTTCGTGCCAACATCCTACGAGAAGTCCTCTGGCCCACATGGCTAGCTAATCTTGTCGTTGTCCGTAAACCAGATCTTTCTTGGTGCATGTGCCAAGACTATACCGACCTTAACAAATATTTTCCCAAGGATTGCTACCCTTTGCCAGTCATTAATCAAATGGTTGAGGGCATTACAGGGTTTAGAACTCTTAGCTTCCTCGATGCATACAAGGGGTATCACCAAATTCTCATGGCTCAGGAAGATGCAGAGAAAACGGCTTACATCACTGAAATTGGAGTCTATTGCTACGATAAGGTGCCGTTCGGGTTAAACAATGCTGGGGCAACATACCAACGCTTGGTCAACATGGCGTTCCATGATCAAATTGGGCATAACATCGAGATCTATGTTGACGACATGGTCATCAAAAGCAATCTCGATGATATAATAGTAGAAGACATGTGGGAAATCTTCACGATTCTCCTTAAAATAAACATGAAGCTCAACCCAAAGAAGTGTACCTTTTGTGTCGGGACTGGGAAATTCCTAGGTTTCCAATTCTCCAAGGACGGCATAAGTGTGGATCGAATCAAGGTCGAAGCAATCCTTTCTATGGAAGCCCCTAAGACAGTTAAAGAAGTGCAGAAACTCACTGGCTCTCTTGCGTCGTTGAGATTTCTTTCTCGTGCTACTGAGAGAAGTCTCCCTTTCTTCAAAACTTTAAGGAAAGGGAGGATGTTCGAGTGGAATGAGGAATGCCAGCAAGCCTTCCAAGACCTGAACGAGCATCTGAAACAGCTACCTATCTTAGCCAAGCCAGAACCGGGGGAAAGTTTACATATATACCTGGCTACCTGAGAGAAAGCCGTATCTGCCATCCTAGTCCAAAACAAAGCCGACAAGGAGATCCCCGTTTACTTCGTCAGCAAAGTGTTACAAGGAGCAGAGTCACAATACACGCTCATGGAAAAACTTTTCAAGTTTGGTTTTGGCTGCTCGACGCCTACGCCCGTACTTCCAAGCACACCCAATATGAGTATTGATAGAGCAGCCTATTCAGCAAGTCCTTCTCAAGCCTGAATCCTCTGGTCGAATGATGAAGTGGGCAGTAGAATTGGGAGAGCATCATGTAGAATATAAGCCACGAATGGCGGTCAAAGGCCAAGCGTTTGCAGACTTCCAAGTAGAGATGCCATGTTTTGATAATGTTCCAGTAGTCGAAAAGCCTAAGAATCACTCCGCTGCCCACGTCGAGATAAATCCTCGAGCCTGGATGCTATTCGTCGATGGCTCTCGTTGCGATGAGGGGGGAGGAGCCGGTATCATATTGGCAAAGCCATCGGGTGACCCCGAAGTCAAGAACATGAAAGAATATGATGCGGAATACACCTATGCATTAAGATTCGGCTTCCCGGTTACTAACAATGTGGCTGAATACGAAGCATTGATAGCAGGGCTAAACATGGCTCTAAAACTTGAGGTCCAAAAAATCCAAGTCTTTAATGACTCTCAGGTAGTGGTAAATTAAATTGCAGGTGATTATACAGAAAATGAAGGGCAACTCAAGCAATATCTAGAGAAAGTTCTCGAGTTAAAAGATAAGTTTGAAGAATGAAATATCTCCCACATCATAAGGATAAAAAACACAAGGGCAAAAGCGCTGAGCAAGTTGGCCTCCTCAAACTTTGCACACCTCAGTCACAAGGTTTGGGTAGAGATCCTCCCCGAGCCCAACATTCAAAAAGTGCTGACAATGACCATCACCGAGGACAGTGACAAATGGATGACCCTGTTCATTCAGTATCTAGCAGATGGGATGTTACCCAATAATAAATCCGACGCTCGAGCACCCCAGTTGAATGTGCCCAAATACACATTGAGAGATGGAGTGTTGTACAAACATGGATACCTACTACCCATGCTGCAATGTGTCGGACCAAGACAAGCAGCATACATCCTCGAGGAGATTCACGAGGGATCATGCGGAGCACACATGGGAGCCAGGGCACTCGCTAAGAAAGTACTGCATTCCGGGTACTTTTGGCCCACAATTTTCAAAGATACATATCAATTCGTGCAAAAGTGAGATAGATGTCAATGCTTTAGCCCTATTACTCGACAGCCGCAGCATGAGATGGTCACCATTCAAAGTCCTAGGCCATTTTACCAATGGGGCACCGATATCATTGGCCCTTTTCATCCAAAAAGGGCAGGAGGAGTACGATGGGTAATAGTAGCGGTGGATTACTACACCAAGTGGGTAGAAGCTAAACCGTTGGCCTCAATATCTGAAAGACAAGTGCTGAATTTCTTCTAGCAAAATGTCGGCTGCCGCTTTGGAGTCCCTAGAGTTGTTGTCTCCGACAACGGCACTCAATTCGAGAGCAACCCTTTTAAGTCTTGGTGCGAGGAATTGCAAATTGAGCATCGATTTTCGAGTGTAGCTCGCCCTCAAGATAATGGCCAAGCAGAGTCTATTAATAGAACTATCCTACATGGAATCAAGACCAGGCTACGTAATACTAATGGAGCTTGGGCTGAGGAACTATCCCATGTCTTGTGGTCATATCGTACCACCGCCCACTCCTCGACATATGAAACCCCTTACAGCTTGGTCTATGGCATGGACGCGATTCTCCCAGTCGAAATAGGCCTCACAAGTCCTCGTACAATCAACTTCGTTGAGAGTACTAATGATGATGATGTCAGGATAAACATCGACCTGCTCGAGAAATGACGAGACACCGTCAGAATAAGGAAAGCAAAGTACAAGGAGATCCTCAGAAAAGTATAATAAGCGAGTCAAGGAAACAGACCTCGCAGTGGGGAATCTCGTACTCAGAAAAAATGAAGCCAATAGAGCCGAGACTCCTGGGAAACTCACTGCAAATTGGAAAGGACCTTACAAAGTCATTCAAACCTCTCCAGCAGGCAACTATCATCTACAAACCACGGATGACAGTGGAACCATCCTCCCTGGATGGTGGAATATTCAAAACCTCCACAGGTTCTATTTTTAAGCCCCTATTTGCTACATGCTAGTTTAGGTTACTTGCCTTATTTGCTTTATGTGCTTTACTGCTTTCGCTTTTTCATATGTAATGCTAACCCAGGTCCTTGGAAAATTATTCAATAAAATTCATTACATATTCTTTCACGCTGTCGACATTATCATGACTAGTCCTCGAGATGGACTCCCTTTCTAGGGCCATCCTCGTTCAGAGCCGTGTATTCAACATCCGGATAAAAAACAAGGAAATCCTCTCATACCCATCGTAGATCACGGTAATAAGTCGAGGAAATCGTACCCAGTTCCCTCGAGAGTGCCGTGTACTTTACATCCGGCCAAGAAAGTGCTATATAAATACTACTCGAGAACGAATTGAAAAATGACGCCGATAAGGCTTGAATCAAAATACATTGCCCTCACACCATGTGCAGGATGGGATAAATACATCTGTTTATCCTTAAATGCTAAGATTTTCCCCCTTGGGGTTAAATTAAAACGGCTTGATCACGCCTGAGAATCCAAGCACTCTAAGCTGGTAGAAACACTGGCTCAACTTGTCTTTCAAGTCGACGAGTTCCCAGTCTTGCTCGTCGAGCCTAAGAAGGAATTCCTCGGTAGTCGTCCTCTCTCGAGCTTCTTTTTTCTCATCTAGGTCCTCGAAAATAGGAAGCGGGATCTCACGATCGGCTATCATGTTCAGTAGGATGACAGATTGTCTCGAATAAAATTCAGCCTCTTTAGTCCTTTTCTTCAGCATCTCGATGGCGGCAATGAAGCGTTTTATCCTAGTTCGGATCTGTTTCTCAACAAGTGAAAGGATGTGGAACTTCTCAAGAAACCATGGGGATACCATGATTCCTTCATGATGCTTCAATTGGGCATTCTCTTTCCTTAAGTTCGCCATTTCTTCACTTACATTTGCCTCTAGGATTAGGGAATCCTGATAGTCGAGGTCATATTGTTGAAGGTAGCGTTGATATTCTTCTTCTTTTTGCTTGAACCGATGTACCAGCCGAGAATGTATCTGCACATTGTATGCTTGCATTGCGTCCACAATTTCTTTCTCGAGGGTTCTTACAGCAGAATTACTGTGGACATTGCCCAACTTTCTCATCGCCGTAGAAACCATAGCATACATGAGAAAATTTTTAGCTTGATTTTCGTCCAAGATCATCAGTTGCACCTGGTGCACAAAGTACGATTCCTTGCATAAGACATCGGATAAAGTTAAAAGGATTGGATTTTATGTAAGCACCAACAGATACTTAGAATGTAAACATTCACTGCCATGGACAGTGATACAATGAATTTTCAAAATAAAGAAGGATCCTATTACAAGGAGACTGAATTCTTACAGCAGTCTGAGAACGAGAGTCGTTCCCCAGGTGGTTTTCAGACGATTCCTTGGTAGGGGGATTTCTTTCTTCGGCTCCTCTAGTATCCCCCACGATTGGGAGATCTTGGTCCTTGGCACCCGAATTGCCTGTGTCGTCCTCCTCAGCAGTCTCATCTTCATCTTCCTCTAGGTCAATTCCGAAATACCCGTCGGAGACTTCAGGTATCGCCAACTCCTCAGTCGGACCTCTTGTGAAAATAGAAGCCACATCCCCAGGAAATGAGACAATATTCTCGGGTGAACTCATCTTGGAAAGAGCTTCACACACGGGCTCCCACAGGGGTAGCTGATCCATGGATAGCTTACAAAGACCCTGGACCAAGGCTTCATACATGGTCTTCTTTGGGTTTTCCTTCAGAAATTGCTTAAGCCATTTAGCCTTAACAAGCACTTTTGACTTCAGTCTCTTCAAGCCCTCAACGGCAATTGCATGGCCCCCATACACCATTGAAGCAGTATTAATCTCCTCCACAGCAACGGTCATCCCCCCTGATGATAGCATCCTCCACCAAAACGCATAGTACCATTTATTGAGGTCCTCCTTGGAGATGTGCAGGTCGCAATATTCTTGAAGTTTCAGCTTCAATTCTCCAAGCTGAGTTTGGACCGAGGCAAGCTCTATTTCCTTGGCTTGCAGCTGCTGGTTCCTCTCCTCGAGAGTCTTCTTCTCGATTAACGCTTGGTCTCTCTCGGCTCGAGCTTCCGCCAGTTCTCGCCTTAGGTCACTGGATCTTTTGGCATGTTTCATCATAACTACGCTCATCTATGGAAACCAAACAAAGAAAAGATATACATCTATGCTGACATATGGAGATAAACGAATACGAAGAGATGTTTACCAGTATTAACCCATCTGTCTCTGTCAGGTTGACAGCAAATTCTTCTAGCACGGGGCACTAAATGGTGGGTGGATTGTCGAAGGTATGAACCGCGATAGAAAGGGCTCCCGCAGGTATCTCAGGGGGTAGGATGGTAACATTACTCGAAAGGGCCTTTTCCCTTCTCGACAGGGAGAGGTTGAGTGCTTGGCCTAGTCTTCTTCTCTACGGGCGCCTCCTTCTTAGTTAAAGGAGGAATGGTCTCCTCGCCCTGTTTCGCTGCCTCAATTTGCTCTGCGGAAGAAGTGTTGTTTTTTGACTTCTTTGTGGTTGGTCCCTTCTCGGACTCCCTTGCCATAGGCCTCTTCTTCTTCGTTATCTTCTCCACCATTGATTTTGTTGTGGACATATCGTCATCTGAGTTTACAACATTAAAAGGGTTGGAGTCACCATATAATCCGGAACCGGCATTTCCCGACGACATGACCTAAATACACCGAAATAATAACGAGATTAGTACCTTTATTTTCCTCGAGGGAGATATCGATAGTTTTGTCAGCTTCTAATTCCTCGACTGGCAAGACAAAAACGAAATGGTGCACAGCTCCATACTTGAGTATCTTGGGATATCTCTCAAGTCTCTTTAAGTCACTGTCAAATTCTTTGATCTTCTCCTCATCCTCCTTCGTCCATTCGTCTTTTACCGCCTCGAAACCTTTGGTTTCTCGATAATTCAAGCCACACGGTATTTTTCAGGTGCCTTTACGTACAAGAAATTGGGTTTCCATATGGGAGACCCACTATGAGCGTCTTCTATCTTTCGAGATCCTGATGCGAGGTTTCTTTTCACCATATACCAATCCTGAAAGGCTGTAGACGGTGTCGACACTCTAAAAAAGTACCTCCATAACATAATACAGGGTTTCACCTTAGCTCGTTGGCATTTCTTCACATAACCGAGAACGTACGTTACGAGGTTGGGGTGAATCAAGCTAGTGGAATTTTGTAATACTGCACAATATCCTCGAACAAAGGAAAAAGGGGGAGTCTCAACCCTAGAAACATGAAGTGGTCGTAAATGGTGATTTTTCCTTTTGGAGGAGTATTGGCTCTCTCAGTTCCTAGGGGAGCTCTCATTTCTAAATCCTGGGGCAGGTCTTATTTTGTTCTCTCCAATCTGACCTTCTCGTCGGAATTTATGGTGGAAGCAAAATCATCTATGGTTTTCAGATCTGGATTCCTAGTCATAGTTCAACCTAGATTTATACCAATCTATATTCAACCACAGGCAAATAAAAGGAAGTAAACGGAATCGAGAGTAGTAGATCTGGGAACTTACTTTTGGCACTTTCGGCAAAGGCTTCCACTCCCCTTTTGAGTTGTAGCTTCCCAGGGTTACAGTAGTCACTGACGGCGGCGATTCCTAGACTTCGGCTGGTGGGGCAACCGGGTGGGTTATTGATAACACAATTGAGAAACCTTTTCTGACCACGGCTTATTCTCGAACCAACGGAGACAGATACTACCGGCTGCAATAACTGGGGCACGACGGCGAAGGTAGGAAACTTAGATTTTCACATAATCAGTTTAGAGAATAGTGGAGAGTTGTTCTCTTTGCAAAATGAAATGGGGAGAATAATGAGGCCAACAGGTTTTATGTACTGTTGTTCCTGCCCATGTTTTGACGGTTTAGGCGAGTTCCAAGGAAGCAGTAATGATGAAGGTGACGTCAATTGGGGAACGTGCCCACTAATGATGCGCGATTTAACAATTTGGCCAAGACCTTAGATCGGATCCTGACCCGCGGGCTACTTTGTCAGACCTGCTCAACGAAGTATGGGCCGTGTCTTGTCCACTTCACTTGGGCCAGGTACAGGTCAGTTTTATTTTGTGTCAAGTCTTATTTATTTCATATAACTAATACTTGACAGGTGCACTTGACGAGTCCATATTTGCCGAGGATTACTGGACCGGCCCATCGACCAACTATGGCCCAACCGACCTGATAAAGGCGATTCTAGAACATGAAACCTAGTAGGATTCGCCATCCTTCAAGGTGGATTCATGCCTATAAATAGGGTTGGTCACACCACAATACGGGTACGCTATCTCTAGCACAAAACACTATTCATATACGTTTCTTAAACCCTTTTTGTTAATTTAAGCATCAGAGTGTCTACCCTCGGGAGACTCCCGAGGCCCTCTTTTGCAGGAAAGCCTAATCGGAGTTTCACTATTGAACCGGAGGTGCAAATCCGGGCTTCGTCACTTTCCTACCATGAAAGGGTTTCATAACCTAGATCTATAAATAGGCATCAACCCCTCACATCAAAAGTACGCTCTACGCACCACAATTCATACCTCTATTACAATTACTCCTATTGACTTAAGCATCATAGTGTCTACCCTCAGGAGACCCCGAGGTCCTTTTTTACAGGTTTTAGGGTTCCGATACCACCATGGCCGCCGGTTCAATCAACTGGAGACGTTGACACGAATCCATACTTCGTCAAGTGGCACACCTAGTGGGACCCTAAATAGGGTTTTCCCTTCCCAACAAATTTTATTGCGAAGAAGGAGTTGACGGATCAAATGTCTCCTTTCAATCGATTGATAATTATTGGCATTGCACGTCCCTAAAACCTCGAGCTACAGTGTCCATGTTTTACGTTCTTAATTAATTACACTTTGAAATCATCACGTTCTTGGCAACATGCGTGCTTGAAAACCTAAACTTATGAATTTGGTGGTTGCTGTCTATATTTAAAATAATCATCCTGCATGATTAATGAAGTAAGGCCAAACGTGGTGAAGGCCTTGAATACGAGAAAGCACTTGATATACTTATAACAATAATCTTTAAACTTGATTACATGCATGCTAGAACAGACCACGTAGTTTTGAGAATTTGATGACTCACTTGAGTTTTTTGCGTGGCTATGATGCATTAGTTATACAATATAAACTGAAGATTATTGATCTTTTTGTGATCTATGGATTAACATGACTCAAGCTTCAACCTCGAGCCGAATTTTGCTACCAACGATGATTAATTAATGATAAGGGTCAAATTTGATTTGGTAGTCCACATACCACGTTAGTTGTACGTGCGTTTGATTCCCACTTTTTCTGGGCTATTAATTGTGTACTTTATCTACCTAAATCGAGGTTGTCTTATTCATAAAAGTTCGTCATATGTGATGATCAATCTAAGAAACCCCATTAATGGTGGTCTAACATAAATTCTGATTATTACTATGGTTCTAGAAAAGGTTGAATATTTGAGCAAACTGCTTAGATTTGGCCTTCTTAGAGATCTAGCATTTTTTGTGACCATTATTTTTCAATCCACTTAGTACGTAGTAGCACATGAACCATACTAATTTGATTGATATTATGCCTATCAAAACCGAGAACTTGTGAATGAATTTGGTTTGCAATTCTTTTGATCAGCAGCGCCTCAGTTGCAACTTTGGTCGCACATTTGATAATTGATTTAGCTAGAACTTGCTCGATTGCTTATGTGATATTACCTTCCACTTTTGGAGTGTACGAGTTATATCTCTAATTATTTTAAATGCATGCTTCACTTCTGCCTATCGATTACTACAACGAATATCTAGTAAAAAGTGATAGTATTGGTAGCGGACATGGCAATATGACAAAAGATAAGTTGTCGAACCAGAAATTGCTTATTTGCTTTTATTTAGCATGCATATTCGATGTAAGACTTCCTCGAAAAATTTGATGACACATTCAAATATATTATTGAATTAAATCAATGGCATTCTATTATCTACTGCTAACGCATAATGCTCACTAGCACTTGGTGATTGATTTCTAATCTTTTTGACAAGTCTGCCATATATTTGTCTCTATGCGATGTTCAATTCTTGTCCAATGGCCAATGACTCTTTTCATAGTTGACTAAGGAAATTACTATCTGTCAAGTTTGGTTAGAGAAACTACACAGCCTCCTCAAATCAAATAAGATCAAGAAGAGCCAGCGAAAGCTATGGAGCTTTCAGTTACAACATAAATTCATATAGCCACATGATTCCACCCCACAGCTCGACAAGGATTCTCAATCTTGAAAAATTACAGAATGGTCCCCAATGATTTTATTATTTATATTTTGACATTAAAGTTTCTGATTGCACAGAATAGAACATGGACCGTTAAAAGACAGAAGAGTTAGTCGGATGAAATTCTCTTCAGCCGAGTCCCAACTTTACAGCTAGGGACAATTTGATATTAAACTTGCAAAATATACAGCTCCTTGAAGGGGAAAACATCCCTTGAACGCGAGCCAGATAAATTATCATAACCTTCTGCTACACATAAGCTCTTTTCATACACCGTTGCCTTCCAAACCTATTCAGTTTGAGGATGAAAAATTTAAGAGCATCATTATGCATAAATATACATACTATGCCTTCTTGAGCCTATTGTTGCTACAAAATCATAGTAGAAGCATGTCGATTGTATGTTACCTGATAAGGTTTTCTCACTTATATGGATCATTCCCTTTTTGCCATCATAGCAAACGAGAAGGTCCTTGAAAAAATATTTTAATAACACTTATAAATTGCATGGCATGCATGATACTACTTGCCATATTTTAATATCTGAAAGCAAAGTTCACTTGCTTACTTGTTCCACTCTAAGCCATACACAAATCTTGTATGCTCACCAGAGACCCTACCGCCTTATTATTAGAACAACTAACTTTTTGTCCAAAGTGATCAGCTATGTAAGCATAGCTCAATTTTTTGAGGGACGGAGGGTATATACAGTAGTGATCACACAGATCGGCCCTATGACAAGAGTGGAGACAATCTTCTCGACTGATTGGAAAAAAGATAAGTAGCTCTAAACTTACTCGTGCCATGTTACAATATTTCTAACTGGACTTCTAAAACAAATGCAATTCTGGTTATACTCTTTAAATTACACAGTGCCTCTCTTGAGGTGATCTAACGAAATGTATACAGTTACAATAATCTGCCCGAGCGTGGCACAATTGTACTACTTGGTTTTGCTGGTCTTACAATAAGACAATTCGAGGAGCATACTTCTCGAATCACGAAGCAACCCATTCTAAGGGGCAATGATCTGCTCGAAAAGGAAGAGAAGTGTTATTATCTCCTTGACATTTACATGTTCTCTGGCTATTATCTCCTTGAATAAATAGCATATCATATGAATTCATGTCTCAAATCACATAAACTACAAATCATGGAATAAGTTAATTGTAAACCTATTCTCCATACATGCAATGTGTGAATTTGCTAGTTTTTGTATCATTACATTCATGATAAATCATTATCTAACCCTCACACGCATCAATTCTTAAGGTCAAATCACTGTGTCGGACATCTACGCTCTCTCGAGTGGAGCATAATTGCTATTCGCGATCTAGATCTTGATCATAGCACATTATGTCAATTGCTTCCATATTTCTCGAAAAATTGTTAATGTTTGATCTTGAGAATAGTAATGCAGGACCTTTTATCTAAGTTGCAAGATATATACACCCTGAGAACTCTGGGGCAAAATAAGCCGAGATATGTAACTCTCACAGCTGATCCTCGAGGATAGTAGTAACACCAAGTTCGCTCTGACCTTAGGGCGTTTATACTTTAAACCCGGGATATAGACCGTCGGTCTAATGCACATAGTGGTAGCCCACTCGAGTACTCATGGGAGCTGGCGTATCACATATACCCAGTTACATCCAGTTCAACATGACTAGTCATTTGAACAGACATCCTCTTTAGGACCGTTCTCGAGACGGACATCCTCTTTAGGAACGTCCTCGAAAGTGTCGTGTATCCAACATCCGGACATTGATTGGGTCATGCTACCCTTAACTGTTACGACTAACAGTCTAAACTCGAGGAGCTCGTGCCCAATTTCCTCACGGATATCCTCTTCAGGATTGTCCTTGAACAGACATTCTCTTCAGAATCGTCTATGAAACAATATCCTTTTTAGGATCGCCTGTAAAAGAGCTATGTACTTAACATCTGGCCATTATAAAAGTGCTATACAAATAACTCGTAAGTCGTGTACTCGACATCCGTTATTGAGAAAGGCCTAGATTGCCATGTTCATCAACAAGGGGAGGATTATCCTTCAAACCTAAACACGCGTATTTTATACCTTAATGAAAACTAGACTTGTTCTTGAGTATACTTTCTTGAATTGATATATTATATCATCCAACGCATCAGAAAGAAAATGGCTTTATTCTCGATCTTCTCGGGTTCACTTTGTGCCTCGCCAATACAAGCCTATTTCTTCTATTACGGTGGTTATTATCCATCTCTTTCTGTTAGATGCCATTTTACTGCCTTACCCCTGCGAGTATGGGGGCTTCTTGATCAGGCATCGCCTCGAACTGAGTAGCAGAAATTACACTCTCATCTAAAAGTCTCGGTCTGCCAAATGCTACCCCAAGACTTGGGGGCTCCGAGATGAGTAATTGTTCCGGGGTTATCTATAACAAGGAACGTATATATATGGGAGATTGTAAGGTGTTTGGAAGGTGTGTGGAAGGTGTGTAAGGTGTTTGGAAGGTTGTGTTTTTGTTTTTTTCGTGATGATCTTGGGTTTACGGATCTTTTCCTATGACTATTCTCAATAGTCCTCACATAATGCTTGGATTGGGGCATCGTTTCTTCTCACACTAATGAGAAAAACCTCCTCGATTCTTGCTCGAGGTTCGAGCAATGATATTATACATCTATTTGGGTTCGACACATCAACATGATTCCAGCCGGACTAAGGGTTCTATGCTTTATTTCTCGGGACATGATAAATGGCAAGCGGGTCGGCTGGGCGGATATAAATAAGCTCAAATGCTTGTGTGCAATTCTTCAAGGTCAGATAGTTACAATTCTTGAGTTTTGTGTGGAGTTCTACTCGAGAGAATCCTTTCGAGTCTCACTATCCATGCATTGACGTAATCACATGCGGCATATTCTACGGTATCTTTTACTCTCTTTTGTCTCTCCTCGACAATCGGAATGCTAGTGGTGACAGTCTAGAGTCTCTGGATTTCTTTACAGAAAAGATTATGCTGGGACAAGTTCAATCCCAAACAGTGTTCCGTCTTAAACTTATGTCCTTGACATCGAGTATTCCCTCTCTTTATTCGTGATGCTTCTCGATCCACTACTCAGTGGTTGTTCTTGAGGGTTGAGGCTATTACTTCTCGATCAGAAGCTTACGTCACATTCTCTGAGTAGACTCCTCATTTCTATAGTTGATATATCTTAGCCGCAGAATGACACAAATTTTGAGACTAGTGGGAATCTCCACTACGTTTCCTTCTCGATTCTCTCAACGAGGCATCTGCTCTGGTATCTCCATTGGGCAGATTATTAAGATCATCATCTATCGACTTCTCTCTCAAAAGTTTGAACTGCTGACTCTTCTTTCTTTACAAATTGGCGTAAATTTTAATCGCCCTTTGTGACGCGTACGTTCGACAAGGTACGTGCTAATTCTTTCATTCCTTTGATTTCTCTTCAATGCTAACCTGTTGCAGGTTCTCGATTCAAGTATGTTCTTCTCGAACTTGAGGAAAATTTATACTTCATGTTATCAAGTCTACACTCTCTTCAGACTTCAAAATATAGGCTTGATAGTGGCACTTGACGAGTCCAATATACACGGCCCTCAACCGTGGCCGGCCTAAGTTTGAGAAATGATCCAACCGACTATTCGAAAGCTTCTAGGTCGGTTCTTAATTACTTTCCTACCAAGAAAGTGTTTCATAACCTATCTCTATAAATAGGGATCAACCCCTCACATCAAAGGAACGCTCCGCGCATCACAATTTATACCTCTATTACAATTATTCTTACTGACTTAACCATCGGAGTATCCACCCTCGAGAGACCCCGAGGCCCTCTTTTGCAGGTTTTAGGGTTCCGATACCACCATAGCCGCCGGTTCAATCAACATGAGACGTCGGCACAAATTCATGCTTCGTCATTGACGAAGGCTGGAATTGTAGTTATGGTTTAACAGTGGAATCCAGTGAGGGTTTTCTGCAAAATAGAGCCTTGAGAGTCTCTCGAGGATAGACACTCCGATGTTTATGTCCGAAAATAGGGTTATGGAGTAATGAGTATATGATTGTTGGAGCTAGAGAGAGCGTACCTCAATTGTGGTGAGACCACCCCTATTTATAGGCATGGAATTGTCTTGACGGAAGCCGAATCCCATTAGCCTTCTTATTCCTAAACTGCCTCTACAAGGTCGGTTAGGCCCTAATTGGCGGATGGGCCTATCCGGTAATCCTTGATGGATATGGACTCGTCAGGTGTTTGGCTTGTTCTTTCCAGGAAGCGAGGTAAGCAACATAGTGAAATCGAAGATGATTTTCTAGACCAAGTTCCTGGAACGTCTACTAGATATTCTTACGAGTACTTGAAAGCCATTGCTGAAAATTTTAGTAAGAAACTTGGGTAAGGAGGTTTTGAATCTGTTTATGAAGGAACGCTAAGCGATGGAACCAGAGTAGCAGTCAAGTGCCTTGATGATTAGCCCAAGTGAGCGATTCCTTTCTTGTGGGAAGTAAAGGCAATCGGAGGAATTCACCATGTGAATTTGGTGAAGCTAATTGGCTTTTGTTTTGAGAAACCACACAGGCTTCGTGTTTATGAATACATGGCCAATAAATCCCTGGACAGATGGATCTTTCATGAAAACGAAGAAAACCATAGTCTTCCATGGCGGATAAGGAAAAAGATCATCACAGATATATATCCAAGGGATTGGCATACCTTCATGAAGAATGTAGTCCAAAAATTATTCACTTAGACATCAAGCCACAAAATATCCTCTTGGATGAGAACCTCAACGCAAAGATTTCTGATTTTGAGCTGTCCAAGCTCAAACAGAGTCATCACAACAATGAGAGGAACACCGGGATATTTGGCTCCTGAATGGTTGATTTCAGCCATCACTGAGACGGCAGACATTTACAGCTTTGGTGTAGTGATGCTGGAAATCGTTTGTGGGAGGAAGAATCTTGACTGGTCTAGGATTGAAGGAGATAGACACTTGCTTGCTCTCTTCAACGGGAAAGCCAAAGAAGGAAACTTCGAGGAATTGGCAGGCAAGAGAAGTGAAGGCATGCATGATAACATCGAAGAAGCTGTGGAGATGATGAAGATTGCGGCATGACGTTTGCAGGGTGATTTCACCAAAAGGCCTTCAATGTCTTTAGTGGTTATGGTGTTTGAAGGATTGGTTGCAGCTGAAACCAACATTGAATACGATTTCTTATATCCGACAATTTTTACAACAAGGGAAACTAGTGATCCAAGGGATGAAGCTGCACATGGTGATGCTACAAAGTTGTTGCCCTCACCATTGTCAGGTCCAAGATAAATCAAAATATCTCCATCTCTATGCAACTTAATACTCCTATAGCTATTTCATTTGATCACCATTCATAGATATTATATCACTGTAGTTTCCTTAAAGTAAACCATTGTAATGATTAATGAGGGCATTTACTTGTCAATGATCAGCTAAGCTCCTTCTATCATTATTTAAAAGATAAAGCAAATGTCTCTTAAACTTAGAATTTGAGTTATAATTGAGCGGTCTTACTGGTTGAGTGGTTCTGATTTTGTTTGATGGTCACAGTATTAAAGAGGATTAAATTTGTCATTGCCAAATACATTTTTTCCCCCTTTTTCTATTTTGGCAAAAAAGTTGGCGTAGAAAACGACGCCGTTCAAGGATGTTGTTCAAAAAAACTCCAAATCCCCCTTTTCCCCTAATTTTTTGGATACAGGCATGGCTTGTCTATTCTTCCTCCTCCACCTCGGTCCTCCACCTCCTTGCCTCTTCTCGTCGTCGTTTTTTCTTGTTCTGGTTCATTATCAAATGCAGCTCCGAATCTCTCTATGGAATTCAATTTATTCAACTTATCAAAAATATCTATTTCTTGGGAACAAGGCCAGCAAAATTAGGTTTCCCCTCCGAAATCTGTTTTCGTTCCCTCATTTGCTAAATCGATTTTGATTTCACCTTTTATTAATTTCGATTGAACTAACACTTAATCATGAAGTCAAACCTTTCATCAATGTCAAAATTGCAACTCATAACGAGTTAAAAAATGTAGCTTGTGCGCATACTCTCAGGTTTTAATTACTCGAGGTCTTCTTCTTCCTCCGTCCCCTTTGGAAGAAATTAAGAACTTCAAAACATTTTACAAGTTGACACGGGCTACAATATATTCTGCTGTGATAATCCGAGTTAAAAAAAAAAAACACAGTAAAAAAAAGAAAAGAAAAGAAAAAGAGTTATTGGCCAAAGTCATATTCATTATTCATGATGTCAAGGTGCCAAGAAGTCACACATTTTTTGAGATACAGTATTTGGCAATTGACACAAAACTGACACCTTATCGATTATCCCTGATCCAGAGCACACCTTGCATCGCAGCACATACCATTCATGATGATAATAAACAGTTAACCACAGAGATACAAAAACAGGACAATTGCTGAATCAAAATAAAACAAGCACCTTCTTACAACTTGATACAAATAGAAGCTGGATTTACCCACTTTTAATCTTTTACTGGCTTAGTATAATAATCAGCAAAAAGATCACTGTTTAAGTAATTTAACTCGTGAGATTTCTAAACAGGAGCTGAATCGGGTAAATCCACCTTTACTGTTATTTTAGTTTTTCATTTTAATTTGTTCCTTGGGTTTTACTTTTACTAATAATTTTATATTTATTAGTATTCTGAATTAAATTGTACTCTCCGACAATTTTTCATTAATTTAAGTTTTATATCTTATCAATGTAATCTAAAATAAAGAGGATAACAATTTAGAAATACAGTACGAGTAGGTAATTGCTATCTGGTAATTTTTTGGTTAGACGTGTGAGTAGGAAACTCAATATCACTAATCTTATTTCTTCATTTAGGATGGAAGATTTAGCACAAATAGAAGTAGGAGTTCTTTAATTTTGTGCAATTTGTATTGCATTTGAATACTAATGTGAATTGCCTGATAACCTATATAAATATGCCATTAGAAGACGACGCCGTTCAGAGATGTTGTTCAAAAGAACCCCAAATCCCCCTTTCCCCTAATTTTTTGGATATGGGCATCGCTTGTTTATTCTTCCTCCTCCACCTTGGTCCTCCTCCTCCTTGCCTCTTCTCGTCGTCGTTTTTTCTTATACTGGTTCATTATCAAATGCACCTCCGAATCTCTCTATGGAATTCGATTTATTCAACTTATCGAAAATATCTATCTGTTGGGAACAAGGCTAGCAAAATTAGGTATCCCCTCCGAATCTATTTTCGTTCCCTCATTTGCTAAATCGATTTTGTTTTCACCTTTTATTATTTTCGATTGAACTAACACTTAATCATGAAGTCAAACTGACGAGTCCAAATTAGTACAGCCCACGACTAGGCCGGCTCAAGTTCGGTAAAAGGTCCAACCGGCCTCTGAAAAGTTCTAGGTCGGTTCCTAATTACTTTCCTACCAAAAAAAAGGTTCCATAACCTAGCTCTATAAATAGGGATCAACCCCTCATAGTTAAAGGTATGCTTTATGCACCCGATTTATACCCTTATTACGAATAATCTTACTGACTTAAGCATTGAACTGTCTACTCTCGGGAGACTCTGAGGCCCTCTTTTGCAGGTTTTAGGGTTTCGATACCGACATGGCCGCCGGTTAGTTGAAACGGAGACGTCGATACAATTCCATGCTTTGTCAAGTGACACGTCTAGTGAGACCCAATTAGGGTTTATCCATCAACAAATATTCGTGAGAAGGTTTAAACCGTTGGATCTTGGTTTCGGTGCGATGTGCCTCCTTCGAGTTTTGATAGCCAAGGACAGTGAACGTAAATCATGGTCCACACAAAGCACAAATTTGGACGCATACGGGATCCAAAGATGCTGATGGTTAGAGCGTCTCCATTGAATAATCATGGATGATTGCACACACGAAACTTTGCCAAGTCAAAATATCCAGGTTCTATCTTTTTTAATTAAACATGGCTTATAATATTGGGTGCATGATGCTCGCGAATTCCTGACTATAATTTCCTAGGAAGCTTTAATAATTCCATCGTGAAATTTTCATAAAAAATACCCACTTTCTTAAGGATTCTTAATTTCTATTCCTTTGGGCATGTATAAGCCATGGAAACTACTGAAGTTAATTTTAGTCCGATGATCTCCTCATGAGACGAAGAATCGTTCACGAATCTTAAAAATTAACCACTGCATATTCTATGCTTCATTGTCTTTCTCGAATTAGCATACGAATCTATCTGTATAAATATGCTAACTGATTTAGCCGAGATTTACTTAATTTTTTAAGTGATATGGCTCTTTGATTTTTGGAGTGTATAAACCATAGCTCTGGTTATTTTATAGGCATGCTCCTATTTTTGCTTATTGATTTCTACAGTGAGTATCTAGTAAAAAGTGATAATATTGGTAGCAGACATGGCAGTATGACTATAGATAAGTTGTCAGAACTCGAAACTACTTATTTAACATACATATTCGAGGTAAGACTTCCTCAGAAAATTTGATGACATGTTCAAATGCATTATTGAATTAAAATCAATCCTATCATCTACTGCTTAAGCATAATACTCACTGGTACTTAGCGATCGATTTCTAATCTTTTTTAACAAGTTTGCCATGTATTTACCTATGGGCAATATTTTAATTCTTGTCCAAGGGTCAATGACTCTTATCGTGGTTGACCAAGGAAACTACTGTCCATCAAATTTGATTTGAGAGATTACACAGCCTCCTCATACCAATCAAGATCGAGAAGCAAATCAGCCAGCGAGAACTATGAAGCCTCTAGTTACGGCAAAGATCCCAGCTACCACAACTGCTCAACAAGGATTCTAAATTTTATGACAATTCTAAAACGGTCCTTAGTGATTTTATTATTTATATACTCTGACGCTAAATTTTCTGAATGCGCAGAATAGCCACTGGACCGTCAAAGGACATACTTGGACAAAATTCTCTTTAAATAAACAGAATTTATGATTCAGTCCCTTCTGATATTATTTATCATCCTTACCTCTAATGGTTTCATTATTTTTCACACAAGTCGTAACTTTACAGCAAAAGGCAACTTGATATCTCAAAGGTAACATCTCCTCGGAGAGGCGCACAACGTTCTCGAGACTTGAGCACGAAGCCACTCATTTGTTTCCAGCAGCACAAGCTGAAACACCCATTCCTACATAAATGCACGATGCAGAGACTTTCATGACAGATAATTTATCGTAGCCTTCTATTACAAATAAGTTCATGTCATACATCATTGCTTTCCGAACTTATTCTGTTTGATGATGACAAATTTAAATCTCAAGCATCATTATGCATAAATACGCATATTGTGCCTCCCTGATCCTATTGTTGCTACATAATCATAGTATTAGCATGTCGATTGTATGTTTTCTAATAAGGTTTTCTCACATACTTCTATGACTCAGTACCTCTTTGTCATCACAACCAACATGGGGATTTTCTGAAAAAGTGTTTCAATAACATTACAATTTGAATTGCATGCACAGCTCACCGATTTCGGGGTATCGCTTACCCTATTCTTAAATCAGAACATGATATTCGCATGCTTACTTCATTTTAAGCCGTGCATAATTCTTTTATACTCACCAAGGGTCCAACTACTTTATTATTAGAACAACTAACGTTTTGCTCGAAGTGAACAGCTATGCAAGCATAGCTCGACTTTTCAAGGGACCGAGGGTACATACAGTGGTAACCACACAGATTAGACCTATGACAAGAGTGGAGACAATCTCCTCGACTGATTTGAAAGGAGATAAGTAGCTCTAAACTTAGTTATGCTATTTAAATTACACAGTGCCTCCCTTGAGGTTATCTAACAAAATATGTACAGTTACAATAACATGCCCGAGAGTGGCGCAGTTGTACTACTTGGTTTTGCATGTCTTACAATAAGACAATTCGAGGAGCATCCTTCTCGAATCACGAAGCAACCCATTCAGAGGGGCAATGACATGCTCGAAAAGGAAGATAAATGTTATTATCTCCTTGGAATTTACATGTTCTTTGGATACCATCTCCGTGAATAAATAGTATATCACATGAATTATTTGAAAACATCATACATGCATGTTTTCGTGATATTCCCTAATCCACTCAGTCGATTCTTCGAGGCTGAGATGGACTCATGAATTGAGGATCGAGTTTTACTAACATCATTCTATTGGCTCTAACTTCAATGTGCATGTATGACTGATTTAATGTCTCAAATCACATAAATCATATAATCATTAATCTGTTCTTCATACATATTCTTCATAGAGCCGTGACATCTATGCTTTCTTGAGTGGAGTTTAATTGCTATTGACGACTTAAAATCTAACCATAGCACATTATATCGATTGCCTCTATCTTTCTCGAAAAGCTGTTACTATATGATCTTGGGAATAGTTATGCAGGGCCTTCTATCACAAAGGCATGCTCGAGTTTTGGGAGAACTTCTTCATATTTTGCAGAACTTGCAGAAATATGGGAACGGAGATAGCCCCTCTATGATCCAAGAGTATAATCAGACCATGGTGGCCTCCAACAAATAGAGGACCACTACATGGTGCGTGTCAAGAACAAGCTCACTCGTCAACAACGAGGAGTCTCTCGACAAAGAGGTATTACTACTCTAACTTGAGGATACCCCTGGAAGAGTGTCAACAGGTAAGTGATACGATTTTCTTATAATATTATTTCCTAAATATATGAACATCTGCTTTACAATCTGAATGTTACGATAGTTCATTGAATAATTGTTCTTACATGACACATTAGGCATATGTGTCTCTTGGGCCTCTTTAGTGTCCTCGAACTTTCACATGCAAACTTTTGGAATGAAAAGTCTTTCTCAGATGCATGACTTATTTACCAATTATCTGTGTCACCGTATATTAGTCATGAAGCATGGTGCTACAGCTTCTACATATACATGGCTTTCTTTACTCTCCACACGTAAATTTTTCGACCTATCTTAAACACGATAGCTAAGTCATGTTTATTTCCTTTTCTTTTGAAAGGGGGTAGATACCCCTCTCGTACTTACAGTTGTCGGTGATATGCTCTAAAAGTCATTGTGTAGGATGGTTCCTCTTTCTTGAGCCATGAGTTGCAATAGATCGTTGTGCTTACTCTACCGAACAACTAGATTGAACTTATTATCTCGAAGCCACAATGACTTTCACATCTGATGGTCCGGCTCTAAGACAAATCGCTATGATTCCTCAGGGGTCCGTAGTAAGTACAAATCCGTGGAGAAGCATGTCATGATCTCTGCAACATCCTTTCATAACCGTTGTGAGCTAATCAAACCATGGTTTCGATAATCTTGCTCGTATCGCGGTGAGATCTTTCCAGTTATTACATTTCATGTCTCAAAATGGCTGCTTTTGAAGGGGATAGAGGCCCCCAATAATATATTGCGTTGTATGACACTTCTCTGCTTTGATAATTTATTACTCACTAATAAATCTACAAGTGTATGAGTAGGTATTTTGTCAGGACCAAAGAACCATCCTGGTTTATCATGATGCCGGCGCTCAAGAGGCATCACCATCCGAGTATTATGTCCTCGACAATTATCATGAAAGGATTCCAATGGATTCTCCCTCTAAACCAAGGTATGCTCGAACGAGCCTTTAGGTATGCATCCTTAATCTATGAGAATGGCATATCACACTGGAATACTTTCAAGGTTTGAGAGCCTCTTTATATGCTTATTAGATGAATTTCACACTGTTTACATAAGCATGTCGTTATTATACTTGCAATACATGTCTCGGACTAAGTTGCAGGAAAAACATACCCCGAGAACTCTGGGGCAAAATAATTAAAGATACGTAACTCTTGTAGCTGATCCCTTGAGGATAGCGGCATCGTCAAGTTTGCTCTGACCTTAGGGCGTTTATATTTTAAACCCGGGAAATAGACTATCAGTCTAATGAACATAGTGGTAGCCCACTCGAGTACTCATGGGAGCTGTTATATCTCATATACGCAGTTACACCCAGTTAAACATGACTACTCACTTGAACGGATATCCTTTTCAAGATCGTCCTTAAAAAGACATTCTCTTCAGAATCGTCTATGTTCGAGGAACTCATACCCAGTTTTCTCGAGGATATCCTTTTCAGGATCGTCCTTAAAAAGACATTCTCTTTAGAATCGTCTGTATTCGAGGAACTCGTACCCAGTTACCTCGAAGAAATCCTCTTCAGGATTTTCTTTAAAAAGACATTCTCTTTAGAATCGTCTGTACAAAGGTATCCTCTTCAGGATCGCCTGCAAAAGAGCTGTGTACTTAACATCCGGCCATTATAAGCGCTTTACAAATAACTCATAAGCCGTGTACTCAACATCCGGTATTGAGAAAGGCCTAGATTATCATCTTCATGAATAAGGGATTGACTGTCCCTCGAACCTGAACACACGTGTTTTATACCTCAATGAGAACTAGACTTGTTCTCGATTATACTTTCTTGGATCGATCTATCATATCATCCAGTACATCAGAATGAAAATGACTTTATTCTCAATGTTCTTGAATTCACTTTGCGCCTCGTTAATACAGGACTATTCCTTCTATAAGGTGGTTGTCATCCATCTCTTTCTAATAGACGTCATTTTATTGCCTTAACCCTACGAGTATGGGGGCTTCTTGATCATGCACCTCCTCGAACTGAGCGACGGGAATTACACTCTCATCTAAAGTCTTGGTCTGCCAAATGCCACCCCGAGACTTGGGGGCTCCGAGATGAGTAATGGCTCCGGGGTTATCTATAACGAGAAGTGTTTATATATGGGAGATTGTAAGGCGTCTAGAAGGTGTGTAAGGTGTCTGGAAGGTGTGTAAGGCGTTTTGGAGGTGTTTGGGAGGTTGTGTTTTTGTTTTTTCGATGATTATTGGTCTACGGATCTCTTCCTATGACTATTCTCATACTGGGGCATCATTCCTTCTCACATTAATGTGTAATACCTCCTCGATTCTTGCTCAAAATCTCTTGCAATGACATTATACATCTACTCGGGTTTGACACATCAACCTGATTTATACTTCTCAAACCCGGACTAAGGGTTCTATGCTTTATTTCTCGGGACATGAGAAATGGCAAGCGGGTCGGTTGGGCGGATATAAATAAGCTTAAATGCTTGTGTACCTTGTTCGAGGTCAGATGATTATAGTTCTTGAGTTTGGTCGGGAGCTCTACTCGAGAGAATCTTCTCTCTGATGTTATATTACACTCGAGCTGGTCTTCTCGAGTCTCTAGATTTCTTAAACAGAAGGTCACATTGGGGCAAGTTCTCGGGGCGCAGTTCAATCCCATACTTATGTCCTCGACATCGAGTATTCTCTGTCTTCATTTATGATGCTTCTACTACTCTGTGGTTATTCTCGAGGTCTGAGTCTATTACTTTTCGATTAGAAGCATACGCATTTCGACAGTGGACATGCCTTAGCCGCTGCTAATGGCGCATATTTTGAGACTAGTGGGAATCTCCGCTACGTTTCCTTCTCGACAACAGAGTATATTGGGCCAAGTTCTTGGCATGCAGCTCCAGCTTATGTTTCTTCTCAAACTTATGTATTCGACAACAAATGTCAATAATCACAGCCTATTACATCTTCTCTCTTGGTTCTCAACATAGTATTGTCAGACATCTCCTTCTCGAGATTATCTTCTCGAAGTCCTCGAGATTCATGTGTTCGACCTCATTTAGGCATATCTCTTGCCTCTATTCACGAGGCTATTCGATATCGCTTCTCATTTATTATTCTCGAAATTTGGAGTTAATGCTTCTCGATCAGAAGTGCGTATTATAGTCTTCGAGCGGATCTCTTGTTCTATCAGTTATTGACAACATACCATTATATATGAAATAGTGAGAATCTCCACTACTTCTTCTTCTATAATCCTCTCAAGGAGCGGGGCGTTTGCCTCGATATTTTTTTGGCGTAGATTGTGAAGATCATCAAATGATGCTTTCTCGACTAATGTCTGGATCAATGACAGTAGTGGGAATCTCCACTCCTCTTTATCATCTTCTCAAGCAACAGGGCATCTGCTCTAGTATTTCTTTGGGGCAGATTATTGAGATCATCACCTATCGACTTCTCACTCAAAAGTTTAAATTGATGACTCTCCTTTCGTCACAAATTGGCATAAATGTCAATCGTCCTTTATGATACGTGCATTCGACAAGGTTCGTGCTAATGCTTTTATTGCTTTAATTTCTCCTCGATGCTAACCTGTCACAGGTTCTCGATCCAAGTCAGTTTTTCCCGAACTTGAGGAAACTATATACTCCACATTATCAAGCCTACCCTATCTTAAGACTTCAAAGTATAGGCTTGATAAGGGGCATTTGACGAGTCCAAATTAGTACGGCCCACGACTAGGCTGGCCCAAGTTCGGTAAAAGATCCAACCAGCCTCTGGAAGGTTCTAAGTCGGTTCCTAATTACTT
The DNA here is from genome assembly GCA_949775105.1 of Oldenlandia corymbosa var. corymbosa. Lineage (NCBI taxonomy): Eukaryota > Viridiplantae > Streptophyta > Magnoliopsida > Gentianales > Rubiaceae > Oldenlandia > Oldenlandia corymbosa. The sequence goes on along the minus strand of OX459118.1, from coordinate 11,837,613 downwards.
TCCTACCAAGAAAGGGTTCTATAACCTAGCTCTATAAATAGGGATCAACCCCTTATGGTTAAAGGTACGCTTTATGCACCCGTTCATACCCTTATCACGAATAATCTTACTGACTTAAGCACCGGAGTGTCTACCCTCGAGAGACCTCGAGGCCCTCTTTTGTAGGTTTTAGGGTTTCGATACCGCCATGGCTGCCGGTTAGTTGAAACGGAGACGTCGATACAATTCCATGCTTCATCACAAACCTTCCATCAATGTCAAAATTGCAACTCATAACGAGTTAAAATGTAGCTTGTGTGCATACTCTCAGGTTTTAATTACTCGAGGTCTTCTTCTTCCTCCGTCCCTTTTGGAAGAAATTCAGAACTTTCAAAAAATTTTACAAGTTGACACGGGCTACAATATATTTTGCTGTGATAATCCGAGCTTAAAAAAAAGAAAAGAAAAAAAAAGAGTTATTAGCCAGAGTCATATTCATTATTCTTGATGTCAAGGTGCCAAGAAGTCACACATTTCTTGAGATGCAGTGTTTGGTAATTAACACAAAACTGACACCTTATAGATTATCCCTGATCCAGTGCACACCTTGCATCGCAGCACATACCATTCATGATGATGATGAACAGTTTACCACATAGATACAAAAACAGGACAGTTGCTGAATCAAAATAAAACAAGCACCTCTTTACAACTTGATACAAATAGAAGCTGGATTTACCTACTTTTGATCTTTTACTGGCTTAGTATAATAATCAGCAAGAAGATCACTATTTAAGTATTTTAACTCATGAGATTTCTAAACAGGAACTGAATCGGGTAAATCGCTGAATCAAAATAAAATAAGCACCTGTTTACAACTTGATACAAATAGAAGCTCGATTTACCTACTTTTGATCTTTTACTGGCTTAGTATAATAGTCAGCAAGAAGATCACTGTTTTAGTATTTTAACTCGTGAGATTTCTAAACAGGAACTGAATCGGGTAAATCCATCTTTACTGTTATTTTAGTTTTTCATTTTAGCTTGTTCTTTCGGTTTTACTTTTACTAATAATTTTATATTTATCAGTATTTTGAATTAAATTGTACTCTCCGACTATTTTTCACAAACTCAAGTTTTATATCTAATCTTATCTAATCTAAAATAAAGAGGATAACAATTTAGAAATACAATACGAGTAGGCAATTGCTATCAGGTAATTTCTTGGTTAGACGTATGAGTAGGAAACTCAATATCACTAATCTTATCTCTTCATTTAGGACTGAAGATTTAGTACAAATAGAAGTAGGAGTTCTTTAATTTTGTGCAATTTGTATTGGATTTGAATACTAATGTGAATTGCCTGACAACCTATATAAATATGCCATTAGAATGTCACATATTTTTCACCATATTTTCCAAATCCCCATAGTTTTCTTCTTTTCAGTTTCCACCAAAGTAAGGTGCTTTTTAATGTTTATGCTTAAATTTTTAATTTTGGTCATTTTTGTCTTAATGAGTCCTCATTTTGTATTTTAAGGTTTGGACTTTGGATTATCAACATCATCTGAACTTTTGCATGTTTATTGTGCCTTTGTTTATGAGATTTGCAAAGAAGTGCATTCCTATACGGCAAAAAGTAGTTGGTGCCGGGAATCAGTGGAAACATCAGCAAGGGGTTGAAAGTGGAGAGATCGAAATCATCACCCTTCGTTTATAGCATCAAACTAATTGCCTCGTGACTGGATTATCTTTGAAATATGTTGTTTCCCATCCTAATAATTATCATATTCTTCATTTTGTTACTTAAAATATTGGTTTCTAAAACACATGTTCTTTTATTTCATCCCTTCTAATATTTGTAGTCTATATTCTTTATAATGTATGTTTTTTCATTCAACACAAAAGCGGAGCCATGTACAAGTGAGATGGGGCAATAGCCTCAGTTGAATTTTTTTTCTAATTACCCTTGATTTATTCCTAAATTTACCCAGATTTGTTCTTATTCTTCATTTTTGCCCCAGTAAAAATTCAAAAGACAAGGGGCATAAACCAAAACTACAAAGTAATATTTATTTGTAGGAAAAAATTATTAATGGAGAGTTGATTTTCATTAGACGTGTTAATTAATTTTCGGGACACGCAATGCAATTATACTCTAAAGAAATTAAATATTTCAAATTTAACTTCACAGTTGATTTCACAATTTTTAAAAATCCTTTTTCACTTTCCATCTTCCTAAACATACACAAAATTTACTCCATATTCTTCACTTAAGGGTTCAAACAAATGGGAGAAAGAAATCTCCATTCTCTTTGCATTAGATCTATCTACATTCTTAGAACTCATTTTTTTTTTTTTGGAGAATTAGCCCTTTTCTTAAAAAATAAATTAATTCCTATGCCGTTGTGAGTTTGTAATCATTGGTGACAAATTAAAGTTTGCCTTATATATTTGTGAAGAAAACATGAGTTGTTGTAAAGAAAATTTTAATAATTTTATCATATCCTCCCTCGTAAAAATTATTTATATTGTAAATTATATTGTGTAGTATAATTTATATTTTATTATGCGGATCATTTTGGTGGAACATAGAGTAATTATTTCTGTGACGAACATTTTTAGGTATTATGATTTTTGCCCCACTTAGTGTTCGGGCTTTAGCTCCGCCCCTGATTCAACATCATTTCATCTATGTTTTGTCATTCAATATCATTTCATCAACTTAATAATAAAATGAATCACACAACGTACAAGCCTCATTCTGTTATGTTTAATATCGAATTACTCTTTTGTCCTTCCGCGACTTGTTATTTTTTGGAAATTTTTTTCCCTTATTAATCCGAAGCGAAATCACCAAGTTAATCACCACTCCACTGCCGCGGTTTGGTTTCAATTTGTATTGACAAACAAATAAAATAAAGTTAAAGAAGATATCCATTGAAGAAGCATTACAAAAATAGCACAATCGACTTTCAAGGTTGATTATTTCTCGAAATGATGCCCAATTGAGGATGTTCGTGTTGTATGTTTCTTCCCAACTTATTCGCTATACATTAAAGCCAAGCCGAAGTCAATCCTTTTTTACATATTTAATATTTACATCATCTTCTTCAAAATCCAACCGCGGTTTTTCATCCCATAGGCATTAATATTCCAGCCGCCAACTTCTCTAATCAGCAGAAAGCAGAAACTAGCACCGGCAAGCTATTAAGTGGATGCACAAATGTCATTCTTGACAAGTTGATACCAGATTTCAAAATCAGATTTGTAATCTCCAATACATAATGGAATGAACTAAATGTCATCACCGGTTATTGATTTGACAACTAAACTTCAAAGCAACAAAATTAACACATAATTAATGGCGTAAGTAGAAAGAAATCATAAACTAGACGAAGCCAAAACCCAACACCGGAACCCAACACCAAATCGGAGTGAATTCGGGAGTGAAATAAAGAAATTATATCTCATATCCATGGAAGTTAGCACCGCCACTGGTGACGCTTTTGAAGGGCCAACTGTTGAATGGGTCCATACATCCATGGGAAATGGTTCACAAACTTGGGTTCCCGGCTGAAAAAGTTTGGGATCGTAGACATATTTTCCGGATTTTTTGAGCAGGTTATGGACAAAGAAGCAACAATATACATGATTTAACTATTAGAAATACAATTCTTTAAGCACCGGATGGGAAAAATTAAAAGCCGACAGTGACTTCACTAATTAAAGACCACCGGAGGACAGATGAAGTAAGCGGTTGGGACGGAGAAAGAGAGAGAAGATAATGTTATCTTTCCAAATTCCATTCCAACCATAATCGGCTTGACTCAAGCTGATAACCGAAGAAATTAGGAAGGTAAAAACTGAAGAGCTAATGAGTCACATGATGGAACGACGTCGTTTTGTCAAATTTACAGGAACTTCTAGGAAAGTTCCTGACCCATCTGACACTATACATACAGAGTCAAGGTCAACATATATTTTTTTTTTCAAAGACAAAAAAGAAGAAGTAAAAAAGAAGAAGTCAAAGTAAACGTAATTAAAATAAAACCTCAAAAGCATTAAGCAAAGATTTGACCGGGGAACACATGTTTCTCACTTTTTGTGAAAGAGCAATCTGAGTAAACAGGGGAAAAAAGCATCCTCTGAGCAAAAAAGTCAGTAGAAAGCCATGATTTCAGAGCAGAAATTATATCACGTCTTTGTTCTCCTTGCCTGTTTGTTTCTGTCCTGTTCAACCTTTTCATGCTCCCAACAATTTTACAGTTCCACAGCAAATCTGTCCACTTCATGGATGAATCAGCCTTCAATGCTTGTCGAGGACTCAGGCACATTCAGCCCAATCCTGATGAGACTAAATGGCCCAACAGCGTTTTACTGCGGCTTCTACTGTGTTCTTGACGACGTCGATACGACTGATTCTCCTGATCATAAAGACTGCATATACTGTAATGACCAAAGGAAAAAAAGCTGCACATTCGGGGTCTTTATCGCCATCAATGGAAATAACTCTAACTATGATGCTGAGTACTACATGAGTTCACCACAATTAGTATGGTCACCGAACAGGAACAATCCTGTTCAAGTGAATGCAACATTTCAGCTCAGCCAAGATGGAGATTTGATCCTGAAAGATTCTGGTGGCAGAATGGTATGGTCAAGCCAAACAGAGGGCAACTCTGTTACCGGAATGAACTTGAAGGAAGACGGAAATCTTGTGCTTTTCGGCCAAAACAATGAGCCCGTTTGGCAATCTTTTGATTATCCTGCTGATTCCTTACTTGTAGGACAGAAGTTTGAAAGCGGACAGAAGCTGACGGCCAGTGTTTCAGATTCAAATTGGAGTGAAGGTTCGCTACATCTTTCTGTTGATTTTGAAGGGTTGGGTGCTTATGTAAACTCAGATCCGCCTCAAAGATATAGTTTTTTTAAGTCTCTTTATAAGTCTCCATCTGTTTTACTCACCAATGCAAGCTTAATCTTCCAAGGTGATATCAATGAGACAATCCGGAACTTCAACAACGGTACCATCTCATCATCAGTTGCACAATTCATGAAGTTGGAGCCAGATGGGCACCTGAAGGTATTTGAGTGTGGTGAAAATGGTTGGACATTACTTGTTGATCTCATAGACTTAAAATCTGGAGCTTGTGGGTACCCCTTGGTTTGTGGAACGTACGGTGTCTGTTCGGACGGTAGGCAATGTGGTTGTCTGGAAATGTCAAGTAATCATGGAAACTATTTCAGAGAACTGAGTTTTGGACAACCAAATCTTGGATGTTCATTGGTCACGCCAATTTCATGTGACGATTCCCAATATCATATTCTTCTGCCGCTGAGCAACACATATTACTTTGCCTTTTCTCTAGATGAACAACAAATGTCAGTGGATGAGTGCAAAACTCTTTGCATGAGAAACTGCTCCTGCAAAGCTACTGTTTTTGGAAAACAGGCCTTCAAGGGTAGAAGTTCAATAAATGGCAGTTGTTTATTACTAAATGAAGTATTTTCTATTGCCGACAATGGAAATGGGTTCGTATCACCATATAATACAACTCTTTATGTTAAGGTGCAACAGCAACATCCTTACGTGAAGGCGGAAACTCCTAGTTATGTAAGAGTTTCAAGGCATAAAGTTAAAATACTGGCATCTGCCTTTGCAGCTGTATCTGGGGTGTCCTGCGTGATTGTTTCATGGCTTATTTGTTTCAGGAGGCGAGAAAAGGAACAAAGTGAAATCGAAGATGATTTTCTATGCGTACCAGGAATGCCTACAAGATATTCTTACGAAAACTTGAAAGCCACCACTGAAGGTTTTAGTAAGAAACTCGGGGAAGGAGGCTTTGGATCTGTTTATGAAGGAATGCTAAGCGATGGAACTAAAGTAGCAGTCAAGTGTCTTGATGGCTTAGCAAAAGTGAGAGATTCCTTTCTTGTGGAAGTAAAGGCAATTGGAGGCATTCACCATGTAAATCTGGTGAAACTAAAAGGATTTTGTTTTGAGAAATCACATAGGCTTCTTGTGTATGAATATATGGCCAATAAATCCCTGGACAGGTGGATCTTTCATGAAAACGAAGAAAACCATTGTCTTCCATGGCACATCAGGAAAAAAATCATCTCAGATATAGCCAAGGGATTGGCCTACCTTCACGAAGAATGTAGTCCAAAAATAATTCACTTGGATATCAAGCCAGAAAACATCCTCTTGGATGAGACCTTCAATGCAAAAATTTCTGATTTTGGGCTGTCCAAGCTGATTGAAAAGGATCAAAGCAGAGTCATCACGACGATGAGAGGAACGCCGGGATACTTGGCTCCTGAATGGTTGAGTGCAGCCATCACCGAAAAGGTGGATGTATACAGCTTCGGCATAGTAATGCTGGAAATGATTTGCGGGAGGAAGAACCTGGATTGGTCTAGGATCGACGGCGACAAACACTTGCTTGCTGTGTTTAAGGGAAAAGCCGAAGAAGGAAAACTCAAGGAATTGGTGGATAAAAGAAGTGAAATTATGCAAGAGAACATTGAAGAAGCCGTGGAGATGATGAAGATTGCAGCATGGTGTCTGCAAGGTGATTTCACCAAAAGGCCGTCGATGTCTTTAGTGGTTAAGGTGATGGAGGGATTGATTGCAGCCGAAACCAACATTGAATATGATTTCTTGCATCCAGCAATAGTTACAAGAATGGAAGCTAGTGATCATCCAATGGATTATGGTTCAAAGGTGTTGCCTTCAGTATTGTCCGGTGCAAGATAAATCGGAATCCCTCCATCTCACTCAATTCAATGCTCATAAAGTTGGCTGTTCATTTCGATCATCATCCATAGATGTATCAGCTGTATTTTGATGAAACCATTGTAATGAGGCCATTACTCGCAATCTGTTGCTGCCCCCTTGTGGCTGTGTAGAGTGAAAGCCACCTCTTTGTTGTTTCACCAATTCTTTTTCTTTCTTCCAAACTCATAAGAACGAAAAGGAAGTTTCGCAAATAAATATTTTAGTTGAATTTTGTGAAAACTTTTCTTCATGTTTTATGTGTAGTCTTACTAACTGATCAAATTGGAACTGATGAGCTTCCATGAAATTGACGAAGCCTGGAATTGTGATTTCGGGTTAACAATGAAACTCCGGTTAGGGTTTGCTTGCAAACAGAGCTTCGGGTGTCTCCTGAGGGTAGACACTCTGATGCTTAAGTTAGAAATAGGGTTATGAAAAAGTGTGTATGTGATAATTGGTGCTAGAGATAGATTACCTCTATTGTGGTGTGATCAACCCTATTTATAGGCATTGAATTACCTTGAAGAGCGTGCGAATCCTACTAGGTTTCTTATTACTGAACCGCCTCTGCGAAGTCGGTTGGACTATAATTGACGGATGGGCCGATCCAATGATCCTCGGTGGATATGGACTCGTCAAGTGCCCCTGTCAAGTATTAGTTGTATGAAATAAATAAGACTTGACATAAAATAAATAATACCTGGACCCGGCCCAAGTTGAATGGGCAAGTCTCGGCCCAGCATAATTCTGCAACTCCAATCATCAATCCATTGGATCAACTATCAATAACACTATAAATTGGATAACCTCACAAATTATTAAAAATAAAGGGGAAAAAAACATTATATTTCACATCTCGCATTGTAAATCCATATGAAAACACAAACAAAAATTATAAGAGTTGTTAAAAAAATCTAACTTTATGCAACGCTTAGTCTAAACCATCAAATATAAATGTAAGTTATAACTGCCAAGGAACATGAAACTTATTTAAGCAATAAAATTAAGCATATCCAAAGATCAATCGAGTTTAAGCTTATTGTACCATATCTTAGCCTTCTTAGCTGCTATCTTATATGTGATTTGATTCCAAGAACCCAACTTTGAGCATTTGAAAGCTGCTATCTTAGGCCAAGGTGAGCACTACCCATCTACCTGTGCAATTTTTATACCTCACTGTCTTTCATTATTTAATTCTACAATTCAATCTCAACTTAATTTAGATAAAGCAGGAAAAATCAAAGTCTAAATATCTCACCCTGCATCAATAATCAACCTTAATATCTCACTTCAATTCACTTTTCTGTGAGAATCGATCAATATAGCAAAAAGTTTACCTTTCGAGCACATCTTTCACCTCGATTCTGGTCAAACGAAAGTTACCCGGAATTATTCTCCAAAGAATACAGAGGAAAACGTTGTGTACGGCCATGTTTGATCTCTACAGGTCTGATCCCTATCGGATGTGGTACAAAAGGAAAAAAGTTCAAGAAGAAGCGAGGGGGTGAAAAGAGGAATGCAGAGAAATAGGGAGAGAAACTGATTAACTCTGCAGAATCGCGATCGATATCAGGAGGAGAGAAAATAGAAGTTTGACTTCAAAAAGGGTATTTTCGGAAAGAAACATAAAATTTGCCCTGGAGGCTAAAAATTGACCTGACAATATTGCCACCCATTTTTAATATCCGTACTGTATTTGAATAGTTATTAAGTTATTAATCATATATTGTAATATTTTTAATATAAATGATGATAATCTTTTTAAGACGTAATAATGAGGGGTAATGTAGTTTGATTCACTATATTTTACCACTAGTAGTATTCTCCAGCCTAACAATATGTGATATCAAAGAGTTCTTGAAGTCGTCAGAAGGCGCGTTTACGTAGTACACTGCTGAAGGATGATGTCCAGGAACCTTCAACTTTTACTTTCTTTGGGGAAAAAAAGAAGCCTGAAATAATATGATTTGATGACGGGTACTAAAAAATTCTTTGAAGGTAGGAAAATGTGAAAAAGAAATAAATGGCCATTGACGACAAACATCATTAAAGGTTCTACATTGTCAAAGTAAACAAACACTAAAATATACTCCCATTTGGGTAAAAAAAACATGCGCTGTGCTCTTTCTTTCTTTTTTGTTCTTTTTTTTTTTTAAACCTTTTTGAAGGAAGTGAATAATACATCGATCTCAGGCCCATAACACCGTCTGATGATATCAAGCGGCAGCCATGATTTTGTTGACGGGGCCAAAAATATACTATCATGTCCTTGTTCTTCTTCTGGCTGGATTGTTTCTGTGCTCTTCAACCTTAATAGACGCCCGACAATCTTACAATTCGACTGCGGAACTTTCTACCTCATGGGTTAATTCTCCTTCGATTTTTGACAATGAGTCAAGTCATACATTCAGCCTAATCCTAATGAGAGAAAATGATAATCTCTTGGGAATGTTTTTCTGTGGGTTCCACTGTAATTATATCGGCAATGTTAATAAAGACTGCATTTTCGGAGTCATTGTTACCGGCGGACGTTACCTGGTTGATACACAACTAGTACGGTCGGCTAACAGGAACAATCATGTTCAGGTGAATGCAACATTGCAGTTCAGCCAAGAGAGAGACTCGATCCCCACAAATGGAAATGGAATGCACGCTTTCCCCGTCCCCACCGCTTATCCTCGACTAGTATGGTCAGCTAACAGGAACAATCCTGTTCAAGTGAATGCAACGTTGCAGCTCAGCCAAGACGGAGACTTGATCCTGAAAGATCCAGATGGCACCCTGGTATGGTCTACCCAAACAGCGGGGAAGTCAGTTGCCGGGATGAACTTGAATGAAGATGGAAATCTTGTCCTATTTGGCCAAAACAATGAGCCAATTTGGCAATCTTTTGATCATCCAACTGATTCCTTACTACCAGGGCAGCAGTTGAAATCAGGCCAGAGGCTGACCGCCTGCGTTTCAGCATCAAATTGGAGTGAAGGTTTGTTTTATCTTTCTCTTGATAGTTCGGGGTTGTCTGCTTATGTAAACTCCGATCCACCTCAAAGATATCTTTTCTCTAGTTTTGATCACATTATGTCAAAATTTTTCGCCATCACTAGAGAAATAACGTTCCATTACAATACTAACAGAAAATTTCAAAGCTTCGGATATGATAGTATAACATCATTAGCTAAATTCATAACGTTGGGGCCAGACGGGGATTTTAACTTATTTGAGCTAGATTCAGGTGGTTGGAAAGAAGTTGTCGGTCTCATGGATTCAGCCTGCGGCCAACCCCTGGTTTGTGGAAAGTATGGTGTATGTTCGGATGGGGGGCAGTGTAGTTGTCCCCACTCCACGAGTGACCAGGTCAACTTTTTCAGAGAAACGCATTTTCGGCAACCAAATCTTGGATGTTCATTAGTCACACCCATTTCTTGTGATCACCCCGAATCTCATAGTCTTATGGAGCTGAACAACACATATTACTTGGCATTCCAGTCATACGAAGAGAATACATTAGTGGACGACTGCAAAAGTCTTTGTCTGAGAAATTGCTCTTGCAAAGCGGCTCTTTTTGTTAAAGATCCTAAGAGCAAGGGATCAAGAAAAGGCAGTTGTTCATTAATAGATGAAGTCTTTTCTATTGCTGACAATGAAAATTCAGTGGCATCGCCGTACAACACTACTCTTTACGTTAAGGTGCAACGTCCTTATGTGAACGTTAAAAGTCCTTCTGCGCAAGGTCGACCTAATGCAAAGGCCTCGCGGCATAAAGTAACTATATTGGCATCTGTCATTTCAGCCGTCCTCGGAGTTTTCTGTGTGATTGGTTCCTGCCTTGTTTATTTCAGGAAACGATACAAAAACATCGACGATGATTTTCTTGACCATGTACCAGGAATGCCTACTAGATTCTCTTATACGAACTTGAAAAGCACAACTCAGGATTTTGCTGATAAACTTGGGGAAGGAGGCTTTGGATCAGTTTATGCTGGAACACTCACCGATGGAACAAAAGTAGCAGTCAAGTGTCTTGATGGTTTAGCAAAAGTGAAGGATTCTTTTCTTGTTGAAGTAAAGGCAATTGGCAGAATTGACCATGTTAATTTGGTGAAACTAATCGGATTTTGTTTTGAGAAATCACACAGGCTTCTTGTATATGAATATATGGCCAACAAATCCCTGGACGGATGGATCTTTCCTGGAAAAGAAGAAAACCACTGTCTTCCATGGCAAACAAGAAGGAACATCATCACAGATGTAGCAAAGGGATTAACTTACCTTCACGAAAAATGTAGTAAGAAAATAATTCACCTGGATATTAAACCACAAAACATCCTCCTTGACCAACACTTCAAGGCCAAAATTTCAGATTTTGGACTATCAAAACTGATTGAAAAGGATCAAAGCCGAGTCATCACTAAGATGAGAGGAACACCGGGATATTTGGCTCCTGAATGGCTGAGTTCAGCCATTACCGAAAAGGTGGATGTTTACAGCTTCGGCATAGTAATGCTAGAGATCATTTGTGGAAGGAAGAATGTGGATTGGTCTAGGAGTGAAGAAGATAGACATTTGCTTGCAGTCTTCAAGGGAAAAGCCGAAGAAGGAAAACTCGAGGAATTGGTGGACAAGAGAAGCGAAGGCATGCATGATAACATTGAAGAAGTTGTGGAGATGATGAAGATTGCAGCATGGTGTCTGCAAGGTGATTTCACCAAAAGGCCTTCGATGTCCTTAGTAGTTAAGGTGCTAGAGGGATTAGTTTCAGCTGAAACCAATCTTAGTTATGATTTCCTGAATCCAACTGTGATTACAAGAACGGCAGCTGGTAATCCAAATCGTGGAGTTGCTCATGGTGATTCTACATTGTTGCCTTCATCATTATCAGGACCAAGATAGACCAAATGCCCCTCCATCTCAATTCAACTTTAAACTCCTATAGTTGATCAACTTGATCATCATTTAACTGATGATTGTAAATGCAAGTATTTACTTAAGACCATTGTAATGGGTGCATTCACGCATTAATTTAATGCTAAGCTCCTTATTCCAGTTGTAGGAAAGCCCCCTTTCTGTAATTTCACTCAATCCTTCTTTTATGCAAGCTCGTGATAAAGGAATAGTGAAGTTTCCAAATAAGTATATTTATTTGAAGTTGTCTAAAATTTTGAGGACCCCATAACAATAAACATAATAAACAAAAGTAAAATTTTGAATCCTCTGAATTTCTTAATTTACACGTCTGCACAAAACTCTAACATGAAAAAGTTTCTTTTCACTACTAGTAATTTAATAGCCAAGATTGCCTTAGGAGCGAAGTCAACAGTCAACTCGGGTTAAGGACCTACAAGAAAGGGGTTAGTACCTGAAAGTCAAGTTAGTCCAGAATAGAGAGAGAATAAGTGTATTCTATATTACTGTAGAGAGAGAAAGAGTAGTATTAACTTAGTCCATAAATACTTAAAAAAACTTCTTTATATAGATAATTTGGATACTAGGACAGTAGTGAACCCTTGATCATCCAGGGACATCAGGGCCTGACCCGCAAGGATGAGGTGGACACAGTGGCAATTTGGTCCATGAAATACACCTCCAAACAAATTATTAAACTCAAGATTACATTCATTCTAATGTTGCAAATACACAATCGCCTTATGCTGACTTGTCTTTCTTTTCTTTCAAACTGCACAAGTTAAACAATCTTTGAGATGGGTAAAGGTATGTGCATCCTGTTGCCACAGCTACTTCCAAAAAGATCGTTGACAAATACATTGTCAAGAAAATGGTGGAGGATACACATAAACCTCTTGTGAAGTCCAAGAAATGACCCAAACGGAAAGGCGTCTCTCAGCAACATGGCGACCAATCCGAGAAGAGCAAAAATGGGGAGGAACTGCTTGTAGCCCTTCCTTTGAATATCACCATTGACGAAGGCAAAATTTGATAATCAGTTGAACTACAAAGCTCCGGTAATGACTCCATTATGAAAAAGAAACCTCAGTGGTCTCCTTCAGGTGAAACCTCTGATGTTTAAGTCAGAAAAAGAGGTTTTAAGAAAGTGTATATATAGTAAATTGTGCCAAAGATTGCCCACCTTGATTGTCATGTAATAATCCCTATTTATAGGTAGAAGTATTACATGTTTCTTGTCCAAAATGTACTCCTTCCATTTCAAAATAAGTGTCATTCTCACATTTCAATGCATTTTTTGTCAAAAGTTTTCAAAATTACCCTCAAAAGAATTGATGCTATTGATGGACAATTTTATAATGGGGTTGGTTGAGGATATTCAAATAATTTTATTACCCTATTTAAGAGTTTCTTAAACTATGTGCAAAATGTAGGATGACACTTATTTTAGAATGGAGGGAGTATTAGGTTTTATATGTTCAGAACCGACGATGTAGGTCAGTTGGCCCGAATTTGTTTGAGGGGCCGGGCCTACAGTATGGTGTAGAATTGGACTTTCAAGTGCCCTTGTCAAGTATTAGTAAATAGAGTTTATATAATGCTTAATATAAATAAAATCGTTTGTAAAAAAAAAACATAAATAAAATCCACCATGACTCAGCCCAAGGTCCATGACACAACAAAGCCCATACAAACTAGATTCCCTGGTGTCTCGATTCGAGAAAGCTGCCCCGGATAAACTCCCGCTTAATAAATTAGTGGACAGACACCATTATTGCACACATAACCCAAGCGCTTGTTACAATCATTACACAGCTTTGAAACTCGGCAAAACTGTCAAATCACGTTTCCCTCTCTTCATACTTTGTACTCTCTCTATCTTTTTTAAATGTCTTTCTAGCGAAATCATTAAAACCAAGAACAAATTAATTAATGTAGTTAGAATATAAAAATACCCTTATTTATTGTCTATACAATTCATCACAAATTAATAGAAATTCATTATAAATATTATTTCATTTCCAATGCAAGGGTAATATTGGTAAAAAGTTGTTAAATATGCCTCGATTTAAGAAAACGACATATATTTAAAAAAATTTACCAAATCCTAAAACAAAATATATTTAAAAATGGAAGGAGTACTTCATTAAGCAAAAACAACTTATCCTATTCTAAATTCTAAGAAACTTCAAAGCAAAACGAGAGAAGCTTTTTCGTGAAACCCTTCCGCAACCGTGATATCATACTGCTACTTCAATCACTCTGGGTGCAGAACTATCACAGTTGATTAGAAGAAAAAGTCTAGTAAGTGCTTCTATCTAGTCATCTCAATTATCTCAATTTCAATTTCCATTCATATTCCATCCATAGAATCGACCAAAGTGAATGTTTCCAATTTCGAATCAACCTTTAGCACCAACTTAGATGTTCTCGAAATAACTAGAAAATATAACATCCCAGAAACATTAGAACCAATTGCTCCGGTTGGGGACTGACGATGCACGGATATGCGCCGCCGGTTTAACGGTGGAACTCCTGTTAGGGTTTCCTGCAAAACAGAGCCTCGGGGTCTCCCGAGGGTAGACACTCCGATACTTAAGTCAGTAAACGGGATTGCTAGAAAGTTTTGGGAGGTAATATGTTTGGCTTATAGATTGCGTACCTGAATTACGGTATGAGCTACCCTATTTATAGGTATGAGATTACCTGGACCATTCCGAATCCTCCTAGGTTTTAGGGATTCACACCATCCTAAGAGTCCCAGTTGGATTCTTCTTGCGGTGAGTGGGCCGGTACAATCTCGGTCATGGATCTGGACTCGTCAAGTGCCCCTGCCCAGTGTTAGTGACGTAAAACAAAACAACGCTTGGCATAAAATGAGCATTACCTGAGAAATGCCCAAGGGTGGACAGATCGCCCTCGTTCAGCTAATTGTCAAGGCATATGCCTACCAAGCTCGGTGCTGACACGCCACCCTCGACCTCGGAGGATCGAGAGGAACCGACGGGTCGGGCCATGACCCGGGAAGGCGACCCGCTTCCCCAATCCCGCTCAAATTTTCAATTGTGCGTTATTAGCGGGCACGTTCCCCAAACGGCGGCCTCAACATCATTACTTCCTTGAGACCCGCAATAACTGTCAGATCGTGGCCCATAATTAAGGAGACGTGGGAGAATCAACTTTGCGTTTAAAAGAGAAAAACTTCTACTATTCTCGGACACTTAATCACATTTTTTCTCTGTAAAAAGCACAAAAATCTTTTCCTTTGCAAAAAAGCATTTCAGTCCCCATTCCGCTTCCTTTCCAGAGCATCCGAAGTTCTTTCCTGGCCGGAATTTTCACAATTTTACATGATATACTGCCCCGGCGACGCTGTTTCCAGGGGAGCTCCAAATTGAGGCTTCTAGACAACACTGGGGAGTTATAATTCGAAGGGCGAGTGGTCATATCCCCCTTACACAGTAAGTTTCCAGATCTGAATCTCCGATTCGTTCTGTTTCCTTTTCGACTGTAACCACAGTAGATTTTTCGCAGAATTATGGTTAGGGATTCCGAAGGAAAAACTGTTCTAGACTTTGTTTCCGCCATAGACTCGGTGGATAAGGTAGAATATCTCAGATCCAAGTATGACTTCCCCTCCGCCTTACAGGCGAGGGCTCTGTTAGAAAACGAGAGGGCCAACTCTCCTCCAAGGGGGAAGAATCACTGTGTATGATCGATTTATGCATCTAGGGCTTAGATTTCCCCTTTACCCCCTGTTTGAGGAGATTGTTCAACATTATAGGACTCCTCTCGCTCGTTTTACCCCAAATTTAATTACATTTGTACTGGGGTTTGCGAGAGTGTGCCAATATGTAAAGGTGGTACCTCGATTGATACTATGGAGGTACTTTTTCCAAGTAGTTGTGGCCTCGACTTCTTTCCAAGATTGGTATATAGTTAAAAGACGCCTTAGAGCCGGCGTGAAGAAAATGGTCGAAGCGTACGGCGGTTCTCCGGAATGGAAACCGGATTTTGTGTTTGTAAAGGCACCTGCAAGTTACTGTCTGCCATGGAATCTCCGTGAGACAGAGGGCCTTGGGGCCATAAAAGATGACTGGACCCAAGAGGATGAAGAGTGTGTCGAGGAGTTCCAGGCAGATGTTGAGAAAATTCTGAAGTACGCGAACGTTGTTAAGTGGAATGACGTCCAATACTATGTGCCCCCTGCATATGTGAAGGAAGGTGATACGGTCATCGTGGAGGGAGCAACCAGAATTTCCCTCGAAATCTCTGATCAAGGTACTAATCGTTTTCTTCTTTTTTTTCTTTGTTGTTAGGTCATGTCGTCGAGCAATGTTGGGTCTCGATTGTTTGGTGACGAAGATCCTTTTGTCATTGTGAATTCAGATGAGAACATTACCGTTACTGCCGCCCCCCAGAAGAAGAAGAAGAAAAGAATCGTGAAGGACCCAAAGAAAACCATGCACGAGGCCATTGTGACGGTCTTGACGAGGTTGAGCCTTGAGCAGCTCCCTCTGTGGGGAGCTTTGACCGGTGCCATGCCCAAGATGAGTTCCCCAGCGGAGATTGCCTCCTTTCCAAGCGACGTCCCTGCTGTCCTGGCCAAGGGTCCGAATGAGGAAGACCCCATCCCCGAGGTTCCTGACGAGTATATGGGCATCAAGCTCGAGGATGCTGATGAGGAAACCGAGGAGGATGTTGCTGATACCGGTCACTCCGGAGTTCAGAGTACCGCTAAGGATGCCTCTCAGGCCTCTTCCAAGGACCCTTCCAATGATCCTTCCAACGATCCTTCCAATGATCCTCTCCTAGGCAGTGATGCTGTATGAATCCCGCCTTATGTAATAGGTTTTTAGGCCATTCAAACTTTTTCCTTTCTGCTGTAATGAACTAATTTTTCTTTTCTTGCTTAGATTTATGCAAACGTCTCTCTTTATTCCAGTTTTTTGTCCTCTGTGTTCTTTCTATTTGGTTTGATGTGAGTGCCTTATGCTCCTCTGGTGAAACAGGAAAGTTGGACCATTCACCGCGTGCATCACATGGTATTATCAGAGGAGCAATCGAGGGAGTTTCCATTATATTCCATGATAACTGGGATTCTGAGAAGTCGTGCTGACGTGCACAGCCTCGAGACAGTGGCGCATTTGGAGAACGACCAGCTCGATGCCATGAGGATGCACAACGTGAAGGTTAACCAGCATCTGATAAACGAGATCAAAGGACTCCGTGAGGAGATGCAGCGTCGAGAGGTTCAAAGCCTGAGAGACCACAGCGATTCTTTGACTTTCGAGGCCGGGATTCATGACGAGCTGGTGACCATGGAGAAGGAAAATACTCGGCTTAGGGCAAGACAGCAGATTACTGTGTCTCCCTGGTTTCTCGAGAAGCACCAGGTGTTAGCTCGAGTTCAGCACATGATTGTGGTCAGGACTCGTGCTTTATCGCAGCCATGGATATATTGAAAGAGAGGTCTCGTGAAATCGAGCTTCTTACAGATTATGTTGCTCAACTTCCAAATCTTCTGCTGGATAACAACATCGACTTCGAGGCTTTTGAGCGTCCGGAGGAAACAGTAGATCCTCGAACTCGGAGTTCTCAAGAGGAATTGTTGATGAGGGTGCACGCTCAGGATACAGAGATCGTGGACCTCAAGGACAAATTGAATCAGTGCGTGAATCTCCTTAGCCTGCACGGGTATAAGGGGATTATTCATCCCTCCCCCAACAATCCTGTCAGGGAGGTGCTTGTAATAGTGTAGAAAATATGTACTTTTCAGTGAGTTCGCACAGCAATGTGGAACGAATGTTTATTTTACTCGAGTATTGATGTTTAAAGCGCTTTTTAGGCCGGATGTAGAGTACACGGCTCTATCATAGGAATTGGGTACGAATTCCTTTACTTGACACTGCGTTTTGCAATGCGCATGAGGAAACTTCCTCAAGTTTGTGTCCGGATATTGAGTACACGGCTCTTGGTCGAGGATGGCCCTAAAGAGGGAGTCCATCTCGATGACTAGTCATAAATGTGTCGCTATAATTGGGGAGCATATGTAATGTCTTTTATTGAATAATTACCCGAGGACCCGGGTTAGCATTACATATGAGAGTATAAGATTGACTGAATAAAGTAAATAAAACACATAAAGGGCAAATAGCAGTCAAGGGCTTAAACATAGAACCTGCGAAGATTCTGGATGTTCCACCATCGAGGAAGGATGGTTCCGCTATCGTCCATGGCTTGTAGGCGGTAGCAGCCTGCTGGGGAAGCTTGGATAATCTTGTAAGGTCCTTCCCAATTTGCAGTAAGTTTTCCAGGGGCTTCTGCGCGAGTGGCCTCGTTTTTTCTCAGTACGAGGTCACCCACAGCAAGATCCGTGGCTTTCACCTTCTTGTTGTAATGTCTGCGAAGAGTCTCTTTATACTTGGCCTCTCGGATTCTGACGGCGTCTCGACGTTCCTCGAGCAGGTCAAGGTTTAGTTGGATGTCATCATCATTGGTACTCTCGACGAAGTTTGCAGTTCGAGGACTCGACAGGCCGATCTCGACAGGGAGGACGGCGTCCATACCGTAGACTAAGCTGTACGGCATCTCGTCGAAGAGTGGGCAGTTGTCCGGTATGCCCACAGGACGTGGGGGAGTTCGTCGGCCCATGCCCCCTTGGCGCCATACAACCTGGTCTTGATTCCATGCAGTATTGTTCTATTGATGGATTCGGCCTGCCCATTGGCTTGGGGATGGGCTACGCTTGAGAAGCAGCGTTCGATCTGCATTTCGTCGCACCATGATCTGAAAGTATTGCTCTCAAACAGGGTCCCATTATCAGAGACGATGATCTTCGGGACCCCAAAGCGGCACACTATGCTCTGCCAGAAAAAATCCAAGATTTTTCTCCCGGTGATCGAGGCCAAGGGTTTGGCTTCAACCCATTTAGTGAAGTAATCTACTGCTACAATGACCCATCTTACTCCTCCTATTCCTTCCGGATGAAAGGGGCCGATGATATCAGTGCCCCATTGGTAAAATGGCCATGGGCTTTGGATGGTGATCATCTCGTGCTGTGGCTGTCGGGTGACGGGGGAGAAGCACTGACATTTCTCACATTTTTGTACCCATTGGTAGGCGTCCTTAAAGATTGTCGGCCAGAAATATCCTGTTCACAAGGCCTTCTTGGCGAGTGCTCTTGCTCCCATATGAGCTCCACATGATCCTTCGTGTACTTCTTCGAGTACGTAAGCTGCTTGCTTTGGGCCGATACACCTTAGCATGGGTTGCAGGTATTCATGCTTGTATAGGATGCCGTCTCGCAATGTGTATTTGGCCGCTTTTAATCGGAGGATCCTTGCTTCTGCTTTTCCACTCGGAAACGTCCCATCTGTAAGGTATTGGATGAAAGGGGTCATCCAAGTGTCGCCGTCCTCGACGATGGTCGCTACAGGGACATCCTGGATACTGGGATTGGGGAGAATTTCGACCCATACTTTGTGGCTGAGGTGCGCAAAGTTTGAGGAGGCCAGCTTGCTGAGGGCGTCGGCTCTTTTGTTCTTCGAGCGGACCACGTGGCGTACGGTGCATTCCTCGAATTTGTCCTTGATGTCGAGGACCTTCTCGAGGTAGCGCTTGAGTTGCTCGTCGTTTGCCGTGTATTCTCCCGATATTTGTTTCACCACTACTTGAGAATCACTGAAAACTTGTATTTTACAGACACCAAGTTTTAGTGCCATGTTTAACCCTACTATCCATGCCTCGTATTCTGCTACATTATTGGTGACCGAGAAACCGAATCTTAGCGCATATGTATATTCTGCGTCGTACTCTTTCATGTTCTTGATGTCGGGATCGGCCGGAGGTTTGGATAATATGATCCCGGCTCCTCCCCCTTCATCGCAACGCGATGCATCGACATATAGTGACCATGCTCGAGGATTGATGTAGACGCGAGCAGTGGGGTCGTCTTTAGGTTCTGCCATTCCTTTGACTTCGATAGCTCGAGGTGTTTCTACTAAAAAATCGGCAAAGGCTTGCCCCTTGATGGCTGATCGAGACTTGTATTCGATATGGTGCTCGCCTAATTCGACTGCCATTTCATCATCCTGGCGGACGCTTCTGGTTTTAGCAGGACTTGCTGAATTGGTTGTTCCGTTAAAACCATGATGGGGTGTGCTTGGAAGTATGGGCGCAGACATCGTGCGGCCAAGACTAGGCTGAGGATAAGCCTTTCCATGGGTGTGTAGCGGGTTTCTGCTCCTTGCAAGACTTTGCTAACGAAATAGACGGGGACTACTTTGCCGTCTTTATGCTGTACGAGGACCGCCGAGACAGTTTTCTCTCGGACTGCTAGGTAAACGTATAGTGTTTCTCCTGGCTCAGGCTTAGCTAATGTGGGCAACTGCTTGAGGTGTTCTTTTAGGTCTTGGAAGGCTTTCTGGCATTCTTCATTCCACTCGAATTTTCTGCCTTTGCGAAGGGTATGGAAAAATGGGAGGCTTCTTTCTGCGGCTCGAGATAGAAACCTGTTTAGGGCCGCCAAGGAGCCTGTGAGTTTCTAAACTTCCTTGACGGTTTTTGGAGTTTCCATGGCTAAGATAGCCTCGATTTTAGCCGGATCAACACTTATTCCAGTCTTGGAGACTTGGTATCCTAGGAATTTTCCTGATCCTACACAGAAGGTGCATTTTTTAGGGTTCGGCTTCATGTTAACCTTGTGTAATATTGTGAAAATCTCCCGCATGTCTGCGGCTACTTGCTCATCCTTATTGGTTTTTATCACCATGTCGTCCACATAAATCTCGATGTTCCGGCCGATCTGGTCATGGAAGACTCTGTTCACGAGACGCTGATATGTGGCTCCAGCATTTTTTAGTCCAAAGGGCATCTTGTCGTAGCAATATACTCCTATCTCGGTGATGTAAGCTGTCTTTTCTGCATCTTCCTGTGCCATGAGGATTTGGTGATATCCCTTGTAGGCGTCAAGGAAGCTTAGGACTCTATACCCAGCACTACCTTCCACCATTTAATCTATGACTGGTAGAGGGTAGCAGTCCTTGGGGCAATGTTTATTGAGGTTTGTGTAATCTTGGCACATACACCAGGAATTGTCAGGTTTTCGCACTAAGACCAGATTGGCTAGCCACGTAGACCATAAGACTTCTTGGAGTATGTTGGCTCGGACTAGCTTCATCGTTTCTTCGTTGATGACATCGTTACGTTCTCGAGCGAATACTCTTTTCTTCTGTTGTACTGGTTTGACATTTGGGTTAATATTTAACCTATGTTCTATGACTTCTCGAGGGGCTCCTGTCATGTCCGCCGGGGCCCAGGCGAATATGTCATGGAACTCTCGTAGCAAGGCGCTGATCTCGGTTAGCAAGGGGTTTTGGAGAGAAACCCTGATTTGGACGGTCTTGGTGGGATCAGACTCATTCAGGACTAACCCTCGCGTCTTGCTACTGAACGAGGGAAGGTTGGGTGTCTCGGTGTCTTCTACCTCTGGTGGGTTGACCGTTTGTCGAATCGAATAGCATTCTGATGCGACGGACCCTGAGTTAAGGTATGCAATTTTCTTTCCAATTCTGACTGCAGTGAGCAAGCATTCTCGAGATCTCTGCTGGCATCCTTTTACTACTCCTACTCCATATTCCGTTGGGAATTTCATTACCAAGTGATAGAGAGACCATACCGCGCGTGCTTGGACCATCCAAGGTCGCCCTAGGATCACATTGAACGGTGAGGGTGCATCTATAAGGGCGAAATCCATGGTCAAAGTGACTGTCCTAGGATGCGACCCTACCGAGATGGGTAGGCTAATTATTCCTGTGGGGATAATGGTATGTCCTGAGAATCCCATTAGCGGCATTGTAGCTGGGCGGATGCAAGGTTTTTTGATGTTCATTTTCTTGAAGCAATCACTATATATGATATCAATGGCGCTGCCGTTGTCCACGTAAACTCTTCCGACTTTTACGTTTGCGATTATTGCTTCTATGACCATAGCGTCAATGTGGGGACAAATGTCTGGGACTACATCGCTATCTGTGAATACGATGGCATCTGTTCCTTTGAATCTCTTGTGGCTAGGTTCTTGTCGAGGGGTTTTGGTGACAGTTCGCAATGAGTTTTTCATGGCTGTCGTAGATAAGACTTCAAGGGGAGCTCCATAAATAGCTCCTACCTGGTGAGTGATTAGCTTTGTTGGATCCGTCGGGGGGAGTTGTTGCAATGGTTGTGGCGTTGGTTCGGTGATAGGATAATGCTGCTGTTGGTGGGCATTGACTCTTGGTTGCCAATTATTTCCTCAGTCATCTCACTGTGGAGGGCCTCTGAAATTTCTTTTTGGGTGATCTCGTGACTGGGGTCTGTTATTCTTCTGTCAGGAAGCTGTTCCCTGCACATATTGCTGAAATTTACCAGATTTGACCCCGTTCTCGATTTCACGCTTGAGCTCTCGACAATCCTCCGTGTCGTGGCCGTGATCTTTGTGATACTCACAGTATTGTTCAGTTGATCTATTTGGATTAGGGGCCAAGGGTTTCGGAGTCGGCAGTTCGTCCCTATGGATCTGGAGGATTTCTCGTCGGAGCTTGGTTAAGGGCTTTAATTGCCTATCCATTTTGGGCAGTGCCGGTCTGCCTTCCTGGGGGATTTTTGGTTTTTCTTTGGGGCCTACCGAGGCGAAGGATTCTTGGGACCTCTTGAGCGTGTGTTCTCGCTGTATATGGTTCTCGACAATAGCCCACATCTCATGTGCATTCCTAGGGGGTTTTGTCGAGAGCTTAACTCTCAACATTGAGGATTTTTCGAAGGGGTTGATACCTTGGATGAATCTGTTGCGGACGTCTCGGTCGTCAATGTTGTCGACTTGCAAGGTCTTTTGTATGAATCGTCTGTGAAAGTCGGTTAGACTCTCATGCTGTCCTTGTCTGATCGAAAAAAGGTCGATGGACACCCGCGATATCCGTTTGCTTTGGAAGAAACGAGTAGCTAGTTTGACAGACAAATCTTCAAAGCTAGTGACGCTTCCTTCTGGTAGTTGCCCAAACCACCGCTGTGCTGATCCGGATAAGTAGGAAGGCAGCGCCTTTGCCATGAAGTTCATGGTTGCGTTTCGGATTCTCATGACTTGAACATATCCTTGTAACCATTGGGAGACATCCGTATCTCCTGAATACGCCTTGAATTCTTTAGGGAAATCGAAGTCTCGGGGCTTAGGTTCATCTCGAATGCTGGGGATGAAGGGGCTTCGGTCCAGCCCTATCCCGATGATTTTGCTTATTTCTTCTCGGATCAAAATGTTCTGGTCTCTTGTTCCTTGCTGGTCTTCCTGGTAGTACGGAGGATTTTCCCTATGCCCATGATATTGTTGTTGTCTTGGAGGCGAGTATCGAGGACAGTGGTGGTATCCTTGGTCATAATCACCCTCGATGTTGTTGCGGCCTCGACGTGGCTCGTAACCGTGCCTGTACTCACCTTTTCGAGGGCTCTTTCGATTCCAATTGAATTCAAGGCGATTATGTGCCTTAGTTTTCCTTGGGGAGTTCCCCTGTTCTCCTTCGAGGATCTCGACGCTCGAGGGATTTGGATTCTCTTCGACGCCCTTCTGTTGGTATATCGCGTCGAATTTCTCGAGGGTGGTGTCGAAGGCTGGGTATCTTTCTCTGAAAGCAACCCAAAATATGGTATCTCTGGTAGCGTGCAAGCGTTCTTCGCGGGGGCTCTCGTAACCCTTAGTCTCTTGGTAATTCTCCTGCTCTTGGACTTTCCGCTTGTCCCGTTTCTTCTCGAGAAGGGCCAGGGTTCTACGAGCTTCTTTTTCGTCGACCAGATCTTCCAACTCTTGTTCTGTAGGGTCGGGTTGTCCGAGGAGACAACGCCGTCTAGTTTCTTCGAGGACATATCTCCGCATCCTTTGCTTTTGATCACTATCATTGCCCAACTTCTTGAGTTCGGCCTCGATTTTGGCCAGTTTCTGGTCTTCCAAATGCTTGGCAGCAGTGGGGGTATATTGAGGGGGCGGTATATCCTCTTTTTCAGGTGGAAGATTGGTGTTGCTTTTTTTCTTTGGTTCAGGCTGAGAAGCACTAAGGACCAAACGCTCCTTGGTTTGTTCTTTCCCAGGTTCTCCGCCGTGGCTTTTTCCTGTCTTTCTTTTTTCTTGCCGGCGTTGGAATTCGGCCAGGGGAGTATCCTCTCCGGCGTCTTCTTTAACTCTGACCATCGTGACGGTTGTTCTGGCAACCCCGATCATTATGAAAAGATGTTAAAGAAACCTCAGGAGGTTTCTGCGACACAAACCCTAATTTACGGGTCCCACTAGGCGTGCCACTTGGCGATGCACGGATATGCGTTGCAGGTTTAACGGTGGAACTCCAGTTAGGGTTTCCTGCAAAACAAGGCCTCGGGGTCTCTCGAGGGTAGACACTCTGATGCTTAAGTCAGTAAACGGGATTGCTAGAAAGTTTTGGGAGGTAATATGTTTGGCTTATAGATTGCGTACCCGAATTACGGTATGAGCTACCCTATTTATAGGTATGAGATTACCTGGACCATTCCGAATCCTCCTAGGTTTTAGGGATTCACACCGTCCTAAGAGTCCCAGTTGGATTCTTCTTGCGGTGAGTGGGCGGTACAATCTCGGTCATGGATCTGGACTCGTCCGAGACCGAAGACAAAATACTCCTTCAATAGGGAAAATAATTGTATACTCAAGGAACCTAGGATTAGGCCTTAGATTCCCCCTTTTATCACCGTTGGAGGAGATAAATAATCACAATAAGATTTTTCTTGCTCGATTTACATCCAACCTAGTGACCTAAGTCATGGGCTTTATTAAAATATGCATTAAAATAGGAGTTAGTACCTTGATTGATACTATTTAGATGTTTCTTCAGAATATGCGTGTCGTCGACGGTGTAGAAGGACTGGCTTAGCATAAAAAAGAATGCACCCACTAATGACCCGACATCATCTCGAGTTACACCGAAGCTCCGTACTAGAGACCAGAGTATTTTTTTGTGAATAGCCCGCCAAATGTTAATATCGAGTGGAATCACCAAGAATCAAACGGTCTGGGCCCAATTGAAGGCAAGTGGAGTGCCGTTGACAAACGGGCAATCAGCAAATATTTGAAGGGCAAAGAGAAAATAGAAAAGTTGGAGAAAATAATTACTCATGACGATATATGTCATGAGAATTCATAAACATGGAATTTCTCGATCTCTTTGTCCCTATAATATGTGTTTTCAGGAATAAAGTTAGTTCGATTATACCAGCAAGGCCAGAAAAGGGCAACAACCAGGCTGAACATAGACACCAAATATCAAAATTCCACTTCACCGGAGGAGGATAATACACCCATGACATCCAACGGTCTCCGAATTTGGTGAGATTGTTCCATTGATGAGCATGAATATATTGTTATTATCCCACACACACATACTCTCCTGTCGTTACTACATTTATTATCGATTTTGCTGAGCTTTTATGCCATTGTTTTTATGTGACGGGACCTTTGAGCACATGTAAGGTGGTCAGCACAATAGACCATATATATCAAATCATGTAAATTATTTGCATGAATAAAGCATTTATCAAGTCTCTGGATTTAGAGAATGATTTATTTTGTCATTAGCATATTTTTTTATGTGCAGTATATGGACTTGGTATATTTTTGTCACTACACCATGATCAGATATAATGAATCTTTCACTCGCACACGACTTTATGAAATAAGGCATGACACTAACATCTATGCTTTCTCAAATAGAGTATTGTCCATCTAAGGTTATATCTATTTGCCTCTCATATCTCTCGGCAACTTCTAATATATGATCTAAAGAATAATAATATGGGACTATCATTCACTAGTTACTTTCTCATGACGGTCATTACCCCTACGACCTTGGGGACTTTTCGAGAATGCATCGACTTCTGTTGAGTTCTTTTCTTATCTAACTATAGCATAAAGATAAAAGTTTAAGTAGTCAAAAATATTCCTAAAATATAATTGGTCGGAGATAATATTCCTAATATGTGATTGGCAGGATGGTTGTTCTGTGACATTAGCCTTACATCACCTTTCTTAATTAAAGACAATATTGTATTTAAATAATTGGTTTTGTCTTTTATATGTTCTGAAAATTCTCCATCCCCAAAACAATGTCGTTTTGGAAGTTCTCTCTCCCCCCCGGGGAGTAAAATAATCTACGAGGATTTCCTCGAGGCTGTATCCAGTATACCCGGGGGCACGGTGCCCCCCTCCTATTTTTTGCACGAGGAGTCCTTATTGTATTTTTCATCAATCTTTTTATGATTTGCAAGTTTAGTCCTGTGATTTTTTTTCTCTCTCCTTTAAAAAATATCTCTAATCTTTAAATGACAATATCTCATAATCCGTAAAGAATTAGAGAACGTGTTATGCATAAAAATTATAGTACTCGTTGAGATCTATTCAATAAGATCCATATCCAATATTTTTTTCCAACTTAAAAATGATCAAATTTCTTTAGGCAGAATTAAGTTGGATATCCAGTACAAACAAGTTGGATATCCGGTACAAACAAGTTGGATAATCAGAATGAACACAGTGGATAACCAATTCAAACAATTTGGATAACCAACTTGTTCTAAATTGGTTATCCATTGTGTTCATGCTGATTATCTAATCAATTTGAACTGGTTATCCATTCTGTTTGTACTTGTTATCTAATTATATTTTTGACATTCACTCTTCAAAAAAAAAAAAAAAGAAAAATGATTGGATATTCTAAATTGGTTATCCATTGTGTTCATGCTGATTATCCAATCAATTTGAACTGGTTATCCATTCTGTTTGTACTTGTTATCCACTTATATTTTTGACATTCACTCTTCAAAAAAAAAAAAATGATTGGATAAGCATTGCAAACAATTTGGATAATCAATAGAAAATAATTGGATAATCAGTGCAACACGTTGGATAATTAGTACAAAAAAGTTTGACAATCATTTTCATAAAAGAGTAAGGAAAAAAAATACTGGATAACCACCACAAAGAAGTTGGATAATCAATATGAACACATTGGATATCCAGTTTAAGAAGATGGATAACCAACTTATTTTACATTTATATTGTTGTGTTCCTTATATCTTTTGATCCGTAAAGAATTATAACACGAATTATATATAAAATTTATAGTGCTCGATGAGATCTATCCGATAAGATCAATGTTGAATATTTTTTTTTAACTTTAAATGCATTTAAATTTTACGGGCAGAAATGAAGAAATGTTTTTTTCGTTTTTTTTAAAAAATGGTTATCCGTTGTGTTCCTACTGATTATCCAACCGGTTTGGGCTGATTATCCATTGTGTTTGTACTTGTTATCCAATCATATTTTTGACATTCACTCTTCAAAAAAAAAAAAAAGAAAGAAGAAATGATTGGATAAGCATTGCAAACAATTTGGATAATCAATAGAAAATAATTAGATAATCAGTGCAACACGTTGGATAATCAGTACAAAAAAGTTTGACAATCATTTTCATAAAAGAGCAAGGAAAAAAAATACTGGATAACCACCACAAAGAAGTTAGATAATCAATATGAACACATTGGATATCCAGTTTAAAAAGATGGATAACCAACTTATTTTACATTCCTATTGTTGTGTTCCTTGTATCTTTTGATTCATATAGAATTATAACACGAATTATATTTGAAATTTATAGTGCTCGATGAGATCTATTCGATAAGATCCATGTTGAATATTTTTTTTGAACTTCAAATGCATTTAAATTTTACGGGCAAAAATGAAGAAATGTGTTTTCCATTTTTATTTGAAAAATGGTTATCCGTTGTGTTCCTACTGATTATCCAACCGGTTTGAACTGATTATCCATTCTGTTCGTACTTGTTATCCAATCATATTTTTGACATTCACTCTTCAAAAAAAAAAAAAAAAAAATGATTGGATAACTATTGCAACCAATTTGGATAATCAATAGAAAATAATTGGATAATCAGTGCAACACGTTGGATAATCAGTACAAAAATATTTGACAATCATTTTCATAAAAGAGCAAGGAAAAAAAAATACTGAATAACCACCACAAAGAAGTTGGATAATCAATATGAACATATTGGATATCCAATTTAAAAAGATGGATATCCAGTACAAACAAGTGGGATATCCATTACAAACAAGTTTGATAGGCATACAAACCAAATGGGTGGATATCCAGTACAAAGAAGTTGGATAACCAGTTCAAACTGATTGGATAATCACCATGAACACAATGGATAACCAATTTAGAACAAGTTGGCTATCCATCTTGTAAAATTGGATATCACCTCTATTCTGTCCATCAGAATTAAGTCATTTTTAAGCCCGAAAAAAATATTCACTATCGATTTTGTTGGATAGATCTCGACGAGTACTATAAATTTCATATATAATTCGTTCACAAATTCTTCACGGATTGGGAGATATGCTCGTTGAAAGATTAGAGATGTTTTTTTGGAAGAGAGAGAAAAAATGACAGGGACTAAACTTTCAAAATATAGAAAGATTGATAAAAAAAAGTACAATAAGGACTAGAAATGTAAAAAATAGGAGGGGGTACACCGTGCCCCCGGGTATAATGGATAAATTGCCGTTTCCTCTCCCCCTCCCCTCCCCCCGGTTCGGTAAGAAATTGTAAATTCTAAAATAGGGGGAGTCTCCCCATAGTGTTTTTACAAAATCTGGCCAATGACCACAAAAAGATTAGATGGGTTACATAAGGAGAAATAAAACAAAGAGGGAAGTCATACACCCGCTCCCAGAATGATCTCTTGTGCCAGTTTACTTATAGCCTCACCAGTATTAGTTTTCTGAGCAGCAATAGTGTTGAAAATTGTTGCAGCAACCGAGGCCTCCACAGCGGCTTCTAGGGCCTTGTCCTCATCACCTTCTTTCCACGAATCACTTCCTCTTTGAAAATCTGTTGAGGCTTCTCCTTGGGACTTCTCAATTCATGGTGATTGACTCAGGTCTTTAGCGATGCCACCCAATAACCCCATCAAATCTTTTGGCTTTTGTAGGAGGTGTGCTTTCATGATCGCCAGAAAAGGAAATTGGGCCTCCTAATTTTGTGTCAACTCTTTCACCAGAATGATTGCATCTCTCCAAATGTATCTTCTTGAATGAGTTGGCTAGGAAACTTCTCCATGAGAGTATTCCTTTGATATAACCTCTTCTGGATAGCGAGGGTGGCTTGCTTTGATTCTCTCGACTAAAACCTTAGTTGGGAAAATCCTGAGTAAGAACACTACAAATCACTTGCATGAGTTTTTGTTCGAGATGTGAGAGTCCAGGTATGACTTAGTGTTGCATTCAGTGCATCATGTTCCTCCCTCAGAGCTGCCAACTTTCTCTCCCTGATAAGAATATCAACTCTTGTTTTTTTTAGGCATCCTCGAAATCTCATCTCTCTGCTCAAAGTTTCTTCAGCTCTGTTTTGATATCTTCAGTCATATTCCTGAAACCCATCAAAACTAAATGGAAATATTTTCATCATCCACTCAAATACATGAGAGAAGTTTAAACAAGCATCAGAGTTATGGTGGGTAACGTACTTGTTCGAGGAAAGTAGACTTAGTCATCCCAATAGCCTTTGGTTCGAAGGCTAGGAAAACTACCATAGGAGGTGATGTTTGTCAAAACCACCAAAATATTAACGTATTTAATACTTGTAGGGAGCAGTAAGAATGATCGATCCCACAGAGACGAGTGAATATCTATTAAATCTGATAAATGTATGAAACATAAATTAGCAGGACAAGCAATGACTTTCACGAGTTAGATGATGACTTAACAGAGTGATAAGAACCTCTGATCATCCTTCCTCTCTATATATTCATGTAATGGTTTTATTTACTACTTTTGCCATATGAATTATGATTGACCAGGCACTAATATATCTAATGGTCACTCTCGATATCCAAAAGGTGTCTTAGCATTAACAAACCAACTATATCTCTATGTTGATTTCAGATTATACTAAGCCATTAAGTACCTAAGCCTTTTATGATCACACATGCTAAGCAACTAAGTCTCCTTGTTGTTCAGAAGTAGCGGTTGTTATTCCCCCACTCATGGACTGGTTCAAGCGGTTCTAAACTATGTTCACTTTCTTAGGATTTCATAATATGCATGCACAATTAGTTAAGTGACCAATTTAATAAGAAGGTTGATTCAAACACTTAAACTAGGAACATTAAATCATATAGGAGCATTACCAAAACATTTCATGTGTAGAGAGTAGGGATTAGACCTTAGTTATGAGTTTAGCTACACATACTTAAACCCGTATATACAAGAACAATAAAATACAACATAGCCAACATCTATACAAGATTGAATATGAGCAACCGAATGAATAAGAACTCAGTGAGTGCAGGTTCTCTCTGAGGACTCCGGGAAGTCAGTCCGCCGCTTCCCCAAGTGACAGCTCCAGCTCTTCTTCTACAGCCACTCTGTTTCACTGTTTCTCAAGCTAACTTAGATCTTTCTCTCTCTAATTTTTTATGATCTTTTTTGCAGTAGATTGTCTTCTTATATAGAACTTTGATAATGGCACTTTTTGCTCTTTCAGTCTTCACTAAATCAAGGAGTCAATGTTTACTTTGTAGCTTTGGCCTTGATTAACTTTTTGAGGCAATACCTCCATGTCCTTCTTGTCTCTTAATCACCTGTTTGGGTAATTTTTTGCCCACAAAATCATCCCCATCAAATCATCACATTCTTCTTTCCTCTTCAGCTCTAGCACTTTCCACTTCAAATTATTAAACGTTATTTTTTCCGAATAAAAATCTTTTTATTATTTTTATCACATATACACCTATATTATTTTATTCAAAATTTAAACTATGTATCAAATATGTTTAAATTGATTTTATGTTGTACATCGTATTAATAACAAAAAAGTTGATTATCTTGTAAATTTATAAATTTTTAATTACAAATAGTTAATTTATGTTAATTGTTAAATCAATATACTTGTTTTTAATTTTTAATTAAAAATTTTAAAATACTATGGTTGACTATTACCAATACATAAATATCAAAGTTTTTTCAATTATTTTTTTAATAATTATATATTATTTATTACATTATAATGACGTCATCCGAGTCGACCGTCCAAGTCAAGACGAATCGACCCCTAAAATCCCTGATCCCTACTCTTGCCGAGTCGGTGTGTGAGTCAAGCCTGACAATACTGATTTGAATGTAACAAATAATGTACACAATCCAAAGGTGCTAACGTAAGGTTACTCATGATTATTAAAGAATCGAAGTAGTTTAAATTATGGGTTCTTCCGCTCTTGTGTCCAAAAAAAGCTAGTGACAATAATGAAAAATATAACAAGTACCACTCCCCTCTACAAGACAAAGCATGTAGTTTAATTACAGGGATAAAACTGAGCAAGGGTAACTTCTTGGTGAAGAATTTCTATAAAGGGGATCAGAAAGATCCCAATTAGTGTAAAAGGCATTAGTTATTTTAGTTCATTATCATGTTAATTTAATGTTTCCATTACACTGCAAATGACTATTTTATCCTTACTTTGGCTCTTCAACACTCATTTTTCGTGGAACCAAAAACCAATTTTGCAGCCTGCCCCCGTTCATCGCACAGAATATTCTGAAAAGTCCAAAATTCCAGATTCAAGTAATTCTTCATTTCTAATTTCTAGTTAGTGATCCTACTTTGAGTTCCACTTAAATTCATTTTATATGGGCTTAGTTCCTGTTATTCTAAACCAAAAAGAAAAATAAATACATCTGATTCTTTATTCTAATCTTGTGTTGGAACATTCCTATCAAATAAATGAGCCTAACAACTAAAACTTCTATTAACCTCTGATAAAAGGGACAAACCCAATGTTGCAAGTTGTAACTTTGCCCACCGCTGGTTCCGATGCCAAAGCGATCTCAATGAGCGCAAATGAAGGAACAACCTCTGGGACATGAAAAATTGGGTGGCGTGTTTCCTAATCAAAATCACAATTTGATGAAAATCATTTATTTGACCCATGATTGATTTGTAGAAAATAGTCAAATAAGAATATTATGCTTTTACAGTTGAGCAATCTAGGAAAAAAGCAAAATAATAAGATACAATGACAAAAAAGCTTGAATTGGGAGCATTTGGTAAAGGAAACGGTGGTAGAGATTTGAGAAGAGTCGAGAAAAGAATCTGTGGAATGAAGTGAAGCGTCAGGGATACGAAGGACAATCTAGTTTCTAGTCTTTTGCTAAGTGAAAGTATTGTAGAAGTATTTGATGGTAATAAAAGAAATTCATGCCCTTCATAATAAATTAAAATTTTCTCATGCCCTAAATCAAAATTTTCCCCTTAAGTATTATTATAAAAAAGACAAAATAATTTCTTATGCTGAATGCGAGCGTATCATGGCATTATGATTCCAATGTAGATCTTTTGAAGGTCTAAAGATCGAATTTTTATTCAGGGGGGTTTTAAGGGTGTGTCTAAAGCAGGCTATTGGCTCTTTCATTACCAAAAAAAAATAGTAATGACATACCTCCTCCTGGTGATCATACTTTCCTGCTTGACAACATGTATAATACAGACTCCAAGTCTCTGTCATTTGAAATTGTGACAATGTCATTTTTGGACACCAAGGTTGGAGTTTTTAACTGTACACATTTAGAATTAGTTCTGTGTGAGAGTAATAACGTAATTTGATATACTCCTTCCATCCCATAATTATTATCCACTTTGCCCAAAAAATTTTGTCCCAAAATTATTGTCCAATTTGACTTTTTATGGATCAAGTTACACATTTGTCCTTAGTAAAAAACATTATCCATAAAATCTTTGTGGTTAAACAATTACTTATGTGGGGGTATATTTGGTTGTTCGAGGTAAAATATAGTTAAGTTTGACTAAAAATAAAATCTTTTATTTTAGTAAAAGTGGATAATAATTATGGGACGGAGGGAGTACTATATTTTACTAGTAGGATTCTTCATCCTAAACAATCTAAGTGATAGCAAAGACTTCTTGAAGTCGTCAGAGGGCGCCTTTACTTACTCCTCTATTGAAGGACGATATCCAGGAACCTTCAACTTTAACTTTTATGGGGAAAAAAGAAGCCTGAAATAATATGATTTGATGACGAGGACTAAAAAATTCTTTGAAGAATGTGAAAGAGAAATAAATGGCCATTGACGACAAACATCATTAAAGATGCTACATTGTCAAAGTAAACGAAGACTAAAATACACTTCGATTTGGTAAAAAACATGTGGGCAGCCATGAAGAAAATCATACATTAATCTGAAGCCCAGAACAACCTCTGATGGCATCAGCGCAGCCATGATTTTATACTCTCGTGTCCTTGTTCTTATTCTGGCTGGATTGTTTCTGTGCTCTTCAACCTTAATAAACGCCCAACAATCTTCCGATTCGACTGCGAAACTTTCTACCTCATGGGTTAATTCACCTTTGCCGCTTGCCGGTGACTCAGGTCATACATTCAGCTCAATCCTAATGAGTATACAAAATCCAGAAATGTTTTTCTGTGGGTTCTACTGTAACTATATCGGCAATGTTAGTAAAGACTGCATTTTTGGAGTCCTCATATCCGGCGAACCTAGGATCGCTAACCTACAAGTACTATGGTCGACACAACTAGTATGGTCAGCTAACAGGAACAATCCTGTTCAGGTGAATGCAACATTGCAGCTCACCCAAGATGGAGACTTGATGCTGAAAGATTCAGATGGCACCCTAGTATGGTCTACCCAAACAGCAGGGAAATCAGTAGCCGGGATGAACTTGACGGAAAATGGAAATCTTCTGCTCTTTGGACGAAACAATGAGACCATTTGGCAATCGTTTGATCATCCAACAGATTCCTTACTACCAGGGCAGCAGTTGAAATTAGGCCGGAGGCTAACCGCCAGCGTTTCCGCATCAAATTGGAGTGAAGGTTTGTTGTATCTTTCGGTTGATAGTTCGGGGTTAGGTGCTTATGTAAACTCCGATCCACCTCAAAGATATCTTTTCTCTAGTTTTGATGAGATCAGATCAGTTTTTTCAAGGTTCGGTTTCATTACCAATGCAAGCTTTCAAAGCTTCCATTACGCACCTTTAGTAGCGGCATTCATGAAGCTGGGGCCAAATGGTGACTTGAAGTTATTTACGCTAAATAAATTTCTGAATGGTTGGGCGGAAGGTGTCGATCTCTTAAGCTTCGATTCAGCCTGCGGCCGACCCCTGGTTTGCGGAAAGTATGGTGTGTGTTCGGATGGTGGGCAGTGTAGTTGTCCTGACACAAGTTCTCAGGGAGACTTTTTCAGAGAAACGACTTTTCGGCATCCGAATCTTGGGTGTTCTTTAGTCACACCAATTTCTTGTGATCACTCCAAATTTCATAGTCTTATTGAGCTGAACAACACATATTACTTTGCATTCCACTCATACAAAGAGAATAACCTAGTGGAGGACTGCAAAAATCTT
This sequence comes from Oldenlandia corymbosa var. corymbosa, assembly GCA_949775105.1. Lineage (NCBI taxonomy): Eukaryota > Viridiplantae > Streptophyta > Magnoliopsida > Gentianales > Rubiaceae > Oldenlandia > Oldenlandia corymbosa. The sequence goes on along the minus strand of OX459118.1, from coordinate 11,803,443 downwards.
TGTCTGAGAAATTGCTCGTGCAAAGCAGCACTTTTTGTTAAAGATTATAAGAGCAATCGATCAAGAAAAGGCAGCTGTTCATTAATAGATGAAGTCTTTTCTATTGCTGACAATGAAAATTCAGTGGCATCGCCGTCCAACACTACTCTTTATGTTAAGGTGCAACATCCTTATGGGAACGTGCCAAGTCCTTCTGCGCAACGCCGCCCTAATGCAAAGGCCTCGCGGCATAAACTAACTGTATTTGCATCTGTAATTTCAGCCGTCCTTGGAGTTTTCTGTGTGATTGGTTTTTGCCTTGTTTTTTGGAGGAAACGACACAAGAACATCGACGATGATATTCTAGACCACGTACCCGGAATGCCTACAAGATTCTCTTACACAAACTTGAAAGGCACAACTCAGGATTTTGCTGATAAACTCGGGGAAGGAGGCTTTGGATCTGTATATGCGGGGACACTAAGCGATGGAACAAAAGTAGCAGTCAAGTGTCTTGATGGTTTAGCAAAAGTGAAGGATTCTTTTCTTGTGGAAGTAAAGGCAATTGGCAGAATTGACCATGCTAATTTGGTGAAGCTAATCGGATTTTGTTTAGAGAAATCACACAGGCTTCTTGTGTATGAATACATGGCCAACAAATCCCTGGACGGATGGATCTTTCCTGGGAAAGGAGAAAACCATTGTCTTCCATGGCAAACAAGGAGGAACATCATCACAGATGTAGCAAAGGGATTAGCCTACCTCCACGAAGAATGTAGTCAGAAAATAATTCACTTGGACATCAAACCACAAAACATCCTCCTTGACCAACACTTCAATGCCAAAATTTCAGATTTTGGACTATCAAAGCTGATTGAAAAGGATCAAAGCCGAGTCATCACTACGGTGAGAGGAACACCTGGATATTTGGCTCCTGAATGGCTCAGTTCATCCATCACCGAAAAGGTAGACGTTTACAGCTTCGGCATAGTAATGCTAGAGATCATTTGTGGAAGGAAGAATGTGGATTGGTCTAGGAGTGAGGAAGACAGACACTTGCTAGCAGTCTTTAAGGGAAAAGCCGAAGAAGGAAAACTCGAAGAATTGGTGGATGGGAGAAGCGAAGACATGCATGATAACATTGAGGAAGCTGTGGAGATGATGAAGATTGCGGCATGGTGTCTGCAAGGCGATTTCACCAAAAGGCCTTCAATGTCCTTAGTGGTTAAGGTGTTAGAGGGATTAGCTGCAGCTGAAACCAATCTTAGCTATGATTTCTTTAATCCGACAGTAGTTTCAAGAATGGCAGCTCACTGTGATCCAAGGGGTGGAGTTGATCATGGCGATTCTACTATAATGTTGCCTTCATCATTGTCCGGACCAAGATAGATCAAAATCCCCTCTATCTCAATTCTACTTAAAATTCCTATAGTTGATCAACTTGCATCATCATTTTCTGATGTTCGTAAATTCAAGTATTTACAAGACCATTGTAGTGAGGGCACCCACGCATCAATTTACTAAAGCTTGTAATGATGGCCTCCTTTTTGAAGGAAAAGTGAAGTTTCCAAATACAAGAATACTTACTTGAAGTTGTCTGAAAGTTTGAGGACCCATAAAAAAATAAAAATATTAAGAAAAACCATTAAAAAAGCGGAAGCAAAATTTTTTAATCCTCCGAATTTGTTAATGTTACATGTCTTTCTCAAAACTTCGTTTTTTTCCTCCACAAAAGTCTAACATTGAAAATGATCTTCGCCATGAGTAATGTAGTGGATATACTTACGCTTTTCTTTTTCTTTTTTCTTCCCCCTTTTTGGACCGCGGTGGATATTTTACTTTATAGCGCGTTATCCTCTCTCAAAGGCATGAGAATGATGACTCTTCGTCGCTTGCTTGACTATTGGAAAAATTATTAGGTGCAGTAGTTGTATCATGGATTTAGTGCAGTAAATACTAACATTCTCCTATTTTGGTTGTATAACTTCCGTAGAAATTATCGTTTTTCCTCCAAAATTACTACTTTACTTCTATTATTGTGTCTGGCTGCACAATTCTACATGGTACAGCAGTTGCACTGAATAATTTTTCTGACTATCGACTGAATGCAAGAATGGTGTAATTTGGGTCATCAAACTAAAAAACATAGTTATGAGTCAAACTGGTCTAAAGATACTTTTACGGCATAAACAAATTTGTCATAATGTATTTCGTACATCAAAGAATTCTTCCAAACTTTGTTGTTCTTTTTGTTTTTGCTAGTAACTTGTGAACACGCAATTAAAGCATCATTAACATGATTGCTAATCATAGCAATTGTTATTCTAAAATTTAAACTTCTACCATTGTAAAATAAATTACTTCTAACTTTTAATTTCCCATAAAATATCATGATCATAGTTTATTAGAAAATTTTCTAAAAGAAAATCATGCATGTAAGTATGTCTATTCATATACTGTGCGTCATTCCACGTTCCAAAAAGACATGCAATATCTTATGTTGCCTAAAGAAAAGGGTACATCTAGATGGATATAAAACAAATCTTATTTCTTTAAAGAATCTGCAAAAGGAATAAAAAAAAGTCTATAACATAAAAATGAACAGTTGAGATTTTCTTGTGTCTCAAGAACCGGTGTAATAGGACATATAAAACTAAATTGCGTAGAATAATATTAAATAATATATATATATATACACATATATATATATATAATGAAGTCTAGGCACATTTTAAGAAAAGTATCCCACAACAAAGATAGTAATAGCCCTTATTTATTGTAACGAGTTAAATAATCTCCAAGTAAAGAAAGAAAATTTTAGAGGCCGATTTGATTCCAAAAAATACGGAGAAAGGAAAAAGTAGTTGAATCTTCGTGGCAATCTAATACACCGAAGAAATTAAATCCGACAATTTAAAGGTCTAAGGATCAAATTTATATTTATGGAGGAACGAGCATTTTATGGGTGTTTAAAGCTACCTATTGCCTCTTATTATGTCTTAATGATACTTCCAAGCGAGGGTTTATGGGTGATTTGTTGAAGTCGTTTTGTTTTTTTTCCTATGTCGGTATCGTGAGACATTTTGTATCAATATATAAGTTTTGTAGATTACTTTTCTCATTGCCAATTGATTTTGAACTGTAATTCTATGAGCTTCTATATCAGTGACTGAACCAGCCTCCATCATTCGCAGGGTTAACTTGAATATTTTTCTGAAAAATATATAAAAAGTCTAAGATATTTTTTAAAAAAATTTGCCGACCGCAGGGTTGACCGACCCCCCTCCCCCAAGTCCATCCCTGTTCTATATGATATCAGAACAAGCTCAACCTGTAATAAATTTTAGTCAGTCATCTTATTCCGCGGTCCATAATATTATCCCGCGGTTATTTTCCTGATCCAACAGTGTATCTAGCGATTTTAGTTCAATCTCGTTGGACATTTGTATTAATATATAAACTATCTTAGATACTCCACTCATAATAAATTGGTTTTGACGTAAAACTCCATGGTCTTCTATAATACTTTCTTGTTTGGCAACATGGATTTGTGAATGAGAAATACAAGTTTCCTCGAACGATATTTATAGAATAGACACATATATAAAACAGACTAAAAGTCTCCCTCACTTGAAATTTTAACAATGTCATTTTGGAAGACGAAGGTTGGAGTTTTAACCTTGTACTTTTTAGATTCATTCTACATCAGAATATTTGCCTAGTTAGTTGTATATTGTACTATTTATATATAAAACATACAATAGCTCTATTTATTTCATTTTTTACAGGATTTTTTTAAGAATTTTTTAATAACTGTCTCATCCTATTATATGTTTTTTACATTTTTAATATAATTTTTTATATTTCCAATAGAAAAATTATAAAAAACGCACACTAAAAAAACGATAAGTGATATCAAAGACTTTTTAATAGTAGAAGTGGACAGTTTTTGTGTGGTGAAAATGATTGAGAATACGGATTTCATTGGCACTCATGGGAGCTTGGTTCAAGCTATTTGTGATTTGGCTAGTCAAAATTGGACTCTACGAATTAATTATATTTTTAGGTAGTCGAATTTTGCAGTAAATTATTTGGCATATTTAGCAAATAGTTACCCGGTACATTTGCATTGGGTGGATAACCCGCCTTCTGGTGTAAAATCATAGTTAGAGCACAATGTAATCGGCGTCTCCCATTCGTTAAATGTTTTAATTTAAGTTTGTCATGTCATAACCTCCTTCTTTGTAAAAAAAAAAAAGACATTTTGAAGTCAAGTAGGCGCGCTTACTCCACTGCTGAGGGATGTCAGTTCAACTTTAACTTTTATTGAAAAAAAGAAAAGAAGCCTAAATTAATATGATTTGATGACAAGGAATAAAAAATTCTTTGAAGCTAGGAAAATGTGGAAAAGTAATACTCCCTCCATTCCAAAATAAGTGTCATTTTAAAGTTTGCACATAGTTTAAAAAAACATTAAATAAAGTAATTAAATTACTAGAATATCCTCAACCAACCCCATTAAAATAAATGTTCCCCAGTAATATTATTTCTTTTGAGGACATGTTTGGAAATTTTTGACAAAAAATACATTGAAATCTGAAAACGACACTTATTTTGGAATTTCTCCATTTTGGCAAAACGACACTTATTTTGGAATGGAGGGAGTACTCCATTTTAAAATGTAGATCGTTTTAGGCTTGGAGAAATATTTAAAAAATTTAGGTCATTTTAGAATTTCTAGACAAATTAAAGACTAATTTATCAATTTTGTCCTAATAAATAATGCTAACCACTTTTCATCTAATATTGATTTTAATTCAAAAATAATTAATGATGGATAAAATAGAAATTTAACACAAAAATTAATTATTAAATGATTGTCTTCTTAGTTTATATTTAGAGTCTAAAGTGACCTACATTTTGAAATAGAGGGAGTAAATGGCCATTAACGACATCATTAAAGGTGCTACATTGTCAAAGTAAACGAAGACTAAAATGCACTAATTCCGATTTGAGTAAAAAAAAAAAAAACATGTGTGCCTTTTTTCTTTTCTTCTTTTTTTTTGTTTTTTCCTTTTCTTTTCTGTTTCCTTCTGGAAGGAACTGATACATCAATCTCAGAGGCCCAGAACATCCACTGATGGTATCAAGCGACATGATTTCGTCGACGGGGCCAAAAATATACTATCATGTCCTTGTTCTTCTTCTGGCTGCATTGTTTCTGTGCTCTTCTACCTTGATAAACGCCCAACAACCTTACAATTCGACGGCGAAACTTTCTACTTCATGGATTAATTCTCCTTCGATTTTTGCCAATGACTCAGATCATACATTCAGCCCAATCCTAATGAGAGGACATGATTACCCAGCATTTTTCTGTGGGTTCTACTGTAATTATATCGGCAATATTAGTGATTCTAAAGACTGCGTTTTCGGAGTCATCTTTACAAATGGACCCAACCCTTTCATCCGTTACCCACAACTAGTATGGTCAGCTAACAGGAACCATCCTGTTCAAGTCAATGCAACATTGCAGCTCACCCAAGATGGAGACCTGATCGTGGCCAATTCAGACGGTACCCTGGTATGGTCTAGCCAAACAGCTGGGAAGTCCGTTGCCGGGATGAACTTGACCGTAGATGGAAATCTAGTGCTCTTTGGCCGAAACAATGAGACCATTTGGCAATCTTTTGATCATCCAACTGATTGCTTGCTTCCAGGGCAGAGTTTGAAATCAGGTCAGAGGCTGACAGCCAGCGTTTCAGCCTCGAATTGGAGCGAAGGTTTGTTATATATTTCTGTAGATAGTTCGGGGCTGGGCGCTTATGTAAACTCCAATCCACCTCAAAGGTATCTCTTTTCTAGTTTTGATCGACTCGCATCAGATTCTTCAAGCTTCTACTACATCAACAACGCAAGCTTTCAGAGCATCGGTTATGCTGCTTCAGCATCAGCGGAAGCTCAATTCATGAAGTTGGGGCCTGAAGGGGACTTGATGTTATTTCAGCAAGGTAATGGTATGACAGGTGTTGAGGATATCTTAGACTTCAATTCACCTTGCGGCCAACCTCTGGTTTGCGGGGAGTATGGTATCTGTTCAGGTTTGGGGCAATGTGGTTGTCCCAAAAAGACAAGTGCTCAGCGGGACTTTTTCAGACAAACGAATTCTCGGCAACCAAATCTTGGATGTTCATTAGTCAGACCAATTTCTTGTGATCACCCCGAATCTCATAGTCTTGTTCAGCTGGAAAACACATATTACTTTGCATTCCAGTCATACCAAGAGAATACATTAGTGGAGGACTGCAAAAAACTTTGTCTGAGAAATTGCTCTTGCAAAGCAGCTCTTTTTGTTAAAGATCCTAAGAGCAATGGATCAAGAAAAGGCAGTTGTTTGTTAGTTGATGAAGTCTTTTCTATTGCTGACAATGAAAATTCAGTGGCACCACCGTACAACACTACTCTTTATGTTAAGGTACAAGGTCCCTATGTGAACGTGAAAAGTCCTACTGCGCAACACCCTAATGCAAAGGCTTCGAGGCATAGAGTAACTATATTGGCATCTGTCATTTCAGCTATCCTCGGAGTTTTCTGTGTGATTGGTTCTTGCCTTGTTTTTTTGAGGAAACGACACAAGAACATGGATGATAATTTTCTAGACCATGTACCAGGAATGCCTACAAGATTCTCTTACACGAACTTGAAAGGCACAACTCAGGATTTTGCTGATAAACTGGGGGAAGGAGGCTTTGGATCTGTTTATGCAGGGACACTAACCGATGGAACAAAAGTAGCAGTCAAGTGTCTCGATGGTGTAGCAAAAGTGAAGGATTCTTTTCTTGTTGAAGTAAAGGCAATTGGCAGAATTGACCATGTTAATTTGGCGAAACTAATTGGATTTTGTTTTGAGAAATCACACAGGCTTCTTGTTTATGAATACATGGCCAACAAATCCCTGGACGGATGGATCTTTCCTGGAAAACAAGAAAACCATTGTCTTCCATGGAAAACGAGGAAGAACATCATCAAAGATGTAGCAAAAGGATTAGGCTACCTTCACGAAGAATGTAGTCAGAAAATAATTCACTTGGACATCAAACCACAAAACATCCTCCTTGACCAACAATTCAATGCCAAAATTTCAGATTTTGGGCTCTCCAAGCTGATCGAAAAGGATCAAAGCAGAGTCATCACTACGATGAGAGGAACACCGGGATATTTGGCTCCTGAATGGCTGAGTTCTGCAATCACCGAAAAGGTGGATGTTTACAGCTTCGGTGTAGTAATGCTAGAGATCATTTGTGGGAGGAAGAATGTGGATTGGTCTAGGAGTGAGGAAGACAGACACTTGCTAGCAGTCTTCAAGGGAAAAGCCGAAGATGGAAAACTCGAGGAATTGGTGGATCAGAGAAGCGAAGACATGCATGATAACATTGAAGAGGTTGTGAAGATGATGAAGATTGCAGCATGGTGTTTGCAGGGTGATTTCACCAAAAGGCCTTCAATGTCCTTAGTAGTTAAGGTACTAGAGGGATTAGTTGCTGCTGAAACCAATCTTAGCTACGACTTCCTGAATCCAACAGTAGTTTCAAGAATGGCAGCTGGTGATCCAAGGGGTGGATTTGCTCAAGGTGGTTCAACTACAATGTCGCCTTCATCATTGTCAGGACCAAGATAGTTCAATATCCCTCCATCTCAATTCATCTATTAATGATGTCATAAGTTAGTTATTCAACTTGGCCATCTTTCATCATTGTTGATTGTTGTATTTGTATATGCAAAAATAGTTTCCAGTTTATAGTATCTTTGTAATTTGACTTCCTTTCCTGACGCAAGACTAATTAAAGGGGATGAGAAGACTATAGATAATAGACACATTTTTTATCCCTTACAAATACTAGTTTCCTTTTTCCCCTATCATTTTTTTTTTAAAAAAAATCTTTTATCCAACAAAATGAACCTTTAACAAAGAAACGTCACTATTTGGCAAGGCTGCTGTAAGCCTGTTTTGAGCTAATACAAAAAGAATATTGTGAAATTCTACTTTAAATAATGAAAAACAGCCCTCAAAAATACAAAATCATCCCCATCATCTGAAGCAAAATGTTGGATTCTTATGCTGTCCTACTCGGCCGCAATTAAGCAGCCTTTCCCTTCCGGCCTTCCACTTTGATTTAAATGTAACCCAACAGAAAGCCAAGAAGCCATACATACTGCGTCATCTGTTGAGACCCGCAAAGAGCTGAAGATGTCAAACAATCTTCCATTCGAAGTGTGGTTTGAAATCTTCAACATGCTTCCGATTAAAACCCTTCTCCAAATAAGGTCAGTGTGTAAGCTTTTCAATTCGGTTATTTCCAGCCCCACTTTCATTTCAGCCCATGTCAAAAAAACCCAGCAACAATCGTCTTCTTGTTCCCTTTTGCTCCGATATTTCAATGAGAAAAGGCACACTAAGGAACGTTACTTACTCTTGAGTGACTGTTTTAATGATAGCAAGGAGTCAATTATTGATGATCCCAGTTGTAAAGAATTAAACTTTCCATTAAGAACTAGTTATAATAGCCAATTTAGGATTGTGGGTTCTTGTAATGGATTAGTGTGCTTGAGCGATGACTATGATTTTGATGATTCTGGGATTATTTTGTGGAACCCTTTGATTAGAAGGTTCTTGAATTTGCCTCAACCACGGGTTACTCAAAGGATTTATGGTTCCTATATGTATGTCCTTGGATTTGGTTATGATGAGAAGAGCAACGATTATAAGGTGGTTAGGATAGCGTATATTAAGGGTCGAAATGGGCGCGATTTGATCCCCCCTGAAGTGGAATTGTATAGGCTTAGTTATAGGTCTTGGAGGAGTTTTAAGACCGGTGCTCCTCCTTATGGGATTTATGGTGGTACTTGGTCGCAGGTGTTTGTAAATGGAGCTGTGCATTGGGTTGGATATGATCCCTGTGTGGATAGGGGCAATGAGAAATGTGCGTTGATTGTATCTTTTGACATGAGTGATGAGGTTTTCCGTGAGGTGGGGATACCTGATTGTTTAGAGCAATCTGGTTGGGATTTACATCTGAGAGTTATTAGAGGTAAGCTGGCATTGTTGCAAAATAACTGTAGCGTGCATGCGCGTAGTTGTTGCGTATGGGTTATGCAAGACTATGGAGTCGTTCAGTCATGGATGAAACTTTATAGCATTGATCTGAGGGGAGGGTTGCGACAGCTGGTTGGTTTTCTGAGTGAAAGTCAAATTCTTGGTGCTACTGTCCGTGGGAAGTTGCTTTCTTATGATCCCATCACCCTCAGGGTGAAGAATCTTGGACTTCGAGGCTCCACAGATGCATTTCACTTGGAAAGTTACGTTGAGAGCTTGGTTTTACTTGATGTTGAAAGTGCAAATTCCACAACAGATTTTGCTGCCTCTCAAGATGGAAAAAAAGAAGCGAGGTGTTCTGATGGGAGCAGAACCACTACTAGGCAAGATTATCCTTTCTTATATTGGTCACCTCGTTGAAGCATATGCATTTCCATGCATATTAGAATAAGTGATATATACGTATCCTTTGTTTTCTCTCTCGAGTCCAATTAATGGTTTGCTGGAGCCTCCACAAAATACGAGAGGACAAAAAAAAAAAAAAGAAATGAAACTTGGGAAGCGACAAATTTGATATTATTATCATATCTATGTCTATTGTACATTCATTAATTTTACATGTCATCTGACTTCATTGTCCTCACTTAAACCGTGTGGACAATGAACTGCTGAACTGCTGGATGATTGATCTGCATATCTGCATCCCCTTTGCTTTTATGTGTCGCCTTCGTTGTCCCTTTGTCTTTATGTTTTGTCAGACTTCATTGTCCCTACTTGAACTGTGAGATAAATGAACTGCTGGACTGCTAGATGATCTGATCTGCATGTTTCCATTCCTTTTGATTCCATTTATTAAAACGAGGATAAATTTCGAAATGGACTTGGACTGGGAAGTGTTGTACTTTAATGTTTTGCCTTTTACAACTTGGTTTTTCGTACAAGTTGGTTTGTCATCAATGATAGCTTCTTTATAAAAACATGTATTTGTTATTAAAGTAATGTTTTAAATGATGTTTAACTTCTTCTACCGTTTACTTTTATATATTAACATCTATATGTAACCGTTAGGGATTATAGAAGTCAGATTATGCTAAATGGAAGGAGATAGTTTTGGGATTTCGACCGATTTTTAACTGCTAGGAACAATTAAACCTTTACAACTAGATGGATTCGATTAAATAGGTCGTGCCTCACCATCATCTTTTACAGGTTTAATATCTTACTAAATTGACTATTGAGTACATTACGACATCTCCTGAAAGATGATTTATGAACAAATGTTCTACTTCGCTTGATCTTTTAGCTATTAAATTTGTCTCCCCTAGGTCATGCTTTGTGGTCTTGAAGCCTGAACTGCTGTAGGTAATTCTGGATGCATACGCTATTACAATTATGCTTTTGTTGAACAAAATCTAAAGGTTCTATTTGATGTATTTTCTGTCGTGGAAAAAGTTAAGAGCTGGGTGGTCTTGTATCTGTAATGCTTAGTTATATTTCATGTTTTCTGGGGTATCAGTGTCCAGTGTGACAGTCTAAACTTATTGCCTTCTTGGTGCAGGCATACTGAATCTGAGCATGTCAGGGAGGGGGTCCTGAAAAGTTCTCGAGTTAGAATAGATGAAGATAGTTTCTCAAAATACTTATGCAATACTGATGATGAAAATTGTGAAGAATTGGAGAACAAACTGGTTATCGTGGATAACCATGATGGATGGGAGAAAAATTGGTGAACGCCGTGGAGAGATTGGCGATGAGATTATTGGTTCTGGTGGTTTCAAGATTGATTGCTCAGTGATTGAAGCGGCATTTTGGCGTAGAATTACTGAATGATCAAAGCTCTGACTGGTCCTACTCATTGCTATTTAGTAGTATTTGATAATACGGAACCCATATAAGTGTTTTCTATATCAAACAGAAATCGTATGTGCATTGGATTCTTACTGATGCAGCAAAAACTTGGTTTATCAGTAATCATTCTGAAATTTAGTGACTTAGTTTTTATCGCATTTGTTGGAATTTCAGATGATCACAACAGCAAGAAGACATCATTTCACACTACTGAGCTAAAAACTAGAAAGACCAAGTATAAAAAGGTCACCATCACTTTGCCTTACACGCTCAAATACTTCCATCTTACATTAACAAGTTCATTCCATGTGGACTTTTCAAACTTGAGAACCGTTCCTTTCCTTAGAACTATAACCCGGTTGAGAGCCATTATTACTAGGATTGAAATTCACCAGAGGAAAACCATGAGTATTCTGATACTGCTCATTTCATGTGTGCTACTTGCTCTTCTATACTTGGCATGGCGGATGCTGAATTCGATATGGTTGAGGCCAAAGAAGCTGGAGAAGTGTCTCAGAGCACAAGGCCTTCAAGGGAATTCCTACAAATTGTTGTATGGAGATTTCAAGGAATTGGTTATGATGATTGAAGAAGCCGTGTCCAAACCGATCAACCTTTCTGATGATATCGTGCCTCGTGTTTTGCCTTTGTTAGTAAAAAACATCAAGAAGTATGGTATGATATGATTATTCATATTCTGCAAGTTATTTACTTTCTGTATGTGATGCATTATTTTCGAGTAGTTCCCTTTGAATTTATTGATGTTATTTACATGTATGAATTTCAGGTAAGAATTGCTTTATGTGGTTTGGTCCCAATCCTGCTGTCATCATCTTAGACCCTGAACATGTGAGGGAGATCTTTCAGAAGTATACCCTCTATGGAAAAAACTTTTTTCATCCGCTTGGCAAATACCTGTTACAAGGACTAGTAGCAACTGAGGGCGATAAATGGGCAAAACATCGCAAATTAATCAACCCTGCTTTCCATCAAGAGAAGCTGAAGGTTTCATTTTACCTTCCATTCAATAAAATCTCATTCCATTTCTTTAGGTTCAGATCTTCAATGTACTGGGGGTGGAAAATGTGTAGGAGTTAGAGTATTTTAATGCCTACAAAGGAATATTTGTATGCTGATGTTATCTCTTTTATGTTAACTCTAGAACTAATCAGGTCTAGTTCTTCTTGGTTCCCATGAACAGCTTATGCTCCCAGCTTTTCATTTATGTGCCAGTGACATGTTGAGCAAATGGGAAGAAAGTGTTACACAGAACGGATCCTGCGAACGTGATGTGTGGCCAGATCTTCAAACTTTAACGACCGATGCAATTTCCCGTACAGCATTTGGTAGCAATCATGAAAAGGGGAGAAAAATGTTTGAACTTCAAACAGAACAGGCTGATCTTGTTATGAAAGCAGTGAGATCATTTTATTTCCCTGGATCAAGGTAAACTAATTCCTTTTATTTTTGGCTTGGTCATGAAATTAAAGGAGTTCATATTCTAATTCGTGAGGTACAGCTTTTTGCCAACTAAGAGGATGAGAAGGATAAAGGGTATCCAAAGGGAAGTTTATGCTACAGTTGGAGAAATGATCGATAAGAGAGTGAAAGCAATGAAAGCAGGGGAGGCCACTAATGATGACTTGTTGAACATACTTTTGAAATCTAATTTACAGGAGATTGAATTGCGAGGTGACAAAAGTTTCGGCATGAGTATCGAAGATGTTATTGAAGAATGCAAACTCTTTTATTTTGCTGGGCAGGAGACCACTTCATCATTGCTTGTATGGACGCTAGTTTTACTTAGCCGGCATCAAGAGTGGCAATTGCGGGCTAGAGAAGAAGTGTTTCAAGTGTTTGGAAGAAATGACCCAAATTTTGAAGGTCTTAATCACCTTAAAATTGTAAGTTCTGACATGCCATGAAATTTACTCCTTTTGGCACAGTTAATTTAAGATACCATTATATCTGGAGCTTTATAGTTATAACTGTGACGTGCCATGAAATTTACTTCTTTTGGCACAGTTAATTTAAGATTCTATTATTTCTGGAGCTTTATAGTTATCCCTGTAACACACGAGGCATTTCTTTTTGCAGCTGACAATGATTTTCAATGAGGTTCTAAGACTTTACAGTCCTCTGGCTTCCATGGAACGGAAAGTTCAACAAGAAACTAAAATCGGAAATTTATTGTTGCCAGAAGGGGTTTTAGTAGCCGTGCCAGTTATGCTACTTCACCGCGACCCAAACCTCTGGGGTGATGATGCAAAAGAGTTCAAACCTGAGAGATTTAGTGAAGGAGTCTCTAGTGCAACAAAGGGTCAAGTTTCATTCTTGCCATTTGGCTGGGGACCTCGAATATGTATTGGACAGAACTTTGCTATGATGGAAGCCAAATTGGTCATGGCGATGATTCTTCAACGATACTCTTTTGATCTTTCTCCATCATACGCTCATGCTCCTTACACCATTGTCACACTGCAACCTCAACATGGTGCTCACTTAGTTTTGCATAAGTTATAGGATGCCAAAAGTTTCTATCCAAACTATTTAAGTATTGGAATCTTCACTCTGGAAGAATACATCTACACTATCATTCTGGTGTTCCAACTGAAATTTTACTTAATGTAGCGTATGCTACGTTGAATAATCAAAAAATGTTGTTCTTATTCTTTTCTTTCCCTGTTTTTTAAGGTTCTTTACACACACATTTTGCCTGCTGTTCTTTAATCATTAAAGCAGTCTCTAAGTTGTTCAGCAAATATTTCTAAAATACAAATAAAAAAAACATTGCCTTTTCATGGAACCAAATAAAAGATGAATAAGTAGTGAAAGACCCGCAGCAAGCTACAATCTGTGGATGACAAGTCGAGCACCATATTGAGGTTGGAGGGTTGTAATTATGTGCGGAGCATGAACATATGATGGGGAAAGCTCAAACGAAAATCGTTGAAGCATCATTGACAGGGCTAGTTTGGCCTCTAACAAAGCAAAATGCTGCCCGATACAGTTCCTAGGTCCCCAACCAAATGGGAAAAATGGAGTCCGGCCCTTGATCGCTCTTGAAGGCCCTTTCGCAAATCTCTCTGGCTGGAATTGTTTTGCATCTTCACCCCATATTCCGCTATCATGATGCAGCAAGATGATAGGTAACCATACCATCACCCCAGCTGGCAATTCGAACTTTCCTACTCTAATATTTTTGGTGACTCTTCGGTTGAGAGCAACTGCCGGTGGATACAATCTTAGAACCTCATTCAAGATCATAGTCACCTGTCAAAAATGAAATGTAAAACTCTGCATTTCAAAAATTAATAGGAAAACAGGAATCCAGGAGACATCATTAAAATAAAACCTGAAAAAAACTGGTACGTACCACTTTGAGGTGATGAAGCCCATCAAAATCCGGCTTGTTTCTTCTCCCGAAAACTTGCAGAATCTCTTCTCGAGCTTTTGATTGCCAGTCTTGATGCTCACTGAGCAGAATCAATGTCCATACAAGCATTGTTGAAGTGCTTTCTTGCCCGGCGAAATAGAAGAGCTTGCACTCATCAATTACATCTTCAAAGCTCATTCCAAATCTCTTGTGGCCATGTTGTTCAATCTCTTTGAAATTAGACTGCAACAGGATTTCCAAAAGATCCTCATTGCTGGTTTTTCCAGCCTTCATCGCCTTCACTCGTTTGTCAATAATGTCTCTAATTCTTGTTCGAATTTCATTCTCAATCTCCTTCATTCTTTTATTTCTCTTTGTTGGCAAGAACCTGGAGATACAAATGAAAAATGTTGGACGTAAAACCACTAAATCAGATCATCAATGCATGTATGGATCTGTCTGCTAAAAAATATTTCATAGACAATGACACATAAAGCCAGCGGCGTACCTCCACCCGGGGAGGTAAACTGATCTCATGGCCTTGGCAGCATATCTTGCCTGTTCTAATTGGAGCTCAAATATTCTTCTTCCTTCCTCATAGTTGCTACCAAATGCAGTACGAGAAATGGAATCTCCACTTAATGTTTGAAGATAAGGCCAAACATCCAATTCACATGATGTTCTTCCTAAAACTTTTGATTCCCACTTGCTCAACATCTCGCTTGTACTCGAATGAAAAGCTGGTACCATATGCTTCCAGTGGTTAATCAAGAAATGAGGGAGAAAAAAAGGACAAAACCTTGTCAGTGTTGTTTCATACATATAAAGTTCTGTGTCTCAAATCAAATTTTAAAGTACTGAAATCCAAGTATAGAGCAGAATCAAGTGATACCTTCAGCTTCTGCAAATGGAAAGCAGGATTGAGAATCTTTCGATGTTTCGCCCATTTATCTCCCTCGGAGAGTATTAGCCCTTTTGCCAGCAATTTCCCAAGTGGATGAGGATGAGGTTTCTTGAAGATATCAGTCTTGATCAGGATTTCTCTTACAAGTTGAGCGTCTAATATTATCACTGAAGGATTTACCCCAAGCCATACAAAACAACTCGAACCTGCACTTTGAATCCCAACAGATAAAAATCAAAGAGCAAATATAAAAGCACAAGCAGAAATCTTAGAAAACTGAAAATAGCCAATCTTTTCAAATCATCATAATCAGGCATTAATACCATATTTCTTGACGGTTTCAATGTGGAAAGGTATGACTCGCGGCACGATGTCATCCAAGAGATGGATAGGCTTCAATTTAGCTTCTTTAAGCATCATGTCAATGTCATTGAAGTCTCCATATATTGGTCTATAGGAATTTCCACGAAGACCCTGTGTTCTAAGGCATTTCTCTAGCTTTCTTGGCTTATAAAACCAGAAGTAAAACACTTTACATGCACATATGAGAATGGCCGCAGCGCAAGAAAACACTATCATGCTGTGCATGTTTTGTTCTGTGATTTCATCCTATTTCAGATTAAAACACTCTGAACCCATGTAACTTCACTACTATAGACACTTAAAAAAGGAGGAGATCAACCTATTAATTTATTAGATTCTGTTGGATTGTGAAGTAGAAAACGCTGGAATTTGAGAATAAAAAGAGAGAAAAGCTTTTTGTTAATGATTTTTTTAATATATAGATATTGGTTTAATGGCTTACAAAGAAGCAGTTTCCAATACCTCAACAAACATTACAATATCAATAAGAGCCAACTAGCACTAAGCTTTTTGTATCCATTCACTGAAAGCAACCACAAGAAAATCCCATCACTCCACACTTTTTGCCACTTTTAGACCAAATTTCGCATCAAAGTTCAATTATGCTTCTTATAACAGCTAATGAAAAGGAAGAATATTGCACGGATGCACGACAATGGAAAAAGACATCCTAAATGATTGTTGCTAAACTCCAAATTAGTGTATTGATCTGGATTCCATTGATTATGTCAGCATGATAGCAGCCTTTTACCATTTGATCTCACTGATCATTATCTCTTGCATTACCGCTAAGACGAACGAAATTATATGACTATCTTGTAGATGACCACATTACTTTCCGTTCACTCATTTCGCTTGGCAAATAACAAAACCAAACATTTTGTAAATTATAATAATTGAACAGTACGAGTACTGGAAGCGAAAAGTAATAGCCGGTTCATCGGCTTCTTGCACAACAATAATGAATTCACTGAATCACAGTTTGCGCAAAATTAGCTGTGCACCATGCTGAGGTTGAACTGTGATCACTGTATATGGAGCATGGGTGTAAGACGGGGAAAGCTCAAAGGAGAAGCGTTGAAGAATCATTGCCATCACCAATTTGGCTTCAGTCATTGAGAAGTTTTGTCCAAGACAAATGCGGGGTCCTGAACCAAATGGGAAAAATGCAGGCTGCCCCTTTGTTGCGTTCGCCACGCCTTCGCTAAATCTCTCTGGCTTGAACTCTTTCACATCGTCGCCCCATATTTCTGGATCATGGTGCATTTGGACTATCTGCAATGTGAACAATGTACCCGCTGGCAGAAAATATTTTCCAATTCTTGTATCTTCAATGACAGTTCTACTGAGAGCTGCTACTGATGGATATAACCTTAGGGTTTCATTCAAAATCATTGTAACCTGTGAAGAAACAGCCGGTTCAAAATTGTCAGAAAATGTCATCACTTGCAAGAAGTTGCTGTTAGTATTAGTTAAACTAAAATAGTTCAATAAGCTTGACTCTTTCTTGGGACGAAAGGAGTAATCGGTTAATGCCAAATGTCAAATTCCAATCAAGAATGTAGAGGATCCTCACAACTTTAAGGTGGTTCAGGGCATCAAAATTGATCTCTGTTCCGCCAAAAACTCGAAAAACCTCCTCTCTAGCGCGCGACTGCCATTCTGGATGTTGACTGAGCAAAACCAAAGACCAAACCACCAATGTGGCAGTGGTCTCCTGTCCAGCAAAATAGAAGAGCTTGCACTCTTCAACAACATCTTTAGTGCTCAAACCAAATCTCTTGTGGCCTTTTTCTTTAATCTCCTGGAAATTGGAATCAAGTAAAATCCCCAGTAAGTCATTCTTACTGGGCTCCCCTGCTTCCATTGCTCTGACTCTCTTATCAATTATGTTACTGATTAACTCTTCCACAGTTCTTGCAATCTCCTTCATTCTTCTGTTCCTCTTGGTGGGCAGAAACCTATTAAATTTTAACATCATTACCAATCCAAGCAACTAAGGGC
This sequence comes from Oldenlandia corymbosa var. corymbosa, assembly GCA_949775105.1. Lineage (NCBI taxonomy): Eukaryota > Viridiplantae > Streptophyta > Magnoliopsida > Gentianales > Rubiaceae > Oldenlandia > Oldenlandia corymbosa. The sequence continues at coordinate 11,785,875 of OX459118.1, read as the reverse complement.
ACAATTAAGAAAGCCATTGAAATCATTGTCAACAAATATCTGGGATTACCTCAGTCCTGGAATTGCCAATGATAGGCCAATTGTTATAATATGTTTTGCCTGTTCTTCTTGAAGCTCAAATATTTTCCTACCTTCTTCATAGTTGCTACCAAATGCTGTCCTTGAAATCACATCACTTGTTAAAGTTACAAGGGAAGGCCAGACATCCAAATCATAAGATCCTTCTGGGGAAAGGCTTTCTTCCCATTTGTTTACCATTTCACTAGCACATACTTGAAAAGCTGGCAGCATAAGCTTCATTGCAACCACAAATAGGAAAAGGAAAAAATAATAATCATCAGTATTGCTTCTACTTGTTACAAATGTTGTAATGTTTCAAAATAAGAGTCATGTTTGTCGATATATTTTACTATATTCCCTCTTGTTCCAAAATATTGTCCTGCTTAGTTTTTAATTTTAGTACAATTTGTATTAATAATGAAAATATAAACTGAATAATTAATTTGACACTAGAGAGTAATAAAAGTGGTTCATAAAAGGAGGGAGTGCCATTGGACTGCAATTCATTAAAGTAAGGCTAGAGGAAACGTCTTCCTACCGGTAAAGTTTTGAGAGGTTTAGGATCGAATTCAATCTTGGGCGAGAAGGGTTATCTTAATGCAATTGAGATTTCAATTAAACAAAAAATTGGTGATTGTGTTCTTTTGAGAAGGTTACTAAAAGGGATAACATCCTGAAATTTTCAAATCAACATTGTTTAATATAAAATAAAAAATTTCATTACTAGCATAAATTAGTCCAATACTACTCAACATTTTCCTCAATGACAAAAGATGCTTAGTCTGCTAGATATGCTAAGTCTGTTTCAGTAATCGAAACTTTATGGAGTGAACCTACTTCTTTTGTAATTCAATAGACTAATCTTAATAAAACTTTTTTCAAAAAAAAAAAACATTTGAAAGAAGAAAGAACAGAAAGTTTTTTAGTTTGGTGCAAGTTATATAATGAGAAAAATAGGTGTATATTCTTAATAAAAAAAAACCTTAATTTTTTCGAGATTGAAAGCAGGAATGACGATTTTTCTGTGCTTTGCCCATTTGTCTCCCTCCGCTGTAACAACTCCTTCAATCAGCAATTTGGCCAACGAATTAAAAGCAGGCTTTTGAACTATCATATGCTTCTGCAACATCTCTTTCATGAGTTCTGGGTCTTTGATGATAACCCTTGGGATTGGCCCAAACCAAATAAATGGATTACCTCCTACAATTTCAAAGACCACAAAATTAGAACAGAACCATCCCACCTGATCATTACATCCAACCTAAAAGTTTGTAAAACAAAGTTTCTCGAATTATTATCCAATTCGAATTTTTATTTTTAATATAAACAAATTAAACTAAACATAAAAATCTTAATTGACCAATAATTTTTAGACGGATAGAATATAATGAAATTTCAAAATAAATTCATTAATTTAAGATTAAACTCAAGATACAAGATAACATTACAGTCTAAGCAAAAGCTTCTCATACCATATTTCTTGGTGACATGAAATTCGAAAGGCACAACTCTTGGCAAAATATCATCAGAAAGATTGATTGGCTTGGAAATGGCTTCTTCAGTCACCCTTTGCAACTCTTTCAGATCACCAAGAAGTGGTTTATAGGAACTTCCAACCAGCCCTTGTGCTCTAAGAATCTTTTCTAGTTTTCTTGGCCTCAACCAGAAATAATTCAAGACTCTCCAAGCATAAAAAAGAAAAGCAACCAAGAAGAAAACAGAAAATAAGGTATTCATCATGTTTCTAGTATTGACAAGCTGATGTAAATGATTGAGTGTTTTCTGTAAGGGTGTAATTCAAAGGGGATAAATCATTTCCTATATATACTGAGGAAATGAGGTTATATATATGTTAATTTTTTTTCTACGAACTACGTATGACAAGACAATTTTATAAATATCAAGAACTATGCATTTCTAAGTTATGTCTACGATGAATAAATAAAATGATGTTATTTTGAGTAATAAATAGATTTGTACACAAACACAATAAATGGCGTAAAAGATCATCCATGATTGAGAGAATATAGTGCATTGAATCTGTGTAGACTATGTCAAATCGTGATTGTTGATTAGTATTTAGATTCAACTTTATTGAATATGGAAATTTTTCAAAAGTAGGTGATGAGGCCACAGATTCTAAATTCATGTAATCTGGATTTTGGAGAAAAGAGAGACATGATTCAATGTTATTGCTAACGTTAACTTGGTACATTTGGGCTCTGTTTCTGCCATTCTTACTGTTACGAGACGCTCGCAATAAGTTACATGAATTTGAAACATCCAGAATTCCAGATGTTTACAAAGATCGCAGTTCATGAATAACATTCAAGTTTGAGCAATGCTATGTTGAGGTCTCAGTGTAATTATTGTGCGCAATTCTTATAGGTGTGTACTATATGGTCAACTGTGAACCTGGTTCACCATATATATATAATACACTTGTGTAATTAATAAAATTTAATTATTGAATGAAAAATTTATTAAAATATTATTAAATTTATTCATTCTCTTTCACCATTATTAAATTTAATTATGAAATATCAGGCTTTTAAATGCAAATTAAATATTCCAATAATTTTGTAACTCTTTCTTATATTTATAATTACTAACGTAGTTTGAAAATTAGGAACAATTTAGATTTAATTAAAAATAATAAAATTTTAATATATATATATATGTCATGAAAAATATTGTTCTAATTCATAAATATTTCATAGAATGAGTTTGAAATATGAATATAAGAATTTCTAAATATGTTATCAATACTTTTATTTTATTTCTACAAAAATTTTCATAATTCTCATGAATATTATTTTATATGGGTATGAATATGGTCTTTAAACTTCTTATTTGCACTAATCTTCCAATTATCAATAACACATTTTGAAACTTGGATACATATAATATGAAAGTATGACAGTTATTCATGAATATTTCATGAAAAGAGTATGAACATTTATAGTTATACATGATTAATTTATTAAAATTTCTCCAATTTGTGAAACTTGGATACACATAATATAAAAAATATGAGTGTTATTCATGAATATTTTATTAAAAAGTATGAACATTTATTGCACGCATGATTAATTTATTAAAATTTCTCCAATTTATATGAACATTTCACATAATCTTCATGAAAAACCATAGTATATGCACAGAAGATTAAACAGATGAAAACATTTAATTTGTGATTAGGTGTATAATTTTGTAATCAAAGCTATGAATTTTATATATATTTGGTATGAAAAATATGATTATCATTCGAGAATTTTTTAGTGTGTGATTATGAATCTTTAGTTTTTGTATGAATAAAATTATATTAATTTTAGGAAATGGGTCTTTTCATCCCAAAATTTGGGCCATACCATTCAAAATATTCCAAAGTTTAAGATCATGTTATTATCATCCCAAACTTTTCCAAAACATGCAATATTAGGATTTCCGTTAAAATTTTTAAGTTAATTAACGACGATACTTCATTCCGTTTTCTTCCCCCAATTTTTTTTTTTTTTTGTCAAAAAATTCCAGTCTGGGGCTTGATCAATTTGGCGCGAGTTTATGGCGCTAGAGGGGGGGGGGATCGTTTCAAAGAGATGAATCATATATTGAGAAATTGAGAAATTATTACTGAGATCTAATTTCAAAACATCTGATGTGGGAGATACGTGCGAAAGAGCTAAATGATGAAGGCATTCGTACCTATCGTTAGTTTCTCGACAACCCAAAATAGTTTTGTTTCTTTTTTGATGACGATTGTTAATTTTTAGATTTGGAGCAAAAGGACAGAAAAACTTCTTTAGGTTTGTTTGTTTGTTATTAAAAGGGGAGTATAGAATGTTGTTTAGTTTATTGCATCATTTGACTAAAAATGGTGGACAATGTTTGTTTTAGGAAAAAGGGATTCCGTTCTAAGTGTCTAAAAGATGGGTCTTTTGTAGGAGAAAGTAAGTGGTGGGTTCAATCAAATATTCATGGCTGTTCAATTAAAGAATCACTAATGTGGTCCTGATTAGTGATCATCTTTATTATCGTTGATTGTTATATAAGCATGGTCCTATTATTTACATTTCAGGTCCAGGAAACAAGAATCTAGAAAGTATTAAAATCCAGTATGGGGGTCAACTTATATCAACTCCAACCCCTATATATTACGGTGGAGACTTTTCTATGGTTGATAAGGTAAGGTTGACAACCATCACTCTTATGGATGTATATTGCATGGTTGAGCGGTTAGGGATACATGGAATGGTCCATTTGTATCATATAAGTAATGAAGATGAAATACAAAAGATAGAAGATGATGGAAACCTTCGAACCTTATGTTTGAATTCCTTAAAAAGAGATAGATTAGTGGTCTTATATGCTCTGGACGATGCAGATGAAACTAATTTCAGAGGTGTTGGGTAAGAAACTGATAAAACAGGAGAGTATAAAAGTGGTGATTCAGAATGTAGCATTGAAGATTGGAGCGAAAAGGATTCTGAATATGATGAGGCCGATGATGATAAATATTATGTGGATTTTGTGGCCAGTTTATCAAAATCAAAGGTAGTTGTGCCATATATTGGTAGTGGAGAAGGTTTGAAAAATGGAAAAATGAATGACAACAGCTGTGGCGTAGGTATAAAATACGGAAAAGACAAGGAGAAGGATAAACTTGAGATTGTTTATACAGGGGCTGGGGAGCAAGAGACTCATAGTGATGGGGAAGGTGAAGTGGTACCAGATTCTGAAGATGACTTTGCTAGTTTACATGGATCAGATGAGGATAATGAAGATGTTCTTCAACTTTAGATCCTGCTAAGGAGTTGTTCAACCCAAACCTATATTGTGGTTTATACTTAAATAGTTTGGAAGAGGCTAAAATTGTCATAAGGAGCTGGAATATTGCTCAGGCCAGACCTTGGAGATTTGAGAAAATGGATGATAGAAGGGCTAGTGCTTTTTGTCCTGAACCTGAGTGTCCTTGGCTTATGTATGTGACCAAAAGCACAACATATCATTCAGTTAGGATAACTAAATTTGTTATCAAACACACTTGTGTGGGTCTAAGGTGTGTTGATATTTTGAAGGAAAATCCTAATATTAAGCCAAGACATTTAAGGAACAAGCACAGACCAAACATCATTTATGGTTGACTGAGAATCAGGCTGTGAGAGCTAGAGATGTGGCACGTAAGATTGCTTTTGGTGACCGGAAGGACCATTTCTCGAAGTTATATGATTACAGAGATGAGATTCTTCGAAGCAACCCCGGAAGCACATGTTTGCTGTTTATGGAGCCAAATTTTATTCACCCATGTACAGGACAAAGTAGATTTCTGAGAATGTATATATGCTTTAATGGGGTTAGAGAAGGTTTTTTAAATGGTTGTAGAAAAATTATTGGGTTAGATGGGACATTTCTGAAAGGTCCAAATACAGGTATTCTGCTTACAGCTGTAGGCGTTGATCCTAATAACGGAATTTATCCAATAGCATGGGCAGTAACTGAAGGAGAAAACAATGACTCATGGGAGTGGTTTCTGAACATTCTCAAAAGTGATTTGAGAATTGAATTTGATTTTGAGTGGACCTTGATGAGTGATAAGCAGAAGGGTTTAATTCATGCGTGTGAAAAAGTGTTCCCACGAGCTGATCACAGGTTTTGTGTCAAATATCTTCATGCGAATTGGCAGCAACAAGGATTTAGAGGACATGCACTCAGAAGAGCTCTTTGGAATGCTGCGAAGTCTACTACTGAAGCTCAGTTTGATGCTAGAATGAAAGAAATGGAATTGTTGAACCCCAGAGCAGTTCAATGGTTTCATGATAAGCCTAAAAGTCAGTGGTGTAGAGGCTTTTTTAATCCTTCGCCCAATTGTGACATACTGTTGAACAACCATTGTGAGTGTTTTAATAGCAAGATCGTAGAAGCTAGAGGAAAGCCAATAGTTGATCTATTTGAGGGTCTCAAGAAATATGTCCAGCAAAGAGCATTAGAAAATAGAGAATGGGCAGCTGAGAAATGGAAGAGTAAACCGATTTGTCCCAGAATTTACAAGCGACTTCAATGTTATGAGAAGCTTGCATTTGGATGTCATCCTCGCAAAATGAACCAGTCTCTTTTTGAAGTTAATGATGATAATCAAAAATCAAGATATGCGGTTGACTTGAGAAATAAAGAATGTAGCTGTAGAAAGTGACAATTATGCGGTGTACCATGTCCACACGCAATTGCAGCTATTTGGTTGAATAATGAAACTACAATGAGCTATGTTGATCAATGCTACTCTGTGGAGACCTATTTAAGGTGCTATGATCCATGCATCTTACCAATGAATGGATAAACTGAATGGAAAAAATCTTCAGAGCTACCTTCTTTGCCCCCTTTGTGGCAAAGAGGACCTGGAAGACCCACAACGCTTAGGAAAAAATCAAGGCAAGAGATACAAACATAGCTTACCAAGGGGTGGTGGTAAGATAAAGTGCAGAAAATGTAATGTTCAGGGGTACAATGCAAGGACCTGCCAAAATAAGGTTGCAGGAGAACCCAATGAAGAACATAATTTAATGTCTGGCTCCATTGATGCTGAAACTTCAAAGATTCAAGAAGATCCAAAGAGGGATGTAAGTCTCTTATATTTTTCTCTATAATTATGTGCAATTTTTTAACATGTTATTCACATTTTGGTAATTTATAGGAGAAAAAGAATCACAATCAAAAGGGGATGAACTTGAAAAAACGCAAACAAAGAGCAAATGAGGAATCACATCCCAAAGAGCAAAGAAAGAAGGTAAGAGTGAAAATGCCTGATTTCAGTACCATTAACGAGCCCCCAGTTGATATGAGTAACCATATTTTAAAGTACAACTCATTCCTGTGGAAGTTTCAAAGAATCAAGAATGTCCAACTAGCACCGTAAGTGTTTCAAATTTTTGTTGTGTTAGTGTTAATTCTATGTTGATGTTTAGGCTTCTTGTGGTGCACTGATGAATGATAAATGCTAGGAGTGTTTTGCTGATGAATGATTGGTTGGTTTGTTTTCCAGGTTTTGAGCATGTCACAAGTTAAGAATACTGATGCCAAAATCCCAGAAATCATAATTAACCGGATGAGAGAGGAGTCTAGTTCAAAATTCTTTGATGAGAAGACTAGTGCTGAAAAAATGATAGCAAGTGAATTGCCAAACACAAGGAAGCCACTTAAATCTAATGCAAAGTTGTGCTCAGACTTAGATAAACATGAAGGGAGAAAAGAGACACTTCCAGATCGTTACAAACCAGACATAGGTTTGCTTTTGAAGAATGGCATGCGTGTTCCAGATTGGATGCATCTTTTTGACTTCGTGACAGACCAAAATGATAATGCTTCTGCACCAATTCAATCTGCAGCTGTAACATACTGGTGGATAGGGAAAAGGCATTGCTAAGTCCAAATAATCAATGTATTGTGATAGTTTTTGTGTTATGTGTCCAAATGCTTTGTTACTTTTGGTACATTTAATGGTTTGCACAAGGATGATGTTTGGGATCAGTAACACTTATTTATGGTGTGAAAATGCATCAGTTTTATACTTCTTTGATTAAAATGAAGATGCAATAATTTGCAAAAATTTCTTCTATTCAATAAACACCAAAGTACATCACAAACATCAACATTGAACAACACAACCTAGCACAACTTTGCACTATCTTGATCACCCTATGGAGAAAAATAAAATACTACATCACCAATCACCATGGTGCACTCCACTACATCACTAAACAAAATGTTTATCCACGTAGTGGACAACAATTAGATGTCCTTAAAGGCATCACCAATGCTTCAATTTTGGATTTCTCTACCAAAACCGCAATTATGATAACTTCGATTGCTTTCTTCAGCAGCGTTCAATCTCCGAACCAATACTGGAATAATGGCTACAGCTGTGATCATGCCAAGCGAAGAAGTTGAATCCTTCGGGAGCCTATACATCAAATTACAACATTAGTTTTTACATTGATGCTATAGATTAAAAAAAAGAAAGAAAAATCTGAGAACCCCAAAACCTCTTGTCGTTGCAGCAAGACCTCAAAATTGAATTTGAGCCACCTGCACATTTGTTTGCCATGGCGAATCTTGGAGTTTCTTTTTTTTTTTTTTTAATTTCTGAGCAAAGAAAGAACCGGAGAAATGAAAACCAAATGAGGTTTAGATATTTTCTTATAAGTCAGGAATTAGAAAATCTAGTTAAATGTTTAAAAAAAATTGGGAAAGGAAACGGAATAAAATATTGCGGTTAATTAACTTAAAAATTTTAACGGAAATCCTAATATTGCATGTTTTCGAAAAGTTTGGGATGAAAATAACATCTCTTAAACTTTGGAATATTTTGAATAGTGTGGCCCAAACCTTAGGATGAAAAGACCCATTTTCCCTATTTTGAATGGTATGGCCCAAACCTTGGGATGAAAAGACCCATTTTCCCATTTAATTTATTAACATTTTTTTGTTTTTGAATTTTCTTTAAGATTACGTTTTGGGCTTGAATATGTGATAAATGATATTAAACATGGAAAGAGAATTGACTAATTTAATACTAGTAATATTCTTATTAATTATATATTTCTTAAATAGATTTCATTTATTAGACCAATGCACCATGTGTGGTAAACCATAGAGCACCATATAAGAATTGCACCATACATGGTACACTGGCCTAATTAATAAAATTTATTAAGAAATAAATGATTAATTAAAATATTACTACAATTAAATTAGTCGATCATTTTTCCATATTTAAAATCATATATGCTATATTCAAGCCAAAATGTGATTAAAAAAATTCAAAAAGAAAGAAATATTAATGAATTAGTATAATACTATTCATAGAAAAGCTAAAGGTTCATAATCATATAATGAAAATTCAAAATAATAATCATATTTTTTTATACCAAATATATACAAATTTCATAGATTTTGATTAAAAAGTTGTACACATAATCACAAATAAAAGGTTGTAAAAGGTTGTAATCTATTTCATTTTCTATTCATACATACACAATGACTATTCATGAAAATCATGCAAAATGTTCATACAAATTGGAGAAATTTCAATAAATTAATTATGTATATAATAAATATTTATACTCTTTTCATGAATACCAATCATATTTTTGCTATCATGCGTATCTAAATTTCACAATTGTTTCTTGAGAACTGGAAAAGTAATATAAATAAGAAGTCTAAAGATCATATTCATACCCATATAAAATAATATTAATGAGAATTATGCAAATTTTTATGTGAAGAAAATAAAAATATTAATAAGAGATTTATGAATTCTTATATCCAAAGTTCATACTCATTTTTTAAGATATTCACGGATAATATTTTTCATGACATATATCGAAATTTCATGATTTTTTTTTGTTTAAATTTAAATTATTCATAATTTTTAAAGTATTGTTATTATTATTATTATTATTTTTGGCCTCAAACAAAGGTCACTCAATATAGCAGTTTCTACCAAAAAGGGCGCTGTGGTATTTTAGGCTAAAATGAATTCCAACTATGCTCCTAGTCATGGAGTACAAATAATAATCACCGATTACGCAAAGATTCTCTGTGTTCTGAGTCTTAAAACTAATATGCTCTTCCCCACCACGCTTTTTTTGGGGGGGGGGGTTCTAGTAGAGTTGACTTTTCGATGCACAACCGTCTAATAACAATTTGATCACAGTATAGAAAAAAACGAGGGAGGGTGGAGCAAAAAAAGAAAAGGATATTTGTGCGAATCTATCCATTTCAGCACTAAAAATAAATCTTTTACGGCTGCTTGTTGAGAAGACTGATCACTATACTCTCATTGCAGTATCTCTTAGCACCAAAAGAACAAAGAACAAGTTAAAACAATGAAATACAGTTTTGGAATCACATCTCTCGCTTCATCACAGTTCCTTCATAATTTTATGTTAGTAATTATTAATGGAAGAGAGAGTTATAAAATTATTAGAATATTATTCTTTTTGTATTTGAAAACATGATATGCGAATCAAATAATAAAAGAGAATAACTCAATTTAATTATACTTTGATTAATTTTTTATTCAATAATTAGATTCTATTAATTAGATAAGTATACCATATAAATTGCCTATTGTTTGAGTAAGGCGCATGAGGGTTAGATGGAATATGGGTCGAAAAAAAGGCCGCACAATCATTGCCAAAGCTAATTATTGTTTGAGACTTTTCGACGTTTTTGTATCTGAAAAGAAATAATTTACATAGTAAAATTTGGAAATATTGAACATTTGAGGACCTTATAGGTTTTACCAGATAATAAAAAGGTAATTACATTTTATCCTCCAAATTTTGGTTACACCACCAAATACCTTCCAAATTTTGGTGGTAAAATAACTTGTCAAACCAGACAAGCAACAAACGAAAATAAAATTTACATTGTTTCGAAACTTGTTCTTCAGTGAATAAGATAAAGTAAACATTTTGGAACTAAAAGTAACACAGTCACAGCCGGCACATCAGCTTGGAGAACATTTTCTCCTGCAGTAATTAACCAATACATCATATTTTGTGCAAAATCAGTTGTGCACCATACTGAGGTTGAAGTGTGATCACCGCGTGCGGAGCATGAGTGTAAGACGGGGACAGCTCGAAGGAGAAGCGTTGAAGAATCATCGCCATCACCAATTTCGCTTCGATCATCGAGAAGTTTTGCCCGAGACAAGTGCGAGGTCCCCAGCCAAATGGGAAAAATGCAACCTTCCCTTTGGTTGCATTTGCCACACCTTCGCGAAATCTCTCTGGATTGAACTCTTTTACATCGTCGCCCCATATTTCTGGGTCGCGGTGCATCAGTACTATCTGCAACGAAAACAATGTACCTGCTGGCAGAAAATACTTCCCAATTGTAGTATCTTCAATGACTGTTCTAGTGAGAGTTGGTACTGATGGATATAACCTTAATGTCTCATTCAGAACCATTGTCATCTGTGACAAAATAACCAATTCAGAATTGTCAGAAATATTATCCCACTCACAATTACTACAATTTGTAAATAACATGAGCAATCATACTCTAATCTTATCACTGGCAAGAAATTTGTTAAACTAAAATCAGTTTAACAAATACGAACTCTTTTTTGGGACGAAATGAATCATTTGTTAGTTTGTGAAATGTAACGGTTTTGGTGAAGAGTTTAGAAGATACTCACAACTTTCAGGTGGTTCAGGCCATCAAAAGTAACCTCTTTATCGCCAAAAACCCGAAAAACCTCTTCTCTAGCGCGCGACTGCCAGTCTGGATGTTGACTGAGCAAAACCAAAGCCCAAACAAGCAATGTGGAAGTGGTTTCCTGTCCAGCAAAATAGAAGAGCTTGCACTCTTCAACAACATCTTTATTGCTCAAACCAAATCTCTTGTGACCTTGTTCTTTGATCTCCTTGGAATTGGAATCAAGTAAAATTCCCAGCAAGTCATTCTTACTGGGCTCCCCTGCTTTCATTGCCCTGACTCTCTTATCAATTATGTTCATGATTAGTTCTTCAACTGTTCTTGCAATCTCCTTCATTCTTCTGTTCCTCTTGCTGGGCAAAAACCTATTAAAGTTTTAACATTGACATTATCAACCCAAGAAATTGACTTAATTGAGGACACAGTTAAGAAAGCTAATTGGAAAGCCCTGGATTCTTTTTTATGTTTTGGTTACCTTAGTCCTGGAATTGTTAATGATAGACCGATTGTTATGATATGATTTGCCTGTTCTTTTTGGAGCTCAAATATTTTGCTTCCTTCTTCATAATTGCTACCAAATGCTGTTCTTGAAATCACATCACTCGTTAAAGTTTGAAGAGAAGGCCAGATATCTAAATCGCAAGACCCTTCTGAGGAAAGGCTTTCTTCCCATTTGCTCATCATGTCACTTGCACTTACTTGAAAAGCTGGCAGCATAAGCTTCATTACAACCAAAAAAAGAAAAAAATAATTATGATTAAATCAGTACCGATTTCATTTTTTTTACAAATACCTTTAGTGCGTCAGTCTCAAAATAAAAGTCATAGTTATTGTCTCACTATAATGTTGGATTAAAAGGCGATATTCATGCAAAAACAGGAATTGAAGAACTCTTAATTTGGTTGGAATTTTCTTACAATTCTTTGACAAATTCAGTAGCAATGCTAGTGAAAAGGAGGTACTAACTTTTAGTGAACCGCCATGATTGAATATTTTGAGAGGTCTAATCATCAAATTGATCCGTCTGAAGTCTGGATTATGATGAAATTTACAAACGAAATAGAAATTTCCAATTTTGTTTTTTTAAAAAACAACAGAAAGAGAAAATGTGAATTATGTTCTTTTGCGAAGGACTTGAAGGTCAAAAAGGAAGATAACATCCTAGATTTTTTTCATATTAACATTGTTTAAATAAAATGCAAAAATAACCTGACTAGCAGTGAATTAGTCCATTAAAATGATTTTATTATGGATTAATAAATGATAAATGATTTACTACCAAATCTCTTGACCAAAATGTTGTTCGTAAACGGTAAATCTCTGGTTGAGAAAAATCCTATTTCCCACATACTTTTACGAACCATATACTATATGAACTTTATTTAAAATTATGAAAAGAAATTAATTAATTAAAAAAAACATTTCTTTCGGTCACTTATTACTTTCCTGAGATTCAGATAATGAAAATAGAAATAAAATACCTTAATTTTCTCGAGATGGAAAGCAGGATTGACGATTTTTCTGTGTTTGGCCCATTTATCCCCCTCGGCTATAATAACTCCTTCCACCAGCAATCTGGCCAGCGGATTAACCGTAGGCTTTTGAAAAATCATATGCTTCTGCAACATCTCCTTCATCAGCTCTGGATCTTTGATAATAACCAATGGGTATGGTCCATACCAAACAAAAGGATTTGCTCCTGCAATACCAAAGCCCAAAAAGTTAAACTTCCGAAGATTATCAGAATCTGTATAAATTAATATTTTGATTTTTGTTTTATACTTCTTCGGATCCTAATTCTAAGACATAAATAAACAAAAGAATTACACATGATGAAAATTCAAAACAAATCATTAATTTAAGGCAAAACACAAGGTACAAATAAGATTACAGTTTATATCAAAGATTTTCATACCATATTTCTTGGTGGCATGAAGGAAGAAAGGTGCAATTCTGGACAAAATGTCATCACAAAGATTGATTGGTCTGGAAACGGCTTCCTCAGTCACCCTTTGCAACTCTATCAAATCACCAAGAAGTGGTTTGTAGGAACTTCCGACTAGCCCTTGTGCTCGAAGAATCTTTTCTAGCTTTCTAGGCCTCAGCCAGAAGTATTTCAAGGCACTCCAAGCACCAACGAGAAAAGCTACCAAAATTGAAACCGGGATTAAGGTATTCATGTTTTCTTGTTTTACCAAGCTGATGGAATTGGATGGAGTGATTTCGGTACCGAACTGGTGTAAATCAAGGTGGAGAAAACCATACCGGCTGCCTATATATTGAGGAAGTAAAGATTCTCTATGTAAATTTTTTTCCTTCCCTACCAAGCATGTATCATTAATGAAAACCGCGCAATTTTTTTTTTTTATCACGAGGATTATATCTTGCGTTAGAGCTAAACAAATTCATGATAAATGAGATAAAAGATATCATTCCATTATTGGGGGAGATGATGCATTGAATTTGTTGACAATGTACACCATTCAATATGAAGATTTAGTAGGTTTTTTTTTTTTTGTTTGGGGGTAACAGAAGATTTAGTAGTTTTATTAACAGTTGAGAGGCCTCAAACATTGGATACCATTTCTTTTCTTTACGTACATGAACCATGAAGTAATTCTAAATTAACAAATATCGTCTTGAAACTAATCTTCATTCGAGACTGGTAGTTTTGGATTCCTTTCGGCGACATCGGAACACCATTTCTTTCTGCGAGTGATGGTTAATAACATTACTATTAACTTGAGATATTTGGCCAATTATGTCAAACTATTACGACCATAACGTGAGGCTCTTAATAGTGTAAATCAGTTTGAAGATCGAATAGAAGATATTTTTACAACAGAAATCTTAGTTCATAACATTAAAGTTTGTGCAATACTAAGTTGGCACCATGCTCAGGTTGCAGTGTAATAATTGTGTGAGGAGCATGAGTATAAGATGGGGAAAGTTCAAAAGAGAAACGCTGCAGAATCATCGCCATAGCTAATTTTGCTTCTGTCATGGCAAAGGTCTGTCCGATGCAAATCCGGGGACCCCAACCAAACGGGAAATACGCGACTTGGCTCTTTGTTGCATTCGAAATCCCTTCACTAAATCTCTCTGGATTGAATTCTTTCACGTCATCGCCCCATATTTCAGTGTCGTGGTGCAACAGCAATACTTGCAGTGAGACTAACACCCCGGCTGGAAGATTGAAGTTCCCAATTTTTGTTTCATCTTTAAGTCCTCTTGAAAGCACCACCACTGATGGATACAATCTTAGAACCTCATTCAAGATCATTGTCACCTGTGATGAAAATATAACTCATGAAAATTTGAGGTTCAAACTTGATGAGAACTTCACTTTAGGCCTACCATTTTTAAGTGTTAACCCCGGATAAGATAACAAAAAAATAAAAAAATAAAAAAAATTGAAGTATTCTGAAAGGTGGAACCTTTTCTTCTGTTGACAGGAAATATAAATCAGCGAGCAATACTTACCACTTTGAGCTGGTTAAGGCCATCAAATTCAATTTCTTTCCTCCCAAAAACTTGCAAGACCTCATCTCTAGCACGCGACTGCCAGTCCTGATGTTTGCTTAGCAGAATCAAAGTCCATGCGAGCAATGTTGAAGTGGTTTCCTGGCCAGCAAAATAGAAGAGTTTGCATTCTTCAATAACATCGTCTATGCTCATACCAAACTCTTTGCCACCCTGTTGTTCAATCTCTTTGAAATTAGACTCCAACAATATGCCCAATAAGTCATCTTTCCTGCCTTCCCCTGCTTTTGTTGATTTCATCCTCTTGTCAATAATATTTCTGACTGTTGCCTTAACTGCTCTTTCTATCTCTTTCATTCTTCTGTTCCTTTTAGTTGGAAGAAACCTAACGGATCAACAAATCAACAGATCAAAACCTACTGATTCATTACATGTGTATATCATAACTAGCTGATTGCTTAGCCTTTGATTGAATTCTACCTTTTACCCGGGAAGTATATTGATCGTGAAACAGTCATAACATGGTCTGCCTGTTCTCCTTGGAGCTCAAATATCTTTCTTCCTTCTTCATAGTTGCTACCAAAGGCCGTGCGAGAAATAGCATCACTGGTTAAAGTTTGAAGGGATGGCCAAACATCTACATCGCAAGATCCTTGTGGTGAAATGTTTTCCTCCCAACTTTTTAACATGTCCTCAGCACTCAAACGGAAAGCTGGTAACATAAGCTGATATTCATAGCAACAATCAGAAAAAAACAGAATCAGTGATGCGGGCTACAAGCACAACAGCAAGTTCTAGTTCTACCTTCAAATGTCAATGTTTAGCAAAGAACATCAATTGCAAAATTCATTCTGTTAATCCTTGGTAATCAATTTTTGTAGTTTCAAAAACTAAGATGACAAAATTGATTAGCTACAGGATTCAATATAAGAAGTCCCAGAACAATTTTATAAAAATTTAAAGAATACACTTCGTGTGAAACAATAAAATTAGTCATACTGAGAGGTACTGAGAAAAAAAAAAGGCTACCTTGATCTTCTCCAAGTGAAAAGCAGGATTGATTAACTTTCTGTGTTTGGTCCACTTTTCACCCTCGGCTACAACTAGGCCTTGAGCCAACAGTTTACCAAGTGGATTATTAGAAAGAGGCTTTTGGAAGATATTAGGCTTGACCAAGATCTCCCTCATAAGTTCAGGATCCTTGATGATGACTGAAGGTTTGGGGCCAAGCCAGACAAATGAATTAACACCTGAAATGCATAAATTTCTTGTACAATTCAATCAAATCCAGCAATCCATAAAAGGGCCGACTTTGTTGAAGAAAATTAAGCAGTAAAGGTACAATCTTGCCACCCTTGCAGGTAACACCAATTCAATCAAATCCAGCAGTCGATAAAGGGGTCAATTTTGTTGAAGTAAATTAAGCAGTAAAAGCACAATCTTTCCATGCTTTCAGGCAACACTTGGAAGCAGAGGACAGGAAAATGAAAAAGATTGTGGAATCAAAGAATACCATATTTCTGGATGGTCTGGACGAAGAAAGGGATAACTCGGGGCACAATATCATCGGAGAGACTGATTGGCTTGGATTTAGCTTCTTTCATCAACTTTACCAATTCTTTCAAGTCACCGGAGATGGGTTTGTAGGAATTTCCGAGAAGACCCTGTGCTCTGAGCTGCTTCTCGAGTTTCCTGGGCTGAAACCATATGAAATTCAATACTTTCCATGCACAAACCAGAAAACCCAAAACAGCGGTAAATGAAACTGTAACTGTAAGTATGTTGAAGTAATTCATCTTTTCATGCAAGCTTCCTCTCGAACTATCTTCTTGAGTGAGTGTGTGTGTGAGAGAGAGAAAGGTAGATAAATGATTGGGCAAATGTTTCAGGAAAATTATTTTATACAGTAAGTGTATCTCTTTTTTAGTGCAGCATTACATCTATTATACAGAAAAATATTATGGTCCCTTAATATTGTGGTAATTTTTCCAATAAAATTATAATATTACTCTATTTATGCGTCTTGCTACACAAACCTACCTGGTACACCAGTATATGAAAGATTTTCTCAATCTTTCGACAAAAAGAAAGTGGTGCAAAAGAGAACACAACGCCCCCGTACTATTAGATACCCAGGTCGGCTGGATACTTGATTGGGACAGAATTTAATCATTTCTTAGTACAAGGAAAAAGAAAAAATCTCCCGCAATTCCAGTTAAAATTGTCATGTTTGTCCTATTGTTTAATTCTAGATATATATAGTTCTTTTTTTTTTATATGATTAACAAAAAGTAAGAGATAATTTTGAGCGTTCATATCATATGATGATTGCATACACAACCTTTTGTTTTTGGAAATGGCCAACATTAATTGGTTTCTAGAATTATGAATTATCAAATCATACAAAAATATTTTAGATTCTTCAAATCCTGCTTTTTTTACTTTAACAGAAAAACTCCATCCCTCTAAAATCCATGTTATATGCGACTCTTTGTTTAGAATTGATTAATCAACACATCCATTGGTAAGAACGGTGGAGGAAGTAAGCTAGCTCTCTCTTGAGAAAACAAAGAAAAAACCTGAGGAATTTTGGATAAAGTTAGAAAAGGAGTACTGTATTTTGTGGACTCCGTAAACGCAGGCTGATTACATTTTGTCGTTTTGCATTTGCCAATTACCATTGTCAACAGAAGTTGAAAAAGACCCATTACCATAACACAATCAAT
Source organism: Oldenlandia corymbosa var. corymbosa (assembly GCA_949775105.1). NCBI lineage: Eukaryota > Viridiplantae > Streptophyta > Magnoliopsida > Gentianales > Rubiaceae > Oldenlandia > Oldenlandia corymbosa. The sequence continues at coordinate 11,768,386 of OX459118.1, read as the reverse complement.
CATTATTTCCTTTTTCCAAGGTTTTATACTGTCCTCCGTACACTTGTTAACACTGAACTAAAGCTTAAACTCAATTGAACGAGCGCTTGTTTTTCAACTATATTTATGGAGTTAAAAGTATAAGAATGTTAAACTACTCCTTTCATTTCGAAATTATTATCCATTTTGAATTATCCATTTTTAATATAAATTATATTATAAATGAAAAATCAAAATAGACAATCATTTTGGGATCGATGAGAAATACATCTCAATAAAATCATGAGAGACTATGGATATGGTTCAGCAGTTCTTTGTTACATACTCTACGAGATCAAGCAGGATCTGCTACCTCTCCAACAAGATGATCCACCTCAACAACTTTAGGCAGTTCAGTCGCCGGATTCTGTTGACTTTGATGCTGATCAGATTATGATGAAAGAGGTGCTTCAGTTGGAATAAAAGTCTTGTGAATATCATGTGCATATTTGTAAATATGCTGACATGGATTTACTGTAAATAAGAGTAGTATTTTCCAGCTGAGTAAATATGTCGGATTAGGTTTAGATTAGTTAGTCTAAATACTAATTATTGTATAGCTTGTTTGTTAAGCAAAATTAATACAACTGAAAATCAGTTTTTCCCAAATTAGAAAACTTCTATCTTCTTCTACTACTTTCGACTTCCGCCATGGCTAACCCTAGTAAGCTTTTCATGGTATCAAAGCCATAGGCTCTTGATTCCTGAATTGCAACCATACAAACCTTCTTCTATACTACCGATTGATTTCTACCAATTCAATTCTTTGATTTGATTTGAGAAAATGGATAATTTTGAGTTCTCTCCAGCTCAGAGATTAGCTGAAGAACAGAGAATTCTAGAAGCTACTCTTACCTTACATTCTTCTAAACATCCTGGTCTTTTCTAGTTTCTGTTCCTCTAGATGAGAATAATTACCTTGCTTGGAGTCGATCCATGCGTGGGGCATTGGAATCGAAAATGAAGGTTCCGTTCATTGATGGTAGTTGTCCTGAGCCGCCGGCTGATTCTCTGTTGCATGTGAAATGGAAGCAAGTAGATTCTACGGTGAAGTCCTGGATTATGGCTTCAATTTCCAGAGAAATCGCCGATAGCTACATGTATGCGATGTCGGCAAAGCAGCTTTGGGAGGATTAGGCAGAGCAATATGGCACTGCAAACTGCAATAAGCTGTATAACATGAGGAAGGAAAGGATTGCAGTGCAACAAAGTGATAATTCACTGATAAGGTACTTCAATCCATTCAAAAGATTCTGGGATCAATATGAGCATTATTGTCCTATGCCTGTTTGTACTCCTGATCTTGCAAGAATTTTACAGAATAGAGATCAGGAAGATAAACTCATTGATTTTCTTGTGGGATTAAATAAGTCGTATGAAGCGGTTAAGGATCAAATCCTATTGATTGATCCACCTCCTACGATTAATCAGGAATATGCTATGGTTCAAAGAGTAGAGAAGCAACTTAGGCCTGTTACAGGTGGCATTTTGAACTCTAAGAACAGTGCATTCATTGTTAGTAATGCAGGCAACTATGGTTTGTAAGGAATATGAATTCTGTTAATCATATCAACCAGATGATTTCATCAGGCAGCTCAGTTAATCTTCCAGGGAACAATTATGGAAATGGTCCAAGTTTTAATAATGCAGGAACATGTTTGTTGGCCAGACCACAAATGTAGTTGGAAAAGAGGAACAATCTTGGACCAGGCACTAACTGGCTAAGTAAGAAAGAGAGATCTAAACTTCTGTGTACACGTTGTAACAGAACTAGACATCTTAAGGAAGGTTGCTTCATTCTCTTTGGGATACCTGATTGGTAGAAGGAATTGAAACAGAAAGCTGGTAACAGTAATGGAAATCATGGCAACAAAAATTATGCTCATGCTGTTGAGATTGAAACACCTTTGGAACTGATAGATACAACATTGGATTGGAGTGCAATGACTAAGCAGATTAACCAGATTCAGCAAAACTTCAATAATTTGATATAAGGCAAAGGTGTTCAGGTGGATCACAATCAGCATCATGTTAATTTTGCTCACATCAATGATTTTGCAGGTAGTACCACTTATGCTCCTTTACATAACAGTGTTCATCAAGATGATCTTGGCTTTTTTGATAGTGGTGCAACTGGGCATATGATTCAAACTCTTTCTTGGTTTCACAATTCCAAGCCAGTAGACATTCCCTTTCAAACTTCCTGATGGTTCTATACAATATGTTCAACAGAAAGGACAAGTCCGTTTGAATGATAGGATCACTCTAGAAAATGCTTTATATGTCCCAACCTTTATATTTCTATTAGGAAGCTTGCACAGTCTGCCAGACTTTATTTCTCATTCTTGTCTGATTTGTGCATCATGCAGGACCTCGTGAATGATAAAGTCTTGGGTCTTGGAATGGTGTGCAAAGGACTCTATGCACTCATTAAAGATTCTTTCAACCCTGATCATATTAGATATTCCATACAGCTTCATTTTCCTAGAATGTTTATGAGATCTTTAGACAGTTCTGTTATTAATACAGTCTGTAATAATGATGTTGTTGCCTTAATTGTTCAATGGCACAACAGATTAGGTCACCCTTCATTTCCTGTGTTGAAACATCTAGATAAACTTCTTGATTGTAAAGTTCAGAAGGTTGATACTTGTGATGTATGTCCTTTGTCTAAACAACAAAGGCTTACTTTTCCAGACAGCTCAATAAAATCTACTGTTATCTTTCAGCTTTTACATGTTGATCTCTGGGGACCTTACAGTCACCCTAATATCTCACACACTCACTATTTCATAACTATAGTTGATGATTTCAGTAGAACCACTTGGACTCAACTTCTCAGACATAAAACTGAGGTTACGCAAGTTTTACAAACCTTATTTTCCATGGTTGCAACTCAGTTCAATACCAAAGTAAAAACTATTCATACAGACAATGGCAGTGAGTTTGTTAATCACCACTGTCAAGACCTTTTTTCTTCTCTTGGAATTTTGCACCAAAAATCATGCTCTTATACACCACAACAAAATAGTGTTGTAGAGCGCAAACACAAACACTTACTGCAAATTGCTAGATCCTTGATGTTTCAATCTTCTCTTCCAAAGAAATTTTGGGGAGAAGTAGTCCTTACGGCCACTTATCTCATTAACAGGTTACCTTCTCCTTTGTTATCCTGGAAAAATCCTTATGAACTCTTGTTTGGTAAACCTCCTATACTCCGTCACCTTAGAACTTTTGGATGTTTGTGCTATATTACTAACACACATCCTCAGAAGGATAAATTTTCTCCAGGACCTTACAAATGTGTTTTCTTAGGTTATCCTTCTGTTTAGAAGGAATATAAGGCTTATAGTCTTGATGATCACAAGATTTATATTTCCAGGATGTTATTTTCAAGGAACACATCTTTCCATACCATTCTCCTTCTTCTACAGTTTCTGACCTTCCCTTACCAAATCCTAATCCTCTTGCTCTTCCACAGGATATCTTTATTCCTACTTCTATTGTTCCACAATCTTCTCCTGTTTCTGATCCTCTAGTATCTAATTCACATTCTACTCACTCTGATGATAGTCATGAATCTCCTTCTAATTCTGCATCTTCTGATTCTCTTCCTTCACCACCTTTTATTCCTAGAACTAGTGGTAGAATCAGGAAACCTCCTGTTTGGATGGAGCCTTATCTTTCACATTTGGTTTCCACTTCCTCTTCTTTGACGGATCTGATACTTCCTTCTAAGTTTACTCCTCCTGTTACCTTTCCTTATGTTCAACAACCTTATCTCCATCCTGAGCATTCAACTTTTCTTTGTAATATCACCAAAATTCCTGAACCAAAAACCTATGTTCAAGCCAAAGATCATCCTGAATGGCAACTGGCAATGCAAAAGGAGCTAAATGCTTTGGAGGAGAATTCTACTTGGGAGATTACTACTTTGCCACCAGGAAAGAGGGCAATTGGTTGCAAATGGGTTTATAAAGTAAAATACAACCCTGATGCAAGTGTTGACAAGTACAAGGCAAGGCTTGTAGCTAAAGGTTACACACAGGTGGAAGGAGAACATTACACTGATTCTTTCTCTCATGTTGCTAAGTTGGTGACAGTTAGACTTATCTTTGCTTTGGCAGCTGCAAAGAATTGGCATCTTCATCAGTTGGATGTCAATAATGCATTTCTTCATGGAACACTTAAAGAAAGTGTATACATGAAATGTCCACCTGGTTATCCTCAAGCTTCTTCAGCTCAGGTTTGCAAACTTAAGAAGTCTCTTTATGGTTTAAAACAGGCTTCTAGGAGATGGAATCATGAACTTACTATTCAACTTCAGCCTTTTGGTTTCACACAATCTCAACATGATCATTTACTAAGACCACTACCACAGATATTTTGGTCCTTCTAGTCTATGTTGATGATGTGTTGTTAACTAGCACTTCTGAGCAAATGATCTTAGCAACCAAGACTTACTTACATCAGCTGTTCACCATCAAAGATTTGGAGCCAGCAAAGTACTTTCTTGGTGTTGAGGTAGCTAGATCTTCTTCAGGGACAGCTTTAAAGCATAGGAAGTATGTTCTGGACATACTAGACAGCACAAGGTTATTGGGTTGTGTTCTAGTGGCTACTCCTTTTCCAAAAGGCTTACTTCTTCATGATTCCAAGACTGCATTGTTGCCTGATCCTGAACCATACAGACGGTTGGTAGGAAGGCTTCTTTATCTAGGATTTACACGGCCTGATTTGACTCACACAACTCAACAGCTGAGTCAACATGTTCATGCTCCTCAGGAAGTTCACTGGCAAGCAGCTTTACATGTGGTGAAGTACCTCAAAGGCACCCCTTCCTTGGGTCTATTCTATCCTCATGACAGTGATCTTCAACTCACTGCCTTCTCAGATGCAGATTGGGGTCAATGCCCTAACATCAGATTCTCTTTGACAGTTTCTGTGTTTTTTTTTGGGAAATTCCTTGATCTCCTGGAAAACCAAGAAGCAGACCACCGTTTCTCGATCTTCTTGTGAAGCAGAATACCGTAGTATGGCTGCTACAGTCTGTGAATTACAGTGGCTCTCTTATGGTTTTGACAGATCTTCATACTCCAGTTTCTCTTCCTATCACTCTTTGCTGTGACAATCAATCAGACCTCCATATTGCTGCTAATCCTACGTTTCATGAACGTACCAAGCATCTTGATATTGATTGCCATGTTGTTCGCAATCAATACAAGAGTGGTTATCTGAATCTTATTCACATTGGTACTAAATCACAGCCTGCTGATCTCTTCAGTAAGATTCTTTATGGTCCACAGTTTCTACACTTGTTGTCCAAGCTGAGTTTTGTTGATCTTCACAATCCCAAGTCTCAGCTTGAGAGGGAGGGGGGGGGTGAGGGATTTACGATATCAAGTAGGATCTGCAACCTCTCCAACTTGATGATCCACCTCAGCAACTTCAGGAAGTTCAGTCGCCGGATTCTGCTAACTTTGATGCTGATCAAATTATGATGAAAGAGGTGCTTTAGTTGGAATAAAAGTCTTGTGACTATCATGTGCATATTTGTAAATATGCTGACATGGATTTACTGTAAATAAGAGTAGTATTTTCCAGCTGTATATAGGAGTAAATATGTCGAATTACGTTTAGATTAGTTAGTTAAATACTAATCATTGTGTAGCTTGTTTATTAAGCAAAATTTAGTACAACTGAAAATCAATTTTTCCCAAATTAGAAAACTTCTATCTTCTTCTACTACTGTCGACTTTCGCCATGGCTAACCCTAGAAAGCTTTTCACATACAGTTCTATAGAAAACAAGTATAGTTAACTATGGAGTGAACTATTTTTATTTGTCCCTTTAATGATTACAAATTAAAGAGTTTGTATTTAGAAATGATACGAAATGACTAAGTGCTTGTTTGGACAATGTTTTGTTTTAGTTTTTTATTTGGATTTGAGAGGAAATTTAAAAGGTAGTTTAGTTTTTGATGTGGAAAGTATTATAGTACAGTGACTTTTTATGAAATTAAAATAATTCAGTGACCAAAATGAAGATTTTGCAATAATATAATGACCAAACACAAGACTTTCCAATAGTTCAATGACCAAATGCAACACTTTACAATAGTTTAGTGACCAAACGCAATAAAAACTTTACAATGGTTCAGTGACCAAAATGAAGACTTTACAATAGTGTATGACCAAACGGAATATTTTAAAAGGTAAAATGAGACAAAAAGTAAAATAAGTGGTTGGACAAACTAGGTCTCTATCTAATGGTACTATTACATGATTCTTACCATGAAACTAGAAAAAAAGTAGACTTCTCAATCGAATAGCTGTGTGGATGAGACAAAGAGAGTTGGCACACAGGCAATCTGATCCATACTACAACTTTTGCAAAACTGAGCACCATACTGAGGTTGAAGCGTTATAATGGAACGAGGGGCATGCGAATAAGCTGGCGAAAGTTGGAACGAGAAACGTTGCAAAATCATTGCCAAAACCAATTTTGCTTCCAACATTGTGAAGTTTTGTCCAATGCAGATACGAGGTCCCCATCCAAATGGAAAGAATGCTACCTGTCCCTTGGTTGCATTCGACACGCCTTATGTAAACCTTTCCGGCCTGAATTCATTCACATCTTCCCCCATATTTTAGGGTCGCGATGCAAAAGCATTGCCAGTAAAGAAACTGTTGGAAATGAGTGAATGTGAATTAAGTTTCTCAAGAGTTAGAAAAATTATAGTTAAGGCTAAGGGACTTTGTCCCACATGGGTGTTGGGAAGAGTTGGAGCTCACTTTATAAGTGAGAGCCCAAAATTGACTTGCAAGTTGACTTGCCAATACTATACCACATCTCTTCCGCTCGCGTGTGCCCGCGCAGGGGGGGTGCAAATGGAGGTCCAATTCGGGGTAAAATAGCTCGACTCATGTGTGCGCACGTTTTGCTCCGGTTCAGATTAATTTTTTCCAGCTAAAATTTTAACATGGAGATTTATGTTCATTCATTTCAGTCAAAGAGAAAACTGAAATGTTACAATTAAATATTGTTGTCTAATGAGCAAATGAATGGCAGATTTTATACTGTTTAAATGACAGACTGAATTCTTTTGACTGTTTGATTGTCAAAAACGTTTTGGCTATTTATGTGCCATGAATTTGTGACATTTAACAGAATTAAAACACTAAAACCATTTGAAGTTTTGCTGCCATTTCAAAGGTTTCTCCAGCCTATAAATAGGCACTCATTTTCCAAAGTTCTACACACCAATCCTTCCTCCTCTTTCAGTATTCTTTCGAGTCTTTTTTTCTTTCTCTTTTTATCCTTTCTCCTCTTTCAGTATTCTTTCGAGCCTTTCTTTCTTTCTCTTTTTGTTTCGGTGTTCATCATCGTGTTCTAAGTTTCGTTCGCTAGTAGAACTTCTTTGTGCTAAGTAGTCTCTACATTTCCGTTGTATCCTGGGAAACAGTTGCTCGAAATCCTCAAGCACCATAAGAGGGGACAAATCTGTTTTAAGGAGATCATGTTTTCACGAGTCTCGGATTTCTTCTTCTTCCGTTTTTCCTTAGCCTTTGCGAATACTTCTCATATTTCGACCAACAATCTTAAAACAGATTTCTTTTGATTTTGTGTATTCGTGATGGCTGATGTTGTTAGTGTTGTTGTTGTTGGTGCTGCTGTTGCTAGTGCCACTCCCGCTGTTGTTGTACCCCGCGTTGCCATTGCTCTCAGGGTTGCAAGCTTTGTTGCTGTTCCCACTATGCCCAACGTTCCAGCAAGCCATGTGGAGAAGCCAGAGAAGTTCAATGGGACGACTGCGACTTTCAAGAGGTGGCAACAAAAGATGCTGTTCTACCTAACGACACTAAACTTGGCGAGCTTTCTGACGGGTGTTGCTCCTCTGTTGCCTGAAGGTACTTCGGACGCACCAACGGTCCATGCATATGAGGCTTGGAAACGGTCAGATTTCCTTTTTCGTGGTTATATTTTGAATGCTATTCATGATTCATTATATAATGTGTATGAGAAATTTGTAGTCGGACGCTTCCTTGATTATGTGATGGTAGATTCCAAGACTGTTGATGCAAGAGATCCAGTTGATTCTGCACGACATCCAGGCTGAGGGGATGATCTTGAGTGAAACCTTCCAAGTGGCTGCGGTCATAGAAAAGTTGCCTCCGGGCTGGAGGGATTTCAAGAACTACCTCAAGCACAAGCGCAAGGAGATGACCTTGGAGGATCTGATTGTTAGACTTCGTATTGAAGAAGACAACAGGAAGTCAGAATCAAAGGCATCCAATGGCATACAGGCTAAGGTCAATATTGTGGAGCATGGTAAAGGCCAAGTCTTGAAGAACAAGGCCAAGAGCAGGAATGCCAACAAAGGCAAGGGGAAGCTAGGGACTACTGGTGGTGTCTCTAAGCACAGATTCAAAGGTAATTGTTTTAACTGTGGTAAACCAGGTCACAGGTCTGCTGATTGCCGCTCTCCAAAGAAGGATCATGAGGCGAACATGGTCAACGACATCACTTAGGATGTGAAGGACATGCACCTAGTTGCTGTGGTGACTCAAGTGAACATGGTGGAGTCCAACCCAAAGGAATGGTGGATGGACACTAGCACGCCCAGGCACGTGTGCATCCATAGGAGCCATTTCACCACCTTTGAACCAGTCCATGGAGAGAAGATCTACATGGGAAATGCTGTTGTTGTGTTGAAGGCAAAAGAACTGTGAAGCTCAAGATGACTTCGAGCAAGACTCTAACACTCACAGATGTGCTGTATGTGCCAGAAGTGCGCAAGAACCTTGTGTCAAGATTCATGCTAGATAAGAATGGGTTTCGCATTGTAAGAGAGTCTTATAAAGTTGTTCTGTCTAAGGCAGGAATGTTTGTTGGAAGGGGTATGCAACCGATGGGTTGTTCAAACTCAATGTAATGACTATTGTCGATGAAATGAATGCAAGTACCTCTTCTGCTTATTTGATTGAGTCTTCCAAGGCATGGTAGACTAGGTCATGTTAATTCAGATTCGAAGCGTCGACTAATTAACTTGAACCATATACCAACATTCCAAATTGACTTAGGAAATAAATGCAAAATTTGCGTCGAAGTAAAGTTAACAAGGTCATCTTTTCAAACGATTGAAAGGAGTACTGAACCACTTGAATTAGTTCACAGTGATGTTTGTGATTTGAAATCGGTTCAAACACGAGGTGGTAATAAGTATTTTTTCACGTTTATTGATGATAGCATGAAATATTGCTATGTTTACTTGTTAAAAAGTAAAGACGAAGCATTAGAGAAATTCGTTCTCTACAAAACCGAAGTTAAGAATCAACTTGGTAAAAAGATCAAGAGATTGAGAAGTGATAGAGGTGGTGAGTATGAAGCACCGATTGGTGGCTTTTGTACAACATGGAATTGTTCATGAAGTGACAGGACCTTATTCACCTCAATCTAATGGGGTTGTTGAATGGAAAAATCGCACATTGAAAGAAATGATGAATGCGATGCTGTTAAGTTCAGCCCTACCTCTCAATATGCGGGGAGAAGCCGTCTTGTCTAGAAATTACCTATTAAATAGGATTCCCCGAAAGAAAGAAGACAAGACTCCATATGAATTATGGAAAGGAAGAGACCATTCTACAAACACTTGCGAGTGTGGGGGTATCTGGCAAAGGTAGTTGTACATCCGCCAAAGGGAATCAAAATTGGACCTAAAACGGTCAATTGTATTTTTATTGGCTATGCACAGAATAGTAATGCATATCGGTTCTTAGTGCATGATTCGAAGATTTCGGATATACACAAGAACACAGTTTTGGAATCAAGAAATGCATCTTTCTTTGAAAATGTGTTTTCTTACAAGACTAAGGATGAAGACAGTTCATCAAAACGAACTCATGAAGAAGTTCATGATTCGGTTGAGGTTCAAGATGTTGAACCAAGACGGAGCAAAAGGGCAAGAGTAGAGAAATCATTTGGTGATGATTTTGTAACCTATTTGCTAGAAGAGAGAACCTCTAACTTACGCTAAGGCAGTAGGTTCTTCTGAGGGACCTTTATGGGAAGAAGCCATAAAGAGTAAGGTTGATTGAATTTTACAGAATCATACTTGGGAGCTTGTTGATCTCCCACCTGGACAGAAACTGTTAGGATCTAAATGGATCTTTAAGAGGAAAATGAAACCTAGTGGTTCCATTGATAAATATAAGGCCATGCTTGTAATCAAAGGGTATAAACAACGAGAAGGTTTAGACTACTTTGATACATATTCTCCTGTGATGAGAATAAATTCCATAAGGATGATACTTGCTATCACATCCTTAAGGAATTTTGAAATACATCAAATGGATGTTAAAACAGCTTGTTAAATGGAGATTTAGATGAAGAAATCTATGTGGAACAACCCGAGGGTTTTCGAGCTCCAAGAACAGAAAAGAAAGTTTGTAAACTAGTAAAATCCCTGTATGGTCTAAAGCAAACACCTAAAAAGTGGCATGAAAATTTGACCATGCAATGATTAATAGTGGATTCAAAATTAATGAGTGTGACAAATGCGTTTATGTTAAGGAGATAGAAAACGATTATGTCATATTATGTCTATATGTAGACGTTATACTCATTGTTGGTAGTAGTGACAAGTTGGTCAAATCTACCAAGAACATGTTAAACTCTAAGTTTGACATGAAAGACATGGGTCTAGCAGATGTCATTTTAGGTGTTAAAATCATAAGGACAACAGATGGTCTAGTTTTAAGTCAAGCTCATTACATAGATAAAATTCTTGATAAGTTTAACAAAAATGATTCTGGGGTCGCGAAAACACCATTAGATAACAGTGTCCATTTATCCAAGAATCGTGGACAAGGTATATCTCAGGTGGAATACTCTCGGATAATAGGAAGTCTGATGTATCTAATGAGTTGTACTAGACCAGATATTGCTTATGTGGTAAGCAAGTTGAGTTCATACACGAGTGATCCCAGTGCTGAACACTGGACTGCTATAATTAGAGTACTGAGGTATCTAAGACATACTCGTGATTATGGACTGCATTATACCAGATATCCATCTGTGTTGGAAGGTTACACGGATGCCAATTGGATATCTAAAACAAAGGACTCACACTGCACAAGTGGCTACATGTTTACTCTAGCTGGAGCAGCTGTGTCGTGAAAATCCTCAAAACAAACTGTAATAGCCAGATCCACAATGGAATCCGAGTTCATTGCCTTGGATAAGTGTGGTGAGGAGGCTGAATGGCTATGCCATTTTTTGGAGGATATTCCAAAGTGGGAAAAACCTGTGCCACCTATCAGTATTCATTGTGATAGCCAATCCGCGATTGGAAGGGCTCAGAGTACTCTATATAATGGTAAGTCGAAATATATTCGTCGTCGACACAATACCATTAGACAACTACTCTCAAAAGGAATTATCACAATTGACTACGTGAAGTCAAAAGATAATCTTGCGGATCCGCTAATCAAAGGGTTAAATAGAGAGGCAGTTGAAAGATTGACCAAAGGAATGGGTGTAAAGCCTGTGAAGAAATAAAAACCTTAAGAAGGAAAACCCAACCTAGTTGACTGGAGATCCCAAGATCTAGGTTCAATGGGACAACCTAATCATAAGATTTAGTGTGGTCACTATGGGGGTAAACCTCAACTCATTCCTGTCATCAAACAGTGATATGACGGAAAAGATAGCAAATGGTTGCTTTAATGATACTTAAATGAGTAATTTCATTTACTCTAGACTTAAGAAGTCACCTATGTGAGAGAGAAGTGGGGCCGCTTCAAAGGAGAACTGTTAAGGCTTAGTTCTTTAAAAACTCTTGCAGAACCAAGACGTGCTCATGGCCAAAATGGACAAAACCATGAGAACGGAACTAAATAGAAATGGTTCCTGTGTACGGTATGTGGGTTTCTTTACACAATACAGTCGGACAGTTCAAGGACTTCGCGTCTACTGGACAGCTAGTAAGGCAAACATACTTTACAAGGAGGAAGTTCAAAGGGTAAAACCTACTTTCTCTATGCAGGGATCAGTTGGTGAACACCATCATCGTTTAATCAAAACAATATCTCATTTATATGGGGGATTGTTGGAAATGAGTGAATGATAATTAAGTTTCTCAAGAGTTGGAAATATTAGAGTTAAGGCTAAGGGACTTTGTCCCACATGGGTGTTGGGAAGAGTTGGAGCTCACTTTATAAGTGAGAGCCCAAAATTGACTTGCAAGTTGACTTGCCAATACTACACCACATCTCTCCCGCTCGAGTGCGCCCATGCATGGGGAGGGAAGCAAATGGAGGTCCGATTCGGGGCCAAAATAGCTTGACTCATGTGTGCGCACGACCTGTGGACACGGATGCCGAACCGAACTCTAGCGGGCCTGATCAATCCACGTTTTGCTCCGGTTCAGAGTGATTTTTTCCAGCTAATATTTTAACGTGGAGATTTATGTTCATTCATTTCAGTCAAAGAGAAAACTGAAACGTTACAATTAAATATTGTTGTTGAATGAGATATAAAAAATATCATCCATTATCAGTTATAATATAGATCTCCTAGGTACATCTTGCAGTTTGAAAATCACGCGCCCAAAAAGAGGGTAAAAAAGAAAGATTTTTCAAATTTTTAATTTCTTAATATCTCTCCTAATTTTCAGCCATTATTAATTATATCCATCCAACTCCCTATTCCAATCCAAAGACGTCTCAAACTAAAAAATCTAAAAAACAAAATATTCTCTGCAGCAATTTAGCATCAAAACCTCTCGTCGGCGGTATTTTTGAATACGAAATCCGATTGTGCATCAAATCTCGTGAGTTTGGTTGCAATATACGCTGCTGAATATGAGAATTATGGTATGATTTGAGATTATTCATCTGTTTTGTGTTTTGTATGGTGAATTTTGGAAAAGATTAATAGATCTAGGTGCTGTTCATCAGTTTAATAGATCTTTTTTTGTGATTTGTTCAATGGCAAGGATTTGAGATTATTCCCGTCAATTAGTTTTGTTGATCAATATGTGGTTGATTTTGGAAAAGATTAATAGATCTAGGTGCTTTCATCAGTTTAATATCATTATTTATCTTTAAAACATATTAGTTCGTTGGTGTTCTAGTCTTGTTCATCGATTTGTTGTTGATTTCGGAAAATATTCGTACATCTGGCATTATTCATCATCTCAGTATCATTATTGTGGTTGTTTTTGTCATGTTTTCTTCTTTTGGGAAATGTTTATTCATCATTCATCATCAGTTAATGATGTTAGTTCATCAATTTCTTAGTTTTGTTCATCAATTTGTGGTTGATTTTGGAAAAGATTAATAGATCTAGGATTTGTTCATCAGTTTAATATCATTATTCATTTTTAAAACATGTTAGTTCATCGATGTTCTAATATTGTTCATCGATTTGTGGTTGATTTTGGAAATCATATTTTGACATCATTATCTATTTCTGGAGGTTATTCATTATCTCGATATCATTATTCATTATCAATTTTGGGTTGTTTTAGTCATGTTTTCTTCTTCTGTGAAATGTTTATCCATAATCTATTTCTAGTTATTCATTATTTTGCCTTAGTTATTCATTCTAATTGGGATACAAACTACAAGTGATGTTGTTCATCATGTAATATGTGATTGTACACAATTATAAATATGTGTCATTAATCCTGTAAAATAGTGTTATTTATCCTGTCAATATATGTCATTCATCGTTTGAACATGTGTTATTCATTCCGTAAATATGTGTATTCATCATAGAAATATATGTCATTCATCACCAGTTATGTTATTATTCATCATGTAATATGTACCGTACATGATTGTTATCAACTGGATTTGATTTAGGTAATTTTAATTTTTATTCATCATTTTTAAAATAATTATTTATCTTCAATAGCATTGTTATTGATGATTAACAGAGTTTTGATTGAATTTGAAATCTTACTTATTGTAATGTTCTTTTTGTTTGATCAACGGCAAAGAAATGCTCATTAAGATGAACTCAATCGGTCGAGAATCAAATATTTGGCAGAGTTGCTGAAATCAAACAATCAGCGTATAGGTGTTGAACATCGGCGAATCATTCAAGACCGTATATGTTAAAAATAATGAATAGTGTTATTAATAATTAAAATAGTGTTATTCATCTTATAAATATATGTCATTCATCATTTGTGCATGTGTTATTCATTTCATAGATATGTGTATTCATCATGCAAATATATATCTATTCTTCATTTTATTATTATTATTTATCTTGCATGGATCATTATTCATCAACATTTGCTTCGTTATTCATCTTTGTAGATATCTATATTTATTTCAAAATTTTAAATTTATTTATCTATAACTTTGTCACTATAAGAACACCATTATTCATCCACGATATTATTATTATTCATCGATAAGAATACTATTATTCATCCGAACAAACATCGTTATCTATTAAAATCTTCCATATTTGACACTTAATTCTCTAGATTCCATTGATAATCAGTTCCAAATTTTTTGCTCCAATTGATTTTTCGGATTTATAAGTCTCGATGACGAATCATATTCAATTTTACGCAAATAAAATCCATAGCTATAAAAAAATTCTCATAAAATAAAATAATATAAAAGATAACAGGATAAGCAAAAAAGAAAACGGTTTAAAATTAAATGTGTGAAAAAAATAGGATGAGAATTGAAGGATTTAATGCACGTATAACTGAAAATTAGGAAAAAAATAAATCAGATTGTATAGAAGGAAAGTGTATTATACATGCCCATGAAGTACACCTTGTAAAATATACCTAGATGCTTGTTATTATTTGCCTTCCATTATTGAGGGAGGTGGTTCATTGAATTTGTTAACAATATACATCATTCAATATGAAGATTTAGTAGGTTTTTTCTTTTTTGGGTAACAGAAGATTGAGTAGTTTTATTAAATGGAGAGGTCTCAAACATTGGATACTACTATTTCTTTTATTTACGTACATGAACCATGACGTAATTCTAAATTAACATATATCCTAATCTCTATTCGAGACCGGTGATTTGGGAGCCCTTTCGGGGATAACACCATTTCTTTCTTCGAGTGATGGTTAATAACTATACACTATTAACTTGAGACATTTGCATTTGTGTTCCTACCAATTATATCAAACTATTACGACAACAACCTGAGCCTCATAATAGAGTGTACATTAATTTGAGGAATGAAGATGTCAAAGTACATAAGTACCTTGGGCTCCCATCTCAAAACCAATTGGCAATGAATGGGATGTCCTTTAGAATTTATATACTGAGTCACTTCTCTTTACGGTGGCGATGTGGGACAGATTATACACCTTAACGCCCCCCCCAAGTCCAATGGGTCTTTGAACTTTTTTTTTGCCCAGTAGACTTTGATGAGGAAAAGAACAGAATAGCCCACGAGTCAACGCTCATGTGGGGAAAAACTAGTTATATCGCTGGTTTGGTTCTCCACAAGCCCACGAATCAACGGTTAAGTGGGAGAAAAGTCAGTTATACCGCTGAATCGGTCCACAACAAGCCTACGAGTCAACGCTGAAGTGGGAGAATATAAAATCACAACAGGCCACCTCCAGTCCAGAACCATCACAGGCCCATACCGCTCTGATACCATGTTAAAGTATATAAGTACCTTGGGTTCCCATCTCAAAACCAATTGGCAATGAGTGGGTGGATTTTGTAACTTATATACTGAGTCACTTCACTTCACGGTGGTGATGTGGGGCAGAGTATACACCTTAACAGAAGATGGTTTTTACAATAGAGATCTTAGTTCATAACATTAAAGTTTGTGCAATACTAAGTTGGCGCCACGCTCAGGTTGCAGTGTAATAATTGTACGAGGAGCATGAGTGTAAGATGGGGAAAGTTCAAAAGAGAAACGCTGCAGAATCATCGCCATAGCTAATTTTGCTTCTGTCATGGCAAAGGTCTGTCCGATGCAAATCCTGGGACCCCAACCAAATGGGAAATACGCGACTTGGCCCTTTGTTGCATTCGACATCCCTTCATTAAATCTCTCTGGATTGAACTCTTTCGTGTCATCGCCCCAAATTTCAGTGTCGTGGTGCAACAGCAATACTTGCAGCGCGACTAATACCCCGGCTGGAAGATTGAACTTTCCAATTTTTGTTTCATCCTTAAGTCTTCTTGAAAGCACCACCACCGATGGATACAATCTCAGAACCTCATTCAAGATCATTGTCACCTGTGGTGAAAATATAACTCATGAAAGTGTACAATGCAGAAACATTTGAAGTTCATCAGTTCAGGCCTATTACTGTTAACCCTGGATAAGAACAAAAAATTTCATGTACTCCGGAAGTAGGAACCCTTTTTTTTTTTTCTTTTTCTGTTAGCATGTTAGGCAATAAATCACCGAGCAACACTTACCACTTTGAGCTGGTTAAGGCCATCATATTCAATTTCTTTCCTCCCGAAAACTTGCAAGACCTCATCTCTGGCACGCGACTGCCAGTCCTGATGTTTGCTCAGCAGAATCAAAGTCCATGCAAGCAATGTTGAAGTGGTTTCCTGGCCAGCAAAATAGAAGAGTTTGCACTCTTCAATAACATCGTCTATGCTCATAGCAAACTCTTTGCCACCCTGTTGTTTCAATCTCTCTGAAATTAGACTCCAACAATATGCCCAATAAGTCATCTTTGCTGCCTTCCCCTGCTTTTGTTGATTTCATCCTCTTGTCAATAATATTTCTGACTGTTGCCTTAACTATTCTTTCTATCTCTTTCATTCTTCTGTTCCTTTTAGTTGGAAGAAACCTAAGGATCAAGAAATCAACAGATCAATAGCTATTATTTTATTACAGCAGTATATCAAAAAAAAGTGATTACTTTGCTTTCACTGCATACTACCTTTTACCAGGGAAGTATATTGATCGCGAAACAGTCAGAACATGGTCTGCCTGTTCTCTTTGGAGCTCAAATATCTTTCTTCCTTCTTCATAGTTGCTACCAAAGGCCGTGCGAGAAATAGCATCACTGGTTAAAGTTTGAAGTGATGGCCAAACATCTAAATCGCAAGATCCTTGCGGCGAAATGCTTTCCTCCCAACTTTTTAACATGCCCTCAGAACTCAAACGAAAAGCTGGTAACATAAGCTGATATTTATAGCAACAATCAGAAAAAAAAGTGAATCAGTGATGCGGGCTACAAGCACAGCAGCAAGTGTGTTCTAGTTGTACCATCAGTGTCGATGTTTAGTAAAGAACATCAACTGCGAAATTCATTCTGTTAATCCTTGTTAATCAATTATTGTAGTATCAAAAACTAAGATGAAAAAATTGATTAGCTACACGATTTAATATAAGAAATCCCTGAATAATTTCATAAAAACTTAAAGAGCACGCCTTTGTGTGAAACATTAAAATGAGTCATTTTGGGACCGAGTGAATAATTCACAAGGAACTAAAAATTAAAAAAAAAATCATTATTATATATATTAAAGGAAAGAAATATAATCGACACGTGTCGCTAATTGAGACCATCAAGCATCACTTTTAACTTATTATCATTTTAGCTCTTAAAGTTCTATTTATGTGCTACTTTGTCTTCAATTTTATCGATTTTACATTTTCAAGCACGATTAATTGTGTCTAATCTCCAAAGTCCCCTTGCCTATAAATAAGCCATAGGCATCTAGACATAATTTATGTATTTTTTAATATATTTTTTAATCGAAACATAACATTAGTTAGTAGTGACAATTTTTATTATACAACTTTTTAAAATTTTTATTGTAATATTTTTGGACAGATCTTACAAATATACATCTTATAAATAATATCAATACTTCTCATTTTGATCTAAAATTGATTAATCAAAAAAAATTTACGGTTTTAAGAAATATTAATAACTACATTATCTAATTAATTCTTTTGTAAGATAAATTTTCAACATTGACAAAGCGCGGGACACATACTAGTAATAATTATAATAATTATAATAAAAAAGCTACCTTGATCTTCTCCAAGTGAAAAGCAGGATTGATTAACTTTCTGTGTTTGGTCCACTTTTCACCCTCGGCTACATCTAGGCCTTGAGCCAACAGTTTACTAAGTGGATTATTAGAAAGAGGCTTTTGGAAGATATTAGGCTTGACCAAGATCTCCCTCATAAGTTCAGGATCCTTGATGATGACTGAAGGTTTGGGGCCAAGCCAGACAAATGAATTAACACCTGAAATGCATAAATTTCTTGTACAATTCAATCAAATCCAGCAATCCATAAAAGGGCCGACTTTGTTGAAGAAAATTAAGCAGTAAAGGTACAATCTTGCCACACTTGCAGGTAACACCAATTCAATCAAATCCAGCAGTCGATAAAGGGGTCAATTTTATTGAAGTAAATTAAGCAGTAAAAGCACAATCTTTCCATGCTTTCAGGCAACACTTGGAAGCAGAGGACAGGAAAATGAAAAAGATTGTGGAATCAAAGAATACCATATTTCTGGATGGTCTGGACGAAGAAAGGGATAACTCGGGGCACAATATCATCGGAGAGACTGATTGGCTTGGATTTAGCTTCTTTCATCAACTTTACCAATTCTTTCAAGTCACCGGAGATGGGTTTGTAGGAATTTCCGAGAAGACCCTGTGCTCTGAGCTGCTTCTCGAGTTTCCTGGGCTGAAACCATATGAAATTCAATACTTTCCATGCACAAACCAGAAAACCCAAAACAGCGGTAAATGAAACTGTAACTGTAAGTATGTTGAAGTAATTCATCTTTTCATGCAAGCTTCCTCTCGAACTATCTTCTTGAGTGAGTGAGTGTGTGTGTGTGTGTGTGTGTGTGTGTCAGTGTGTGCGTGTTAAATAAAGATGAATGATTGGGCAAATCTTTCGACAAGGAGAAAGTGGTGCAAAAGAGAACACAAAGCCACCGTACTATTAGATACACGTCCGCTGGATACTTGATTGGGACAGAATTTAATCATTTATTAGTACAAGGAAAAAAATATCTCCCACAATTCCAATTAAAATTTATGTTTGTCCTATTGTTTAATTTTAGGTATATATAGTTCTTTTTCTATATGATTATTTTTTTTAACAAAAAGTATGAGATAATTTTGAGCGTTCATATATTTTCATATAATATGATGATTGCAAACACGATCTTCTGTTTTTGGAAATGGCCAACATTAATTTTCTAGAATTATCAAATCATACAAAAATTTTTTAGATTCTTCAAATCCTGCTTTTATTTTGATATAAAAACTCCATTCCTCTAAAATCTTCATGTTGTCGGCAACACTTTGTTTAGAATTGATTAATCAGCAAATCCATTGCTAAGAACGGTGGAGCAAGTAAGCCAGCTCTCTTGAGAAAACAAAGAAAAAACATGCGGAATTTTGGATAAAGTTAGAAAAGGAGTGCTGTATTTTGTAGAATCCGTAAACGCAGGAAGGCAAGCGATTAAAGTCCGGCGGTGGCGATCTGAAGCAATGAATGGTACCTTTGTGGATGCAATTTGCAATGCAATTAATGAAGGTTTTGCAGTCATCGAACCAAATCAACCACCCGAGTCCCCATGAAGCTCCTTAACTGGAAGGAATTGCAGGGACTTAAGACGGGCACCTACAGTTCAATTATTAAAGCGACTGAACAGGCACTACAGACCAGATGTGTTGTTTGTTATGGAGACCAAATTATCAACGACCGCAACAGAAAAGTGGTTAGACTCCTCTTCCTTCTCTAATTTCTTTGTGGTGCCGACAGTTGGCTTACGGGGTGGTTTAGTCTTTTGATGGAATTCTGGTGTAAATATCGAGGTTCTTTGTAAAAATACTAATTTTATTTATTTATTTTTTTTTTGTAAAAACTAGTTGTTAAACTAGTTTTTTTTTTTTATGCATAAGTTTTTATAGTTTACATGTTTTAAAAAAATTGTGAAACAAAAGCGTAATAATGGCTGAATATGAATATTAACATAATAAATATAAATGGAAAAATGTAACTATTGTTGTTTTTTAAAATAATAGAAATGCAAATATCATGAAATTGTAAATAGGAAAAAACAAAATATTACAACAATTTTAAATACTAATTGAGGATAGAGTAAAGAATAAAGTAATTATAGGGAAAATGCAATAAAAACATACTGGGGAAATTGGGCTGGTTATTCATATTAATTCGCATATTACAAATTAATCTTGAATAGTTAAAGTAAGAAAGTTTACATGACATAACGGGGTAAATGCAAAAGGAACTAAATAGTTGGGGTGGCATTTTACATTTTTTTAATGTTGTTATCCTTTTGTGAAAACAAAATATGTAAATATGTCTTATGAAAAGTTAATCGTTGAAATAAAAAAAACTCCAGATTCACTTTGCCAAATAATTGGTTTGGGCACTATATTGCTGAAACCCATTAGAACATCCAAAATAAGAGCCAAACGTTTCACATTTTAGATTTAATTTTCATTCCGATGAATAAATGAGCAGGTTTACTATTTATATTTTTGCGATGATGATGACGCCGTTGACATGAAATCCTGCCGCGAGAAGGCACAACCGACCAGGAGCGACGAAGGCGGAGGAAAGGGGAAATATGGTGCTAATTGAGGATGTGGTTTAAACCATCGGGTGTTTCATTCTCCGCACAAAAGAGGTTTACATAAAGAAGGTAATGCAATATTTTTAATTTATGGAAAAAGATGTTGATTCTGTCATTATATGAAGATTCATGAAATATTTTCTGAAAATGAAAATGTAAATATTTAATTATTAACCCTAATAATCAATCAACTACAATCACTTATTCAGTGAGTTCAAATGATAATATAGAACATGTGGAAAAATGTACTTGGACATGTTTGTTCTTTATATGGGGTTCATTGAAAATGATAGACAAACAATTTTTCTGTTTTTTAAAAAATATTATGATGTAAGTGGCATTGATTAATTTATATATTATGAGCAAATTATGTAGTTGATGTCTTTCCAGTGAGACCCAATTAGCATTATTATAATATGGAATGGAATGGTTATTTTCAAGATTGGATTTATATGTAGCCAATAAGGATTTTTGATATAGAAATTATGGTGAACTAAAAGGAAAATGAATTGACGTTGATGACGGCATTGATTACTTTTTATTATGAGCATATCATGTAGTTGATGTCTTTCCGGTGAGACCCAATTAACAATTATTATAATAAGGAGTGGTAATTCTCAAGATTGGGTTTAAATGTAGTCAAAAAAGTTTGTTCATATATAGAAATTATAGTAAAATATAAGGAAAATGATTTAACGTTGATAAGGTTTTTGAGTTTTATTGTTTTGGGTGGAGTATCCAAATTAATCCCCATTAATATTAGTACTTCGTATGTGGGATGAAGTGGCCATAAAATTATCTTCACTTTTATTGCTTTGGACCTAATTCTTCATACAAGACGTGGCATTGTATAAATGCAACACTGAAATGGCAAATTATTACGTGGGCAAATGTCATGGCCTCTGAAATTTGCACGGCTATTAATCTCAACCTACCGTAATATAAAATCATTGGCACATAAATCCCAGTTATCGATCATACCATTTTCTTGTCTATGGGTATTTTTATTCATAGTAAATTAAATACTTTTCGAACTTTTACCCAATTTTACACCGTTAGAGCCTATAATTGGTCCAAGATATGAAGCTATGAAGTGCAAAACAATTTACATGAAAAGTTTCAGGTTACTTTCACTTCGTATAAAGTTGATATATTTACTTTCTCCACCTGTAACTCAATCTTATGTATCTTGCTTAAAGCTACATAAACTTCATCGCCCGGATTTTTTTTATGATTCGGTTACTGTCTGCGTATACATTTTCTCTTCAGTATCCTGGAACCATAGTTTATATTTAGTAAGTAATAATTAGCTATATTCTTTTGAGTTGAATGATAGTATGTCTTTTATGCGTGCTTTAACAATGTGGATCAGGGGTCATGTTTGTCCTTGACTGAATAAAAGAACTTGAAATGTATTTAGTGCAGCTATTGGAAAATTCAAACACTTAAAAACGGTGTACGAAAATTAAAAATTTAAAAGTACATTCATAGAATCATTACTGGACATTGAGATGTACATGAATAATGTTTTGATTATTTTAAATAAAAAGAAGCTTAATATGCGAGGAACTTCGTACATTTTTCTAGCTACTCAACATCATCAAGCACTATCTTCCTTTTTCGAGTATTTGCGGATTGCATCGTTGGGGAGAAGATTCTTGAGTTCTGACCTTTTGTTCATCAACTGGACTACCTTGCAATAGTGACCAGATCTTCATTTACATGGTCATTATCTCCTGATTGAGATGCAATATTCTATATTACATGAATAGAATTTATTAAGTTTTTTTTTTTTCGAAAAACCGTTTGTGATGTCTTACTCATGATGCTATCATTTACATAAAATTATTCTAATTTTAATACCTTAGATTCTTCTGTCCCTCTCGTTGTATTCCCATTCAACGTAGTCGTCATATCAAATACAACTTCCTGCAAGTTGAATTAAGGACATGTAACATAGCATATTGACCTAGACCGGAGGAAAAATTGGTACATATTGTCATTCAAATAACCATATAAATGATATAGATATGCAATTAGCTCAATGCAACAACATTACCATGTCTTGTTTATGAATGGCCATGAACTCACCGATTATGTCGGGGTCATTAGTCATCTTTGCAACCTTTATATCAACTGAAATGTTTGGATTATAGTATGGCGATATGTCAAGTTTGAACATCCGCTGTTTATTAAGCATTGCATCGATTTTTACCGGGTAATCATAAAGATCTTCATCATTTGAACTCTGCATTTCCGAATGGAGTATGTTAACAATAAACAAATGATAAAAGTATAAAGCAAGTTTAAACGTATGCTATGTCACCTCTTTCTACATATCAGCTTGTTTTCTCCTCAATTCAAGTGATGTCCTAGTAATCAAGTGCTTCACATCCTTATCCCATAAGATAAATGTGGTTCAGCCGGTTGAATCGATAACCCGAACATTTATCTTAAACCCATATATTTATAGAATAGTTATTTATAAGCATAGAATGTCAAACTTATATACACTATTAATTAGATAATATGCATGTAACTTACATTGGTGATAGAGCCGCGCACTTTAGTTTGCAAGGGCCGCATCTGAAGCCAGTGTAAATCCCAGTAGCATGACTCATGTCACCGATTGATTTGTTTTCTGAACCACTATCATGCTTTCCTGATGCTTGTTCACGGGTTGGTGTTTAGGGTTTATAGAGAAGAGATTGATCAAAGAGGTGAAAAGACATTAGTCCGGTTGTGAAAAACATGTGCTCTTGATTTTGGCCCTCCGGCTCTTGGGGTTTACGGAGAAGAGATCAATCAGAGTAGTATGGCGTTTTTCAAGCAGGGGTAAGCTTTATAATTTGCGAATAAGGTGATTAGGGTATTTCTTTAGTTTTTGTGGAAGATACACGGTGATTGAGCACATACACGTTGATAAGTACTGGGATTTTGGGGGCGGATTATTATTTATTTATTAATGAGCATATCACACATGTAATTTTGGGAAAGATTTTTTTTTTGAAAAATTGTTTGCAAGTTGGGTTTTGGGACTGATTATTTATATTTATTAATGACACACTGTAATTTTGGGGGAAAAAAGTTTCTGGTTTTTTTTTTGGAATTGTTTTCAAGTTGGCCAGGTAAAATAATCAAGTGCATTAATATTGATTACTCTTGTTCACTCATACGTAATCTTGGATTTTTTTTTTTTTGGGAAAATACCAGACAAACATTGATGTTGATTACTCTCCCCATTAATTAATATCGATTATTTTAGGGTAAAATTGTTTTTTTTAAAAAAAAAAATTTATAGTTGACGGGGTAAAAGTTCCAAATGAATTAATAGTCATTACTCTAGATTTAAAGTTGATCTAATCTTATGGGATTTAATTTTCTATTTTCTCATTTTGAATTTAGGTTTTAAATGCGATTGGTTAAACTTTTGATTACATGAAATTTGAAGGACTGTTAGTATAATTATGTAATATATTTTTTGAGAAATGCATTAAGAAAATGACACATAAGATTTTATCTTATGTGGGACCTTTAAAAATCTTTTTTTTCTCTCTCTGGTTTCTGTCTTAGTATAATACTATAGATAGATGGTGAATGTGCTAATATGCTATAACTGATTGTTTTAGGGGCTATTAGCTAAATGTTGAAACTTTTTTTTTCTCTAAATTTTAAGAAATTGCCACCTAGGATTTTATCCTACATGGCGACGTAAAAAACTCTTTTCAAAATCTCTCTCTGATTTCTATCTTAGTATATACTATAGATCTCTGAGTCGAATGGCTTTATTTGGTACACTGTCTTTCTGTATGGTCACCCTCATAAAGCCCATAGAGATGAAGTTTGGAGTCAAATCAGAAATTTGCCTATATGCCATCAGCACCCTTGCATGATAATCGGAGACTTTAATCAAGTTATTGAGCAGTCAGACAAATGGGGAGGCAACAGAGACGATGTGAACCAGCCTACTGCACTTAAATCCCTACTTGATGATTGTGGTCTTTTTGAGTTGCTTTCGATTGGAAACTGGTTTACATGGTCTAATAATAGACTTGGGGAGCATCGCATCTTAGAGCGCCTAGATCGTGTTTTTCACTGATTGCTGGTTACGGAAATTCCCTAAGGCCTCGGCTCGGAATCTTCCTATAATGGTCTCAGACCACAGTCCTGTCCAGGTAGATATATACCAGGTTCGTGCCCCGACTGAAGCATAGGCATTTGCAATTTGAAGCTTTTTGGGCTCGCATTGAGGCTGCTAGGCGGATTGTTGACATGGGAGAGTCCTGACTTGCATCCAGATGTTAATTCTGATACTTTGTCTGCCAAATGTAAGGCTAGCTTGATGCACTTAAAAGCCTGGTGTAATAACACTTATGGGAAGCTTGATAACCTCATTAGACGAAAGACTACGAAACTTGAGGAACTACAACAATCTCGGGACCTCTTGACTCATGATACAGAAGAGTGAGCCAAACGAGCTGAGGTGGAACAACTTTTAGAGCTACAATCTGACTATTGGGCACAACGAGCAAAGATAAGATGGCAGGTTAAAGGCGAGCGGTACACCAAATATTTCATCAGTGGGCCACCACCAAGCGGAAGAATCAAAATTGGGTGACCAAGTTGCAAGATGATGGCGGAATATGGCATTCTCAATCCTCTGACCTCTCACAAATGATGATATCTCACTTTAAACAAATCCTTACTCTTCCAGATAACTACCCACCGCAGATTGACGATTTGCGTGACGCTGACAGCATTTGTGAAAAAGTGTCCTTACAGCTTACTTCTGCTCCAGAAAGAGATCTGAATGCACATTATACAGCAGAGGAAATCGAAAAAGCTCTTTTCGAGATGGCGCCGTGGAAGGCGCCTGGTCTTGATGGAGTTCCAGCAGGATTTTTGGGGAATTGTTCGGAGATTTGATCCAATGCATTTTAGGTTGCTTACAAGGAGACACTTGGTATCCCGCTTGGAATCAAACACTGGTAATATTCATCCCCAAGTCAAAAAATCCCATACGGCCCGCTAATTTTCGTCTCATTAGCCTATGTAATGTTAAGTATAAAATTGTGGCTAGCTAACGTTTTGGCAAATCGCCTTAAGAGGGTCCTGAATAATTTGGTTGCGGAAACACAGAATGGATTTGTGCCTGATCGTTCTATGAGTGAGAATGTGTTACTTGCACATGAAGTGACAGAATTCATCCGAAAGAATGAGTCCGGAGAGGTGGGTCTAGCTGTTATCAAGCTCGACATGAGCAAAGCTTATGACCGTTTGTCTTGGGAGTTTCTTCAACACATCATGAGGCGGATGAGATTCCCTAAAAGCTTTATACATGTTGTGCTAAAATTCGTCACTGCGTGTTGAAGGGGGGCTTTTTCCCCGTTAGCACCGTGCAGCACTTTCAACACCTACATACAACGAAGACCTTGTGCCAAGCTCCTTGTAATAGATAGGTCCCTGTCGTTCTTGTAAATAGTAGAAGTAGAAGTGGAATGACGTTCTTGTAATTTTAGATGTTCACAAAACCTTCAAAAGGCCACCATGGTCTTTTGAGTGACTTTTCTTTGAGGGAAACTTTTCCCTATTCCTATCAATAGGAAATTTTTATTTTAGACTTCCTTGAGGGGGAGTAGTGAACTAGAACCTCAAGCAAGTGAACTGGTTTCCCTCTCCCCGAGTGCACATTGTTTTCATTGTAATCTTTGCCGCTTTTGTTAATGAAAAACAAGATGTTGCTTATAAGTTGCTTGAGCCTTTGTATTTGAAGTGCAGTAGAGTATTGCCTCGTGCTCCTCGGTCCTCTAAAGACGTGCAACCCTTGCCATCTACTGAGTGCGACGCCCGAGTGAGTCTTGGCGGAAGAAGCATCCAATGTGCTGCTTACCACACGGGTTTCCTGACGTGTCAAGGACTGCCCTGTGACAGCTTGTATCAGAGCCCGACCTTCCTAGGTTGAGCTTTGTGCTAGTGGGTGTGTTCCAATGGCGGGACACAAGGAAAGACTAGCGGGGTTGGAAAAACTTTCTTCAGAACAAATGGAACGATTGACGGAAGCCGAAGTGGCCCTGAGGGGACTTCAGGATGAGGTGTTTGGTAAAGGAGAATATGCTTTTCCCCTGAGTTAGTGGTTGAATCAGGCGGAGGATGATATTGCGCACATAAGTCTGGAATTAGAGCAAGAGAATGCGGCAAACCGAGGGCTTCGTTCTACGCTCAATGATAAGGATGCGAAAATTGTGGGACTGAAGTCAAAAGTCGGGGAACTCAATACAAAACTTGAGGACCTCGTAAGACAAGTGGGAGTAATGATAGTAGCCATAGCAAACCAACCCCTCGGAGGAGGGAACGGTGCCACTAGGGGAGTCACTAGGAAGAAACACAAAGCCCCTCAACCTGCTAAGTTCACAGGGGAACAAAATGCAAAGCACTGGAGAGCTTCATTTTTAATCTAGAGCGGTATTTCAAATCCACAGACGCGAAGTCGGAGGATGAGAAGGTGGATACCGCAATAGATTATATGATGGGAGATGCTGCCAAATGGTGGCGTGGCCAGATGGTGGAAATCAAAGCAGTTCGGGTGACCGTGGAGACGTGGGATTAGCTAAAGACATTGTCCAAGTAGAAGGGTTGGTGGATTACCATGTGGGGACAAAGAAAGATGCGAGGCCGACCAACAGCGGTGCCCCTAAGAGTGGGGGTAACAAGTTTGGGTAGACGAGCTTCAGTGCTGCCAAGAGCGGAGGAGATCGTGCCCCTGCTCAGTCCACAGGTGGGTCTGGTGGACAAGGCAGTTCGTGGGGTAGTTCGGGTGGCCAGAACGATGGATGGAGAGCTTCTTCTAGTGCACAAGGTTCTACCTTGAGACAAGGATGATTTTTGTGCAACGGTCTGCACCGAGCAGCTGAGTGTCCCAAGAAGAAGATCATCAATGCCCTGCTTGTGAATGATGCTGAGTCCCAACATGGAGACCTTGTAGCGGAGGCGCAGGCTGAAGAAGAGGAAGATGCGGGAGAAGACGCGATGGGTGCCTTATCCTTTTGTTATGCCATGAGTCCAGTGGAGAAGGCACTGACAAAAGGTGTATCCTGAGCCGTAGAGGCACCAGTGGACAGCCTTGGAGGTGGAGAGATCGAGTATATACAACCGGTTTGTGGGATGGATGGACGGTTGCTATATGTCGACTTCATTGTGAATGGAAAGTTCATTCGGGCGATGATCGACATCGGAGCATCTCACAATTACCTCTCGCACACGGAGGTTGAGTGGATGGGCTTAGTTCTCACCAAGTCCACGGGAAAAGTGAAGGCCATCAATTCAGCGGCTCAGCCCATCATAGGGGTAGCCAAGAATTGTAAGGTGAAGGCGGGATCGTTTGCGGCCCAAACGGAGTTCCATGTGGTGAAGATGGATGACTTCAAGTGCATCATTGGCATGGACTTCTTGCGGGC
Source organism: Oldenlandia corymbosa var. corymbosa (assembly GCA_949775105.1). Classification (NCBI taxonomy): domain Eukaryota; kingdom Viridiplantae; phylum Streptophyta; class Magnoliopsida; order Gentianales; family Rubiaceae; genus Oldenlandia; species Oldenlandia corymbosa. The sequence goes on along the minus strand of OX459118.1, from coordinate 11,740,299 downwards.
TTTCCAAATTGCCATCTATCCTTATGGCAATGCCTGGGGGACAGATCATGCATGATCCAAGGGACTGCAGGGAAAGGGTGGACAGGGGAACATCTCCGCCCTGCAGTTCAACAAGGGCTTGAAGCGGAACAAGGTGAGCTACCTAGCTTACCTTTGCTAGGATAAGATTGAGGAAAATTCAGGATCGGTGGATCCGTTGGTGAAGCAGTTGTTGGAAGAGTTCCAAGATGTGATGCCGGATCAGCTACCGAAGTGACTGCCTCCCAAGCGCGAAATGGACCATGAGATTGAACTGATCTTGGGGACAAAGCCACCTGCTCGTGCTCCTTACCGGATGTCTCAACCTGACCTTTTGGAGCTCCGCAAGCAACTAGCCAAGATGCTTGAGGGTGGCATCGTCGTGCCAATAAAATCCCCGTATGGTGCACCAGCGTTATTCCAAAAGAAGAGAGATGGTACCCTACGGTTTTGCGTGGATTATAGGGCACTCAAAGAGATTACTCTGAAGAACAGATACCCGATCCCGCTCGCGGCTGATTACTTTGATCAACTTTGTCGTGCCAAGTTCTACACCAAGATTGACCTTTGCTTGGGATACTGGCAGGTTCGCATCAAGGATGGGGATCAACATAAAACTACTTGTGTGACGAGGTACGGGGCCTTTGAGTTTCAAGTCATGCCCTTCGGGCTCACTAATGCCCCTACCACCTTTTTTACCCTCATGAACAAGGTACTACGGGACTTCATTGACCAATTTGTGGTGGTGTACCTGGAAGATATCATGATCTACAGCAACACGCTGGAAGACCACCTGGAGCACTTGAGGTGTGTACTGGCTAGGCTTCGGGAACACGAGTTCTATGCCAAACCCTCAAAGTGTTTGTTTGCTCAGTAGAGGATTGATTTCTTAGGACATATTATTGAGCCTGACAAAATCTGCATGGATCCCAAGAAAATTCAAGCTATCACAGACTAGAAGCCTCCTAGCGGTGTCACAGAACTTCGATCCTTCCTTGGACTTTCCAACTACTATCGACGTTTTGTGAAGGCTTATTCCAAGATAGATTTACCTCTAACGGACTTGCTCAAAAAGGGGAAGACATGGAGTTGGGAGCCTTCGTGTCAACTGGCGTTTAAACGAATGAAGATGGGCATGTCCATTGACCCTGTACTTGCATTGCCCAACATGTTAAAAACTTTCGAAGAGCACACAGATGCCTCAGACTTTGCTCTAGGCAGAGTGTTGATGCAGGAAGGCCACCCGGTGGCATATGAGAGACGTAAGCTAAACGATGCTGAAAACCTCTAATCTGCCCATGAGAAAGAACTGCTAGCCGTTGTGCACTGCCTGCGTGTGTGGAGACATTATCTGCTAAGAGCACCCTTCGTGGTGAGGACGGATAACATTGATGTTAGCCATTTCACGACCCAGCCGAAGTTGAGTAGCAGACAGGCGCGGTGGCAAGAGATACTCGCGAAGTTCAATTTCACCCTGGAGTATCGGGCGGGGAAGATCAACCAGGTTGCGGATGCCCTGAGTCGAAAGGGACAACTTGCAGTCCATCATACGTTGGCCTTGCAGGGAATGAAGTTTCTACTGGCATCAAAGACTAAATCCGTGACCTTCTAAAGGTGGATCCGGGCGCACTGAACCTGGTTCAACTCGTGGAACAGGGAAGGGCTAAGTATTTTTGGCTTAGCGACGGCCTCCTTTATACAAAGAAACACCGTCTCTATGTTCCTAGGGTTGGCGAACTGCGCAAAAAGATCATGAAGGAGTGTCATGATACCCTTTAAGCGGGACACCCTGGAGCTAAACGGACCTTGGCGTCGGTGAAGAGAGGGTACTACTGGCCATCTATGGCGGATGATGTGGACGACTTTGTTCGCACGTGCCTTACCTGTCAACAAGATAAGCCAGATCATAACAAGAAAGGTGGGCTCTTGCAGCCTCTTCCAGTGCCCAATAGACCTTGGGAAAGCCTATCGATGAATTTCATTTGCAGACTACCAAAGGTCGGGGCCTCATGACCATCTTGGTGATAATAGATCACTTTTTGAAGTATGCTACATTCATCCCGGCACCCCGATAGGTTAGAGCCGAAGAGACGGCTCAGCTCTTCTTCAAGTTCATTGTGAAATATTAGGGGCTCCATCGGGATATTGGTAGTGATCGTGATTCACGGTTCACTGGCAAGTTTTGGACCGAACTTTTTAAGATCCTCGGGTCCAAACTCAATATGAGCTCTGCGGCACACCCCAAGTCAGACGGCGAGACCGAGCGCTTTAATGGCATACTGGAGGAATACCTTCGGCATTTCGTAGCGGTCAACCAGAAGAGTTGGGCGCAATTGCTGGATGTTGCCCAACTATGTTCAACGCTCAGAAGAGCTCATCGACTGAAAAGAGCACACTCGAGGTCGTTACTGGGCAGCAACCCCTCTTGCCGCACACTGTTGAAATTGTTGGTAAAACGAGATCTCCCCAGGCTGTCAACTTCTCTCGGGAATGGAAACGTAATGTGGACATTACCCGCAGCCATCTTGAGAAAGCCGTCCAACACATAAAGAAGTATGCCGACCAAGACCGACGCTTCATGGAGTTCAAGGTTGGAGACATAGTGATGGTGAAGTTGCCTAGCCAATTCCAAAACTATAGCATCCGTGATAGGGACCCTCGATTGCTGCAGAAGCACATCGGCCCTATTACCATCCTGAAGAAAAATGGAAAGGTTGTCTATGAGATTGACCCACCCTCATGGTGGAAGATTCACCCGGTCATGCATGTTAGCCTACTAAAGCCATTTCATGAAGATAAAGAGGAGCCAAAACGGGCCAATCACAACGCCCGGGGCTCAACATCCAAGCCGTGGAGAAGCGAGTTGCAGAGGAGATTCTTGCGGATCGGGTTGTCAGACGATCGCGCACAGACTAGCAGGAGTTTCTCATCAAGTGGTGCAGACGCGGAGAATCGGAGAAAACCTGGGAGCTCGAGAAGAACCTGCAGGCCTTTCGGCCATTGATTGAACAATATCTCTCTATGGTGCTGGGGACATCGCCAAATCAGGCGGGGAAGACTGTTGAAGGGGGGCTTTTTCCCCTTTAGCACCATGCAGCACCTCTAACACCTACATACGAATAAGACCTTGTGCCAAACTCCTTAGAATAGATAGGTGTTTGTCATTCTTGTAAATAGTAGAAGTAGAAGTAGAATGGCGTTCTTGTAATTTTAGATGTTCACAAAACCCTTCAAAAGACTACCATGGTCTTTTTGAGTGGCTTTTCTTTGAGGGAAGCTTTTCCCTATTCCTATCACAAGTTGCCTAAGCCTTTGTATTTGAAGTGCAGTAGAGTATTGCCTCGTGCTCTTCGGTCCTCTAAAGGTAGACGTGCAGCCCTTGCCATCTACTGAGTGCGACGCTCGAGTGAGTCTTGGTGGAAGCAGCATCCAACGTGCTGCTTGCACACGGGTTTCCTAATGTGTCAAGGACCGCTCCGTGACACTACAGTACGTTTTGCCATCAATTTTAATGGCGGGTGCTCTGATTTCTTTCATCCTATCAGAGGTCTCAAGTAAGGATGTCCTCTCTCCCCATACTTATTTATTTTGTGCCAAAAATCTCTGTCTTTAGCAGTTGATAATATACAGGTTAATGGTAGAGGCATAGGTATCTACATGGGTAGAGGTGTTCCCCGTTTATCGCAATTAATGTTTGCTGATGACTGTTTATTTTTTCTTGAGTGTAACCTTATGAATATTCGACGGTTGGCTGTGGTTCTTGATCGTTATGCTCGTGAGTCAGGTCCGCGAATAAATTTTGATAAGCCACAATTATGGTCAGCTCTAATATGCATCTAAATATGAGGCTATTGGTGAGTTTATGGCTCTGGATTCCACTTGGTTCGCATGCTGGTTAGTATCTAGGGTTGTCCTTGGACTTTATGCATAATAAGAGTACTCTATTTAGTAGTATCCTAGCTAAGCTGAAGGGCAAATTCAGTTCCTAGAAAACGAAATCCTTATCAATGGTTGGAAGAGTAGTTCTGGCCAAGCACACTTTGGCAGCATTACCTATCTAAGTGATGGGATCATTTAAACTTCCTTTTTGGGTGTCTCATGAGATTGACAGGATAATTGCTGGCTTTATTTGGGGCGGAGATCAAGGTCGGCATATTCACTGGAAATCTTGGAGTTTCATATGTCAATCCAAACTACGTGGAGGCTGGGGTCTACAATCTGCTACGGAAATGAATCAAGCCCTCCTAGCAAAATTAGCATGGGAATTGGTTAACAATGAGAAGTATCTTTTTGCCACTGTGTTTCGGCAAAAATACTTCTAACGGACATACTTTCTCTCGTGTAATGCTAGCTCACGGTCCAACTGGGGTTAGAGAGGCATCTTATGGGGTAGAGACCTTTTGAAGCACTACCTGAAATGGAAAATTGGTAGGGGAGCTCGTGTCTGGATCACAGATGACTGGATCCCTCAGTGTTCAAATCCTTTGAGGGATATTGATTTACCTAGTAGTCACACTTATATGAAAGTGAAGTATTTGCTTGATGTCTCGAGATGTTGGAAGCTGCCATTGCTTCAGGTGATATTTCCTCCTTCAACTCTTAATCGTATTATCTCATTTATATACCTTCTTAGTTGAGTTGAGTTGAGGATCAAGTGTATTGGGAGCCTGCTAGAAATGGTGTCTATTTGGTCAAGAGTGGTTATTACAAACTGCTACAGGACATGCAAATTGAGCAAGCAACCACCCATGCTGTTCGGAACTCACAGCTTAGAGGGTTGGAAAATTTTTTGGAAAATACAGATTCCAGCTAAACTTCAATGGCTACCCTGGAGATCCATTGTCAATGTTCTCACCACAGCAAATAACCTCTTAAAAAGGGGTGTATTAGTGCCTGCTATTTTTAGCAGATGTGAGGAGGGATCGGAGACGACAGAGCATGTCTTTTTGGAATGTGAAATGTCTCGTAGAGTGTGGTTTCTATCCCCCACTTGGCTTCAATTCTGATGGAAGATACCATAAAGGCTTTGCAGAATGGTTAAATGACTGGCTCCTTGAGGTTCCACATTTTGCCCTTCTTCAATTGTCTTTTCAAATCATGGAAAGCATATGGTTTGCCAAAAATAGAGCTGTTTGGGATAATTGATGGGGTGTCAAGCCACACAAATAAATTAACCTACTTCAAACTGCATAGTATAAAGAAGTAAGGTCGTCTCCTCAGGGAACGATGGATTATTTCCTTCATATTAATGCAAAGATGGATTTTTCGATTGTTGTTCTAAATCTATGATAATGAAATTCAAATAACAAAAACAAAATAAATGAAAAGAAATCAAAATAACAGACTTCTGACTCAAGGGACGGATAACTCAATTATTTCATTAATCACAGGCTACTAAAACTACTCTTGCAATTTCAGCATTCAACCAAAGATCTATTAGGATAGCCGTAATAAATCAATTAATTTCCCTAAATTAACTAGTCAAGCCTAGCACTCAATCAGTTCTTATCATAATTTGGCTGGGCACGATAGCGTTCCATGCCAAAATAATGATAGCATAAAAACCAAGGAAATATATTGAACCAAAACCTAGATAATTGAGATAGCTGCAACTATTCAGACTGTCTCATTGATTCCACATTTAAACTAACATGCATATTCAATGTCTCACCAATACACATGCTTTGTCTAATTGCTATTCAGGACCGCCGGTTCTTGTCTATTACGTAACATTCAACTAGCAGATAGCACTAGAAAATAAATAACAAATCAAGTTGTAAATTTGAATGATATCTACTTTCATAACTCAATACAAGAATCAATAAATACTTAAATCATAGGCAAAAACAATAAATTAAGAACAAAACCTCATAATGAAATAATTAGATAAATCCCTTGAATTAGAATAGAAAACTTAGCCACTCATGGACGGAAACATGGCGGCTTTATTCTCCATGGAAATTCAAGAAAAATTGGAAGAAATAAAAGGTTTGAGGTGCTAGCCTTTGGCCTATGCACGGCTGCTCCCAAAAATAAAACAAAAGTCTATTTATAAAAAAAACTTTAGATCAGCCGCTGGAAAAGAAAAAGAGATCCAAAATTTGTAACTTTGGTCCCTGAACTTTTCAACTTTGTCATTTTTACCCCAAAACTTTTTCAATTATAAAAAAAAGGTCCCTGGACATCCAGATTTGTCCAAAACAGCTCTAATATCTTATTTCCAGCTTCTAACATGAAATAATAACAAAAAAAATGAATTAAATCCATCCAAGTTCATAAACTAATAAGATGTCAACAATTAAAACACAACTTATGGATTCTATCAAATTCCCCCATACTTGAAGTATGCTTGTCCTCAAGCATTAAAGAACACAGGAATTCTAAACTTTCTCTTATTCAAGATGAGCCTTAGAAACTCTACAACTCAAAAGAAATCATGGTAATAATGAAACAAAAATTCACAACCAAGTCAGATACATTATATAAACTTTTACCCTTTAGCCCTTTGTATGTGTGTGTAAACCACTCCCTAGAGACATTACTGTCACACATAGCATAAAATACAAAACTTCAGATGCAAATATGCCACTGAAGAGTGAACTTGGGATCCTTAATTCAGACCATACTTCAATGCAATGTTACTCCTACACATATTATGAAACCGAAGGCTTACAATTATACCTCACAATATAAAATTCAACGCACTTCCCTCGTACCCATTCTTCAGTGTCCATATGGCTTTTCTTCAGGATATTTCCCACTCAGACCCTACCCAGAACATTTTTCCACTTGATTTATGTAGTGATTTACATAGTGGCTCAGCAATTTAGGGCAGTCTATTTACTCATATTTTCTCACCGACGGGCCTGAGGACACTCCGCTAGTTGTTTGCCAGACTTCTCACTTATCAATGGGCTAGCATCAACATTGAATGCTCTTCCTTTTCTCCCTTTTTAAAGTGTACCTAACCTCAGAAAAGCATCCGCCAACAACCCCTCCCCCACACTTACTTAGCAGAAAGTACTTGAAGCAAGAAGGTAAAAAAAGCTATTTACAAATCACCACTCTCCCGTTTTTCAAGGATGAAGGGATGATAGGGTTAATGCCTACTTTTGAGTTTCATAATATAGCAAGGTCCAACATACACATGGTACAAATAGTAAATGAATCAAATCAAACTTTAGCATATCACATGAATTTAGGCAATTACACATACATGTTAAGTTTATCCCAGAATCATGGCTAAAGTGCGCAAGTAAAGTATTCAGGGTATAACATATAATGCACAGACTCAAAATTTTTTTTTGTCCCAATGTAATTAGATTTCTAAGAGTCTCAAGTTAAATTCATCATTGGCTAGTTTTGGTATTTTTCATTTTTTTGATTTTTTTTTTGTTTCATTTTTCAATTTTTTTTTTAACAAAACATGCAAAAACACACAAAAGAAAACAAGAAAAATACACAAAAGAAAACAGAAACCCCTCCCCCACACTTAATTTGTACATTGTCCTCAATGTAGCTTATTGTACTCACACAAAAGGAGTAAACCAAGGAGCTAAGCACGACTTCATAGTGTGGGATACAACAACACATTTAAATTCAATTCACTCAAATTCAATCCCCACGAAACAACCACTAAAGGCACAAATCAAACTCAACTCATAGCAGCATAGAAGAAAAAATATTCAAACAAGTTGAGACTTATAAACATTGATACTCTCAATACCAATTCAAAAACAAACAAACTCCAAAGAAGACCATCATCAAAACGGCAGCAAAAAGAATTAAATCGTAACTGCTATAAAAAGATGGAGTTAGAATCTTCCCTGGAGAATGTTTTTCGCAATTGAAAGTGCTGAAATGGAAATGGATAGTGTGAAAAACTTGTTGATGATTCATCTCCAAGGCTTGACGGATGATGGCTAAACCGAGGGTGAAGCAGCCAGGATGATGATGATGATGACTAATAGAGACAGCGGCAGCAGTGGACTTCATGCTGACACAAAGGTAAAAACGGAGGAAGCGCAAACATCAACAAAAGTAATCAGCAGCGACACCGACAAGCAATGTGGACGGCTAACCAACGGCAGAAAACGGTGGCCCGTAGACAACAGTAGATCACTGGTTCGGAACAACTATTGATGGAATTGATCAGCAGCAGCGGAAAACGGTAGCAACAACCGAGAACCGTCGTGTGAAGCCCCGTTCTCAAGATCTCTCTACTTGAACATAAATAATGAAACAAGCAACTAGGCTTGTGTTAAACGGTAGTAGCTTTTAGTATTTACTACTACAAACTAAATAAATTATAAAGTTAATAACAACCTTTACCGAGTACATATAGTAAATTAAAGGAATGGACAATGAAATATATACTATGTGCTAGGATCAATTAGATTGTGGTGTAGAAAATAAGAAATGAGAGTGGCTAATTGATTAAACTTAAAACTAGGGGGATGACCAAGGAAGAGAAAATTGTCAAAAACACCTCACCGTTTCTTTACCTCTCCTCAAATGACAGCACATTCTCACACACCCTCACAAGTTGACACAACATTGTTACACTTTCACTCCCTTAAGCCTTCACGTCATTCCTCACCCCAACATCTTCATTTCAGCCCCAAATTCACCTTCCAAAACAAAATCCCTCTCCTCTTCTGCACGCACCACCAACTTCACCATATTTGCCATTTAAATCAGTAAATTAATTAAATCAGAGGAGGAAGGAAATTTGACTTCAATTAAAGTAAGGAAGGAGGGAGCTCCGGGAAGGAAAAGAGAAAAGAAGGAGAGGGGAGAAGAAAATCCTCTAAGGTAACTAGAATTTAACTTCTAATTTATCGTGCTGCTATTTAGGTTGCTCTCTTGGCTATCAATAATAGAATTTGAAGATAATTAAGACTGCGAATTGGAAGCTTGAATCGGGCTGCATGAAGTTGAAGTCGAACCGATCCCGGTTTGGAGAATACTTGCATGGCTGATTATTTTCTATGAATTTCGCATGATGTCTTGCTTACTGGGTTCTTAATATCGTTCTTTGTCGCTAATCATGATAAAGATGATTGGTCCACGAATGAAAGGCCAACGGCCAAGTAATTGGAAACGTATGAAGAGAATAGTTATTAATGATTATTGCATGTTTAGAGTACTAAGCTCATTGATTATTGATGTTGTTGTGGCTTTCATTAATTTGATTTCTGGAATTGGATCAGCAAGGAGAAGTGTTGATGATGATAAGCATGTCTCTGTTTCATTTCTATTTGTTAATTATGTGCATAAATAGGAAATGGAAAACGTAGAGAAGTATGCCCTGTTCACCCTTTGGTTCATGGATTGCATGCCTATTTTAGTTGCTGAAAATTGTTTAATGAATAATAAGTGAACAGAGAGTTGTGGTTGGTTTGGAAAAGATTGAAATGAGACATGGTTACTTTGTATTTTCAAAAACGCAGGAGAATCAGTTTTCAGACCATCTGCTCAAAGGCTTGTTTCTCCTATTTCTTGAATCTTTTTCTGAGATATCTTCATATGAATCTCTTCTATGTTCCATCTAGTTTAATGTGGTCTTATGGATTATCAAACGGACTTCTAGTTTGTCCGGAAATTTAATTTGAACATGACATGATCATTCCTGAAAAATGCAGAAATTGCAGAACAGATACCTTCTATTTTTAGGCCAATTTCTCTCAGGTTTTAAACTCATTTTCAGATTTTCTTTTTGGAAAATTCTTCTATGTTTAGTGAACTTTAATTTCGTTTTTACGGAATATGAAATGGACTTACGGTTTGTCCGGAAAACTGATTTGAACTTGACATGATCATTGCTGAAACCGCAGAAAAATCAGACGAGACCTCTTCTGTTATCAGGCCTTTTTCTCCTAGGTCTTAAACTCTTTTTCGGATTTTCTTTTTGTGAAACTGTTCTTCATTCAATGTACTTTGTTGTGGTTTTTACGGATTATTAAATGGACTTTTAATTTGTCTTTTCAAATCATGGGAAGCATATGGTTTGCCAAAAATAGAGCTGTTTGGGATAATTGATGGGGTGTCAAGCCACACAAATAAATTAACCTACTTCAAACTACGTAGTATAGAGAAGTAAGGTCGTCTCCTCAAGGAACGATGGATTATTTCCTTCAAATTAATGTAAAGATGGATTTTTGGATTGTTGTTCTAAATCTATGATAATGAAATTCAAATAACAAAAACTAAATAAATGAAAAGAAATCAAAGTAATAGACTTTTGACTCAAGGGATGGATAACTCAATTATTTCATTAATCACAGGTCACTGAAACTACTCTTGTAATTTCAGCATTCAACCAAAGATTTATCAGGATAGCCGTAATAAATCAATTAATTTCCCTAAATTAACTAACCGAGCCTAGCACTCAATCAGTCCTTATCATAATCTGACTGGGAACGATAGCGTTCCATGCCAAACAATGATAGCATAAAAACCAAGGAAATATAGTTGAACCAGAACCTAAACAGCAACTATTCAGACTTTGTCTCATTGATTCCACATTTAAACTAACATGCATATTCAATGTCTCACCAATACACATGCTTTGTCTAATTGCTATTTAGGACCGCCGGTTCTTGTCTATTACGTAACATTCAACTAGCAGATAGCACTAGAAAATAAATAACAAATCAAGTTGTCAATTTGAATGATATTTTCTTTCATAACTCAATACAAGAATCAATAAATACTTAAATCATAGGCAAAAACAATAAATTAAGAACAAAACCTCATAATGAAATAATTAGATAAATCCCTTGAATCAGAATAGAAAACTTAGCCACTCATGGACGGAAACATGGCGGCTTTATTCTCCATGGAAATTCAAGAAAAATTGGAAGAAATAAAAAGTTTAAGGTGCTAGCCTTTGGCCTACGCACGGCTGCTCCCAAAAATAAAAAAAAAGTCTATTTATAAAAAAAAAACTTTAGGTCAGCCACTGGAAAAGAAAAAGAGATCCACGATTTGTAACTTTGGTCCCTGAACTTTTTAACTTTGTCATTTTTGCCTCAAAACTTCTTCAATTGTACAAAAAAGGTCCCTAGACATCCAGACTTGTCCAAAACAGCTCCAATCTCTTATTTCCAGCTCCTAACATGAAATAATAACAAAAACAATGAATTAAATCCATCCAAGTCCATAAACTAATAAGATATCAACAATTAAAACACAACTTATGGATTCTATCAATAATGTCAAAGAAACCCCAACTATGACGTGGGACTGAGCCAAAGAGGCGCATAACATGTTTTTGAATATGAGGCAGCCACCTTCCTCAACTCTTCTACACCAGCAAATAGATCTCATGTGGGGATCAAAGCAGGTCATGCTCGACATAGGAGTCTATCGACCTCTCATCACAAGAATGTCTATCGATCTCTCATCAGTGAGACAGGGCCAGTATGAAAATCTCTCTGACTTCCACCGGCGTTTTATTTGGGAGACCCTCCAGGTGGATAACCTAGATGACAAAGATGTGCAGAATGGATTCATCCAGGGTCTTAACCCGTTTTGAAAATCTGCAAGCCTACGAATAAAGCTCTCAACCAAGCCTCCCCGCAATACACAAGAAATGTGGGCTACCATTGAAAACTACATTCAACAGGAACAAATGCTTAAGCATTCACAAGAGTCTTTCTCGCTAACAGGAGATAGAGGATCGAGGGATAGGCCCAGGACCGCAACAGACTTGAAACCCACCTTACCTAAACTCGACAGACAACTTACCCCATTACTGAAGCCCCGTCGAGAGATCCTCCAAATTCACAAGGACGAACTCCTAACTCCAAAGCCCTTGGCTCCAAATACTAATAGGTCAATGGATCAGTATTGCGAGTATCACAAGGATCACGGCCATGACACTGAAAATTGTAGGGAGTTGAAGAGACAAATCTAAGTCGGCATAAAGTCTGGGAAGTTCCAGCAATCTGTACAAGGAACTGCTTGATAGAAACTTCATAGGATCCTGCAACTTTCCCAAGCGCACTCCTCGAGGCACTTAAGGGGATAATCGGGGGAACAATTGGCCACCTAGGAACAATGCGTAGCAACCTCCTCAATAGTCACTTTATGGAGGGCCACAACCGCTTCAACAATTACCTCTAGCTGATCCTGCTAAGCAGATTACAGCACATCTGGGGGCAATCTATGGTGTGCCTCTTGAGGTTCTCTCAACTACAACCATGAAGGCCTCGTTTTGAGCAGTAACAAAAAGTCCTCCACAGGAACCTAGCCATAAATGAATGAAAGGAATCGAGGCGATAGTCTTTACTAACAGCGACGTAGTCCCAGGCATCTGTCCACACAATGATGCCATGGTCATTGAGGCCATCATAGGGAACATTCGGGTAAGTTGCGAGTACGTTGACAATGGCAGTATAGTCGACATCATCTACAACGACTACCTCAAGAAGATGAATATCCAGTATCCAGACTTGCATCCAGCTACATCACCATTAATTGGCTTTTTGGGGCTCACAATCATCCCCACGGGGATTGTCAGACTTCCTATCACGGTAGGATTGCATCCTCGAATGGTAACATTAACTATGGACTTTGCCATAATTGATGCACCCTTACCGTTTAACGTGATCTTAGGACGGCCATGGATGTGCCAGGCCCGGGCTATTTGGTCCCCTTACCATCTGGTTATGAAATTTCTAATGGAGTATGGAATAGGGGTAGTACAAGGGTACCAATGCAGTTCTCGAGAATGCCTTCTCACGGCCATAAAAACCGGGAAGAAAGCGGTAATGTCTGGGGCTAGTACTGCCATGTCCGGGTGTTATTCGATTCAAAAAGGAATACTACCACCTGAACCCAGTAAAGAAGAACAACCTATGGATCTTGACCTCCCATGTCAGTCTCCACTTAGCAGCAAAACAGAGGAACTTGTCTTAATCGAGAAAGAGCCTTCAAAAACAATCCAACTTGGAATATCTCTGCAAGGAACGTTGTGAGCCGAGATAATCGCCTTGCTACGCGAGTTCCGAGATATATTCGCTTGAGCACCATCTGGCATGACTGGGGTTCCTCAAGAAATCATTAAGAACCAGCTGAACATGGATCCCAATGTTAAGCCCGTACAACAAAAGAAAAGGATCTTTGCCCGAGATCATAACGATGTCATCAATGAAGAAATGCTCAAGCTGGTCCGCTGATATGCTTATATTTTACCTATTTATTGTATCCCTAATTTGTGATTTTTGTTACTATTTTGAGTACAAAAATATGCTATTTATATAATTTTATCTTTATTTGTAGATTTTGTACTCAAATGGAAGAATTGTTGAGATTGTGGGCTAAAATGAAGATAAAAGTAACTCAAAGGGAGAATTGAGGATTTGATAAATTGACAAGGAAGAAACTAAAGCACTTGAAGAGTTGGAGGAGTTTTAATTTAAATTGCCTTGGAAAAAAATAACTTTCTTATTCATGAAAAAATAGGGTTTGACAAAAACCTATAAAAAAAGGACTAGGATTTTATTTTTAGAACAGAAACCCAACACCTCCTTACACCACTACACCACCGAACCTTGACCTCAACCCCATCTCCATTACCGCTGCCCAGCCCCCAAATTCTCCACGCCACCACCAGTGCACCACAAAAAAAAAAAAAAAAAAACCTTCCACCAAACAAAACCCAAGCAACACACGCCCAAACCCCCCATACCAGCCACACATCACCACACATCATCATCACCTTAATCATCATCATCACCTCCCCCAACTCCACGACAAAACCCCTCACACCTCCACGCACAAATCGCCTCCACGCCACCATTCACCACACCAAACCCACGCACATCATCGGAGGAGGAGGAAGCAAGCAACTTCGGACTCAACTTTTGGCCTACTTCTCCCGGATTTCATTGTTTCATTTATTTTTGAGATGATGTATAGCTAAATTATTTAATCTAGGGTTTTGGATGTAGCCGCCGTACTATTTAATTTAATTTAAGTTATGATGTGACCTTTTTATTAATTAATATTTATTATTCTTGTTTTTCATCCATTTGAATACATGATCAATATTTGCATGCTTTAAGGTGCTAGCTGAAGTAGTGAGAGTGGAAGGCTAGTATTAGTTTGTAGGAATAATAAACTTAGGTAGTGAGCCACGAGAGTAGGAACACCGCCTTTGCGAGTAGTAATTCCAAAGTTCTTAACGTGCTTTTATTAATTCCTATAGTCACGAGATTAGTCATAGGGTTAGTTTAAATAAGAGGGTTATGACACGAGAGTGTATATGGTGAATTGTTGTGAGATTAATGAAAGTCTAAAGTCACATATCTATAGATTAAATTAAACTGAATAGTCGGTTGGTGAACCCTTTGCCCTAGATTTTTCTTTTACTTATTTATATCTTTAAATAATTGCAATTGATAGTTTTAGGTTTAGAATAGTTTAAAATTGATAAATTGTTAATCTAAATAATAATAAGAAATAATTTTAACCTGGTACTTGGTATCCTTCTTTGTGGGATCGGCCCTACTTGCTACTTTACTACTAGTAATTGTATTAAGTAGGTAAGTAATATTTGACTAGTGTGACGACGGCTTGTCAAATTTGGCGCCGTTGCCGGGGAAGGCATAACCAATATCAAAACTAGATTATTTCTTTTATTAATTTAGATTTGCATATAGTTTCTTTTGTTTTATTAATCTATTATTTTTACTTTTATTTTTATTTTTATTCTCTTTTCTTTCTTGTGTCAATATTTTTGTAGGATTTTGGAGTTATCATGGAGAATTATAACTATGAAAATGGAGATGCTCCATATTATAGTTATAACTCTGAATATGGAGACTATCCTACATATCATGAAGATCCGTACTCTTGGAACAATTCGTCTTCTGATCCTTACTATGGTTGTGATTATCAAGGGTATTCATTTGATGTTGGGTACAATTATGGTTTTGAGAGCGCGTATATGAGTCCTAGGATGTTGTCATGTTTGGAGAGAATTGATAAATTGTTGGATGACATCGAGAAGAAAAATGCTTCATATTTCTCTCAAGATGATTGTTAAACTCAAATGCATCAGTATATCAACCACCACCTCCTCAACCCACTCTAGGAGAGTTAGCAGCTCGTCAACCTGCTCTGAGAGAGCCAGCAGCCTTACAGTCATCACCTTGTCAACCTACTTTGAGACAGTTAGGATCTTCGTATCAGCAGCCACCTGCTCAACCCCAACTTAGTGTTAGAGAGGCAGCTCTTCGAGAATGGCAAAGTGAAAAAGGTTAACAACTTATTAAAGAAGTCAACCAATATAGGATGAGTGTGGGTTGCCGGAATATGATCCTATAGGAAATTTGTTTAAATTGAATAAGAATGAGAAGATTTTTGAAGATGATTCATTGGTCCAGTCTCCCCATCCACCATCTCAAACTGAGCTTGAATGTGAAGAATTAGAAGAGACCGAAGAGATTACAAGTCTAGATATTACAAGTTCTCCTGATTCTTCTGGTATATACATAGTAGTTAAGCATGATTCGCTCATTCTGAGAGTTGGTGACAAGCATGTGGATCAAGTTGATTTTGATGAGAATAACATTCCTATAGTTTCAAAAGAAGGGTTTGAAGTAGACAAATGTGGCGAGGTTGTCCATAGTATAAGAGATAGTGTGGATGATGTGAAAAATGATTCAATAAAAGACCAAGAAGAGGATCAATGATACAAGATTGAATTTCAGAAAGAGGATGTTGTAGTGTTGGAGTATAAGTTTATATTTTCTCATGGCAAGGAGAGCCACTACAAGAGATTCATTGTTGCTGCTGAACATGGTTTCTTCTGGTATCGAGATGGGTACTCTGACAGATCAGTCCTGGAGTCCGGCTAAAGACTTTAAAGAAGCTCTTATTGGGAGGCAACCCAACATTTTATTTTGCTTTATTTTATTTTATTTTTCATGAATAAGTGATGGTTGAGTTTTTTATTCCTGATTATTTGAAAATCTTCGATTTCTAAATTTTTCGTAGTTTTTCTTAATCATCTACATGATAAAATTTACCTTTGTTTTTGATTATGTGTGGCAGCTACTCTCTAGAATCAATGGTGATGGAAAATGCTTGGATGGTTATACAACAGATCTTTTTATTCTTCAACTTCAACAATTTCCGTTGTCCGCTTCACATTCCCAAGGTTGTGTCGTTTCTTTTCATTTTTTTTAATTTGTCTTTTCTTTTCTTTTCACTTGGTTGCTTTTCTTTTGTGTTTTATAAATTGAGGGCAATGCATGCTTTAAGTGTGGGGGAGAGGAATATTTGTGTTTTGTGTTGTGTTTTGTGTTTATCTTTCTTAAAAAAAAAAACAAAAAAAATTGAAAAAATTGAAAAATCCAAAAAGGCCTATGATGAAGATGGTTAATTATCTATAACATGTAAGAATTAGACTATTTTGAATTGTATTGTTTAACTTGTGTAATTCTATATGTTGCTTTGAATACCCTGCTTTTTATGCACTTAGTCGTGACTGTGGGATAAGTCTAAAGTGAGATACAGTTGCATGAATTTGATGTAGATATGCCATGAAAAGTTGTGTTTGATTCACTCATACTTATATGATTTGTATGTGGAACCCATCATGTTGTGAAGGAAAAGCAAGGCATTAACCCAATATCAGCCTTAAAAAACTTCATTGCTTTGACACTTTGTTTTAAGTAAGTTTGGAGGAGGGGTGTTGGCAGATGCTTCTGAGGTTAGGTTAATTTTAATGCAGGAGAAAAGGAAGAGCATTCAACGTTGATGCTAGCCCATTGAGAGGTGAGGAATTTGCAACCTAACCGGAGAGACCTCAGGCCCGGTGAGGAAAAATAGATATGTAGACTGCCCTAAGTTGTTGAGCCACTATGTATAGGAGTAGAAAAATACTCTGGGTAGTTACCTTAGTTGGAAAGAGTCCTGAAGAAAAACCGCATGGACCGAAGAATAGGTTACGAGGGGGAATAGGTTGTCTGTGAGATAAGTCCTTCTACTTCATAGCATGTCTGGTGGTTCATTGCATTGAAATATAGAGTGAAATGTGAGTCTATGTTAAAGTCTTAATAAATGGCATATTTGCAGCAGAGCTTTTGTTTTCTATGTTAAATGTAAAGTGATGTCCCTGAGAAACAGATCGCGCGCACACACAAGCGTGGGGGCTAAAAGTAGCTATGGTTTGCATTTTGTTAAGTAGTGCATATTAGAGGTAGTCGAGATCTTTGTGTAATATGATATTAAATCTCTGAGCCCACCGAATTAAATAATTAAATGTTTTTGTTTGTTTTAATTCTTGAGAATGCTTGAGGACAAGCAATAATTCAAGTTTGGGGGTATTTGATATGCTTATATTTTACCTATTTATTGTATCCCTAATTTGTGATTTTTGCTACTATTTTGAGTATAAAAATATGCTATTTATATGATTTTATCTTTATTCGTAGGTTTTGTACTCAAATGGAAGAATTGTTGAGATTGTGGGCTAAAATGAAAATAAAAGTAACTCAAAGGGAGAATTGAAGATTTGATAAATTGACAAGGAAGAAATTGAAGCACTTGAAGAGTTGGAGGAGTTTTAATTTAAATTGCCTTGAAAAAAAAATAACTTTCTTATTCATGAAGAAATAGGATTTGACGAAAACCTATAAAAAGAGGACTAGAATTTTATTTTTGGGACAGAAACCCAGCACCTCTTTACACCACCACACCACCGAACCTTGACCTCCACCCCATCTCCATTACCGCCGCCCAGCCCCCAAATTCTCCACGCCACCACCAGTGCACCACAAAAAAAAAAAAAAAAAAACCTTCCACCAAACAAAACCCAAGCAACACACAGCCCAAACCCCCATACTAGCCACACATCACCACACATCATCATCACCTTAATCATCATCATCACCTCCCCCAACTCCACGACAAAACCCCTCACACCTCCACGCACAAATCGCCTCCACGCCACCATTCACCACACCAAACCCATGCACATCATCGGAGGAGGAGGAAGCAAGCATCTTCAGACTCAACTTTTGGCCTACTTCTCCCGGGTTTCATTGTTTTATTTATTTTTGAGATGATGTGTAGCTAAATTATTTAATCTAGGGTTTTGGATGTAGCCGCCGTACTATTTAATTTAATTTAACTTATGATTGTGACTTTTTCATTAATTAATATTTATTATTCTTGTTTTTCATCTATGTGAATACCTGATCAATATTTGCATGCTTTAAGGTGCTAGCTGAAGTAGCGAGAGTGGAAGGCTATTATTAATTTGTAGGAATAATAAATTTAGGTAGTGAGCCACGAGAGTAGGAACACCGCCTTTGCGACTAGTAATTCCAAAGTTCTTAACGTGCTTTTATTAATTACTATAGTTACGAGAGTAGTCATAGGGTTAGTTTAAGTAAGAGGGTTATGACACGAGAGTGTACAATTTTTATATTGGTGAATTGTCGTGAGATTAATGAAAGTCTAAAGTCACATATCTATAGATTAAATTAAACTGAATAGTCGGTTGGTGAACCCTTTGCCCTAGATTTTTCTTTTACTTATTTATATCTTTAAATAATTGCAATTGATAGTTTTAGGTTTAGAATAGTTTAAAATTGATAAATTGTTAATCTAAATAATAATAAGAAATAATTTTAACCTGGTACTTGGTATCCTTCTTTGTGGGATCGACCCTGCTTGCTACTTTACTACTAGTAATTGTATTAAGTAGATAATTAATATTTGACTAGTGTGACGACGGCTTGTCATCCGCGCCAATATCCTTCGAGAAGTCCTCTGGCCCATATGACTTGCTAACCTTGTTCTTGTTCGGGCATGCGCCAGGAGTACACAGACCTCAATAAGCATTGCCCCAAGGGTTGCTACCCTTTACCAGCCATTGATCAAATGGTCAAGGGAATCACTAGCTATAGGACTCTCAGCTTCCTCGACGCCTACAAGGGATACCATCAAATACTAATGGCTCGGGAAAACACGGAAAAAACAGCTTATATCACAGAAATCGGAGTTTATTACTACGATAAGATGCCCTTGGACTTGAAGACTGCAGTAGCTACCTACAAATGGTTGATCAACAGAGCATTCCATGAGCAAATTGGGCGTAACATCCAGATCTATGTGGATGATATGGTTATCGAGAGCAATTTCGACGACAAGGTGGTTGACGACATGCAAGAAATTTTCACGATTCTCCGTAAAATCAACATGAAGCTAAATCTAAAGAAGTGTACCTTCTGCCTCGGATCAAGAAGATTCCTAGGTTTCCAAGTTTCTAAAGATGGTATAAGTGTAGTTCCAACAAAAGTCGAGGCAATCCTCTCTATGGAAGCACCTAGAACAGTTAAAGAAGTTCAAAAACTCATAGGTTCACTAGCTGCCATAAGCAAATTCCTTTCTCAAGTAGTTGAAAGGAGCCTCCCTTTCTTCAAGACGTTGCGAAAAGGACGAAATTTTGAATGGAACAAGGAGTGTCAACAAGCCTTTCCCGACCTGAAGGAGCATTTAAAGTAACTCCTAATGTCAGCCAAGCCTGAGCCAGGAGAAGTCTTATTCATTTATCTAGCCGCTTGAGTAAAAGCCATCTCTCCAATCCTAATTCAGAAGAAAGAGGGGAGGGAAATCTCAGTGTACTTTGTGAGCAAAGTTTTACAAGGAGCAGAGTCTCGGTATACCCCAATGGAAAAGTTGATACTAAGTTCAGTATTAGCTGCTCAACGGTTACGCCCCTACTTCCAAGCTCATCGCATCCAGATTCTAATGGAACAAGCTATCCAACAAGTCCTCCTCAAGCCTGAAGCATCTGGCATAATGATGAAGTGGGCTGTCGAGTTGGGGGAATATCACATTGAATACAAACCGCGCACAGCCATCAAGGGGCAGGTCTTTGCAGACTTTCTCATCGAAATGCCCCATACTCCAAGCATCTCACTCAATCCCCAGCCCAAAGAGCAAATACAGAAACACACTATAATGGATCCTCGAGCCTGGACTCTTTATATCGACGGCTCATCCTGCAAGGAAGGGGAGGAGCTGGTATTATCCTAGCTAAACCAACAACAGCACATGAAATTGAGACGATGAAGGAATATGATGTAGAGTACACATATGCTTTGCGGTTTGATTTCCCAGTTACCAATAATATGGCTGAATATGAATCAATGATCACAGGGTTGAATATGGCTCTAAGGCTTGGCGTTCGAAATTTTGAAATTTTTAGCGATTCTAAGGTGGTCGTCAAACAAATGCACGGGGATTATACTGCTAAAGAAGAACACCTTAGATGGTATCTCGAGACAGTCCTTGAATTACGGGACAAATTCGAGAAGTGTTCCATATCCTCATATTGGTAAAAAAGAGAGCTGACGCCCTAAGCAAGCTAGGTTCATCCAGCTTCGCGCAT
The DNA here is from genome assembly GCA_949775105.1 of Oldenlandia corymbosa var. corymbosa. Classification (NCBI taxonomy): domain Eukaryota; kingdom Viridiplantae; phylum Streptophyta; class Magnoliopsida; order Gentianales; family Rubiaceae; genus Oldenlandia; species Oldenlandia corymbosa. The sequence goes on along the minus strand of OX459118.1, from coordinate 11,719,865 downwards.
CTCAGTCACAAGGTTTGGGTCGAGATAATCCCTGAAGCCAGCATCCAATGGAGCCTAACACTAACAGTCACGGAGGATGGAGATACGTGGATGACACTATTTGTTCAGTTTCTGACAGACAGGACCCTGCCTAGCAATAAACCTGAAGCTCGGGTGTTGAAATTAGAAGCCGTCAAGTACACTCTGAAGGATGGAATTCTCTACAAGCATGGGTACATGCTACCAATGCTACACTGTATCAGCCCAAGGCAGGCGGCTATGTCCTAGAGGAAGTTCACCAAGATTCATGTGGCACACACATTGGAGCTCAAGGATTGGCCAAGAAGGTCCTCCTTGCACGCTACTTCTGGCCCACAATCTTTAATGATGCATATCAGTTTGTGCAATAGTGCGATAGATGTCAGCGCTTCTCTCCCATTACTCGACAACCACAACATGAGATGGTCACTATCCAGAGTCCCTGGCCCTTTTATCAATGGGGCACAAACATCATCGGCTCTTTTATCAATGGGTTATCATAGTAGTAGATTACTTTACAAAGTGGGTAGAAGCAAAACCATTACCCTCGATATCTGGAAGGAAGATGTTAAATTGTTTTCTGGCAAAATGTGGTTTGACGATTTGGAGTGCCCAAAGTAATTGTGTCAGGCAATGGAACTCAGTTCGAGAGCGATCCTTTCAAGTCCTGGTGCATCGAGATGCAAATTGAGCGTCGATTCTCTGCTGTTGCTCATCCACAAGCCAACGGCCAAGCGGAATCCATCAACAGAACCATCCTGCATGGAATCAAGACCAAACTGCAGAACGCCAAGGGAGCTTGGGTCGATGAACTCTCCCATGTCCTATGGGCATACCGCACTACGGCTCACTCCTCGACAGATGAAACGCCATACAGCTTGGTGTACGGAATAGATGTTGTTCTCCCAGTTGAGATCGACCTTGCCAGTCTTCGAACCATCAACTTTGTCTAGGGTACCAATAATGAAGAAATCTTGGCTAACCTCTAAGTGCCCGTTAAAGTCCGAGAAGCTAAGTACGAGGAGATCCTTAGAAAGCACTATAAAAAGCAAGTCAAAAGCACCGACTTTGCGGTCGGGGATGTGGTACTTAGGAAGAATGAAGCAAGTCGAGCAAAGGCTCCTGGGAAGTTATTTGCAAACTGGGAAACTCCTTATCGAGTCATCAAAACCTCCCCATCCAGCAGCTACCGCCTACAGACAATGGACAACACTGAAACCATCCTTCCTTTATGGTGGAACATCCAAAACCTTCGCAGGTTCTATGTTTAAGTCTTTTTCCGCTATCTGCTAAATTAATAACATCTACTTGCTTTATGTGTTTTGTTGTTTTTATTTCTTTATATGTAATGCTAACCCAGGTCTCGGGTAATTACTCAATAAAAGTCATTGCATATTTTTGGTAAATATCCTCTACTTGTGTCAACACTTTAATTTGACTAGTCTACCAGATGGACACCTTTTTTAAGGTCATCCTCAATTTGAGCCATGAATTCAACATCTGGACATAAAACCGAGGAACTTTCCTTGTACTCGCTGTAGATCGTGGTATTATAATATTGAGGAACTCGTACTTAGTTCCCTTGAAAGACTCGTGTACTTTACATCCGACCACATAAAAGCGCTATACAAATCATTACTCGAGATAAACAATAACGAAGCCATCAAGGCTCGATCAATTTTATTACCCTCACATCATGTGCGGGGTTGAATAAATACCAAGGAAAGATACATCTATCTTCTCCTAAATTACAAGGTATTCCTTACTGGGGTTATAGCGAAAAGGTATAATGACACCAGAGAATCCGAGGATTTTACACTTGTTAATACATTGGTTTAGTTCGTCCTTTAAGTCGATCATCTCTAGGTCTTGCTCAATAATTCTCATCACAAATTCCTCAGCATCGGTCCTTGATCTGGGATCTTCATCCCCAATCGGATCATCGAGGATCGGGAATGGAATCTCATGATCAGCCAGCAGATTTTGCAAGATGGAGCACTGCTTTATGAGAAATTCTACTTCCTGAGTTCTCTTTTTCAGCAACTCCATCGTAGCAATAGAATGCTCAGTCCTAACTTTGATTTGCTTCTCGACAAGCAAGAGAATATGGAACTTCTCGAGGAACTATGGAGACACTACGATTCCTTGACTTGCTTTCAGCTTAGCATTTTCTTCCTTCAGTTGAGCCATCTCCTCACTTACGTTCTACTCTAGGATCAGGGAATCCTGATAATCCAGGTCATATTGATGAAGACGTCGATGCAATTCTTCCTCCTTCTTTCTGAAACTATTTAGTAATCGAGAGTGAATATGCATGTTGTATGCTTGGATGGCATCCAAGATATCTTTCTCGAGATACTTCACCACCCTTATGTTGTGAACAATCTCCCTCTCTCTCACGAGGGTGGAGATCATGGCATACATGGGAACTTTTTCAGCTTGGTCCTCATCCAAGATCATCAAAAAAATTTGGTGGACGAAGTACGATTCCTAGCATATGCAATGAAAACAAGCCAAGAAATGGAATACCAAAAACAAGTTAATCATATAGAAAATCCTAGCAGAATTTTTCGAAACAGCTCACATGAGTAGTGTTACAATAAAATCCAAAATGTCAAGAGAAATTCTATTACAAAAGAAAAGTTCATACAGCGCCCTGCTGATCTTGAGATTCATCTGGTTGGCTCTCGTTGGTCTCCTCGACGGGCTTTGGCATTGGCTCAGCTTCCTTCTTGACCTCGGGTTTCTCCTCATTGGATCCCGCATTCTTAGTATCTACCTCTTCCAAAGGAGTCGTCATCTGAGGCCAGCTCGATTCCACTGCACTTATCGGGTAGCTTCGGCACTCGCAATTCCTCGCCAGGCTTCCCTGTAAGTGGTATCGAGACATCACCTGGGAATGAGGTTATTTCTGCTGGTGAACCCATTTTGACTATGGCACTGCACAGGTGATATGTTATATTTTACCTATTTATTATATGCCTAATTTGTGATTTTGCAATATATATTGAGTAAAAATATGCTATTTATGTGATTTTATCTTTATTTGTAGGTTTTGTACTCAAATGGAGGAATTGTTGAATTTTTGGACTAAATTGAATATAAAAGCAACTCAAATGGAGAATTGAAGATTTTTTAAATTGACAAGGAAGAAATTGAAGCACTTGAAGAGTTGGAGGAGTTTTAATTTAAATTGACTTGAAAAAAAAAATAACTTTCTTATTACTGAAGAAATAGGATTTGACAAAAGCCTATAAAAGGAGGATTAGGTTTTTATTTTTAGGAGAGACTTAACAAAAAAATCACCTCAGCCCACCTCCGCCGACCTCCACTTTGCTTCCTCTTCTCCACATCACCGCGCAGCAGCCTCCATCTCTCTCTACCACCATCACACCTTAATCACCATCCATCACCATCATCCAAGTCTAATCACCCACCTTGACTCCATGCAACAAAACCATATCCACACACCGATCTAAAACCTTTTATTCGGCCGCCATCATCACCTTCAACTTCACGCCACTACGCCATCAGCACCAAAACTCCACACCACACAACCCCAAGTTCTGCTACCACTACCATCATCGGAGGGGGAACGGAGCAGCATTGGATCAACTTCAGACTCAACTTTTGGCCTATTTCTCCCGGGTTTCTTTGTTTTATTTATTTTTGAGATGATGTGTAGCTAAATTATTTAATCTAGGGTTTTGGATATAGCCACCGTACTATTTAATTTAATTTAAGTTATGATTGTGACTTTTTCATTAATTAATATCTATTATTCTTGTTTTTCATCCATGTGAATACATGATCAATATTTGCATGCTTTAAGGTGCTAGCTGAAGTAGCAAGAGTGGAAGGCTAATATTAGTTTATAGGAATAATAAACTTAGATAGTGAGCCACGAGAGTAGGAACACCGCCTTTGCGACTAGTAATTCTAAAGTTCTTAATGTGCATTTATTAATCCCTATAGTCACGAGAGTAGTCATAGGGTTAGCTTAATTAAGAGGGTTATGACACAAGAGTGTATAATTCTTAAATTGGTGAATTGTCGTGAGATTAATGAGAGTCGAAAGTCACATATCTATAGATTAAATTAAACTGAATAGTCGGTTGGTGAACCCTTTGCCCTAGGTTTTTTTTCTTTTACTTATCTATATCTTTAAATAATTGCAATTGTTAGGTTTAGGTTTAGAATAGTTAAAAATTGATAAATTGTTAATCTAAATAATAATAAGAAATAATTTTAACCGGTACTTGGTAACCTTCTCTGTAGGTATCGACCCTACTTTCTGCTTTACTACTAGTAATTGTATTAAGTAGGTAATTAATATTTGACTAGTGTGACGACGGCTTGTCAACAGGGCGTTGAACAAAGGAAGTTGGTCTTTACTCAGGTGCATAAGTCCATTTTCCATCTCCTCATGCACAGTGCGTCAAGAATTGGGTTTCAAGAACTGCTTCAACTAGCCAGCATTGATGGCTCTGCCACTTTCCAACCTGTCAGAGGCAACCACTGCGACACCATGGCTACCAAAATCCTTCACCGCATCACATTTATTTTTAGCATGACACTGGTCATACCACCGGACGGCAACATCCTAGACCAGAAGGCCACGAGCCAATGATGGAGATCAGTCTTGGAGATATGGGACTCCCCATATTCTCTCATCTTTGTTTCCAGCTCATTGTACTTTGCTTACAATGAGGCCAGTTCTTTCTCTTTTGCAGCAAGCACCAGCTGCTCCTTCTTCCAAGCATATTCTTGGGCAGTCTTCACCTGCTTGATTTCTTTTTTTTCAACCTCCGCCTTGGCAAGGTCATTCTTCATATTCTTGGAGCGGAGTAGCAGGCTTATCATCGCAGTGCTCATCTACAGTCCATGGTTATCAATTTTAAAGAATTAACAAAGACAGAAAATTCAAACACAGACCAATGATTGAAAACAAGATACACTTACCAGCTTTAAGCTATCTTCCTCTGCCATACTCGTTGCATCCTCCTCGAGGATGGGGCATTCAATGGTGGACTCATCAAAGTGATATATGGCAGCGGCTGAAGTTCCCAGAGAGGCTACAGTTTACTCAGAAATCTCTTTGTTCTTCTCTACCGGGGGGGGGGTGTTGCAGGTTGGCCCCAAGGTTGGCATCGAAATCCATCTCCTCGGTGGGGCGGGTTTGCTTGATTTGCTGTGTCACAGCTTTCTTGGTGTTCTTGGTAATAGGTGGAACCACCTCATTTTTGTCAACAATACTCTCTTTCTCGATGGCGTGGTCCTGTTTGCTCTTCTTTCTCGCCTCGACATCCGACGCCTTGATCAACATTTTCACCTTTTTCTTCTTCTTCTCGACCTTGGTAGATGACCCCTCGTCATCTAAGTTTTTAACATCAAAGGGTTTGGCGTCACCAAACAATCCAATATTTCTGGACGATATAACCTAAACAAAGAAAGTAAAAGAGAGATTAGTACCTTCTTTCTCCTCGACAGGAATTGGGAGAATGTAATATTGAACATCAGTCCAAAGGATAAATTTGGAGTATTTTTCCATGGTGTCGATGTCGGGTCTGTATTTCTCGATTCTGCTCTTATCAGTCTTGCTCCAATCGTCCACTATCACGTCAAGATCATTTGTTTCTCGATAATCCCAAGGAAGATAGAAATCCCCCGGTGCTTTCACATACAAGTAATTCGGTGTAGGAACCATCAAATACTTTTACAATTTGTATGGCACTAGATTTTGGGTTTTTCTTGACGTTATACAAATCCTTGAACTTGGTCAAAGGAACACAGACCTTGAAAAAATACCTCCACACGAGTAATCGAGGTCTTATATTCACCAATTCACACAGTTTCACAAATCCAAGGACATATGATATTAAATTTGGGGTGAATCGAGCAAGTGGAATTTTATAATATTGGACAATCTCTTCGAACAGAGGGAAAAGGAGGAATCTAAGCTCTAGAAACATAAAACGATCAAACATAGTGATTTTCCTCTCTGGTGGAGTGTTAGTCCTCTCGTTACCTATTGGGGCTTGAGGTTCTACATCTAAGGGGATACTGTATTTCTCAGCTACAGTCTTGGCTTTCTAGGCAGAGTTTATGGTGGATTAAAATCAGACACAGTCTTCAAATTTGGGTTTCGTGCTATCTCTACCAGCAAGAGGTCTAATCTATATTCAAGTATAGAAAAATGTAGAATCTATATTCAATAAACAAGGTTTAAAGGTCTTAGACACTTACTGGAATCGATTCCCACTTTCCTTTTGAGTTATAGCCTCCCGGGGTAGTAGTAGTCCTCGACAGCAGCATATATTATCTCTTTCCAGCGACAGATGTAAGAGAACAGTTCCGGCGATGATAAGCAGGGGTACTGTGAAAAAGGGATCTCTCAAAGATTTTTTCAATTTAGGATATGAATGAGATGCAAAATCCGGATTCGTTCTCTCTCGATAGTATAAAAGCCATTATGCCCCCTCTCGTCTCTGTCGTTGCAGCAAAAATTGGGGCAGTAATGATGTTGTTGGCCACCGTTTGGGGAACGTGCCCATTAAGGATGTGCGTTTTAATGGTTTAGGTGGGATGCTGAAACGGGTCGCCTTCTCGGGTCGGATCTTCGCCCGCGTTCAAGGTTTCTTCAAATTGGGTCAACGCGATTTGGGCTCTGGGTTACACATATCTTGGGACGTGACTTGTCCAAATCCTTTGGGCCGAGTCCAGGTTAGAACATTTCTATGCCAAGTCTTATTTGTTTAGTATAACTAATACTAGATAGGGGCACTTGACGAGTCCATCTGCATCACGAGTTATCAGATCGGCTTATCTGCCAATTACAGTCCAACCGACTTTGTGAATGCGGTTTAGCAATATGAAACCTAGTAGGATTCGGACATCCACAAGGTAATTTCATGCCTTTAAATAGGGTTGATTATATCAGAATTAAGGTATACTATCTCTAGCACCAGTTAGCAATCATACACTTTTACATAACCCTTTTATTGACTTAAGTATCGGAGTGTCTACCCTCGTGAAACTCTCGAGGCTCTCTTTTGCAGATCACCGAAACCCTATCGGAGTTCCACCATCAGCGGTACAAATCCCGGCTTCGTCAATCTGGATGGCTCTTTTCTGCGTAATGTTTGTCACGGAGCTGCATCTTGAGAAATTCGAGATTGGCAAGGTAAAAAGGTATTTTCTAATGGAATCGGGTTTGCATATGTATCCGCCACTCAGTCAAAAGCTCTGGGTCTGTTGTACGCTTTGCGGGACGCTTTCGCTTTGAAGGTTCAATTCTGCAAGGTTTATACGGACTGCAGCTTGTTAACTGAGCTTGAAATAAGGCAATCAGGTTTGCTTATTGAGGTTAGAGATATTGTTAGAGATATTTTATATTTAAAGAATATGTTTGACTATTGTAAAGTTTTTAAGATCTCTAGGTGTGAGGTCGAGGTAGTGCATGTTGGCTAAGCAGTTAATCAGTTCGGTATAACTCTCTCTCTCTCTCTCGTTTTTATATAACGTCTGTTTTATTAAGAAAAGAAAAAACGCAGGCTGATTCCATTTTGTCCCTTTGCATTTGCCAATTACTATTGTCAACAGAAGATGAAAAAGACCCATTACCATAATACAATCAATCAGTATTTCCTTTTTCCAAGGTTTTATGCTGTTGTCCATACACTAGTTCACACTAAACTAAAACTTACACAAAATTGAACACGAGCGTTTGTTTTTCAACTATATTTATGGAGTTAAAAGTATAAGAATGTTAAACTATTCCCTTCATTTTGAAACTATTATCCGGTTTGAATTATCCATTTTTAATACAAATTGTATTATAAATGAAAACCTAAAATAAACTATTATTTTGGGATAAGGAATACATCTCAATAAAATCATGACGAGACTATGAATATGGTTCAGCAGTTCTTTGTTACATATATATAGTTCTGTAGAAAACATGAATTGTTAAGAATGGAGTGAATTATTTTTATTTGTCCCTTTAATGATTACAAATTAAAGAGTAGGTATTTAGAAATGATACGAAATGACTAAATTTCTCTATCTAATGGTACTATTACATGATTCTTACCATGAAACTAGAAAAAAAGTACACTTCTCAATCGAATAGGTGTATGGATGAGACACAGAGAGTTGGCACACAGGCAATATGATCCATACTACAGCTTTTGCAAAACTAAGTGAGCACCATACTGAGGTTGAAGCGTTATAATGGAACGGGGGGCATGCGAATAAGCTGGCGAAAGATGGAAGGAGAAACGTTGCAGAATCATTGCCAAAACCAATTTTGCTTCCAACATTGCGAAGTTTTGTCCAATGCAGATACGAGGTCCCCATCCAAATGGAAAGAATGCTACCTGTCCCTTGGTTGCATTCGACACGCCTTCTGCAAACCTCTCCGGCCTGAATTCATTCGCATCTTCCCCCCATATTTCAGGGTCGCGATGCAAAAGCATTGCCGGTAATGAAACTAACGCTCCAGCTGGGAGAGATAGATCTCCTAACCTGGTTTCTTCAGCAATTGTTCGAGTAAGCATAGGTACAGGCACGTATAGCCTTAAAACCTCCCATAGTATCATCGTCACCTGAGCCAAAAACCGCTTTCAATTGTAAAGCATATTAATGAAGTTGGATATCCTTACTTCAAAGTTTAAGGTAAAATTAAGGATACATCTAACACTGGACATTAAGCACGGAGACTTGTACAAGTTACTTACAATTTTGAGGTGATTTAGTCCTTCGAAATCGGGTTCTTTATTGCCAAAGAGTTGCAAAACCTCATCTCTTGCTCTCTCTTGCCAGTCAGGGTGCCTACTAAGCAGAAACATTGTCCACACAAGCAGCACAGAGGTGGTTTCTTGTCCCGCAAAATAGAACAGTTTGCATTCTTCAATTACCTCTCTGATAGTTATGGCAGAGTCGTGACCATGGTTTTCGATTTCTTTAAAATTCGATTCGAGTAGCATACCTAACAAGTCCCTATCATAGGCTTCCCCTGCTTGTATGCCCTCTATTCTAGGTTTGATGATCTCCATAATCTTATCTTCAACATCCTTTGCAATTTGCTTCATTCTTCGGTTAGTTTTAGTAGGCATGAACCTGAAATGCATAAAAATCCAGCAAACAACAAAGACAGTTATATTCGTGCTGCCATGATTAACGTAATTACGTTAATTCAATCTCATCCAGGAACGAACTAAAGACTTAAAAATTTACTTCAAATAACAACATTTTACCTCCATCCAGGGATATATACTGAAAATATCACTTTGAACCAGTATTCAGTTTGTTCCTTTTGAAGTTCAAAAATCCTCCTTCCTTCTTGGTAGCTACTACCAAATGCTGTTCGAGAAATCGCATCACAACTTACATTCTGAAGGGATGGCCAAACATCCAGCTCGAATGATGCTTTTGACGAAGAAATCTCTTCCCATTCACTCAACATCTCACGAGCACACGTACGAAATGATGGAACCATAAGCTAGAACAATATAAACCCGGCCAAAATTCATATCAAACACACCATTCGTCCAAAAATAATTCAATCAAGTACAAAATTTTCTCAGCCAGCGATTGCACAATTCAATAAAGTAGACTATTTTCTCAGGGGCTATAGTGTACTATACTAATCACAGAAACTCTTCAGCTTATTTTATTCAATATACTTCAGAGACTAATAAATGGAATAAAGTAAACAAAACCTTCAACTTCTCGACATGGAAAGCTGGATTGACTATCTTTCTGTGTTTAGCCCATTTGTCTCCTTCGTAGCTTCCAAGTCCTTCAACTAACAACTTAGCCAAGGGATTAATGTGGGGCTTTTGAAAGAGATATATCTTCTGGGTGACCTCCTTTATAAGTTCAGGGTCCATGATGAAGATTATCGGCTTTGGTCCAACCCATATATATGTTTTCTTACCTGCAAAACACCATCACCTAAGCCAAAATTCAAACGCTTATTTACACACTATGAAAAATTTACTCCTCTGTACGTACCAAACAGCTCAACAAAGTGAACTAAGAACTAAATAATTCAACAATTTTTCGGAGGAAATGGGATAGTGTTTCATTCATAAACGGATTTCATTTCCACCTTTCCCCTGTTTCTGCCCCATGCATATTCATCCAGGTTAGAAAAAATGGGCAGTGAAAAGGGAAAACCACCAAATAAAAAAATAAAAAAATAAGAATCTAATAGCACAAATGGTACAATCAGATGAGTCAATCAATTTTTATTCTGCATCATATCTTGGAAATTTAAGGACTAAATGAATCATCAAGCAAAGTTAATAATGACTAGACATAATAGTAGTACCATATTTCTTGATTGTTTCAAGGAATTGAGGTATAACTCTGGGGACGATATCATCAGAAATGTTAACTGGCTTGGAGTGAGCTTCTTCCAACAAGGCTGAAATATCTTTCAAGTCTCCAAACAATAGCCTGTAAGGATTTCCTCGGAGACCTTGCTTCTTCAGGTGTTTCTCGAGCTTCTTTGGTGTTAACCAAACCCAGTTGAACGATCTCCATATTAAAGCAGATAGAAGAAGAATCACACAAGAAGATAACACTGTTGCTATGGTTTCCATTTTTAGGATGCCAAAAGCCTATTCTCCGTTGAATAAAACGTAAGCCTTTCCCTCCATATTTAAGGTTATGGACGTGGGGAGTCCAGAAGGTCGGTTAATTTGTGTTCTGTTCTAGATTCATCAATCTTTATCTTGACTTGCTTACAAAAGAGTGGCTCCACTCAATTTTTTAAGATTTTTTTTTTAATAATTTCTTTCAGAGGGAAACAAAAATAAGGGAAAAATCAGAAAAAATGCAATAAAATCTCTTTAACTAGGAACTTTGAAGTGTTCATTTTGCCACTTGTCATCTTAAGAATACATGGTCCAACTTAAAGCACAGAATGAGGCCTTTAAAATGTCATTACTATCCATCTTAAGAATTTTAACCTTAAAAGCCAAAAGAGAACGGGAACATTTAAAGCAGACCAAACTAGAGCTTGCGCAAAATCAAGTGAGCACCATACTGTGGTTTAAGAGTGAAAATCGAGCGAGGAGCATGCGCGTAGGATGGTGAGAGTTCGAAAGAGAAACGCTGAAGGATCATTGCCAGCACCAATTTTGCTTCTAACATTGAGAAATTCTGACCAATGCAAATGCGAGGTCCAGCTCCAAATGGAAAGAAAGCAAGTTGACCCTTTGTTGCATTTGATACTCCTTCCGAAAATCGATCTGGCTTGAACTCCTTCACGTCTTCACCCCATACTTCAGGGTCGTAATGCATTAACAACGTTTCAAATAACACCAAAGTTCCGCCAGGAATATGTTTATCTCCTAATTTAGCATCTGCTGTACTAATTCTTGCATTGACTGGCAATGGAGGATAAAGCCTTAAAACTTCATGTAAGATCATATTTACCTGTTAAAAAGTCACTACAATTTGTCAAGCTGAGGCACTTAATAGAGAGCATTTTGAAGGTCATGGACTAAAAGATATGATGCCCCTAATGGATGATTAGCACGATTCACTTCTCGCGGTACTACAACAAAACCTGTCAGTACCGAAAAAACACTTACAACTTTAAGGCGATTTACTCCATCGAAATCTGGCTGGTTGGTGCCGAAGAGTTGCAAAACTTCTTCTCTAGCGCGGGTCTGCCAGTCTTCGTATCTACTCAATAAGATCATTGTCCACACAAGTAGTACGGAGGTTGTCTCTTGTCCTGCAAAGTAAAATAGCTTGCACTCTTGAATGACCTCTTGGATAGTCATACCAAAGTCTTTGTTCGAATGCCTGTTGATTTCTTGGGAATTAGAATCAAGTAATATTCCCAGCAGGTCATCGTCAAAGGACTTCCCGGCCTTCACTGCATTCAGTCTTAAATTGATAATGTGCCTAATAGAATCATTAACATCCTTCTCAATCTGCCTCATTCTTCTGTTTCTTGTAGTTGGCAAAAACCTGAAAGCCTCCTTAAAAATAACAGTAAACACAAGATAGCCAAAAAAGTACAAAAACTTTGCATATAAGATTTCCTTTTTCTGCATTAAAGAAAGTGACAAATCGATTTACCTCCATCCTGGGATGAATGATGACCATATAGCCTTGAAACAGTGCTCAACTTGTTCTTCTTGTAGTTCAAATATCCGCCTACCTTCCTCATAGTTGCTGCCAAATGCAGTGCGAGAAATCGCGTCAGAAGATAAATTTGAAAGGCTCGGCCAAACATCTAGCTCAGACCACCCTTGTGGTGAGACTATCTCCTCCCACTTCTGCAACATTTCTTTTGCACTCGCATGGAAAGAGGGTAGCATGTTCTTTGGTAAAAAGGGGCAAAAGTGAAGAAGGAGATGGCAGATCATGAAAAGCATCGTCAGTCGCGGTATAATGGTAGAAACTAAAACACTCCTTCTATTCATATGATTACTTATCTATCTACCATGCTATTGAAATAAAGAGTATGTTTTTGGAATAAAACAGAAGCTATTTCTGAAAAATTTCAAAGTTGACATTAAAATTGCAGCCTAAAAGTATGGCATTTCAAAATCTGTCTGTGGAATAAGAAGCAAATTCAAATAGAGAGACAAACCTTAAGCTTCTCCATTCGGAATGCTGGGTTAATAAGTTTACGATGTTTAGCCCATTTATCGCCATTGTAGCTCCCAAGTCCAGGAGTGATCAATCTGCTAAATTCAGAAACATTAGGCTTATGAAAGAGGTTGACATCTTGAGAAGCTTCCCGTACCATATTAGAGTCTTGGATATGAACTCCTGGTTGTGGCCCGAACCATACATACGAATTCTTTCCTGCAAGATTTCACCGCTTTTAAAAACTGAACACAATAGCTTCATGATCGTTAAGCAGATGTGAAGACTTAGGAAAAAGTTCAAACTTCTATATGCTTTATTTTCCCATTCTGGATAGGGGATACCATCTCCTAGATGCCAGATTTTTGCATTCTTGGCGTTTATAAAATGTATACAACCTTTGCCTCAAGGCTTCCAAATGAGTGCTTCAGAATATAAGACAATTTCTAGAGAGAATCCATCTCTTTTATTCCCTTTTCGGCTAATAAAATGAGCAATTGCAATTTACAGAAATGTTTTCATTCAAAGAAGAGTGAATCAGGCAACCACATACTACAGACATATCAGCCAAAATTTTCATTGGGTAATCTCTGTGGTAACTAACTTCCTGCGAACCAAAATCAGGATACAGGAACATCAACAGTGCACCATCATGTAGACACTGACACAGAAGGATATATAGAGAAATTGGGTAAATTTTGAGCTGAAGTTTTTGAAATTAGAAACTCGTAAACCGCATGGTACTTCAGGTGTAAACAAGTTCTTGGAAGAAATTTACTGATAAACAGCAGCTTTGACTTTGAGAGCTCCAAAACTACAAGAAATGAATCCACTTCAGCGAGCAATGGGTCATAAGATGAGATTACAAACATATCCATAAACAACTCAAGTTTGATACTTTACTCTGAAATTCATCCCTGACCTCCCTTCAACTCATTTAAGAAAGGACTTAATTCAAACAGCTAGCAGTCAAGGGAGCAAAACATGAATGAAGTAAAAAAAAAAAATGTAGTCAGGAATCAAAGAATTAGTCAAACCAGGGGAAATCAATCATACCATATTTTTTGCTTAGGTGAAAAGCTTCGGGTATGATTCTGGGGATGATATCATCGGAGAAATCAATCGGCTTCGAATAGGCTTCATTTTTTAAGGCTGTGATTTCTTTCAAGTCCCCAATGAGTAATCTGTAAGGGTTCCCATTAAAGCCCTGCTCCTTGAGATGCTTCTCAAAATTTTTGGGTTTAATCCAGACCCAATTCACCATTTTCCATATCAGAACTAAAACTGGAATCACACAAAAAGCAAAGACCGCTGTGATCGTCATCTTTAGTAATGGTATCGCTGCAGGTTGATCATCTGCTTTCAAAATGTTACAATTTTGGGTTTTCCCTGCCTCCCCATTCATTTCTGGAAATATGTATATCTGCCGTATAATTGCATAAACTTCCAAATCATGTGCTTAAAATTTTCCTCCAACTACCATTCAAAACTTGTCGTCCATAATCAGGCAATCAGAAGCGAACAAAAAGTATTGAAATTTCATTTCTTACTCCAACTGTCAATGTAATGCTCCCTCTGTCCCAAAATTATTGTCCACTTTGGATTTTCGTTTTTAGTTCAATTTGTACTAAAACTAAAAACTCAAACTGGACAATAATTATGGGACGGAGGGATTAATGTTTAACGAAAGGGACGAAATACAGAAGATGTGGCGACAATAAAGAGGCGAACTGATTTCACTACTTCTGTTCCCACTATAGTTCCAATAGGGTGATTAGAAATTGTCACTGACAAAAGCTTTTGAAAGTACAGATAATCCGGTATAACAACAGTTCTCATATTTCTGTACAAATGTAACGTAAATGAAGATAATAATATACAGCCTAATTTTTACTTTTTGCCATATGTTGAAAATTCAATTCTTTTTATGTTGTAGTTGTGCTGATACAATGTAATATGTTTAAGGAAAATAGCCTACATTATAAATGGTAAATCTTGATTTCTTTTTTTAGCACAATTAACAATTTACAATATTCACTATTTTTACGGGACAAATGGTACAATACTAGATTTTGTTATGTTTATGGATCTTTACAAATTGAAGAGGAAAAAATAAGCCTACTCCTTCTGTTCTAAAATTACTGTCCAGTTTGAATTTTCACCTTTAGTACAAATTGAAGTACAAGAAAAATCTAAATTGGACAATAATTTTGGGACACATGCAATATTTGATACAGCATAACAAAGAACAACTAGACTACAAAAGGTTTACTGCCTTTCAAGATCACGAGAAACACCAATATTTACACCTTCTCTCGGTTCGGGTTGCATTGATATTAATCCCAATCTGGGTTTAGCTTCAGTTCGACAAATTGGGCAAGTTGAATGTGAAGTAAGCCATTCGTCAATGCATTCAGCGTGAAAGGTATGCCCACAATTTGGTAATCCCCGAGCAATTTCACCAGTTTCAAACGAGCTTAGGCAAACAGAGCACTCTGTTTTTGCCCCTGTTTCTAAATCTATGGCATCCCTGTCACGTTTGTTGATGATGAATTTCGGTAATGAAGCAACGATGGATGGATCAAGCCCTGTATTGGGTAACTCATTAGGCTGTTGACCGGCGGCTGCTGTGATCGTCGGCTGTTGCAGCAGAACACATCTTGCGTATATGCGAATCACTGAAACTAGGAAGAAGATCACGAATATGGAAATTATTGAAGCGAGCATGATCTTGCTCATCTGATGTCTTTCCTTTGCATAATCATCCCAGAATGATGATGGTGGATTAGAAAAACTGCGTGCATCATCAGAAGCCATCTTCGATGCGCTAGTATCTTGCCTATGAGATCACTCTGTGCAAAATCTTGATTAGGCCTTTTTTTGTCCCACTAAATTTCTAAGAATCTCTCTGAGTCTTTCACAAGAAATCTCGGTGTGATTTCGAATTCGAGACTTTTTCTCTTGGCATTTTGTTTTGGTTTTATGCTCGTATTGGAGTTTATTTACTTTGACACGATCTGGTTGATGACAAGGTAGACAAAGGGTTGACTTTGGAAAATTGATAAACATGGAGAGTTGGTCTTCTAGTTTTGTTCAAACAAAACTGTTATTTTAGGACTGAATAAGTACTTGAAATGAAGATATACTACGTAACATGATTGGCATGTTGATGAAATAGACGTGCCACTTTGCTAGAAATTTGTCATCAAATCCGCCAATTGTTGCAGCTTGGCTTAATTTAACGAAATATTATGTTGTGAGACATTTGAATTATATTTTTCCCAATCTTGTTTTTAAAAATGTTATAAACAAACTACAAAAAGAATGTTAAACAAAGACGTGCGAAATGGACATCCTATGGAAAGGTCAAACTAACGGGCTCTTGAAGCCTTAGACAAAGAGGCACCACACCACCCACGAATAGCCTTCTGAAAAGAAATCCGGATGCAAACCCTTTTGAATCAAAAGTCCAACAATTTGCTTTTCATCGTATTAAGCATGTTGTATTTGTATGGTTTTTTTTTTTTTCTCTATACAATAAAGAGGTCAAAACCTAATTTCTACAAATCAAGAGACTACCTAGCCTAAGCATTTTTTCTGGAAGAATTCAATTATATTACACAAATCGCATTTTTCGGTTGTTCTGTTTACGGTACAGCAGGTTACAGTCTTAGAAACTCGTATAATAGATCCATAGTTAACTGAAAGCGGATAAAAAAGAAATGAAACAATTGACGAATTGGAATAAAACAACATGCTTTGGCAGTCTGGGCTCCCAAGTAAAGAAGCGATTATACAAGTTGGCAATGAAATGAACATTAGACTAGAATAGGAGCTGATAAACTTATATTACTTCTGCCCCAAAAAAAATCTATATTGAGTTTACAAATTTGTACTTAAAGTTATAAGATTCGTATTAGTTTTGGTACAAATTTCGAAACTCAATATTGAATTTTTTTATTTTTTTTTTTGGAACAGAGTGAGTACGATACTAGGTTTTGTGAAGTTAATACAAGCCCTTACAGTTCTATCGTTAAAAACGAATTGGCATAGTGAAATGGTATTTGATATACAACAGAGACAAGTAGACCTACAAAAATTCACTGCCTTTCTAGATCATAAAGAACACCAATATTTACACCTTCTCTCGGTTCAGGTCGCATTGCTGATAACCCCAGCCTGGGTTCAGCTTCGGTTCGACAAATTGGGCAGGTTGAATGTGAAGTAAGCCATTTGTCAATACATTCCACGTGAAATGTATGCCCACAATTTGGTAATTTCCGAGCTATTTCACCAGTTTCAAACGAGCTTAGACAAACAGAGCACTCTGTTTTGGCCCCTGTTTCCACAGCTTTGGCGTCGCTGTCTCCTTTCTTGATGATGAACTTCGGTAATGAAGCAACGATCGATGGATCAAGCCCCGCTGTTCTTGGAGACTCATTATGATGGTAACGGGCGGCTGCGGAGATTCCCGGCTGGTGAAGAGCCCCGCTCTGCCGTTGCTGGAGGACACATCTTGAGTATATGCGAATGATTAAAACTAACAAGACGAATATGAATAGGGAAATTATTGATGCGACCATGATCTTGTCCATCTGACGTTTCTCCTTTTCATAATCATCCCAGAATGATGATGGTTGGTGATAATTGTGTGCATCATCCGTAGCCATCTTTGCCTTGGAGGGATTGATGTTGATGAGGCTTTTCCTGACTCTGCACTAAACTTGTACGCATATCTTTGAGTCTTTGACAAGAAATTTCGGTGATTTCGGTGTAATTTCGCGTTCAGACTTTGTTTTTGTTTTTTGTTTTTTCTTTTTGGTGTATTTTCTTTTGGTTTATGGTCTTATCGATCTGGGGGTATTCTAGTTGATGATGTTTGCTGGTACGATGATATCAGTGAGCTTGGTGGCGATCGGTTTTTATTGCGCGAAGTTTTGTCTTAATTTAACAAGGGGTTGACTTTTGATAAATGTCTATGGAAAAAAAAAAAAAACTATGAGCAGTCGTTTTTTTTTCCGATTATTTCTTGATTTTTTATTCATGCATAACAACCTCAGAGTTTAAAAGCTCAATATACATCAGTGATTAAAATACTTGTTAGAAGAGTTTTACCTCCCGAAAGAAACCTAGCTACCAGGCTTGAATCTGGATCAGTGGGAATAATGATTTTGAAAACTGGTATATTAAAAGAGAAAAAAATTCAATTGAACCGAACATTCCAAAGAGTTGGGGAATCGTAAACCGACTCGGACAGAACAATAGAAACATGTAACCTTTTCAAATGATAATGATACCTATCAACATAAAAATATCACCGAAAAATCTTGAATAATCATTTCGGATCGAAAGCACGATGGATCCTAGTTAATTACCGGGGGGAGGGGCCGGGAGGGGAAGGCAGCGAGTAGGTCCTTCTTCCTCGTCTGCCACGCATTGATCATTCTTATCACAGCATTCGCGGGTCTCCGAGCATTCCTCGCCTCCGTCGACGCAGCATTTCCCAGATTCACACCTCTTGTGCAGCAGTTATTTTCGAGAATACCTACGACTAATGTAAAATTGCATGCCCCGAAAAGCTGGATGCAAGCTTTGCCTTCAACCACAATGCTCCATGACTCCCTCTTGCGGTATTCTTCTGAAAGAATTAGTTTCCTATAGAGAAAGTGGTGGAGTCAGCATTTAAGAATAAAAGAATGATAAAATAGAGTGAACTTCTATCTTTATTAACTAGTGAGACCATTTTGTAAGTCTAAGAATTGTTGAAAAAATGTAGGACAAATGCTAATAAAGAATTAAATAAAGTAATATTTGAGTCGCGCTAAAAAGCACTGTCTTTAAGAAACTATTCTAATGGAATTGAAATGTCTATTCAGGATTAACCAAGCCTTCCTCAAATGATAGAGGAAATTAGAACAGCTAAAAAATTAGTAATCCAGCAATAAAGAATAATAAAAAGAAAACTCTATATTTTAAAGACCAAAGAAAATTGTGCTAAAACAGCTCAAGACTTTTGTATTTAATGTGCCGAAATCAGTAAACAAAGAAAATCAAAGCTTTTTGGTGTTGAATGAAGAAAATGGGCTTTAAGCCTTGAATGACCGAAAGGGAAAAGAAAATGAGGGAAAGAAAGATTAGAGAAAAGAGAAAACGTTTGGTGCCTTTTTTCTCACTCAAATTTGGCATCTATTTATAGTGCCAAAATGTCCTGTTGTTGTCTCCAAAATATCAGAAATAAGATTCTCCATTTGATAAGATTAAGACTTTTAGTGGGCAGGAACATACTACCAAGACTCATTATTCCACTTTGACTTGGCATTTTGGGTTTTATCCAAAAAAATGTGAGATGAACCAAGTCAATTCTACAACACATTTTTACTAATTAACTTAGTAACAATAAAAATCTTTTTGAAATAATCAACAATCCCCCACATATTTCAAAAGATTTTAAAACTATAAGAATAAAACATACAAAAAATTGCAGGATATGTTTGGGTGCACTGCAATCAGTCTGGAGTCTTTTGGACTATAAATCAAACTTAGATTAATAAAACATGACTTACAGAATAATTGGTGAAATTAAAATTTCTATGAACCAAGAATTCCATTTGTAGGACAGAGGTTTTATTAACCACAATGCGAACCCATATTTTGCTGTTCACGCGGTTTCGCGCCAATAGGCCATGCGCGTGTCTAGTTACTCATTAGAGCTCTAAAGATCCGACCATAAGATCTTATAGGAGCGGCCCCACTCCACTCTCATATAGGTGAATTCTCAAGTGTACACTGCTTTAGATACACTACTCGTAAGAGATATGAATTCATTAAGAGTTTAACTCAACCTCACAATAGATAGCAGTTTAAGCACCCATCACAATAGAGTTTTAACTAAAAGCACTTCAGTGTCAATATTAACTTGTTATTACCCATATGAACCTACTTCATGGGATCTCCAATCACATAGGTTGGGTTACCATCTTTATTGACAGTCAGTTGGTCTAAGTCCCATTTCCTTTGAGGTTTGAAGAATTAATTTTCTTCCCAAAGGTTTAGTCAGAGGATCGGCCAAATTCATTTCTGACTTCACATAATCAATGGAAATAATTCCATCCTTCAACGGCTGTTTTACGACATCATGTCTCAATTTCATGTGTCGATTTCTACTATTATAAGATTTCTTTTCAGCAGTATTAATTGCCGCTTCACAATCACAATGCATAGAGACAGGAGACATGGTATCCTTATATAAAGGAATACCAGCGAGGAGATTTCTCAGCCAATCAACCTCAGAACCAGCTAGCTCAAGAGCTACAAATTCTGATTCCATAGTTGATTTAGCATAAATCGTATGTCTTGATGATATGCTATAGCACCACCGCCAAGGGTGAACACAAAACTACTAGTAGATTTTCTCTCATCTGAATCAGAGATCCAGTTAGCATCACTATACCCTTCTAATGCAGTGGGAAATCCACTATATAGGATACCATAGTTCATGGTTCCTCTCAGGTATTTCATCAGTCTAACAATTGCAAACTAATGCTCATGATTGGGATTATGAGTATATCTACTCAGTCTACATACAGCATATGCTATATCAGGCCGTGTGAAATTCATCAAATGCATCAGACTCCCAATAATCTGAGCATATATAGACTGAGCAACTGGGTTACCACGATGTTTTTTCAATTGAGTGTTAGCGTCATAAGGAGTGCTCACCGGTGTCACATCAAAGTTTTCAAACTTCTTAACAAGTCTCTCAACATAATGTTCTTGTGACAACATTATACCATCGCTTCTCCTTATAACTTTAACACCCAATATCATTTTTGCTTCACCCAAATCTTTCATATCAAAATTAGATGATTGAAAATGTTTAGTACTATCTATAACATGTAAACTAGTACCAAAGATAAGCATATCATCAACATATAAGCATAGAATCACATATTCACCATTGATGCTTTTAGTATAGACACATTTGTCCACTTCTCCAGTTCATCTCCTCTCAAGGCTTGATCAAATTTCTCATGACATTGTTTTGGAACTTGTTTAAGGCCATAAAGAGATTTTACTAATTTACAAACTTTATTTTCTTTTCCAAAAATAACACATCTTTCAGGTTGAACTATTAAAATTTCTTCTTCTAAGTCACCATTCAAAAATACTGTTTTTACATCCATTTAATGTATAAGAAGTTTATGAATAGAAGCTAAAGCAAATAGTACTCAAATAGAAGAAATTCTAGTCACAGGCGCAAATGTATCAAAATAATTAATATTTTATTTTTGTGAAAAACCTTTTACAACTAGACGAGCTTTATATTTATCAATAGATCCATCAGGATTGAATTTTCTTTTAAAAATCCATTTGCAACCGTTTGGTTTTGCACCAGGTGGTAAATCTACCAAACTCCAAGTTTTGTTTTTCACAATGGAATTAATTTCACTTCGAATAACTTCTTTCATAACTTTGAATCAGAAGAGTTTATTGCTTCATTATAATTTGAAGGTTCATTATCAACTAGAAAAGTTTGAAAATCGTTTCCAAAAGAAAAGAGTTTTCTTTGCCTTTTGCTCCTTCTAAATTCCTCCTCAACGGGAATTTCTTTATCACATTCAATAGGGGCATGAGAATTTTTATTTGACAGTGGATAAATATGTTCAAAGAACTCAGCATTCTTTGTTTCGATAATAGTATTACAATCAAGCACATCACTTTTCAAAACAAGAAATCTATATGCAGCACTATGTTCAGCATATCCAATAAGCATACAATCAGAAATTCTACTACCAATTTTCCTTTTCTTAGGGTCTGGTAGTAATACTTTAGCAAGGCACCCCCAAACTTTTAAATATTTTAAATTAGGTTTATAATCTTTCCACAATTTATAAGGTGTTTTGCCTGTCTTTTTATGAAGAATTCTATTTTATAAGTGACATGCCGATAGTATAGCTTCACCCCATAAATTATCAGGCGCTTGAGAGCTTACTAACATAGAGTTCATCATTTCTTTTAGTGTTCTATTTTTCCTTTCAGCTACTCCATTTGATTCAGGTGAATAAGGAGGCGTTATTTCATGAATTATACCTTCTTTTTCGTAAAGTTCATTTAAAGCAAAATATTCACCTCCTCTATCAGACCTAACTCTTTTTATTTTTCTATTAAGCTGATTTTCTACTTTAGTTTTATAAAGTATAAATGCATTATAAGCATCATCTTTATTTCGAAGTAAATAAAGTCTAGTATACCTAGAATAGTCATCTATGAAAGTGACATGATATCTTTTACCTCCTCTAGTCATAGTTTGTGTTAAATCCCCTAAGTCTGTATGAATTAGACTTAATAATTCAGTTTCTCGAGTAACACTTTTACAAGTTTTCTTAGTGATTTTAGTTTCAACACATATTTCACATTTATCCATATTAGTAAAATTAATACCAGAAATTAAGCCAAGTGATTGCATTTTCTTTATGTAACCAATATTAATGTGTCCTAATATAGCATGCCATAAAGAAACAGAATCAACAATATAACCAGAACCAGAAGCATTTTCATTAATCACATTGAAAATGTTGAGGACAAAGAGTCCTTGGTTACAAGAGCCTTTCCCCACGAACACATTATTCTTGGTCATAACAATCTTTTCAGATTCAAATAACACTTTTATCCCAGCTTTCCCCAGTAAGGCAACAGAAACCAAATTTGCTCTAATGTTTGGAACATGCAGCACATTGTTAAGGGCTAAAGTTTTTCCTGAAGTGTGCTTCAGGACAACCTATCCTTTACCAAAAACCTTTGCAGGCCGTGAGTCTTCCAAGTAGACAACCTCTTCATCATTTCCTACAGAAGTATAGGAGGAAAATGCTTCTTGATTTAACAAATGTGTCGAGTAGCCCTAGAGTCTACAACCCACTCTTTGACATTAGCAGCAATGTTCACTTGAGAAATAACGACAACAATTATTTCATCTCCTTCGACTATATTAGGCTTAGGAGGATTCACTTTGGCATCGTTATTCCTCTTTCTCTGTCTACACTCAACAGCATGATGATTTGGCTTTCCACAAACAAAACAATTGCCTTTCTTCTTAAAAGAGGGATTATTAGGCTTGTAATTTTTGGACTTGTTATCGTACCTCTTGTTGTTACTTTGCACCAAGTTTGCTTTAAGCGCCATCTCTTAGCTTTGGCAGTCTTTGACTCCTTTCTGTTAGTATCTTCGATCAATATGTGTGTCACCAATTCCTTGACTGTGAAGATCTTCTGCTTGTTCTTCAAGTTGTTCTTATATCACTCCACGAATCTGGAAGTTTTTCGATCAGAACTCCAGCAGCAAACTTTTCAGGCAGCACAATGTCTTCAGCCTACAAATCTTCGAGCAGCTTCTGATATTCGTTGACTTGAATCTTCATCTCCTTCTCTTCAACCATCTGCCGTTGGTAAAATTTTCCAACGACAAACTTTTTCTTCTTAGCATCTCCAGCGGTGAACTTTTTGATCAATGCGTCCCAGATGGCTTTGGCTACTTTGTAGCTACAGTACACATCAAATAGCTCATTAGAAAGAGTTTGCAAAATGGTGTGACGGCATACCTCATTGGCATGTTCTCACGATTCTTGAATCTTGCTATCAACAGTTCAGTTGGGCTAGGCATCAGTCAAAGCATAAGCGACTCCATGAATGTCGAGCAAGGAAAAGACACGTTCTTGCCAACGTTTAAAATTTTCATTGGCAAAAACTTCAATCTTCGAAACATCAGGAAAAGGTTTGGCGTATGTTAAGCCGACAGGAACTGAGGGTGGAGCTGGTACACCAAGGGACTGCGTAGCATCAACATTGGTAGCATTAGCTTGGGCGGAATTCATAATTTCTTATGATTGTTGAAAAAATGTAGGCCAAATACTAATAAAGAATTAAATAAAATAATACTTGAGTCGCGCTAAAAAGCACTGTCCTTAAAAAACTATTCCAATGGTATTGAAATGTCTCCCCAGGATTAAACAAGCCTTCCTCAAATGATGGAGGGAATTAGAACAGCTAAAAAATTATTAATGCAGCAATACAGAATAATAGAAAGAAAACTTTTTATTTTAAAAACCAAAGAAAATTGTGCTAAAACAGCTCAAGACTTTTGTATTTAATGTGCCGAAATCAGTAAACAAAGAAAACCAAACCTTTTTGGTGTTGAATGAAGAAAATGGGCTTTAAGCCTTGAATGATCGAAATGAAAAAAAAATGAAAGAAAGATCAGAGAAAAGAGAAAATGTTTGGTGCCTTTTTTCTCACTCAAATTTGGCATCTATTTATAGTGTCAAAATGTCCCATTGCCGCCCCCAAAATATCAGAAATAAGATTCTCCATTTGATAAGATTAAGACTTTTAGTGGGCAGATTTTAGGAACAGACTACCAAGACTCATTGCTCTACTTTGACTTCGTATTTTGGGTTTTATCCAAAAAAAAAAGTGAGATGAACCAAGTCAATTTTATAACACATTTTTACTAATTAACTTAGTAACAATAAAAATCTTTTTGAAATAATCAACAAGAACCTCGTCTTATAGATTCATACTTAACTAAGCTGGACAAAAAACAAATGAAACAATTGACTAATTGGAATAAAACATCATCTTTTGTTAGTCTGCACTCCCAAAGTAAAGAAGCAATTAAACAAGTTGGCGATGAGATGAACATTAGATAGGAGGTGATAAACTTGGAGTACAATACTAGAATTTGTGAAGTTAACACATACCTTTACATCTTTATTGTTAAAAAAGAAAAAGAAAAAGAAAAAGAAAAAAGAATTGGCTCGGTGAAATGGTATTTGATATACATCAAAGAACAAGTTGACCTAGCAAAATTCACTGCCTTTCAAGATCATAAGGAACACCAATATTTACACCTTCCCACGGTTCGGGTTGCACTGCTGATAACCCCAGCCTGGGCTCAGCTTCGGTTCGACAAATTGGGCATGTTGAATGTGAAGTAAGCCATTTGGGATCAGCCATTTGGCCACAATTTGGTAATTTCCGAGCTATTTCACCAGTTTCAAACGAGCTTAGACAAACAGAGCACTCTGTTTTTGCCCCTGTTTCCACATCTTTGTCACGTTTCTTGATGATGAATTTCGGCAATGAAGCAACGATCAAAATAGATCAAGCCCGGCTGTTCTTCGCAATTCATTAGGCTCGTCGTCGCCAGAGGTTGCAGTGATTCTGGGCTGGTGATGAGCCGGCCTCCTCCGTCGCTGGCGAACGGATCTTGAGCATACGCGAATCGTTATAACTAGAAAGATGATTACGAATACAGAAATTATTGTTGTGACAATGATCTTGTTCATTCGTTGGTTTTCCTTTTCAAAAACATGCCATAATGATCTTGTTCATTCTGTGCATCACCGGAAGCCATCTTCGATGTCGCTGAATCTTGCCTCCGAGGATTGGATTGATGTTGTTGAGGCTTTTTTGACTTTGTACCAAACTTTTAACTACTTGTTTCGTTTGAGTGTTTGACAAGAAATTTCTTTGATTTCGGTATAATTTCGAATTCAAGACTTCTTTTTTC
The DNA here is from genome assembly GCA_949775105.1 of Oldenlandia corymbosa var. corymbosa. Classification (NCBI taxonomy): domain Eukaryota; kingdom Viridiplantae; phylum Streptophyta; class Magnoliopsida; order Gentianales; family Rubiaceae; genus Oldenlandia; species Oldenlandia corymbosa. The sequence continues at coordinate 11,694,665 of OX459118.1, read as the reverse complement.
GTTGTGGTTTATGGTTTTATTGGAGATTATTTATTTTGACTCGATCTGGTATTCTGGTTGATGATGCTTATCGGTATGATGTAATGCCTGACTCGAGGATATACGCAAGCTTGGGTGTAGAATGTAAATTGTGAGGTGCTTCATCTTAATTCAACAAAAAGGGTTGACTTTTGAAAAAGGTTGGTGTTGTTCAAACTTCAAACAAGATTGTTATTCTCAGACGGAATAAGTAACACTAATATACTACTACCAATATGCACTTGATTCAAGTGATAAATACTTTGTGCTAGTTTAGCTATGACTCGGGTTCGAACCCGGACATGAGAATGATTAAAATATTTATTGGGAGAGATTTGTCTCCTGAAAAAGACCTACCTGACTCGAATCTCAATTAGTCGGAGCAATGATTTTAAACACCGGATGCATAATATATCAAGAAAAAAGAAAATACTAGTATACTACTAAAACTAAAGATTGGTACCTACAATTTCTCGACTTGTTACGTGCCACATTTTACGGCATAATTGACATTTTACAACTTGTGCAAAATCAAGTGAGCACCATGCTCTGGCTTAAGGGTTATCAACGAGATGGGAGCATGTGAATACGATGGCGAAAGTTCAAACCAGAACCTCTGCAGAATCATCACCATCACTACTTTAGCTTCCAACATTGCGAAACTCTGACCGAGGCACACCCGAGGTCCCCAACCAAATGGCAAGAACGCAGTTTTCCCCTTGGTTGCATTCACCACTCCTTCAGCAAACCTCTCTGGTTTGAACTCTTTCGCGTCTTCTCCCCATATGGAATGATTATGATGAACCAAAATTGTCGGCATCAGCAGTTGCATTTTTCTTGGAAGATTCAAGTTCCCCAAATTGCATTCCTCGGATGTTATTCGACCGTTGACAGGAACTGGTGGATATAACCTCAGAACCTCGTTCAATATCATAGTCAACTGAAAGGAACAACAGAAAATTTGAATCCTGTTTACTACTCGTTTGTTATTTAGAGGACTGAAGCCAAAGAGAATGTCTAACTAAGTTTATACACTTACCTGTTCAAGGCGATTTAGTCCATAAAGATCGGGTTCATTGTCGCTGAAGATTTGCAAAACTTCATCTCTAGCCCGAGCCTGCCAGTCAGGATACCTACTTAATAAGACCATAGTCCAAACAAGTAGCACTGATGTTGATTCCTGTCCAGCAACGTAGAACAGCTTGCACTCGTCGATTACTTCTTTGATGTTCATTCCATATTCGACATTGTTTCCGTTCCTGATGATTTCTTGACGGTTGGTTTCTAATAATATTCCTAACAAGTCATCAGAACAGGGTTCCCCTGCTTCCATTGCATTTATTCTTGTATTGATAATCCGTCTGATTGAACTACCAACCTCGCTAGCCAATTTTTTCATCCTTCTGTTTCGCTTGGTCGGTAAGAACCTGTTTTAAAAAAATGATTGCAGCAAATGAAATATTGAAAAATGAAGCTTATTATTCTGTATTACTTCTTTAAGCAACCAAAAAGAAAATATTACCTCCAACCTGGGATGAACATTGACCACAATGCCTTGACACAATGCTCACCAAGTTCTCTTTGAAGTTCAAATATCTCCTTTCCTTCCTCATAGTTACTGCCGAATGCAGTTCGTGAGATGGCATCACTTGTCAAACCATGAAGATAAGGCCAAACATCCAATTCAGAAAACCCTTCGGGTGTAACCATCTCCTCCCATTTATTCAACACTAAATTTGCACTTATAATGAAAGAAGGAAGCATGTGCTATATATAAACGCGGAGAGAAAAAGAAAGTGTTAGTTAAATCAAAATACATCCTAGTGAATTCATGATTTTACAGTCTTGAATTAAAAAATTCAGGGAAAAGTAATTTAAACCTTCAACTTCTCCCCATGGAAAATAGGGTTGATGAGTTTTCTGTGTTTGGCCCATTTATCTCCATTGTAGCTGACAATTCCTGGCATCAACAATCTGGTAAATTGAGTCGCTTCAGGTTTATGAAACTGGTTTATGCACTGTGAAGCCTCCTTTATGAGTTCAAAATCCCGGGTTATAAGAAATGGTTCCGGACCAAACCATACATAAGATTTCTCACCTGCAAATAGTCACTTCTTGTTTAAATGAAAATTAGCAGGATTGCTGAAACAACAGGATGAGGATCATGATATATGAGAGCATTACCATGTTTCTTGAGGATATCAAGGAATTCAGGAATGATTCTTGGGACGATATCATCAGAGATTGAAATAGGTTTGGAGTGAGCTTCTTTCAACAGTTTTGACACATTTATCACATCTCCCAACAGCAATCTGTAAGGATTTCCTTTGAAACCTTGTGCTTGCAGGAGCTTCTCAAGTTTCTTGGGTTTTAGCCACACCCATTTGAACAATTTCCATAACATTGTTAAAAGGAATACTAGAGAACATACTGCAACGGAGCTGGAAACTGTCTCCATTTTCTTTACTGAATATTTGGGTCATCCATTTTTGCCATTACAGAGAGTTACATTATTTATAGGGCAATGAAGAACTTTTACTTCTTCCGCCCATTTTACAATACTAAAATTCAATCACTTTCGTGATGTTAATGTCTAAAATTGATCAGTCATATTTTCGTAAATAACAATAAGGAGATTGATGATAAAATAAGCGCAATTCAACATGAAGGAGGCAGATTCTGGTTTTGTATGGTTGTTTCTTTATCGGGAAGGTTTTGTTCTAGTCAGTCGTTTGTCGATCTCCTTTCGTCTACTTATAGTCTACGGCGGCGAAGTGACATTGAATGAATCTTATCGAATGAAAAAAAAAGGTAAAGTAGATAAAAATGAGATTATGATCAATGAGCAAAATAATTGTTTTAGCCGTACAATGATATTGACTCATTAATTAAGGTTTCTTCAAGTTTCCATTTTGAATGGAAAGCTATAGACATGGAGATGATGAATGGTAGTATATCAATTCCTAGATTAAGAAATGAAAAATATACTAAAAGTGAAATTTCAAACTGGACAATAATTTTGGAACATATGGAGTATCTTTTCTTTTGGAAATTTCCTAGACATTGTCGTTGGATTTTAATATCTTTTCTGAAATGGTCAAATCAAACAGCACAGAGGAATTATTCCAGTTTTCAGGTTTACTCTCTATATCATAACACCGATGACAATTTTCTGGTCATAACACAAGTAATTACAGTTTATGCAAAATCAAATGAGCACCATGCTGAGGTTGAACGGTTACTACAGAGCGAGGAGCATGCGAGTAAGATGGTGAAAGTTCAAAAGAAAAACGCTGTAAAATCATGGCCATAGCTAATTTAGCTTCCAACAGTGCAAAATTTTGTCCGATGCAGATACGAGGCCCCCAACCAAAAGGGAAAAACACGACTTGGCCCTTTGTTGCATGCGAAACTCCTTCTGCAAACCTCTCTGGTCTGAATTCATTGGCATCATCACCCCATATTTTGGAGTCATGATGAATTAGCAAAGTTGGGATTATGAGTGATACTCCAACAGGGAGCACCAAATTTCCAATAATAGTTTCTTCTGTGCATTTTCGAGCAAGAGTTGCTGTTGGTGGATATAATCTTAGGACCTCGTGCAATATCATGTTAACCTGCCATTGAAATAATTATGTCCAATTTTAACTATTTCCATACGGTTTTTTGGTGAACAGAAATATAGTAACAGGCTTCAAGGACAAATGAAATGAGCCACTAATTAAGGAAAGGAAGAGTGGAGTTACTGAAATAGTTTAACCAAAAAACTTACAATTTTGAGGCGATTAAGCCCGTTGAAATCTGGCTTGTTAGTTCCAAAGATTTGCAGAACCTCTTCTCGAGCACGCAACTGCCAATCTTGATACTGACTCAACAAAACCATAGTCCAAACAAGCAGGGAAGAAGTGGTCTCTTGTCCAGCAAAATAGAACAGTTTGCACTCTTCAATCACTTCCTCAATAGTCATCCCATTCTTATCATTCTCTTGAGAGTTGGATTCAAGAAGTAAGCCCAACAAGTCTTCGCCGTATGTTTTCCCTGCTTGCATCGACTTCACTCTCGCATTGATAATTTCCTTAATCGAATATGTGACTTCTTTCGCGATTTGTTTCATTCTGATGTTCCTCTTTGTAGGTAAAAACCTGCAGAACTTAGTGATAATTTCTATGAGCACAACTAACAAGTGAACTTACTCATTGGTGTTACATATGATTAAGTTGAACAAACCGTCCCAAAATGATTGTCATGTACAACAAACATGACCGAGATTCGCACAACATATTTAATCTACACATACCTCAATCCAGGGAAATATAATGAACGGGCAGCTTTGGCCAAAATCGCAGCTTGCTCCCTTTGACGTTCAAATATCCTCTTTCCTTCTTCATAATTACTGCCAAACGCTGCCCGGGAAATGACATCACTGGTCAGGGTTTGAATATTGGGCCAAACATCAACTTCGGCCGATCCTTCCTCTGAACTAATGTTCTCCCATTTACTCAACAGCTCACTAGTACTCTCATAAAAGGCTGGTATCATCAGCTATTTCCAACAACAAGGTAAGACATCCATTAGCAATGAACTTCCATAAAATTGGCAACAACCAAAAAAAATTGTGTTTCTTTCTAATAGAAACTGTTGTTTTACAGTGTAATTTGTTGGAATATTTTCAATATATTGGAATATTATTTTCAATATATTATGAAAAGTTATAAAGTTTCATGATAGAAATGAAGAGACACATGCCAAATGTTCAAAGGTTGTGTCTAAGGATGACATAAATTAGAAGTGGTGTCTAATCATCCCAAAAACTGGAGAGACATCAACAAAGAGTTGTGTTTAATCCTAAGAGTCACTAAAACTCTATAAATATGGATCATTTGAGAGGTTTTTGCTGTAGAGAAAATTTTTCAAATATTTAAAATAGTTCTAATGACCATTCTTATCCTTGCTTTGGTAACCAAACACTAAGTGCATAGTATTTTGGTTTGATCTCCATTTTATCTCGTAGGGAATTCGCCTAGACAATTGCACAATATAGTGGGCGAATTTAGCCCAAAGGAAAGCAAGATTTTTCTTGTGACTTGGAGACAATTTTTTTTCATTTAGCAAGTGTTGTTTTTTTCTAGTATTTTGTGTGTTAGTGCATATTCTTTTGTAATAGAATTCCAACATAATTAACTCCAAAAAATAAAAAAATAAATAAAAAAAAACCTTCAATTTCTCCACATGAAAAGCTGGGTTGAGAAGCTTTCTGTGTTTGGCCCATTTTTCGCCATTGTAAGCAATTATCCCTTCAGCTAACAATCTAGAAAGTGGATTTGATCGAGGTCTTTGGAACACTTGAATTTTATTTGCGACTTCCTTTATCAGATCAGGCTCTGTGATTAGCAGGGATAGTTTAGGCCCCAACCATAAATACGAATTTTTGCCTGCAATCCCATCACCATTACACCGACATTAGCTATCAGAAATGCTTTCAGCCACACACACACACACAGAACATTCAGTTTGAAGAAGAAGAAGAAGAATAACATACCATATCTTTCCACGGTTTGGTGGAGGTGAGGAATGACCCGAGGAACGACGTCGTCCGATAGATTGATAGCCTTGGAGTGAGCTTGCTGAAACAAGGATGAGATTTCCTTTAAATCTCCATGGAGAAAATTGTAAGGATTTCCTCTGAATCCTTGTTCTCTGAGCTTCTTCTCCAGCTTTCTGGGTTCAAACCATACCCAATTCAACGCCTTCCATCCTAACGCTAAAACTGCTGCAACAGCTAAGAGCAAGGGAAACATGAAAGTGGCATCTATATTTGTGTTCCCCTTTTTTCCGATCCCTTTTAGTTTCTGTACACAAATTGTCGTTTAATTTCTTCTTCAACATCAAACGTGAGGAAGATGGTGCTTTATTTGGTTTATCTTTTTATTTTACCCAGGAACAATGGCAAAGAGAGAATTTAAAAAGTAAGATGTTACAGGCAGAAAACTGTAAATTGTTTTGTTTATTACACGACACACTGTGCATGTGATAAGATTCTCCGGATTGACTTTGGGAAGTTTAAACTAATGCCTACAAAATATACCAACATTTGTTATTTATATGCACTTCTCACTAAATCTTTACCCTAAGTTATAAATTTACATTTATGTGACACGATTAATGGTTGTTAACGATGAACCCGTATTATTTTTTATTTATAAAAAAAAAAAAGAAAAATACTAATTTTTGAAAGGGCATAAGACTCGAACAATTGTGACCCCAACTATGATGATGTCAATATGATCGCTCCCCAATTTTGTTGGAGGCTGTATCCAGTATACCCGGCGGCACCGTGCTCCCCTCCTATTTTTTACACGAGTAGTCCTTATTGTACTTTTTTCTCAATTTTTCTATATTTTACACGTTTAGTCCTTGTGAGTTTTTTTCTCTCTCTTCCAAAAAAAACATCCCTAATCTTTAAACGAGCAAATCTCCCAATCCGTGAAGAATTTGTGAACAAATTATATATGAAATTTATAGTACTCGTCGAGATCTATCCAACAAAATCCATAGTGAATATTTTTTCGGGCTTAAAAATCACTTAATTCTGATGGACAAAATAGGGGTGGATATCCAGTTTTACAAGATGGATAACCAACTTGTTCTAAATTGGTTATCCATCGTGTTCATGCTGATTATCCAATCAGTTTGAACTGGCTATCCATTTTGTTTCTACTGCTTATCCATTTGGTTATCCAACTTCTTAATTCAAAATAAGTTGGTTATCCATTTTGTTCATATTGATTATCCAATACGCTAATACTGGTTATCCAATGGATTTACATGCTTATCCAAGTTATTTGTACTGGTTATCCACTGTGTTCATGCTGATTATCCAACTTGTTTGTACTGGATATCCATCCATTTGGTTTGTATGTATATCCAACTCTAATCTTTCATTGAGCATATCTCTCAATCCGTGAAGAATTTGTGAACGAATTATATATGAAATTTATAGTACTCGTCAAGATCTATCCAACGAAATCCACAGTGAATATTTTTTCGAGCTTAAAAATGACTTAATTCTGACGGGCAGAATAGAGGTGGTTATCCATCTTCTTCTTTTTTTTTTTTTTGAAGAGTGAATGTCAAACATATGATTGGATAACAAGTACGAACCGAATGGATAATCACTCCAAACCGGTTGGATAATCAGCATGAACACAACGGATAACCATTTTTCAAAGGAAAACGAAAAACACGTTTCTTCATTTTCTGCCCATAAAGTTTAAATGCATTTAAAGTTCAAAAAAAATTCAACATGGATCTTATCGGATAGATCTCGTCGAGCACTATAAATTTCATATATAATTCGTGTTATAATTCTTTACGGATCAAAAGATACAAGGAACACAACAATATGAATGTGAAATAAGTTGGTTATCCATCTTCTCAAACTGGATATCCACTGTGTTCATGTTGATTATCCAATGCGCTAATACTGGTTATCTAATGAATTTACATGGTTATCCAAATTGTTTGAACTGGTTATCCAATGTGTTCATATTGATTATCCAATGCGCTAATACTGGTTATCCACTGTGTTCATGCTGATTATCCAACTTGTTTGTACTGGATATCCACTGTGTTCATGCATATCCAACTCTAATCTTTCAACGAGCATATCTCCCAATTCGTGAAGAATTTGTAAACGAATTATATATGAAATTTATAGTACTCATCGAGATCTATCCAACGAAATCCACAGTGAACATTTTTTTGGGCTTAAAAATGACTTAAAATAGAGGTGGTTATCCATCTTTTTTTTTTTTGAAGAGTGAATGTCAAACATATGATTGGATAACAAGTACGAATAGAATGGATAATCAGTCCAAACTGGTTGGATACAGTAGGAACATAACGGATAACCATTTTTCAAAGAAAAACAAAAAACGCATTTCTTCATTTCTGCCCGTAAAATTTAAATGCATTTAAAGTTCAAAAAAAATATTCAACATGGATCTTATCGGATAAATCTCGTCGAGTACTATAAATTTCATGTATAATTCATGTTATAATTCTTTACGAATCATTAGATACAAGGAAAAGAATAATATGAATGTAAAATAAGTTGGTTATACATCTTTTTAAACTGGATATCCATTCTGTTCATACTGGTTATTCAACTTATTTGTACTGATTATCCATCCATTTGGTTTGTATGCATATCCAACTCTAATCTTTCAACGAGCATATCTCCCAATCCGTGAAGAATTTGTGAACGAATTATATATGAAATTTATAGTACTCGTCGAGATCTACCCAATGAAATCTACAGTGAATATTTTTTCGGGCTTAAAAATGACTTAATTCTGATGGGCAGAATAGAATAGAGGTGGTTATCCATCATCTTTTTTTTTTTGAAGAGTGAATGTCAAACATATGATTGGATAACAAGTACGAACATAATGGATAATCACTCCAAACCGATTGGATAACCATTTTTCAAAGAAAAACGAAAAACGCATTTCTTCATTTCTGCCCGTAAAATTTAAATGCATTTAAAGTTCAAAAAAAATATTCAACATAGATCTTATCGGATAGATCTCATCGAGCACTATAAATTTCATATCTAATTCGTGTTATAATTCTTTACGGATGAAAGATACAAGGAACACAACAATATGAATGTAAAATAAGTTGGTTATCCATCTTGATTATTTATGTTAATACTGTTTATCCAAATAATTAGTATTATTTATCCAACCTGTTTTTTTTTATTTTTTTAAAAAATAATAAACTAAGTTGGTTATCCAACTAGTTTGTATTGGTTATCCAATCATTGGTTTGTATTGGATTATCCAATGCGCTAATGCTGGTTATCCAATGGATTTACATAGTTATCCAAATTGTTTGAACTGGTTATCCACTGTGTTCATACTGGTTATCCAACTCGTGCACACTGGTTATCCAACTTACTGGATATCCAACTTATTCTGCCTAAAGAAATTTGATCATTTTTAAACTCAAAAAAAATATTCGAAATGGATCTTGTTGAATAGATCTCGACGAGTACTATAATTTTCATGCATAACACGTTCTCTTATTCTTTACGGATTATGAGATATGGTCATTGAAAGATTGGAGATATTTTTTAAAGGAGAGAGAAAAAAAGTCACAGGGACTAAACTTATAAAATATAGAAAGATTGAGAAAAAAGTACAATAAGGACTAAAAATGCAAAAATAGGAGGGGGCACGGTGCCCCCGGGTATACTGGATAATTTGCCTTTTGTTTGTGTTCCATTAGTATTCTCCTCCGAGTCAGAAAAAGTGGTCGATTTATCGTCAAAGGGAGAGGATGGAAGCATTTGAGTCATTCATGATAACTATTCACTCAGCTTTCCAAAAAGCGACAATTAAACAACACTATTTGCCGTTGTTCCCAACATTGTGATTGCATTATTAATTCAGATTACAAAACGCTATAACGGAAAAAAATACTCCCTCCATTCCAAAAGTTGGAATAAGTGTGGTTTTGACAAAATGAAAAAATTCTAAAATAAGTATTGTTTTCGGGTTCCGATGTATTTTTTGTCAAAAAGTTCTAAACATATCCTTAAAAGAAATAATGTTATTGATGAGTATTTATTTAATGTGGTTGGATGAAAATATTCTAGTAATTTTGTTATCCTATTTAATATTTTCTTAAACTGTGTGCAAACTCTAGAATAACACTAATTTTGAAATGTAGGGAGTACATTACAATTTATACAAAATCAAGTGAGCACCATACTGAGGCTGAAGTGCTACAACTTGAAAAGGAGCATGGGAATAAGACGGTGAAAGCTCAAAGGAAAACCGTTGCAAAATTGTAGCTAAGGTCAATTTTGCTTCTAACATGGCGAAAGCTTGTCCAATGCACACGCGAGGTCCTCGACCAAATGGGAAGAACACACCTTGGGTCTTCGCCGCATTGGCGATTCCTCCGGCAAATCTTTCCGGCTTGAACTCCTTCACATCATCACCCCATACTTCGGGATCATGATGCAATAGTATCACAGGTAATGTGACCTGCACTCCCGCTGGAAAAATGAAGTCTCCTAATTTTGTGTCTTTAGCGATTTTTCGACCAAGCACGGGAAAAGGTGGGTATAACCTTAAAACCTCGTATAAGATCATGGTGACCTGTAATGAGAAAGAAAACGACAATCCAATTAGTACTCAAGTTCATAAAATGCACTCCCTCTGCCCCGAAATTTTGTCATGTTGGTTGACAATCATTTTGAGGCGGAGCGAGTACTCATTTTAACCATTTCAGAATGTGGATTAGGCTTACAATTTTCAGCTGATTCAGCCCGTCAAAATCTGGCGTCTCTGTTCCAAATTGTTGCCAAACCTCTTCCCTAGCTCGAGCTTGCCAGTCTGGGAATCTACTTAGCAAGATCATTGTCCAAACTAAAAGAACAGAGGTTGTCTCCTGCCCTGCAAGGTAAAACAACTTACACTCTTCTATGACTTCCTTAATAGACATCCCGAATTTCTTATGTCCATGTTTATCTATCTCTTCTGAATTGGATTTCAACAATAATCCCAATAAATCATCATCCTTGACTACGGCTTCTCCTTCTCTTGTCGCCTCAAGTCTTGAATTAATAATTTCTGAAATCAGGTAATCAACTTCTCTATATATTTGTTTCATTCTTCTGTTCCTCTTAGTTGGCACAAATCTACACAAACACAAAATTGGGGGTTACGTATACGTTATTTTACTAATAAAACACAATTGACATTTCATTGTTATTTCTTTGCCATTAACATTCACCTGAATCCCGGAATATAAATAGATCGAACAGCCTGACCGAAAAGCTCAGCCTGTTCCTTTTGAAGTTGAAATATCCTCCTTCCTTTTTCATAGCTACTTCCAAACGCTGTCCTCGAAATTGCATCTGCAGTCATACTTTCAAGAAATGGACAGATATCTAATTCAATTGATCTTTCTCTTGCCGGTACCATTTCCTCCCATTTAGTCAACATCTCATGTGCGCATTCGTAAACTGCTGGCATCATAAGCTATTCCCCAAAAGCAATTGAAGATTAAACTAAGCAGTTCAAATCGAAAGATGATGACCCAATTTTAATATGCATAGATTTTAAATTTTTATGGAAATTTAGCCCCACAAAATTAAGGGAAAGAATATATATACCTTCAGCTTATCCATATGGAAAGCTGGGTTCAGAATTCTTCTGTGTTTAGCCCATTTATCCCCATCGTAGGTGAATAATCCTTGTACAAGAAATTTTGCTAGTGGATGGATTTCTGGCTTTTGGAAAACATCAATCCTTTGTGCCACTGTTCTAATTAGTTCAGGATCCATGATCACCACGGCCGGATGTGGCCCTAACCATACATACAAGTTCTTTCCTGCAAAGTACTAAAACCGTTCAACAAAGTAGATAATTTCTTTTATGGGTGCATAACACAGTGAACGCATTATACATTGATATCTTACCGTATTTGTTAAGGGCTTGAAGGAAATGAGGTACAACTCTGGGCACAAAATCATCAACAAGACCAATTGGCTTGGAATGAGCTTCTTTCAGTAAATCTGAGATGTCTTTGAAGTCTCCAATGACTAGCCTGTACCGATTTCCTCTGAAACCTTGTCGTTTCAAGCGTTTTTCGAGCTTCTTCGGCCTCAACCAAGCCCAGTTGAACACTTTCCAACATACAATGCCTAATGAAATCAAAATGCAAGAAGAAAACATTATTGCAATCATGACCATCAAGCTGCTTCCCATTTCTCTGTACTTTTCTTTAGAATTTTGTGAGTTTCACTGTTAGTCAACTGTCAACTTGATCGACTTCTTCAACTGGCCTCCTATATATATAGTAATGGTTACTACCAAATAATAATAATTATTATTGTTATAAATAAATAAATGAATAATTCTTGTATACTTGGAGTCGAAGCTAAGCTAAGATATACCATAAATTATTCTAATTAAGCAAATTTCTTGAGGAAGAAGAAATAATTCAACATTTACCTTATTGAATTAAGTTGTCAGAGAATTAAGAACTTAGCTAAGGGAGTGTGACAAAACGTATGAGCTCCTGATTGACCTTTTAAGGAAAAATATTGAAAAGTAAGCCAAAATCTGACCTTCGGTAACTTAAGAGCAGAGTTTCCCATGCACAAAAATTTCAAAGTTTAGCTACTACTATAACCAATTATTGGAAAAAAAAATACAAAATAACTATACGTGCTAAAATTTAATAATATTTCTTTTGTCCCAAAATAATTATATGCTAATTTGTTTTGAAGAGCGTTTGGTTTGGTCTTTAAGCTTTTGTGTAGTATTTTTCTTATTTTTGAGACAAAATAGATTGGTGGATGTACAGTTTTGAAAGTTATGATTGATATGAATATAATTTACAATTTTACTGAAAAAGATATCTATTTAAACATATTTCAACCATCATGAAGAATACTTGATTGATGTATACTTGAGTTTATAAGAATCAGTTAATCCCATGAAACGGATAGGATATCACATTCTTTTATCATTGTTATAACATTGGTATTTTGAGACAAATCTTACAAGGCTAGATTAAATTTGAAAATAAAATACAGAATGTACAGACACCTTAAGTAGAAAATATTTTGGGGAAAAGAGCAGGCAGATTAAAATATGTATAAATAGCTATAAAAATGTCTTCTAATCACAAATCCGTTGTAGTCTAGTTGGTCAGGATATTCGGCTCTCACCCGAAAGACCCGGGTTCAAGTCCCGGCAACGGAAAGGATTTGGTTTTTTTCTTCGTTTCTTTGTTTTGTTTTCCTTCCTCCACTTAGTTTTTTTTTTTTTTTTAAGTAATGGGTTTTGTCTCCAATTTATCTTGTCTGGTCTTTTAAATATTTCCTTCTTCGTGCAAATACATGATGTTAGCTGTGTAATAATTTGACGTTTCCAAAGGATAACCACAAAATCTAAATATTCCGTATTACTTGTTTAACTATTCATATTACTAAAGGTTTTTCTTTTCTTTTCTTTTTTTTTTTTGGGCATCCTACAGTAATTCTTTGTAATATTAGATGTGAAATCGTAACACACTAAGAAATAAAAGTCAAGCCATTAACAAAATTTTCCTGCATATAGCAATACATAATTTAAGCTTGAAAAGATACATCAAAAAGTGGCTTGACCGAGTTCATCATTTGGGGGGGGCGGGAGGGGGTTGTTTCAAATGTAAATGAAACTTCATTTAATTTTATGGTAAATTGCCCACCACGTAAGATGGAAAAAGACTGGGATTATGAGTATGAGTGGAACTGTGCAAGATACGAAATAATGATGATAAAATATAAATAATGACTTTTGTGATCTGCGCTTTAGTTTAACGAAATGTTTTCTTTTCTTTCTTAGTTTTCAGAAGTAGTAAGTCTCAAATAGAATTCAAAACGGGAACGTTAATGAAAGAGAAACAAAGGAGGGAAAGGGAAGCCGCACCAAATTTTAGCACGAATCTTAGCAAGATCCTAATTAGTTAGCTAACAAGTCTTTACAAAGAGTGAATTCATTAGAAAAGTTATGATTAAGGGCCTGTGTGATTAAGAAAACTAGTGTTTAATTCTGCATGAAAATACTGAATTCATTAAACAAGTACGGATTAAATAATGAATTAACTTTAATATATATTTTGATTATATGTTGTAATGCAGTTTCTAGCATTACTTAATCAATTAATTAGATGTTATTTTCTTTTTGTTAGCAAAATGCTCAAATGAAAAATTTAGTCATTGAATAATTATAAGTAAATAAGTAATCAGCCAGGTTATGAAGCAAGAGCTTAAGTCACTGAAAGAAACAGAACAAACAAATTATCCAACCTTCATTCTCAATTCTTTTTGGTGAAAGGTTAAAATTGTATTAACTTCTCAACACAAATCCATGTTTACATCAGTCCTATTTCCATACATTAACTCAGCTCAAGATGCCTATCCTGTGCAAATACGTTTCCTCCACTCTCTTATACTTTTTACAGTAAACTCTATCCCTCCAAATCATTTCCTGTTTAATGTGATCAACTATTACATTTACATCCAAACACTTCCCCCCATGGTAAACTATATTGCGCTACTTCCACACGTGGTACACAGCAGCAACCAGAACACCAAACAAAACCATTTGCTTACACTTATTCTGTTTCCAGGTATTCAAGAGTCTGGTCTTCCATCTTGAGATGCAATCAGGTACTGTCCTGCATTCCAGCCAAGTCTTCAAAGCCTGCAACACCTGTTGAGAATATTGGCACTTAAAGAATAAGTGATTTAAGGTCTCCTGTTCAACTGTACAAAGGGCACACTGCACAAGTTCATTAATAATTCCCATTTTTAGCATCCTCTCTGAAGTTAACAGCCTTCCTCTCATGGTAAGCCACATAACAAAATTATGTTTAGGAACATTATACTTGTTCCATATCATCACAGTTTCCCACATTTTCTTCCCTGGGCTTCTAAACCACTCATATCCGATTTTTGCAGAATATTTGTCATTGCTAGCTGCTTTCCACTTTCCTCCTATAACCCCATCCTTCATTTTGTCCTTAATTGTCATCAGTTTCCTCCAATACCAACAGGTTCCCTGCCTTGGTTCATAGTCCCAGATTCTCTTAACCTTCAGATAATATTCATGACACCATTTGGTCCAAAGATTTTTCTTTTTCATAGCTAGATCCCATACTTGCTTCCCTATTACTGCCTGATTCCAAACCACAGGTTCTTTAAAATTCAAAACCCCACATTTCTTTGGTCTACAGAGGTCATCCCAGGCCACCAACCCAGGTGCCCTACCACTTCCTTTTTTGCCCCATAAGAACTCCCTACATACCCTAACTACCTGAGTTATAATACTTTTGGGCAGTATAAAAATAGAAGCCCAATATGTGTGCATAGCAAGTAGTACAGAGTTTACTAACACCACCCTTCCTGCATAGGATAAGTGGCGTGTTGTCCAACATTTTAACCTTGCAGTTACTTTATCCACCAATATTTGACAATCAACATCTTTTCATTTATTTGGGGATATAGGGACCTCTAAATATTTCATCGGAAAGGTTCCATAACTAAAACCTGTATTCTTCTGAATTTCATCTCTCAACTCCTTGGTAACACCCCCACAGTAAACATTCGACTTCTTTAAGTTGGCCTTCAAACCAGATGTAGTATAAAACTCATCCAACACCTTCTTTATTCTTTTAACAGTCCCTAGTTCAGCTTTGCACAAGATGATTAAGTCATCAGCAAAGCATAGGTTCGTTATCTGCAACCTCTTACACTTGGGATGATAATAGAAGCCTCCCATTGCTACCTCGAATTTTATCATTCTACTCAAATATTCCATACAAAGCACAAATACTAAAGGGGAGACAGGATCACCTTGTCTAAGGCCCCGTTTACCCTTAAAATACCCTGTTAGACCACCATTTAAACATAGAGAAAAACTACAGGTAGACATGTATTCTTTTATCCAACTGATAAACTTACCAGGGAACTTATACGCTGCAAGCACCTCCTCTAGAAACTGCCAGGCAATAGAGTCATAAGCCTTCTGTAAATCTACCTTCATAAGGCATCTAGGGGACACATTTTTCCTCTTATACAGCTCCACCATTTCCTGTGTCAACAAAATATTGTGAATTATAATTCTGTCCTTTATAAACGCTCCCTGATTTTGATCCACCAGTCTCGGCAATATTTTGGACAACCTATTACTCAAAATCTTGGTAATACACTTGTACAATGTATTACAACAAGAAATCGGCCTGTATACAACTGCACCATTTCATTCTCAATTCTATTCAAATGAAATGAGAATTTCCTAGTTATCATCACAAATAATTACAGTTTCTGCAAAATTGATATGCTTATATTTTACCTAGTTACTATATCCCTAATTTGTGATTTTTACAATATATTGTGAGTACAAATATGCTATTTATGTGATTTTATATTTAATTGTAGGAATTGTACTCAAATGGAAGAATTGTTGAGGTTTTGAGCTAAGACTAAGATAAAAGCAAATCAAAAGGGGTGAAATTGAAGAATAAATGAATTTGCAGAAGAAGAAATCAGAAGATGCAAAGAATTGGAGGACTGAAGTACGAATTTTGTCCTTTTCCTTTGGATTTGGCCGGAAGTGGACATTTGTTAGAATATAATGGAATGATGGGCCTGGTTCTGGTCATGTGGGCTGAGAATGGTCAAGCATTGGGTTGGCCATTTGGGTTAAAAGCTAACAAAGAAAGTTGCTGAAAGTCCAAGTTTTACTCTAATTGGGAATAATAAAGTTTTCTAAATTTTGGGCTGGTTGCTTCCTCGCGCTGAAGACGCAACCGACAAAGAAAAAGAAGAAATTCATGTACTATAAAAGGGGATGTGGTTTTGCTTTCTTAGACAGAGCCGGACGAGCAAAAATATCAATATCAAAAGAAGCAGCAGCCGCGCTCCGGAGAAGCAAAGCAACATCGCCGGACACAATCTTCTCCCCGGGTTTCTTTGTTCTTTTGTTTTATTTTTAATTTTGAGATGATGTGTAGCTAAATTATTTAATTTAGGGTTTTGAATGTAACCGCCGTACTATTTAATTTAATTTAAGTTATGATTGTGACTTTTTCATTAATTAATATTTATTATTCTTGTTTTTCATCCATGTAAATACCTTATCAATATTTGCATGCTTTAAGGTGCGAGCTGAAGTAGCGAGAGTGGAAGGCTAGTATTAGTTTGTAGGAATAATAAACTTAGGTAGTGAGCCATGAGAGTAGGAACACCGCCTTTGCGACTAGTAATTTCAAAGTTCTTAAGGTGCTTTTATTAATCCCTATAGTCACGAGAGTAGTCATAAGGTTAATTTAAGTGAGAGTGTTATGACACGAGAGTGTATAATTCTTAAATTGGTGAATTGCTGTGAGATTAATGAGAGTCAAAAGTCATATATCTATAGTTTAAATTAAACTGAATAGTCGGTTGGTGAACCCTTTGACCTATATTTTTCTTTTACTTATTTATATTTTTAAATAATTGCAATTGTTAGTTTTAGGTTTAGAATAGTTTAAAATTGATAAATTATTAATCTAAATAATAATAAATAGTTTTAACCGGTACTTAGTAACCTTCTCTGTGGGATCGACTATGCTTGCTACTTTATTACTAGTAATTATATTAAGTAGGTAATTAATATTTGACTAGTGTGACGACGGCTTGTCAAAAATCAAACAAGCACAAAGTCGAGGCTGAATTGTCATTGATGATGAGTAAGGACGGTGAAATTTCGAACGAGAAACGTTGAAGAATCATGACCACTGGCCTTTCGTCGCATGCAACACTCCTTCTGGAACCTTTCGACTAGATAGAAAATACATTTATATGTATGTATATACGTTTAGCTTTCTCAAAAATCATTATTATTTTTGTGTTTTCATAATCTTCTTACCAATTCCACATGATTCATATTAATAACCTTTTCTTTTGTAAACAAACGATTTATATTAATTCAAGGCAAAACATGGGGAAAATCCAGGTAAGATTTAAGTAATGTTCTTGCTATCTTATGAGCATTTTCCACTACAAGGCTATTTACTTTAATTAATGTAAACTATTAGCTAGATCTCTGAACTATTAATTAAGTGTGGCATTGAGAACCATAGACATGATGTTCTCTTCTACTCATCAGTTGCCAACTACCATATTGTCCCATTTGCAAAGATATACATTATTGTTTTAACTCAAAATCATAAAAATTAACAATTAGTGTGCTTACGAATAAAAAAAAATTACAATAATATCTATAATAATCGTCGACTAAATCTCAAAAGGCATATAGAGAAAATAAGAGGAGCATTCAATGCTTTATTCAACCTCCCGTTCTAAAACCACAATTTATTATATTTCATTACAATTTACGCAAAATCAAGTGAGCACCATATTGAGGTTGAAGTATTGGAGACGAACGAGGAGCGTGTGAATATGATGGGGAAAGCTCAAAGGAGAAATATCGTAGAATCATGGATAGAGCCAATTTCGCTTCCAACATCGCAAAAGTTTGGCCAATGCAGATACGAGGTCCCCAACCAAATGGGAAGAACACAACACGGCCTTTTGTAGCATGCAACACTCCTTCTGCAAACCTTTCCGGTTTAAATTCCTTCGCATCGTCGCCCCATATTGCTGGATCTCGATGAATTAGCATAGACGGAAGCATGAGTTCCACCTCGGCCGGAAGAGTTAAATTTTCGAGTTTGGTTTCTTCTCTTGTCTTCCGAACAAGATTGGCTAGCGGTGGATATAGCCTTAAGACTTCATGCATTATCATGGTAACCTGTAATGAAAGATTATAATCACTGTATATGTCCACGTACAACAATTAATATAAAATTTTATATGAAAACAAACCCTAATGAAAACTTACTATTTTAAGGTGGTTTAATCCATCAAAATCTGGCTTGCTAGTTCCGAAGATATGCAAAACCTCTTCTCGAGCACGTGACTGCCAATCTTGATACCGACTCAACAAAATCATAGTCCAAACAAGTAGGGAAGAAGTGGTCTCCTGTCCAGCAAAATAGAACAATTTGCACTCTTCAATCACTTCATTGATAGTCATGGCCAGTTTGCTGCTTCCAACTCCTCGGTTGCCATTTGCTTGAGAATTGGATTCAAGTAATAACCCCAACAAGTCTTCACCGTACTTTTCCTTTTGTACTTGCTTTGAGTTCAGTCTTGCATTGATGATTTCCGTAATTGAATCATTCACTTCTCTTGCAATTTGTCTCATTTTGATGTTCCTCTTTGTTGGTAAAAATCTATATATAAAAAAAAGGCAAATTCATCGTGACTAGCTAAACAATTTTACTAAATCATACATTTTTTTGTCCCACAAAAATAATTTGTAAATTGTACCAAAAAAATAGTACAATTAACAATTTACAGTGTAGATTATTTGTATGAGACAAAGAGTATCATATTAGATAATTAATAATTGGACAAAGACAACAAAATTCGTGTTTCATTAAAGGGATCACAACATTGACAAAACTCCACGTTATTCACGGGTTCTTATTATTACAGGAGTATTTTGGTTCTTTCTGATTAAAAATTACTTAATCCATACAATCAGTCTTAAATGATGGCTAAGGGTTAAACAAATAATATTACATAGGTTGTTGTAACTTTCACTTAGATACTCTCTCCATTCCAAAATATATGTCGTTAGAGAAAACCATTTTTTTCAAAATAAATGTCGTTTTTGCAAATCTATGCTTATTTTGTCAACTTCTTTCAACATTGCCCTTACATGGGAAACTGTAATTGTAGTTAAATTAGAAGTGTATTACAACTAAATGATATTGGGAATAGAATTGTATTGACAATAAATGAGGATAGTTTAGTATTTTAACCAAATATTTATTGTCTCCTTAAATTTTGTAAAACTCATCCAACAATATATATTTTGGGATGGAGGGAGTACTATATTAATTTACACGTTTCAATCCTTCGGACGCCTCGCGCGCACTGTACCAAAACAACTTGTATCATGCGATGCGAACATCAGTGATGTTATATGTACAGTCTTAAATTAACTTGTTTTGGACATTAGTCTTCTCCGTTGTTAAAAGAAAAAAACATAATTATAAGGACCGATGCGGGTAAAGTTACAACAACCTGTATTTTTTTTTTTTTTTTACCTCAACCATCATTTAAGACTAATGGTACGGATTCTTTTTTATAGATACACATAATTTCTCAAGAATGTTATCTCAAAATTTTCGTAAAAAGTGAGTATTTATTTACCTTAACCCAGGGAAGTATAGCGAACGGGAAGCCTCCATAGCAAGCTCAGTTTGTTCCTTTTGTAGTTCAAATATCTTTTTACCTTCTTCATAATTACTGCCAAAAGCCGTTCGAGAAATAACATCGCTAGTCAATGTTTGAAGATCAGGCCAAACATCCACTTCAATCGGACCTCCTTTTCCAGAAGCAATTTCCTCCCATTTGCTAAGCATCTCATTAGTACTTTCATAAAAGGCTGGAAGCATCAGCTATTTCCAGAAAAAAATAAACACAACAATTGCAAAAGTGGATGTTTAATTAATTATTACGAGCATTGAACTATGAATCAGTCAAAATATTACTATGTCTGTCCAAAAAATATTTCACATTTAGTTTTCATATTTGTACTAATTTTAGTACAAATTTCAAAACTCAATATGGAGCATTTTTTGAGGCTTGGGGAGTATTAATAGTTAGAATAAAATTATTACGAAATACTCAGACCTTCAATTTCTCGACATGAAAAGCAGGGTTGATAAGTTTTCTTTGATTGGCCCATTTTTCACCTTCGTAAGTAAAGATCCCTTGAGCCAACAATCTGAAAAAGGGATTCGATCGAGGTTTGTGGAACACTTGATATTTATTGGTGATTTCTTTAATGAGATCAGGCTCCATGATCAGCAGAGCCGGTTTAGGCCCCAGCCATAAATATGACATTTTACCTGTATGTATATAAGCTCATCATCATTATTATTAACATTATTAGGAAAAAAAAATATTAGTGAATTTCAAAAGAGGAAGATGAAGAAGAACACGAACTTATACCATGTGATTCTAAGGTTCGGGGTAAGTGAGGATCGACTCGAGGAACGATGTCATCGGAGAGATTAATAGGCTTGGAGTGAGCTTGTTGAAACAAGGATGAGATTTCCTTGAAATCTCCATAGATAAGCTGGTACGGGTTCCCTCGAAACCCTTGTTCTCTGAGCTTCTTCTCCAGCCTTTTGGGTTCAAACCATGCCCAATTTAACACTCTCCAACCGAATACGAAAATCACTGCGCAAGTAATAATAATAATTCCGGAAAAGAGCAACGGAATCATTTTTTAAGTATATCTCTTTGTTTACTGTGTTTTCGAACGTGAGTTAGTCCTCTAATTTATATTGGTTGTTTGGGGTACAGTAATTTTGCTAATTACTTGTACGATTGTAACTTCTAGGTGATGCTCTTTGATCGATTTTGGTTCGGTACTGAAACTTTGTGGGTTTATTTCAAATGATATTATAAATTTCAAAACTCTATGTGAATTTTTGTTTTTTTTTAAAAAAAATAGATGAATTTTTGTTTTGTTCTTTTTTTTTTAGTGTCGTGTTACTGTAAAGTGTAAACATACATTGATAAATCTAACTTCGCCATGAAGACTCCCCGTCTAGCTAATTTTATTCAAGATTTAGAGATTAATAGCTTATAAAATGGGAAAAAAATAAAATAAAATAAAATTTAAAAGATAATGAAATGAAACATAACAGAGTACTAACCTCATTCAAGGTTTATGGCATTAGGATTTACAGTCACATTGTGACATGTAGTTAAAATGAGCATCATGCTGAGAATAAAGGCTTAATAGTATATGAGCAAGAATCATGTGAGTAAGCCGGTTAAAATTTGAAAGAGAAAGCTTAATTTACAAAAATTAAACTTCACCATCTCTTCAAAAATCTCACCCCGGAGGCCAGAAAAGAAAAAAATATGATACTTTCTTTGTTCTAATTTTAGAATTCCATTTATGCAATTAAAATAATACAACACGCCTCTTTTTCCTATGGATGGAAGAGAGAGTATTTTATGAAGAGATTACAAAACAATCTTGTATTAAAAATTACATGTTTGGATCGATCGTTTTTCTAATGTGTGGTTTTATACGTCTCTTTTTTTATTAGAAAGATAAAAAGATGTAATGAAAATGTAAAAATTTATGCTGGAAAAGGACATTTGTTAATAAAATAAATCTGGAAAAACCGTGAGAAAAATGAACCAAACAGAACCTCTGATTTTGTCATGTTGAGTTCTTGTTTTCAACTATGATATAGAGGTAGCGTATTCTTACAATGCACTTGTAAAATTTTAGCGTGAATCTCCTTTTTGCACGGAACAAAACAATGCAATGACAGAAATGTGACTTATGAATGAAAAGATAATTTTTTCATGGATAGTGAATAGCAGTGCACTAACAAGAGTATTAACTGTCTCTAATATTGAAGTAAAACAGAACAAAGTATTCGTTCAAGGTTTACATTTACTCTCCCTGCCATTATATAGAGAAGAAGTAAGAAATGTCTAGTCATACCATGATTGAAAGGTAATTAAAATTTACGCAAAATCAGATGAGCGCCATGTTGAGGTTGAAGTGTTACTAATGAGCGAGGAGCATGTGAATAAGACGAAGAAAGTTCAAAAGAGAAGCGTTGCAGAATCATGGCCATTGCCAATTTTGCTTCTAACATTGCAAAATTTTGTCCTATGCAGATACGAGGTCCCCAACCAAATGGGAAGAACACAACTTGACCTTTAGTTGCGTGTGAAACTCCTTCTGCAAACCTCTCTGGCTTAAACTCCTTAACATCGTCACCCCATATTTTAGGGTCGTGATGAATCAGCATAATCGGCATTGTGACTACTACTCCAGCCGGAAGAGTTATATTTCCCACCGTGGTTTCTTCTGCAGTTTTACGACTAATAGTTGCTATTGGCGGATATAACCTTAGGACCTCATGCAAGATCATGTTAACCTGCCATGGAAATCCATATATACATTAGTGTTACCATCTTCTATCTGTAATCTAATCAACACAAGAATAGAACTACTACCTCCATTTACTTTTACTTGTTGCTTTAAGATTTGCACAATTATTAAGAAAACAATAGTTCATACTTTAATTTTTAAGTGTATTGTCTTTCTTGTCCCTAATTAAAAGTATCGAAACTCTATAAAAATTTTAAATTGTAGTGTAAAAATAAACAGTTGTGATTAATATATGTTATTAAAAATAGAGAGAGATAATGATGAAATTTTTAAAAAACTATATTAAATGCAGCATAGGTAATGAAGTGCGACAAATAATAATAAAAAAATTAATCACTCTAAAATGACAGATAAAAATAAACGGAGCTAGTATGTTTCAAAGAGGTAGTATTATGATATCTTCTCTTCCAATGCCAGTAACACAATACCGTTCTTCTTTTAAATACTTGCATAACATGACATGCGGGAATTAAGAAACTTACAACTTTAAGATGGTTAACCCTATCAAAGTCTGGCTTGTTGTTTCCAAAGACTTGCAAAACCTCCTCCCGAGCGCGGGACTGCCAATCCGGAAACCTACTCAGTAAAACCATAGTCCAAACAAGTAGTGAAGAAGTGGTCTCTTGTCCAGCAAAATAAAACAGTTTGCACTCTTCGATGACATCCTGGATAGTCATCTCATTCTTATCTTTTTCTTGAGCGTTCGATTCAAGTAATAAACCCAACAAGTCATCACCATATCTTTCCCCTGCTTGCTTTGACTTTAGTCTAGCATTGATAATTTCCCTAACTGAATGATTGACTTCTTTAAAAATTTGTTTCATTCTGATGTTTCTTTTTGTTGGCAAGAACCTGAAACAAAAAAGAAAAATGCTGTTATCGTAATAACTAATATGAAAGTGCGATATTCTAACTAACCGTGAACCTCAATCTTTGTTATGTTCACTATTACTGTAATCTTTAGGATAGAGAAATACTCCCTCTGTTCTAATATTATTGTCCAGTTTGAGATTTAACTTTTCGTATAATTTAAATTAAAAATAAAAATTCAAACTGGACAATAATTTTAGGACGGAAAAGAGTAATGTATATGGTGATTGTAAAATGAAATAATTTTACCATCCCTATCATTCTCCGTGAAAATACACATACCTCAATCCGGGAAAATATAGTGAAGTGAACGACTTGAGCAAATGTTCGGTTTGTTCCCTTTGTAGTTCAAAAATTCTTCTCCCTTCCTCATAATTACTGCCGAAAGCCGTTCGGGAAATAACATCACTAGTCAAAGTTTGAAGATCGGGCCAAACATTAACTTCAGCTGAGCCTTCTTTTGAAGCGATTATATCTTCCCATTTGGTCAAAATTTCACTAGTACTTTCATAAAAGGCTGGAAGCATAAGCTATTTTCAAATGCACAAAACAATAAAGACAGATAAATATCAATTAGCGCTCATCACTAAATTGGTAATCCCTCCGTCCCAAAATAATTGGCTAATTTAGACTTTTATTCTTATTCTTAAAGAGAAAATTTAAACTGATCAATAGGGAAGAATGGAATTCTAATTTGGATAACAACCTAAGTTTTTAAATATAAGTAAATGAATGAAACCTTTAATTTCTCCACGTGAAAAGCTGGGTTGAGAATTTTTCTGTGTTTCGCCCATTTTTCGTTTTCATATGCAGTAAGCCCTTGAGCAAGCAATTTGGCAAGTGGATTTACTCGAGGTCTTTGGAATACTTGACTTTTATTGGTGACTTCCTTTATTAGATCCGGTTCCATGAGTAAAACAGTTGGTCTTGGCCCAAACCATAAACATGAATTTTTACCTACAAGCCCATTAATATTGGCATTAAATGAAGAAAAACTTATGCAGGAAAAGTGGAAAACAACTCAAGGGAAGGGATTAATCTTATGTAAAAATGCGCCAATATACAATGGATAATGATGATTCGTGTAGAAAACATGTATTGGAAATTTTAACCAATCCCAACCGTCTATATTTATAATTTTCTTTTTGAGGTTTACTTATTTAATGATTAAGAAATAGTTAAAATTCAGTCACATCATTCCATATTAAAATTTCATGTAAATTTTCTCTCCATATATTAACTCTCACATGCTATATATCTGAAAATTCATATTTTTATGTAAAAGATTAACAAAATGTACTACTTCTATGTTGTAAAAAATAATTTATTATAAATTATATAATTTACAATTTATAATGAGAATTATTTTTATAGAAATGGAGAGAAAAGTCTAAAATGATTATCCTGTTTTAATTTTAACAAAAAATAAAAAAATAATAATTTAAATAATTATTTTGGGACTGTAGGAGTGTATTTATGTGTCAACGGCCGTTTAAATGGAAGGACAAAACAGATTAGAACGATGATGAAGGCTAAAGAGTATAAAGGAAAAACGAAGGAATTTTCACGTAAAAGCAATGTAAAGAATAATATACAATAGGGAACATGTAGTGGTCTTTTTTCGTCTCTTTTAGTGGGCAGCGTCTTTAAAAAATAAGTAGTGGTTGAATGGGGACATCAGGCCATGGAAAAAAAAAAACAATTATACTATTGTCAATAATGAGTAGTGTTTTCATTTGTCCATCAAATAATTTTTATTTTTATAATATTTTCACTAGACTAATTTTTTGGGACGAAGAACCAAAACTAAGTACATCAACAAAGTTAATCTACATGTTACTTGAGTGAAAGTTGAATCTACGTACATCGAAAGGATCTAGAAGAGCAAGCGGAATCAGTCAAAGAGATGTAATCATTTTCAGAGTGAAGCTATAAGTAGAGCCTAAAAGAAGAAGAACATACCATAAGTTTCGACGGTTCGGAGAAGGTGAGGAACAACCCGAGGAACGATGTCGTCGGAGAGATTGAGAGGCTTGGATTGAGCTTGTTTGAACAAAGATGAGATTTCCTTGAAATCTCCTTGGAGAAGCTTGTATGAGTTTCCTCGGAATCCCTGTTCTCTGAGCTTCTTCTCCAGCTTCTTTGGTCCAAACCATGCCCAATTCAACACCCAGCTCCAACAACATCCAAACAAACAAATAACCACTCCAGCAAAAACCCACAAGGGAACTATGAACATCTTGGATCAAAATTTGATGTTCACTTCTTTATTTTTTTCTTTTTCCTCCTTAAATTTCCGAGCGCTTCTGATATCCTAAAAGTCTGTCTAAATGTTTGACTTTGGTGAGCGAGCTTGTCTCCACAAATATAACGGTTTCGTTGGCAGTGGGTACAGCGATGCTGATTTATTCAATCTACTAAAGGACAAAGATATGACATAATGAGGATGATAGAAAATTACAACCAAAGAAAAGGAAAAAGAAAAAAGGAGCAAAAGAAATTCAACTAGTGTTAACCAATGTGAACATAGGCTATATCTTTTCGGTCTTGAGTCTTAGACGGTGATCTAAGTTTATACATGGGATTCAGTCAAAAAAAAAAAAAAAAAAAACCCACAGTGCGTCTCCGTGATTTTTTTTCTTTTTTAAATTTTATTATCAAGAGTGTGTAGTATATGCTTTGAAGTATCTCAAGGTTTTTTATATCACTGCGAAAATAATGATCTTTTTCCTTCCAAAATGTTTATTTGGTTTGAAAAAAAGAAATTTTAAATCCACACTAAACTATTATTTTTGGATCAAAAGACTATTAGACTGGTAGACAATTTATTGGGTGCACCCGGAAGTTCCATGTTCCCCTCCTATTTTTTGCACATGTAGTCCTTATTGTACTTTTCTTTAATATTCTTATATTTTGCAAGTTCAGTTTCTGTTATTTTTTTCTCTCTCCTCCAAAAACATCTATAATCTTTAAATGAGTATATCTCCCAATCCGTGAAGAATTAGAAAACGTGTTACACATGAAATTTATTGTTCTCGTCGAGATCTATCCAACAAGCTCCGTATTAAATATTTTTTTTCGAGCTTAAAAATGATCAAATTTCGATGGACATGAATAGAGTGGATGGATATCCAAATTAAGAAAAATGGATAACCAACTCATTTTAAAGTGGTTATCCATTGTGTTCATGCTGATTATCCAACCAGTTTGAACTGGTTATCCATTTTGTTTGTACTACTTATCAATTTGGTTTGTATGCCTATCCAACTTGTTTATAGTGGATATCCCACTTGTTTGTACTGGATATCCATCCATTTGGTTTATATGCCTATCCAACTTGTTTTGTAGTTATAATCCAACGGGTTTGTATGCATATCCAACTTGTTTGTACTGGATATCCAACTTGTTTGAACTGGATATCCATCCATTTGGTTTGTATGCCTATCCAATTTACGCGTACTGGTTATCCAACGGATTTATATGCCTATCCAAATTATTTGTATTGGTTATCCAATCATTTTTTTTTGTTTGAAAAAAATCATTTTCCGATATGCTAATACTGATTATCCATTTTGTTTATGCTTATCTAATCATTTTTTTTGAAACACGTTTATCCAATGTGTTCGTAGTGATTATCTAATCTCTTTGTATTGGTTATCCAATTATTTTTACTGCCTGTCTAAATAAGTTTACATTACTTGTCCAATCATTTTTTTCTTCTCTTGAGAAAATGCTTGTCCAATGTGTTCGTACTGATTATCTAACCCCGTGCTATTGTTTCTCCAGCTATTTGTTTTTTTTTTTATTTTTATGAAAAACTTGTCCGATATGTTTGTACTTGTTATCCAACTAATTGGTACTGCTTATCCAACCTATTTTTTTTTCCTTAAAATGGTTATCCATTGTGTTCATAGTGATTATCCGACCGGTTTGTACTGATTATCCATTTCGTTCGTACTGATTACCCAATCTTTTTTTTTTCGAAAAATCATTGCCTATGTGTTAATACTGATTATGCAACTAATTAGTACTGCTTATCCAACCTAATTTTTCTTTTTTATTTTATTTTTAAAAAAAATGGTTGTCCAACGCTTTCATATTGATCATCTAACCATTTTTTTTCTTTATTCTTTGCGAAAATTCTTGTCTAATTTTTTATACTGACTATCCAACTGTTTTGTATTGGTTATCCAAACGTTTTCACTGATTATCCAAACATAATTTCTTTTCTTTCTTTTTCTTTTGAGAAAATATATGTCCAATGTGTTCATACTGGTTATCCAACTTCTTGGTGATGATTATACAACCTTTTTTTCCTTGCTCTTTTATGAAAATTATTGTCCAATTTTTTTGTACTGGTTATGCAACCAGTTTGTACCACTTATCCAATTATTTTTAATGATTATCCAAATGGTTTGTAATGGTTATCTAAATATTTTATTTTATTTTTTTTGAAGAGAAGGAATATCAAAAATATAATTCGATAACCAGTACAAAAAATTGGATAATTAGTCCAAACCGGTTGGATAATCAGTATGAACACAACGGATAACCATTTTTCAAGAAAAAAAACATATTTTTTCATTTCTGCCCGTAAGATTTAAATACATTTAAAGTTCAAAAAAAATATTCAATTTGATGTTATCGAATAGATCTCGTCGAGCACTATGAATTTTATATATAATTCGATTTTTAATTATTTACAATTTGAAAGATAAAAATTTTACAAGAAAATATCAATATAAAATAATCACTTATCCATCTTTTTAAACTAGATATCCACCTTAATTCTGCCTATCGAAATTTGATCTTTTTTAAGCTCGAGAAAAATATTCGACATGGATCTTGTTGGATAGATCTCGTCGAGTGCTATAAATTTCATATATAATTCGTTCACAAATTCTTTACGGATTGAGAAATATGTTCGTTTAAAGATTATAGATGTTTTTTGGAAGAGAGAGAAAAAAAATAACAGAGAGTAAATTTACAAAATATAGGAGGCGTTGAGAAAAAAGTACAATAAAAACTAGTAGTACAAAAATAGGAGGGATTCACATGCTCCCGGATATGCTGGATACAGACTTGATAATAGGCATTTATTGATTCTCTAGTTTATTTTCCAAGAAAGAGCATAAAAATGACAAATATTATGATCTGGATTTCTAGATTTACACGCGTGAATGTCTTTTTCATGGAGCGTGGCGCTGATCTTGGGCTAATGAAGTTCACCTAAATCGATTCATTGATATAATCCATATTCAGATGACGTGTGCTATGACGCAGCACACAATTTTCTTCTTTCAATTTCATGGCTTCGTTTTCTCGACAATTTTATAGAGATATAGTCGACTTTGATGATTATTATGTGGTTGTTTGGACGTCCACTTAGTTTTCATTTTTTACTTGAAAATGGAAAGTGTTTTAAGTGAAAAACATAATGGAAAATAAAAAAAAAGTTGTTTGGAGTTCTTTTAGCAAAAAGTTGTTTAGATGGTGGTTTAAAAAAAGTTTTTTAGAATATGTATTGAAATATCAAGTACGAAAAATATCACTAGATAATCGAAAAGTGTCAATTTTAGTCACTGTAAAAAAAAATTTCAAAAATGATCACTAAACAATGGAAAAGTGTCGATTTTGCTCACTGTAAAATGATCATTAAAAGCTGTTCCGTGATTTTAGTGATCATTTTACAGTGACCAAAATCGACACTTTTCCGTTGTTTAGTGATCATTTTTTAATTTTTTTCACAGTGACTAAAATTGACACTTTTCGATTGTTTATTGATATTTTTCGTACTTGATATTGCAATACACATTTCAAAAAATTTTTTCCTAACCACCATCCGATTGGGCCTCAGTTTTTTTACTAGAGTCAAACTGAAATAAATGTGCAAAGTTTTAGATTTAGTCACTTGACTATTTTTAGTTCAAAAATGGTTATTGCACTAAGAAAATGTTTCAAGTTTGATTTTAAAATGTAAATCAGAAAGTTATTTAATGTCAGTTTGGTTTGCATTGAGTTTTGTATTTAAGAGACAAAATGAGTTAAAAATACAAAATAAGTGGACGTCAAACAAGCTCATATACTTCTTTCTTCTTAGATAAGAGTTTTGTTTCCGAAGCCATGAAATTGTTGGAAAAGAAGTGACTCGTGGATGTTTGGCATGTTAGAGCTGGTGAAGATTTTTCAATAGTACCGTTCCATTCACCAAGAACAGCTATTCTATGATTGGAGGATGATATAATCCACAGTTTTAATTCACAGTGTATGTTAGTTTAATAATTGCATGTAGCATGATTAAAATATTCGTTGGGAAAGTCTTGCCTTTCAAAAAGAATTTATCTTATTCGAATTTGAATTAGTCTGAGCAATGAGTTTGGATACCGATTGCGTAATATAGCATATATATATATATATATATATATATATATATATATAAAGCTGATGAAGAGAAGTGAGTTCATTACAAGTAATTAATTTAACTTCTTAAATTTGAAAAATCAACTTTTTATTATCATTACAAGTAATTACTTCATCAAAGTTTACGCAAAACTAATTGAGCACCGTGCTGAGGTTGAAGTGTTATTGAGGAGCGAGGAGCATGTGAATATAGTGGTGAAAGATCAAAGGAGAAGCGTTGCAAGATCATTGTGAGGGCCAATTTGGCTTCGGTCATAGCAAAATTTTGGCCAATACAGATACGAGGTCCCCAACCAAAAGGGAAGAAGGCAACTTGACCTTTTGTTGCATGCAAGACTCCTTCTTCAAATCTCTCCGGCTTGAATTCCTCGGCATCATCGCCCCATATTTCAGGGTCACGATGAATTATCATAGTAGGCATCATGAGTAACACTCCGGCCGGAAGAGTTAAACTTCCGAGTTTGGTTTCCTCCGCTGTCCTCCGTGCAAGATTGGCTAATGGTGGATATAATCTCAACACTTCATGTAATATCATATTAACCTGTAATTAAAACATTAATGATTATGTCCAATTACTATTAGTATAGGTTCGTATTAAAAAACAAATAATCCCTCTATTCCACATGAATTTGTACTAAATACTATATAAATTTAAAAATTAAATATGAATTATTTTTTGAGACAGAAGTAATCATATACAAATATTTAAGAACTTACAATTTTAAGGTGGTTTAAACCGTCAAAATCTGGTTTGGATGTCCCAAAGATTTGCAGAACCTCCTCTCGAGCACGTGATTGCCAATCTTGAAATCTACTTAGCAAAATCATAGTCCAAACAAGTAAGACAGAAGTGGTCTCCTGTCCAGCGAAATAGAACAGTTTGCACTCTTCAATAACTTCATTGATAGTCATAGCCAATTTGTTGCTTCCAAATCCATGGTTACCACCTTCCTGAGAGGAGGACTCAAGTAACAATCCCAACAAGTCTTCACTATCGTATGTTTCTCCTGCTTGCATTGACTTTAGTCTTGCAATGATGATTTCTCCAATTGAATCACTGACTTCTTTTGCAATTTGTTTCATTCTCATGTTCCTCTTTGTTGGCAAAAATCTTAAAGAACATAAATCATACCCTAAATCATAATTAGGTCATTCAAAATGAAAATTTTCCAAGTCAAACCTACCAACAAATGTTGCGTGTATTTGACCTATATATATCCGGTTCAATTTATCGTGTAATTGATATACCAAAACAAAATTCTCTACTGTGGAGCTTAATATATGTACATATCAGTAATGTTACAATTGACTAAATTATTTTAAGAAACAATTATAAAGACCAATCACCAAAGTACGTGGATAAAATTACCTACGTACACATCATTGTATGGTGAACATTTAGGTACACATCATTTTCTTAATTAGAATTCTTCTTTCAAAAATCTTTTTAATAAGAATGAATTCATTAATTACCTCAACCCAGGGAAGTATACCGAGCGGGACGCCTCAACCACATGCTCAGTTTGTTCCCGCTGTAGCTCAAATATTCTTCTTCCTTCTTCATAATTACTGCCAAAAGCCGTCCGAGAAATTACATCGCTAGTCAAAGCTTGAAGATATGGCCAAACATCCACTTCAACTGGACCTCCTTTTCCAGAAGCAATCACATCCTCCCATTTCCTAAGCATTTCACTCGTGCTTTCGTGAAAGGCTGGGAGCATAAGCTTTTTTTTTTCCCCCCCAAAAACACAAACACAAAAACCATAAATAAGAAAAATAGTTCGCATTGAATTTTGTGATTCGTATTTGTGTTAGCACAAATTTCAAAAATTCGATACAGACTATTTTTCTAGATATTTTGTCTTTTGAAATAAATTTGTTTAATGAAGCAGAGATTGGATTTTTATTTTTTTATTTTTTTTGTTTTTGAAAAAGATTGGATGAAACCTTCAATTTCTCGACATGGAAAGCAGGGTTGAGAAGTTTCCTTTGATTGGCCCATTTTTCGCCTTCGTAAGAAAAGATCCCTCGAGCTAACAATCTGAAAAAGGGATTTGATCGAGCTTTTTGGAACACTTGATATTTGTTTGCGATTTCCTTTATGAGATCAGGCTCCATGATCAGCACAGCCGGTTTAGGCCCCAGCCATAAATATGACCTCCTTCCTTCCAAGTTCAAACTCATCATCATTAGTCAATCATTGGGGCACATTTTTGTTTTTCGTATTTATCATATGATCAGGAAAAAATATTAAGTGAATACAGAGAGAAGAAGAGGAACATACCAAATGTTTCCACGGTTCGGAGTAGATGAGGAATGACTCGGGGAACGATGTTGTCGGAGAGATTAATAGGTTTGGAGTGAGCTTGTTGAAACAAGGATGAGATTTCCTTGAAATCTCCATGGACAAGCTTGTAAGAGTTTCCATTGAATCCCTGCTCTCTGAGCTTCTTCTCCAGCTTTTTGGGTTCAAACCATGCCCAATTCAGCAATCTCCATCCTAATAACACTGAGATGACCGTAATAATAATGGCACCAAAAAAGAGCAATGGAGCCATTTTAAGAATATTTCTGATATTACTAAAAGCAAGCGTGTGTTTTTCTAACGTGAGCAAGGGTCTCTGTATTTATGTGGGTCGATCGGACAGTGTAGAATAAAGTTTTCTTACTTTGTGTGGAACTTGAAGATGATGCTCTTGATTAGTCAATCGTACTTGGGAACAAAGGTCTAGGTAAAATGGAAGAAAAAAAGAAGAAAAAGAAGTTAAAACGAATACTTCAACCGTACTGGAAAAATAGTGTTATTTTATTACAGTTTTAGTCAGAGTCGTTGAGATGGAAGGATTATTGCTTTTCCATCTCTAAACTTTTACCTATTGTGTATTTAAAAAAGATAATACATAATTATTGTAGTGTAGTATTATAATTCTATTAAGAGTAATGATTAAGTATACTAATGTTAAATGGTGGCAAATTGAGTCACGGCTTACGTTTGACGCTAAAGTGGATAATAATTTTATGCCACATACTTTCGAGGTAACAAAGTCCGCATGATTTATATAGTGTGGCTAAAATCGAAGACTAGAGTCTCCTTTGGAAGGTGTCATATCATATTACATTATTACTGTAGATATATAGTAGCTGCAAATTCATGATACCTGGGCTTGTTTAGACAATGATTTGTTTTAGTTTTTTATTTGAGTTTGAGATGTGATTTAAAATATAGTTTACGAGAAAATTTAAAAAAACTTTTTGGGAGGTATTTTAAATAAAATAATAATATTTTTACACTAACTAGTTGGCCGGAAACTGGCCGGCAGGTCGCCTGCCGGTGGCGGCGATGGGTGGTCTGGCAGCGACGGAAGTGGTCCGGTGATTGTGGATAAAAATAATGTTTAAAATAAATTTTAAAAAGTAATTTAAAAAATTATTTTGAATTTTATGTTTGAGAGATATTTCAAAAAGTAAAATGAAATAAAATGTAAAATAACATGTTGCCATACAAGTCCCTAGCTTTTCCACTCGGAAACGTGGTGCAGGTCCCATCGTTGTAGTTTTAAGTTTTAACCTCACCGCGGCATTATTACATAAAAACTCATTATATTTTACTAAGCAACTCTATTAAAAACTATTTAAATTAGATTATTAAAATGATAGGAAACTCTCTCGAATGGACAACATTTTTGTTTGGTTGGATTTGGATTGAGATTTAAATTGTGTTTTTAATAGAAACTTAAAAAATTGTTTGAATGATTTTTAAAATAAAATAAAATTATTATTCTTCACCATCACTGTCGGGCGGCAGTGGTCTAGCAACGGCCAGCAGCGGGAGTGACGGCCCAGTAGTGGTGGAGGTGGTTCAGGGATAGTTGGTCAAAATTGTGTAAAATAATGTTTAAGAATATAAACTTAAAAATGATATGAATAGTATTTTATTTTGAAGTGAAATTTCTGTTTGAGAGGTGATTTAAATGAAAACTAGATGCTTGGCCAGACATTAAAACTAGATGCATCTCCTGGCCGGCCCGTTTTCTTTTAGAGTAAGATGAAATAGAACTTTTATATATGCAAAAAACAATTCTAATTATAGAAAAATTTGTGTTCTCACGCTCGGCCATGCCCAACAAAACTTATATGTATGTTCACCTAATGCATATGACAATCCAGATACCAATCAAACCAAACATGGAATGCTAACTACCTCGAGTACTAAGCAACATCACATGGCATTTATAGATCCACGAACAGTAACATGAAAATAAAAACATAACAAAACTTCAACCGTACGTGGGAGTAGTTCTTACCCTGAACACAACTTTCAACATATGTATAACACCATTTGTACGCTTAAATGAACACAATTTTATACAACGAAAGAGGGAGTCACATTCTGGACCTTGCCATCAAACTTGTATTTCCTATCCTCATGTTTCGATGTTGTAAAATTGAATGCAGTCCTGGGACATCTTAAAGAACACAGACTTGATTGCTTGTCCATCAATATCTTTAAAAGCTAAACATTGGATTGTGCTTTCTAGCTTCTATCAAGTGATGACAAATCCCTGAATTGAAGAAATCACATAAAGGTGGATCAAAGAAAAAGGGCACAAAATAAACTACAATTGAAAGAATTGAAAACTAAACAGGCTGTTGTAAGTCAGCTGCTAGTACCAGGCCCATTTTCCCGTGTCATACCCCACCTGCATACCATAACTGTGATCTATCTATCACGTTGGCATATCCAGTAATTAGGGCATGTCCAGTTTCTCAACCATATCGTCTGCAAACTTAGCAGCTTTTTCCTAAGCAGCTGCATACTTAGGAGCTATTGCCCTGCCCGCCTGGGATAAATATTGATAATAGTACTTTTAATTATGTGTTTTCACTTTGAAATAAATAATTATCTTTCATAGTAAATGCAACTCACCTTTTCTTTCTGGAGTTATTGAGGATGAGCATTAAATCCATCTAACTTCTTTGGTGCCAGATCAGACTCATCCAATGCTGGTCTCTCTAATCGATCTATAGACCCCTAATCTCTTCACATATTTTTTCAACATGTGATTGGAAGTTCATTGATTGTTTTCGTATTCTTATCAAGCTGTAGTAGAAAGAAAAAAATTCAAATTAAACCATTGCTTCTAAAAACATAACATCTCAAGAATAAACGATCTAATAATAGGATGAAATTGTGAGTACTCAAAACTCCAGCAAATATCTTTTTGGCCAGGGAAAACAAAAGACTTGAGAGTTCAAATTTGGCATCAAGCAACAACCGTAACATATGTAGTCCGGAGGCTGCAGCCTGGTCAACCTTTTTCCTTATTAAAATTCAAGTATTCTTGTTCCAACTGAGTAATCATCTTGTCCCGTTCCTAATTAGTTTAAAAAACTTCGTCCCATATTCTTTGGGGAAAAAAAATGATTTCGGTTTCTTAGAATGTAATGATTTGTCAAACATCGCTATCTAATCTGTAACAAAGAGCACATATTCAAATGAGCAAATGTATTCCAGGAAAAACTATGCATTGAATCAAAACAGTGTCTTAAAAAGGATGATTATTGATTTCGCTTCTTTCTCTGTTGGCTAAGTAAGGAGTTGTTCCTTAAACATGCCCGTGTAACGCAGTTCAACAAAAGAATTGAACTTACCATACTTTTCTTATGAACAGCGAGCTCAAAATTCATTTTTTCAATATCATTTAGTAAACATACAACTCAAAAGAATTTGTAAACTAACCAAATCATACACATATACAATGTTTCAATGAAAACGATGATACAGACCTCGAAAATAATGAAATTCTTCGACTATCATATAATAACATCTCTAAACAAAAACCGGCTCTAAATTTAGTAAGACTTACCATTTATGTTCCATTTGCAGACCTTCTTCAGTTGCTTGTTTGTCTGCCCTTAAAATCTTCAATGTAAAGCGCCAATATAAAAACAGGACTTGTGGACCCTGATTATCGAAAGGAAATGTACAATTTTGTTATTAGCCCTTGTTTGCCTGCCCAAGATGACGAGGTATAGCCATTGTACACAAATCATCATGGTGGATTCCAGTCAGTCCAGCTAATATCAGTAATTCATCAAAACAAAACAAAGGGAAAAAACCAAACGGTAAAAAATCAACAAGAAATCAAAAGCTACAACTGAGTTCGGTGCAATTGTAAATTCAGTATTAAAGAATCCAAAAGAGAAATAATAATATCTAAATATACCCGTTTTGGTTTCTGGAACTAATCTGTGCCACTATTTCCTCAGCATCATTGCAAGTTCATTATCATCCTGTTCACATTCCCTAACATCCTTCTTTAATTTTTATATTAGGAAAACGAATACACTAAAACCAGCTTCAAAACAAAATGGATTAACCATGGCAAATGATCGAGCATCAATAAAACAGGTTCAACGTCATGATTATAAAATTATATTGGAGTTGGAGGTTAAGTTTAGTATAAAGAACACTCTTGCAATGTTAGCAACCCGGGGATTATATAACTAACATCATCAATTACAAAATGCTTGAAGATTCTTTTATCCTCCTCCCAAGTCAAATTCTCGAAATCTGAAGAGGCACGGATCGGGTAAAAAAAAAAAAACTCAATTGTACGCATATTCGATAACACCAAATACAACTAAAAGTAGAGATGAATCCATCATCTTTTGCCCACTTCCTTAAAATTTGTTCGTACCTTTTTTCTTCTCTTTCTCACTGGATCTCATCAATTGGCTGGACGGTGGATAGACTCGTGTTGCCCTCTGTCTTTTGGGTGTCGCCGCTGGAATCCCGTGGCTGTGTAGTTGCCGTTCTGCTATCAACGGATGTCAGTATGTCAGCCACCGGCGGTCTCGATTCCCCTCAATCGATTTCATCGTAGTGATCGATAATTATTGATGCAACCAGTGGGATGTTTTGTAGTCGTGTTCTTCAGGACCAAACTGATAAGGATGCAGTGACGCGGATGGCCACTGCTTGTTGGGATATCGGAGGAGTTTTTCCCATGAGGTGCCTGGTTCACTTATTGGAATGGGAATGGGATGGTCTATGGTACATATTTGGAATGGAATGAATCATTTGGGATTATAATCTACTATGGGTATCAAGAATATCTAAATTATATTAATGCCCTTCTAATAAAAAAAAAAAAGAGTTGACTGCCGTTCCTCCATGAAAGCATGAACAAAGCTTCTGCCACGGAAATACATATTCACCAAAAACAAAAACAAAATAAATGCAATGAATTTCGCCACAAACAAAGATTCTAGTCAACCAAATTTGGCTGTCTTCGATTGGTGAGGCAAACAACCCAAAAAATTATGTGAAATAAAAAATTCCAAAATCTAGAATTTTAAATCAATACTAGAAGAGATAATTAGAATTACTCTTGATGACGATCTGATTCTGATAATTGAAGGAGGAAGGAGAAGGTAGCCGACCCATGGACAAGGGAGTAACGGGCAGCCGCTGGTTTATGAGAAGAAGAAGAAAGAAAATTTGGCATTAGCGAAAATGATGTGGATGAAAGTGGACTCAGAGGGAGGGGTCAATGTGGAAAAAGCCCTCAAAAAAATTTTGTTCTATCCAACCCACCAAATTGCAGAGCAATGGACAATTGGAAGTGAATGCCAATTTTGTGGGCAAGTGGATTTCATACCTTTGAACCAAACAACTCATTTTTCTATCACACCCATATTATGGATATGAAACTCTCATAACAAGTAAAATTGAATTTGAGATTTGAGATTTGAAAGTTGAGACTTGAAGATGGATAGGATTTTAGGAATTGATTATGAAAGATAACTAATGGATCAATTCCATTCACTTTCACATTCAAAAATTAAGAAGGTGCTTGGTTTGAGGGTATCAATCTATCTATCTATATACTATACTAAGGCAAAAATCAGAGAGAGAAAACTAAAGGCATGGAGCACATGCCACATAAGATTTAATCCTATATGACATTTTCTTAATTTCTTAGACTTAAAAATACACAAAACAAAATAATCAAACAAAAAAAAAGCAACTAAAATAATTTTTTTAAAAAACCAAAATAATAAAAACCCAACCATTATTTTCATGAACCAAATCCTAACACAGAGATTGAGAGAAAACTAAAGGCATGGAGCACATCTCACATAGGATTTAATCATATGTGGCATTTTCTTAATTTCTTAGACTTAAAAATGCACAAAACAAAATAATAAAACAAAAAAAGAAACTAAAATAATTTAAAAAAAATAAAAAAATAAAAACCGAACCCTTATTTTCATGAACCAAATCCTAACACAGAGATTGATTGGAGAGAGTACCAAATCCTAACAAATTTTAGAGAGATCTGCATAAATCTTATCACCAGTGAATTTAAAATGTCATTTAAAAAAAAACAAATTCCTATAAATCCAGAGGTAATCATGTTTAAAACTGAAGTCATTACATATTTTATAAAAATACAAAATTTATGTAAAAATGTCTAAATGTGTATGCCTTCTCCGTCCATCGGACGGGTCTAACACCTAGCTCATTTCTATGCCTTTCATTCCTAATATTGCTGCTTGGTTAGAAACTTAACCCCACCAAAATGGCTTTCAAACCCAATAATGAGATCCCTTTTCATTTCTAATCAACTTGAGGGGTATGACTCCCTGTACTTGAACTAAAAATAATCCCCTCTTCTACCCTTCTTTCTCACTTCTTCAGCTTTTGCATAATCATCATCCCCTTCTCTTTCCTTCTTCTGAAAAATCGTCACCTTAACCATCAATAATAAGCATTCCCCTCAACCATCAATTTTTGATACTCAACAGATTCAAAAATCGAAAAATTATTGTCCGCATTAGAAGATCACCGCGGATTGATGCCAACAATATTCAGCCGCAAAAGAACTTTGAGACCAAAGAATTCATGGAAGCTCATGTCGTCGGACTCTGAGTTCTATGCGTTCGCCCTCTTCTCCAATTTCATCTCCTTCATTGCAATTACTTAGCCGGCCTTCATAATTGAATTTGTCAACGGTGACTAAAGTGGTGGTGGTCGGCCATTTTGTGTTGGTTGTTCTTTGAATTTGTTTCATTCTTCTTTTTCGACTGGACTCCTAATAGATTCGAATATAACCTGAATTTTAGATTCAATTTGGAGAATTTCTCCACTGAGGGGGTGGGTGGTCATGGGGAAACAGAGGCGGCTAGGCAGTAGGGTGGGTGGTTATCGAGGAAACAGAGGGCTGCAATTTGGTGATGGGGCTGAGGATAATATTGGAATTTTCGCTTAATACCAATTTATGTTTACATCAAAACTAATAATCTGAAATTAAGTTTTGCTACTAATTATAATCCTTTATTCTATGAATCCCAGTCAAAATCTATGATTCCTATCCTAAACTATCATTTTCTATTTGAACCAGGCACCTCCTAAATGAATATAGATTATCTGATCTCCTCATTATTCTTTTTAAGAAAATGGGATAATTTTCCTCATTATCTTATTTACATTTAGATTGCCTACGGGTTTCCTTACTGACTGTTTATAGTTAGCCTATATATATATTTTTACATAATTTGACGTAAATTTGGCGTTTGTTTAAGGCTGTGTTTTTTTTTCTGAAAATTTAGAGTGTCACGTGTCAGTTTTCTTTTTGTACTAAAAAAATTTTTTGGAGGGAAAATTTTTATTATGGAACTGATATGTGCCCTTTGTGTTTGTTTCTTTAATTAAGTACTATAAATAGTGTTTTGAGAAGTTGGACAAACAAGCATACAATGGCAGGACTAGAAATTCAAAATAGGAAGGGGAAATTGACATTTCTCCATATAACAAGGCAAACTTATAATTTTTAAAATTTCAAACTAAAAATGTTTTACCCTTTCTTAATTAAAAAAAAATGGGAGGGGGCGACGGCTGCTACTATTAACCCCATGTTTAGGCAATAAGTTATGTGTGATTGAATATATAGCATAAAATGATTTTTTTGAGCTGAAATTTAAATTGAGAATTATAAAATTACAAGGTCTAAACCGTTTCTATTACGATTTTAAGTTTGTTTAATCCATCAAAATTAGATTTCTTAGTCCCAAAGATCTACAAAACACGAAATTGCCTGTTGTGAAACTTTGCTAGTACACCCCACCTATTCACACGACGTCACAACCATTTCCTACAAGGCTACAACGTTTTTACTGAAAATTAAGTAAATGTTGAATTAAGTATAACTCACATTCTGCACAATTGGTTGAGGCTGGTCCACGGACTATATCAAAAGCTTGATAAAACAGTAAAACACCAGCATGCACGCAGACGCAGTTCAATTACTTCGCACACTTTCAGCAGTTGTCGGTCCGAAAGATTTTTTTTAACCCCACACCAAAACATGTGAACTTTTTTTCAAAAAAAAAAAAGAAAAGAAAAAAAAAGAACCATAATAAATTACGTAATTAGTCACCGGTCATTTCCTTCGTCATTTGATTTCTGCTTGCAATGTTGAAATGGTTAGTGATCAATACCCTGATCATCAATTAATAAAATTTAAGGAATGTTCAAATATTTATTACTTTTTATTCACTTTACATAGAAAAATTTAAAATAAAATTCTAAACTGTCTAGAATTACAATAGTGGAAAGAAAGTTCTCTGCATATATTAACCCCCAAAACCAAAAAAAATAAAAATTCTCAGCTTAATATCATTACAAAGTAAATCAGTATAGTTTACGTAAAACTAAATAAGCACCATACTGAGGTTGAAGTGTTACTGCTGAGCGAGGAGCATGTGAATAAGATGGCGAAAGTTCAAACGAGAAGCGTTGTAGAATCATGGCCATGGCCAATTTAGCTTCGGTCATTGCAAAATTTTGTCCAATACAAATACGAGGCCCCCAACCAAATGGGAAGAACGCAACTTGGCCCTTTGTTGCATGCAACACTCCTTCTTCAAATCTCTCCGGCTTGAATTCCTTCACATCATCGCCCCATATCTTAGGGTCACAATGAATTTGCATGGTAGGCATCATGAGCACCACTCCGGCCGGAAGAGTTAAATTCCCGAGTTTAGTTTCCTCCACCGTCTTCCGAGCAAGATTGGCTAGCGGGGGATACAGCCTTAACACTTCATGCAATATCATGTTCACCTGTAAATGAAACTTTAATGATCAGTACAATTTCATACTTTCTTGTTTCGTTCAGTTTAGATTTTTACTTATATACCGTAAATTATATTAAAAATGAAAATCTTAATTATTCAAATTAATTTTGGAACGTGACATAAGGAGTACTAAATAGACAACATATCGGGAAAAAAAAAAAAAACTTACAACTTTAAGGTGGTTTAATCCATCAAAATCTGGCTTGTTAGTTCCAAAGATACGCAAAACCTCTTCCCGAGCACGTGACTGCCAATCTTGAAACCGACTCAACAAAATCATAGTCCAAACAAGTAGGACAGAAGTGGTCTCTTGTCCAGCAAAATAGAACAGCTTGCATTCTTCAATTACATCCTTGATAGTCATGGCCAGTTTGCTCCTTCCAATTCCATGGTTGCCATTTTCTTGGGAATTTGATTCAAGTAACAACCCCAATAAGTCTTCACCATAGTATTTTCCTTCTGCTTGCATTGGCTTCAATCTCGCATTGATGATTTCTGCAATTGAGTTATCCACTTCTTTGGCAATTTGTTTCATTCTGTTGTTCCTCTTAGTTGGCAAGAACCTGAAAGAACATAAATCAATCATGACTAGCAGCAATAAGAGCACTATATGAGGAAAAAAAAGAAGTAAAATCCACTCTCTCTCTCTCTCCGACACATAAAATTTGTTTAATTGTAATGTGGATTATTTTTTTTTTGGGACAATCATGTCGTGAACACGGTAAGATTCAAATCCTATTGAATAATCCGATTTCTAATGATAATAATTAGCTTTTGGAATAGCTTGCTATTAACTACGACAAAATATCTTTAAA
Organism: Oldenlandia corymbosa var. corymbosa; assembly: GCA_949775105.1. Taxonomy (NCBI): domain Eukaryota; kingdom Viridiplantae; phylum Streptophyta; class Magnoliopsida; order Gentianales; family Rubiaceae; genus Oldenlandia; species Oldenlandia corymbosa. The sequence continues at coordinate 11,652,784 of OX459118.1, read as the reverse complement.
AATTACAAGGTAAATTAAACTTGGCAGTCTAGAGGGTAAAAAATTTTACCTCAACCCAGGGAAGTATACTGAACGGGAAGCCTGGACGAAATGTTCTGCTTGTTCCCTCTGTAGTTCAAATATCTTTTTACCTTCTCCGTAATTACTGCCGAACGCCGTCCGAGAAATGACATCGCTAGTCAAAGTTTGAAGATGTGGCCAAACATCAACTTCAACTGGACCTCCTTTTCCAGAAGCAATCATATCCTCCCATTTGCTCAGCATTTCACTAGTACTTTCATAAAACGCTGGAAGCATAAGCTGTTTCCAATATCAAATACATTTTAAAAAAAAATTGAGATAACAATAATTTATACTAATTTTTTTAAAACACAAAATTAATTATTTAATGAAACAAAATATTGTACTCTCTCTTATCTCAAAAGATTGGCTATTTAAAAATTTTTATTTTTGATAAAATCGATAAATTTAAAATTAAAAATTCAATCTGAATAATTATTTCGACAGTGAGGAAATGTACACAGGAATGAAAAAAAAAACACACCTTCAGTTTCTCGATGTGAAAAGCCGGGTTGAGAAGTTTTCTGTGTTTGGCCCATTTATCACCTTCGTAAGCCACAAGCCCTGTAGCCAGGTATCTAGCAAGTGGATTTGCTCGAGGTTTTTGGAACACTTGAATTTTATTTGTGACTTCTTTGATGAGATCTGGCTCCATGATCATCACAAACGGTTTGGGTCCAAACCATAAATATGACTTCTTACCTACAAGCGGCGAAAAGTTTTAGAATAGAGATTCAAAGAAAGACCCAAAGGGTTCACTTATATTTTTAGACTGTCTTGTGTTTTTTCCATCATGAATGGAAGTGATTGAGATTTGAGAGTACAGAATAATAAGATGGAGAACATACCATATTTTTCCACAGCTTGGAGTTGGTGTGGAATGACTCGAGGAACGATGTCGTCCGAGAGATTAATAGGCTTGGAATGAGCTTGTTGAAACAAGGATGAGATTTCCTTGAGATCTCCATGGATAAGCTTGTAAGGGTTTCCTCTGAAGCCTTGTTCTTTGAGCTTCTTCTCCAGCCTTTTGGGTTCAAACCATATCCAATTCAACCCTTTCCATCCTAACACTGCGATAACCGTAACAATGGCACCGAAAAACAGCAATGGTACCATTTGAAAAGATTAATATTTCTGAATTCTGATACTAATAATTATAAAGTGTGTCTTTCAAACGTGAGCTGGATGGGTCTTTGTATTTATATGGTGGTGGGTTGGATGGGGTTTGAAATTGATTGCTTGGGTGTGGGAAATTCTAGATGATGGTCTTTGATTAGTCAATTTTACTTGGGAAGAAAGGTATGCGAAGATGCAAATTAATTTATCTCTAGGAACGAACGATGACTACAAAGTTTTAAATTAATATACTTATCGGCCTTCAAAGTTTTACTTATTGAGAACTTTCATTTCGCGGGGCTGCAAATAAGATTATTCAACTGTTACTGGTGGATCGAACTACAAAAATTTCAGATGGTTCATATTCTTACTAAGAGAAATTTGGGCTGGTCGGGAGGTCGATCGACCTCCTGATTTTCATATTCCTAATTTGGAATGGTTTAAATTTTTATTTTCAGTACAAATTGTGCTAAACAGAAATATTCAAATTGGACAATGACTTTAGGAAAAAAGAGTATAATCTTATCTCAATAAACATAAGGGTGCCAAATTGAGTCACGGCTTACGTTTGACCCCCAATATGGATAATAATTTTTGTATCATTTTCACGAGCTACATGCCTCGTATTTCTGAAGTAACAAAGTCCGTATGATATTGTGTGACTAATGGATGTATAATTACACAAACTTATTTTTTCTTAAGGTGTCATATTACTGTAAATTAAATTATATTTTCTATGAATTACAGGACCAATTGCATGAGATAGTTGATGAAGATCATGATCCAGGGAATGTTGATCAGAAGGACCTGTTTGTAAATATTTTTGTAATGTTAGGTCCTCAATAGAACAAAATTGTAAATGGTAGGGTTACAATGTAAATACTCTGATTGGTTAATTTAGATTTGACAGTTTAGTAATTATAAGTATAAATACTGTACAGACAAATTAATTATATTTTTACGTAATGATTAATCATCAATATAAAATCATAAAATTCCCAAATCTTCTGTGAGCTTCAATTACGTCAATGGAAGAAACCCTACCTGGCTTTCTCATATTTCCTCTGTCCAACAAGTACTAAGTCATTGTTATTTTAATGGGAATATTGGCGGATACATCCCAACGTTTACGCTTTGCTAGCCAATTCAACCCAAACTTTTAAAATTGAGTCAATATATCCCAAGATTTTTGAAATTGAGCACAACCATCCCATGACCTGTTGTTACCCTAGAGTAACAGGTAAATTTTACTTAATTTCATAATTTTACTTTGTTCGATGTTTATTTCTTTTACCAATTATTCTTTTTTATTTTTTTATTTTAGTGTGATTAATTATGTCCTTTCATGGCCTCATCTCTCCCAATATTGTTACTGTTACTGAACAAAACACTCAGTTTTCAATCTGTTTGCAACTTTTCAATGGTTTTTTATAATAGTTTATTAATAAATATCCAATTTCAGCATACTTTTACATTTCTACCATACCTTTTTACAATCTCAATACTAAAAAAATATCTAAAAATATACACTGACTGAAGAAGAAGATCCAAACATAGGTAAAGGTTTCAATTTATGTTTGAAACAGATGGAATCAAAATCCACCATGCATTATTTAGAAAATAAAAAATAAAAAATAAAAAATCAATTGTTTCTTCATAATAAGGTCATAACCAGGTTTGAAAAAATTTAAAAAAATATCAAAAATTGAGAGAGAGAGAGAGAGAGAGAGAGAATACCAATGTTCACCTGTTGTACCAGGTCAATTTTGTGTTGTTTCAGGTCAATGGGATGTTTGCGCTCAATTTTAAAAAATTTAGGATAAAATCAGTCAATTTTAAAAGTTTAGGATGAATTAACTAGCAAAACACTCAGTTTTCAATCTGTTTGGAACTTTTCAATGGTTTTTCATAATTGTTTATTAATAAATGTCCAATTTCAGCATACTTTTACATTTCTACCATACCTTTTTACAATCTCAACACTAAAAAAGTATCTAAAACATACACTGACTGAAAAAAAGATCCAAACATAGGTAGGAGTTTCAATTTATGTTTGAAACAGATGGAATCAAAATCCACCATGCATTATTTAGATATTAAAAAATAAAAAATAAAAAATCAATTGTTTCTTCATAATAAGGTCATAACCAGGTTTGAAAAAATTTTATTAAAAAAATATCAAAAATTGAGAGAGAGAGAGAGAGAGAGAGAGAGAGAGAGAGAGAGAGAGAGAGAGAGAGAGAGAGAGAGAGAGTACCAATGTTCACCTATTGTACCAGGTCAATTTTATGTTGTTTCAGGTCAATGGGATGGTTGCGCTCAATTTTTAAAAATTTGGGATAAAATCAGTCAATTTAAAAGTTTAGGATGAATTGACTAACAGAGGGTAAATATTGTGATGTATCCGCCAATATTCTCTTATTTTAATCTTAGAGATAAAGCAAAGTCAAAAGAAAACATTTTAAACTTGCTAACTTCAGAAAATGCAAAGATGCAAAGACGCGCGCTTACAAACATTTCATCGCTGTTGAAATAAAAATTGCATAGATCCTGAAATTTAATTGTGCTTTGTCGTGTGGAGGAATTAAGCCTAGTGGACCTTTCCAAGCTTCCTACAAGATATTATAATAATAATAACAATAATCATACAAATATTGAGCAACACACAAAGATGACTTATGCTATGACGCATCCGATTTTGTTTCTTTCGAATACCATTTTTCAGTTTTCAATATTTTATTCTGACTAACACTTATGGATTAAGTTTTGCCATCATACTCTTTCCATTTCAAAACTTCTCTTATCTTCTTCTTCTTCTTTTTTTTTTTTTTGACTGCAAACTTCTCTTATCAATTTATGATGACACTTCTCTTTTTTGGACATTTCAAAACTTTAGACTTACTTGTGTAAAAAGCCAAAAAAAAATATAAATTCTCTATTATAGTATATTTTTATTATTATCACCAAAATTTAGTAAATTAGGAATATTCTAATATGCACTTGAAGAAAAGAAAAAATTAAGTATTTATTAATTAATTAATTTTAACAACTACTACTCTCACCCATCAAATTCATAACACATTGGTCATTAATTGGAGAAATTATTCAGTGCAACTGCTCTACCACGTAGGATTGTGTTGCCAGACACAATAATTGGGTAAAGTAGTAATTTTGGATGGAGAGAAATAAATTCTACGAGAGTTGTACCACCAAAATAAGAAGGTGCTAGTACTTGTTGCACTAAAAATTAGGATACAACACCTGTACCCAATAATTTTTCCATTAATTGAGGTGTACATTAGAAATATTACTTAAAAATAAAACATTTAAATCATAAATTCCAGCACAAAAATTAGCCTAGAGAGGTGCTTGGACTTCAGAAGTTCTTCTCTTTCCGCACTACTTTGTGATCCATTATTATACTACAATGTTACATGTATGTCTATATAAGATTAATGAATACATGAGTACTGAAATAGTGAAATCGTCACAGAGGTCTTTAGACTTCATAAGAGCATCTCCAACGCGCCCAGTAACTGGGCGGACGCGTTGGATTTGGCGGAACGGACGCTCCAATGCGCTCTGCTCCGTCAAAGTGCTCCACCCTCCTTCAAATTTGGCGGAGCACAGGTCACCCGCTATGAAGCGGGTGACCTTTTTTGTTTAGTTTTGTTTCCTAGAACAATTAGGAAACTAAGCATTAATACAAACGGCAAGTAGACGGTTTCACAAAGTAATTATCATCACTACCATAATAATCATTCAAATTGCCTCCACTATGTCCGATATCGTTGAGAAATCCAAATTGTCGATTGTTTGATAGTGTTCCAAACTATCCCATGTTAGACGATGATTGTCCTTGAAATTGCTGTTCTTGTAAATCCCTTGCTTGTATAATTTCGAGTTACTTTCTTTCCCAATATCGACGAACCGATACATTCGGAATAGAGTTCAAGTCCATCATCAGCACTTTGTCCTCTTGTTGTTTTTTTTTTGTACTCCAAATTCTGTTTTTGTATTTCAAGTTGTTGGTTTTGGCGTTCATCTTGTGCCTTCATAAAATCAAACATAGCATCAGTTTTTACATTGAAAGTACTAAACATCTTACTCAAATGGTCTTCTGTTTTCTTCTTCAGTTTGGCTTTCTTCACTCCCATCGGGCGTGGAGACGATGGTCCACTTCCGCTACTACTATCGTAGCTTTGTTCAGGATTAAGAGATGACAACATTGGAGACTCGGATGTTGGTTGTTCGGGATTAGGATTTTCAGATTCCGACGAGTCGTTGATTGTAGCACACTCCCGAGAACCATATTTTGGTTGGGGGACATTAAATTTGCCAAAATTTTGTAGCAAATCAAACACATGGCCAAACTTGAACCCGGTTTTAAATTTTATTGTCTGAATAAATAGCTCTTCGGCTTGTTTCATCTACAAAAAAAAAACGAAATAAGACTAACATACATAAGATTAGTTCAATAATACCACATTACGATTAAAATGAAATTGAAAACTAGAAAAAAATAAAAATTATAAACTCACCCGATCTCCGAGTTGTGTCCCACTAGGGTAGCGATTCTCGATCTGTTGTAAACATCCATTAAACTTCTTACAAATACTTTCAATTATACGAATGCGAGATTCGCATGATCTAAAACTTCTTTCTTCCATGTCAATCTTCTTGTTCTCGTTATATGCGGAACTTACTCTCTCCCAGAATGTTTGTGCTTTTTGCTTGTTTGATTTAATTGGATTTTCTAAAATATGGATGTAACATTTCACAAGAAGTTCATCTTCTGCCCTAGTATAGTTAACCCCCTTTTTAAAAGCCATTTTTTTTGTTGAGAGTGTTTGAAGGTATAGATTAGAAGGAGAAGTGGATGCGAATTGGAATGAAATATTCGGATTATTATATAGAAAAAAATGTGTATATTGACCTATAACAAAACAAATGTATCGGATTCCTTTTCTTGGACTGCAAACATCTGATTCCTTATGCCATTGACATTTTATTGTCAGACCATCATTATTCATTATTCAATATTCATCAACTTGGACCATCATTATTTATTATTCATTATTCATTATTCATTAACATGGATCATTATTATTCAACTTGGACCATTTAATAAAAAAGAAGCATAGGACCAATAGCTACCGTCAATTAAAAGAAAACATTTTCCTTATTGTACCGGCAATAAAATGTGATGGATTGAATAGTTACCATCAAGTCACAAGAAAACATTGGATTCTCTTTTTGACTGAAAAATACTCAATCTATTACTACTATTATAAGTCATGCCAAGCCAAAACAAATGCGTAGGATCCTTTTTTTGACTGAAAACTCTAAATGCATTTGTTATCAACGGGGACCATGAAGTTAAAAAAGTAGTGGATTCATTATTGGACAACACATTAATCATCAACTTGGACCATTTAATAAAAAGGCATAGGATTCTTTATACCGACAATTTTCCACCGTCAATTCAAAATAAATGAACCGGATTCTTTCTTTTATTGGAACCAATAGTCACCGTCTAGTCAAAAATAACATTGATTCCTTATTATACTGACAATACATGTGATTCCTTTTGAGACAGACAATACAAAATGCTTTGTACTAAACTTGGACCATAAAGCCAAAAAAAGAAAAAAAAAAAGAAGCATAGGATTCTTTTTTATTTGAAAAGAAATCAATAAATTAGAATTATTAGTCATGTCGTTAAGTCAATACTTTGGAATCAATTCCTCTATTTGTCTATATAAACAACAACCAACATGTCATACAATGCAAGTATCTTCTATTCATATCTTCTATTCCCGTAGTTTTCCCAATAATCATTGAAATGAGTTATCTTCCACCATTTGATCATGATTCAGATGAGGAGAATTCAGATTCAGAATTTCCTCCATTCGAAAATGATTTCCATCTACCAATTGTTCATTTCATAAACAGTACTAATGTTATGATGGCACACGCTATCTCTGCTGAAAGTAGCCAACCTACCTGGGGGGGGGGGTTCGGTCCCAGGCCATAGAGTCGTCCATCGTGATCGAGAAGGTGCAGATCAGACTTTGTACCAGCATTACTTCAGTAATAATCCCACCTACGACGCAGGCACTTTTCGTCAAAGGTTTCGCTTGTCTCTCACTCTTTACGAGTGTATTGCTAATGTAGTAAAAAGTCATGATAGGTATTTCAAAAAGCTCAATGATGCTCTTGGTAGACCTAGACTCTCAACAAATCAAAAGATAACGTCGGCATTGCGTCAATTGGCGTATGGTATCCCGACGGATTAGACTAATGAATATCTTCAAATTGCCGAGTCAACAGCAAATGAATGCTTAAAAAATTTTTGTCAAATCTGAGGGCACCAAATGCTGCTGATATCGCTAGGCTGCTTCATATTGGTGAACAACGTGGTTTTCCAGGTATGTTGGGTAGCTTGGACTGTATGCACTGGCAATGGAATAAATGTCCTAGCGGATGGGCTGGCCAATATAGTGGACGTTCTGGACATCCAACTATCATTTTGGAAGCTGTAGCAGATTATGATCTTTGGATATGGCACGCGTATTTCAGTATGTCAGGTACTAACAATGACATTAATGTGTTAGAAGCATCTCATCTAATGTCTAATCTTGCAGAAGGTATTGCTCCTCCGGCTAATTACACTATTCGAGGCAAACAATATGATATGGGTTATTATTTAGCTATGGTATATATCCCAAATGGGCTACTATAGTACAGTCATTTGTAGCACCAACTAATCCATGCAACAATATTTTAAAACGAGACAAGAGGCATGTAGAAAAGATGTTGAACGTGCATTCGGAGTTCTGCAAAAGAGATTCGCTATTATCGCAGGTCCCATTCGTTTATGGCAAAAGGAAGTGCTTTATGATATAATGACAACACGCATTATTCTGCACAATATGATTATCGAACATGAACGTGATCTCAGTGCATCAATTAGAGATAATGTGGAATTTTGTACTTCAAATGTTACGCTAATGCCTTGTGAGGGAGACCGCTTTGAACAGTTTCAGGCACAGCGCAGAAAAATCAGAAACAGGAAGGCATACTTTGAACTTCGTGATGCTTTGGTTGAGCATATGTGGGAACCATATTCTCATAGTAATAATTAGTGTTGTTATGTTCTTTTTTTCTCTACAAAATAGGCATTTGTATTTTCATGTGTGTGTTGTTGTTAAATTAATGTTTGCAATATTTTTTACTTGTATTTGTTATGTATTTTTAATGATTTAAATGTAATATTAGTAATGATATTTTATTATTATCATTGAGCCAAATGTTTTTGTTATTTTACTATTTGTAATTTTATTTAATTGACATAATATATGGTGAAAAAATTACTATTAATTAATTACATAAAATTTATGTAATTTAAATTTAACAATTAATATTACTAATTATTATTTAAATTAACGATCATATGCGTAAATTATAAAATTTCTTAAATGTAATTTGTTTTAGTAATAGAATAGAATAAAATACAAATAATAAAATTTAATTTTACAAACAAAATAAATAATAGGATATATTGAGAATATTCCTTTTAGAGTGATTTTATAGAAGGAATGGGTTGGAGATGCTGACACTGTTTAAACTGTAAAAGTAGTGAGATTTCACTGTTTCAACTCTAAATATAGAGTTTAGAGGAGCTGGGCACTGACTAGTTCAAAAATTTACTTTTTAGGTAGACCCCTTGAGTTTTTTTGAGCTAGTTAGAACCTGAACGTTATCCTGATCTCTCTATTCATTAAAAAAAGATAGAGTTTAGAGGAGCTTTGGGTTGGAGATGCCGTTCTTCTCTTTCCTCACTGCTTTGTTCCATTATATATATTTTATACATACATACATTATGTATGTATGTATATACATATTCATTCCATCCCAAATACCAACTTTTAGGGCAATAAGATTATATACAATGCAAATGAAAGTCATAAACTTATTACAGATTAAAATGTGAAATACGCATAAAATAATCACCCAAATATGTAAATACCAATAACTGGAAGAATTTTCCGGATTTTATTGATAAATCATAAAACAGTACTTTTCCTTTTAGTAAAATGGTAAATATATATTAACATCACAAAATTTGCAATATATTGCGTGTCTATACTATTTTACTCTATTACATATCTCAAAGCGTTGAGTATATAACATGGCTAGGGAACCACTGATTAAATTTTTGCTGGTCAATTCTAGTCAATGGATCATACACCGCAAAGCTCTAAGTCTGATTTCTTCTTCTACAATCTTCAAAATTTACATAAACAGTGCTTATGAGTTCTGACTTGGGCGTTTCGTGTCGGAATTGTCTTTGGTCAAAGACTTCTTCGTCTTCTGTCCGTAAGTTGAGGCCTGGTCCATACATGTCATTGAACTTTGACATATTGATACAACTTTCTGATGAAGATTCATTCAACAATAAAAATAGTCTTCAATAAAAAATTTAATCATTTAATGCACCAACATATAATTGGTTTTGTGAAATGCAAAGGACTCATCAGAATTTATTTTTTATTTTTTACTCCCTCTGTCCCAAAATTATTGTCCAGTTTGAGATTCACGTTTAGTACAATTTAAACTAAAAATAAAAACTCAAACTGGACAATAATTATGGGACGGAGGGAGTATTTTTTTTTTGAAAATTTAACGTTGCTTAGAACATAAAATCCCAGTCCATAAAAAATATCCCGTTTGTGAAGCTATATGAATAATGAATAAATTATTGCTGAAGAAAGACAACTTTTGGCTGGAGCATCTTAGATTATTTATCATACAGGAGCAGTTCTAAAAATGAATCTTATTACGTTTTGTACTCAATTTACATTGGTGCAAAAAACCAAATAAAATCCCGAAAATTGATTTCGAAACATAGATGCAACTACAAATGAACGATCAAAATATGCAAATCGCACCCTTCTATTCATATTTCGTCGGTCCCAAATAAGAATTCTATTTATCATAATACTTCATTCAGTAAATTCTGCTTTTTGTTTTTTTGAATGGAAAAAGTATCTATATCTTTCATCAAAAGGCCAATATTGCATAGTTCTATCGTCCACTGTTGACTGCCTTGAATCTTGAGATGAATTAAAATGGATTATATGACCCTGGAAGGCCGAGTTGAAGTACTGTGAATGCAAAAAGAACATGAAAAGATACACCCTTCTCTGTACAACGCGGAAATATGACAATACCAACATCATTTTTTCTCTAGGCCTATCCGAACTAAAGCTTTCGTAACGTCAATTGAGCACCGTGTTGGGGTTGAAGCAAAATCACTGGGTATGGAGCGTGTGCATACGATGGCGAAAGCTCAAAAGAGAAGCTTTGTAACATCATGGCTAGCGCCATTTTAGCTTCCGACATTGCGAAATTTTGTCCGATGCAGATACGAGGTCCCCAACCGAATGGGAAATATGTGAGCTGGCCCTCTGTCGCCTTCGCAATTCCTTGGCTAAATCTCTCTGGATTGAACTCGTTTGCATCATCGCCCCAAATGTTGGGGTCGTGATGCATAAAGATTGCTGGCAAAAAGATAACCACTCGACTAGGTAATGTTAGTTTCCCGAGTTTAGTTTCTTCTGTAGTCACTCTAGCCATCATCGGTGCTGGTGGATATAGTCTTAGAACCTCATGAATGATCATTGTAATCTGAGGATAATCAAAGACCCCGATATGAGTTTCTAACAAGATTCGTGGCCAAACACAGGTTACAAAACATTTTCAGCATTTCTGCAGAGAAAAAACTTACCACTTTTAGATGATTCAAGTCGTCAAATTGTGGCTTCTTGTCTCCAATTACCCGTCTAACTTCATCTCTAGCCCGATCCTGCCAACCTGAATGCTTACTCAGTAGAATCAATGTCCAGACAAGCAATACAGAAGTTGTCTCCTGTCCTGCAAAGTAGAATAATTTGCACTCCTCAACGACTTCTTTCAAGCTCATCCCAAATTTCTTGTCTCCATTCTGCTCAATCTCTTTGGAATTAGATTCCAACAATATGCCTAGTAGGTCTTCATTCTGGGATTTCCCTGATTCGATCAATTTCATTCTGTTGCTTATAATCTCCATCACCAATGACTCCACCTGCTTTGCAATTTCCTTTATCCTTCTGTTCCTTTTAGTTGGAACAAATCTGTGTAATATTGAACAGAAACAATCAGCTAATGTGTCACAAATAACTTGAAAATACATTAGGAATACTCTTAATGAATTACCTCCATCCGGGAATGTAAATTGATCTCGCAACTTGCAAGATAAGGTCAGCCTGTTCTTTTTGGAGCTCGAAAATCCTTCGCCCTTCTTCATAATTGCTACTAAATGCAGTTCTAGAAATCACATCACTCGTTAAAACTTGGAGATCAGGCCACACATCCAACTCAAAAGAACCCTCCGCTGGAATCGTCTTCTCCCATTTACTCAACATCTCGCAACAGCTCGTATAAAATGCTGGGCCCATCAGCTATATAATTTTATAAAGGACCATTCAGCAACAATTAATCAAACAGGTTACCTCCATTTGGACTGATGAAACTTGAAAAACAGAGAAATCTACCTTGAGTCTCTCTAGTTGAAAAGCAGGGTTAATAAGCTTCCTGTGTTTAGCCCATTTTTGGGTTTCGTAACTTGCGAGTCCTTGAGCTAGGAGCTTAGTTAAAGGATTACCAGGAGGCTTCTGGAAAAGGTAACTTTTGTTCAGGACTTCCTTTACAAGATCAGGCTCCATGAGAACTACCGCTGGTATTGGTCCCGCCCATATGTAGCAATTTTGATTACCTGCAAATTCAATTCATTCCGATTGGATATTAATCCGATCAAAACCCAGTGAAACGATTTACTAACAACCCATTTGGGAATTGGGATCATATCCCATAAAATTAGCCCAACGAAACAGAGATTCAAAAACAGCTAAAAACAGGGGACAAGAAAAAAAGAAAAACACGTACCGAATTCGTTGACGGCTTTATGGATGAAAGGCACGACTCTGGGGATAATATAATTGGTAAAATTCATGGGTATTGCCTTCGCTTCTTCTTGCAACTTGAGAATCTCCTTGACGTCTCCGAACACAAACTTGTAAGGAGTTCCGGGCAAACCTTGTTGCCTGAGACTTTTCTCCATTTTCTTCGGCTTAAACCAAACCCAATTAAAGAATCTCCATCCCAAAATCACCAGAGCAATAACAGGTAGAATTGCTAGGAGATTGTAAAAGGATTTCATTTTTGTTCCGTCGGGATGTTTTTAAGTGTTGTACTACTGTTAAGTGTACTAGTGTTGTGGGTCTTCTTATATAGGCGAAGAATCTTACTCCCTCTTATGTCATTTTAATTGTTTTATCTTGTTGAACTATCTAATGATCGATGTTTAGTTTCCATCAATAAATTGTCTTTTTATTTTTATTTTTTAAATTTTATTTTTGTGGTTTGTAGCATTTCTTGTTAGTTAAGGTTTATAGCATTCAACTTCCAGATTCGTGGAAATTTCAGGCATTCACTGTAGAGATGGAAGAACTAGCGTTTTAGTACCTAGATTCCTCGAAATTATGTAATCGTATCCTAAACTACAAATTATATGAAATTTTGTCCCAACTCAGAAACTAGTTGCATTTATTTCCATTTTTACTTTTATTTTTATTTTTAATTTTTTTTTATGTTCTGTTAAATTGAACAATCTAGGTGTGGTTTTATTCCTTGAACTCTAACCCTAAACGGCAGGAAAAAGAGAAGAAGGTAAAATTTATCCTTTGAGGTTTTAGGATGTAGGATTCAATGTTCAATTTTTTTTTCTTTTAAAACATGACTCATTCAATGGTTCAAGGGGGAGGGAGGGAGGTGGGCAGTGCATTTATATATAGATGATAAATCATAGAAAATTCACTTAAAAATTCATTGCACGAAAAAGTAAAACTCGATTTTGGTCAGGTTTTCATAATGGAAGTAAATTAGTACTTCTGTTTTATACTACTCTCTCGGTCCCGAAATTATTGTCTAATTTGGATTTTCAGTTTTAGTACAAATTAAACTAACAATGAAAATCCAAACTGAATAATAACTTTGGAACAAAGAGAGTATTTTTTAGTTTCGAATGAGATTATATAATTTTGGCAAACTCCGGAATTAAAATGATTACTTCTTCCATCATCTTATTTTTATTTCATAAATTGGCTTCGGATCCTGACCAACTCATTCAAACATCTAAAATCAGTTTACTTTGGGTTGATTTCCGTATAGATAAAGTTTACTTTCATTCTAGTTAATTTTTTGTGTTCGCCCCAAACCATGAAATCACGTTCGAGGAAGGGCCGGGGGACCTGAAATGTGGTTGTTGACGGCGAAAAAGCTCCGGTAATCAAAGAGGTAATTGTGTTTAGTACTGCTGAAACACCTGCAAGTGAAGTTGTGTATTGTGTCCTGTGCTGTTACAAAGTTCGAATTGATGTTACCATTATGTAACAACAAAACTGTCCAAGATTCAGTTACTACTACAACGGTGAGACAGAACCATAACGAACGCTTATTTAATCCTGAATTTCATTTTAGTTTTCACTTTTAGATCGTTGATGGTTGTAGATTGATTATTAAATCATAGTCAGAGTCATGACTAATAACTATGACGCATGTGTGCATGACTATTCTAACGTTTCTCATCTGATCCTAATTAATTAATTTTTTTTGTATATGTGAATCTTTCTGGTGTGTCTATACGTTATTGATTTATTTGCTCTTCTTTTCTTACGAGTTAAGAAAAAGCATATAAAGAGATAGAACTTATTGCGTGGGGTTGGGGCCTGGCCAGTGCTTATCTTAGCCGGTAAGACCAGGCAAACAGACGAGCAAGGAAACCAGACCGAAATCCATACCACCACCCTGGCTGATACCATTCATCCGGGAGCTATGCCTTGTCACCAAACTACGGGATCAAAATCTCTATCCATCCTTAATTAAAATATCAATAATCGAGATGCATGGAAAAGTTTCACCCAACTCTCAAGCCTGTCTGGAATTCACAACTTATTGTGCATCATGTGGCCTCTTTTTCCCCTTAAACAATTCATCATAGCGGGTACTTTTCTAGCCCAATGCACTTATTGTTGAGTTTTCCGACTGAACTCGGAATTGGAACCAATCTCAAATCATCGTATTTTAATTAAAAGAGAAGAAGGAGATAGAGCTTCCATGTATAATTTATGTAAACAAAAGCCAAATGTTTGATTCAGACAAAGGATTTACTCAGACATTGTCTGAGTACTTCAAACTATAACTCAAAACAAACTTAAAAGAAAATTCTTACGAGTTAAGAAAAAGCATATAAAGAGATAGAACTTATGATAACGATTGAAAACAGCTCATCATTTGAAAAATATAAGAGTTCGACTCAAAATATCAAAAAATAGATGGAAATAAAAAAAAAAAGAAGAAGATACAGAGTAGATAGAACTTGTTTATCTATTTATTTGATTTTTTGGAGTAACTCAAATTATAGTTGAATTGTAGAGATCTTAAATCTTAAATTCTAAAATCTTTGTGATATAGCTATTTGCTTGACAAGTAAAAGTATATATTTCGACCATACCGAAATTACATATTTAATCATTAGACTAGATGCTTGGCCCAGGCAGATGTCCGGGCGCCCCCTCTACTTTAATTTTGTGTTAATAGATAAATGAAATTTTGATTTGGAAAAAGTAAAATAGGTACACAATTATTTTTTCCCTTTTTTAACTAAAAATAAAAATAAAAATAAAAAATCATCTGCAAAAAGAGAAAAAATATTAAAAAGTACACCAATGCAGAAATCATAAAAAGAATGTGGAGTAATAAAAGGGATAAGTTTATGGACAAATTTAAATCCTATCTTAATTTGATTGATAAATGATAAGTGTTAGGAGTTAAAATTGTGTAGCTATTTTTGTAAATTAGCTTTTGTTTTTCCGGATAAGAAGTTTTTTTTTTCTTTTAAAAAGGGATGACACGTGGCAGAATGGTTAAAGCAATATGGTGCATTTGGAGCCAAAATTTTTTAATAAGAAGTTGCCACATCAACATCCTGTATTCTGCTTTAATAGGGTAAAAGGGATTTACTAGTCTTTTTTTGTTTTTTTTTTCCTTTGGAAGTTCTTGTTAGCAATACATATATATATATATATATATATATATATATATATATATATATATATATACTAGTGATGTCTGGTCGCGCAATGCGCGACCCTGGCCCAGTCTATCTGTAGATCTTGGAAATGTTTATATTTGAAAAAAAATAAAATTTTGTATTTGGAGCGATATATTTTAGAAATATTTGAAGGATTTAGAAATGTTTTATAAGTGTGATTATAGAAATATTTGTATTTCACAAAAAAAAAATAAATTGTATTTCGCCATGTATGTTTTAGAAATGTTTTATAAGTGTTACTTATTAAATATAAATAGCCTTAATCGAATATATGTATTGAAGTAAATGTTAGATAAAATATAAAAGCATCCTAATAAATTTAAATATTAGTAAGATGATTTATTGATGTTCTCCATTGGTCGTGCCAAATCAATACTTAGTTTTGGAGATTTTTAATAGCTTTGTAATAAGCTTCATCCGAAGGGTATACGCTTAAAATAAAATTGACACTTTGTAACAAAAAACCTAATTGATCAATTCAATTTAAAAAACCACTCTAGTTGAATGAAACATAAAGAAAAAAAAAAAACATGTCACATAAAGTGCAAAGGGAGATTTAGTAATTTTGTTATAGTTAGACAAAAGGGCAATTTAATACTTTCTATATGCCACGTGGCAATCATATGAAGTGTTTGAAAGGGAGGTTTTTGTTTCTAATATAGTAGGATATATATATCAAAAGCTTCCAGATCTTCCACATATTCATTAACAATTTAATAACTAGCTAGCTAATGTCTTGTACGTACGGCTCGTGAATGAATTTATCTAAGATGTTGGTTTGTTAAAATATTAAGAAGACGTATGGGGACTAAAACTAAGTAGTTCAGCATAGTTTAGGACTTATGTATCGGATCTTCCCAAATCTTGGGACTAAAACGTTGGTTTTCCTATGTAGGAAATTTTTGGTTGAAGATAATGAAACTGCTTCCATATGTACGTAGAAATGATTGACAATGAATGATCATAGAACTTACCAAATGGAGTTCTTGAAATCTCATCCCTCGTTAAAGCTTCATTCAGGCCGCACATCCAATTCAAAAGAACTCTCCACTGGAGTCATTTTCTCCCATTTGTTCAACATTCCGCAACAGCTCGTATAAAATGTTGGCTCCAATATTACTGAAACATTCCAAAGAAAAAAAAAAGCCAAACCAAAAAGGATATAATTAAAGTAAGTCTCATCAGTTTACATAAAGCAGTTCTTAATGATGAGCTATCAAAATGACAAGAAGTAGTATGGGACTCCCTTTGAATTTCAGTGACTATGGAAGTGGGTTCTTCGTAATTGAAGTACGTACCGGGAACTCACATTATTCATGGGGAAATTGTGTGTTCTTGAGGTTGGGATGTAAGTGTAACATAACACTTACTAAATGCTAACTCACCCTATAAATCCCTCGCCAGTTTGCATAATGGTTTGTTTGGAAAGAACATCGCTCCAAAGCAACATTAATCTAACATTTGAAAGGACGCAAAAAAATGGTCAGGAATCCACGTGGGAATGAAGATTACAACACATGATCATCCGAACCAATTCACGCTTTGTTGGCAATCCAGGCAGAAACAAATGGAAAGCAAGTTGGTACTGATTTAGGCTTGGAACACAGGTTCTAACAAGGTTAAGTTTACATGCACGAATTAGTCACTATAATCATCAACCTGCAAATATGGAAAGAAAAAAATACTATCTTTATTTCAATATATAACTTCACTTGATTTTCCAATGCATAATGATCTTTTAAATTTTCCCCGAATTACCTTTGTTTGTTAAAAGCTACTTAGAGAATCTCAATACAGAACTACTGAAGAAGCTTGGATCTGCACCAACGTCTCCGGTTGGTTGAACCGGCAGCCACGGCGGAGTCGAAACCCTAAAACCTGTAAAAGAGGGCATCGGGGTCTCCCGAGGGTAGACATTCCGACGCTTAAGTCAG
This sequence comes from Oldenlandia corymbosa var. corymbosa, assembly GCA_949775105.1. NCBI lineage: Eukaryota > Viridiplantae > Streptophyta > Magnoliopsida > Gentianales > Rubiaceae > Oldenlandia > Oldenlandia corymbosa. The sequence continues at coordinate 11,635,459 of OX459118.1, read as the reverse complement.
TAAGAGTAATTGTAATTGGGTATGAATTATAGTGCGTAGAGCATACCTTTGATGTGAGGGGTTGATCCCTATTTTAGAGCTAGGTTATGAAACCTTCTCTTGGTAAGAAAGTAATTAGAAACCGACCTAGAAGCTTATAGGGGCCGGTTGAACCGCTTGCCGAACTTGGACCGGCCTAGTCGCGGGCCGTATCAATTTGGACTCGTCAACTACTTAAATTAAATAGTTGATCAAATTAATTAAACATAAAATTGAATTTTTATACTCCCTCCATTTTAATTTGTAGGTCGTTTTAGGGTTGGAGAAATTTTTCAAAATGTAGGTCATTTTACAAATTCTAGGTAAATTAATAACTATTTTTTCAACTTTACTCTCAATAAATGATGCAAATCTATTTTCATTTAGTCTTGTTTATAGTTTCAATATAATTAATAAGGAATAACAGATATTTAACACATAAATTAATTGTTGGATGATTGTTTCCTTAATTTACGTGCAAAGTTTAAAGTGACTTACATTTTAAAATGAATAGAGTACTTATTAATGATTAGTCGTTAATTCTTCTGTCACGTAAAGTGAACTTATATTTAAAATGAGGTAATAATTGTTAACGGTAAGATCGAGGGAGTACACTTGCTTGTAACCTGTAACAGTATTTACTTCATATACATCATTATGTTCCAACAAAAAAAGAAAGAAAGAAAGAAACAAAACAAATGGCAAGAATTTGAGGTGGCAATTGTGGCCACTTGTACGAGAAGCAAGACCATAGGAAAGGATGGCAAACCGAAAAAAAGAACAAACCATAATTAACCGATTCTAGTCATAATAGAATCTCGAGAGAAAAGGCTTCCATTTTACACAACAGTAAAAGAAACAAACATCAGAATCCTCAAAGAAATGGAAAGAATAGCAGCAGCGTTATCCTCTTGCTTGATTCTTTTCCTATCAGCATTGGCATGGAGATGGGTTTGGTTAACACCAAAGAAACTCGAGAAACAGCTGAAGAAGCAAGCTCTCCGGGGAAATCCTTACAGATTGTTGTTTGGTGACTTGAAAGATATGTCAGCCTTGTTGAAAGAAGCCCACTCCAAACCAATTCAGCTTTCACATGATATCGTTCCCAGAGTCCTTCCTCATCACCTTCACACTATCAAAAAATATGGTACCAATATATGTGTTTAACAAATTTGTTTATTCTTAATTATCAAAAAAAAATGTTTATTCTTCTTCAATGATTCAATTCATCCTTAATTCATTTCCCCACAGGAATTCTATCGTTCCCAGATTCTAATTCCCGAACTAGCAATTATGTATCATGCCAATAATAGTTGTACCAAAAAAAAAAAAAAAGCTGGATCCTATTATATTAGTAGATAGTTTGTGAACATCTTGTAAGCTTGTCTGGTTCTTCATAATTGGAAAGGATGGCGTAGTATTTTACGCCTTCCGTCTCATAATTATCGTCCAGTTTGAGTTTTCATTTCTAGTTTAAATTGTACTAAAAATGAAATATCAAATTGAACAATAATTTTGGGAGAGAGGGAGTATTTTCTATTCCAGATGGCATATTAGTAGTTCTTTTGATTGAACTCAATTTAGGAGATCATGTCTATATGTAAACTTTGGTAATGACGATTTGCAGGTAAGAGAACATTTGCATGGGTCGGGCCGATTCCTATAGTTTTCATCATGGACCCTGGACTCATAAAAGAGGTTACACAAAAGAATGATCTCTTTCAAAAGTCTCGCTTTAATCCCCTGTCCAAATTGGTACTTCAAGGACTTGTGAGTTACGATGGAGACAAGTGGGGCTAAACACAGAAAAATAGTCAACCCAGCTTTCCATTTGGAGAAGTTAAAAGTTTGTTAATTTAGTCTGTTTTGCTAAAAATTAATCGTGTAAAGATGTCCACGTATTTTTCGAATTGCGACTAACATTACTCTTTCATCTTCGATTCTTCGTTCCAGTAAAAGTTGTTCGACTATTGTTTTTTTTTATCGATCAATGGTGTATTTATTAATTCCTTTTTCTTTTTTCTGTTTTTGTTCTTCTTGTTCTTTAGCTTATGCTTCCATCTTTTACTACGTGCGCCCGTGAGATGTTGAGCAGATGGGAGGAGATTGCTTCATCAAAAGTATCACCCGGTTTCGAGCTGGATGTTTGGCCATCCCTGAAGACTGTAAGTAGCGATGCGATTTCTCGAACTGCATTTGGTTAGTAGTTACCAACAAGGAAGGATGGTTTTTGAACTTATAAGCGAACAGATGGAATGTTGGGTTAAAGAGGCATTATCAGGGCATATTCCAGGATGGAGGTAAATGTTTTTATCTGCAGTAGTCTTGATTTCCAAATCCGCAATTAGTGTATTTAGTATTTACAGGGATGAGATTGAATTCGTCCTAAACTTTGTAGCATTATCTTAATCATTGCTGCTCAAAAAAACAACTGTCCTTCGGTTGGTTTTGCTGGATTTTACAATTTTCAGGTTTTTGCCGACTAAGACTAACAGAAGGATGAAGCAAATTGCAAAGGATGTTGTAGATAAGATTATGGAGATCATCAATCCAAGAATAGCGGCAGTACGAGCAGGGAGAGCCTATGACAGAGACTTGTTAGGCATGTTACTCGAATCGAATTTTAAAGAAATCGAAAACCAAGGGCACAACTCTGGCATGAGTATCGAAGAGGTCATTGAAGAATGCAAACTGTTTTATGTCGCAGGACAAGAAACCACCTCCGCGCTGCTTGTGTGGACAATGATTTTACTGAGTAGGCACGTTGATTGGCAAGAACGAGCTAGAGACGAGGTTTTGCAACAATTTGGCACTAAAGAACCAGATTTTGATGGACTAAATCACCTCAAAGTTGTAAGTAAATGTTACCACTCTCAAACACTTCAGATAGAGAACTAATGTACAGCTGTACACGTTATATGCATTAGCACTATTATCTTAAATCTTGTAGTACTCCCTCTGTCCCAAAATTTTTGTCCAATTTGAACTTTTCCTTTTACTTCAATTTGTACTAAAAATGAAATTCCAAACTGGACAATAATTTTGAGACGGTAGGAGTAACAGATTCTAACTTCAGTAACATGTTCTGGAAATTGAAGCTGTGGCTTCTAGTGCTAAAACATATATTCTGTTTTTCGTCTCAGTTGATGATGATACTGTGGGAGGTTAATTTTAAGGCTATACTCCCCTGCACCAGAGTTTTACTCGTACAACCGTGGAAGAAGTTAAGATAAGAGGCCTATCACTTCCTGCTGGAGTGCTGATTTCTTTACCAGCAATGCTGTTACATCATGATGCTGAGTTGCATATTAGTAAATGATGTCTACTTGATCGCTAACAATGACAAATTGGTGGCATCAGCTTACAACACTACTCTATATGTCAAAGTGCAACTCCCAAACACCGCAAGGCGTAAAGTAACTGTCCTGGTATCAATCTTTTCAGCTGTATTGAGGGTGGTCTGTATGATCGGTACTTGTGCGCAGTTAGTTGTACAAATAATGTAAGAGTTACAACTCATTTATATTCCAATGAGATACATACATGAGAAGTTACATGTCTTGAACTTTTACAACCCTTGAAGATCATATAATGTACTTTCCATTCTGGTTATATTGAAAACATTTTTTCCTATCATATCTTGCTTTATTCAGAAAACTTCATTATATCTTTGGTTTACATATAAATTTTCCTTCATTTAAACATATTACAGTTTCCTGAAAATCAACTGTGCGCCATACTGAGGCTGAAGGAGAGAAAGCACCAAACGAGGGGCATGAACATAAAGCGGAGAAATCTCAAATGAGAACCGCTGCAGAATCATAGCCAATGCCATCTTTGCTTCAATCATGGAGAAGTTTTGCCCGATGCAAATCCGAGGTCCCAAACTAAATGGAAAATATGAAGTTTGGCCCTTTGTCACCTTAGCAATGCCTTCACTGAACCTCTCAGGATTGAATTCTTTCGCATCATCCCCCCATATTTCGCAGTCATGATGCACCAATATCGGAAGTATGATTATCATTAGGTCAGTCGGGAGGCGCAGTTCTCCTAGATTAGTTTCTTCACTAGTCCTTCTGGAAATCATCGTCGCAGGTGAATATAACCTCAGAACCTCATAAAGAATCATCGTCACCTGTGAAAAACACGGTAAATGAAGTTCGAAGCAAAGGAATTCATGGTAGAAAAAGAAATTCAAGAAAAATATAAAGCTGATAAGTTGCTGTTTTGCATGGAAAAAGTAACTTCAAGTTCCAATAACCATTTTTTAGTTCGCTTGTATTCTTTAGTCCAAATTTTAACAATCTAAGGACTATATCAACCATCCCAGTTGAATTGTTGCAAAGTTCAAATGAGAAAACTACTTACGACTTTCAGCCGATTTAGATCTTCAAGATCAGGTTTTTTAGTGCCAACAACTCGCCGAACTTCTTCCCTAGCGCGATCCTGCCAGTCTGGATGTTTACTCAACAAAATTAGAGTCCACACGAGCAACATTGAAGTCGTTTCAGATCCTGCCAAATAGAACAGCTTGCACTCTTGAACAATCTCTTCAGAAGTCAATCCAGATTTGTTGATTCCATTTTCTTCAGTCTCCTTGAGATTCGAATCCAGCAAAATGCCTAGCAAGTCATCGCCAGCAGCTTTGCCTTCTTGCATTTCCTTCAGTCTTTTATCTATGATGTTAAGTACTAATGTCTGCGCTTCCTCTGCAATTTTGTTCATTCTTCTTTTTGTTTTGGTTGGCAAAGAACTACATGGATCATCAATCATCAATTCATCATGTCAAAGTGATACAACTCAAAACTCTTTTCAGTGAACTGTTTTCTGGCCTAAAATAGTTAATGTAGCCATGACAATGATAATCATATTACCTCAATCCGGGAACATAAACTGACTGGATAGCTTGCTCAAAAAGATCACACTGTTCCTTTTGAAGTTCAAATATCTTCCTTCCTTCTTCATAGTTGCTACCGAATGCTGTTCTTGAAATGACATCGCCGGTCAAAGCCCTAAGATCATGCCACACATCCAATTCAAATGGTCCATCGGCCGGCGCAATCTCTTCCCATTTGTTGAGCATCTCAAAACAGCTCAAGTAGAACGCTGGCACCATATGCTATATCAACAGCAAAAGTAAAACATAGACAATGACGATTCAACTTCAATATGCAAGAGTTACGACCCCTTGCTAGCTAAAATGGATGAGATAGTGTTGTTGACATCACCTTCAATTTTTCGAGATGGAAAGCAGGATTGACAATTCTTCTGTGTTTGTGCCATTTATGTGTATCATAGGTGCCAACTCCTTCTGCTACCAGCTTGGCGAGGGGATGATTCCGGGGTTTCTGATAGACATAGTTTTTGGTCAAGACCTCTTTTATAAGTTCTGGTTCAGCGAGAAGCAATGCGGGAGTTGGTCCCATCCATGTTATTGAAATTTTACCTGAATATTATCACCATCTTATGATACACAGCTAGAGACAATTCAATAAATTAAACAGATTGATCATACAAAGTCCGCAAAACCAAAAATTTAGTGTACCGCCCAGTATATGGGGTCCGCTATATGAAACACAAATTTTTATGTGAACAGCCCATATTTGAAACATATTCATTAAGATCCTTTATATCTTAGCTTCAAATTTTTCCATTTAACGCAACCCTAAAACTCTATAATTAACACTGCAACAAAAAACATGAAAGCTTTTAATTAACATGCCACAAAAGTTCATGTAAAAGGCAAAAAAAAAAAAAAAAAAAAAAGCAATTGGCCGCGGCTACTTGTAAGTGATAATAAAGCATACCGAATTGTTTGATGATCTTATCGAAGAAGGGCAAGATTCTAGGAGGAATATCATTGGTGAAAGGATCAATTGACTTAGATTCAGCGAGTTTAAGACTGCTGGTCATTTCCTTCATTTCTCCAACCAAGAACTTGTAAGGGTTTCCACCAATACCTTGCTGCCTGAGCAACTTCTCCACTTTCTTGGGTTTGAACCAAGCCCAGTTCAAGGTCTTCCATGCCACTGTAACCAGAAAGATACTAAAGCACACAACCGCAATGAAGCTGTACCAGGTTCCCATTGATACTAAAAACCACGGTGACTGTTTGAAACGTTATAGGATATTTCATGATATATATGATATATATATATATATATAGAGGTGTGTGATTGACTGTAAGGGATGATTCAAACCGTAGATTTTTGTATGAACAAATAGAAAAGAATAAAAAAATCAATTGAAAACGAAACTGCTTCATGGTTTCGTGATTCGTCCTCCACTCGCTTAGTCAAAAGCTGATCTCCAAAGTCTTCTCACATTTATCTGTGGAACTTAACAGAGATGTGACCAATGTCATATCACGAAAGCTCTCTTTAGTCTTCGGTTGATTTCTTTTCTTTTGGGGGGGCTAACTTTTTTTTTAAAAAAAAAAAATTCTACCCCAGTGCATCCTACTAATTTCCTTATAACCCCTGATAAGAATCGAACTCTGATTTATCACCAGGAAAGACAACAATGTAACCTAATCACTAATCTCTGTCATTCAATTCCCGCGGGGCTAACTTGTAAATAAGTAGAATGTTGGCATTATTATATGACTCAAGTAATTTATAGAAAATTTTATATTTGAAGACCATAAATTTTAAACAAATGTTAAGCTAGGTGATTTTTTTTTTTCCTGATACAATAAAGGAGGCAAAAATTAAAAAATTAAATTAATGTAGTTCGTGGATAATGAAGTACAAAAAAAGACTAAATTAATACAGAAACCTAAATTTTTAATATGAATTTTAATCTAAATATACTAAAATGTCAAATTATCATTGGACTAAACATGAAACTTCGTATTTCCAAGCCATTATCATGTTTTTTGTAGCAAAAAGAGGTTTGAAAAAAAAAACAATCTTCTTTGAATTAATACAGAAAACAGAATTATGATTGTATAAATAGTATGGGCAATAAAACAGTTACATTTAAAAAGAATATTCAAGCCATAACTTTACTTGGAACCTCTTCCAAGCATGAATAGTAGGACACATGTCGTGCCGTATTCAAACTTGGTTTGACAACAATTGACAATGGACAAGCTCAGTTTCCATATCATCATTGATCACACTTGTCTTTTAGACATCCATTTATATTTTTACAAGTTTGGAGTATTATACTATGCAAATCATCATATCTTAAATATTTAAGAGAGCCGAAATCAAGGAGCTCCACTTATAGTCTTGTGAATTGCAAGGATTACATGGCAATCCTATATAGTCATACAACATCATTTATTTTCAGGGCCTAAATTGTCAACTTTTCCAACCTACAGTTTTCGCACCATCAACTGAGCTCCAAGCTGAGGTTGAAGAGTGATCACTGGGAATGGAGCATGGGCGTAAGATGGCGAAAGCTCAAAAGAGAAGTTCTGTAACATCATGGCTATCGCCATTTTAGCTTCCGACATGGCGAAATTCTGTCCAATGCAGATACGAGGTCCCCAACCGAACGGGAAATATGTCAGGTGCCCTTTTGTGGCCTTCAAAATCCCTTCACTAAATCTCTCTGGATTGAACTCATTCGCATCATCGCCCCAAACTTTCGGGTCGTGATGCAGAAGAATATCAGGCAAAAAGATTTGAACTCCACCGGGCAAAGTTAGTTTCCCTAGTTTAGTTTCTTCCTTAGTCATTCGAGCAAGCAGCGTTGCTGCTGGATATAGCCTCAGGACCTCATGAATGATCATAGTAATCTGCGGAAAAAATCACAAAACAAAAATACCCACAAAAAATGAGTTTTCTTTCAAGATTCTCTCAACCATTTTCCATCATTCTGCAGGGAAATACTTACCACTTTCAGGTGATTCAAGTCGTCGATTTGCGGCTTCTTGTCACCAATTACCTGTCGAACTTCATCTCTAGCGCGATCCTGCCAATCCAAATGCTTACTCAGTAGTATCAATGTCCAAACAAGCAAAACAGAAGTTGTTTCCTGTCCTGCAAAATAGAACAATTTGCATTCCTCAATGACTTCTTTCAAGCTCATCCCGAATTTCTTGTCCCCTCCTTGTTCAATCTCCTTGGAATTAGATATCAACAATATATCCAGTAAATCTGTCTTCTGGGATTCTCCAGCTTTAATCAATTTCACCCGATTGTTTATTATCCCCATCACCAATGAATCCACCTCCTTTGCAATTTCCTTTATTCTTCTGTTCCTCTTAGTTGGTATAAATCTGTACAAAATAGAGCCTAAAATTAGCCTGTGTCACACTGACAGTTAAATAAGTAATAATACTATACTCTGGCAATCTTTTTTACCTCCATCCAGGAATGTAAATTGATCGTGCAATTTGCAATATAAGTATAGCTTGTTCTTTTTGGAGCTCAAAAATCTTTCTTCCTTCTTCATAATTGCTACCAAATGCGGTTCTTGAAATCGCGTCGCTCGTTAAAGCTTGAAGATCAGGGTACACATCCAGTTCACGAGAACCATCACCTGGAATCATTTTCTCCCATTTACTCAACATGTCACAACAGCTCGCATAAAATGCTGGACCCATCAGCTACAATTCCACCAAAAAAATAAAAAGACACCATTTTCAGCATCAGTTAATCTAACAATTTTTTCCCCCCAATCTAGAGTGATGAAATTATTCAAACAGAAAAAAACAGAAATGAAAGTACCTTGACTCTCTCTAGTTGAAAAGCAGGGTTAATCAGCTTCCTATGTTTTGCCCATTTATCGGTTTCGTAACTAGCGAGTCCTTCAGCTAGGAGCTTAGTTAATGGATTACTAGGAGGCTTCTGGAAAAGATAACTTTTGTTCAGGACTTCCTTCACAAGATCTGGCTCCATAAGAAGTAATGATGGTCTTGGTCCAGTCCATATGTAGCTATTTTCACCTACAACTCCAATTCATTCGGTTCCAATCATAATTCAACTAAAACCCGGCAACCGGTTTGCCGGAAACCCTTTTCAGGGGATCATCTCCGGCTAAATTATTCCATTATTGAGGCAGAAATGCAAAAACTAGTTAAAAAAAAAAAACAGGGGAAATGGAAAACCGCATACCATTCTCGTTGATGGCTTTATGGATGAAGGGCATGACTCTGGGAATGATGTCATCGGTAAAATTGATCGGTTTTTTCTTTGCTTCTGCATCCATCTTGAGAATCTCCTTGATGTCTCCGAACAAAAACTTGTAAGGAGTTCCCTTCAAGCCCTGTTTCTTGAGTTGTTTCTCCAGTTTCTTCGGCTTGAACCAAACCCAGTTCAAGATTCTCCATCCAAAACTCACCAGAACAATGGCAGGCAAAATAGCAAACAGATTATAGAGGAATTCCATTTTTGTTAAGTCTGGAAGTGAACTTTCAAGCATTACTGTGAACTGTGAAGTGTGAAGGGCTTCTAGTGTGTTTTTGTGGTGGAAACAAAGGAGATGGGTTGTTTTATAGGTGAAGATTACAAGGTTTGGACCACAAAATTCCACGAGGTGTAGCCCTTTTTCTTCCATTGATGAGATTGTCTATATCATTTGTCTTGTTCTTTTCTGCTTTCTAGTTTCTAGATTTTCTTGCAGGTTACGGGTTGCATTCAACTTCCACGTTCGTTAAATTTTCTGCTCATCCCGTGAAGGAGTCCTGAAGCCAATTTTGTTTTACATTATTTGGTTTCCTTAAACGTTATGTGGCTTAACCAAGACTAGTTGTAAAACAACATTGTAGATGGTGACTGCAAATGAAAATTTAAATTGGACAATAATTTCGGAATTAAGAGAGTAAATCTTTACAATTTACGCATGTGAAATGCGAGCCTCTAAAAAGATAGGTGAAATTAACATTGATTAATCATCATTTTATTTCTTTCTTTAAAAACAAAAATGAATTGGCACCATATCTTACCATTTGATTATAAAGTTTGATTGTATTACAAATGTTGTGAAAACTAGACATTTGCGTTGATTATTGAAAGATTCCAAAAAGGCCAAAAGGGTATAATTAGAGGAAAGCAACTTCCTTAAGTTCATAAATCAGCGCTTACGTGATCAAATGATATGCTAAAACAATAACTAGTGGTTAGAGAAATCCCTTGGATTTTCAGTAATCATGAAATTCAGTAACATTATCTTGATGTTCATATATGCGGGCGGCATGTTCGATCCCAACAAGGACAAAGAAGAGTCATTTTCTTGCTTTCCGTTTTGTTTATCTAATTTGTAAAACAATGACAATGTGCTTGCTTGTCTCTGGTTACTTTGATTTAAATTCTTCCTTTACTTGAGGATTATATACTTTTATTTAGCTGAAAATCGATGTGAGATCAATGTTTCAAAAATATACACGCTTTTTTTGGAACATTTATCGCCAAATCTGCTAAGTAATCTTGTCTTCTGTAAGTTCATAATTAAGAGGTTCTTGAGTGTGAGAAGATGACTATTCCTTTTACTTTTGCGACTCACTCTCCTGCATATTCTATAAGTCATACAAATCAAAACGTTATTAGTTTCTTTTTTTTTTTTGGGCCCTTTGCCTGCACAAAATGCGCTTTTTATTTCAAAATTAATGTTCTTTTTTAAAAGCCAAAATCAATGTTTGATTTATGCTAACAATAACAATTGAAATCGGATAATTAGTTCGGGATGAAAGAAGTAAGAGATAAAAGTAAAACCTATGATAACGAGTGAAAACAGCTCGCTTTTGGAATTTTCCAACCTTGTCTTACAATCTGTTTAAGGAACTTGGCACGTGGTTCCGAGATGGTGCATTCATCATGTTATTACTTAGTCGCAATTTCGTCTCTGCTTCAGGAAAGGAAACAATTAAGGTTGTTTAAACAAATCAACCTTCAGGTGGGTTGCAAAGTTTTTCTTGCAAAGTACTTGCATTTTCTTTGTAGATGTATTTTCTGATGGATGTCCTATATGCAAAGTTTGAAGTGTTGGTACTTTCTTTATGGAAAATGAATGAGCAATTAGGAAAAAGAATAAATAGCTAACCATTTATCTATAGACGTTAACTCAAATTGCTAGATGCATGTTTTTTTTTTGTATGGTTGCAGCCTAGGCAGTTTTGTATGGAGAAGCCAAATGTGAGAAAACCAATGAGTAATTGTTCATGAGCATATCTGTTGTTTTGGAACCCCTTCTCATGTGATGCATGTGCCTTATCATTTGAGAAGCTAGAACCAAGAATCTCATTACAAAAAGAATTAAAAATTAAAGCAGAATACAAATAAACCAATCTTATGAGCATATTGTGATTTCATTTTGTGTTTGCCTTTGTATACATTTGTTGGGAATCATGCACATTTGAAAATATATACACATTTGTTGCGGCAGTTGTCTTGCAGGACTTGGTAATGTGGTAAATGTTAAGCAGCACTATGACAGCCAATGGTTTCCAAATCTGAAATGGCTCTCCCTATTGTCGTTGTTCCTGGTTCTGAGTTCAGCAAAAAGAATGGTGTGATTTGGGCATCATATCCAGACCATGTTGAGCTTCTATACAAAGTATTCCACCATTGGAATAGCTCTGATTCACAATGTGAATAGCTGTCAATTTTACAAGAATTCTCCATTTGATCATCTGGTTTAGCGGATTCTTTGTTGTTAGATAATTGAATCGTGTTTCTTGATCTTTTAAGAGTATTGCAGTTTAACAATTTGTTTGGCATGTCATGTGTGGGCATGTCAGTAATAGCGGGGTTACAAGCTCCTCTCACTGATTCAGGGGCACCCATTTCAGGTATACAACTCATTTTTATCAACAGATGGCTCATGATAGTGGTCTGCCGTTAATTGACTTTCTAATAGGAAAGATATGAGGGGTCTGTTACAGGAAAAGATTCACAAGCAATTGCAATGCAGATCAATGTTTCTTTTTTAAACTTTTTCTCTGGGCGTTCTCAAATCTGATGTTGATTTTTGCTCCGTATTATTTATATTCAAAAAAGATATATTACATTGTATCAAAAAAGATATATCACATTGCACAAACCGTTATTAGTACATTCTTCTCTTTTTTCAGGATGAGTATTCATGAATCAATAGAACATCAAAGTATTAGTATATTAAAGGCTGGATTGTTACATAGGTTCAGGCCTGTTTTTTGTTAGTTTTTGTTCCGGTTGAATGTAGTTCTCCATTTTTATGCTTTCTGTATTTATCAATTTTATAACGAAGTTTTTGAGCGCCACCTTAGTATATCCGAATGCATCTTATAGCATAGAAAGAGTTGGCGGCCTTGGAATAGCTGATGAGATCCAAACAGGTTTTTGAGGCTCATGGTGTTGAACGAGATCTTCGAGATCACTTGAGCGAAGGCGTCTTTCCTTTATCAGAAATTTATCTTCGCATGTTCTTTCTTTCTTTTATTTCTGCAAAAAAGAAAAAAAAAAGACGAAACAGGGATTGTTTTGTTGAATTTTCATTTATTAAGTGTGAAGTACAATTATATACACTTTGTCTTTCACGTTTGAAATAATCTTATTTTATCCCACGTATACACATACTTATATCAATGCATGAAAATTATAAATATAAATTTTAAGAGATCGCCCGGGCATCTGCCCGGGCCAAGCATCTAGTTCTATAAGTCATACAAATCAAAACGTTATTAGTTTCTTTTTTTTTTTTGGGCCCTTTGCCTGCACAAAATGCGCTTTTTATTTCAAAATTAATGTTCTTTTTTAAAAGCCAAAATCAATGTTTGATTTATGCTAACAATAACAATTGAAATCGGATAATTAGTTCGGGATGAAAGAAGTAAGAGATAAAAGTAAAACCTATGATAACGAGTGAAAACAGCTCGCTTTTGGAATTTTCCAACCTTGTCTTACAATCTGTTTAAGGAACTTGGCACGTGGTTCCGAGATGGTGCATTCATCATGTTATTACTTAGTCGCAATTTCGTCTCTGCTACAGGAAAGGAAACAATAGTGAAATCATCGCCTAGAAGTTTAGAAAAATCAGCTAGATTGAACATTAAGCGCTAAACGCTGAAGTGTAAAACCTGATTTTATTTTGTTCTATAAAACATCCAAAATTTGATGTCTCAATTGATCCGAAGAAAGAATATGACCACCGAGATTTGAATTTTAAATCGAATACTCTAAATTTCATTAAATTTTGAAAAGGAGAAAGGTAAAATTATGAATGAATTTTTTCATTATTAATAGGTCATGCTAAACACTACATATCATCAAAAAAAAAAAAAAATTGAATTACATATTTTTCTTATAAATAATTTGAGTAAAAATTATAGTCAATGTATTACTAAAAAATTATGAATAAAACCATACATTTACTAAAATTTTATTGCATTGGTCCCACAATATTTGTTCAATTTGAATTTTTTACTTTTAATATAATTTGAACTAAAAATAAAAATTTAAAATGGACAATTATTTTGAGACGGAGAGAGTATATTACACTACCAGATGATGTTACTACAGAGAAACACATGGAAATCGTAACATCATCATTTATTATCAAAATACCAAATTCAATGTATACTACTCTACCAGATGATGTTACTACATAGAAATACATGGAAATCGTAACATCATCATTTATTTTCATAGCCTAATTGTCGAGATTTGATTCAAACTACAGTTTTCGCAACATTAACTGAGCTCCAAACTGGGGTTGAATAGTGATCACTGGGAATGGAGCATGAGCGTAAGATGGAGAAAGCTCAAAAGCAAAGTTCTTTAGCATCATGACAAGCGCCATTTTTGCTTCCGACAACGCGAAATTTTGTCCAATGCAGATACGAGGTCCCCAACCAAATGGAAAATATGTCAGCTGCCCCTTGGTTGCCTTCAAAATGCCTTCACTAAATCTATCCGGATTGAATTCTTCCACATCATCACCCCAAATTTTTGGGTCGTGATGCATAAGAATTGCAAGCAGAAAGATTTGCACTCCGCCAGGTAATGTAACTTTTCCCAATTTCGTTTCTTCCTTAGTTATTCGAGAAAGCATGGTTCCTGCTGGATATAGCCTTAAAACCTCGTGAATTATCATAGTAATCTGTGGAAAAAAAAAACCCACAATAGGTGTGCCTGTCAAGATCCTCATCCAAACCGATTAAAAACATTTTTAACATTCTGTTAGAAAAAAACATACCACTTTTAGGCGATTCAAGTCGTCGATTTCTGGCTTCTTATCTCCAATAACCTGTCGGATTTCATTTCTAGCACGATCCTGCCAATCCGAATGCTTACTCAGTAGTATCAATGTCCAAACAAGCAAGACAGAAGTTGTCTCCTGTCCTGCGAAATAGAATAATTTGCATTCCTCAATAACTTCTTTCAAGCTCATCCCGAATTTATTGTCTCCATGCTGCTCAATCTCTTTGGAGTTAGATTGCAACAATATGTGAAGTAGGTCTGAACTCTGGGATTTTCCTGCTTTGATCAATTTCAGTTTGCTGTTTATAATTTCCATCACTAATGAATCCAACTGCTTTGAAATTTCCTTCATTCTTTTATTCTTTTTGGTTGGTACAAATCTGCGTCATATGGAACAGAGCATCAGCTATTGTGCCACACATAACTTCCAAATAGATTAGGGATACTCTTAATTGATTACCTCCATCCTGGAATGTAGACTGATCTGACAACTTCCATTACAAGTTCAGCCTGTTCTTTTAGGAGTTCGAAAATTCTTCTTCCTTCTTCATAATTGCTACCAAATGCGGTTCTTGAAATGGTGTCACCCGTTAAAGTCTGAAGTTCAGGCCATACATCCAATTCAAAAGAGCCCTCTGCTGGAATAATTTTTTTCCATTTACTCAACATATCGCAACAGCTCGCATAAAATGCTGGACCCATCAGCTTCAATTCCAAAGAAAAAAAAAAAAAGGCCCTTTAGCATTAGTTAATTAACAGTTTCCCCCATTGGAAACTGCCGAGATTATTCAAACAGAATAAGAAGGTAAAAAGAAACAGAGATGTAAGTACCTTGACTCTCTCTAATTGAAAAGCAGGATTGATAAGCTTCCTATGTTTTGCCCATTTATCGGTTTCGTAACTAACGAGTCCTTCGGCTAGGAGTTTAGTTAATGGATTACTAGGAGGCTTCTGAAATAGGAAACTTTTGTTCAGGACTTCCTTTACAAGATCTGGCTCCATAAGTAGCAAAGTTGGTCTTGGTCCGGTCCAAATGTAGCAATTTTCACCTGCAAATTGATTCGACCCCATCATAAGTGAATCTATATTTTGGTAAATTGATTTGTCGGAACTCTTTTCACTATATTCTCCGATTAAATCAGCCCAATGAAACAGGAGTGCAAGAAGTCGCAAGACGTACTAGTAAAAACAGAGGGAAAAAAGAGAAAAAACGCATACCATATTGGTTGATGATTTTATGGATGAAGGGCATGACTCTGGGGACAATATCATTGGAAAAATTCATGGGTTTTCCCTTTGCTTCTGCATCCATCCTGAGCATTTCCTTCACGTCACCAAACAAAAACTTGTAACCAGTTCCTCGCAAGCCCTGTTTCTTGAGACATTTCTCTAGCTTCTTGGGCTTAAACCAAACCCAGTTCAAGATTTTCCATCCCAAAATCATAAGAACGATAGCAGGCAAGATAACAAGCAGAGAATAGACGAGTTTCATTTTCGCTACGCTCGGAAGTGAGATTTCTCTTTGTTTGCTGTTTCGGTTTGATTAGTGTTGTAGACTTGTAGTATAAGTGTACTCTTTTTAAGTCTTTTGTGCTGAACACCAAGGACCCTGGTTTTCATTTTTTATAGTAGCAAGGTTTCAAAGTATGGGCCCCTTTTCTTCCACTGATGGTTGACCATTTGACTATTAATATTACAACTTTCTTTTTCTTTTTCTTTTTTTTTTCCTAGCATTTCTTGCTGGTTACGGATTTCCTTCATCTTCCAGATTCGTGTAAATTTCGGCTATCTGAGAGAGAATGGTCTTCATGCACATGCCACAAATGATTTTTTTTTTTTTGTTCAAACAATAAAATAATTATAAGATGGTATTCGAAATTAATACTTTACTGATTAGTTCGTGTTAAATATGTATATTCTTTTATATATATGTTGGTGCATGATTATATTCAGTAGTATTAGACTTCGAACAATTGTTATAGTTCAACTAACTTCCTGGACAAATTGAATCCCAACATACTATACTACCAATTTGCCATTTTTAGGAAGAAACTTCCATTAGTTTAAAAAACAGATCCTACTAATTAAACATCAATAAAATCCTTGAAATTTTTTTTCACTGTGTTTACCGGTAACAGCAGTACTATTAATTTATCCACCGAGTAAAAGCCGTTAGTTAAACTTTAAAGGATTTAGTATTTTGGATTGCAATCTTGGGAGCTACTCAATCTTGGGTCACAAGCGGTTCGATCTTTAATCTCTACGGCTGGCCCTTCGGCGCCTTCGGGGGATCTTCTGGATACCCTGCTCCGTAACATTATCTTGACGGTCGTATTTGGAGAGTTTGGATCCCAACAAGATTGGTAAAGATTGATCAACTCCTTGCTTCTTATTCGTTTATTTACTTCTTTTCATTTTGAGACTGCTTCGTATTTAATTATAATAGTAATTTGTATCATAACATGTGTTACCCATACATGGCTATAGTTCTAGTTCCATGGATTAATTCTTTATCCTTAACTTTTTAATATAGAAATTACAAGATAATCTACTATCAAATTCAGATTAATTCGATATCCTATATAAATATTATAATCATTATATGATTTGCATCATAATAATGTACGTACTAATCATGGCCATTTATTTTTGTTAATGGTGTGCTATAATATCATAGTCACGGGTTTGGAACTGGCCATTCCATATCCAGAGGATAGGTAAACTAACTGGAACCAAGTATATACTAATAATTCCATCATAAAATAGGAGTAACACTATCATAAATAAGATACAATTATAACTAATTCGTATTTGAGGCCAGAGAAGTACTTTTAGTTGATCATGTTTGATAAAAATTAGTACTTAATTTTGAATACTTAATATTGAATTAGAAATACTAAATTCATGAAGCAGTTACAGAATAAACAATAAATTAACTTTTAATAGTTATATTTTGTACTACAGTTTCAGTACCACTTAATTGATTAATATTTCTATTTTTTATTATCAAACATACTGAAATAAAAAAGTACTTAATAAATAATTTTAAGTATTAAGTGGTGTTATCAACAAGCCCTAAGTTTAATGTAGTTCTAATTTGGTTCCAGGTCCAATTGAGTTTCTTATGACCCTAGTTTTAGTTTAAAGTTTTCACTTGATTTAATTATTATTTATTTATGCTTGCAGATTAAGTTGTTCATTGTTGGGTTAAATTCCTTTTTTACTGCAAAAATTTAGTTAGAGGAATAAATTTTTAAGTTAGGATTGAGATTTATCTAGATTAGTTTGGTAGAGTTAGTTTTAGAGATTTTTTAGTATTTGAACGTAAGTTTCAGAAATATTTTAGAGATTGGAGAGTAATTTTCTTTTTTTGGTTATTGTAAAAATTGTCTATATATTAGACTTCTCACAAAATAAAAAACAATCATCTCCTAATAAAAATTTTACGTTTAAAAAATCTCTAATTTTTTTTATCTCTTTCCCAACATTCATTTGTATTGGTTAATGCACTAGTACTAGTCATGAGTACAGTGAACGTGCATGGCTTTTACTGACATATCTCGTCTATGAACCCTAATCAATTTATGTAGTACGTTATCAGTAAGGAGCTTACATGTGGAAAAGATGAATATTCGTTTTACTTGTTCTCCACTCACCTCAACTTTGGAATAAGAAAAGTCAACGTTGGCTGCTCTGTTTTTTTTTTTTTTTACACACAATTACAAGCACCTAGCCTATTATATGTGGGTAGAATCTATGAAAAAAAAGATAGTACTATCAAGGTGAGACTCCACGAGCGCACGCCTCGAACTGGTACTTTGAAAGCCTCCTGGGGATACAAGCTGAAAACTTGTACAAAAGATACCTATATAATTGAAGATACCTATAAACTTGTGTACACATTTTTTTTTTTTTTGAATGATACATAGCATATTAATTGAAGATACCTATATTACTACACTGCATCCTATAACATGGTAAATTATGCATTTTAAAATTTTTTTGTTTATTAATTTTGATCAGTTCACAAGACTAGAACAAAGAAATTAATGAGAGTAATAAAGAGATAATTTCCGGAGCTTCAATAGGGATATTAAAGGCGATACGATATCACCCGTTAAGATTTCACAATCTATGTGGACTTTTGATTCGAGTGATGCCCATGTTAAAAATCCCTTGTCATGCTAATAGGCCCGTCATTGCTTCCATTTGACAGAGCTTGTTCGTGAGTAACTTGTTAGCGGCTCGATTTGATTATACCCCTATTTTCCATCTAAGATTTACTTAAAATGATTTCTCGTATTATGGTACAAATTATTATAGTGAATAGATATTTATTCACTTATTATAGTCAAAATTCTAGCAATAAAAACTAAACACTAACCTTTTCATTAAGAATTAGTATAATCACTTTCCAAAGTAACTTGATAATTTGGGTGTCCATTCAAAGCAAGAATAGTTAAAAGAAATTAGCAAAATTCTGTTGGAATGAGGTGAAAGGGGAGAAAAAAAATCTGCTTTACATGAGGTGAAAAAATTGAATACGCCATTGTGTGTGTGTGTGTGTGTGTTTTTTTTTTAAAAAAAAAATTTGGAATCCGCTTTATTATGCGACAAGTTGTGTAAAATTGAAGCATATGGTGAGCAACTTTGAAAAATAGTTTACAAATTCATTGTTGAACTGAATCCAGAAATCATGAAAGGTTTGTATTGGATATACTTTCTCATGTTGTAAAAAATTAATGTTTAGATATAATGATCCAAAGTAAAGGTAACTAATAACTTATTTAGTGATAATATTTATAAATTTTCTATTAGAGACTTTAATATTATAACATTCCAATAGTCTATATATATATATTATGTGATTAATTGTAAAATTTAAGAAGAAAAATAAAATGGAGCAATTTTTGGATGAAAACTAAGAAAGTAGAAGGAAGGGAGAAAGATTCATTCGGTGCAAATTTTCTCTTCTGAAACTCACATATATATAGGAAAAATTTTGAGACAAATAGTCTCTATTTTCCTGAATCTATTGTTTATAGGTTTTTGACTTTTTTGCTCATTCACCTGTCTACAACACTTCCCCTTGAATGACCAAATAAATTAGGCCTACAATACTGCCTCGTTAAAAACCTTGCTAAAATAAAAACCTAGTGAGAAAAAAAATTTTAGCGAAAGGAAAAGTGCAGTGCGTAATTATCTCCCCCTGATGATAACATCGGTAATTCTTCACATGCTGTGTAAATGACGCATTCCGATGTTATGAATATGTTTTCTGAAAAGTGCTGTAGGAAGTGACTTTGTAAAAAGATCAGCTGAATTCTCACTGGAAGTAACATATTGAATATCAATATCATTATTCTTCATGAGCTCTTTGGTATATGAAAAGAATTTTGGAGGTATATGCTTGGTCCGATCATTCTTGATATATCCTTCATCCAATTGGTGAATACAAGCTGCGTTATCTTCATATAGAATGGTTGGATTTTTCTTGACTGGAAGACCACATGATGTCTTGATGTGTTGTGTCATTGTCCTGAGCCATACACTTTTTCTACTTGCTTCATGTAATGCAATAATTTCTGTATGATTTGAAGAAGTAGATACTGTTGTTTGTTTCCGAGAATGCCAAGAAATTGCAACTCCTCCATATGTGAATACATAACCAGTCTGAGATTTTTCATGATGAGGATCAGATAAGTAACCTGTATCTGCATAGCCAATTAATTCTTGTTTTGAATTGTTAGAGTAAAACAAACCCAAATCAATACCTTCTTGAAGATAATGAAATATATGCTTGATTCCATTCCAATGTCTTTTGGTAGGAGATGAGTTGTGTCTTGCTAATAAATTGACTGCAAAAGAAATATCAGGTCTAGTACAGTTAGCAAGATACATAAGAGCTCTATTTGCACTCAAATATGATACTTCAGGACTAAGCATTTCTTCATCATCTTTAGCCGGACGAAATGGATCATTTTCATCATTTAGTATTCTGACAACCATTAGAGTACTTAAAGGATTTGCTTTATCTATGTTAAAGCGTTTTTAGATTTTTTCTGTATAATTTGATTGATGCACATTTTCCATTATGCATTTGTTCAATTTGAAACTAAGACAATATTTATTTTTTCCAAGATCTTTCATTTCAAATTTCTTCTTTAAGTACGTAACAACTTCATCAATTTTTCTATGTGCTCCAATGATGTTCAAATCGTCAACATTGACAGCTATGATAACAAATCCAGATGTTGTTTTCTTAATAAAAACGCATGGACAAATAACATTATTGATATACCCCTTATTTGTCAAATAATCACTTAAACAATTATACCACATGCGCCCGGACTGCTTTAACCCATATAATGATCTTTGTAGTTTAATTGAATACATTTCTTTGGGTTTTGTACTTGAAGCTTTAGGCATCTTAAATCCTTTAGGGATTTTCATATAAATATCACTGTCAAGTGATCCATACAAATAAGCAGTCACAACATTCATAAGACGCATTTCTAATTTTCCAGAAACTGCTAAATTGATTAAGAATTTGAACGTAATTACATCCATAACAGGAGAATACGTTTCATCGTAGTCTATACTAGGTTTTTGTGAAAAACCTTCAGATATGAGTCTAGCCTTGTATCTAATGATTTTATTATTCTCATCGTTTTCGTACAAAAACCCATTTGTATCCTACAGGAATTACATTTTCAGGAGTGAGGATGATAGGTCCAAAAACATTTCAATTCAGCTTGCATAGCATCTTTCCATTTTAACCAGTTATGTCTATTTGACATTCTTTAACTAATTTTGGTTCAGGACCATCTTTTTTATCCATAATTTCATATGCTACATCATATAAAAAAATCTCATAATTATACTAAATTTTATCTCTATTCAACAGTATCTTTGTACTGTTATAATTGATTGAGATTTCTTCATTCATCTCTGTTTTCTCTTCTTGGAGAATTTCTTTGCTCTGTGTTTCTTCAAGAACAATTTCTTTTATAGTGGCTTTATTTTCTGTTCCCTTTTTAGTTCGGGGATTTTTATCCTTTGAACCAATTGGTCTTCCACATTGCAAACGAGGTTTAGATTCTTGAGAGACTTTATCTTCAGATTTTATTTCTGAGATTTCAGTACGAGCAGGAGCATTAACTGCTAGTATATGTGACTTAGTCACTCTTTTTGTATCAATAAATATAGCTAGTAATTGATTTGCAAGAATTGCTTGCAAATGTACAATCTTTTGTACTTTTCTTCGCATTGTTTTGTGCGAGGATCAAGATATAACAATGATGGTTCGTTCCATGCAATGATCTTAAATACTTCTCTTCTTTCTCCCCCTAATATTAGGAAAATAATTTCATTAAATTGACAGTCAGCAAAACGTGCTATGAAAACATCGCCAGTTAAAGACTTAAGATATTTAATAATGGAGGGTGATTCAAACCCAACATATATTCCCAATTTTCTTTAAGGACCCATTTTTGTACGCTGTGGTGGTACAATGGGTACATATACATCACAACCATACTCGTAATCCAGGTCTCATGTTCACCAGCTCGCACAATTTTACAAACCCCAATACGGTGGTTATCAGGTTTAGGGTAAATCGAGCAAGGGGGATTTTATAGTGCTGCACGATTGCTCCAAACAGAGGGAAAGGGGGGAATCTAAGCTCTAGGAACATAAACCGGTCATACACCGTGATTTTTTCCTCTGGTGACGGATTCGCCCTTTCAGTACCTAAAGCAGCTTGACATTCTAGATCTAAAGGGATGTTATATTTTTTTAGCTACGGACTTAGCATTCTGGTATGAATCTATTGTAGATACGAAATCAGCAACAGTTTTTTATTCGGCTATATCTACCAGAGTATATGCTAAAACCGCAAGATTCAGACAAAAGAAAGGCAGAAACTTAACAACAAAAAGACTACAAACTTACTTCTATCAGATTCTGGGGTTGACCTTTCGAATTGTAGCCTCCCAGGAAGATGGTAGTCCTCGACAGCGATGGGCGGTAACACTTCCGGCAACGACAACAGGGCCACTGAAATGCCGGATGATATAGAAACTCTCAACACTTTGCAGGGTGACTTTTCTTGGAATAAAATGAGAGGATGGATTTGGTGTTTTTCTGAGAAAATATATGCCAAAGAAGGAAGAGGCGTTAGTTCTCCCACGATGTGACAGTTTCGCCTATTTCCAAGGCGAGGTAATTATGACAGGCCGACATTTGGGGGGACGCACCCACTAATGGGGCAAAATTTCAGTTTAGGGGAGATTCTGAAACGGGTTACCTACTCGGTTTGGATCCTGACCAGCGACTAAAACCTATCAGGCTTGCCTTGGATGCGTTGGGCCATAGCTTGTCCAATCACTTTTGGCCAGGTCCAGGTTAGTATTGTTTTTGTGTCAAGTCTTGTTTATATCATACAATTAATTCTTGTGAGGGGCACTTGACGAGTCCATATTCACCATCAATATCAGACTGGCCTGCTAGCAAATTATAAGTCCAACCGACTCTGGTTAGAGCGGTTCAATAACAAGAGACCTAATAGGATTCGGACATCCTCCAAGGTAGTTCCATACCTATAAATAAGGTTGATCACACCATAATTACAGTACGCTATCTCTAGCTCCAACTCAGATACACATGCCATTCTATAACCCTATTTTATGACTTAAGCATCGGAGTGTCTACCCTCGAGAGACCCCCGAGACTCTGTTTTACAGATAACCCTAATCGGAGTTCCACTGTTAAGCCGGAGGTGCAATTCTAGGCTTCGCTAGAGAACTTATTGCATCTGTCCTGCTCAATATCATTGTTAATTCTCTTTACATTTTTTAGTTCAAGTAGAAGGGATGTTTCAAGCTTAGCTTATTTTAATCATGTTTCCAAGACCAAAATTTTAAGAACCCTTTAACCAAAAATAAATAAATAATTTAGAAATCTAAGTCCTAATGCCTCAACAACTATAGGAAAACCATCAACATAAAAGTCTAATGAAATCAGTTTAACATGAGAATACATGGAAATCCTAACATCATCATTCATTTTCATAGGCTAATTCTCGAGATTTGACCCAAGCTACAGTTTTCGCAACATTAACTGAGCTCCAAACTGGGGTTGAATAGTGATTACTGGGAATGGAGCATGAGCATATGATGGAGAAAGCTCAAAAGCGAAGTTCTTTAGCATCATGACGAGCGCCATTTTAGCTTCCGACAACGCGAAATTTTGACCAATGCAGATACGAGGTCCCCAACCGAATGGGAAATATGTCAGCTGCCCTTTTGTGGCCTTCAAAATCCCTTCACTAAATCTCTTCGGATTGAACTCTTCTACATCATCACCCCAAATTTTGGGATCATGATGCATAAGAATTGCAAGCAAAAAGATTTGCACTCCAGCTGGTAATGTAAGTTTTCCCAGTTTAGTTTCTTCCTTCGTCAATCGGAAAAGCATGGTTCCTGCTGGATATAGCCTTAAAACCTCGTGAATTATCATAGTAATCTGTGGAAAATCACCAATAGAACTCCACAATGAGTTCCTGTCAACATTCTCATCCAAACAGATTCAAAACATTTTTAGCATTCTGTGAGGAAAAACATACCACTTTAAGATGATTCAAGTCATCGATTTCCGGCTTCTTGTCTCCAATTACCCGTCTAATTTCATCTCTAGCGCGATCCTGCCAATCCGAATGCTTACTCAGTAGTATCAATGTCCAGACAAGCAAAACAGAAGTTGTCTCCTGTCCTGCAAAATAGAATAATTTGCATTCCTCAACGACTTCTTTCAAACTCATCCCAAATTTCTTGTCTCCATTCTGTTCAATCTCTTTGGAGTTAGATTGCAACAATACGTCTAGTAGGTCTGAATTCTGGGAATTCCCTGCTTTGATCAATTGCATTCTATTGTTTATAATATCCATCATCATTGACTCAACCTGCTTTGCAATTTCCTTCATCCTTTTGTTCCTTTTAGTTGGTACAAATCTGTACAATATTATTGAACAGAACATCAGCTATTGTGCCACACCTTAACTTCCATACAGATTAGGAATACTCTTAATTGATCGATTACCTCCATCCTGGAATGTAGACTGATCTGAAAACTTGCATTACAAGTTCAGCCTGTTCTTTTTGGAGTTCGAAAATTCTTCTTCCTTGTTCAAAATTGCTACCAAATGCGGTTCTTGAAATCGCATCACCCGTTAAAGTATGGAGTTCAGGCCATACATCCAATTCAAAAGAGCCCTCCGCTGGAACCATTTTTTCCCATTTACTCAACATATCGAAACAGCTTGCATAAAATGCAGGACCCATCAGCTACAATTCCAATAAAAAGACCTTCAGCTACAGTTCATGTACGTAACAGTTTTTCTCCGCATTTTGGGACTTCTGAAACTATTCCAACAGAATAAGGAGGTCAGCAAAACAGAGATGTTAAGTACCTTGATTCTCTCTAGTTGAAAAGCTGGATTAATTAGCTTCCTATGTTTTTCCCATTTGTCGGTTTCGTAATTCGCAAGTCCTTCAGCTAGGAGGTTAGTTAATGGATTCCCAGGAGGCTTCTGAAAATGGAAACTTCTGTTCAGGACCTCCTTTACAAGATCTGGCTCCGTAAGTAGCAAAGTTGGTCTTGGTCCTGTCCATATGTAGCAATTTTCACCTGCAAATTGATTCTGACATTATAATCTGGGTGAATTGATTCATCGGAAATCCTTTTCGTGTGGATTTTTTCCGATTAAATTAGCCCAGTGAAATAGAAGTTCAAGAATTAGTAAAAGCAGAGAACAAAACAAACGAAAACACGCATACCATATTGGTTGATGATTTTATGGATGAAGGGCATGACTCTGGGGACAATATCATTGGAAAAATTCATGGGTTTTCCCTTTGCTTCTGCATCCATCCTGAGCATTTCCTTCACGTCACCAAACAAAAACTTGTAACCAGTTCCTCGCAAGCCCTGTTTCTTGAGACATTTCTCTAGCTTCTTGGGCTTAAACCAAACCCAGTTCAAGATTTTCCATCCCAAAATCACCAGAAAGATTGCAGGAAAAATAACAAGCAGAGAATAGACGAGTTTCATTTTGGTTACGCTCGGAACTCGGAAGAGAGATTTCTAGTATACTGTTTGATTAGTGTTCTGGACTTCTGACTGCTGAGAGTGAGAGTGTTCTAGATTTCGGTGTCCTCTTTATAAGTTTATACTTTATTAGGAAAAGGTTTCACAGTATAGGCCCCACGTTCTTGCATTGATGGTTGACCATTTGACCATCTCAATTATTATTCATTTTTGTTTTCTAGCATTTCTTGCTGGTTACGGATTTCCTTATCTTTCCACATCCGTTGAAATTTCAGCTATCCAATTACAGTTAGGAGAGTCACATCCATTTTACTTAATTAAAGCAACATACAAGGAGGATGTAAGCTCCAAATTAAAAATTTTTGGCTAAGAAATATTTTTAGTACAAAATTATTTTTGACACGTAGCACTATAACTAAATTAATAAAAGAGCATGAATTTTTTTTTAGAAAAAGAAGATATTTATCTTCAACAAACAAAACCGTAATAGGCTCCTCAATTATAGCCTGATTAGAAATCAAAACTGATAGCCTACGATTCAGAAATTAAACTACCCTTAATTTTAGCAATATAATTATTGTTTAACAAAGGCAGGGCCTTCAAAACCCATAAATCCCATAAATCACTCGACCAAATTATCTTTGCTTCAAATTCAAATCAAAGATTCCAAATTTAAACGGAGAAATATGATCTTTTAGTTTCCGTCTATTTCCCATTTCATATATTCCTTCTCTTCTACAACATAAACCTAGGATTAGTGACGGAGAAACTGTTCAACCCGGATAGCCAATAATTTCGATGGAAAAGTAGCCAAAAGAAGAAGAAGTGGCACCAGCGCCGACGAACTCAATTATTTCGACATAGAAGCAGTCCTACAGAAACAAGAACGGCGACCGTACATGATAACGTCGCAGATCTAAAGAAATTACAATTCCGAACAGTCTCAGATATGAAGAAATTACAAATAGCAACCATCATTCGATACCGGAAACGGGGTGTTTGAAAATCAATCGATAGTAGAAGTATATTCTAAATTTACAAGGTCAGTTTGGTTTCCTCATTTTCAATCATTGATTAGGGCTAATCAGATTGGTTACATGAGTTAAATTAATTTCTTCTATTTTTTTCCGATCCGACCTCGACTTGGCAAAGTGTATGATTTAAAGTCTTCTGTGACAAAAAAGTTTCGAACTTGGTAAAGTGTATGATTTAAAGTCTTCCATGGTCAAAAAGTTTCGACAAAATAGTGCAGATCCGACGGGCGGGGAGCACATGTCGGGGAATTACAAGTCCATGACGGTGGTTTCAATTCTTTTGTGCTTTGGTGTTATTTTGTGGGAGATTTGTTCGGATAATATTTTTCGTAAAATTTGTTTTTAGAATCTGGATTAGAGATAGATATGGACGTTTATGGATATTAATAAAGTTTCTGTCTGTGTTTTTTTTTTAATCATGGATTTTAATTTTTTGGTGTTCTTCCGATATTGACGAAAATTGTTTGAGAAAATGTTGTTTTCTTAGGAGCTTGAGAGCTACGTCTTTAGGTTTATGCATAATGGTTTTATGGGTTTTGATTAATTTCTGTTTTGTTTGAATCAACTATGAATTTAATTTTCAAGATTTCACCGTTAACTTTTTTCGTTTGACAGTTTATGAAGAGGGAGAGATTAATGTCCTTCCAATACAAGTTCTAGAACCCTTACTTCCTCAATTTATGAAAATTTCAAATCTGCATTTTAATTTGACGTCTAATCTCAAAATCAGTTCAGTTATCCTTCCACATTCATTACTTTTTATGTGGCATCATTCTTTGAAAACTTCTTATTCTAGTATGTCCGTCGAGAGAAGACCCCTTTTAAACCTTCATACATATCTAAAAAAAAATTATGAAGAACAAACTAGACCTAGGGATTTAAGCCTTCATTTTACTTTTACTTATACATACCTAAAAAAAATTATGAAGAACAAACTAGACCCAGGGTTTTAATTGTAGACAAAAATAATTTTTTTGCGCTTTAAACACGCGAAAAAACAAAAATCACGTTTTGAAAACGATAAAAAAACAATTTCGCGTTTTAAAAACACTAAAAATCAGTTTTCGCGTTTCAGAAACGTTAAAAATAAGAAATCATAATTAATTTAACTTAATCCTAATTAATTAATGGTAAAAGAATTGAATAAATAAAGATTCGCGTTTTCAAAGCGCGAAAAAAATAAAAAAGAATATTTTATTTAAATAAAAAAGGAAATAGTCATAAAAATTTGATTAATTTGCCTAGTTTAAAAAGTTATAGGGAAATTTAGTTCAAAAAATTATTAAATTTGAATAATGGTAACACAAAATTTTAAAATTATAATTGGTAATCATTAAATTTTGAATAGAGCTATAAAGAGGAAAATTATATTGATAATTTTAATAATACGAAAATTAAATTTTGAATAAGAATATAATATTATAATTGATACTCATTAAATTAAATAGAGCTACACTAAATATAAATTATTAAAAGTATGATATTGTTATCATAATGTATTAAATTTTTAAAACATTATATAAAAATTTAATAATGATTATATTAAAAAATTATATTAAATATTTAAAAAATTATATTAAAAATGTAATCATTATTTCATAAAATAATTTTATATGAAAAATTTTCAATAATGATAAATGACGTAATTTTATGGATTTAATTAGATGTAATTTAATTTACAAATTGTTTTTATTAATTATGACGGTTTCAATATAAGAAAAAAGCTTAAATATGAATAAATTTTATTAAATATTTATTATAATTTACCAACGCTTAAGATGAAGCAATTATTGTCTCTTCTTCGGAAACCTCACTGGGGAGACAGCAAAAATGTCGAAGCGAGGACGTGGAGGATCTGCGGGTAACAAGTTCAAGATGTCTCTGGGTCTTCCAGTGGCTGCGACGGTGAATTGCGCCGACAACACCGGGGTAAAGAACCTTTACATCATTTCAGTGAAGGGAATGAAGGGTAGGCTCAATCGTCTCCCTTCTGATTGCGTCAGTGACATGGTTATGGCCACCGTCAAGAAGGGTAAGCCCGATCTCAGTCAGAAAGAAGGTCATGCCCGCAGTCATTGTCCGCTAGCGCAAGCCATGGCGTCTAAAGGACGGTGTCTACATGTGCTTTGAAGATAATGCTGGAGTGATTGTTAATCCCAAGGGAAAAATGAAAGGTTCTGCAATCAGTGGTGCCATTGGAAAGGAGTGTGATGATCTTTGGCCTAGGATTGTAAGTGCTGCCAATGCGATTGTTTAATGCACCGCATCTTAATTTTGAAAAGAACTTTAGTTTACTGAATGTTTGTTTTAGGTATCTGGTACTATTCTTTTGTGGATGTGATAATTTTAATAGACGGTTGGTATGTAAGAGCTAAGAATTACATCTTTTGTTTGGATAAACTAAATACTTTGCTGTTTGTTTTTAAAAGAAAAGATGAAGCAACTATTAATTATTAAAAAAATATAAGAAAGTTTGAAAATGTGTTTAGATTTGATCGGCGAAGATGTGTTTGATAAATATTAATAAAGTAGCAACGATGCAGGTAAAATCAAACTATTAAGAATATTAATACAAGTCATAACAAAATACTACAAGTCATAACAAAAGGGAAAAAAATAAAACAAGTCATAACAAAAGGAAAAAAACATAAATGAACAAAAGGAAAAAAAAAAAAATACAAGTCTAATAATACTACATAAAAAGTCTAGTACCCTACTTCTTCTTGGGCTTTTTAGCCCGGAAATAGCTATAAGTCAATCTATCGGGCTCCTTCGTCACTCTCTGGCCTTTACTCACAGCCAACGGTGGAGTCCCTAGAGTCTGACTCGACCCCTGCTCCTCATGGCGCTGATAACCCTGACCCTCAAACTGATCATCCTGGTCTGCATCCTCAGCCTCATCTTCACCCTGACTCTCACGCTCACCTCCAGCTGGGTCATCAGGCTGATGCTGACCCGCAACACCCTCGAACATACTCGAAAGAAAGTTACTCGTGTAATGTATCGACTGGCCATCTAGCGAACTCTGCTGGAACCCAGAAAAGTCAATAAAATCATCTCCAAACTGAGGCTAAGAAGTCTAAGGGGAGGAATGCATCGCTCCAAAATGGGACTGCTGGTGCTGGAGAGACATAATGGGACGGTAAAACGCCTGTTGGGTCGGCGAAGAATGATGTGGAGACTGATGTGGAGACTGATGGGATGAATGATGTGGAGAATGATGTGGAGACTGATGGGATGAATGCTATAGAGAATGGTGTGGAGACTGATGTGGAGACTGATGAGATGAACCGTCAGTGAAGGCGATATGAGACTGCTGATGCTGGGAGGCCTGATGTGGCTGAGTGGGCGTGATTGTCTCTTGTCACCCACGCCCACGCTGAGACCTGCGCGAACGCCTCGGAGGTCTGGGTGGTGGATGTTGCTGGGTCGGGTCTACAGGTGCAAGTTCTTGACTCAAGATGTCATTAACCTCAACATGCCTATCGAGATCGTGACGTACAACATTCGTTGCATTGACCGACAACGCCCGCTCAGCAACCTGGGCAATCTCGCCTAAGCGATCATAACCAAATGAGTCCGTGTCGAAAGTACGCTGGCCTATAATACTCAGACTACGAACGTCCCCCATCAATGTGGCCTGAAATTTTTGTTAGAAAGAATCATAAATCGATAACAGTATTAATAAATTACATAATGGACTGTAGGCGAAATACTCACCATGAGGTGCAAGGTCTCTGCAGAGCCGTGAAAACCCCTCGCATTTTCAGAGTCCGTCGGATCCGTAACATACTTTACAGTAACCTGATGGTACCACAAGAGATACTCTGGATCTGCGGTAGGCTCGCCAACATAATCATTATCAGTCCCCACAAGTCTGCCGTGGCGATCATTCCAAACCTGGAGATATATCCCTAGTTGTTGTATCCATCTCCTATCAGATCCTCCAAATGGCTTCCTCTTGAGTAGGCTAGTAATTTCCTCCGCAGTGAGAAGCAATGCGTCGCCGGGTATCCGCTGGTGATAACCAAATTGGCGAAATACCCTACTGGGGTTGTGTGGCGCAACGAAATCACCGCAGATGAGCCATATCTGAGATCGCCATATGCCCTGTCCCACAAGACAAACCCTGGCAATACGGCCTAGAAGAGTCGTGTACGACATCCATACAAACTGCAGTGGTAATATAGTAAGACACGCGTAATTAAAAGTCCGCCACAATTAAAAAAAAACGAATAAAAAATATGTTACAGTAATTGAAATGAATACTAACATCTGACTCTGCGAGAACTGCAAGCTGATCCCGGTACGCGGCCAAATTGAACCGCGTGATACCTTGAACTTTTTTCTCACGGGACCACCTGCACGGATAAATTAACATTAAATTGAGACATGACAGTACAAATCACAATGTCAAAATGTCCGGAGGTTTGATGTATAAGATTAGCTCGTGCCCAATGGACAATGAGAAAGATCGAACTCCCCACCCAATATCTTTGGCTGAACTGTCAAAATCTGCTCCCAGGCCCAGAGCTAATTCATAATGTATGGATCATTAGCTAATATCACAAATAATTATGGGAGAATATAAAATGAAACTAGAGAGAAATGAAAAGATAAAATACCTGAAGAAGAATCACACAGCCGGTAATAGCCTTTGCAGAAGCGGCCAGAGATGACTTGGACATGCTGCGGTACAAGTAACATAGTGCCGCGCTACCCCAACTGTACTCCGATTCACACGCTTCCGACCCCGGCCAGCATGGTGGACAAGTTTAGTGTCATCTGGCCTGATCTGCCACGTTGCCTTTGGCCATGGTTCCATGATTGGGTTGAATTCTCCAGAAAACTGCTGGTACCATTGCTGCATAGTGTAACATGGATCAACAAGTGGGAAGGGGTCGTCACCTAACTCACGGGCAACTCGAAGTGCGTGGGAACAAGGAAATCTGAAAGTCTGCCACCTTTTGCAAGTGCACTCTCGATCTGCATAGAGCACAACTTGCTTATCCTCAGCCTTCCATGGTTGATTATCAGGTGTTATTGTAACCATTTCGTATTTCTGGTTTTTCTTGCTAAACCGGTTGACCTTTTGCCTCAATGATTTCTTCCGGGCCTCTTCATACAGTTTCATTGGCTTAGGAGGTAGAACATTCTGACATTTCTGGATCATATCAATGTTTGCCTGAAACAGATTGTTGCTTTTCTGAAAGGATGCTAGGATCAAAGCTGTGATCGGGAAGAATCTAGCACCTTTCAGCACATTATTGAAACTCTCTGAAATGTTAGTGGTCATTTCTCCCCAACGATGCCCTCCATCGTGTAAACAGGTCCATTTCTCAACACCCAACTTCTGAAGCCAACGAGCTGCAGCCTCATTTTTTTCTTCTAATTTTTTCCACTCTGCCAAATAACTTGTCTTTTGCGTCGCTGAACCAATCATTTGACAGTTGCCACCCAGTTTCTCCTTTCGAAAATACCCAACCAAGTTTGCTTTAACATGCTCTAGACAATACCGGTGGACTCCCATCTCTGGAAATTTTTGCAACATGATGTCCATGGCAATAAGGATACCCTGATTTCGATCAGAGATAATACATGTCTTCCTATCCTGTAGAACAAACTTTTTCAAATACTTCAAGAACCATTTCCAGCTGTGTATAGTCTCTTCGTCCACAAGAGCAAATGCGATGGGAACATTTGTGCCATTTGCGTACTTCACGCATGCCACAATTAGTTTTCCTTTGTAGGATCCTCGCAGGTGAGTGGCATTGATGGTTATTACTGGCCAGCAAGCATGAAATAACTGTATAGATGGCCCAAATACCCAGAAAACATACCTACATACAAACCTTTGCGAGCTTCCTGAATTTTCCTTAAACTTGAATTGCCCACAGGTGTCCGGGTTTGACATGAACAATGCATCAAGGAAGCTGGGCAGTTGTTGAAAATTACTTTCCCGTGTACCATACAGAGCCTCAAGTGCTTTTTTTCTACCATGCCATGCCTTCTTGTAGGTACATTCGACTTGGTACCTCTTCAAAACTTCTATTTGAATTTGGGCAACTGCAAAATCTGGATGTTTTCGCACATTTTGGGCAACCAGTCTAGCAATCATAGAAGACGTGACGTTTCGGGACTCGTTTCTCTTGTTTGCCCCAAGACAGTTGTGGGAATCGGACCATACCACCATTTTCCAAGTACCGGTGGCCTTCTGTAGCGAAACTCGCGCCTTCCACAAGCAATCATAGCTGTGAAGACGCTCTTTCGGATATTTGGGTCCACAGGTCTCGCATTCGACATACCATGTTTGTTTAGAGCTCGTTTTCACCCGGAAAGTCCGACCATGTACCAAATTCCATTCTCCCACTGCCGCTTGTGCCTCAGGCTTGTTGGTGAAATGTACATCAAGGCCTAGCGTCAACGGATTGCCATCCCACATTTTAATCCCATCACAATCTACTTCCTTTAAAGTCTTGTCCCATCCATTGATGTCGTCGAAAACATATGGGACTGAAGAAGATGACTCAAAATCAGCGTCGTCATCTGAGTCCTCATCCGATGGGACATACTCATCATCATTGCTTTCGACACCCCCGCCATCTTCATCTTCATCTTCATCTTTATCTACATCTTTATCTCCATCTTCATCTCCATCTTCATCTTCATTGTCTTCAACTGTTCTTCCACCATTAGTGCTGGCACCAATATCCTGGCCAGATGTACTTGCATAAACATGGCCTATTCTCTCAACATTTTCAGGATACAATTCTGGCCATTTATCAGCACAAAGATAAATGAACCGAACAGTATTATCATCATTAATGTGCACACGAGACCTTTTTCCTGACCTCTCCGTCCATACCAAAGAAAAATCAATATACAACCCTTCTCTATCAACTTCCATCACACAACATACCTATCAACAAGTTCCGAGAGATCTAACATACGATCAATGATAAGATAACCGTCCGGCGCCTTCCGCTGTACCGTGATAGTTCCATCAGGTTCAGTTGTATAAGTAGTACTCCAGTATACTTTCAGACGAACTGTCTCCGTGAAAGACATTTGCGGCCTGCAAAATCAATTCCTACGAAATCAGAACACTAGAATACATTTTGAATTTTAGTTTTGCAGAAACAGTATTTAACCCGTTTACAGATTTAATAATTTCAAAAGAACAACTATATGCCTGAATTTACAAATTCATTTCTATGCTAAAAATTAATATTAAATCTAAACCTTATGCTCGAATTACATAATTTATTCTTATGCTAAAAATATTCAAAAAATCAATATCATTATTATAATTTTATTTTATTTTACAGAAATCGATATACAATAATTTATAACGCTCATCTAATTTAACATTCTATTAACTAATATTTCTTTCAATTCACTTTATCTGCCTAATTAAAAAACCACCGTTAATTGACTAAATTATAATTATTTATTAACTAATAATGATGCGTAAATCATCCTATGCTCACAATAAGGCATAAAAAAGTACATGTTTTCTATAACGAAATAAACTCACCTGAATGTTGAAACTTAGGGTTTTAAATAGGCTTAAGGACTCAAATCAATCTTCTTTAACTTCGAAGCAACTTCTCAATTTGAAGGAAATGAGAGCTTTCACGGATTCAGCCAAGTCCTCCGAGTGAAACTTAAAATCGGAGCTCAACAGAATGAAAGAAGTTTGGGAAGAAAAATCGGAGCTCAACAGAATGAAAAAAGTTTGTGAAGAAATGCTGTTATTTTGCTTGGTTTGGTACATGAATCTTAAATTTCGCGTTTACAAAACGCGAATACATTCAAGACTTATCCTCAAAATACACGTGGAGCCGAATGAGTGGATGAGGAGATTTTCTGGATATTTTCGTGTTTTGAAAATGCTAAATTCATTTTTCGCGCTTTCAAAATGCTAGAAAATTTTTTTCGTGTTTTCAAAACGCTAAATAGTTATTTGCAAACCGTAATTTATTTAAAATTTAAAATTTATAGCTTTTCGCATTTTAAAAACGCGAAAATAGTTTTTCGCGTTTCTGAAACGCGATTTAGGTTTTTCGCGTTTCCAAAACGCGAAAAATGGTTTTCCTTTTTTAATTCAATTTTTTTTTGCTTTCGTACAGGGTTCACGTTTCACAAACGCGAATTGTTAATTTAATTTTCTTGTTTCGCGTTTTGAAAGCTCGAGAACATTATATTTGTCCAGTTTTTAAACCCTACACATTTTTTGTTCCACAATTTTGGGTTTGACTCACCCAAAAGTCAAGCACCCCAAAATTTCTTATATTTCTTTTTTCCCAATCCTACCTCGACATGTGAGCACCACCGAGCAGCCTCAAGTTTTTCAGCCACTTCTCCGGAAGATGGATTCAGCTTCAACAACAAAAGGCACGGGCCAATCTGTGATGGAGATCAGTTCGAAACCGACTTCAGTGGAAATAGATCTAGCAGTAGCCAATAAATAAAAATGCAACAATAAAAGAATCAAATCTGCGAAGTTTTGAAACACAACTCCATTGATTCCCGTTGATCACAGAATCGTTAAAGAAGCTGTTCAAAGGCTTCGACAAAGCTGTTCAAATACAGATGACAGCAGACACAACCGTCGCTAATTTCCAAGGTAATTCTTTTCCTTGGTTTCATTATTTCATTTGTTATAAAATAGAGAAAGGGTTGATGAATGATGATATATGGGTACGTGTTAATGTGTTTTGTTTTTTTAATATTTACTTTGTTAAGGTAAATTGAAATTGGGGAAGGTTGATTTCATATGTCTCAATCATCGCTAGAGTACTAAAAGTATTTACTTTATTTTGACGTTAGTTATTTTGGCCTTAGTTTCTTATCTTTATGATTTTAGTCTCTTTGGATTCTCTTCGGCTCAGAGGAAGTATTGTTCAGGCTGATGCTAATGAACTGGCATCTGAATTATCCTGGTAAATTTCAATTCTTTGGCTTAATCAATCAAACCTTTTTGTTTCATAATATTTTGCAGAATTAAAAAACAAAGGGTTTTTAGGTTGTCTTCAGGTTTTTAAAATAAACACGCTTATTTAATGGTAATTGCCAATAACATTGAATTCTGAAAGTCGTCTCATGAAAGTTGCTTCATGTTATTGCAGTAAGTTCTATGCGAGGTTTCTCCTACAATGGCAATTGACAATAACATGGCAAGTCCATTGCCTACTTTGTTCACCGATGAAAAACTTGATTACTATACCACCAATGTTTGATTAGGATTCTGATTTGCCTGTGTCTGGATACCGGATTACACACACCAAGAATTCTGAAACTGCATTACTAAAAGTATTCCCCCCCCCCCCTCTTTGAAGTATTGTAGTTGTATTCGCACAAAAAGGGTAAGTATTTTATGTGCACACTAATGTTTGTTTTTTTTTATTAATCATGTTAATTAGCATCAATTAATTAGCACCATTAAGCAGCGAATACGAGAAATAAGGATCAAAGACAACCGCCAAACATCCGGGACAATACGCCAGTTGCAAAAATCTAAAATTAAGATAATGAATTGTGGTTTTGAATAGTAAGGATATACCCAATGTTGCAATGATTTTTTTAAAAAAAAAAAATTGGTAAAGGCCGACATGGCATCAATTTTGAAATATGAGATTACCGGTGTTTATTAAGGTTTAGATTACGAGTTTGCAAAGTAAAAAATGAGACTGTTTTTTCTTTGTTTTTTTTATTAAAAAGATTTGATTTCTGTATTAAGGATGATCCTGGTTACTGAGATTGAGGTCACAACGGGT
Source organism: Oldenlandia corymbosa var. corymbosa (assembly GCA_949775105.1). Lineage (NCBI taxonomy): Eukaryota > Viridiplantae > Streptophyta > Magnoliopsida > Gentianales > Rubiaceae > Oldenlandia > Oldenlandia corymbosa. The sequence continues at coordinate 11,599,393 of OX459118.1, read as the reverse complement.
GGTTCAGAAAAACTCTATGATGATTGCTGGATTGAAACAGATGAAGCTTTAAAGCTGAGTTGTTGGTTATCCATCAGAGTTTTATTTTGTTGTAAAATTGAAGTTGGTGGTGTTATTCATACATTGATGAAGGAGAAATTGAAGTGATCTATTTTTTTAGGTTATCGTTTTACTTTGATTATTTAAATTTCTATCGAATATTAAATTAGATTAGAGGTAAAATAGCTTTTTTTGTTCAAGTTGTTTGCTTTCTCGCTTTTCTGTTTTGAATAATTACTATGTAATTATTGTTGGATTATAGCATCTAAAGGGCTAATAGCATGCAATGTCTGTACATGTGGTGGATTTATTATATCACATATTGATCACGGTAAGCAATCTGATTTTTTTTAAAACTCCCCCAACCTAAAAGAAAAGGAATTTATCAATCTTTTTCATTTCCAGGTTGCAAGATGTCTAAAAACTTGCTTCATGACTTTGGGGAGGTCATATCTGAGAGCAAGTTTGATTTGAATCCGACAAGATGCAAGGAAGGTAACTTATGTTGCTTATCTCTTAAACATAGTTCTAGACATCATCAGTTTGATGTTCTACTAAACAATTGAGCTTAACTAACGATGAAAGTCTGATGATTAGCTTAAGGGCAACACTGGTTGTAGCATATTTCTATAGTTTGATGATCAATGTTGTATTTCTTGAGGAATTTCCTCCTCTTTTTAAGTCTTTTATGTTTATTGCTTTTTTATGAATAAAATGTGTACAGACGTTACTGGGTTTCAGAAATAGTCACGTTGAAATGAATTTCCCTTTCATTTGTAGATTTGTTCCTTTCCCTCAGTTATGTTTCCAGTGCAAAAAATAATTATTAATGTTCTCTTTATTTGGGTTGTGAGCTTATTTCAACTCTTCTTTTTCCTGTTTGTATTGCATAAACTGTACAGCTCCATTCAATCTTTTATGTTTGACAACATACACACAGATTTTCAGGATTTCCGTACTATGTAAGTGGGTGGATATTTATCAGATTTGATTGGATAAAAATTATTATTTGGTTCAAGTTTAACTATTTTCTGACAAGCTTTCCAAGGCGGGGATCTTGAAAATCCACTCCTTATGGCCCTGGAGCAACGGGTAACTGAACATATACAAGTGGTTTTGAAAAATTTACCCAAGAAATTGTCCCTTCAAATAGTTTTCAAGCTGCCTTAGGATTAGCCAGGGTTGCTGTTGGAGAGTTATCTCTAAAGGAAATGATTCAACACAATGTTGCTATATATGCTGGAAAGAAAAACTAGCTTCAATGATGTTCACAATTAAAGTGTTCTCAGTTCTCACACATTTTGTTCTCATTGCATGAAAAAGTATATAATTTTCAAGAGATCGCCCGGGCATCTATCTGGACCAAACATCTAGTAAATGATTATGGCTAATGATACTATCAGCATAAAAATTAGCCGCCAGAGCAAATTATGACTAATTTTCACAAATTATGACTAATCTTCCTAATTTACCCTTATTTAGCCATTCCTAATTTTACTCCTTTCCTCTCTCCCATCGTCTGTTTTAATGGAAACCACCATGTTCTACCAGAAACCAGAAAATCACCATCCCCTCTCGAACAGTTTTTTTTTTTTTTTTTTTTGGTGCATTCACCTCTCTGTTCCCATCCCCATCAATCTTCCAAATTTTCAAGACTTTCACAGCGACTGTTTCATCCTTGTTTATGATCTAGCAATCAGACTTAAACTTTAATGCATTTTGTCCAATCTTGTACTAGTATATTGTTTTTTGTTTGTATGGGAATTTATAGCAATCAAAAGCTACCCCTGCAAGTTTCCCAAACATCTCAAAGATACAAATTAAATTGGGTGTCTATTATATAAAACTTGGTATTTTTCAAATTTGCAGTATAATTACTCTTTGTGGATATTGCTTTCTAATTTTCGTCCTCTTTAATAATGTGGTTTGGAATTTCGGTTGCCGCTGAAGTTTACTTTTTTAATGGTGCCGGACTTTTAATTACGCGTGTCTTACTACATTACCACTGTAGTTTGTATGGATGCCGTATACGACTCTTCTGGGCTGTATTGCCAGGGTTTGTCTTCTGGGACAGGGCATATGGCGATCTCAGATATGGCTCATCTGCGGTGATGTCGTTGCGCCACACAACCCCAGTAGGGTATTTTGCCAATTTGGTTATCACCAGCAGATACCCGGCAACGCATTGCTTCTCACTGCGGGAGAAATTACTAGTCTGCTCAAGAGGAAACCGTTTGGAGGATCTGATAGGAGATGGATACAACAACTAGGGATATATCTCCAGGTTTGGAATGATCGCCACAGCAGACTTGTGGGGACTGATGATGATTATGTTGGCGAGCCTACCGCAAATTCGGAGTATCTCTTGTGGTACCATCAGGTTACTGTAAAGTATGTTACGGATCCGACGGACTCTGAAAATGCGAGGGGTTTTCACGGCTCTGCAGAGACCTTGCGCCTCATGGTGAGTATTTCGCCTACAGTTCATTATGTAATTTATTAATACTGTTATCGATTTATGATTCTTTCTACCAAAAATTTCAGGCCACATTGATGGAGGACGTTCGTAGTCTGAGTATTATAGGCCAGCGTATTTTCGACGCGGACTCCTTTGGTTATGATGAAAGTGGGTAATAACTGTGAAGGTCAGAGAAGAGTCCGCTTTTCTGTATTTTTATTATGGAATATATAAAAATGGAGAAATAATTGGCTTTTCAATGCTCAATTTCTTTCGCAGTGGGAGGTAGTCAATAAGGCAATGGAGGAGTGGTTAGAATATGAAGCTCACTGCAAGGCTCTTCTTCCAAGCATGATTCATCAAACTCGAGCACAACAACAATCACATTGGGTTCAACAAGCAAAAAGGGTGATCAAATTAAATGTAAGTGCTTTATTTCAACAGTATGAAGGTATAACTGGAGTAGGTATAGTCGCTAGAGATAGTAGAGGCAGTCTTCTGCAAGCTTGGACAGTCGATATTCAAGTGGCTCTAATTTTTGCACAAATAAATTTGTGGAAGAATGTATAGGTGGAATTAGACGTTAAGACTTTGATGGACTGTCTGGATGATAAAAGGTGTCCGATACCCGAAGCATTAATCATAGTTGAAGACATCCACTTTTTAGAATCTTGTTTTCTTGCTTGTAATTATTCGTTTGGTCATAGATATTATAATAGAACTTTTTTGATTAGTTGAATTCATTTTGGAGGGAAATGTCCCTTGGAGCTGGAAAGAAAACTTTCCCACTTTAGCTACTAGAGGTAGCTTGTATAGACACAGGACCATTTTGGTCCTATTTTGGTCTCATTTTAATGTAACTCTGTTGATTACTGGTTTAAAAAAGAAAAGACTATTGAGGCATTTGAAACAATAACCCAAGAAGCTGCTCTCAAATCGGAAACAATTACATGCACCATTTGCAAACTAGAAAACCTAAAATTGAGAACACAACTCCCTCTTGATACTATCCAATTACGATGTTGTTGAGTTTTTTTCTTGATTTATTTCAAGAATCCAAAACCCACGGTCAATAAAGGTGAATTTTCATGTTTCTATGACATTTTTTTTTTGTCGATTTGTGAATTGAAAATCCAGAATAGGTAGGTGTAATTATTAGGAGTTTGCCATGAAACGAACAGAATTGTTTTTAATTTTCCGAATAAATCCATGGAATCCTGGACAAAAGTATTTGAGGGGAAAAAAAAATTGAATCTTGATTACGATGATGATGATTTGTTTTTTGTGCAACTTTAATTTTTTTTACTATAATTGAAAACGTTGTTATTTTAACATTTTCGTGAAAAGTCCAGCAAGGCCACAGGCAAACTGGAAAAAAGATGTGCATATCCATCATAGAGGTAGTAAGTCTAGGGGTTAATGCCGGTGCTAAAGATCAGAGCAATGATCAAACCGTAAATACTGAGCACACCAGCCATCTCCAGCAATTTTTTTTTTTTTTACTCTCAAAAAAGGAAGACTTTTATTAATCTATTGAAAAACAGAGTTTTGATTACACGCTTTTGCTAAATTATGTACTACCATCAGACTATTTCTGCTAACTTTTCTAAGGCTGTAGGCATAATGTAATTTCTGATAATAGAGAATGTCCTCCACAATATCTTTGATCTCCACTGAAGCTTTCTCCGGATTACCAAGAGCGTTAACCAGTGTAAGTGAATCCGTACCTATTGTGTCTACCACAATTCGGTTTTGAATTGCATACTTGATGGCCTCTAAACAAGTGTATGCTTCCGCTTAAAGGGCGGAAAGAGCAAAAAATTTAACTGTTTGTGTTATTGGGGATGCAGAATCCGGAAGGTGTATTGCCCAAGCTCCAACTCTTTGAAGTGTATCTTGATTGAAGGCTCCATCAAAGATCAATGACAGAGGCAGGCCATCATTTGCTACTATTTGGAGAGACTGCTGACTTGACTCATAATTATTCCAACTTTTTCTAAAAGTTTGATAATCTGCCATGACTTGCTTCTGGACTTCTTGGGGTGTATCTCTCTGATGCTCCCAATACAGCCTGTTTCTGCTGTTCCAGATATGCCATAGTATTACCAGAGATTTCTCTAACAATTCTCTGCTTAGCGCCCCCTGTATCCAACCTTGAAGCCATTGTTGGAGTTCAACTGGCGTTCCTTCTTGAAAGTTGAAGCCAAATTTTGATAAAAACTATATCCTTTTTGCTTTTTCACAAGTCATAAAAATATGTGAGTTAGTCTCGTCAAATTGATTACATTCCATACAGAGAGATGGTATTGACATGCCCCCATCTCCAGCATCGATTTAGCCCGAAGAACGTTCTTCCCATTTTGGGATCTAATTTTGCTCATTTCGGTAGGGGAAAATAAACTTGCTTTATTTTTAAAGGCGCTCGATCTTTTTAGTCCTTAAATTATTTTTCGGTTTAATTTTCGTTGCTAATTTTTTTTTCACACAAAGAAATTAGTCTTGATAGTTTTTTTTTTTTTTTTAGTTCAAAATTGGTCCCATTGGCTAGATCCGGCCACTATTATGTCAAAAAATGATTTTTTTTTAATTATTTTTAAGAAAGTATAATTACAGATTCTTTCAAAATTTTTATAATCCATCAATTTTACTCCAAATTTTTTTTAAAAAAATTCAATTGAACCCACTGTTAACTTAAACAGATCACTTTTTCAATTTTACTTTATTCACTTTTATTTTTCCAAATCAAATCTTTCTATCCAAAATAATTAAATGTCCTACATTTTTTTTTACCTTATTCTTCTCATATTTACCATCAACAAACTAAACTAACAAACTAAACTTAAATATATATTTTTTTCAAATTATTTTTTGTACTTTGCCAGCCCTATGCTAAACTAAAAACTAACACTTCATCATTTACTCCGTTGGCCCATAAAAAATTATAAAAATATAATTGAAAGAAAATAAATACCTAAATATTTTAGGATATTTTTTAGTTTATTTGTGATAAAAATGAAAGAGAATAGGGTAAATAATGTAATAGTTTTATATTTTCGGAAATAAGATTTGATTGGATAGCATATTTTATATTTTATATGTTTATAGGAATTTTTTTTTTATTCCCCTGGCCTAATACTAAAAAAATTATCATATTTTTTACCATTTTCCTCATAAAATTAAAATAATAATGTAACTAAGAAAAAGTATATAATAATAAAATAAATTTTAATAAAAAATATTACACTAAGTAAATTTTTTAAGTAAAATTTACATTCACAAAAATTTGTTCAAATTTCTTTTTTGTTTTTTCACTCTAAGCTTTATTTTTACATGACTAACCACTTTTTCATATTATAAAAGATTGTATTTCTGAATATTCATCTTTTTAATCTCTATTTTGGCCTTTTTACGTGACAAAATTTTTCCAAACCTTGTTTTAGTTTACCTTATCTACTTTTATTATGTCAAAAAAAATTAAAGCAGTGAGGAGATTCGAAAAATAAAAATTCTTTTGATGTTTTGATTTCTTTTATTGATGTAAAGAAACACTCATAAGATAAATCAAATAGTAAAAAAAAATGACAATAAAAATTTTAGAGTTTGAGAAAATGGTCTTCGGGAAGAAAGAATTAGACAAAAAAAGGGGGGAAGAAACAAATATGATCTTGCACGTTTGTTTTATTGAATTTTAACAATAATTCATCACGGAATATTTTATTAAATTAATATTATTTATTACAGTTATTTTATTATTTTAGAGATATTTTATTTCATTTTATTATTTCATTAATTAGAATTTTTGGGAGATAATTAATATAGTGAAAATTGATAGTTGATTTAGTAATAGTGGCTGGATAAATCAATATTTAAGAATATTTTTTAGTTTGTTCATAGCAAATGTGATAGAGAATAGGGTAAACAATATGGTAAGTTTCACATTTTAGTATAATAATATTTGATTGGGATAAATAGAAGTAAATAGAGTAAATTAAAAAAGTGATGTGCTAAAGTTAAAATTAAACTCAATTGAAAAAGTTTTAAAAATATTGGGATAAAATTCATAAATTATAAAATTTGGGGGAAAATTCTTAATTATACTTTCTTAAAAATAATTAAAAAATTCTTTTTCGCTGGAATAGTGGCTGGATCCTGCGAATGGACTAATTTTGAACAAAAAAAAGGAACTATCAGGACTAATTTATTTGCGTTAAAAATATTAGGGATGAAAATTGAACTAGAAAATACTATATGAACTAAAAAGATCGGGTGCCCTATTTTTAAAAGAGAATCAAATTTTGTCAATCTTGAACCATTCTTTCATATTTTTGTTAATCTGCATATACAAGAATGTGAGCTTTATTTTATGTATTTTATGATTTTAAAAGGATAATAAAAAAGTGTAACCGTGTCATTACAAAGTTATATTAATTTTGTGATTTTTAACAAATAAACTATCATCCTTTATAAAAAATATTTTAAGGCCATGCGTTTTTTTATTAATTTGACCTATTCTACTGTTCATTACCCAAATTTTTTCGAATTAATTTGTATCATTACAATATCAATGTGTTATCCATACATGGCTACAGTTCTAACTCCGTTGATTCATTTCTTATCCATAAATATTTTAGCATAGAAAATTTGAGATAAAAGGTTTGTAATACAAATGCAAATCTTTTTAGGCCCTCGAAATGTTGAGCCGCACCTAATAGAAACTTTCAGGTTTATATTGGATATACTTTCTCTGTCTAATTTGCCGGGACTTTATAATGCTGCCAACAATCATCTTGCCTCAGTTTCTCTGTTGAAAATGATTGTTTTATTTGAATTATTTTTAAGACAAACTGCATTAAAAATAAAAATTTAAACCGACCAAGTTTCCATATCCAAAAGATTTTAGGTTTACCACTTTTGTGTACATTGGCAGTGACACTAATTATTTAATTGATATATGTCATTATTATGTTAATATTCTAATCGAATGATAAGTGAATCTATTTGGATGGGTGACTAAACACGTGTCAATCATCTAATTAGTGTCACATTAAATGTAACACAAAAGTATCACATAAAAATAAAATTTTTTACCTACAAAGATAGTAGTATAATTTATGACTAGATTTAGGGGTATCTATTTTAATCATTCCATAAAAGATGGATAAGTACAATACTATTTTCGGGGTCATTTATTTAGTAATTAGAAGTTAGAGCTCAAGTGGTAGGCTTTTCTCCTAAACTAAAATTCCATAACAAGTAAGATTAATGTCCTAATGACTACACGGTCCCACAACATCCAAATCTAACTAAATTTTTTCTTTGCAAATGGTTGTTACGAGTTATATACGACTTATACCACTTGCTCCGATGTTGGATGTCCCATTTAGTTTTCATATGTTTTGTGCTTGTTTTTGGAATGTTAGACTAGCTTAATTTATTGAGTATGCAGGTACATATTCGTATGTAGTTTGCGCGGACAAACTTGGACATATTAATGCCCTCTATGTTTGTGACTATTTTGCTTTGTTTATTGATTTTCTTATATGCAACACCGACTTCTTCTCAATTTTTCATTTGTCCGATCGTAGTCGGTTAATTTTGATTTAATCTTATCACTACCGTCAATACACATACAACAATTACAAGGAATGACAGATAAGTAATTTACATCTTAGAATTTGAAATTATGTGAAAATGTTAAATTTATTAGTTATAAAGATATGAAGATGCGTGCTAAGAAGGTCAATATTGTATGTGATTATTGAAACAGTATATGTAAAAATTAAATGTAAGACGGAAAATGATAACCAAGCAGATGTAGTACAAATTCACAACATCTTTTATTGTTTTCATTTTGTAGTTGGTTTGCACTAATATTAATCCTTGAAGATCTTTCACCGTTAGCAAAATGTCACCAACTATTTTATCTCTCATTATATACTTTCTATGCATCATACTTTATTAGTCTTTACAATATTTAATTCTAATTTTTGCACCAAATTATTCAGTATATTTAAGACATTGAATGTCTGTTCCATAATTAAGTTCTAATATATATAAGAAGATTAAAAAACAACTCACGGATGAAACCTGACAAATCTCCCATGATTAATCAAATGTGGAACCACTTATGACAACTTCTTCGGATAAAAAAAGCAACAACATTATGGGAAAAAAATTGCACAAAGTTAAAAAATTAAATATTAAGAGTTACACAATTATTTTCTTTGAAAAAATACGAGTTTAGTATGGAACATCGAAAGTATAATTTGCATCAAAACTTTCCGATGTTAGCCTTGGTATTTTGCAAGGTAATAAAGTGGCAATATCCCATTTTTTACGTGCATGCATTGCATGGTCTTAAATACGTGCATATCCATTTTTTTCTTTTTATCAATTTTATCACTTTCCTTATGTGTTTGCACAAGATTTTAGCTAAATCTTATCAAGAAAAAAAGATAAGATTTTATTAAAAGAGAAACAGATGATGACTGGAGATAAATTCTCTCTTTTATTCCAATATATAAAACCCGAAATGAGTCTGGCAAGCTTGAGGTAACAAATTATCAAATAATCAAAAGCTAAATCAAGCTATTATATAGTTATAATCTTCAGCCATGGAAGTTGTTGGTGGTCATCTCCTTTTGCTAGCGTTTTTCTTGTTTCTACATGTGTATGTTGTATGTGGTAATCATGGAGTTCATATCAAGAGCTTTAGGTTGAATAAAATTGACCAAAATGCCAAGCCTTTATCACCTACTTTCGGAATTGATATCCTCAATCGTACTAGTTTTCCTGAAGGTTTTGTTTTTGGGACTGCAACTTCTTCGTACCAGGTTTTTCTTCTTTCTTTTCTCATTCTTTTTTTTTAAAAAAAAAAATTTAGTTTTGAATATTTAACATGAAAAATGAATTGTTAATAGTTTATCCAAAATATAAATCTCACTGTGAAACGTTATTTTCACGTAAATTTACAGGTTGAAGGAGGATGGAATTCTGACGGTAAAGGTCTCAGCAATTGGGATTATTTTTCACACAAATATCCAGGTCTAAATTAACTTATCAACCTTAAATTAATTTTCTATTGTTGAATTAACAAACTCTATAAATTAATCTCCTAAAAAGAAAACAGATTTTATCAACTTTAATTTTGATGAGATAATTAATGTATGTCTATGCTCGCGCATGACTGAATTTCTTCTCTATCTTGACCCCAATGGGCAGCTAATTAGGACTATTTTTTATTTTCTATTAATGATGATTATAATCCAAATTTTTAATATCTTCGTTCCAAAATCACAGATAAACTGGAAAATAACAGCAATGGAGATATAGCAGCTGATTCTTACCACAAGTATAAGGTAATTAACCAATGAAAAACTAAACAAATTTTTTTTTCCTTTCCAATTTTTGCTTTAAAATTAATGAATATAGTTGCCTTGCCATATTATATATATTTTGCAGGAGGATGTCAAACTTTTGAAGGAAATGAATACGGATTCGTACCGCTTCTCTATTTCTTGGTCAAGACTTATACCTAGTAAGTCACCTTTATGATCTCTATTTATCATAATTAGTTTCATATCACAATAAAGCAAGCATATGATTATTGTTGAATATTGCAATTTTGCAGCCGGCAAAATTAGCAAAGGCATAAATGAAAGAGGAATTCAGTATTATAATAATCTCATTGACGAACTTGTTGCCAATGGTATGTCACAGTTCAATATAGCTTAGCCTTTTCTAATTTCATCTTAATTTGTTACTATTTTGTTTCCTAATTAGTTATAAAAATTAAAATCTACAGGTTTAACAGCAGTGACATTATTCCATTGGGAACTTCCTCAAGCTTTAGAGGATGAGTATGGTGGTTTCTTGAGTCCTAAAATTATGTAAGTAGCATTCTTTAATAAAATCATTTCAAGAACAGATATTAAAATTAATATAAGTAGTGATATTAATTGTTTGATTTTTAATGATGACACAAAAATTTGCATGGTTGCAGAAAAGATTATATAGACTTTGTAAACTTGTGCTTTGAGAGATTTGGCGATCGAGTAAAACTATGAATCACATTCAATGAACCATACAGTTATAGTAACTTTGGTTATGATAACGGGCTAAGCGTTCCAGGTCGATGTTCATCCTGGTTGAATAGCAATTGCTCGGCAGGGGATTCAGGCACTGAGCCTTATACAGTATCTCATCACCAACTCTTGGCTCGTGCATATGCGGTTCAATTGTACAGAACCAAATATCAGGTCATGATCTAATTCATAAGAAAATTCTCTTGATATTTTAATTGATTCATTAGTGAATTTGCTCGGAATGAATACTTCAAATGACTCAAGGTGTCTTGAGTCGCAATGAAAATAGCCTTTTTTTATAATTACAAGAGTAAGATGACGTGCATCTGACCCCAGACTCCAACTTAATTAGTTGGGAATATATTGCATATTTTGTTATATACATAAATCTTCAAAAGTTCCCTAGTCTTAATTCGAGATTTTGAATATGTTACAGGCTCATCAAAAAGGTATCATTGGAATGACAAATGTTTGTAACTGGATGGTGCCAATGACTAATTCATCTCTCGATATGCGAGCAGCTAAGCATTCTTTAGATTTTATGTATGGATGGTAAGTACATATTACTTTCTTTTCCAGTGAGATATATGGGCTCATTTCCTGAACAATTAGACTTCAGAAACTCGACCGAATCATGATTATCTTGTTCAAACCTCAAAAATGATATTAATGTTTCAAATGTTTTGAATATGTTTGTAGGTTTATGAATCCTTTAGTATATGGTGATTATCCAAAAACGATGAAAGCTATCGTCGGCAATCGTCTTCCAAAATTTACACCTGAAGAGTCGAAGTTGTTAAAGGGATCCTATGAGTTTCATGGAGTGAATTATTACACTGCCATGTATGCTTCTCATCCCAGTAACCCTCCTAATAAAATCCATGCTAGATATATTACGGATTACCTTGCTGATCTTATAGGTAAAAAACCTCCTGAACACCAAATAATAATTTGTTTTCCTTAAGTTTTTTTTTTTGTTTTTGTGTGTCAAAGTTTTCCTTAAAACTTTAATTGTATATTTTTTTTAAATATTTAATCTGAATATTTTTTAATATGGCAGCAACCCGTCAAGGGGTACTTATTGGAGAACAGGTAAAATTATTTATGATTACTTTTATACCATTTTGTTTCTACATATTTGCTTGGAGAATTTATGAATAAATAGATGGTTTGATTAATTTGCAGGCAGGATCAAATTGGCTTCATTCTTATCCAGAAGGACTTTGGCATCTTCTCCTCTATGTACAGCGAAAATATAATAATCTAGTTATTTACATTACAGAAAATGGTAAACCTCTAAATTTTGACCCTTTAATTTCAGTAAATTAGTTTGCACAACATCAACTAATCAAATATGTTATACATACATTTTTATTTTCAGGAGTTGATGAAGTAAATGATGCCTCATTGCCACTTGAGCAAGCCCTTCAAGACAACTTTAGAATCCGATATTACTATCGTCATCTTCAATTCCTTCGCAAAGCAATAAAGTAAGAGTATTACTTTAATCTCTTGTTCACTTTTATTTTATTTTATCTTGTCTATCTCTTAAGATTCTCTAAGTATATTTCTAATTAAAAAATTGCATTCCTATTATTTTTTCAATTATGTTGATTATTATTTCTGGTGTTGTAGAAATGGCGTCAGAGTAAGAGGATACTACGGATGGTCGCTTATTGACAATTTTGAGTGGCTAAATGGATATAATGTTCATTTTGGGTTCAATTTTGTGGATTACAACACTTTGAAAAGATACAGAAAACTGTCATCATATTGGTTTGAGAGATTCCTTCAAAAATCATGAAGTTCCACGAAAATCAATATTCAACTTTGGATAGAATTGCTTTCTTCTGTACTTTTGTTTTTCAATGTCTGGATTTAATTTACAGTGCAAATAAGAGAGGTTTTGCATATGACATTATGACTAGGTTTTCAACTTGTACATATGTTTTGAGACTTGAGTGACGTTTATACCAAGAGGCAAGAGCAGTTGATCTATTGAAACAGTGATATGAATTTTCTCTATTTGCGGTAATGATTTCTTCTAGCATGTTTCTTAATGAAAATATTCTTTTACGATTAAACTCTTTCTGTCCCGAAATGATTTTTCTATTTAGACTTTTATTTATAGCATAAATTATATTAAAAGCTGTTTATTTGAATTTTCAACTACAATACTACTTGTATTAAAATTAAAAATCTAAACAGAATAATTATTTTTGAGATTGAAGGAATATGATGTGGATTAAAGAAAGAGAAAATAAGAAAGGAGTCCTAGATATAAGATGTATGGTAAGAGATATCTTTTAGTCGTTGCTTCCGAACTGGTCATCACTCAGTGTTGGCTGATTTCTACTCCTTTTTATAAAGTTGATATTTGATCTCAAATAAAATAAAATAAACTAAATCTACCATTGACCAGGTACCATGCACTGGTTAAAAAAAAATAGGGCATATGAATCGTAGCCATTCAAGTGAGTAGAATGTGTTGTAATAATTTAGATACTTCTTTATAACTAATATACAGGTATCTTTTTTTAAAAAAAATACTAGTAAATATCAATTAATGATGATCTTCGAAGCAATAAGCTAAGGGGGTGATTATATATATATATATATAAACAAAATTAAAACGTAAATTAATCTGCTACCAAAATTAAGAACGTAAATTAATCACCGAAAAGAACTTGACTGGCAACATAAACATAGACTGCGGATCAAAGCCTCAAATAATTTAGACCCCAAAGGTCATTAGGAAATTTAAGTTGAGAAACGGTTTATCTGAAAAGTTTTCACTCTCATCGACTTAGTCATTGCGCTAAGAACCTCAATGAAGCAAGTTTATGAATTTTTTTTAATAAAAAGTTTGGAATCACCTTGACTTGTTTTCGTCTGGCTATGATGCTTTTTTTGATACAAATCCCAAATAAAATAAGGTTTTATGTGAAATTTTTAGGTTTGTTGACGTTGTTCGTCAGGCCACGAAGCCCGAGTGAAATCCACGAAAGGTTTATGTGATATTTCAAATATCGTCGTTTTATCCTCCGCTATATGAGACTCTATGCAAAACATCGATTAAAGATCTATGTGAAAATTTTTTAGGGTGTCGATCTTTTCATCTATTATGAATCTAAATGTTAATGTCGACATAAGGTTTATGTTGATCATTTTGTTTTTAAATTTTGTGACTTTTTCATCACACTGTGACTAAAGCTCGATGCAAATGTTTGACGATGAAAGATTTATGTAGATTTTTTTAAAAACATTGTCGACTTATTCTTCGGTATAATAATCTCGACGCATAAGTAGACGAAACGCTTATGTGAAATTTTTTTTGAGGTCGTTGAATGGTTCATTTTCGAAAATTTTTTAAGCACCGATAACAACCTGGCTGACAACATGAACTTACTACGAAACGTGAAATTGACGACTTCAGATCGATTCATTTTCTCTGAATGACAGGTTTTTTTTTTTATTTTTTTTTATTGGCTTGGCACATGTTTTTGAACCTCGTACTTCTCTTATAGTTAATTAGTATTAATAAACAAGCCACGATGATCCCTTTTTTTTTTTTTTTTGGCATTTTCATGTTTCTAATGAAGAACATTAATGTCTCACTAAAACGAGGAAACGAAATGTATATGGAATTCAGAAGAACTTTAAGATGAATGTTATGGGCTATATAGTTTTAACTTTTCAAATTAAGATCTCATCAACTCCGCCTCCGCCATGCACTAGACTACTTCCTATCCACAGTTTCAAACAATGTCAACTACATATTATAATATCTTTACTTATCCTAGGGATTTTTTTATTTTTCCTGGCCAAATTTTTTTTTCTTAAAGCTAATTCACTTGAAATTTGCTTGTACAGCTTCATCTTGCGCTGCTACTAATTAACTGTATTTTAGAAATTATAGACATTTTCCACATCATGCGTATGCTGAGTTTCTTGTTTTGTCGATCCCATAGCTTTGCATTAATTGAAGAACATGATTTATGCTAATTTTCAGATTATAATAATCAAGGGGATTTCATTTCCTTTTTCCTATATAAACCCCAAAAAAGATGGCAGCAATGTGCAAAAATGAAATGTTAAGGCAATCTCAAGGCAGCTATGAAATTTCTTGGGGGTCTGCTTCTAGGGTTTTTCTTGGTTTGCCATGTGTGTTTGGCATATGGTTACGAGTTCCATATTAAGAGGGTTGGGTTAAATAAGATCGACAAGAACGTTCAGCCATAGGGTTTGGTATAAATGCACTTAATCGTAGGAATTTTTCCAAAGGGTTTGTGTTTGGAGCAGCAAATGTTAGTTTTTTTTTTTTTCCCTCTTTTATTTGATTGATGAATATGCCTTTTTGCAAACATGACATAAATCACCATGTGATGGAAGATATGATTTAAGTTTTTGCCCCCTCTAATCTTACAGATTGAAGGAGGATGGAATGTTAATGGCAAAGGACTTAGCAATTGGATTATTTTACACACAAATATCCAGGTTCTATCTCTAATTTATGACGATGATCTTTTTCTTTTTCTTTTTTTTTTTTTGATTTTCCTATGTCAAGTTAATATTGGATTTATAACCCAATTAAAATGAATATGTATTTTGATTAAGAGCTTCTATCAACGGAACCCGTTTGGCAACTCGATATCACATCCAGGATTATTTAAGAAGATTAATGTAATGAATTTACTTAACAAATATTGTACCTTAAACCAAGATTATCACGCAAATGATTGTTTTGAGTTAACTATACAAAAAATCAGTAATTTGGTTCATTTTCTCACGTACAACTGTGTATGAAATTTTGTCGATGCCCAACCTATGAGATAAAACCATTTAGACGAACTTTTGTTTCTATTTTCTGTAAGAAAATTGGATAATCTATGAAATATGAATTAAATCCATATTTTAAATAACCTAAAATCGCAGGCAAAATACGAAAGGGCAGCAATGGAGATGTTCATGCAGATGATTCCTACCACAGGTACAAGGTACTATGAAACTAATCAAACTTTTTAGTTACAAATAGACAGATACAGTTTAAAAGAAAATTGTTAGCCAAGAGTTAGGCATAAAAATTTATTCAAGAAAATTTTACATGTCGCATTAATTGCTTTCATGGATGCACTTTGATTACAAAAACAATTCATACATATTTTTTATTTTTTTATTAATTAATTGCTTTCAGATGCTTGGCCCGGACAAATGGCCAGTCGGCCACCTTCAGATATTTTTTTCTGACATTTTTTTAGCAAAATCATAATAAAAACATAATATTTAAGAGCTAACTTATATATTCTTGTGAAAGAACCTCTCATTTCATCTGTGTTTGTAAGTTAAGACAATAATAATTAATAATAATAATAATAATAATAATAATAATATATAAATTTCAAAAAAAATTGTTGTTTCAGGATCTTCAATGACAAAGAAACGATTTCGTTTGTTTAATAAAGAATCCAAAATCATCCACGAAATTCACAGCTAAATCAACTTGATAAAAATAGACCAACGAAAGAAATAATTATCAGTGAGAGAAAAGAAAGCGACCTAGAAAGAGAGTAACCAAAAGTAGTTTCTCAAGCCTAACTTTGAATCAAAGTAGTCCCTCAAATTAAGGCCTCAGTCCTCGATGTCAATTTCGGTGTTTTTTGGGGGGCAAAGAGATCGTGGCACTCGCCGTCGAGCCTCCCAGATATATTAGATATGGATTCAACTTGTCGCAATCCAGTAGCAAAAAAGTTATCAATGACTTCCTTCAAATCAATTTCATGCTCTCATCTAAGAGAAAAAAAAATAAAACATTTCAATCAGTAGATGTCTGGGATATCGCCCTTGAGGATTTAGCATGAAACTTCTGCAAATTTGTCACTTGTTTATGATGTTATCTTTTCGGTAAAACACCCATAAGGTCATAGGCTGAAATGCTCTTGTTAAGACATTAAAGCTAATTATGAAATAGGAAAATACTAGTATTTGAGTTAATACTTAATAAAATGATTCCATCATTCAAATATTACTTTAAATCACTAATCTTTACATTCCCCACAATGAAATTTGCATCAACCCTACATTAATGAAGGGCATCAAACCCGCTACCTCATTGAAGACCACTGACTCCAACTTCATCAGCAACCTTATATTCAAAAGCAATTTGAATATTTCTTCCTCCCAATGTAATGAGTTGGCGGAGGAACACATCCAAACAATAATAACTAAACAAAATGGAATTTTAATGAATCAAGATTCCATTGTTTCGGAAATTATATATTAAAAACAAACAAA
Source organism: Oldenlandia corymbosa var. corymbosa (assembly GCA_949775105.1). NCBI lineage: Eukaryota > Viridiplantae > Streptophyta > Magnoliopsida > Gentianales > Rubiaceae > Oldenlandia > Oldenlandia corymbosa. The sequence goes on along the minus strand of OX459118.1, from coordinate 11,582,521 downwards.
ATTTATATATTAATTCCTAAAGAACCAATTTCTCCAATCATATGTTAAATAAAGAACAAAAGAACCAAACAAAACCAACAAAATAAGAACCAAAATGTAAGAATTTCTCCCGAAAAACAACCAAAACTAACTTTGTACGATCTTTGTATAAAACAAATTCTAATTGCAATTATATATTAAAAGAAACTTAAATATAATTTTTTTGAAATATAAATTACCAAAAAGAAATTATCTACTTACATTTTTGCCTTTCAAAGTTTTAGTATGCCTTGCATAGGAGGCGCGGCAATGCATACTACATTTGAGCCACTGGGTGGAGTCTTTTCAATCTTCCTTTCTTCTATCTGAAAGGATAAAAAAAATTTTAAAAAAAAACAGTTAAGAACATTGGAATAACTGTTGGAAGAATCTTCTACTAGCAAAAAAAGAGTTGATTGCATCACCTTGTTTATTTTCTTCCTAATCATCATATATACCTAAGTTCTTCAACGGATTATCCTTCCCATGATCATTATCAACTTCTGCGTGATTTTGTCTCATCATCGTGAATAGCCCATGATGATTACTTTATGAGAAGTCCAATGATTCCGCAATAGAGAAATTAGAAACTATTTTTTTGGGTTCTATTCATCAAGAAAAAAAAAAAGAAAATCGAATTTCATGAAGGTTTTTATATTCATAACCCTAATTGATTTAAAGATTGCATTTTGAAGTTGATAAACAAAAAAACAAATCAATCTCATTACAAAGTATTAATAGCATAATATGTCCAGAATATTTCAAAACGTGTAGAAAAGATTTTTATTTTTAATAACATGTTACTAACACCAATGTCAGAACCCTTTGATATCTTGGTCGGATTTTTGGACATACTTAGTATTATTGTCATTCCATTGGTCAAAATTGAAAAGAGCAATCTTCAAGACATCATTATATTTCCATATTCTTCATCATCATCAAATTTGGGATCCCTGTCGAGGCTGCTATTCCGCGGATTCAAGTTCAGAATCGGTGATTTTGAATCTGCCGTCTCATGTTGTCCGCAACTTGGATTGGCCTTCGCCGTGAGATTCAGATCGTCCTCTGCCGAACAACAGAAATTCAATTGTGCTAGGGGCAGATTAATAGATCTGACAAACTATCAAAGCTTTAGATCCGCTTCGGGTTGACCTTAATGAAACACCAAATCAACCACCAAATCATCTTTCTCATAATCCTCTTTATCCTCTGACACCATCGCAACACACGAAAGCTTATCCCGGACCTCCGTCTTTGGCATAGCCATCATGGGCAACACCATATGTGTTTTTTTCTCTTCGAATTTTGAAAACTATCAACGTCTTTTACATCCCGAATCCCCGTCTTTAACATCTTTCTGTTCCTACTTTTTAGCTTCATTTTGGCTTATAATTGGCAATGGAAATGTTTTTTGAATTTTGATTTTTCTGATTGAATAGAAAAATAATATGGAAAGAATTTGTGTAGTCTTTCAGAAGTTATTCATCCAGAATTTGGAGGTTGATTTTGTGAAAAGATAACTGAGAGTGATTTTTGGGATTAGATGCCAAATTCAAAATATGGATTTGAAACATTCACGAATGAAGGAGATAAAGATTCCAGAATTAAAGGTGAATATTTATTTTTGCAAAATGTAAGTCCCTTAAATTGGACAGTATTTAACGTGATCATTTTGTATTTTACAAAATTTTGGAACCTTGTTTTTTTTTCTAATGAACACAGGGCACGTTGCATCATTCTATTGCAAAAGATGTATTTTTTTGTTTAGGCGAGAAAAAAATTTATGTGAAGCTGACACGTGTCCGAAGTGTTATTTACTTTCATAAAGTGTAAAAGATTTTTCGGTTCTTAAGAAAAACTCGAAATGAATTATATTTCAAGTCAACAAAAAGTCCTAGATGTGATTTTCTTGAATTGATTTTTTAAGGTACAATATACTAGTTTAATCATTTCGCTGAAAACTTTGAAAAGTATAGGTACAATATACTAGTTTAATCATTTTGTTTTATTTTTGTTTTAATTTTTTATTTGGTTTTAAGATGTGATTTAAAATGTGTTTGGAGGATACAATTTAAAAAATCATTTGGTTAATATTTTAAATAAAATAATAATATTTTTAGACCACCATCGGACCACCTCCACCACCGGCGCTGGCGCCAGACCGCCCATCGCTGGTCGTCGGTTGGCGGCGTTGGACGGCCCGATGGCGGAGGTGGTCCGTTGGTAATGTAAAAAAATGGTGTAAAAATAATGTGTGAAATAAATTTTAAAAAGTAAATTAAAAAGTTGTTTGAATAGTATTAGATTTTGTGTTTGAGAGGTGTTTTAAAATATAAAATGGGACAAGATGACAAAATGGGTGTTGTCCAAACAAGACCTTATACATTTGGGAGGTAATTTGCCCGTTGCGTCTTTCATTGAATTATGAGCTACTCAGAAATTAATTCATATGAGAAAATAACAAATCCTAGAAATAGGATTCGGCAGCTATGTATGTAAATAAAAAAAAAAAAAAAAAGGTCTAATTAATAGTTAACAAAATCAGGATATTCGTATGGCCAAATCACAATTATACTTCAATTCTTTTTTAGAATGAAAAGATTCAAACATTGGAAGTTGAAATCTCACCAGATTTCGCCTTATTATATTTCGTAGGAGGATGTCAAGCTTTTGAAGGAGATGAAAGCAGATTCATGTCGCTTTTCTATTTCTTGGTTAAGAGTTATATTTGTAAGTTGTAAGTCATGTTTTCTCGCGAATGTGGTGTTGATTCAGTGATAAAATCATCCTTATTCTTCAGAGGAGGTCATGAGTTCAAACCCCCACTTTAACAAAAGTGAGGGGATGACTCTAACCATGTTAATTGGCACCTCTAAAGGGCTAGTTATGATAAGCCTACTTAGTTTTCGCACTCGAACTTGTCACCCCGAGTTCGTCTAGAGCTTGTCTAGAGTGATTTACCTCCCACTATAATTTGCAAACTATTGCGGTGGGCGTGAGTTTACCTATTTCTAGTGGGTTCACGGCGTTACCAAAAATGTCATGTTTTCTCCCCATAGTTTTCGATTCAATTCCACAGATCTTGGCTGAGTAGATCACATTCAACTTCGAGAAGGCATTTTTTTATTTTCTTTTTTTTTTTAATTATACTTTTGCGTTCCTATTACATGTTGCAGCTGGCAAAGTAAACAAAGGCATAAATAAGAAAGGAATTCAGTATTATGACAACCTGATCAATGAACTTTTGGCTAATGGTATGTCGTAATACAACTTTTCCGGGGCTCCTCATAGAGCAATCATTTTAATTATTTTTATAAAGATCAGTTACATAGATGGTCTCCTTTATTACAAATTCATACATACAGGTTTAACACCAGTTGTGACTTTGTTCCATTGGGAACTTCCTCAAGCTTTAGAGAATGAGTATCGTGGTTTTGAGTCCTAAGATTTTGTAAGTATATATGTTTTATATCCATTTTGTTCCATAATGATAATCTTGTTTATGCAGTATTTTTTTTCTAGTATTTCCAAAAACAGGATGGGAAACGAGGTGTCATACATTTCATGTTTAATATGAAGAATTTGTATTAGGTGTAATTCAATTTTTCCGTTACAAAAAAAAAAATTATGGCGAAATGCAGAAAGGATTTTAATGACTATGCAAATCTGTGTTTTGAGAGATTTGGTGATCGAGTAAAACTATGAATCACATTAACCGAACCATACACCTATAGTTACTTTGGTTATGACAACGGGTTAAGTGTTCTGGGTCGATATTTTTCGTGGGTGAATCCGAATTACAAATGGAGAAATTCAGAAACTGAGTCTTATTTAGTAACACACTATCAACTCTTAGCCCATGACGATGCAGTCAGTTTATACCGGACCAAATATTATGTCATTCTTCACTTTATAAATATTATTAAGAAATGTTTTTTTTTGTCCAAATAAAATAATTATTTGATCTCCGTCCCAAATTTATTATCCAGTTTAGATTTTAATTTTTAGTTTAATTTATTTTAAAATTAAAAACCAAAACTAGATAACAACTTTGAGACGGAGGGAATATATGATACAACTCACTGGACAATCATTTAATTTTTTTTCTTTTGTACCTATATTATTCATAAAAACCGTTTTTCGGCTCGCCAAAAAGGCATAATTGGAATGACAAACGTTTCTAATTGGATGGTACCTATGACAAATTCATCTCTTGATCAGTGTACTGGCAGACGTGCCTTAGATTTTATGTATGGATGGTAAGTTTTAAGAGGGTACATTTGCACTTTTTTTTCCCTTCAACATGTTAATTTTTTTCATACTAAAGTAATGAAACTTTATTCTTTCTTTGAAATCGCACCAGATTAGTTAACAAGAGGATTTAACATGACGTGTTTTGACTTTATTTCCTAGGTTTATGGATCCTCTAGTGTACTACGATTATCCGAAAATAATAAAAACTGTTGTTGGCGGTTGTCTTCCAAATTTATACTTGAGCAATCTAAGTTGCAAAAAGGATCATATGATTTTTATGGAATGAATTACTACACTGCGATGTATGCTTCCCACCCTACTAATCCTCCTAACAAAACCCATGCCAGATATATTACTGATTACCTAGCTGATCTTTCTGGTAATTCACTCTAATTAACTTCGCAATTTCTAAGTAGCCCTCTTCAGCTTCGCAATTTCTTTTCTTCTTAGTTATAATGAACATTATTGAACCAATTACGAAAGCCAAAACAGCGAATCCTCCAATAGCACATCCCAAAATGACCGAAAGTGAAGTACCTTTGGAAGAAGTGATCTGCACCTTAATGAACACGGATGAATTATAATTAGTCCTGTCCTGCTCATTGTACTTCAGTGAAAATATTTGTGAAGGTAAGTAACAACTTCCGTCGGATGAATCTGCACCGTATCGGAAAATTGCAGCTCTACAGGAGCAGTTACTCAGGCATGATTCTCTGCAATGATCCATATCTGTATTGTTAGTGTGAAGTAGGTCACATCCGGAAGCTCTACCAAACTGTGATATTGAGAAGCATTACAGGACAAAGGAATGTTTGCAGAACACCCATGATTAGGCTCCTTGGGATCTATCTGTGTGGAGTAACTAGATGAAATATTGATTGATTTAGGACAACTACACTGTCCATTTGAACAAATTCCATTTTGTCCACAGACCAAAGGGTAATCACAATCACCCATAGAGCCGCTAAAGACATCAGCAACTTCTTTCCAGAAAGGAACCCATTGATATAGTCTCAAATGTCCATCAGATCCCAAACTCATAAACTGAGGGGAGGAAACAGCGGGAAGTGGTATCATTACATGTGGAATACTTGATTCAGCAGTGTATAATCCGAGGCTACCATTCTCAAACTGCACATAACTGACGCTTTTATAAAAGAAACGATGATAAATTTGTGGAGGATTGGAATCTATGACAGCTAACAACAACCCTTGATCAGTAACCAAGGCAGAAAACAAACCTCCATTGCTCCAATTGGATATTGAAACACTTGCGGTTAATTTCTGCCCCAAGATTAGCTTTTGGCCTGGAAGCAAAGAGTCAGTTGGATAATCAAAGGATTGCCAGACAACTGAATTATTCTCATCAAACAGGACAAGATTTCCACTTTCTGTCAAGTTTAAGCCGGCAAGAGAAATTCCTGTTGTATTTGTAGACCAAACTAAAGCACCATCAGCATCCCTCAAAACCAAATCTCCTCCTGATGTAAGCTGCAGGGAAGCATTGATTTTAACAGGATTATTTCTGTTAGCAGACCAGACAACTTGAGGCGAGGCTATGTCTGGCTCGGTGATTTTTGAATCACTATCAGTCAGAACAATGAAGATGGCAAAAAGATAAGCATCGCATGTGCCAGTGCACAAGAACCCACAAGCAAAACTTGTGTCTGTCTGTGCAATTTCTCTAAGGAGGATGGCTCTCACAAGTGAGCCATCTGCAAAATTGACGGACTGCGGAGCTGATACATCATCGTTGATCCATGTCGTAGAAAGGTTTGCTGTTGGATAATCAAAATGCAATTCTAAAATGTATACAAAGAAGAATGAATGAGATTATCAAGAAGGTAACAGGATTGAGGTTTAACATCATTTTTGCCAAAAGTGTTTTAAGGAATACTTAAAAAAACAAGTAGTTTGGACCTCAAAAGCCTCAGAAGCAATTCCTGATTAAAGATTTGAAGTTCAAGTCACTCTCTCTCTACAATCTCTGTCATGACTTTGTCTGTGTGAAGAAGAAGACTTGCTCTCCAATTTCCAGTCTCCTAACTTATTTCGGAATTTACCCTATGATAATGATTGACAACAGCTCCCTTTTACCATCAGTTAGGACCTGGAACTGGAAGTGATGCATTTTTTGAAAATTCTTTTTTCTGCTTGAAATTAACCGCGAAAAGAACAGGACTAATGAGATCCAGATCATGCGAGGTCCCCCGGTAAAAATGTAAATTATATATCCATCAAACCAAATGGTCCAAAACTAATGCAACTGGGAAGGAAATGAACAAAAACATAAAGGAATGAAATGACTGGGCTGTAAATTGAACAAAACTAAGGAAATAAAAAGGAATTTTCTCTTGTTGCCTGCTCAACTAATGCTGCTCATCAATATATATAGTCCATAGCGAACAGGAGTCCCTAACAGAGTAGGTAACTTCCCTTTAAGCTCATTACATCATTTAACTGAATATGCTGAGGACATAATATATTTTAATTAGTAACTAAAACATTTGAGAAGTAGTATACTTGAATTTGGCAGGCGCTCTCCTCACACGCACATGCCTTTGTGCTGCAACAAAAACCGCAGTCCAACCATACATCATAAAGAAGTCACCTCAATATCAGAAGGATCGCCGTGGTTCAGATAGAACATATGCAACTAAAAAGAGTGGTTTCTTCAGAGTCAATGTGTGAGACACATTTCTTACAGATGTTTCTGGCGTTTCAAAGTGATAATCCAGATTGGTTTCGACATCCAGCTCGCCTTCCAGGACCTTAACCACCACGGACATTGAAGGTCGACATATATAATTATCTCTTTGTAGACACCATGCAGTTACATCATCTCTAACTTTTCGGTTATGATTGAAGAAAGCAACTCAGGAGTCCGTCCAGGAATAGTACCCCCTCATTCTGGTCACAACTTTGCTCAGATCCTTGTCAATAAGCTTTGGAAGTCCAAATCCGATAGTTGAGCATTGAACTTTTCATCCAGAAGAATGTTTTGTGGCTTGAACAATCTTTTGCCTATATACTTCGTGATCGTAAGCTAGACCTTTTGTTGTATCAAGTACGATTCTCCTACTGATGAAATCAGGCATCAACAAATAAGGAGGCAACTGAGCTAATAGTATGTTATGCAAATGAACAATAGAAAAAGGTGATGTTACCTTCATGCCTGATCAAAGGCCAAGCCATGCCGTGCCAGAATTACACAAACCTCGATAACGCATTGTTTACTTTCATCATGTTTTATGTACACAGTACACATAAAACTGATCCTTTCAAAGCATTGTTTACTTTCATCATGTTTCCCTCGTAATACTAACGCGTCATGAGCTTCAAACATTGATGGTCCTCTATTTCATTTCCAACTAATAGGGAACTGTAGGCAAACTGGTGCTATTAACTCAGAAAGGAACAAAGGCAAATGCCAGGAATAACTCAAAGATTATACTATAACAGGTACAAGGCCATCAACAAAAGAAGAGGAATATACGTGTAGAACTTTCCTCATTGACTTAATGATACAATTGTATGGAACCTTAAAAAAAAAAAAAAAAAAAGACTCGTTTCCAATATCGCAAAGGTCATCTTGGTCCAGAGAGAACAAAAGGAGTGGCTTCCTCTGATTCCATTTGTGAAACACTCTTCACAGATGGATGTGGTGTCTCAAAGCCATAATCCAGATCGGTTTCAACATTCATTACCCCTTCCAATACCTTAACCACCACAGACATTGAAGGCCGACTCGTATAATCACTTTGCAGACACCATGCAGCGACCCGCATTAGCTCCATGGCTTCGTCCTTATTGGACTGCATATCTTCACTACTGTGATCAATCATATCAGACAAATTCTTCTCCTCCGCTTTCTTCTTGAAAAGATTAAGCAAATGCATCCGTTCATCTGGCTCGCTTCTGTCCAAAATCTTCCTTCCACACAAGATTTCCAACATCACCACGCCGAAGCTGTAAACATCTACTTTTTCTGTGATAATTGAAGAAAGCCACTCGGGCGCCAGATAGCCAGGAGTACCCCTCATTGTGGTTACAACTTGACTCTGGTCTCTATCAATTAGCTTTGAAAGTCCAAAATCAGATAGTTTAGCGTTGAACTTTTCATCCAGAAGAATGTTTTGTGGCTTTATATCTAGGTGAATGATTTTTTGCCTACAATCTTCATGGAGATAAGCTAGACCCTTTGCTATGTCAAGGACTATTCTTCTTCTAGATTTCCAATCAAGGGAAATCTCTTGGCCTCCCTTATAGATCCACTTTTCTAATGATCCATTGCTCATGTATTCATAAACTAAAAGCCTGTGAGATTTCTCTGCACAGAAACCTACCAATCTAACCAAATTAACATGATGAACGTTCCCTATGGTTTCAACCTCGGCCAGAAATGACTTCTTAACTTGACCAATTCCATCAAGACATTTTACTGCAACTCTGGTACCATCTTTAAGTACTCCTTCAAAAACTGATCCAAATCCTCCCTGACCCAGCTTTTTGCTGAAATCATCAGTTGCAGTCTTTAAATCCTCAAATGGAAATCGGGTAGGCATTCCCGGGACATTATCTAAGTAGTCCTCTTCGATGTCGCGGTTTCTTCTTCTTTTTTTCTGTACAATGAACACTGTCAAACCAATTCCAAAACACAAAACAACAAAAGCTCCAATAACACATCCCAATATGACCTTAACTGAAATACTACCTTTGGAAGCAGCTTTAGCTGGAGTAGATACATTTGGAGTAATCTGCACCTTCATGAACACAGAGGAATTATAATGAGTCTTGTCCTTCTCATTGTTCATAAGTGAAAAGACCTGTGAAGGTAAGTAGCAATCCCCATTGGAAGCATTCGAACCATAGCGGAATATGGCAGCTTTACAAGCACAGTTTCTGAGGCATGATTGCTTACAACGATCCATATCTGTATTGCTAATATCAGCATTGAATGTAAAGTAAGTCACATCCTGAAGCTCTTCGAAAACATGATATCGCGATGCATCACACGCCAAAGGGATGTTTGCAGAACAGCCAAGATTAGGCTGCCTGGCACTTATCTGTTGGAAGTAGCTTGTTGAATCATTGCTTGATCTAGGACAACTACACTGTCCATTCGAACAAATCCCATTTTGTCCGCAGACCATAGGGTAATTGCACTCACCAAGATAGCCAGTAAAGATATCAGCAATTTCATTCCATCCAGATTGCCATTCATATAATCTCAAATGTCCATCAGACCCGAGTCTCATATACTGCGCCGAGGAGGCTGGGGGAAGCGGTATCGATGTATATGGATCACTTCGTTGAGAAGAATTTACATACAATGCCAAGCTACCATTTTGAAACTTAACATAGTTGGACTCATTATTTGATCCTGTAGCTAAGACTTGATAATAGCTTTGTGGAGGATTGGATTCTATGACAGCAAACAAGCCAGAACTATTAACAAAAACAGAAAACAAACCTCCATCACTCGAGTTGGTAGGCGAAACACTGGCTCTTAATTTCTGCCCTGGGACTAATGTCTGGCCTGGAACCAAAGCATCAGTTGGATAATCAAAAGACTGCCACACAACCGAATTATTGTGATCAAACAGGACAAGATTTCCGCTTTCCGTCAAGTTTAAGCCTGCAACAGATTTTCCGGCGGTGTTTGTAGACCAAGCTAAAGTACCATCAGCATCCCTCAGAACCAAATCTCCTCCTGAAGTAAGCTGCAAGGAAGCATTGATTTTAACAGGATTGTTTCTGTTAGCAGACCAGACAACTTGGGGGAAGCCTAAGCTTGGCATGCTGATGTAAGAAACACTGTTGGTCTGAACAATGAAGATGGCAAAGAGATAAGAATCACATGTGCCATTGCAGAAGAACCCACAAGCATATCTTGGCCCAAAAGTCCCTTTTAGGAGTATGGATCTCACCAATGAGCCATCTGTAAACTTAACAGAATGTGGAGCTGAGTCAGAGTTGATCCATGTAGTGGAAAGGTTTGCAGATGGATAGTCAAAGGGCTGTGCATTTATGGTGTGAATACAAAGAAGAATGAATGTGATTGTACATACAAAAGGATTGAAGTGTAAAGCCATTTTACAGAAAAGAGAGTGCTTGGAAGCCCAAGAAAAGAGCAGAAGATACAATACAGTTAGACAGAGACCTCAAAGCCTCAGAATGAGTTCCTTAATACAGATGAAAGTTTCAGATCGCTTTCAAAATGGACAATCTTGGTCAAAATGATGTAAGAACTCATGATGATGTTGAATTATGGCTGAGTTTATTTATAATCGTATTTGGGAAGACAAGATAGCAGCAACAGAAACGCGTATGGGAACTGTATAGGAAGGGGGGGTCATTGACTTTTGTCCCACTGGCTGTAAACTTTTCTTCATGTCTTGTAGGCTGATTCTGATATCCTTTCTCACTAACTTAGAAGTAAGTAAGAAACCAGGGGCTGGGGAAGAAGAAAAATGGAAATGGTATAGGATTGGAAGAGCAGTGTTTGATTTATAACTATTTAAAAGAGCAAATTTTCTTCTTTTTTCTTTTGTTTTTAAAGAAAACATAGAGATTCAAGAGAAGACTAAACATAACTTTGCGATAACACTTCTTTGAGAACTGACATATACTATTGTAATACCTAGAAGTTAGTTTTTAAATTTATTTAAAAAAAAAAATTTTTGTGAAATCATCAAATCCGAGATACAAATCCCTCATCCTTACAGTTACTACCTCTCCGACATCCTCCCTGATAAAAAGTTCTGACGTAAACAAATAAAAGACTGAAGGCTAAAATAAGATTCATTGTATGTGCATTGTCCATATCTGAACTGTTTCTTTTTAGTTTTCTGTCAAGTTTTCAACTGGGTAGGGCAAACTTTCCAGCAGAAACTAATAGAAATGGGTTTGTCATTTGTGTGTGTGTTCTTTCCCATCGACATTCTCATTGTGATGACTATGGGAACCAATGATACAACTGTGTAGAAAAATCTGAATGTAGAATACAAATATACATGTCTTCTCAAAACTGGGGCTAGATGGTAGTTAGTGATCATGATGAACTCCGACAGATTACACCATCCAATCTTCCAAGTGAATTTCCAGATTACCTGCCAATGTAGCTTTCACTCAGTTATTGACTGCCGGAAACATTTTGAACCTTCCACCAAGTATATAGCATTCTGTTTGTTTGCATTTACATCCCTCTCAGACCACTTTCACCTGTCATCTAACAAGTTATAACAGAAAATGGCAAGCCTTTGTTAGTGATTTGGTCTTGGATAAAATCACTAGGAGCAAGCAAAAGTTTTCCCTTGGATCAGAGATTTACCAGAATCAAGTAAAATCAGCAAATGCCAAGATCGAGCTTCAAGGGCCATCAAGTTCCTCATCCATCTCGTCCAGAATAACATATTTTGCACCAGGACTTTCAATCACTGACCCTCTTATTCCACCTTCACTGTGCTCACCTTTCTGCAGCTTTTGATACCTGAGGTAATATGGTTTCAAAAGGTTATGCATACAGAACACACTATGCCTTGGGCCCCTTCAAGCCGACCAAAGCAAAACCAAGCAAGGAAAGGCTCAATCTTTATAAAACTCGACTACTTACTTGTACCAGTTGAATAAACTGACACCGAACAATATGGTAACAAGTCCAACTCCTTTCAAAAAGGTAAACTCATCATGGAAGTAAAACACCGCAACCTGGATACGAGGAAAAACTTTGTAATGGAATGGGTAAAAGGTTTTGCCGTTAAAGTGTCAGCGGCTTATTGGAGTAAACAACCAATAAAATAATCTAAGAACTTAGAGGGAAGACGTCCCAACTTAATAATTTCGAAACTATCACGTATCATATCATTCAAGAACTTTCATGAACTGATTAAGTTGAGCATCCATATCAACTTCTCGGCAAGGAACCTAGCGGACAAACAGGATGAAATTCTAAATCAGCATGAAAGGCATGATTCTTACCAAAATAGTGACAGCCTCTTTAACAACCCCAGCTATTGTCACTGTTACAGCACTTGTTACCGAAACAAGAATATACTCTGTGAGAACCTGCAGACAACAAACAACAATGCCGTTCATGAGAATCATAAACTACGTAGGCTGTTCTAGGCTTGAAATTTCATTATTTTCAATTCTGAATTTCTTCAGTCACCTACCATAAAGAAAGCAAGAGTTCCACCAAAAAGCATCAGCAAACCACTTCTAACCATATGCCATGAGCTATCAAAATACTCCGTACTTCTAAACTTATGCCATGGATCCAATAACAGAGAGAGAAATGCCGTAGCAATTGCCATAACCGGAGTCACATAGCTCATTAAGGTAAGTGGATTTTTAAGACCTGAAAACAACCCATAAGCAGAAAATGCTCTTAATTCGTATGCAGCACCATACATTTAAAACATGAATATACTTCATTTACAATTTTTTTAGGAATCAGGACACCGATAATACTAGAAAGCAATAAAAATCACAAAATTTTTATGTTTAAACCAGAAGTGCTTACCATAGTCTTCTTTCTGCATTTTCCAGAGTCCACCATTGCCAAAACGTGATGCAAAAACAAACCAAACAATTATACAGCAAGAATAAGGGAAACTTGTAGTAAAGAGATAAAGTTGGAACTTTTCGGTATAGAGCATAAACATTAATGTTTTTAAAGTTCCAACCTGAAGAAGAATTTGAGTCATCGTCCATCTAAACCCAGACATTACAGCGGCAAGCATCACGAAGATGAAACCCCAAAAGTCAAACTCAGTCTCCTTTGCAACTGCATATGTAGCATGGTTATTCAGAATTGAATTATGTAATGGAAGTGTAGAAAAGCATCATGGTCTTAAATTGAGAAACTGCAGAAGGCAGTCTAAAGAATTCAAAAGAGGTAAAGACATAATCTTGATTCAAAGCGAATGAAAGCAATAGTTCCAATAGAAGGGAAAACACACTACAATAAGAAGTCTATAGTACACTATCTCGGGTCAGCCTGTGATAACAGTAAATCATGTAAATCAAGCAGCGTACCTGTGAACAATATACCAACAGAGATGATCAACATGATGCCGAATAGCTTAAAACTCGGAGACTCCAACCTTCCAACAAAGCATTCGAAAGTTAAAAGACAGATCACTAGATAAATTCAGCACAAATCATAACGCATGTGATAAGCAAGGCAATAGCATATAATCATGCGTAAAGGCAACAGCACGCATATTACTGGATGATAAACTTTCTTGGCCACTTCACAAAATAAAAAGTAGTGTTAGATTTGTTATCATTAACGAAAGCGCGCACTACAGATACAATTATTCTACGATGTACCTCTCAAAACGAATCAATTATATAAAACATTAGAATCTTCAACAAAATAAAAAGAAAAAGAAGAAAAAAAGGATCACGATAAACGAAGTTTGCTACAATAGTGTTGGTCGCTTTGTCATTGAAGCCAGAGAAGAGGAGAAAGGACACTAATAACAGAAAAAAAATAGTGAAAGTCGAGAAATAGTATGTACAAGGAGACATAAAGCTCCAAGGTAATCAACTTAATACCTGAATGCAAAGGCAAATATGAGCAGAAAGATTGGTGATGCTGATTTACACTGCAGCAAACAAAAGAAGATTCAGATGCGAGAAACCCTTACAGCAATAAGATTGTAATGACAGCATTCAGCAGAGGAGAAAGTCCATTAAAGTGATCTTTATCGGATTCATTTTCCCTTGCCCCTCTATATTAAACTAGCTGTGGCATACTGAGAATTGATCAGAGCTAGACACACCAAATAAGTACACAAGGAAATGAGATATCCCGGACGATGAGTTTGTGTTAAAACAAGGAAGCAATCAGCCCAGATCAACTCCATAATTTCATTCTCCTATGTCAACAAATACTAATACTTGAAAATGATCATTTTGAAATCCAAAGGAAAATATATTGACTAACCATTGTGGCAAAAGTGACTGAGATGAAAACAAGGGACGCATTGCTCAAATTAACATCCATGGCAGTGCTAAGTGCTGTTGGTACAACTGTGAAATGTAAAGGCCATCTGTAGCATTAGTTTTTTACAAGAGTTAATAAAATAAGCACCAGAGATCTACAAGTAAAACAAAAACGGCATCAGACACTCGAAAATTGAACATAACAAGCTCAAAAATGGAACGACATTGACGATCAATCACAGGAGAGAAAAATCTTTAAAACTTCTGTTTCAGCAGATATAGTCTCTCACAGTATTTATATGACAGCGTAATCAGTAAATTCCGCAGTTGAACATCCTAAACAAAATGATTTCATGGACGACTTTGTAAAATTTCCCCAGATACAAGGGTCTATTGAATTTCACCCAAAACACTAATAAAATGCCTTAAAAGGAACCACAAATCGATGGATAACTTGCTAAATGTTTAAGTTCATGTTATTATACAATATACTTCAAATGCAGTCCAGAAATTTAAAAAATTACCTCTAAGAAAGTAATCTCTCCATGACATTACAACAGTGGGTTGGAATCTATGGGACCAGAACCATGTGATGGCTTTTGATAAAACAGCTTGCATTGTGAAGTGGACAGTGTTCATCAATAAGGGAGCAGGAAATTTGCCCATATCATCACCTAAAAGAGTTTTATTATACCTGCATCATGTTAAAAACATTTAATAATCAAAACAAATTATCAAACATCTGAAATCTGGACACACGAGCCAAAAAACAAACAACACTTACAATGTCAAAAATGTACTGAACGTGTACCAAACAAGAATGAAAAATATTGTCTTTAGCACATCAGCAACAGAAACAACACTTCTAGAAGTCTTATTTAATGCTTCATGATGATTGATGTTATTTGAAAATCCATTTTCAGACTCTATCTCAACAGTCCTTGAATCACTTTCTACGTCGAAAGGCACATAGGTCTTGCTTTCATCTTCCACTGTATGCCTATTCATGTCTCTAGCATGAATACCCTCCATTTTTTGCTTAAATTTACCAAAAGCTTGTCTTCCTTTGTTTAAAATCCCATTCTTTGATCTACTTTGCTGAACTAAGGACAATTCAAAATGGAAATCCTCCACTTCTGCATCCCCATTTTCTAGCTGATCTGGATGGAATACACCATTCTCATCACACCAGCCAGAGAAAGACAACTCCCTTCGAATTCCTGGTTGCTGACCTTCCCACAAAACTTCATCCCCTCTCGCGAGGCCTGCCTTTTCTATATTGGGACCAGTCTCCACCATCTCCTAGGCCAGAGCCATGGAAGTTCCTTTGAACAGTAAACCTATCAGTCCATGATCATATCAGCTTCATTGCTCAAAGGTTACTCAAAAAGTATGTTGTCAGCTCCAAAATAATTGCCAGGCACCAAAACTTATCACTACCAGCCGCAAAATTGGGAAGTTCTGAACTTCAAATCTGGACAACCCGATCGAAATCACCAGAGCCTACTAAAACTTCAATCTGAACATGATGAAGCCAAATTAATATCTTTTAGAAAAGCTCCAAGATAAATTCATTTGGGGAAAAATAAAAATAAAGAAAGATTCAGGTCATCACAATCACAAAATCTCAATCTCTCAAGTCTAAAACATCAATAAAGAGCTCAAAACAAGTTCAGTGAAAAAAAAAAACACAAGTATCCCCCCTCCTCCCGTATTAGTGCTCCACTATGTTAAACTATTTCAAACTGGAACAAGTAGCCAGAAACTGCACGTTCGACATTACGGTTTTATAAAACAATGGAACACTTTATAAAACAATGGAACACCTCAAAGATCAAGACCAAACAACAAATAAACCAAAACCCAGTTCAAAAGGAACTCGCCAGAGCTGGGTTCAGGAGATTTACATGCTTATATCGCTACAAAGGTCTGATTTTGATATTCCATTAAAAATCATGGCCACATTAATAGTATGTTTCCAATCAAAATCAGCTTACATATAGACAATGCCAGGTAACAAAACCGAGTGGGAGGGGAAAAAAAAAGAATAGAAAAACTCAATTCAGGATTGAGGTAAGAGATCCAAAAACTCACCTGGGATTCTTTCAAACCGACGAATTAACTGATAAAACTGGAAGCTTTACGTGAGTCAGTATGTGCACGAGTGGCCGTGATCTGATCTATTTTTTGCTTGCCTTTTCTTTTCTCAAGTGTCAATGATGCCCGTTTGTTGAGGTGGGCATTTGCTAACAGAGTGTTTGATTAGAATCTAAGACACAAGAAAAAGAAGTGTCGGGCTCTAAAGAAAAAGGTCCTTGATAGATTGGATTGAGAATTAGCTCCTTTTTTTCACCCCTTTCTTTTTTTTCTTTACTTCGGCCAAGAATGAGGGAAACAAGGAGGAAAAGGACAACTTGGAGAATTAAAGTGGTAAACAAATAGAATTTCTTTTAAGTTTTAGGATTTTGCACTAAATAAATTTGCCATTTGGGTCAAAACCAAAACTAAATAAATCTTCTTTGTTCCTTTTTGGGTAGGTTTTTTGGCTCTGAATTGATGCTCTCAAGTCTTATAATCGTCCTTTTTCTTTAGTAGGTACGTGTAAGTTCATACAGATTAATTCTTTCCTTCTTTTGGAAACACTTATGGATATAAAAGTTGGGTTAAAAAATCTTATCGTCATATTGCTTTGAAAAGTAATGAAATGAATGAAAATCAAATAAGATATAAATGTAAGTAAATCCCACAGATTTTAGTATTTGTTAAGTGCTCGCAAAACAAATCAAATGACCATAAATGAGGCAAATCAACAATCAACATACAGTAGAACATCAGTAAATTAATAAATAATTTCTAACAATTAATAATTTTCTTCGGTCTCTACTTGGAATCGGTACAAAAAGTGAATAAAATAGATAAAATGATAAGATAATAATATTTAAGAAAATCTCCTATATATATAGAGGTCCCAACAATATCACAAATTAATAAATACTTTAAAAGTAAAAAAAAAAATTATTATTATTATAAATATATAGTAAAATATGAACTATTCATACTTATTTTTTAGTTTGTGAAGATGATATGAACTATGTGAAGTTTTAGTATTAAAATAGTTTTAATACTTGATTAATTCAGAGTAAAAATAATTGTAAATTAAGAAATTTAGTGACGATTCTTTTTTCTCATAGAAATTATTTAAATTAATAATTTATTAATTTATCGATTATTTAATAATTCGTTAGATTAATAAATTTTAGTGGTTCCTATAGAAGTTCTACTGTATCATGTATTCTTTTACCAAAAAAATAAAAATAAAAATAAACGCATATTGCAGGATCTCCACTATCAGTAACAATGACTAATCCCCTCGCTCATGGTAGACACCTCGGTGAGTGAGAAAACTGGCCAAAGGATTTAAGGTTACTCCATGTCCATGGTGAGGTTCGAACCATCGACCTATGGTTAAAGATGAAAAAATTCTTACCACTCCACCACAACCCCTTTACTTATATCATGTATCAAGTCTGCAAAATACAAACAAGAAAACATTGAATTGTGATGAATCCCAATAATGTATTGTATTTCGACTTGAGCCTTCCATGACACTTATGGTTAATATATCACGTGTTTTTTTTTCAATAACGATTTAAATATACACCTAACCATTATATAATTATTACATATTTTTTTCGTATTGAATCCCTCCGATGTTTATCCTCAAGAAGCAAATACTTGTGTGAACAATCCGTATGTATAGCATTTAACAACCTTTCTGACTTGGTTGGTTTGACTTCTACCTCATTTTTTTTTTGTTTTTTTTTTTGTCCAACTCCAAGTTTGTACTGTTGAAATCTAGGCTCCCAAACTTGTGTGAACCATAAAAAGGCAGAACATAAGTTAGGTGATTAATATTGTACCAAACCACCAATGTAGACAACAAAATAACTGTACTTTTGCCCATCATCTCCAGCTAGCGCAGCTAACCCACTAACTATATAACTAATGGTGTTTAATGTCATCTTAAATCACCATGAATATAATAGTAGTATTACTCAGCAGTATCATCATACACTAAACTTTCTCACGGTTGAAAAAACTTAAATCTATACTAAGTCTCAGTGCTTAAATATCCATGAGAAACTTGGGTACTCTCTTGAAAATGCTAACTAATCGTGTTTAATCACTATGAATATAATAATCTTGCTCAACATCAATCATTATAAGACATTTTGATTTGTTCTAAATTTCATGATCATTTTAAAATAGTCACTTTTGACGAATTATGTTAACGTTCAAGGTGAAATTTGGCAAATTTAGTGAAACACCCTATGATATGAAATGGTCCGTCAATGAATTTCTCTATCAAATTTACAGTAAAAAAAATTATCGATTTAGTTTAGATTTGAATCAGCTAGCCTTGTCTTTTTATTGACGCGGGCTTTGTTTGTTTGCTTTTTTTGATGGTTTTTTCAGTTTATTTTATTAATAACTGTCCCATCCCAGCATACCTTTTTACATTTCTAACATACATTTTTACATTCTCGATACAAAAAAAACCTAAAAATACACACACAAAAAACGAACCAAAAATACAATTGAGAATAAGAATGAGAACAAACAATTTACAATTGAGTACAATTGAGAATGGGAAGAGATTATTCAAAAATACAATTTACAATTCATTACAAACTTCAGAACAAGTTATGTTCATTGTGGTTAAATTTATGCCAATGTACCTTGTCAATGAATTTATCGTGTACTAGACTATAGTAGATCACAAACATATCATAATATTATGCTGAAAGCCCCGGAATGTAAATTATGTGAACGAATTAACAAAAACTTAAAATTTCACGTATCAGAACTTCACTAGTGATGAAGACACAACATTCACGACAAAAATATGTACACTTTACTAGGATTCGATCAATATAGCCAAATGCCAAATTGTACTAAAAAAAAACTATCTTCACAATCAGTAGATAATATTCACGAAGGACAAAACTTCAAGGTAAAGAATTGGGGAACATCCCTCTTCTTAAATCGAAAAGAATTGTAAAAATGTTAATGAAAAGATGAAATTGAACTTTTTTTGCCGTCCTCAAAGATGTGGAAATATTTATTTTATTTTATTTTATGTTTGCTTTAGATGGGAGAAGGGATGAGGCGGTGGCTAAGGTTAGTCTTGTCTTTAGCTATTTACATTAGATTCTGTCAGGTTAAAAATTAAAATTAGCATTTGGCTGAAAAGATCAGCATTTGAATGACCAAAGTCAGATTAACCAAAGAAAAAGAGAAATGAGAAGAGAGTAGCTTCCAAGTCACGTTACTAATTTTGTTAATAGATTTTTTTGAAGTTTGTGATCTGAGTAAAGTTAGCAGGACAGATGTATCTGAAATGCACAGTCTAGCATATTATAAGATACGATGTAATAGTATAGGACATTTATCCTAATTTACAAGTATCTTAAAAAAAAGAAAAAGATTAAGCAACCGAAGAAAGTCAAAATAAGAACGACGATTTGGAATGGGGATAAAGTCATGCAATGGAGTTCCAAGAGTTATTAATTAATAATCTGTTGATTTCGCATGCTTATCATAGAAGAGCATTTGATTCTCAGCCACGTCAAAATGTATTTTTCGTCCAAAAAATTATCATGGTTATTATAAAACAATCAGGGCAGACATTTGCAAATTCTTCCGGGATCAATGGAATTGGAAGAAAGGTAACATCAGTACAACAAATCAGTCTTTTTTTTTTTTTAACCATACAAATTTGAAATTGCTGAATTATTTCGTGCATCCTGATCACGCTAGTGCATTTTCACTTCACATTAAGATTGTTCTTCTCAATCAATACATGTTATTGTTAGATTGGAGTGACTGAGGATTTCTAACTTTTTTCAATGTTACAAGTTTGATCTATCATATCAAAAAAATAAAGTTAAGAGCGTCCATAGTTTGATAAAAATACACAACGATTGATCAAGAATTAATCTGATTGTGATGTATAGTTACTCGCACGATTTCTCCGAGAGCACTCAAATAAACTTGTAAGAAATCTATGGATCTCTAAAAATTGTTCACATGATGAGATGAGATATGATAACCGCATATATAAAATTCAAAGTCATAAAATTATTTTCTTCCGATAGACCTCTTTGACTGAGGGTCCAACAAGCATACATGCCCGCTTTTGTTGACCAAAAGAGGGCATTGGAAAAAACTAATCAAACAAGAAAAATTCGTCCAAGTTTTATTAATCAACATAATGCATGCGGACAGTGTGTAGGAAAGTAAACAAACCGCAACCTAATAAGACCGAATCCCTGTTTCTCATTCTCCTGCAAACCCTGCGGAAAAAAATTATAAACAAACAGAATAATCATTTGGGGATAGAAGAAGAGTAATATTTTTTTTAAAAAAAATCTTGTTTAAACAGATAAAAGAATCCCCTTTTCGTCAGTATCTGCAAAGGACTTTGATTCATTGAAAACTGCAATTATTTGGCCAACTGCGAATTTGCATTGACAGAAGACTTGATACAGTAACATTTTAAAGTCAACTAGCCAGATACCAGAAATTCTGAGTCTCAGTTCTAGGCTTCTAGCAACAGGTTTGTTTCTGCATAAAGGGGAGTTGTTTGAACACCTGCAAACAGGTTGGTTGGTGGGGGAAGACAGATTGCAGGTGTTGCAGAGAAAAACTTACGACACAAATTAAAGGTGCAACTTAACTTTAGGCACAAATTAACTTTAGATTGATTAGTGTTTATATTGCTCTATTAACACTTTGCGAAAAATACTCACACATCATTTGGCGCTTGTTAAGACTTAAACTATGTAGTTTTGGTTGTAACACATATCTGGTAGACTACATTGAGCCTTTCTGAAGATTCTGAACTCAATTTTAAGGGCAAAAACAAGGTCATTTTTTACTACTGGTGTATGCTTGTTTCTATGGACAATGCATACAATGACTAACAGGAAGTCACGGGTGAAGACCATAGCAGCCAAAGAGGTAATCCCTCCATGCAGCTTATCAGTTTTGAACTCCTGAGGTAATTAGAGATGCCAATTAAAGAACTACAAACACACTCAATTTGAAAAATAGAAAAATCATGTACAGATTGATGGATTTTCCACTAAAGCTTTACCCAAATCTGAAATACTTAGGAGTTTACAGTAGTAAACTATAAGAGAAACGGTAATAGAAAGCACAACAGCTAGCCATTTTATTGCAAAATTGTATGCAAGCCGCCTAGATCGCGGCCCTTTCTATAGCAATGAAATTCCATCAAAAGCCTCTAACAAGTGCAACTAAGCTTAGTACACTACTACATCAAGGATTCAACTAAATCAGCAAATCAATGGAGCTGATACTTTACAGAACATTCTAAAGCTGATAAATGCTAGTATAGAAAAAGAAAGTAGCACCAAAATCACTTAGAACTAGTATGTACCACTAAACTACAGTATCAACAGCCCAAACAAATCACAAACGCCATTACCTCGTTGTTAGTATATTATAGAAGCAGCTAGGTAGTACAGTGTGTCTAATCCTGGAGGGTAAAAATGATTATCATGTCTTTTCAGTGGGAGTAAGATGACCCATCTGTTCTGTTAAGTTTTGTACGTTATTCGTGTTCCACCAAAATCTGTGATGATCTGCAAACATACTGTCACTTTTTCTGGCATCAGGATTGTTTCGCTCTGATTGTACCTCTGGAGTGGCAGAGGCACCGGGACTTTCTGTTAGAAACTGTTGCCAAAAGCCATCGTTAGCTGCATTGGGAGCTAATGCAGATGCACGGTCTTTTGATGTAACAGTTTCTGGAACATCAACGGAACTAGTGCTTACAACAGCTCCTGATGACTTAGGTCTCCAGTCCAAATTAAGAGTTGAGGGTGTAGCACTCTGAATATGATCAGGAGACACAGCCATGTCTTGTGGGGAGAGAATTTCTCCGGATGGCGATCTTCTAAGAGAATTAGAGGAGCATGGTTGGATATTGACATCAGAATCTCCAGAAGATGAATCCAATGCAGTTACGGTGACTGATGAGGGTTGAGGAAAGCCAAACAGTTCTTCAGCCGAGGACTGATAGATTCCATAAAGAAACTTCTCCCAAAAATTTACAGATGAATCCAGTTTCTCAACAAGTTCTGCATTTACCACTGGAAGTGATGAACTCGGATTTGGTTCTGCAACGACAGCAGGGCTCTGGATCATATGAGCTTCATCATACAAGTAATTAGAAACTAACAATCTTCTCTTTTTGCTATGCATTTCAGATTGCTGCACAAAGTCAGAGACAAATCCCGGTTTTTGCAACAGCTGAGCCAAAAATGCTAGCAACTGCCTCTGCCTATCATCTATATTTTTTACACGTTCTCCAAGTGAATTAAATTCAATTTGATATTCTTTATTCTCCAGCTTGTGTCTCTCTAGCTCGGATTCAAGCATATTCTTTTCCCTTTTCAGCTTCTCAATTTCCTCCTCGAATTCTTTGCGTTCTGTATCACTAAGTGAAACAGCAGCATTTCCTTGCGCAGAATGGCTATGAATAGGCTTACGACGATATATGTTCTTCAGAAGGTGCCTGTGTCCCCTGATAAATTCCTCATTAGCAAACTCCCATTGATCAGGATCAATCTTTCTAAAACCCTATAAGCCACACCACAAAAAAGCAAATTATGAACAAATGAGGCCCAAACACTGAACAACAACAACAACAACAACATCCAGAAACTGGCATAAAAACAGAATTGAAAAAATTGAGGAATTGAACTTACATATGTATTGAGTTGCCTGATAAAGCTGGAGAAGTTATTGTGCTTGAAATACTTGGGAAGCAAATCTCTAGCAAACTCAGGTGGATTCCACACTATGAAGCTGTGTCCAGTATGATTCCAAGAGACAATAGAGTTTGTCATAGGATCATCCACCATTTCATAGGTCTTGGTGAGGAAAGGTGCTGGTGCATTTGATCCACCATTACTTCCATCCATCACGCTAATAGTTCCAATATATAAACACCCTCAAACTCCTCTCTACCTTAATCAGCTATATATCTAATTTCTTCAGTTTGAAGGCATGTGCATATTTATCAAGGTTAATCTTTTCAGTGCATAACACACTGAAACCAAAAACCCCTGGGCAAAAAGTAAATCCCTTTCGCCCCAGATCCCAACTTTTTATCCAACAAAAGCTCTTTCAGCTAAAACAACCAAAAACAGAAGTCGTCAAAAATGCTACTCAATTAACAATAAAAGACTTGTGATTCTTCGGATAGAATTCGAAACCTTGTAAATCCGAAACGATCAAATTGGAGACAAATTCTCACTTAAAATACCCAAAAAAAAGCTTCGCTAAGAAAGCGACCAAAACCGAATGAGAGAATTGACCAATTAAACAAAGGAGGGATATTACTGACAGAGCAAAATGAACAAAAAACCCAATAAAAATTTTGTAGGAAAATAGCGCCAACTTTGACCACCCGAATCGAAAGCAATCAAAAGTTTTTAAAAGAAACCCAGTCTGAAATTCTACAAGGGGAAGCAACACTATAAACTATTCAAGGAATAAATAAAACAAGGTTTCCGAAGGGAACCACATCTATATAGTCGAAGAAGAAGAAGAAAAGAAGACCGAGTAACGATCGTCAAAAATTCACCTTGAGAATTTATGAAGGGGGTTTGTAGACTTGACTTTCAACGACCCGTGAGGAAGAAATCAAGAATCACCATATAAAAATGATTCAATAATTTTTATTTTTTTGTTTTAGAAGAAAAAGATTTCTGTGTTGGAGGATGAATGGGAGATGATGGGGGCTGTTGACATTGATGTCTTTTGTGAAAGCTTTTGAATTTTCAACGATGAATCGTTTCTTTTAGATTTAATTACCCAAAAAAAAAAAAAAATCCTTTCTTTTTGGCTGTTGTTGGGGTTTTATCAACTTTTTTTTTTTAATAATAGATCTGATTCATCGTCGTCATTCAAATATTCAACTCTTATGACTGATGACTCAAATATGTGAGAGAGAGAGATGATGAGCTGAGAGAGCTGGAACGAAGACGCGGTCGTCGAATCTTGGCGGTCGAAAACAGAGCACAGCGACAAAGTTACCATTTTATAGAGTCCGGAAATAGAGCCATTTTTATTTCTTTTTCTATGTCAGATTTGAGATTTTACCATTTTTTTCTGAGTTCCAAAACTGACTAAAAGACCAAAAACGAGGATGATAATAGTGCCAATCTGTCTGTTGATGTTCTGTTTTGCCACTTTCGATTTTGGTCCCATACCCGGTTTTATTTACCTTTTTTTTTCTCTATCATTTCTTGACTTATTTTTTTCATTCATCTTTTTTCTTTTCCTTTATTGGGCTGAAGCTTGATGAAGGATGAAAGTTATGCAGGCAACTACACATTCCACTACAAAATGCGAGGGACAATATCTTACGCTATGTAGTTTTGTTTGATACAGTAAGAAAATTTAAACGTTACATGATCATATTTTAGTATTATGAAAAGTACTTCTTCGGTCCCATAATTATTATCCAGTTTGTGTTTTCAGTTTTAGTTCAAATTGTCCTAAAAGCGAAATATCAAACTGGGCAATAATAATTTTGGGACAGAGGGAGTAATTTGTAATTTCACATTATGATCACGGTTTAACACTTTAGTAGAGTAACCTATAATTAACTACTAATTGCTAAGATTTTACTTGAGTTATCGCGGGCGCAAACAATTGCTAGTTGCTAC
This sequence comes from Oldenlandia corymbosa var. corymbosa, assembly GCA_949775105.1. Lineage (NCBI taxonomy): Eukaryota > Viridiplantae > Streptophyta > Magnoliopsida > Gentianales > Rubiaceae > Oldenlandia > Oldenlandia corymbosa. Next base: position 11,557,529 of record OX459118.1, on the reverse strand, counting down.
AAAATATTAAATAATCTGTTATAAAATTTGATTATGTTTGTAGAATTTAATAAGTCGAATTATTTTTCTAGATGTAAAGAAATATTTTGCAAAACGCGTAGTTAACCTTTACATTTAACCGTTGCATCTGATTAGCAAATCATGAACACCAAACTAATCAAGAAACTATGGATCCTTTATACTTCTTGACCCATATCTAGGAGTTGACACAATACTTCAATTTCACCGATTTTTTTGGCGCCAAGAGCATAGGTCTTTGATGCATTAGAAAAAAACATTCATGTTGGTGAGCGTTCATTCATCAATAACTTGTTTGGATGGGTTGATATAGGTCAATGTTTTGTTGAAGTAATCATAAACCATCACTCATCTATCATCTATGGTATTGATCTATGAGTGGTAACTCTGTTTAATATGATGTGAAAATTTATTTTATCAATGGAATTGAAATTTACGGAAGGAAGAAAAAAAAGGTTACCATATATACTAATGGAAAGTGAAAATGACATAACGAACTTTTCCCGTGTGAGCAGTTGGTTAAAAGGATAACCATTGACTTAGGCGATTGCAAGTTCACAGGAACAAGATAGTTACCCTTTACTTAAATCTCTAATCACCCAACTCTTTTGGGCACTTTACTACTCTTTTCAAAATTTACATGATTAGAGTAATATTGGTTTTAGGAATTACAAGCAAAAATGACGTTAGTCTTTTTTTCCTTAAACTAGTAGAGTATGAATTAATGAGGAATTCATATTTTTGTTTTCAATTTCTTTTTCAATTGAAATTGAAAGTTTTGACCATTGCTAAAATGAAAAAAGACGAAACTACGAACGGATCATGAAGAAAGATGATAAACCTTCATATAAACGTTTGATGGGGATTTCCAAGATTGTGCTAGAGTTTTGAAAGATGAATCGTATACTATCTGTCCCGAAATTATATATTGATTAATTTAGATTTTCATTTTTAGACTAAAAATTTTAAAATAGCTTACGAGTTACGACACTTCTATATATCCTACTATATTAGAAACAAAAACCTCCCTTTCAAACAACTCATATGATTGCCACGTGGCATATAGAAAGTACTAAATTGCCCTTTTGTCTAAACCATAACTAAATTACTAAATCTCCCTTTGCACTTTACGTGACACGTTTTTTTTTAAATTTTTTTTTTTCTTTATGTTTCATTCATTTAGAGTGATTTTTTAAGTTAAATTGATCAATTAGGTTTTTGTTACAAAGTGTCAATTTTGTTTTAAGCGTATACCCTGCGGATGAAGCTTATTACAAAGCTATTAAAAATCTCCAAAACTAAGTATTGATTTGGCACGACCGAACATCAATAAATCATCTTACTAATATTTAAATTTATTAGGATGCTTTTATATTTTATCTAACATTTACTTCAATACATATATTCGATTAAGGCTATTTATATTTAATAAGTAACACTTATAAAATATTTCTATAACTTACATGGCGAAATACAATTTTTTTTTTTTTTTTTGTGAAATACAATTATTTCTATGATCACACTTATAAAACATTTCTAAATTATATCGCTCTAAATACAAAATTTTATTTTTTTTCAAATATAAACATTTCTAAGATTTACAGATAGACTGGGCCAGAGTCGCGCATTGCGCGACCATACATCACTAGTATATATATATATATATATATATATATATATACATATATCTATATCATGGAGGACATGTAAATTGACGTCGCAGCTTAGAATGAGCACGTAGATTCGATCAAATATGTGGCGCCAGTGCCCACAGCAAATGTAGTAGAAAAAATTCTGTAGAAATTAATCAAATATTCCAGAATGTATGCAATGTTTCAACTAAATCTTCCAGAACCCTGATTGTTAGACTCTGCGGCCATTTTTTTCCAATGCAAATCAGATAGTACGTAGAAATTAGAAATTTTGAAAATGCCAAATCCCATTTTTGTCAAAAACAAATCACTCCAAAGAAAAATAGCTTTCCTCATCCTCAGCTGTCGCCCCCAACAAGACTTTCTGTAGCAGAAGACTAATCTCGTATGAAAAGAATCAATTATTGTAAAATTCTGGATCCAAATGCTGTGGCCTGATAAGGTTTGAGCGTTTAGAGACTCTTTTGGCACACCTGGGCTGGGATTGAAAGTTCACTTTCCGTCACTCACCAAAATGTACTGGACTTTTTTTTATTTTTTTTTATGTAAGTTCTTTCCATTTTGAAATAAATGTGGCTAAAATAAATTATTTAACCAGATATCATTTAAATAAATACATATATATTATAATCTAAAAGTAGTATCATTCTCTATTTTTTAATAAAAAATTAATCTAATTTTTCTTTTTTTAAAAAAAAAAACGCTCAAAAGAAAATAGATTCATAGATGACAAGTGTTAATATTAACATATTAGTTAAGGATATTTTAGTAATTTAATTATCGTATTGATGCTTCTCAAATTATGTGAAGATTAACTATACTTATTCTTAAATAAAAGAGTTATTCTTAGAGGTTCAAACTTCAACGTACAAAATAATACACTCGATTCGAATTGAAATTACAAATTTTATATGAAAAGCTTTGGTATCCATTCTTTACGTTGGTAGTACTTTTAAATGCCAAAAACTTCTTGCATCGAGATCAATTTCATATTAGTCTTTCATTTTAACTATCGAGTTTTATTGAAAAAAGGTATTAACAATTCGCATTAGAAATGATAAGAAGTTGCAAAAAATAGTCGCATCTCATAAACGCATTGTCAATAAACCCAAATCCTTCGAGGCTAAAAGCCTAAAACAAGATGAGAGAAATTGTAGTTTTTTTTTTTAATATATACTCTCGATGGGAAGAAGCCAATTTTGACTCTACAAGGTACAAACAGCCAAGGGATTCATTAAACTCCCCACAAAGTATCTGGGTGTTCTGATATTTTTTTGGAAGGAGATTTTTCCCAAAAAAGTTCATCACTTCACTCAAAAATATCTCCCATACATCATCATCAACGATGAAGCATCAACCCTTCAGCAGTCCTATCCCTTTAAAACTCAGATATTTTCAAGAACGCATCTTTAACAATACTATTCAAAGAATTTAGCAAAAGGGTTTGCCCTGTTAGCTTCAGAAGTGGGAAAAAAAATGGAGAATCAGGTTTTGAGAAGAAGGGTTAACATCATTGCGAGCCATTTGGGTGCCCCTGAGGACATTTCGGCCACTGCCACTCATCTATTTCCTATGGTAATTCCATTAAGCTCATGAAATTCTGGTTAATGTTCTGCTTATTTTGGATAATTCTAGATTGATACTTGTGGAAGCACTTGTTCTTTTTGTTTTATTGAATTTCAAGTAAATATAACCAAAAAGATTACATCTTTTTTCCTCGGAGGCTCTAATTTTCCTAGCAGAGTTTTGTTTCTGATAGACTTCATCGTTGGATTACCAGGTGGAGCGAGTAAGTTAATGTCATTACGATTTAAAAGATTATCCACGGCCTAAATCAAATTTTCCGAGTTGCATTCTAATTGAAAATCTGCATTTATGCCATTCTGCTTTTGTTATTACCAAATGGGTTTTTAATGGATAGTTGAAGCTCCAATGGACCAAGTTTCCACTTAAGTTCATGACTCAATAATGACCCTTTGTCAGAATTTCAATCTATAAAGACGGGAATGATAATATGTACATACTTGACAATTTGGGGTATTAATTATTTAGTTAACGGAATTGGAGTTTCATTGAGTTCTTGTAGATTTGGGAACATGAATTCTTCAGATGGCAACAGTCTATTACTCTTTTTGTGGATGTGAATCTGTTAGGTTCTTTAAGACTTCTTTAATCTGTGTTTTCCTTCTGTCTTTGGTGAAAGTGCATGTGAATCTGTTAGGTTCTTGCAACTATAGATAATGTCTTTAACTACTTGCTTTGCTTCCCTCAGAGTTGCAGTAATAGTTTGAGCTCCATCATTCGGAGGTGTGATAATAGACTGAATTTTTCTCGACAGTCTTCATCCTCTCAAGCTTATTTCATGAAGCAGGCTTCAACTGGGCAGGTACATACAAACAAATATAACCAGTTTCTTAGTTCAATTCCTTTAACACAATTTTGTTCCTAATTTGGAATGTTAACATTTAAAACTCACTGGTCCATTCAGCAGGAAATTTGTGGGCAAGCCAGCGCTCCTTCAAAACCTATTGGTTGTGCGCGCGAGGATATCCACATTTGTGATGCACCCATGTTTTCTAAACCTGCTCTCAAGCAGGAACAGAAGTTGCACAATTGTAATAAAGTTCGAAGGTTACCTCAAGCATACAACTACTATCAGCCAACTCTTGAGATTCCTACTTTTGCAAGGCCGAGTAGGAGAGATCCTCATTATCAAACAGAGCAAGGAAAGAAGGCTTCAAATGCCAGCGGTAAGGCAGACCGAATTGACCGCTTGACTTTGAGTATCTTTTTTACTTTGATTTGGCCATTCTTGTCGTCTTTCCGCTTGATGTGAATTAGAGTATAGCATCACTCAAAACTTGGGGGAGGATTTTTCCTGCTCCTGCACCTTCCTAAATTGAGTGTTCTTAGATTTTTCATAGGAAGGATACGTTATGAATTTTGTGGTTGAAGAATTCTATTTGCACGTTTCAATGTATGCTGTCTGATATTAATCTCTATGCATGCATATGCATCCACCATAGAATATCGACTGGCAACAAGTTCACTTCAATTTTATGATCATCTTGGTTATATCAGGACAGAAACGGTAGGATATTGTTTTGTGACTTCTGCATATCTGCATTGTACTTAATGTTTTACCATGCATTGCAGTTGTGGCTAATGCGAGTGTGTAAGTATTACCGCCAAAAGTTTTAGTTTTGGACTGGCGAAAACCATAATTTAACTTTCCTGCATTGTTGAGTGAGTCCCCAACATTTTACTTGAAGTTAACAATCTAGGTCAGGTCTTAACATTTTCTCCCCTTAATGGTTGTTACTCATTATGCAGGAGTTGGATGGTTGCCTAAAATGGATGTAGCTGAATCTGGAAGCACTTATGTTGTCACTCTGGAACTTCCAGGTGTTAATATCCGCGATATAAAGGTGGAAGTCAACAACCAGAGGTGAGAAAAATCCTTCACAAATGTTAATAGTGTGCACGAGTTTATTTAATCATTCTGTTCACGTTATTATGGAGTTAATAACTTAACTTATGGATGTCATTGTGCAAAGCTGCCTGCCTGCTTGCCTTGATTACTTGTTTATCTATTTGGAATTCAGACAAACTTAAAGAAATTTTCTTTTGGCCTAAGGAAACTTCAATCTTGTGACAGGTTGAGAGTAACTGGTAAACGCTTAATAGTGTGGGAGAAGTCTGTCAACTGTCCGATTAACTCAGTTTCTGCATATCGTCGGAGGGAGATCTCAGAGGGGCCTTACCAGATAGAGTGGCCTCTTCCGGAAAATGTGAAAAAGGATAACATATCAGCAGAGCTTATGTAAGCCTCGAATTTCTCTTAATCAAACTCTTGATGTCCTTTCTTGATATTTGCGGGTATTAATTCTCTCAGTGATGATTGGATCAAAATGATCTTTCCAGAGATTGTGTGTTACTTTTTCCTTTTCTTGTTCTGTTCCCAGTTTTGCATTGCATAGAAGAGAACCCTCCATTAACATCCTGCATGGGAATATCTTAATAGTGTATTTTTCTTCTCACGAAATCAAGTACACTGGTTACCGATAAATAAGTTCATTAACATCTTCGCCTCAATGTACCACATCTGCACCCCAAGTCCTGAATATCTGACACAGGCTTGGATTCATTGACCATTATGCTCGCCATTGCATCAATGGTTTGCGGTGGTTTTCCTGTAAATGGAATCTTAAGTGCGTCATATTACTCTGTATGAGATTGTTGGTAAATTTAGTGCTCTCAGTTCTGTTGAATTTAAGTAAATTGCTTTCTGTTCGATAAAATTGTTAATGAGAGCCATCGCTTGTGCTGTTTTGCAGAAATGGCCTTCTGATGATCACAGTCCCAAAACTTACTAAAGCATATAGGCAAGTGGAGAAGGCCAGGATATAGTGGGTACATATAGTGTGTAATCTATTCACATTTCCTTAAATCTTCAGATAGGTGATAGCAGGAGTTTTGATTCCATCACTGTATGTAATGCTATTTCGATCATTTTCGAAAGAGATGGAACTAAAATTCTTTAGATATTCAGCTGATAAACGACTGCAGATATTTGAGTAATTTAAACTCATTATTTGCTCTTTTTTCTTTATCTGTTAAAAATTTCTGGGCCTGCTTGTCTTTAACATCTTTCCCTTTTATTAATTTCTTTGCCGTCATTTACTGTTCACCTTTTAATATATGTATGTTCAAAGTAAATTAAGAATGCTCTTTGAATAACCATTACAGAAGCCATGAATGCAGATTAATTACTTCCTTCAATTTTGGTTAATCTGAAATAAAATATAAACTGGCCAACAAACCAAGAGTTTGTCTCAACAGTTTTCTCACCCTCTATTCTTACCAGAAACTCTTGTCCATTCAACATTCTAAACTGCAAGATTAATTCAATCTCTCCTTATTAATCTCAGGGGTAAAAAAAAATCTAAAAGAGGTACATGAGGAACATTGTAGTTCTGGGGATGGTCACTTTCAATCTAGGTCTTGTCATCGGGTTAGTAATGATGTCTCATTTCCTTAACAAAAGTGAAGCCCAAAATTTCAGACACCAAAACTGCCTTGGTTTAAGCAGATCAAGTTGTGATCTTTATTCAGGATCATGGGTGATGGATCCTTCCTATCCTCTGTATGATCCCAAAAGCTGCCCTTTTATTCTGAATCAATTTGATTGTCTAGCCAATGGAAGATCAGACAGAGAGTATTTACAGTATAGATGGCAGCCCAGAAACTGCAACTTAACAAGGTAGATATGTCATCAATTCTTTCGTGAAGCTAATTATTCAAAACCAGAGAAAGAAAGGAAGAACAAATGAAGACTAATTATGTGTTTCTTTTTTCATAGGTGGGATGGCGAAGAATTCGTGAGCAAATTTGCTGGGAAACGAATTATGTTTGTTGGAGATTCATTGAGCTTAAATCAGTTTCAATCGCTGGCTTGCATGCTTCATAATGCAATACCAAATGCTCGCTACACCTTAAAAAGGAAAGGCTCAATTTCCACATTCAGAATTCCGGTTTGTCCTGACTCCCGCATTCTATTAGTTATTGATCTTTTTAATATGATTCCAAACTAATTAAACGTTGATGTTTAAATGTTACGAGTATCAAGTCTATCACATATCGACTTTTTATTCACTTGATGACTAGTTAATAAGATTCTTGTCGACAGATATTGAATCTATCTCTCAAAATCGATCGAAATGCACTACTTGTGGATGTGGTGAAGGAGAACAACACGCGAGTTCTAAGACTTGACTCCATCAAAGGTGCAGCCAGTAGATGGATTGGAAACGATGTTCTCATTTTTGATACCTGGCATTGGTGGCTATACACTGGAAGAAAACAACAGTAAGGGATGATTACATAACATTCTTTTTTCTTTTCTTCTTTTTTTTTTTTTGCGCAAATTACATTACCACGATATTAACTTTGGTCCTACATTAATTATTTTGTTGTAGATGGGATTTTATTCAATACGGATTGGCTATAGAAAGAGACATGGATCGAGTGTTAGCCTACAGAAGAGGCCTAATGACATGGGCTGACTGGATAGACAGAAATATCGACACCAACAAAATTAAGGTCTTTTTTCAGGATGTTTCCCCTGACCATCTTAAGTAAGCACTCCTTCATTCATCCTGACTCCTAAGATTAAAAGCATCAATTGTTGCTACTATAATTTTGTCACAAAGAAAAAATTTTATAGTTAGTATTATAAGTATAGCTTCTAATGAAATGTATATACTTTTTAACATTTTGCAACTTAATTTTGATAAAACAGTTCAAGTGAATGGGGCGAGCCAAACGCACCAAGTTGCGGCCAAGCAAAACGGCCAATAATTGCCGGAAAATACGCCGGACCTGGGCATCCGGCGAGCCAAGTGGTAAATGAGATCGTGAAATACATGAAGAACAAAGTTGAAGTCCTGAGAATCACCCAACTTTCACAACTTAGAGTTGATGGGCACCCATCCATATATGGAAACTCCAAGCACAGAGGCATGGATTGTACTCATTGGTGTCTTCCAGGAGTTCCTGATACCTGGAACCTCTTATTGTTTTCTGCCCTTTGATGAGTTTCTTCTTCTTTTTTTTTTCTTTTTTTAATCAGTCTATGTTCGAAATTCTACGAATTTTAGCGAATTTCATCAGTTTTAGTTGTTACTTTTAGGGGAACTGTACTTTTTAAACATTGTTAACAAATAGAGAAGAATTTTGAACGAAAACCATGAGTTTGAATTGGGAAATAGAGCTAATACTAGATTTTATTTTTCCTTTTTATATTAAGCACGTGGTGCTTCCACAAGCCGGATAGATCCTATTTAAGAGGTAAAACTCTCTAAACAAATATTTTAGTCACTGCTGCATGAGAGAGTACAATTTAAAATAAAATATATACAATTTATTAGTTTGCATTTATTTAATGGCAGAAACAGCAATGTATAGTTCAACACGCATTAAGTTTGGCACTCCTTAGGTTAATTAGTTCAGGTGAGTCATCTTCTTTCTCTCTTGATTACCATTCATTTTGTCGGGGGCTTCCTGAGATATTTATTGAATTTAATGGCTATCATGACTCTAAAGTTGGAACAACAAGAGATAACACTCTTCAAGTTTGTAAATATTCCCATTTAGTGGACATCAGATTCCTTCAAGCGGATTCATACATATGTTAGGGCAAATTAGTATTTAGCCTTGTGATAATAATAAAAGCATATTTACATGACACAAATTTAGATACAAAAAATTTGTGAGTACACAAATCATGAGATAATTTTAAATTAGCGTATACTATCATCTCCATTCCATTATAGTATTATTTTAACTCAATTTAGACCTCTCATTCTTCTGTTAGTTAAATTTAAACCTCTCATTACTTTATTTTCATAGTGTAAATAATTTGGAAGACATATTTTTGGCCAGCATAACTATAAATTTTCTTGCGGTATGAAAGCACATACAACTATAGTACACCGCTGAAGGTTCGTAATTTAAATTTGTGATTGCAATTATTGAAGGTTACATTAGTTGGCATTAATTAAGTTTATAAAACGGCGACCACGGGACAAGAGGAAGATTCAAATAATCTAGATTCTTCTCAAAAGTCTATTGAGTGGAAAAAAGAAACCGAATGTAATCTTACATTCTTGAATTAAGATTCATATTATATTGTTTATACAGTGTATAAAAGTTCACGTGGTTTTACCTCAAAATTCACCAGATATACTAATCGGTCAGAAAAGTAACTATGGAATAACATCACGAGCCGCAGAATAAAATCGCGGGTTAAAATTCACCACAGATCGAATCCACTTTGATACCGTAAGAATCTATAGTTCCACCTCAAAACTAATTGACGATAATGAAATAGTCCATAAAATTTTTATATTGATACAAATTTATACTAATGTGGATAAATATAACTTGGAATTTCATCACAGTGACACTAACACAGTTCAACAAACAATGACAAACATGGGAAATATATATATATATATATATATATATATATATATATAAAAACGTAATGGTATTGAACTTTGGAAGCCATCTAGTCTGCAAAACTTGGTCACAAATGATCGATCAGAGTTTGTGAATTATTGTTGTGCCTGGGTTTCATTCAACAGATACCAGAAATCAAAGACAGGACGGCAGTGACAAAGGTGATGTGTGGGATCCCATGCCAGGCTGCCAGAGCCCAAAGATTTTGCCATTCTTCTTCATTCTGCATGTCCGAATTTCGTAACCAAATGAATCGTGATACAGTGAAAGGGACTGTACTCTTAAGTCTTAACCATAGATTTGATGTAAGAATTTATGGTGTAGACATAAAATAACTATTGGTTCTTGTTATTAATTATAATAAATTATAAATATTGTTTATAACCAAAAAAATAAATTATAAATATTTCGTTGTTGATGGTGAAATCACTCGTTAAAATGATTTGAAAAATCGAAGACAGAAAGGGATGCAAGAATGAAAAAGGAAGACATGATGACACCAAGGTTTAACGCGCAAACAAAACGCCACTGCACAAAGAATTCTTTTGGAGTCAAAGTCAACCACTTTCATCCCAAGTCCAGCCGCCTTCTTCGTACTCCCTACTAATAATAATAATAATAATAGTACTAATAGCTTATCTCTTCTTCTTTTTCAAAAACCGCGGGGAAGACAGAACTGGAGAGGCTATATATGATGTGATTCGAATCATTATTTTGTGGTTGATTATATTATCCCCGCCTTCCATATTAACTACACAACCAAAATGTCGACTCCATCATGTCGATATTAGGAAAAAAAAACCCCAATAAGTCTCGTTAATAATTTATCATAATCTAGTTATATATACGTGTATTATGGAAATTCCATATCCAGTCTTATTACATGCCAGTCTCCAGCAACGTACAAATGCAATAAGCAACACCACCCTCCTGAATCCCATTAATTCGTTATTCGTCCATTTTCCAAATGACTAGTGATAGGTACAATAAAAAAAGACAAGAAATGATGTGTCAAGATCTTGATTATGCCATAACTTTAAATACATAAATCCTTTTTTGAAAAGTTTTAACAATGAATGCGTGAGATCATTTCCTTGTAATTTTTCTTTATCATTTTTTCCTTACACCAATCATTATCCTTTCCAAATATATATATACTACTGCGCTTTGATTATCAACCTTATGTTAAAGATAAGGGACAAAAGAGATAATTTTTTATAATGAGTCTTGGAGATTACTATTTTATCTTTAATATTTTGATAAAATTAGTTTCATTACTATAGTTATCAAGAATGTATCTAAGCCTCTAAAAAGAAATATGATGTATTTGATTTATTGTGAGAAAAAATATAGAGATGTAGTCCTTCACCACTTTCACCGGTTTAGTTTCTGCCTACTTTTATTTTTAATAAACTCAATACCAATTTCCTTTTTGGCATCAGAGCAGGTTCGATCCTGCATTTGCTATTTCATTTCTTTTCTTTTTTTTCCCTCTTTATTTGAATAACATTACATCTCTGTCGTGTTTGCTATTTTTTTTCTTTTTTTTCTCTTTATTTGAATAACACTACATCTCTGTCTAACAATTATGGCTTCCGCATTTTGTCCACCTTTCATACCTCCAAAAAAAAAAAAAAAAAATTCCTTCCAAAATTCACCGAAAAAAAGGCCTCTTCCATTCAAAAATTTCAATCATGGCAAAACTCCATAAAATTCATTGGACTTCTCATAGGTTTGACACACATATTCCTCTGAGAAGCACTCAAAATACAGGTTTCTCAAGCAAGAAATACAAAAACAATTCACGTATCTCTACAAAGATGACAGCATGTTTATCGGAGATCACATTCACACATTCAAGAGATCGTGTGACAGTCTTGCTACAACAAAAATCTAACACCAAAGATATGAACGCCTCCTCATAAGTTTTCGTCCACAATTCGAGACCTCCACAACCAACTCAGCATCCACCTCCCAAAAATTACAACAATCACAACAACAATATTTACAGATCAGCCTTCCAACAATGACAACAACTCAGGGGATTTCATTTTACAACATATTGTATCTACTACAACAAATCGAGCCTTCAGACTTTCAGCATTGGCTAAATTTGCAGGGGAATGTTAAAGATAAGGGACAAAAAAGATAGTTTTTGATAACGAGTCTTAGAGATTACTATTTTATCTTTAATATTTAGATGAAATTAGTTGCATTACTATAGTTATCAAGAATGTATCTACGCCTATAAAAAGAAACATGATGTATTTGATTCATTGTGAGAAAAAATATAGAGATGAAGTCCTTCATCACTTTCACCGGTTTAGTTTTTGTCTACTTTTATTTTTAATAAACTCAATACCAATTTTCTTTTCCTTAATCACCTCTTTCACCTTTTTATCCTCAAATTTCGAAGTCAACTAAAGCGCCTAAAAAAATTACATATTCTTTACATAGTTAGAATATGAAAGATCTGTTCATCCAAAGTAAGGCTAGCTTGATCAATATCTACTAATTAATTTCTGCTATGGATTTTCAGTAATGGCAAATATAAAGAAAGACTTAATTATTGAAAAACTCGTGCATTTAATTCCACATATCACTGGGATCTTTATTGACCCTTCCAGAAATCAACAAGAAGATAAACTCATCTGGACCAAGGAGAGCCATGGTAACTATGCAGTTAAAACCAGCTACATGAGGCGATCAACTTGTATAGTTCACCGCTGGCACCCCACAATCCTCCTCCACCTCACACTAGTACTCAGGTTTGGAAAAGACTATGAAATTCTCGGGTCCAACCAAAACAGAAGTTACTAGTCTGAAGAGTTTTAACTGATATTTTGCCTACCATGTTTGCACTCCTTCGAAGAGGAATAGTTAGCAGTTCAGGATGTCTTAGATGCCTCTCACTCATGAAGATGACTTGCATCTACTCATTGATTGTCCGCAGTTTCAAGCAATTTGGGGCTTAGCCTACCCGACATTCTCTCACGGCTTTAATCATGGCCAGTCATCCATTCTGGATTGGTTTACACAATGGATTCGATCGACTCCCTTATCCCTAGAATTAGAACTCTTTCTAATGATTGTTTGGTGAATCTGGATTGATAGTAACGATAAAGTATGAAGAAATCGGATGAAGGATCCTAATGTCCTTTAGCGCCAAATTCAAAATGACTACTCAATTCATAAAAAGCACATCTATGATCCGCGAAGAAGCACCCAATCTGCAACTACACATAGAGTAGAGGAAGAAGATGAGCATGCCACTATATTGGTGGACGGTTCATTTGATCCTATCAAATGGAAGGCAGCCGGAACTTGGAAGCTTGTCTCCTCGACTAATATAATTATGCAAATGAAAGCTGTCACAATGCAGGCTCTATCTCCTTTTCAAACAGAAGCAGTGACATGCCTTTTGGTACTTAAAGAAGGCTTCTAAATTTGGGCTAGACCGTGTTAAAATCCTTACAAGTCTACCTTAACTCTACAAAAGTCATGTGACAGTTGCTTTCAAGAGTCGGAAGGAATGCTATAATTTTAGGTATCTATTTAAAATTATCATAGTAGATTAATATAATTTTATGGGTCAATTAATTTTAGGAATCTATTTTTGGAAGTAAATATTAGAATAAAAATTGACAAGAATTGGCGTTATTTTATCTTTTGATTTTTTTTCCGCTGTAAATTTTTTTTATCATAAGAAAATAATTTTTTTTTCTATTCTACATACTCTTTTTTTAAACATGTTAAACAGTGCCCGGATAACTGCCTGAGTTGATAAACTAGTAGGTTATTAACTACTTTAGTTTGGGAATAATTAAAACAAACTCTTAACTTCAATTCTTAATGAGGATTTTCTTAGTCCCTCCGTCCCACAAAAATAGTCCAGTTTATACAAAAGTTTGTCCCAAAAAAATAGTCCAGTTTCACAAAAGTTAAAATTAATTGAATTGAAATGACTTAAATATCCAAAAGAGTAGTGGTAAGGAAAACAAGGTACACTTCCTTTGATTTTCATTTTTTTTTAGTGTTCTCTCATTTTTTCAAATGATTATATCGTTTAATACATGAATAATTAAAAAGTGAATTATATATCAAATTAATCTACGTAACGAGATCTTTTCATTACGATCTATTATCAATATTTTTTGAGATAAAAATTTTGATCAAATTTAAGTTGTAAAATAAATGCATATGTAATTAACTTTTATAGAAGTAACTAGAAAAGATATTAGTGGAAGTTAGGGACATAAAATGAGTTGTACATTTGGTGTGTTGACTAAATTAAAAAAGTTGTACGTTTTCAGACTGGATTATTTTTCTGAGACGGAGGGAGTAACATACAGTACTACTTGACTGAACCTAAACAAACATAAAAAGAAGGGAGGGAAAAAATAACAAAAAAAGAAGAAAAGAAATAAAAGCGTTCACAAATGTTAGCATCATCATTTCCAAACAAGGATATGATGACCTATATCAAAAGAGAAACAACAATGAACAAACTGATAGTAGTATTTGGTGATGAAATATGAGGCGTAATCTGATCTCATTGGATTCATTAATTAGGATTATTAAACAACCTGGATTTCCAAATGGAGCAATAGTAAAAGACAGCAAGTTGGTGAACAGTAGCAATGTAAAAAATGTCGGTTCCCTGCTTCCTTTCAGTTACTTATTTTAATGTCATCCCAGTTGGCACAGAAACATCCAAAATCCATTTTCTTTGTCATTTCATTTGATCCTATTTGGTAGTAATATTTTGGACCCACAATTTTTTCCCCAAATCAGCAGTCTTTGAATAGAATTACAATTACAACTACTTACTGGCCAACCATCTAGAATTAATTATATGAGGCTCTGAATCCCTTAAATATTCCCTCCATTTCTAAGGACCATCAGAAGTAAGAAGATTCAATGAATCAGTGTTCTTGAACTGAACTGAAATATGAACAACACCTATTACAGATTCACCCATTAAGGATTTCCCAGAAAAGTAAACTTCAGTTTCATACTCTCACTCTCACAAAAAATGCTGCCTTTTCTGATATTTTGCTTCCATTTCATCTTTTTCTGCTTCTTCTCAACCTCTGTTTCAGCCGCCACTCCCGCTGCGAGACTTCATACAGATGAAGGTGATGTGTAATTAATCAATGGGGTTGGAATGGAACCCAGCTTTCTACTTTAATTTTTTTTCCAGCATATATATAACCGGAGCTTTTCGGATAGGCAAAAAACAGGGCTTGGCTGGCTGGATGCCAGAGCGTTAAAGAAAAAATAATGCAGAGATTTTTTTTTTGTTTCCATTCCTTTTTTTTTCTGTGAGTAATAATGGTTGGGTTGAATTTGTGTTTTTTCAGTGAATGTGTTGAAGGAGATTGGGAGAGGATTGGGGAAGAAAGACTGGGATTTCAGCATTGATCCTTGCAGTGGTAAAGGGAGTTGGAGCAAACCACCATTAACCAAAGGAATTGAGAGTTCTGTCACTTGTGATTGCTCTTTTGATGCCAATTCCACTTGCCATATCACTTCCATGTAAGTATTTTTCGTTTTCTTTTGTGGGTTATTTTGGTTCATCATTTTGCTTCAACAGAGTTCTTTTAAGTAATCTTCTTTATCTGCACTTTTTCCCAACTTAGAAATTCATTGTGGCCCAAATTACCAATTATGTATACCCATCAATTTGGTGTTTACTCTTTACTGTTACAGATTATAATGAGCAAATTAAGGGGGTATGAATTAAAATTTGTTTTGAATCATAGACTAGGGCATTAGGCTATTGGGGTTGAAGTGAAGGGGATAAAAAAAGTTAAAAAAAAAAAAAAAAGATTGTGGAATTGACAGCACGTGCTGATTTGTATTTTAATTTTTTACTGTGGTTGACTTTGTACAAGTCAAGTCCTTGTATCTTAGCTGACTTTCTGACTGCCAGTTGTATGAAGAGTTGAGGTTCCACTTGTCGGTTGGGACCCGCAAATGAGAAAGACTGGTTTTCTAATCTCTGAGTTCACATTGGTTGACCCGACCGCCGGCGTGTTTAAGGTTCCAAATCTGTGGTTGGAAGTTTTGATTCATTCGTTTTCTTGTCTGATTATTGAAGCAATAATTCACACAGATATAAGAACAAAGACTTATCTTTCATGTCTGTTGTGTGATATAGGAGTTAGTACTTGACAATCAATCATCTGGTTCCCGCAATCAAAATAAAATGTACTTTGTCCCTAACAAAATGTGAGTAGTCTCTCAGTAATAATAACAATAAACAAGACTTTTATTTTGGTACGAAAGAAGTGACTTACAATTATCTTTAACCAATAAGTTAGTTCGTGATTCTTCTGTCTGTCTTCCCTGGAATCCTATAGTAGACTAAAGATTTCTTACTTTACAGTATTTGTAAAATGCATAATAATAGTAAACATGTTATCAACGAAAATTCTGTCACAGGTTTGGTGTATTAGAACAGATTCTAAACTCCACTTTAGTTTCAGGTGCATTGTCAATTGATAAAACTACATCATTGTTCATAAAACAGAACTGTTACACGGATAAAGTTGGAGCAAACAATTCATCTTCATCTTCTTTTCTTGATTGAAATCACCCTCATCCTAACAGAAAATTGACATGAAACTAAGATGAGAGAGATAAATGTGGTTATTATGTTTAATCTTCTTATTCTGCAGTTTCTGTGCCCTGATTATTAATATTGACGTATCTGATACCTAATGTAATGATAAACTGTTGCAGTGCTTTGAAAGGCCAAAATCTTTCGGGAGTTGTCCCTCCAGGTTTCGCCAAGCTGCGTTACTTGGCGCACTTGTAAGTCATAATTAATGTTGAAGTGAAAAATGCAGCCACATTGGGAAAAAGTTTAAGAACTTTCATTTTCTGGCCATACATTAACCATTTCTTTTTATCTATTTGCAGGGATCTCAGTCGGAATTATTTAACCGGTTCTATTCCACCTCAATGGGCGTCGATGAACTTGATCGAACTGTAATATTCACTGATCCCACAATCATTTTTCCAACACCATAAAACTTCCCTCTTGATTCTTTCAAAAATTAATACTTGGGCTAAAAAAGAATTTACATTTGGTTGAATGTGCAGTTCTTTTATGGGGAACCTGTTGAGTGGCCCATTTCCAACTGTGATGACGCGAATTACCACACTTGTTAATCTGTAAGTTGAAGAGCTTCTCCTATGATGAAACTGCAACATGTAGTTAGGCTTCATATATAAATGAACAGTACTTAGTTCAGTTGTGGTCTTTCATGTTTCTTTGAGTGGTTTTCAGCACATTTTCCTTGTCAATCAATGTAGTTTCAGTTTCATCTGCTGTTGTTATATATCTCTGCTTGAACTAGATTCTGAGAGGAGATTTTTCTTCTTACAGGAGCATTGAAGGCAACCAGTTTTCTGGACCAATTCCGCCACAGATTGCAAACTTGGTTAATCTGCAAAAGATGTAAATATTTTGGCACCTTTTCTATGAATTCTGTATTTCTTCGATGCCAAGGTACATTAACTTGTTTAACTTCTTTATCCAATGATTAATGATGCACATTTTTTTCCTGTCAGGACTCTATCATCAAATCAATTCTCTGGGGAAGTGCCAGTGGCTCTTTCTAAGCTGACTAACCTAACCGATTTGTAAGTGCTTCTTTTAACCCTTTTCCTGTCATTGAAACTTTTCTGTGGTTTTTAAATTCAACTATAGAAATGTATCTAGAAAAGAAAAAAAAAACCTCCTGCACATGGATACTACTCGGTTACTGGATCACTTGTATTTCCACAGAAATGATTAGTAATTGTGGTTGCTCCATCGCATGTTGATACAATGACGGTTTCATTTCAACTGTGAATCGATTTGCATGGAAAAAAGTTGTTTTTAGAAACTTTGACACCAGCTCATGCTATAACCAGTTAAATTTCTAAAGAAGTACTCCCTCCGTCCCATAATTATTGTCCAGTTTGGGTTATCACTTTTAGTACAATTTGTACTAGAAATGAAAACTTAAACTGGACAATAATCTTGGGATGGGGGGAGTATGAAAGATCAGATTCTTCCTCAGCAATATATACACCACTGTCCTTATGACCATTTTCTCCCAACGTTTTTATGTGATGTATAGACGGATAAGTGACAATAACTTCACTGGAAGAATCCCTGACTTCATCAGCAGCTTGAAGAACCTTGAAAAACTGTGAGTTCCTTGTTTCTTTGTTCAGCAATGTTGTTCCCCATCTAAGAAAATTAAGCATAGTAGATACAAGCGTTATATAGAAGATTTACTTCTTTGTGCTTTCATGCTAAGCTTTGCATTGTGATCTTTTGCTGCAGACACATACAAGGATGCTCTCTTTCGGGTCCTATTCCTTCCAGTATTTCTTCCTTGACCAGCTTAAGCGATCTGTACGAGAACAAGACACCGCTTTTGAATGAATTAACTTTCCTCAACTAAAACCAAGGATCTTATATGTCTTTCTGCTTCTTTGTGATCATCATTTTCAGGAGGATCAGTGATTTAAAAGGCCAAGGATTTGGGTTTCCACCAGTAAGCAATATGGAATCTATGAAGATACTGTCAGTTCAATTTGTCATCTATGTATTCTCCATCACATTTTGATGAGGACTTCAAAAGGCTGATTTTTCTAACACCTGTGCAATATAGGATACTGAGGAAGTGCTCCATTTCTGGAGAGATTCCTGCGTACATAGGGACTATGCGAAAATTGAAAACTTTGTAAGTAGTTTATTGTTATGAGTCTTTATTGCATGGTGTCATTATAGTCAGGTTTTTCTTTTTTCCTAGTCGGTTTTTCTCAGATGTTTGAAACGTAATTGAAAGTAAGTTTCCATGTTTTTAACATATTGGGAAACTGAATGCCGGTCATTTACCCTGCAGGGACTTAAGTTTCAATAACTTGACTGGAGAAATTCCAGTAACATTTGTCCAACTTGAGAAAGTAGATTTCATGTGAGAAAATTTCTCTTTCAAACTGTTCTTAATTTCGCCATCTAGAGGAGGTTACCCGTAGTCATTAAGCTCTTACCTTTCAGGTACCTTACTGGAAATAAACTGACAGGAACAATTCCAAATTGGATTTTGTCCAGAAACAATAATGTGTAAGTAAATTTCATTAACAAGCTGGATGCTTTTTGAAGCCAAGAAACTATTAGATACCGATGCTTTAGATGACTAAACTTTAGCTGATAGTTGTTTGCATTATGCATCTCAGTGATGTTTCAAATAACAATTTCACATGGGGAAGCTCATCACCATCTGAATGCCTGCAAGGAAGTGTGTAAGTTAGTTTACCACTGTTTCCTGATTTTTAAGATAGTTGATACCCTGAAGTTTCATGGTAGTAATTGCTTTTCATCTAATGGTGCCAGAAACTTGGCGGAGAGTTTTTCAGCAAATGAGAAATTGTAAGATTCTCGAGACTTGATGGCTATAATGGCATTGTCATCTTCTGAATGCTAAATGATCTCGTTTGACTTGAATTCATCGCCATTCACTTAATTAGTGACTCTTCTATCTGTGCAGTGGAGCTGGAGTGCAACCATGCCTGAAACAAAATATTCCTTGCTCTCAGGCAACTAAACTGCGTGAGTAGATGCAAACTTTTGATTCCAGGCATTGGTGATTCTGATCTTAACCATTGAAACTTTCTCATCGCTAGTCTGCTAATATCCTGAACTTCAACTTTCCAGAAAGATACTCTCTGCACATTAACTGTGGTGGTAAAGGGCTCGTGACCGAGAATAATACCAGGTTTGAAGCTGACTTGGAAGCCAGGGGAGCTTCAATGTATTATATGGGACAGAACTGGGCATTTAGCAGCACTGGGAACTTTCTAGACAATGATGTTGATTCTGATGTATACATTCATACCAATGCTACTCCGATACATAATGTCACTTCATCGGAGTCAGAATTATATACAACTGCACGTGCATCGCCCCTATCGCTCACTTATTATGGGACTTGTCTAATGGATGGAAGCTATACCGTCAAGCTCCACTTTGCTGAGATTGTTTTCACTAATGATGGATCATTCAACAGCCTTGGCAGGCGTATTTTTGATGTTTATTTGCAGGTATGAAACAGCAATCAGAGAAGTGTTTCAATGACAGTTCTCCTTGTAATGTCACAGTTAATTTAGTGAGTTTATTATATTTGTAATGTGTAGGAAAAATTGGTCTTGAAAGACTTCAATATCGCAAAGGAGGCAGGTGGAACTGGTAAGCCAATTGTGAAGAATTTCAATGTAACTGTGACGAATCACACACTGAAGATCCATTTTTACTGGGATGGAAGAGGGACCACAGGAATCCCAGTTAGAGGAGTGTATGGTCCTCTTATATCAGGCATATCAGTGGATCCGAGTATGTGTTATTTTCCATATTATTTCAAGTAAATCAGTACCTTCATTGTTGTTGGTTCTTCATTTCTTCTAAAGACTTCCTGCTCTTGCACAGTAAGAAATTATTATGGAACTAAACTTTATGAGTTGACACCCAGAGTTATCCTCCATTGTTCTCTTCCAGGAAAAATGAGATTGCTAGATGAGCTTTGCTAGTTAAATGAAAGTCCTCTTTTTTGGAAAAGAATCTTCGAGTGCAATATCAGGATCGATTTGCAAACTACTCGTGATAAATATAAGAAAACTGAAAGTGATTTCATCTTTTGGCAGATTTCGAGCCGCCTTCATTTGATGATAACAAGTTTCCAACAACTGAAGTGCTGGCGATTGTGGCTGGAGCCCTATTTGTTGTCCTTCTGATACTTGGCATATTGTATAGGAAGGGCTACTTAGGGAACAAAGTAGCTGCAGATAAAGGTACCAAGCTTGCTGAAATACTTTGTAAGCTGCATGAAAAATGAACTACTAGCATTTATGAATTAGATTTCTTCTTCAGATTTACCTCTGTAAAAACCTAAAGCTACAAAGACACCAGCATTGCAGTTTAACATAAACCAAGTTAAGTGATGACACCATTAAGGTGGTTTAAGGGAGAAAAAACATGAACTAACTGAAAGGAACACCTGTTTAGGGTCAAGTGCTAAGCTAGTTCTCTTAACTACTTATAAGTCAAATGTCAAGACTGAAACCTGTGCGACATAGCAGCTGACTGGCATTCTTCTTGTGTGTTGAACACAATTTTCCATTCATGAGAGTGTATGTTGCCTTAACTTGCAGACTTACGAGGGCTAGATCTTCAAACTGGGTTGTTCACATTAAGACAGATCAAAGCTGCAACCAAGAATTTTGATCCAGCTAACAAGTTAGGGGAGGGAGGATTTGGTTCAGTTTACAAGGTAATCTATTTCTGAACCCGCCACTAGGACGCATAGTGAAAATTCATAACCTTGGTGCCAAATGTTCTGATGTTGTATGGAAATTCTGGCAGATGTAGCCAATATAAAAGTATGAACAAAATCACTAGCTTATAATTCTGAAAAATAATTACAAATTTGAAGTGCAAACATGATATTAAAAGTGCTTTTATAAGTCTTCATGTGATAGTTGACATGTTTACGAGTTTAATTCAGCTGAAGAAACTTATAAACATTTTTACAGATCCAAATGCTCCCTCACAATAGGTTGATCATATAGTTATGAAACCGAAGCGTGCCCTGAGCATCATCTACCTGAACTGTATGGATTGTTTGGTTATATTCATATCACACCTTGCTTAGTGTAAAATAACATGATCAAGAATATAAGGTCATTTAAGATGTGTAATGCTCCTGCTATATTCGTTTCTGAGGTTTATTAACTAAGATCTGAGGTCATGAAGTGCTCATTTTCTTATGGAAAATAATGCATAAGTGCCTTTTGATTTCTTGATGTAGGGTGAACTGTCTGATGGAACCATAATTGCTGTAAAGCAGCTTTCCTCCAAGTCCAAACAAGGAAATCGTGAATTCGTCAATGAAGTAGGAATGATATCTGCATTGCAACATCCAAATCTTGTTAAGCTTTACGGTTGCTGCATTGAAGGAAATCAACTGATGCTAATCTATGAGTACATGGAAAATAATTGTCTTTCGGGCGCTCTTTTTGGTAAGCTCAGTTCCGAATTAGTGAAAGTGCTCCAGGATAGGGTACGAACACATCTTTGGTGGAAAATGGTATGCAGCTAAACAGTTGTTTCTATCCTAATTGTTTTGCAGGAAAAAACTCAACTTTGAAGATGAAATTAGACTGGCCTACAAGAAGAAGAATTTGCCTAGATGTGGCCCGGGGTTTGGCGTACCTTCATGAAGAGTCAAGACTCAAAATTGTCCACAGAGACATCAAGACGAGTAACATTTTGCTCAATAAGGACCTTAGTGCTAAAATCTCCGATTTCGGTCTGGCAAAGCTCAGTGAGGATGATCATACTCACATTAGCACTCGCGTAGCTGGAACAATGTAAGTAAAATTGTCCAGTTAAAATTGATTTCCAGAAGTTCTATTGCGATTTGAACTGTTGGTGTCAAAGAGTATGACAGCTGAAACATCCAATATGAAGCAGTTGAAATGCTTGAAGTTTTTATGAAATCCTATTTCTTTTATCTAACTTGGGAACTGAAATGATAATGAAACAAACATTTGCTCATGCAGAGGTTACATGGCTCCCGAGTATGCAATGCGTGGTTATTTGACACCTAAAGCCGACGTTTACAGCTATGGAGTCGTCGCTCTGGAAGTTGTCAGTGGAAAGAGCAACACAAATTACAGGCCACAAGAAGAATGCTTTTACCTTCTTGACTGGGTAACTCAAACTTCAACTCTACTAGCTGATTGCCTTATAGCTGCAAATCTTGATTCAGACAAAAATCTCCAAAACTTCTTAACTAACTCGGAATCATATGTTCTGGCAGGCCTATGTTTTACAAGAGAGAAGTAAGCTGCTGGAATTAGTTGATCCAGACTTGGGGTCTGAATATGCAACAGAAGAGGCAACCACCATACTGAATGTGGCCCTTTTATGTACCAATGCAGCCCCAACTCTGAGACCTATAATGTCCCAAGTTGTGAGCATGCTTGAAGGCCAAACAGATATTCAAGACATTCTTTCTGAACCAGGCTTGTCAATGGCTGCTTCAAAACTTGGTAGTAGTACCATAAGAAGCCATTTCTGGCAGCATAGTCCGTCTCGGAGCCAAACTCGCAGCATGTCAACTAGTTATCCATACTCCAATTCATCAGCATCAAATCCAGATGCGCAGCAGGAGAAATCCCTTCAAAGAATCGATTCAGATCCCTCCGATGAATTGAAAATAGTTTAGGTGGGTTACGAAATAATTGCATGGCTAGTAACTGTAAATAGCAAAGCTATTGCAAGTGCAGCTGCAATAATGGTATAGCTTAATGCTCAAGTGTAACAAAAATGTGCGGTTCTTTTCGGGGGATAAATTTTCCCTAGTGATAATAACTTTGGTTACTTCATACATGCAAACAATTGTCTGTCACTGTTTCTCCTACATCTTCATTAATTCTGACCCTCCGGCTTGGCTTAGCAACCTTAAAACTAAAAAAAGGTTGCCCATCAGAAGAAGAGAGGGGAAAAGGCCAATAAAACTTGGAAGTAAACTTTAACTGTTTCAAGCAATCATAATTGAAGGAGAAAATTGGGTGATTATTTTTAATTTTTTTACCTTCTTCACCTCACGGAAAACTCTTACTCCAGCAGGATTCAGCAGCGCTACAGAAGTTGCGGTTCTCTTCTTGTCCTCATGGCATACATCATCAAACTTAAAAAACCCACCAGCCATCATCATCACCAGAGTAGATAATCTGGGAATCTTGGGCAGTTGATCATCAGGTCTACTATAATCAGTATTCTTGTTTCTCTCCTCCTCCTTTCCAACAACAACAAAAAACAAAATTGTTAAACCGAATGAAAAATACCTTCAATTATTAAAACGAGCCCAATATCGAAGAAAACAAATGTTACCTTCTCTGTCGCCGACGATTGTAGGGCAGTATTCTTCCCGGGCGAAAAAACACCACATTCCTCCATTAATAGCTGCAGAAGGAGTTGAGGTTCCTTTTTCTTCCTCCGCCTTATTGAATCCGTTATCAAATTAAACATATAAAAGTAAGCTCTGGAGTCCATGAAAGTACGGGGGAAAAATACAGAAAGAAAAAAAAAGGGGGAAAAACTAACGCACGGACGGGATCATTATCTTCGAGATCAGAACTGTCATATGAAATCCAATCAGGAAGATTGTCAGGATAAGGTCCGTTGATGATGTTCAAATCAACATCAAGATGCGCAAGATGATCGCATATGATCTCGCTGGGGGTTCTGCATCTGTAATCATCTCTTCCTATTAACTTCATCATCCTCTCTCGCCGCCGCCTTCTTCAATCCAACCAAAGATGAACCAAAATCCAAATATAAGCGCGGGCTCGAAATAGAAGATTTTAATACTCCCTCCGTCCTTATTATAAGGCATTTTGATTTCGTACTAGTTTTAACATATGATGTTTTTTTAATCAAAAAAAAAATCTTAAAAACATAATTTTACATTCGTTGTGTTCTCCTAATTATTATGAACTGTTTTTAAAGTTTTTATTCTAATTAAAAAGATATCTTAGGTTAAACCTAAGACGAAATCAAAATGCCTTATAATAAGGAGCAGAGGAAGTATTTTGAAAAGTGAGGGACAAAAAATGAGAGGTCTGATCTAACTTTTTCTTTTGTTTCCCTTTGTATATATGCTGCAGACTAATTTTTTTTTTTTTTTTCATTAGTGAGAAAACTGTTGCATGAACTAGGTTTATCAACTTGAATCTATTATACATTATAATAGAAAATGGTTTTCGCAAACGTAACATATAATTAGGATCGGTGATGACAAAAACAAAACACACAGAAAACTCAAAGGAATAGTAAACGAAACGAAATTTGTAATAAAAAAACTCAATATGGATAAATGTTTTCGAACAGATGTAGTAGTATATACATACCAACTGAAATCTTATTACACTCATCACCAAACTAAAAATGCCAGTCATCATTTTCAGGATCGATAATTTGGGAATTATATTGGCTGAAGAAGGCAAATGATGATGATGATCATCATCAATACTATTATTGTTACTCTCCTTCGTCTGGGGCGTTACAGGAGCAGGAGTGGATTCCTTTTCTTCTTGCTTGGAGATTCCACCATCAGACTAACCAAACCAAAAAAAAAAAAAAACAAAACACAAAACCATGTTCAAGCCTAAATGGATAGGCTTTAACATAATTAACATACAAAACTTGAAGAAAAGAAAAAGGAAAACTAACCGGGTCGTAATCATACCATCCAAATCAGAGTCATTAAATGAAAGATATCCGGCATAATGGGACATATATTCGTAGACGTCAAGATCATAATCATCATAACCAAAATGATCGCCTCCAACTTCAACACCGGCTGGCCGATCTGTTGTCGTCATGATCCTCTCGCCCTAACTGTTTTTTAAATCCAAGCAAAAATAAACTAAATTGAATCAACAAAAACACAGCGGAAAAAGGTCAATCATAATAGAGATCAACCTAGCTGAGATTTGCCCTAATTCAATTTGCGTAACAAAAAATCTAAGAACACAGCGATTCAATCATTATGTACTATCTGTCCCCGTGCAGGTTTTCCCCCAAACGAAAGCCAAAACAAAAATCAATCACTTTGTTGAAAGTATGTGTGGGCTTATAAGTATATAATTTCCGGCGTGATTTTTTTTTCTGGGCCCTTTAATTTTGATGTTGATTAATTAGCTAAATAAAGAGGAAAAGATTAGTCAGTCTTGCCGACACTGGACACCATGCAAATATGAAAAAAAAAAAATTATACACTATATAATTTGTCTACACTCTTTTAGAATGAGTGATTCATATCGTTTTTTTCCCCTTTCTTGGAAAAAGTCAACTTCATAATTGAAAGAAACAACTGTGCTACAAAAAGAGAACAAGAACATCTTGTAGCATACCTAACTAATTAGCATCTATCCACCTAAATACATCAAATGTGCTATGATAAGTTATCATTCAAGTTATCTTCCACATATGATGAACTATTCTAGCCTGGAGTGACTCTTTCACATTGATAGTACACGGCCTGTCTCTCACTATATCAATAATAAATCGAATTAGGACCTCCGATGAATTTTTTTTTTATTCTCAAACTTGCGATTGTTAATTTTTTTTTTTCCTGCTACAAAGAATAAACTAAAGCCGCAAAAAAAAAAAAAAAACGGTAAGCTACATTCACCAAATGTTTACCCTTCATCTCCTTGATTTCCACATTATACCTGTTTGTCACTCGGTATTTGGCCATCTGAATTGGAGTAGTTTTTCCAAAGGATGGCAAAGCACCTAGTTGAGGATAAACAGTCAAAAAACGAGTGTTGACTGTTTTAACCCGTTCTTGTTGCGTTGGAGTGGAATCAGGGATGATGGTTATTGTTGTTTTCTCCTCTTGCATTAGTGATTTGCCTCTTTGATTAGCACAAGTCAAAACGTACGTTTTAAGTGATGGTTGCTTTTTTTCTTGTCGAGTTGTTGGTGTAAGTGGCGATCATATGACTTTGCTTTCAGAATGGAATAGCATATTATGTTTTGTTTGTCGTGTGAGAAAATAAAATTGCAGGTGTATTAAATAGTCCATTTGCTGTGATGATGGACTAATTGGGTAGGATGAACGGCTGCTGCGTTGTTATCCTCATGTCACTCTTTCTTTTCATTCCCCT
Source organism: Oldenlandia corymbosa var. corymbosa (assembly GCA_949775105.1). Taxonomy (NCBI): domain Eukaryota; kingdom Viridiplantae; phylum Streptophyta; class Magnoliopsida; order Gentianales; family Rubiaceae; genus Oldenlandia; species Oldenlandia corymbosa. The sequence continues at coordinate 11,531,097 of OX459118.1, read as the reverse complement.
GTGAACACCACATTTGCAGAGTGAAGAAAGCTTCTTTATAGAATGTGCTCGTCATTTTCATTTTAATTTTTTGCTATTTGTGTTGCTTGTCACCCTGATTACTGGCTCTCAGATGAAGTGGATTGCTTCTTTTTTTTTTTTTCTATATATATATTTTTTTTCGGTTTCTCTCTTTGATATTTAGATAGAGGGGACTAAAAGAGCTGTAGGATTGAAGTGATTGTCTTCAGTGTTTCAAGCTTACACACTTGTTTCCTTTTTCTTTTTGGCCACATTATATTTGCACCAAATTACACATCCTTAGGGACCTTGACATGAGATTTCTTGAATCGTATAAGGCTCATGGAAGGCTGTGGTATGTGATACAAATAGCCTAATGTAGAGCAAGTCATGTCAGGAGTTCTGTCTTATAGAAATGTCAATGGCTTGAGTTTGAGCCAGCATGGTTTCCCTTTGTTTATATATAGTTGCCGGGATAGTCAAAAAATATGACAACTAACCATGGCTTAGGAGACAAAACTTATAATTCCAGTATGTGGTTAACGTGTATGATTTATTTTGAGGTTATATTCAGCATAAGCTTCCATATTCGTTAATCAGGCAATGAAACAAGCTACTTATTAGGATTATTATTTTGAGTTTGTTTAGCGTAAGCTTCCAATTTCTTAATCAAGCAGTGAAACAAGCTAATCACATTCATGCAAGAAAACACAGATAAACAAGCTAGAAACATTCGGTTTTGGAAAGGCGGAAACAGAAAATTCTTACCTGCTAGCTAGTAGTGTCAACACTGTTTAGCAGGTCAACATTATTTTGGGGTTTAGAGAAGCGCATTTGGATAGTTTAGTTGGTTCACAAGGGTTCTTTTATGAGCGCAATTAGGCCAAATTTGGGTATACCTATATATCGCGCGCTTTCTTTTACAGTGCAATTGTTTGTGGTACTTCATTGGCAGCTTCCTCGTTCAAAAAATTATGACTGAGGTGTATAAAAGCACAAAATAAGAACCATTATATAAGTATATGAGGAAATCGTAACTTGATCAATATGAAGGAATAGGAATTGCAACCATCCATGAGAATATCTTTGATTACAGGATACGGAGTTGGCAGAGTATAGGTACTCCAACCTAATGAAGAATCTAACACTGCTGCATCAGTCATTATGGCTTCTATTGCTGCTTATCCTACATCTTCATCATAAAAACAACCTTCGACCATAAAACCTGCTCCTAAACCTAATACAAAAAATGGGTTACTCATCCTAAACAGAGAGAAAGAAGAAAAGGACGAACATTTTCTAAGCTTAATAGGAAGTTTTTGGAAACAAAAAGAAACCGAAAAGCCTAGGCAATTAATAGTGGAATAAGGAAGGCAATTGAGGAGTAAGGACTGAGGAGGAGGTTTTGCCTATCCTCAGCTGGCTTTTATATCCAGAAAGAATTCAGAGGTGCTCTACTGAAGTTTCGAGCTACCTTCTCTTCCTTAGGCTTAGGGTATACAACAATTTAAAATACTAGTCATCATCATCAGGGTGGAAGATAATTTGGGAGTCTTGAATGTGGAAGGCAATTGATGTCCACTGTAATCAGTCTTCGTGTCCAAGCAACAACAAATATTTTCATCAAGAAAAAAGGAAAAATCATTTTAATTGTTCCTTTTCGGCCTAAGGTCACATAAACTTTGAACCCTAATTCCAAGAAGAAAAGAAAATAAAGGTTTTACCTTCCCTGCCGCCGAGTATGGTAGCCCAGTAATTTCCTCTATTTGCGTTCCCTTCTCATTTTCTCCCTAAGGGAATCCAATGTCAAACTAACCACAATTATAAATATTATATTTGAATCTGTTAAACAATTAAGCTCAGAAGTCTATATTTATTATGTACATATTTATGCTACGAAAAAAAAAGAGTAAAAAAGCGAAGAAAAGAAAAGAGAAACTAACACTGACATCTTCATCATCCTGATCACATCCATGAAACGAAAGGGTTTCGGGAAAATGATCAAGTCTGGGTCGTCGCCGTTGCTAGGATCATCCTTAGAATCCCCGAAATGTTCCTTAATAAACTCAACGGGAGTTTTCCATTTGTAATACTACTTCATGTTTCTTTCTCGCCAACTCCTTCAGTCCAAACAAAGATAAATTAACAAAATCAACACAATAAAGGAAGAAGGGAAAGGGGTCAATTTATTTGAGCCCCAAATCTTGCGCTGTTTGCACAATTATTTTTTGTTTTTATGCTTACTAACCTAGATTTATATCGCTAGGTTTACAAATAAATAAAATTACTACCTTTGTATACCAAAAAAAAAAAAAAAAATCCAAAATAGATAACCTATAAAAATATGCGTACAATATAGCAACAAAAGTTAATGATTATCTAAATGGTCAACTCAGTTAATTCTCTATCTTTTTTAGGGAAAAAATAATAGTTTTTTGGGGGATTTTTTGAGGAATTCTAAGGTGCAACTTTTATAAGGAAATTAAATGCACGTATCTTTAATCGTTTTTGAATTTTGTAGGCAAAAATAAAAATTTGAAAAACTCACCTTAAGTTATACTTAAGGTACAATTCCAAACAATTTCATTATCTCCTTAGTTTTTTTTTTTTTAAAATAAAATATACTTAAATTTATATTCTAATGGAACTAATCTTAAATAATAAAATTAGTTTTTTAAGAAATAATAATAAAATATACTTAATTTGTATTCTAATGGAACTAATCTTAAATAATAAAATATATTTAGATATTCCAACCAAACTACTCCTAATCAAGTGATTTTTTATATATAAAAAAAGAAATTATATATAATGAAGTTACAATAATTAGGTTTTCACTGCAAATAAAGTTGTTTGAATAAGATCAGCAGACAAGGTTTGATTTATATTTCATAATAAGAATCTGCGTTTCTTTGACTGGACTAGTTATCTTAATTAACGTCATCATTAATGTATGATTTGATGGAATATAGTAAATAATTTTGACATCAAAGCGTAGTTACAAATTTAATTTAACCTAATTATATATTTTTTTTCACTTTGATGAAAGACGAACAGAGTAATGACATGTGGTACAATAATCCTAAAAATCCTTCTTAAACGATACGTAGGAATTGAAAACTTTACTTTAACATATTATATATGTAAATTTCTTTTATATATTGCAAAATTTATATATATATATATATATAATTTTTATATTTTGCAAAAAACAAATTTATGTATTGCAAAAAAACTGCAAAAACATGTGCAAAACAATTTTTAACTCGAGTCATGTTAATCACTAAACAACACAAAATGTCTCGTACATTTGGGCGAAAAACACATTTTCATCCCGTATATTTGAAAACACACAATTATGTTCTATTTTCCCAAACATGCATTCACAACTTTTTACGTCTCAAATCATCATTCCGTCCAACGTGCCGTCAAAGGACAGGGGTATTTTCAATAGTCCGTCTGACTTATGGTTTTTCGCTAAGACTAAAATCTGAAAATGATCCTGTACATTAGGTTACATTTTAGTCTTCTATATTAACATTAGGTCATCTAGCACGATTCCAGCTGTTTGATTAGATCCAGTGTCGAGTCAACATGGGTAGTTTTGGTATCTAAATAAAATATATTCTTGGGTACTTTTAAAATAATTGTTTTTAGAAAATAATAAAATGAATAAAATAATAATATAAATAATAAAATTATATTAATATTTTTTTAACAAAATAAAGACGCAGAAGTTCACATTTCTTTAAAAAAATTTCGTCTGAATTTTTTATTTCAATATCTTGACCATTTTACTAATGATTCTACTTATTTTAATATCTTGACCATTTTACAAATAATTGCTTAATTTTTCTCTGAATAATAATAATACGAGTCTGAATATAACCATTTTTCTGATTCAGTGATTAATGAACTTATAAATCACCATATAAAATTATTCCAAAAAATTACACTTTAAATCAATTATTAGTTTAATTATATTGTTCCCCCGCAAGCAGTTCGTCAAAGTAATTAGTCTAATAATTATTCTGATGGCTACAGATCTAATGTTGAGACACCTACGAAAACTGGGTGCTGAAATCTCTTGTAATTACGTTTTTTTTTTCCTTTTCAAAAAAAAAAAAAAAAAAAACTGCCATTGCACACGATCAATCTTTACCCCATGGGAAAAAACAATGTAGAATACAAGCATGACGGAGTTAAATGAGCTAAAACCAAACATTCTATCTCCATGTCTTATTTTTCAGCGTGTTGTACAATCACCATACAAATTTAAGTAACCTTGACCACATGTCATATTGGGTCATCAGGTTCTATAATTCAGAAGCCAAATGACAAAGACATCAATAAACTAATGTCACCGATTAATAAAAATTATATTCCCTTGTTCAAAAAAAAAAAAAAAGTCCACATTAAATTTTAAGATTTACACTAATTTTAGTACAAATTTGAAAAGTAACTATTTATCTGGACAAGTTAATATAAAAATTTATGATGAGGAGCCATGCTTTGCTTCTGAAAGCATCACAATCTCCTTCACGGATACAAAGATTACTGGAAGAGGTGCATAAGATGAGAATTCGTAAGCTTGGTCCTCTTGCTGATTTCGAGCTTCTTCTTTTTAGTCTTGGGCTTGTTGGATATTCCATGAAGAGCTTGCGCTATGGCTCTTCTCTTGGCTGTGTTGGTGGCAGGTTTCATCCCATTCTTCTGAAGATCCTTCTCCATATCGATCACGTCACTTGGCGTTTCAATCCCTCGAAAGAATTGTTTCAAATCATCGTCAACTCTAATCGAAACCCTCGGATCATTAGGGTAGACAACGAAATCCTCCTTTGAATCAAACTTGTAAAGTATCCATATCTGACCAGCGCCTTTGAGTGACTCCAAGTCTTGCATGACATTAGAGTATGAATCCTTAAGATCAATTACACCAACGCCATCCTGGAACTTGCGGATCAAGTCAAGAAGTTGATCCTTATTTCTTATATTATGGCTAGGCTTGTAAGAAAACCTAGATCCATCGTATTTCAACTTTGGGTTCTTCTTCAAACTGTCAAACACAGCCTTATTTGCATGCAAATCAACGTAACAATCCCGATTTATTTCCTCTGGATCCAGAGCTTGTCTTCTCTCGTAAAGCAAGTCTACCACTCTTTTGATCTGAGCCCCAACCGGACCTTTCCTTATGTTGTTAATCTGTTGAAGCCTTTCTGTATCCTTTGAGAAGTTGATTGGATTCTGTTGTTCTGTGATGCTGATCATAAGTGTGGCCTGACATCTTTCTTGCTGTTTCTTGACGTTTTCCAACCTCTCTTGCAATATTGCCATCTTCGGGAGGCTGCGGTGAGTTTTGGTGATTTTAGGGCAAGAGATAGGAGATCCAAGACCGCGGCATTTGTATTTATTATGTATAGGGTTATGGGTTTCCCATCACTGGTGGCTAAAGTATTTCTGAATGTGAAAGAAAATAGGAAATTGTTTAATAAGGAAAAAGGGAATTCGGTGTAAATTGAAATAAACTATTAAGTGTATATTTATAGCTTAAACAACATATATACACTAGTTTCCAGGAAGAAAAAAAAATAAAAAATCTTATACACATCATATAGTCGGCGAAGGAGATTCCTTTTCTTTTCTGCGAAACAGAATTAGGAGGCAATTAGGACAAGATTCTGTTGGTCTCAATTTAATTGACCTTTTTTTACCTTCATCTTTTTTGTTTGACGCCCAGATTATATGCGATCATCTTGGGCATCTTGATGTTGATTTGAACATCATCAACGAACCTTATCCTGACAATCTTCCTGATTGGATTTCGTATGACGGATCCGATCTCGAAGATGACCTCGTGCGTTAGTTTTTCTTTTCTTTTTTCTTCATCATTTTTTTTTCTTTTTTTTTTGTATGTTATATTCACAAAAGCAGAGTTGTGATCATGAGCTTGATTTAGTTTTTTTTTAATATGTTTATTTTGGCTAGTGTGGTGATGGATTCCCATTCCGGACCAAGGAAGAAGAAAAGGAAACCACAAGCGATTCCGAAGCGCTAATGCAGGAGCATGGAGTTTCGCCCAAGGATAATGTTGCTATGCCCTCGTCGGCGGCAGAGAAGGTAAAATGTCTATTGTTAGTTTCTTCACCCTAAGGAACTATTAGGGCAAGTATGTGTTGTCAGTCAATTGGGTCTTTTTCCTCCTTTATTTTATAATTATAATAACTAGTGTTATACTCGTGCACTACACGGTGATTTTTAGATATTTTCATAGTAAAGTCGAAATAAAAAAAATTATGCATAAAATGTCTCAAATTAATTCTATACGAAATATGAATTATTGAAGTTATACCATGTAAAATTTGAACTATTATCAAAACCAAAATGTAAAATATTTGTAGGAATTAGTTTTTCCAAATATAATACAATATGTGGGTATTATTTGAAGGGAAAAAAAAATCAAAGTTCATAGGTTCCGAAGTGCTTTCTTTTTTCGGTAAAATGTGAATATATATATATATATATATATATATATATATATATATGGGAGTGGCTAGAGTCCTGTTATGGGACGGTTTCGTAATTAGTTAATAATTGTTGGATCAACTAAGCTGACTAACAACCGTAGGATTAAAAAGGTAGTGTATTATAAAAAAATAGACCTATATCCACCTAAATATAGAAAGCAAACAAATAGTTTTGAATCTTCTTCCCCTGGACAAGACAAAACCCCACCAAATTCAAACCAAAACCAAGCACTGAATCAAATTTTTCTTTTTATATCAAACAAGCATCACACTATTTTTTTGGGGGGAGGGGGTTTATTTGCGAAACAAGAAGCACAATCAGCAGGTTGCTTTTTTTCCTTTAAATTCTACACGGCTGCCTCCTAATCCTCTTAAACACAGGATGAAACCTATAATAAACGAACAAGGAAGGAAACCCTATGCCTGTAGTCCAAAAAATTCCCAAAATAGCCACAAAAAACACACTAATTTTTTCTATAAAATAGAAATTTTTTGATAAAGAAATGGATTGTGGCGGACAACTTGTTGATAAATAAGTAAATAATTCTTATTTATGGGTTATTTTTTGGACAATTTTATCTATATAAATAACCTTGAATATATTTTTTTAATTGAAAATTAGTCCGGGATATATTAACATGTTACTCACCCCATGAATATATCTTGTACCTTCAAGTCTGATTGGTTGCAAAAAAACGGGACGGTTCCATAAAAATGAGTAACAGGACTCTAGACAAATCATATATATATTCTCATCTGAAAAAGATCAACCGTCACTATTTACATCATACACATTCCTGACTTTCCACAAAAGATTCTGGCTGATATACACAAAAGAAGATGCTACTCATTACTACTATAGAAGCAGTAGTTTCTGTAAAAAATTGACTTCACTTGGCTTTTTCTTCTGGCATGTGGTGTAGACTCTCCACTTTACCTCTTTTTTAATCCTCTCAAAGATCACTTCCACTGTTGCGTGACTCCCTTCATGAATCTGCTGGTTCCTAGCATTCCAAATCAGGTAGTAGCTTACTGCTATTGCAACATATAACATTCCTCTTCCCCCCTCCCCTTTTTCCCCTCCAAAAGTATGATAGCTTGTTCCAGTTCTTCATAATCAGCCAACTTTTTGGGAAAACTATCCATCCTCTCAGCTTCTGCCAAAGCTCCTTTGTGAAATTACATTGTTGGAAGAGATGTTCTAGTGTTTCAGTAAATGTGCTGCAAAGGGGGCAGGTCTCATTCTCCACTGCCATCCCTAGATGCTTGATTCTGTCTCTTGTAAGTAGTCTGCCTTGCCAACATAGCCAGACAATGACACAGTGTCTAGGGATACTAACTCTGTTCCAGATGAATTCAGTCTCTTTGAACTGCGGTTTGCTGCCCCTCAGCCATTTGAATCCTGATGCAATGGTGTAGTATCCCTGCTTCTGTGCTCTCCATCTGTTCAGCTGAAATCCATTGCTCAATTTGTCCCTGATCATGACAAGCTTTTTCCAATGCCAACTAGTGTTAGCTGTCATAGTAACCTCCCACAATCATGCCTGCTCCAAATAAACCCCATGTATCCATTGTATCCACTAAGTGTCTTTCCCCTGTGCTAGTTCCCACACTTATTTCCACACAGCTTCTATGTTCCACAAACCTATATCCCTTATACCTAATCCTCCCTCCCTTCTTGATATGCAAACATTTTTCCAAGCAACTAGAGGAAAGGATCTCCCCGACTCCTTTTTACCCCATAGAAAATCCCTGCACAATCTTTCAATTTGCACCATGATGCTTTTTGGAAGAAGGTACACTGTGGCCCAATAGGTTTGCATGTGTAAAAGAACTGAGTTTATTAATTGAACCCTCCCCATGTACAACAAATGGTGGGAAGCCCAACTTTCAACCTTACAGTTATTTCATCAATCAAACCTTGGCAATCTGACTAGGACCACGTAGTGAGGGATATGGGGAAGCCTATGTACTTCATCGGGAACAAACCTGCTACAGCTTCAATTCGATCCCTTTTTCCATCCGACACCCATCCAACATAAATCTGGGATTTGTGCCAGTTTGCCAGCAATCCAGTGGTGGCTCCAAACTCCTCCAACTTCCTCATAATAGTTTTCACAGAGCTTTCCTCAGTTTTGCAGACAATTATCAAGTCGTCCACAAAGCAAAGATTAATGATCTGCAAGGACTCAATTGAGGGTGAAATTCTATGGTTCCTTGTCCTATTTTCTCCTTAAATAATCTAGTGAGATATTCAATAACTATGATGAAAAGCAAAGGTGGCAGGGGGTCACCTTGCCGTATTCCCTTTTCCCTGGGAAATATCCCACCAAATTCCCATTGAGATTTAATGAGTAGGAACACGTTGTTACTTGAAGTGCTTTCTTGTAGACAACGTTCGTTGTGTTGCTGCCAAATTCTTCTTCTTTGTTGTAAATGAGAACTTTGAGACCCTTTTTGGACTTTATCCTGGAAAAGGTAACATAAAACTGACCATGTGTGAAGACTGGACGACGCAAAAACAAATCCACATTCGAGAGGGACTATCCCTGACCCTTGTCTATCATCATAGCAAAATACATGACCACTCGAAACTGCCTACGGTTGAGCTTAACTGGCATTCTTGTGTCAGGAGTGATGCAGGAAGATTTCAGGGATAGCCTTAATAATAAATTATTAGTTTAAGTAATTTCCTTATAGTTAAGTATTTTATTTGGCGTCAATTTTAGTCCTAAGTTTTAGGAATTTAGCAAGCCTATTAGGGTTAGGATTACTCTCAGAATATTTCTATAAATAGAGATGTCCTGCAGCCTTTGTTTTCATGTTCTTTTATCTTATTTATAAAATTTAAGCTTTCAAGCTTTCAAAGACTCTGTCTGCCTAAAATCCCTATAGCTAGGGTTTGCCTATTCCGTCTATTTTCATTTCAGCCCCCATTTCCCATCAATTTGGTGTCAGAGCCTAGGTTATGATGGTGAATCCTGACCCTAGGAGAAATCGTGCTCAACCAGCTGGGAATCAACAAGCTGTATTGAAGGATTGAGGGGAGAAATTGTGCAACTCACATTTGAGGTGAGGAACCTACAACGTGCAAACCATGTGGCAGCACGAGGATTGATACCCAAAGGTATCAAGGGTCTTGATCCACTGGAAGGTGATGATGCGGAATTTGAGGAAGAAGAATAGGTCAATCTAGGGCTTGGATTGGCATGGAAACAACAATTCGAAGATGTAGTGTGACGGCTAGATGATCTACTAGATCAATTGGAGTCTGGTTTCCATGATAATATCCAAGAAGGTATTGAAGATTTTTCAGATTTCCATGATAATACTCAAAACGATATTGAAGATTTTTCAGATTTACCGGAAGGTAATATGAGAGATAAACTTTTCGTAGATGAACTTGATCATGATCCCTGGGAACAACATGATCTAGATTAGAGAAATCCGCCAATCTATGACGTCTATCCGGAAGATTGTGATGAGTATCTAGATGTCCTGGATGAAGAGTTAGCTGAGAGAGACCGGGATGGGTATTTAGATGCCCCATATGAAGATTTTGTTGGGAGCGTTGAGGATTATTTTGACTTAGAAAACAAGGACAACACATGTTTTGATAAAGATGATGGTGTTAATGAGGAGTTCATTGAACCTGATGAAACTAACCTCCCTTATATTCATCAGAGTTTAATGTTATGGTGGGATGATGATACTAAAATTTCACATCCAATTGAATCATGAAACAAAGTATTTAAAGGTGTTAACGGAGCTGAGTTTTGTTCTTGGACTAAACCTGAGAACAAGGAGGAGAAAATATGCTTTCAACGCTTTAAAGGCGCAATATTGAAAACTTGGTTCATGAAAATTCATTGGTGCTGGTGGGATGTGCAGTCAAGTTCCACAAGACTATCACCTCATGAAAGATTCTCCAGCTTGTGATGCAACAGTTTACATAGGATACTGATGCAAGCGGAAGCCTAATATTAATCGGAACAACCCTAAAACGGTCACCAATAATTATGGAACAACCAAATTCGGAGCCTAATCACGGAATCACCAACACAATGGAAAAAAACCGCGACTAAAACTAATTAACCGCCCAAAAATTATGGAACAGAAAAACTAGTTTTTGAAACAAGAATCTCTTTTTTCAATTAATCAAAAACAACCATTGTACAATGAAGCGGGTAATTCCCTTAAATAGTAAAGACAGACATAAAAATAAACCCTAATCGACTAAATAAAAATTACTAAAATACCCATATAATTATACATTCAGAATAATTTTAAATTTTCGAAATCATCCAATGTAAATTATTGTTCATCTTTTTTATTTGGTTGAATTATGATTTTTATATTGTTTAAAAGTATTCTCATAATTTTTCAAAATGGTCTCTCTAAATATTTTTATTGTTTCACAAGTTTTAAACTCTCCCGCTAACAGAATATTTTCTCATTATTTCTTTCATAAACTTATCTTTATTTTTCATCTCTGTATACACCTTTTGTAATGTTTCTTTATAAATTTGATCGTATATTTTTCCTATAATGTAGTGTTTACATCATTTTTTTTCTTTATTGCATAGTTTTCACCTTTTTTTATATATCTTAAACGTAATCAACAGTATTTTATTGGTTACACTTTAACATAACTATAGAAATTAATATTGATCAGTGAATTAGTTTCTGTCATTATGGCGGTCAGTTTTTTATTTCTACATCAAATTGATTTTTAAAGTTTTTTATTTCATTTAATTATCTTTGGATTTATTACTATTATGCATATGTTTTTTTCTCAATATGCTTTGGATTTTTTAATGTGTTATTTCTATGCTAAGTATATATTAATGGGGTACAAGATTTGTATTGTATAGGTTCTCAATGTGTGGGGGTTTTTTTTAACCTTTTTTAAGTTTTTTTTTGGTGAAAGGTAAAATTTTATTGATTAATCTGCTCAACCAAATACAAGGAACCTACTTACATACATCTGGTACAAAAACAACTTCTCACTATTCCTATGTTTATGACAACAACCCAAAATTCTCCACCTTACCTCTTGTTGGATATTTACAAATATGGTTTCAACACTAATCTTCATACCTCCATGAAGAACTTAATTCCTCATCCACCGAACATTATATACTACTGCTGCTAAAATAGAAAACATTACATGTTGCTTGTATTTACTTTGATTCCAAATTCTAGGCAACCTAGATGTCCACAGTACCATCTAATCCGGGATGTTGTTACAACAAAGCCAAACTACAACTTGCTTCAATAAGTGCCTGGAATACTGACACTGAAAGAAAAGTTCCATATTCTGAACCATTTCTTGACACAACACACAAAGAAAGAGGGTCTCAACAATATGCAATCTGACCATCCTTTCTGCTCTCAAAAGTCTAACCTTAATTGCAAGCCAAAAAATTATACTATGCTTAGGAATATTATACTTATTCCATACAAATACAGCTTCTTTAAGTAACTGACGTGATCCTTGCAACCAATTATAGCCAGACTTAGTAGTATACTGACCATTTTTGCCTTCTATCCAATAGCCATTTTGAAAACCAGGTTTGATCAAGTCTTTAAGCTTTTTTGTCACCTTTCCTTTTTCCTAAAAAAAATTACTTTTGAGGGGTAATTTCTTAGTTAATTTATTTTTATCTATAAATTTAAAATTTTACATTAAAAAATTACTATTAAATTATGGAGTGGTATGGTTTTTTTTTTTTTAAGGGAACCAGGGCGGTACCTGGCGGGCATTCCTCCGATTTTATTTATTAGAAGGAAGAAGTACATAGGCAGTGCTTAAGACTTACCCAAATTGTGGAAACCGTCTTAGAAAGATTTTCTAAAAATCCCATGACGGTTTCTAATTGAATTAAGCTAAGAACTGTCTTACAATGAGTTCTCCTAAAAAACTCTTGACAGTTCTGTTTTTATGGACTAATGAAGAATACTTAGAAACTGCTTTACAAAGATCATACAAGAATCCCACAGTAGTTTCCTAGTTCCAATCAATTAAACTACGAGACTGTCTCACAAAGATCTTCTAAAGATCCCATGACAGCTCTCTAATCTAACCTAGCTACCTAACACGAATATATGGGAAAAACCTTTGATCCAAGTATAAAATACCTCGCAAGGAGCTAGAAAGGCTGGCTACACTGTCATGCTCTATTGATTGTCCTCTTGATGCTTATTTTGATAGGCCATCTGCTAAAACATTGATCTCTCTAAATATATGATGCACTTGAAACCCAGTGCGTTGTAAAATACTTTGTATCTGTTGCAATGATCTATGGTGCTTCCAGGGAAATTCATTGCCATTGTGTAGCAATTGAACCACTAATTTGCTATCCGTTTGAATCTTTACCTTGTGATATCCTTCTCTTTCTGCCCATATTAGTCGTTGTAGAATTCCCTCTATTTCTGCTGAGAGGCTAGTAGATTCTCCCATATGTTTGCTTATTGCTTTGATGAAAATGCCTCGTTCTCCTCTAGCCACAAAACCCCATCCCGATTCTCTTAGACTTCCTAATGCTGACCCATCAGTGTTGATAATGATCTCTCCAGATTCCGGTGGTATCCAACATAGTGAAGTGACTTTTTTCTCCTTCCTTCCTCTGACTCTAACTTGAAAAATTTCCTCTAGCTCATGTACCTCAGCCTGGGTTCTTGCTCGTAACTCATGAATACTCAATATCATTGAAACGTTAGTACAAATTCCATGAGTTATTGAGTCAAAAGAAAACAAAGTACCTTCAAAAAAACACTTATTTCATGTTTTCCAAATTTCCCATAGAATGAAAGCTGGAGTGATCATGATAACTGCTTTTTTGGCTGATGAGAAGTTCCCAATTGAAAACCATGCTTGCATAAAGCTCCATAAACCTGCACTAAAGGGTAAAAATATTCCATACAAGGCCAAGAAATATTTCCAAATCTCTCTCACTTGTGGGCATTCATAAAAAACGTGTTGTATACTTTCCTCCGCTTGAAGGCACATTGGGCATCTAGTTGGGTGAGAAGTAAATCCCATCTTCTGTAAAATTTCTGGAAAAGTAACAAGTTGGTTAAACAACCTCCACAAAAAGAAAGAGATTTTTATGGGGATTAATTTATTCCAACAACATTTCATGATGGGGATTTCAGTTTTCCTCTCCTTGATTTCCATGTAAGCTATTGCTAGGGTGAAATACCCCACCATTGATGGCTTCCATATGTGTCGATCCTCCTCCTGGGAAAAATTAATATCCATTTCTTCCAGAATTTGCAAAACCTGTGGCTGCAAAAAATCATTGAGTTCTTGCAGATAAAAAATTTTGTTAAGGAAAAATTTTTAACCTGCAAGTCCTTGAATGGCGGGTCACTTAGCCAATTCAAGGACCATAGAGGCCCTTGATTTAGCCATCCATCATACCAAAAAGAAACCTCCCCTTTTCCAAGCAAAATTATTGACTTCTCCTACGTGAAATGATGAAACTTTAGAACCCTGCTCCAGCTTGTCTTTTGTCTTGAAGTATTTTGATACAGACTTTACAAATCACCCAAATGCCTTTGTTACATTTTCATTTCCACCAAAGCTTAAGTGAGAAAGCATCAACATTATCTTGAAATTTCCGCAATCCGAGTCCATCAAGCTTTCCAATGCCTATGCGCAACTTCTTCCTTCTTCCCCCAAAGAAAATTCTGACATCTTTTTTCCAAAGCTTCTATGATCATTTTTGGTGGCTCAATTGCTGAGAAAGTATGCATAGGTATAGCAGATAAAACATGTCTGATCAGAAGCAGCCTTCCTCCGGCAGACAACATTTTATTTTTGCAATTTGAAAGTCTGGCACCAACATTGTCAAGAAGATGCTGAAAATAATTAGCCTTTTTCCGTCCCTGAAAGAGATGGCAGCCCAAGTACGCAAAAGGAAATTGCCCTCTTGGCATTTGAAGAGCTCTATTAACCATATCAATATGCTGCGGAGAGCTCTTTTCTGAAGCTAGAAAAAAACTCTTTTGCTTGTTGATTTTCTGACCTGAGGCTTCTTCATATTCTTGGAAAAAGATGTTCAATTGTTCCATTGATTTTTTGAGACCCTTCGTGAAAATGATTAGATCATCGGCAAAGCATAGATGTGACACTGTGAGGATCCAAGTGTCTAGCTCGATAAAATATCAGGCTTGATGACTAAATGAGCCGCCCGCCGGACGATCTCTCGCCCAAGGCTTGTGGAACAGAACTAATTAAGCTATTACATGTTCAAACATCTAAATTTTCAAAGCTGAAGACTTAACTACAACAGAAGATGTTTCCAAAATTTATTACAATCATGTACAACTTAGAGTAAACAAATTCTAATACAATTTAAGTCACAAATAATTTAGATTAAAGAACAGCCAAATGGTTATTTCTTTCTCACGCCAAAGCTTTACGGAAACTTGGCTCACTTGCTAACCTATGGTGGAAAAATTATTGGGATGAGCTAATAGCCCAGTGATACCTCAAACAACAACTCCCAGTCCCTCACACTCCATACGGTAATCAAGTCACATGCACAGGCAATTACTCACAGAGTTCATTTTAGTCATTATTTCTTTATAGATTAACTAAAGAGTTGTATCATTCTAATCTATTCAAAGAATAAAATAAATGATGGTCAAGGCGAGCAGCATTTGTAAAAGAACAATCAGCCACAGAGTGACATATAAAGGATGACCATAACCGTGGCCATCACCATATTGACAAGAAGATACAAGTCGAGAGGATATAGGTGGATCTTAACTAGAGACTGCCAAAGATCTATGTGGTCCAGTAGGCCGTCATCCAAGTTAGATTCCAATCAAGATTCGATAAATTTCAAGTCCATTTACAATAGTTTTCAAGTCCATTAACAATTACCCGTCACTCCAAGTGGCCACAACAGTCAAGTACTCGTAGCTCATGCACGCCTACTAAAGCTATCCATAGTCTATCCATAAGTCTGTGCCCAATGCCGACCCGTTGGATTCGATCTATGGTAGCGGGGCCCCGAGACTGGTGTGATAATGTACACGTCCAAGTCTCAACAATTTCATGGCAATTCATGCACAAGTATTCTTTTCAAGACAGATCATGACAGTAGCGATTCTCGGTGTGATAAAGTACACAATCGAGTAGTAACAAGCAATTCAATTCAATTGGCACGCAGCCAAACAGTGACAAGACATTCACATATCAAGAAATTCAAATATTAACACCAAGCTTGCAATTCATTCAAAACACACATAAAAGGGCAAGCACACAAGCACTCGACATTCATGCACTGAAAGAGGGAGACAAGATTACAATATACAGTGTGAGAGAAGATACTCACCTGTCTTGGCTTTTGAATTTTTTATTGATGCTATCATGAATATCTTAATCCTTTTCCCTCCTCCTCTTCTTTCTTTCTTCCTTTCTCCTTCTCTCGGCTCCTTCTTCTTTCCTTTGATCTAATTGCAAAGCTTCAGCTCTTGTCTTTGTTTCTTGATTTAATTTTTAAATGTTAAGAAGAGATGAAGATGAAAGGTAGGGTGGGTAGTGCGTGTGGGAGAGAGAAAGAGGAGCAGGGCGGTGTAGAAGCTAGGTGAGTAACAATGGGGTTTCACGATGGTGGTCACCGGTGTTGATGGGAAGGGATTTTGTTTTGGAAGGTGAATTTGGGGCTGAAATGAAGATGTAGGGGTGAGGAATGACGTGAAGGCTTAAGGGAGTGAAAGTGTAACAATGTTGTGTCAACTTGTGAGGGTGTGTGAGAATGTGCTGTCATTTGAGGAGAGGTAAAGAAACGGTGGGGTATTTTTGACAATTTTCTCTTCCTTGGTCATCCCCCTAGTTTTAAGTTTAATCAATTAGCCACTCCCATTTCTTATTTTCTACACCACAATCTAATTGATCCTAGCACATAGTATATATTTCATTGTCCATTCCTTTAATTTACTATATGTACTCGGTAAAGGTTACTATTAACTTTATAATTTATTTAGTTTGTAGTAGTAAATACTAAAAGCTACTACCGTTTAACACAAGCCTAGTTACTTGTTTCATTATTTATGTTCAAGCAGAGAGATCTTGAGAACGGGGCTTCACAGATCATTGTCAAAAATTATCACAATATTTTAGAAATATATAAAACCATAAATCAACAAAATGAAAAGATAAACAGTAAGTTACATTAGATCATTTCAAATTTTGAAATTATTCTAAATGTACTTAAAATAACAAAACACAGTGACAATAAATATTAAACAATTACAATTTATATTATCAAAATTATTTTTTTTTTATACATCACTCAATCAGAAATGTCATATATATGATCATTAAATCATTAAACTATATGTATCCTGAACAATCCACACAACGTGTGGGATAAACACTAGTATATATTAAAACAGAGTTTTTAATGGACACGTGTCACCCAGGGAGCAAGTTTAGCCAATTGTGTCACGTGTCGTCACCAAAATTCTCCTTCATTAAACAATTAAAATTTTATTACTAATACGTAAAATTAATAAATTGAAGTAAGTAATTAATTTCGAAAAAAGTAAACACGTCTCTGGTAATTATTGACAAATACATGACATAAGGAAACATTAATTATCAAATATATAATTGTATTAAGAATACAGTTTGAAACTAAGTCTGAATACATTAAACGTAAGTTAATATTATTTTTTAGATGATTCTGTTTGATATATTTTTCAAAATTAAAAGATATTAGTTACCAAAAAAAAATGGTTGTTACCAAATAACTATATTACGAATACAATACGAAACCAAGTCTACCTACATTACAAGTATGTTAATATTATTTCTTAGATAATTGGTATATTTTTCATAAATAAAAAGAGACTACTTACCAAAATGAAAAGATTATTACCAAATAATTGTACGAGTATAATTCAAAACTAAGTCTTGATATATTAAACATAAGTCGATAATATTTTTCTGATGATTCTATTTGATATATTTTCCAAAAATAGAAATAGATTAGTTACCAATAACAAAAAAATATATTTGTTACCAAATAATTATATTGCAAATACAATATGAAACTAATTCTGTATATATGCAAGAGAGGTTAATATTATCTCACAGATGATTCCATTTAATATATTTTTCAAAAAATAAAAAGAGATTAATTTAAAAAAATAAAAGGAGATTAGTTACAAATAATTATGTTATGAATACAATTTGAAAACTAAGTCTGGATTCATTAAATGTAGACTAATAATATTTCTCAAAATATTTTATTTGATATATTTCCAAAAATAAAAAGAGATTAATTACAAAAATACAGAGATTAGTTACCGAATCTTTATATTACGAATACAATTCAAAACTAAGACTAGACACATTAAATGTATATTAGTATTATTTTAAATGATTCCATTTGATATATTTTTCAAAAATAAAAAAATAGTTATAAAAAATATAAAGATTAGTTGCCAAATCATTATATTACGAATACAATTTGAAATCAAGTTTAGATACATCATACTTATGCTAATATTAATTTATAAATAATTTCATTTGATTTATTTTCCAAAAATAAAAAGAGTTTAATTACAAAAACTAAAAGGAGATTAGTTAGCAAATGATTATACTACGTACGTATACAATTGGGACCAAGTCTATATCCATTAAACTTGGATTAACATTATTTTTCAGGATTCCAATTGAAATATTTTCCAAAAGTAAAAAGAGATTATTTATAAAAAAAATTATATTATGAATACAATTCGAAACTAAATCTAGATACATTAAATGTAGGTTAATATTATTTCTCGGATGATGTCATTTGATATATTTTTCAAAAATTAAAGAAAAAAGATTAGTTATCAAAAATAAAAGAGATTTAGTTAGCAAATTATTACGAATAAAATTTGAAACTAAGTCCGGACACATTCAATGTTGGTTAGTATTATTTTTTAAAGATGATTCCATTTAATGTAATTTTCAAAAACAAAAAGAGTTGGGTTACTAAAAATAAAAAGAGATAAGTACCAAATAATTTTTCTTACAATACAATTTACAACCAGATCAGAATACGTTAAATGTAGGTTAATATTATTTTCCACATAATTTTATTTGATATTTTTTAAAAAAATAAAAAGGACTAGTCACTAAAAAAATAAAGAGGTTACGCTCTCATTCTCTCCTCTTCTTCCCTTCCCTTTCGTCCTCTATCTCTTCCCCCTCCTCCTCCCCTTCGATCTTCTCCTTTTTTTTGCCTGAAAGATGTACACTGGCATCTCTCTTTGTTGAGTTGTAATGCTAGACAGATATTTTTAATTTGTTGGTCGAAAAGGGAGTATGATAGGTTTCAATTGACATAATAAGTTGTACTTTAATATTATTAACTTAGTGTTTTAGAGTGGTTGTTAGAATTTTACTTGATTTCTTAATTTTGCTTGTGTTGAAGAAGGTTCGTTAGCTTATTCCAGTGTGGATACTTGTAGACGACCTTCCGTCTGATTTATGATTAATAATGGGAAATGTAGTCGCTAATTGCTAAAGGTTCGTCAATGGGAAAAATTTATATAATTTTTTCCCTTTGTTTTAAACTGTTAACTAATTATTTTATCTTGCGTTTTAAATTTCGACATTATAAAGAAAATTTTGATACTACTGACATACCTTTTCTTTTCTAGAGGGGAGGCATTATTTTTAGAACATGCATTTTATTTTCCATGTTAGGGATTATTTCTATTGTATGTCGTCATTGACAAATATTTATGAGTATTGATGGTTTTATTTTTAAAGAATCACGAAGGTCTCATTTTGGTATGTTTTGCATCGTTGCTATTATAGAATTTCAATGGGTTTAGCTAAAAAATAGTTATGCATCAATTTCTGTCTAAAGGAGCCAGACAGACTAAAACGAAATTACTCATGCTCTAGAGTCTGAAGGTAAATATATAATTTATTTGAGATATTAATAGTTAAATATATTTACTTTAAGTGCATGATTATCTATGTGTTTTGATTCTACAAGAGAAGTGTGGTACCGTGATGACAAAAGAATAAGCAACTCGAAAATCACTCATAACTAAGGAAAAAAGTTATGAGTCCAGATAAATAAAATAGGTCCTGCACCCGCCAGGTACAACCTATTTTGCTATTAAAAAAACTAAGGAAAAATTTTGGAGTATGGATAAGTATTTCAAACATTATTTATTAGTTTTTTTGTCATGGTTTTTTCCCCTATTTTTTGTACTTTATTTACTTTTGTTGGAATTTTCTATTATTTTTTTATTCTTCTTTATGCCTAAAAAAAGATTATTTATAATATTTAATTCAATTACTACAAGTAAACAATATATGTTTTTAAGTCAATATATTTTAAGAATATACATTTAACTTTTATTGTTGAAAATAACTTTTATATACTTATATCTCTAAAAAAATAGGATAGTAGACAATTGATCATATTGATTCGTATTTAGAATTTTTTTATATATATACTAACACTTCTAAATAAGAAACATATTAGATAGTTGAACATATTAATTTGTATTTTAAAATACCTATATGGCTAAGAAGTACTTGATCAAAGTGGTCACACTATTGGGCCAAGTTAACTACAATCTATGATTAAACCTGTGCATGAGCATGTATTAATGATTGTTGGGAGAGGTTTATCTTCCAGAAGTGACCTTTCCGATTCAAAGACGGATTAGTTGGAACAATAATTTTGAAACCGGATGCACTATATAACAACAACGAAAAAAAAAAAAACATATGACACTTTTGAATTTAGACTCCGAATGCCTAATATACTAAAAAACGGGAAAAACTAAAATATATGACACTTTTCATAGAGAAATAATGGTATATTAATGTTACTCTAAGGGCCCGTTTGATAAAACTTAATTTGGGTCTGAAGTTTGAAATCTGAATACTGAATCATAAGTACTGAATTGATTAAATTTGTCGTGTTTGATAAAAACCAAAATCTAAACACTGAATAAAATGTCTGAAATCTGAAGTCTGAACACTGAAATTTAAAGTATCTCGACTTATAATTTTATCTACAAAAATAATTATTGTATATGAAAGTATAATAACAAAAATAATAATATTATTATTAAATAATGTAATAAAAAGATTTAAATTTTATTATTATTTTTTCAGTTAATAATAATGTCATATTTTATCATTGTCAAAAAAAAATTCATATTTTATGGTAAAGATATATTGATCATGGTATTTAATGGATTTTAATTTTTATATAAAAATAAATATTTATTAAATAAAAAATAATTTACATAAATTTTAATTTAGAACTAGACATCATGATTGATAAAAATATTTGAAGATAAAATATCAAAAGTATAAACATAAAAATAAATAAATAGAAAAAAAATCGCCTCAAGAATTCAGTTCAGACATAAGTGATAGGCATATTACTTATTTTTAGGCTCACATTTGTACTAGCATTTCAGACCCACTTAATTTATTAAGACATCTTACTTTGAGTTATCAAACACACTTAAAATTTAAGTCCTTAATAAATTAAGTTCTTAAGCAATTAAGTTGCTATGATAGTGTGTTATCAAACAGTGCTAATCAATTAAGTATTTAATTAATAAGTTTAAGTGCTTAATTCGTTTATCAAACAGGGCCTAAAATATAGTAAAATTCGCATAACGTGTGGGCATAATACTAGTACATTATAAAATTTGTCATGTATGAGGAGGAGTAAGGAATAAATTAGATTTTTTTTTCCCCTGCGAGACGGGAAAGAGTTTAGTGGCGGTTCTATTCTTTAGTACATTTCTAGAAAGAGCACTGTTGATGATACGAAACACCACTATTTGTTAAAGAAGACAAAATCGATCAGCTAATTAATTCCTCAGTAAACCTGTTTTGGTTTAAAAAAAAAAACAGCAAGACCCAAAGTAAAGAAACGTAAAAGACCTCTCAAAACAAACTCCTAAGTGAGAAGGAGTATCATGTATTGTTTCAAGTACAATTTGCCTCCCCCTAATCAAAAGAAAGACAAATGAGATTGGAGAACCTTGTCCAACTTTTTTATATCCAGAATTCAGAAGTACAATATTGAAATTTCGGGCTACCTTGTTCTGTTCCTAATTAGGGCATACAACACATGAAACTTAAAATACTAGTCGTCACCATCATCAGGATGGATAGTTTGGGATTAATCTTGAATGTGGAAGGCAATTGATCATCAGGTCCACTGTAATCATTAATCATGTTCCTCTTCATCTGCAGCCCAAGCAACAACAACAAAATTAATAAAGACAAAAAAGGAAAGCGTTTGAGATAAAATTTGATCCCTAATTCCAAGAAGAAAAGAAAATACTTGAAGTTTTACCTTCCCTGCTACCGAGTACTTTAGAGCAGTAAACTTCTTGGACGGCGAAGCTCCAGGTACTTCCTCCATTAGCGCAACAGTGGTTCCCTTTTCTTCTTCTCCCTTAACCTTAGAGAATCCACTCTCAAACTAACCACAATAATAAATATATAAACTCTGTTAAAATAATTAAGCTCAAACGTATGTACATATTCGCTACGAAATATGAAATAAAATAACGAAGAAAAGGAAAGAAAAAAAAAAACTTACGACGCAGTCATCTTCATCTTCATCATCAGATCCATGAAACGAAAGGGTGTCGGGAAGATCGTCAAGTCTGGGGTCGTCGCCGCAGCTAGGATCATCCTCAGTATCCCCATAATGTTCCTTAATAATCTCACCCGGAGTTCTGCATCTGTAATGTTGGCTAATCATCTCGCCCACAGTTAAGCAATACTTCATGTCTCTTCTCTTTCGCCGACTCCTTCAATATACAGGCAAAGATAAATTAACAAAATCAACACAATAAAGGAAGAAAGGGAAAAAGGGTCAATTTATTTGAGCCCCCAACAGAATCTTGCCCTAATCCAATCCCTACAAGGGAATGGCATTTAAAAGCGCGGGCAGATTTATAATATTACTAGTGCTGGGCATCCTTATGTAAATAATTTGTGTAAGGAATTTAGAGGATAATATTACCTTTAAAGATTGCAGGCTGTCCTGTAGTTGGATCCTCCGTAACCGCAGCTCGCTTTGTTTGCTAAAGTAATGAGCTTGAAACCTAGAAGAACGCTTTTATTTGTGATGTTCTTTGCTTGAATATTTATAGAGTAGGAGTTTAAAATTCTCCTAATTGTAGAAGGATTAGGTGTATTTGCTTCTTTGAGCTATACGGATTCTTTGTAGAAGGTTTTTTGTTTTGATTCTTTGGTGCGAACTTGGCGGGTTTGTTGAGACCGGCAAAAATTAATCTGATTTCCTAACAGATCAAAATTAATTTGCAGAAATAGTGGAATTAGGTCGAATCCCAAGAGAGCCGACTTTTAACACTTGGCTTTACAAAAATACAAACAGGGGGATTTTTCTTCTTTAAAATAAAATGACAATTTGAAGTAATAAAAATGGAGAGAAAATTAATAATAGAAAAACTTTGGTTCAAGGAATGATACAAATATATTATAGATCATCGACTAAAAATACATTTTTCTACAACTCAAACATTCAACCGTGGGCTTAATAGGATAGCCATAAAAAGCCTTATATTTTCTAAAAATATTTGACCAAGTCCAGCACCTAATCAAAACTTAATATAATTTAAT
The DNA here is from genome assembly GCA_949775105.1 of Oldenlandia corymbosa var. corymbosa. Taxonomy (NCBI): domain Eukaryota; kingdom Viridiplantae; phylum Streptophyta; class Magnoliopsida; order Gentianales; family Rubiaceae; genus Oldenlandia; species Oldenlandia corymbosa. The sequence continues at coordinate 11,507,916 of OX459118.1, read as the reverse complement.
TGGGCACGATAGTGTTCCATGTTAAATTATACTAGTAATAAAAACTTTGAAAATTTAGTTGAACGAAAAACTAAAATAATTGAGATAGCTACAATTAAAATATTTTTGTCCTATTGATCTCCTAGTTAGACTTATTATGCACATTCAACGTGTCACTATCAACATGCATAATCTGCTAATGTGCTACTTAGTGCCAAATGTTTAAGACGATAACGCAACATAAACAATTTGGTAGCAGTAAGAAGACCATACTTGATTAAATTGTTAGATTTAATCAAGTAGATTTAATCAAGGGAACGAAAAACTAAAATAATTGAGATAGCTACAATTAAAATATTTTTGTCCTATTGATTTCCTAGTTAGACTTATTATGCACATTCAACGTGTCACTATCAACATGCATAATCTGCTAATGTGCTACTTAGTGCCAAATGTTTAAGACGATATCGCAACATAAACAATTTGGTAGCAGTAGGAAGAAAATACTTGATTAAATAGTGGAATCAGGTCGAATCCCAAGAGAGCCGACTTTTAACACTTGGCTTTACAAAAATACAAACAGGCTTTTTATGGTTCAAGGATTTTTCTTCTTTAAAATAAAATGACAATTTGAAGTAATAAAAATGGAGAGAAAATTAATAATAGAAAAACTTTGGTTCAAGGAATGATACAAATATATTATAGATCATCGACTAAAAATACATTTTTCTACAACTCAAACATTCAACCGTGGGCTTAATAGGATAGCCATAAAAAGCCTTTTCTTTTTATGGTTCCCTACTGCTACTCATAGTGACTAAAAACATCTTTAAAGGTGTAAAAAAAAAATTAAAACAAAAGGCTAAATGAAAATGGTGGCAAAAATGGAGAAAGTAGTAGCAGCCAAAAAATGCAAGCTACGGGGTGGTGTGTTTTTATCAATTGAGGAAGCCACTATTTATAGTGCATAATGGCTGAACAAAAATCCCAAAGAAATGGGAGTAAAATACAAATCAAATCCCATCCTAGTTTTCCACTAAATCAGTTTTTTTTTTTTTTTGCATGATTCTCTACAACCGAATATGAGATCAAGATTTGGATGGTTGATTTGGTAAAAAGAATCTTCTAGGAACCTATTTGTGTGTATTCTTTGCAGCTAGAATTTTCTTCATCTTTTAACTCAATAAAACTTTGTAAAAGGGCTGTAAAAATCCAAAACGGTCCATCTTTTCACTTTTTGGTACCTAACAACAAAGTCATAACAAAATCTATTAATAATCACTAAAATATAACCAATTTAGGATTGGAAGATTACAATAAAATGAATTTTATTATAATTATCAAATTCCCCCACACCAAAACTATGTTTGCCCTCAAGCATACTGAAATGTTTTGAAACTTTAAGAAAAATCAGCATTTTGAAAATTTCAGCAGAGTTAATAGTTTGTAAAACAAGCAAAGCATCACTCATCATTTTGAAAACTTGTGTACCCATTTTAATAGCATTTTCAGAATGTACCAAACTATAATGCCTCACAAAGATTCACTCAATACACGTAAAAGAAAAAGATATTTATACGTAAGCACTCACTCATAAACATAGCATGCATTCCATAGGTTTGTCATGTATCAAATCCTCTTTGCACTAAATGAACAATCATGCAACATCAAAAGGGTCTTTCATAGGGTTGTAACGGGGCTAGAAAATTTCAAAGGATAGGATAAATATGGATAAGTTGGCTAAGTTACCGACAATATGTAGACCACATACTCAATTCTCACCATCATTCCAGATGACCCATATGATGGCAACATTGATATACTATTACAAACCAAATCTCAATCTACTAAAAGAACTATTACATCAAACATACGTCACTAAGACTTTTGATGACCAAGTTATGGTGTTCTAAAAAAAATATTCAAATATTGTAAACACCAAACCCCATTTTTTTTCTTTCTTTTCTTCTATTTTTTTTTCTTTTCTTAAAACAAAAACAAAACGGAGTTGAAGCATAAAACAAATAACTAAATGCACATAAAACAGAAATTAGTGCCTTTTTTTTCTTTTCTCTTTTTTTTCAGCATATTGCCTTTTTTATTTTTTTATTTTGTTTTTTCATTTCATTTTTTTTTTCATAACATTTATTTTTTGCACTGTCCTGACTTTTTAGATATACAGAGCTAAAACATTATTGGACTTAAAACAAGAACACATATCCTATCATACTAAACCTACCATACCACTATTGCCACCACACAACCACTTTCCGCAAACCGAAATCAAGTAGTGATCATACATACTCCGAATAACAGGTGAAAAGATAGCTAAAGAGTAGGCTCGGGATTATATTAGTGGAGCTCGAAAATAGGCCCAGGCTTGAAATGGTTACTAGGGGTAAATAATTAAGGTAGGAATTTGCGATAGCTAAACTTGGCAAAACCTAAATGCCCTTATAATTTATTGCACAAATTCATCAATGCAGTTATGAAATGTATGACATGAGCAAAACAGTGTAGTAACATACTATGAATGATAACACTCGAAAATTGAGCAAGTGTGCTCTTTGGCTATGGAAACTCACGGAAAGGGTTAAATTTGTATCAAATATGGCACATTCTTAACCATTGAAACCAATGGGATACACAAAAATATTTTGGCTCAAAATCATTTAAAATAATTTGACAAATTAGCACACGTAGAGAGAGCCAAAATTTTTGAAAATTTTGGGGATTTTGACATTAAAACCAATGTAGGAATTTATGAAAACATTAGCAACAAGGAAAATCCTCCCCCACACCTAATTTTTACATAGTCCTCAATGTAAGTCAACGTAATTGCACTGATAAGAAGTAAACAAGGAGCTTGGAACAACATCTTTTAAGTGCAAAATAAGAAAAAATGCATAGCTAGAAAAAGATAGAAAACATAGTAGCACTTAGACATGCAAATTTTCTAGTCAAACATCATTCAAGTTTATAAAGAATCAACTCAGTTATTTTGAAAAATAGCCAGCAAAGCAATCAGTAAATTAATAATAACTGTATAAGAATTGAGTTTTGGAAGCTTCCTGAAAAATTTCTTTTGAGATGTGAAGACTTGGAGTTGATACCACAAGTAGCTACATGGTTCATGATGATAGGGATGGTGAAGAGTAGTTGTGATTTCATCATGAGATTAACTGAGCTCCTGAAAACAAAAGAGAAAAAACAAGGAAAATAAACCAAAAAAAATGATAAATGAAATAAATTTTTTTTTTTTTGAAAGAAAACTGAAAACAAATAAAACCAAAAATTAAACAAAATCATATGAAAATGATAGAAGTTTAAACTTGGGTTGCCTCCCAAAAGCGCAATTGTTTTATGTCGTTATGCTCGACATTCAGCTCAACATGATTACCCTACACTAATCAAATTAACATCATTAGCACAAACAGAATGTGAATTATTAAAACCTTTTAATGCTTTAGAAACATTAAATTCAACTATATCACCATCACATTCAACAGAAATAATGCCTTTATCCACATCAATTCTAGTTTTTGTTGGTTTCATGAATGACCTTTCTAAAAAAATTGGAGTTGAACTTGCATGACCATTTTTTCCATTTTTACAATGTAAAAATCTGCAGGAAAAACTAGTTCATTAACTTGTACTAAAACATCTTCTAAAATTCCTTCTGGATAAACATGCGAACCATTTGTAAGTTGAATAACCACATTTGTTTGTTTTAGTGGTCCCAAATTTAAAGAATTATATAGGAAAAATGACATCACATTAATAGATGCTCCTAAATCTATCATACTAAATTCAATTTTCTTATCACCAATAATGCACGAAATTGTAAACACACCTGGATCCGAGCATTTTTCTGGTAATTTTCTTTGCATGATAGCATAAACATTTTTACTTACTTTGACACTTTCCTTATTTTTGAACTTCTTCTTCTTCGTGCACCACTGTTTTAGGAATTTTGCATACTTGGGAATTTCCTTAATAGCTTCCAACAATGGAATGTTGATCATCAGCTTTTTGAAAGTGTTCAATGTCTCTTCTTCAAGTTCAACTTTTTTATCTTCCATCAACCTAGTAGGAAATGGAAGTATAGGTTTATTACAAGTATTAAGCCATGAAGGATTTAGTATTACCTCTGCTGAATTTTTGGAAGATTCTTTGTTGATTTCTTCCATTTCTTTCTCCTCTACCTCTTTCATTGGTGAAGGTGGACTTGCTTGGATCTCTTTCCCACTTCTTAACATCATTGCACAAACATTCTCTTTGGGATTCATGATCGTTTGTAAGGGTAATTTTCCAGTATTTTGAGCTTCCAATCTACTCACACTGTTGGCAAGTTGGCTAACTTGGTTTCCCAAGTCTTTGATGCTCGCCCTTGTTTCCTGCTGAATTTGTTAAGTGTTATAGCAAGATTTTTAACAATTTCCTCTAGAGAAGAACCTGAATTTTGTGGTTGTGATGGAGGTGATGGAGATGATGGAGGCCTGTTGTAGGCTTGAGGAAATCTCTGTTGTCCATCATTATTTCCGTAGCTGAAGTTTGGATGATTCCTCCATCCAAGATTATAGGTATTGGAGTAGGGATCATATCTTCTCTGGGGTCGATTTGAAAATCCTCCTACGACATTAACTTGCTGATTTGGGTCTTCTTGAAGAGAAGGACACATGTCTGTTGGGTGCCCAGAATTTGTGCATATTCCGCAAACTTTAGCTGCCTGTAACTGTCCTACAGCCATTTGACGAAGCAAAGAAGTTAAATCAGAAATTTGATTGAGAAGAGCAGAATGACTTACATCGTTAGTCAGTTTAACACCTCCGTCTGTTCTCAATCCAAATTGTTGAGAATTTTCAGCCATGTTTGAAATTAGTTGCTTTGCAGCTGCTGGTGTTTTATCAGCAAGAACTCCTCCACTGGCTGCATCTATCATACTCTGATCCATGGGCAGAAGACCTTCATAGAAATATTGGATCAAGAGCTGGTCTAGAATTTGATGATGAGGACAACTGGCACACAACTTTTTGAACCTTTCCCAATACTCGTAAAGGGACTCCCCTGTCATCTGTCGAATGCCACATATATCCTTCCTTATATTTGTAGCTCATGAAGCAGGGAAAAACTTCTCCAAAAATAGTCTCTTTATCTCATTCCATGTGTTGATTGAACCTGAGGGATCATAAAGCCATTCTTTCGCGTTATCACCTAAAGAAAAAAGAAACGCTCTTAGTTTAATCTGCTCCTCAGTAACACCCTGTGGTTTCATTGTTGAACAGACAACATGGAATTCCTTCAAATGCTTGTGGGGGTCTTCTCCTGCAAAACCACGGGAGGAAGTAAATGTATCAGACCAAATTTAAGCTCAAACGCTGCTTCAACATTTGAAAAATCAGTGCACGAAGGCTACTGATTCAAGTTTGGTGCCGCTACTTCTTTCAAAGTTCTATTGTTTTCACCCATGTTTTCTTCTTCCTGGGAATCAAAATCAGAATTTGATGACTGAGAATCTAAATTCACCTTAGAATGCAAATCAGCGTTCTTTTTTGTTAGCTTCTTTTCTTAACAGACGAGCAGCTTTTTCAATCTCAGGAATGTAATTAAGATCACTATTTATAGTACGACGACTAATCATAAACTAGAAAGCTCAAAAAAAATGCACAAAAACTAGCAATCTAAAATGATAAAATTCCTACAGTTACTAGCATGCACCAACAAAATTTTAAAATAATTAGCATGGATAAATAGAGATGCAAAACAACACAATAAACTAACACAAGAAGAATACTTATTGCACACAAAAAAAATGGGACTTTTTTTTAATAGAAACAATTATAGTAGAGCACGACAGTTAGATTAAAAAAAAATAAAAACAAAATAAGGCAATTATTAACTTAACACAAAAAATTACACAAATAAGAACACAACTCAAAATCCGAATAAATATAACATTGATAATTTTCCACCAAAAACAAGTTGCTCCCTGGATTGAGCCATTAGTGGTTACTGCAAAAGAAAATTTTCAAAGACTAAAATCCCAATTCGGAGGCTAACCGATGCACCGCTGCTGGGCAAAAGATGATCTGCAATGGAAATGGTGCCTGTGAATTAGAACGAAGTAAAAAATAATTAGCGAGGAAAAGAAAATAACAACACAAGATAAAAACAAAAAAAAAAATCTTTTTTTAATAATAATAATCGTAAAAAAAAGTACTACTACACTAAAGCTGACCAACTTTTGTTTCTTTTTTCAAACTACTAACTAATAAAAACAACTATTTCTTAAACGAGAGAAAGAAGAAAGAAAAAAATTGCAAGTTTTTTTTATTAATAATAAGACTAATAACGAAGAAAGAAACACTACACCTAACTAACTTTCTTTTTCGTTTTGGAATAAGAAAAAAAAGTAATAAAATAATAAAACCAAGAGCCAAAGGAAGTAGCTCACTGGCAACAGCGCCAAAATTTTGGCGGGTTTGTTTAGACCCGCAAAAATTAATCTGATTTCCTAAAAGACCAAAATTAATTTGCAGAAACAGTAAAATCAGGTCGAATCCCAAGAGAGACGACTTTTAACACTTGACTTTACAAAAATGCAAACAGGGGGATTTTTGTTCTTTAAAATAAAATAATAATTTGAAGTAAATAAAAATAGAGAGAAAATTAATAATAGAAAGACTTTGGTTCAAGGAATGATTCAAATATATTATAGATCATCGACTAAAAATACATATTTTTACAACTCAAGCATTCAATCGTAGGCTTAATAGGATAGCCATAAAAAGCCTTATATTTTCTAAAAATATTTGACCAAGGCCAGCACCTAATCAAAACTTAGTATAATTTAACTGGGCACGATAGCGTTCCATGTTAAATTATACTAGCAATAAAAACTTTGAAAATTTAGTTGAACCAAAAACTAAAATAATTGAGATAGCTGCAATTAAAATGTTTTTGTCCTATTGATCTCCTAGTTAGACTTATTATGCACATTCAACGTGTCACTATCAACATGCATAATCGGCTAATGTGCTACTTAGTGCCAAATGTTTAAGACGATAGCGCAGCGTAAACAATTTGGTAGCTGTAGGAAGAAAATACTTGATTAAATTGTTAGATTAATCAAGTATCTACTCTCATAAAAAGAAATTAAAATCAACAAGTACTTGAATTAAAAGTAGAAAAAATAAAGTGAAACTTGTAGTCTCACATATAATATAAAAGAATAAAAATCCTTGAACCAAATGAAGAAAACTAGCCACTGATAGTGACTAGAAACATCTTCAAAGGGTTAAAAAAAATTAAAACAAAAGGCTAAATGAAAATAGTAACAAAAATGGAGAAAGTAGTAGCAGCCAAAAAATGCAAGCTATGGGGGTGTGGTTTTTTTTTATCAATTGAGGAAGCCACTATTTATAGTGCATAATGGCTGAACAAAAATCCCAAAGAAATGGGAATAAAATACAAATCAAATCTCATCCTAGTTTTCCATTAAATCATTTTTATTTTTTTGCTTGATTCTCTACAACCGAATATGAGATCAAGATTTGGATGGTTGACTTGGTAAAAAGAATCTTCTAGGAACCCATTTGTGTGTATTCTTTGCAGCTGGAATTTTCTTCATCTTTTAACTCCATAAAACTTTGTAAAAGGGCTTTAAAAATCTAAAATGGTCCATCTTTTTACTTTTTGGTACCTTACAACAAAGTCATAACAAAATCCATTAATAATCACTAAAATATAACCAATTTAGGATTGGATGATTACAATAAAATGAATTTTATTATAATTATCAGAACTTGATGGTTGAGTTTTTTCTTTTGTTAAAAGGATTGTGCGAAATAACGATGGGATTGTTTTTTATAAAAGTCATGTTGCCTAAGGTTGTAATTTCCTTTTAACAAATAGGTTAGGTTTTCTTTTTTTCTTTTGGCAATTTTTAATCGTATTTTGGCAGCATCAAAAGTTACCCTAATTTTGTTATTTCTTAATCATATGTGAAGCAGTTTTCTTTGGTTGTAATCCTTCTAAAATTAAAATGTCAAGTCGGCAAATTTTATCTATTACTAATAATAATTATTGTATAAATAGGGCACAATAGTTGTATTAAAAATTAGTACTATGCCCGCGCTTTGCACGGCGAGATTTAGTTTTATTTTGTTATAGTTTAATAATATTAAATTTCTATGAAAGGTTTTAAAATAAAAAAGATCCATAAGTATCGTTAATGATATAATTTTATAGAAAAAACTCTATTACATCCAAAAGAAACCACAATAATTGTAGTCAATAATTTTTAAGAAAAAAAATGCACAAAACTCTTTGTATTAACTCAAACAAAATAAAAATTATGGAACTTAAATGTTATTCTTTTAAAGTTCAAAATCCCACCAATTTGTCATGAAATTTTCATAAGTCCATTTCCAAATTATAAATCAATATACTATCAGCAATCATAACAGTTGATTTCATTCATTTTGTAAATTCAAACAAATGTTTTGATAAGTTTTAAAGGGCATATATTAATTTTTTTTTTTTTTGGTGGCTATCTTTTTATGGGCTTTCTGCTTTAGCTTTCAAAGTAAAAGATTCTTATATAAAAAAACAAAATCATTGTAATTAGTTTTTTTCATGCTCCATCTAAATTTTTATCCAAATAAAATTTGTTCTCTAGATGACCATGAGGTTGATGTTACATAGAAGTTGATAAGGTCTTTGATCTATTTGATGATTGGAATAATTTTATAACTCTCAGAACTATAAGGATTGCAATGATGTTGATTGTTCCACAAGATTTTAACGTTACATGCTTACTATGAGCCTATTTTACTTTTTTATTTGGTTGGAAAGAAATGATGTCCAATGCAACACATGTAGAAATTTCATTGAATTTTTGTTTTTTTTGGGTTCCAAAACACCGTTTTTCTCTTAAGATCATTCATTATTCAATAAAAGATTGCATATACATTTATTCGATTACCTAATTCTCCCTTGAATGACAAAATAAATTATGCTAGTAATACTGTCTCTTTAAAAATCTTGCTAAAATACAAACCCAGTGGAAAAAAAATTAACGAAGGGAAAAAGAGTGCAGCACGTTAATTGTCTCACATCCCCTGATGATAACATCGGTAAAAAATATTCATATACTGTGTAAATTTCGCATTCCGATGTTATAAATATATTTTCTAAAAAGTGTTGTAGAAAGTGACTTTGTGAAGAAATCAGCTGAATTTTCACTTGATCATCCACCCACATCTAGTTTTTCGGTTCAACTCTTTGACGGAGTTCAACCTTCTTGAAATGGACATGGTGAGCGAGGAAACAAAAAAAATGACAGGATACTTGAATTTTTTGGAGTTATTAACTGATTGATGGAGCGCGTGTGTGGTGGATGTATCTCTTTACATTTCATGAAAGCAAATGACACTTGGGACACGTGTCAGTTTCACATAAGTTTTTTTCCCGCCTAAACCAAAAAACAATACATCTTTTGTAAAAAAAAAGATGCCACGTGTCATGTTTTCATCCGAAAAAAAAAAAACAAGGTTCCACAATTCTGTAAATCAAATTTATCAACTACGATTAAAGAAATCAGTAATAACTATTCCCCAATTTCAGCGGTGTGTATTTACTGACTTCTCACAAATCATTCTAACTAATTAATTTTCCAAATTATCTTCCCAAATCAAATCCACCATTCATAATCAAATTCAATTTTCAAAAGAATAAAGAATCCGATATGCTCTATGTTCTTGATTCCTCCTCTCAAGAACAAAATTCATCAAAATTCCAACGCTCCACTGTACCGCTGCTGCCGCCGGTTGCTTTTGTCAATCATTGTTCCGTCCTTCATTGCCATTGAAATTGCTATTGTTGTTGACTGTCCGTGTTGTTTTCGATCCATCAATAGCCACCATCATCAATCATGATTCTTCAGTTGCTGTCGCTGTTGTCCGCCACCATGTTCTCTTCCTGTCAATCTCAATCTTCCAATTGTTGCTGCTCTGCTATCGCTGTCCAAAGGTTCGTGCAATCTGGCTGCTGCTGTCACCATCATCATCGTCGATTGCTGCTACTGTTGTCTGCGTCCCACTCCAATCAACCATAGCTGCCGCCGATTGCTGACGTCTGTCACCATCACCAATCACTTGCCGGCGGTTACTGTTGGTTGCCGCCGCCGTCAGTAGTCATCACCTCCTCATCGTCGATCGCTGTTGCATCATCAACAAAATCCCTCAAATCAAGATTCAATCACTCATTATGGGATTTTCATATTTGATTTTCAATGTGTTCTTCATCATCGGGTCCTCATTCATTAGAAGGAGCAGAGGCTGACCAAAAGGCTTCAAAAAATCATTCAGATCTGACTGAAAGCAGACCCAACCGTGACTTTGGAGTGGATTCAATCCTTTTCATTGAATCTTCTCTCACCAAATAAGAAGTTTTGGCCAGAAACAACAGACATACGGCAAGAATTGGACGATTCTCCCACATGGTACAGTGTTTTCTTGAATTCACTTCAAAGATCTTTTGTACCATATAGCACTGATTAATTTATAAAATCTCCTGGATTGGCCTTGAGAATTTTATAAGTTAATTGGAACCTGAAAATAACTCTAAATCCCTTTTCTTTTAAAAAAAAAAAATCCAATAATTACAACAGCGAAAGGACTTGACGATTAAGAATTTGAATATATATCTTATAATCACCGGCTCGTCAATTCCGTGTCTATAGTGAACTAATCTCCTAATCGGTGATAAATAGTAATTATTTTCACCCCCAAATCAAGCAAACTATTGTAATGACATTTACCTTTAGTAGGCTGCTAATTGTCGCTCCGCTAAATCTTAAGGATCGTCCCTTTTGGACAAATTTACCCGTCATAAAATTAAAATACAAAAATTCTTTTGTTCTTCCTTTCCAAATTCTCCCAAACTCCAAAAAAAAATATTACTTTAATCCTATGATTGCAATAATGTAAAATCGAAAAAGTATTGGTTGATGTATAGGTGCATTAGTAAAATCAAGTACTTTTCCTAATTTTTTTAAGTTTGTTTTTGAAATTTATAAGGAACAAAACTTATTGTCAGGTAAGTTTTTTTTTTAAAAAATAAAATTCAAGTTCTGATTTATTAAAAAAAAAAAACAAACAAACAAACAAAAGGGTTCAGGCCGGGTAGGGCGCCAGGAGATCGCTAGCGGCCACGGCATCCAACCCAGACGCTTCACCATCGGAAGAAGCGTCTGGGTTGGACGTCGTGGCTGCCGGTACGGCGCAATCTCCGGACGCTTCATCTGGCCTGAAATTCAGACGCCGATACCGACTAAAAGGCGTTCGGAAGTTACGCCTCACCGATGATTGAGGCGTCTAATCCAGACGCTCCGTCGTACTTGTAGGTGTCTGAGCTGGACGCTCCTTCCATCGGTGAGGCGCGATCTTCGGACGCTTTGCCCGATCAGAATCCTCTTTTTTGTTTTTTAATAAAGTTTGAAATAAAAAAATTAAAAAGGTTAGAAATATTATTTATTTGTTCATGGACTTTTCTCTCCACCAAAACCCGTTTAATCATTCGTTGTTGAGGTCTCTAAATTGAAGAAATATTTTTATTTTTTGTTTGGAGTTAAGAGAATTTGGAGAGGTAAAAGAAAATAGTTTGTGTGTTTTAATTTTATGACGGGGACAAATTCGTCTAAAGGAGACGCTCCCTAGGATTTAGGGGAGCTACAATTAGCATAACCCTTAACATTATTAACATGGCAATTTTATCTTTTCCATAATTTGTTTTTGTTTAAAATTCAAATTTGTCCAAATTATGTTAGACGGGATATTATTTTGGTTTTTAACTTTAGATCTGATAAAAGCTGTTTCTGTCGACATAAATTTTTTTTCCAAAAAGACCCAAAAAAAATATAATGATCTCTCTCCCAAAAAAAAAGGAAAAGGAACATACATAGTAATCTCCTCTATCATGACCAACACCCCATTTTTGTTATAGGGTTTATTTGTATACACGGACGAAGAATATGCTGTCAAGTTGATTGTTGCACTGGCAAACGTTCGGAAAAAAACAGTCGACGAACATCAATCAATCATTCAGAGATGATTAGAGCAACACACAATTTAAGGGAACATCCAGCATGAATCAATTGCTGCAAATTGGTATCCAGAAAGAGAGGATGGCCGGATTTCATTCATCGCTGAAGGAAGGAATCTCGCAGATTGGCCGTTACACAATTCCAGGAGGCCGGATCTTGCAGCAAAGTTTGTCCAGTATACAAATTATTCCGGTGAAAAATTGTGGATATTCGCCGCAATAGGTATATTTAGCTGAAGATTATCAGCATCGGTGCCGGAACTCCCGATGTTTTTTTTTACGTGATGTTATTAAAAAAATTATAATGTAAGTTAGATAAACTTCATAAACAGATGTGATACTTATCGGAGGTAAAAATAAAAAGAATTTAATGGTAAATGTAATTTGGAAACATTAATCGTTTTACATTATAAATTTACTCCAAAACCAATAGGGATCCCAATGAAGCGACACGTGTATTGGGATCAAAATTCTTTTATGGGAAAATGGGTCTTTTCATCCTAAAGTTTGGGCCACACTATCCAAAACATCCCAAAGTTTAAGAACATGCCATTTACATCTCAAACTTTTTAAAAACATGTTACATTAGGATATTCGTTAAATTTTTAACTCCAGTTAATTAATTAGTGGTGGTACTTTATTCTGTTTCTCTGCCCCCAATCTTTTGATCATTTAACACGTTTCACTAACTTCCACCTTATAAGAAAATAGCTAAATCTAATTTGGTTTTCACATCATCCATTCTTCCCTTGCTTAGAAAAAGAAAAAAAAAATCCAAGATTCACCTTCTAGATTGATAACAATAATGAGAGGTTTTGTGTGTGTCATAATTAGAAAGTAAGCCCTATTTCATTTATTTTTTTAAATATGTAGCATCATTATAAAAATTGGTGTTGTAATTGATGGAGGATCATGCAACTTTTTTGCTTGACATGGACGAAATTTACCAAACGCAAGCATGAAACTTTTTTTACTAAAAAAAATAGGAGAAAAGAAACTGAATGAAATATCGCCGTTAATAATTTGAAAAAAATTAACAAATGTCCTAATATTACATATTTTTGAAAAGTTTGGGATGAAAATGGCATGCTTTTAAACTTTGAGATGTTTTAGATGGTGTGCCTCAAACCTTGGGATGAAAAGACCTATTCTCCCATTCTTTTATATATGTACTTGTGTTTACCCCGCGCGTTGTGCGGGTTGTTTAAGATACATATGAGATTAACGATTTAACGATCATATGACATTTCCAATAGAGTGATATACGTTAAAAACTTATTAATGATATAAATTGAAATTGTGTAATTTTTAATGTCATTGTGTTTTGTTGTTTTACGTACATTTGGAATCATTTTCAATATTCGGAATAATCCAATGTAACTTGTTCTCCATCTTTTTCGCTTTGTTGATTCATGAGTTTATATCTTTTAAAAGTATTTTCTTAATTTTTTCATAATCATCTCATTAAATATTTATATCTATGTCATATCTTTTAAACTCTCCCCTAAAATTTCGCATCATTTTTTTCCATAAACTTATCTTTATTTTTCATCTATCTATATAACTTTTATAACCTTTCTTTAGAAGTTTGTTCATATTCATTGTTTTCTTATAATATACTGTGTTTTTTTTTATTTGCAAATTATCCTTTTATGATATATTGTTTTCTTTAAATGTATCACGTTGTACGGTTGTCAATATATTGAAGTTACTTTAAGTATCTTCTTAAAAGTATTCTCTTAATTTTTATAATGATCTCTCAAAATATTCAACTCGTGTCATATGTTTTAAATTTTCTCTCTAACAGAAACTTTTCTCATTATTTCTTTCAATAAACTTATTTTTATTTTTCATCTCTCTATATACCTTTTGCAACTTTCTTTAAAAGTTTGTTTTTCTTTTTTTTCTATTATGTAATGTTTACTTCATTTTTTCCTAGTTGCATAGTCTCCACCCTTTTTTTATTTGATGACTTATCTTTAAAGTTCCATTTCTTGAAAACTTGTAATAATTATTTCATTTTCACCATTACCTTGGATTCTTTTTTCATATTTCTTATTCTCTACATAATTTTTTTTCTCCATATAATTATTTTTAATTTTTCGATATGCTTTTCTTCAACTGTTTGTCTCTCACAAAAACCTTTATTCTTTTTCTCGTTTTGGAATTTTTCCTCTATCGATCTCTATGTTTTGTTTCATCAATATAATGTTAACTTTTTCTACCATTGTATCATATGAAAAAAAATATAATGAATTATCTAATTAATTCTTTTAAATTTTACTACATATTACCAATTTTCATAAATCTTAGAAGATTTACCAATGAAATCGCATGCCAAACATGATGTCCAAGATGCATATGCAAAGAAACTGCAACAAAAAGGAAAAAAAAAAACAAACTATTTAGCATGGGTATGAAGTATTAATTTCTTAACTACAACGAAACAATTTCGATTCTGGACAATCGAAAATATGCATCTTATTATTTTCTTTTTTTTTAATCTGGACCCTTCAATGTTAGAAGGAATAAATTAATTTAAATACTATTTCTTATAATTTATTTTCTAAAATAGTACTTATCTTATTTGTTATATACTGACATTTAATTATGTTCGACCGTTGCTCAGATTGATTAGAATTTAATGATTACTATCGAATAAAATAATCTTTTTGTTCTATTATGATTATCCAATTTGGATTTTCATTTTAATCAAATCGTTTTGAGATAGATGGAGCATGTTAAATTTATTTTCTAGGTAGTGTTGTAAAATGTGGTTACACAAAATCTTATACAGATCTTTATCGTTTAAAAGTCTTGTATGTTTATCTTGTTTTTCAAAAAAAAAATTTTTAGTTTATTTTGGTCACGTCTCAAACATTTTTTTAAACATTTCAACCCATTAACTATGTTGCAAATGTCTAATTTTACCGTATTAGTCATAATATTCGAAAAGTAATTCCAAGAAAATACTTAAATTATAGTTCACTTTTCAAATCCTATAATTAATTTAGATTCTTAGATTTAGCAAAAAAAATATACAAATTAAAAAAGAAAGGAGAAAAAAAAGTGCCTATGTATTCGCTGCCCAATTATTTTTCAAATGCTTTAATCCCGTAATACATAAATCTAATTAAGATAAGTGCTTGTATTTGATTAATTCGGTGTTCCTTTTGTTTTTTTGCTTTTAAGTTGATTTTGATACTGATACTATATTATTTTTCTATACAAATAAATCGGGTAAAATTAGTTATTTATAGATTTTACGGATTTACAAATAAAAGTTACCGTTAAATGATGGAGTAATGTAAACGCGACATGTGGACTTGGCTATCTAATTTTTTGCCATGTTGGTTAGCCTATCTAATATTACGCCATATGTCTGATTAAAAACTCCCTTTAATATATACTATCGTTTGTCCCACACGTTGTGTGGGTTGTTTAAGATATATATGAGTTTAATGATTTAACGATTATCAGATATTATCGATGGAGTGATATATATAAATATATGTATATATATTTAATGATATAAATTACAATTCTGTAATTTTTAATGTGAATATGCTTTATTATTTTCACTACATTTGAATTAATTTTTAATTTTTGAAATCAGCCAATGTAACTTATTGTTCTTTTTTTTTTGTTAATTTATGGTTTTTATATCGTTTAAAAATATTCTCTCAATTTTTCATAGTGATCTCTCTAAATATTTCTATTCGTTTCATATCTCTTAAACTCTCCCACTAACAGAAAGTTTTCTCATTATTTATTTTCATAAATTTATCTTTATTTTCTATCTCTTTGTATACTTTTTGTAATATTTCTTTAGAACTTTGTTCTTATATTTTTCCTATAATGTAGTGTTTACATCATTTTTTTTCTTGGTTGTATAGTTTCCACCTTTTTGTACATATCATAAACGTAATTAACAATATCATATATTGGTTACACTTTAACAAATAACTATAGAAATCAATGTTGATCAATGAATTAGTTTCTCTCATCATGGCAATCGTTTTTTTTAAATTTTTACATCAAATTGATTTTTAAATTTTTTATTTTAGTTAATTGTTTTCGGATTTATTACTATTATGCATTTTTTTTTCTCAATATGCTTGGATTTTTTTATGAGTGTTTTTTTAATTATTTTTTGTTACACTCGGTGTCCAAGTCATTGATTTGATTAATTCGGATTCGAATCGGGTAGGTCCCTTTCGGACTTAGTTAGTAGTGTAATGGAGACGCTAAATGCTAATAACGTATCTGTAGCCTAAGGAGAATCAATCTCCAAGCCGTTATTGGTCCAATTTCTTGCGAGATTACCATCGAGTTGCACAAGAAAGCAACTTTCTCAACTTATTGAGAATCCAAATTTTGTAATTCCATCATTTCAAGTACTCTAAACGAAGTTGTGCAATAAAATAAAAACAGCTAATGATCACCAAGACCAACACCGCTCATCAGAAACTTTCTCCGAGTCTCCCTTTGTTCTTTATTAGCAAACAAAGTTCATCCCTCTAAATATCACTTTTAATCATTCGAAGCTAAATATAGGAGGTGACAAACTTGAAATCGCGTTTGTCACCGAATTAAAGACCATCCCAATGCTCACAATGCCTCATGTCTGTTCTAGGCTTGAAATTAATGTTGTACGCACTTTTGCAAGGCAAGAACTTTTCATGTGTTCTCTAGAAGTTGGAGATCTGCCACCCTCAGAGTTGTATGGAACAAATCGCACGGTTGACCATCTCTTTTTTTATACTACGTGAATCAATTGTTGGCAAGATGATAAAACACAAACCTGGTCGTACGGTCATCAAGAGCATTTACAACGCAAAGAATATATTTAGGGCAATGCACGCGATATTCTTTTTAAGGGGCAATTTTTTTTTTTTTTTGGTCCCCTCCATTTTTCTAATAAAATTTACCATTAAAGAGTAATTTCTTAGTTAATTTAATTTTCTCTATAAATTTATAATTTTACATTAAAAAATTACCATTAAATGATGAAGTGATGGGGTTGCGACATGTGGACTTGACTCTTTAATTTTTCGTCACGTGGATTAGCCTATCTAATTTTGCATCATGTGCCCGATTAAAAACTCTCCTTTAATATATATATATATATGGAAAATTCTAGAGTCCAGTCGTTCTAATTTAACTGAACCGTTCAGTTGAAATTTAACTAATCAAAATTGATGAACTATAATGATACATGAGAAACATTGGAACGCATTCACAATAGTTATTCCCTGCTAATTGGATTATTCATGTAGTAAATTTTTTAAAAATTACTTACATAAAATCAAATTATCTCAATAAAATTAGAATCCATTTTTCTAATTTCATTAATTTGAACAAGCTTGTCTCAAAGGCTCTTCAGCTTGGGACCGTGAAAAGTCCCATCTCAATAGTTATTATATTGATATGGAATTCAGAGTTGCATGTTCCTATTTGATCAGAATTGAATTCTTTTTTTTAGACAAAGAATTTAAAACTAGCCTAACAACCAAAATCATGATCCGTGACAAGCTTATGATTGTCAATAAATCCTAGCCACGAATCTCTAAGACTGTTGCTTTTAACCTCTCATAACAGTAAGACCATGTAAACAAGTGCAGAGAGAATGCTTCAAGGTTTGTTCAATTGAATTAAGAAACTCATCATCTTTTTACACATAAAGAATCCAATTCAAGAATCTTCAAATTCTTACAAGCGGCCACATCCAGGATTTGTAATACGCCATAATCATTGCTCACGGTACGAAAATACTTGAGATTTGGTGCATAACTTCTTGAGGAGCATGATTATAATCAGCACAGAGATCATCATCACCATCATCAACAATCTTCAAACACTCAATCCATTTCAACTTGTGATGTAATACTAATACTTTGAAAGCATTGAAACTAAAACAATTAAAAAACTTTTATTCCAGGCTTCCAGCAGTAGTCGCTAGTGAAAGCTTTGATCCTGTTAAAACAAGCTTACACAGATAATGGCCAGCAAGAATTCTAATACAAATTCAGAACCAAACTCTAATACAAATCTTCAGATGCTTTCCTTTGCCGCTAATATTCAGCATTGCAACAAATACGGAAAGAGAAGAATTAGGTGTTGGATTATTGAATTTGATTCTTTCTTGGATTTTTTGGTTAATCTGTTTCGAATATCTGAATTCAAAAAACAATGAAAAAAAAGTTTTGAATGGAGGTGGCGAATAGTACAGGGGAGTGATGGTGCGTCAATGCGGCAGGCGGACTTATTAAAGGTAATGGAGGTGCATATGGAAAAAGGAAAATAAAGATAATTTTTATAAAAATAATTCATTTTTTAATTTAAAATTTTGATTGACTAAATGAATGATCTAAGTGCAATAGGGTATATTTCCTTACAATATGCCCTACGTTTAATCCAACGGTGACCAGTTGTTTTAATTGATCCTGCGGTATTAATTAACGATTAAACTGTTTAATCGACTGGACTCTAGCCACTCCCTATATATATATATATATATATATATATATATATATATATAATCAAAAGTACTAGAATCTGCAGTTCTATAGTCTTTGGTTAAAGTTTAGGTACACAAATTTTACTGGTGGGAGTCCCACCCCATTTATTTTTAGTAAATGAATGATGAATTTCAAAAAATAAATAAATAATCTGCAATTTGTGATGACATTGCTGGCCGCTGCATTACGAGTAGCATCATGTAGGGGAATAAAGTAAAATCCTATAAATTAATAATGCACTTGGACCTCTAAAAATTTATTAATTCATCGATAAATTACTAATTATTAATTTATTAATAAATTAATATTTTATTAATTTAAAGAGTTTTTTTAATCCAATAAATAAGAAAATACAAAAATTTTATTATTTTTATATCAATAAAAGTCTTACACCCCGAACCATGACATTATAATTTTTTTAAAGAAACAAAAACATGATAATTGTAAACGTAAACAAAAATACTTAAGTTAAAATCCAAGTTAATTTTCAAATCAAATAAATTATTTTACGTATTTATTAATTTATGAAATTGTGAGGACCTTACATAGGAGATTCTTGAAAAAGATATAATCTTATAAATTAATCGAATTTTTTTATTTTTTATACTGGTTCTGAGTTGGGACCAGAGAAAAATATTATTTAATAGAGATTATTAATTAATAAAAGATTAATTTATGGAGGTTTTAGTGTAGAAAGTCTAACTACGATAGAATGCCGGCTCTTGTAGCTAACGCGACGAACACCATAACGACAAAGCTACACATTCAGAAAATTCTTGTTCTACAGTGTTCTTACCCAATAAAATATTATCACTTTCTCGTGATTATTTTTTAATCAGAACTCTATTCATTTATTTACTAATAATGCAATAATATTTGTATGTATAACCAAAACAACATAAATCGATTATTTCTTCATTTTTTTCCCACAAATACATATCATCAATTAGATTATATCACTACCAATTTAAAAAGAATCATGTAGCACAATTTCGTACTCAAAATACATTTATTCACGATAAATTTATCCACGCAAGTGCGAAACGCGTTCAAGCCTCATAATACTTGTGTCATCCGTGATAGAAAGGAGTAATTGAAATTGGAGCCGGTAAATGCGCCCCTAACCACAGAGCATGATTCCCAATATAAGCTTCCTTGTTGGGTACCATAACACAAGGCACACCACTCTCTTCAAAAATTTTCCAACAACCTACAAGAACTTCTGTAAATGAAACTTAATTTATAGCACGTAGGATTTAGTCAGGAACTGATCATTGAATCTCCTATCCCGAGTACTATTCAAAGTTAGGAATGGGTCATTGAATCTCCTATTCTGAAAATGTATACTGATACCATATCTATCGTTGATTACTTAAATCCTTTCCACCATCGTCACTTGCATTCTACTCTTTTCCTATTCATCAACGTTCTTCCTACCTAATGAAGATCCGCACCACCATTTTGACATCAACAAACTAGCTCTGTTTTCAATTTGAAGCAACAGAGAGCAAAGTGTTATTGTCTTTGAGTTGAACTAAACTAACATTCCTCCTGCACATTTTTTTGCTAAAGGCTTCTGCTAACCACTCTGTCTTGTTCAATATCCTCTGCAACTTTACAACGCCAACTTACAAGGCTGGCCCCAACAAAATTTGGAAGATACACACAAATTTAGCATTGAATCCTTGTGAGATCAGAAACACCGAGGAATACGGAATATATAAATAACTACATGATCAATCCACTAATATAACAGTAAAACCTCTTGAGCAATACTCCCAAGTGAAAAGATATAGCTCCCGTACATAAATTCTAGCACATTAAATGCAACAAGAGATCACAAACATAAGTACAGAAAGGTATGAAGTAGGCAATGCTATCCTCTCTAAGACAAAAACACTCCAAAAACAAAGTAGACATATGTACCAATTGAAAGTCTTAATACATTCACAGGCACAAGTTAAGATCCATAAGGCCATCCCAAAGTTGCTACTACATCAGTAAGTCTTCTGATCGTTCTGCTTCTCCTACATCTTCAAGAAGAAAGATAACTTTGATCCACAGGCTCATCCATGGTAACCTTAAAGACAAAAAGGGGTGTCAATCAGAAGGAGACGGGGAACGAAACCAAAAGGCATTTTAGAAAAATTAAGCTTGGTAGTAATGTTTTAACACAAAAAGCTACACTAAAGAAGTCACAATCAAAGCGTTGGTAGTAATGTTTTAACACAAAAAGCTACAGTAAAGCAGTCACAATCAAAGCGGACAAGTAAATTTTTATCAAAAGAGAACAAAGGGGAAAAGAAACTAACATCATTCATCATCAGCAGCACATATAATCTTAGGATTGGAAGGCAATCCATCATCAGGTCCACTTAGATCATCATTCATGCTTTTCTCCTTCTGTTCAACCAAGACAGACACATCAAATCAAGACAAGAAACTGATAATAATAATAACAAACGCTCAATTTAATTGAAACTCCAGGCTTAGATTCAATTAGATAATCCTGAATTAAAAATGAACCCTAGTGCCAAGAAGAAAAAGTAATAGATAGTTTTACCTTCTCTGCTGCCGAAGATTGTAGAGCAGTAATCTTCTTGGGCTCCTCCGTTGGGGTTACAGGAGCAGAAGCGGATTCCTTTTCTTCTTCCTTAGGGATTCCACTATCAGTCTATAACCAAAGAAAAACCACAAAAAAATTCTGCTCAAACATTAAAGCCCAACTAAGAGCATAGGCTTTCACATAACATACAGAAAAGAGGAGAAAAAAAGAAAAAGGAAAACTAACCGGGTCATAATCATCATCCAAATCAGACTCATTAAACGAAAGATATCCGGCATAATCGGCCATAATATCGTAGATGTCAAGATCATAATCATCATGACCAAAATGATCGCCTCCAACTTCAACACCGGTCGATCGATCTGTTGTCGTCATGATCCTCTCGCCTTTCTTCGATCCAAGCCAACATAAAAACTATTACGAATCAACCCAAAAAAAAGGAAGAAGGGGAAAGGTCAATCATATATCTTACTATATTAGAAACAAAAACTACACTTAAGAGAAAACACTACCATTTATCATGTGGCATTTTCACATTATATTTTAAAATTCCTTCTCCACAATAAAAAAATATATAAAACAAATTCCTCATCAATCATTAATTGAGAATAAGTGGTGAAATATACTCCTTTCTATTAGCATGTTCAATCTTTTCATTAGTGATGATCAACTACATCCTAATCGGATAAAATTTTGACTTCAAAAAATATTTTCTTTACCTCTCTATATAAACACAAAGGAAAAAAAAAAATTTCTCATTGATCTTGCTTCGGCCGTTGTGGTGGTACCATTACAGATATTAAAATTTAAATTATTTTATATCCACAGATCATTTGTACGGCTTTTATTATTTTTTGTTTTTGCCATTCAAGAATAGTATTATTACTATTATTTTTATGCGTCCACCCGTTACAGTTAACGTAGTTGTTGCTAGGTAATATGATGTGATTTCTTATATGGTTAGTTAGCCTAGAATTTTTGTATGATTTTAGTTCTGTTTGGATTGAATTGATCAATTGGGTTTTTGTTACGAAGTGTGATTTTTTTAATTTCTTTTTTATGTTTCATTCAATTAGAGTGGTTTTTTTTTTTTTAGTTATGGAGTCTCAGTTTTTTCCGTATATGGTCTGTTATGAATAGTGTTTTTTCTTTATTTAATTATTTTTTATTTTGTTTCATACTCCCAATTGCCCAATTATTATTATTATTATTATTCTTATAATTATTATTATTATTATTATTTATTTATTTATTTTTTTTGCGAATGAAGCGCTTTGTTTTTTTTTTGTGTGTGTTCGGGCTTTCAAGAATATAGTTTTTTGGATTTGGTTTTTTGACTTTTTTGAGTTCCTCATCATATAAGTAGTTCAGGTCGCTTCTTCTAACTAATTTATGGAGAAGAAGAATTTGAGGTGGAGAGGGAAAGAATGATGTTTCTACGTTTATTTGTGTTTTTATACATCATTTTTACCTACAGGGAAAAAAATAATTTCTCAATTTTTAATGGCTCTTTTACTTACTTTTATTTTTTTTATTTGCCATGGTGAGGTGAGTTCTTTTTTGCTATAACTTGAAACCTATGCAAATTTACATTAATTTTCATTCTCATATTTATGATCAACCAGTTTCAACAATTAATCAGTTTCAAAATCATATTTTTGATATTTTACTACATATAAATCTTTGGAAGAAACAGTTCCAACAATTAAACGTATACCTTTCGGAGGAAGCTTACTACAAAATTATTATAAATCTCCAAAATTAAGTATTTATTCGGCATGACAAACGGAGAACATAAATAAATCATCTTACTAATATTTAAACTTATTAGGATGCTTTTATATTTTGTCTAACATTTACTTCAAGACATATATTTGATCAAGTGTATTTATATTTAATAAGTAACACTTATAAAACATTTCTAAAATCTTCAAATATTTCTAAAACGTACCGGGCTAAATACAATTTTTTTTTACCAAATAAAATATTTTTATGATCATACTTATAAAACATTTCTAAATTCTTCAAACATTTCTAAAATATATCGGGCCAAATACAAAATATTTTTTTTCAAATATAAACATTTCTAAAATCTACATATATACTGGGCCATGGTCGCGCAATGCGCGACCAGACATCACTAGTATTCATAGAGGAGAGATTAGGGTTAAACTACGCGATCGTGTTAAGCGATTTTCAAGATTTGTAAAAAGCAGCTCAATTGTAATAATTTTTTTTGTGTAATTTATTAGTTTATCTTTTTTATTTCAACCTAATTTATCTTAAACACAATATTGTTGGAATTTATTATCCGATTGGAATTTTTTTAAAAAAATTACGATTTTTTAGTTTGCTAGGATATTTTTTTATACAAGATAAGATTAACGGGAATTTAATTGTAACTCAACGACTACAACTCCAATTAAAAGAAATCTGCTGAATGCATTTGAAAAATCATATTTAACGTATTCAAGTGATGTTTTTTTAGTTTTAGTGACAAACTTATAGTTTATCTTATTTTATTGATAATTTATAGTGTTTTTAATTTTTTTAAAAATCAAAAATTTGGTTTGTTTGTTAAGATACTCCTTATCCTATTATAAGTACACATTATACATTCAATTGGTGTTCATAATCGCACACTCTTTCGCTGGTAAACATTTTTTTTAACGAATTTTCCCGTTTCTTTAATTTTTTTAGCATTGAGTTGATCGGTTCAAAATTATTGATGCTTATTTATACTTTTCTTTTGTGCGATGCAGGAAGAACATGAGTATCAGGTATTCGAAAGGGTTTGGTATGTTTTTTTCAGTTAATTTTTTTTTTCAATTGATTGGTTTGTTTTAAACAGTATTTTTGGTTTCAGATATTTAATTTCAAAAAAAATTTTGGGGTGGTGCTTTTGGAGCTGTTGAGTATCAGAGAGTGATAGATTTCAATAGGGAGGAAGATGAGGTGAATCTAGCGTATGTGCAGAGATTGGTGGAGGAAGAGGGGATAATGGATGCGGTTGATCCAATTTTGAAAAATGGAGCGAGTGACTTGGAGTTGGATATGATGAAGGCGTTGGGATTTCTGGGAGTTGGATATGATGAAGGCATTGGGATTTCTGGCATTGGGATGCTTTGGAGCACCGTAGACAAGACAAGCCTTCCATGAAAGAGGTTGTTAAGGAGATTGAATAGACATTATCAGCATTGTCAAAGCTCAAGCTAGCCAGAAGCGATGAGAAGATTCTGTGAGTGTTGAATGTAGTAATTACTTTGGTAATAATGTATGCTTATTGTTGTCTTCAGCAGAAGGCTTCTTTGTTTCTGTTTTTGGGGGGTGTTCTTGTGTATATATTATAGTTATGCTACTAATACCGTGTGTGATTTCATGATTGGGGCCTAAAATTGGAGAATTTTTATTATTAAATTTATTGTATTTAATGTCATATCATTCTTTGAAATCCTATCCTTCGAGTTATTATTAAATTTTACCTGTGTACATTTACCGAATTTTTTAAACAATAACAGAAAATATATAGTTAAATTATTATCCTTTTTTACAAGAAATAGATATAGATTAGATATATTTTAATCCGATTAGCAATCTTATATTGGCATTTTTTTTTTGAAAAACACGTAGCGCATTTGGTGGGACAAACATTTTGATTTTTGATGTCCAGATGCGTTAATCATTATCGCAATATTGATGAAAAACCTTCCTGATTTACGACCAAATGATATATATACATCGTTTGTCACTAATCTATATCACCCTTATAAACGAAATGTAATCTCCTCCGATGTCAAATGCAATGGAATCTCAGTTTGGGTAAAATTTATGTTGTATGCTTATCTCAAGTTGGTGCTACTTTAGTTTTTAAAAAACCAAGTTTGTTATGATTATGATAGTTTAAATATTTACTTTTTAAATCTACATAATGTAACTAAATAGACTGAATGCTAATCAGTTTGTTGGTATATTTTGTTAAGATTATTGCTTCAAGAGGTATCATATCTTCTCAAAAAAGAAATTAATATTAAGTTAAATTTGTTACCCAATAAATGGTACCATTCCGATGACAGTCATCTGACTGAATTCGGTTGTTGCAAAAAACAAAATCATAAATTATATTTTCTACTTTTGATAGTTTTTGATAATTTTCTTAACAATAAAGTTTTTTAGTATTATGATAATTTTACAATAGACTCTAATGTGGCAAAGGAATGACATTATATGGCCAAAATATTTAATCTATTTTCATTACTGTTAAACCAGATAGACCATAAGTTGGCACACCAAATTCGTAACACATGTTTATCTAAAGTCAGTGCCATTTTAAATTTTTTTTAAACAAAGTTTGTTAGGATAAGCAGTGCACTACATGTTATTATTGCTTAATGTGCGAGCCTTTTTAATCCCATTTCTTTTCTTCTTTTGAGATCTCCTCCTATAACTTCTTACAAAAGCAAAACACGTAGTTTCTTAACAAAGTTTGATAGGGTTATAATAGTTTAAACAATTTATGTTTTAAAGATAATAGGATTTGATAAGATATTTTATTATTTGAATTATTCCTTGGGGCTTAATTTGATTAGACCGGGGCATGAATTAACGGTTTCCCACTTCTCTCCCACTCTAAAAAGGTTTATAACAAATTTTATATAACCGATTAAGTAAGCTAGCAATGAAACTCAGTACGTTCATGATGAAAAAAGGAATCGTGTGCTTCTTACCTAATTGTGCATGATGGGGGAAAAAAAAACACAATAATCAATCTTTATGGCATTAGAGGGGGTTAACGTATGCTTGTTTTTTGCACTCTAAATAAGTTTAAAGTAAAATTTCTGCATCCAATTAAATTATTTACCCGATTAAACTTAAATCAACTGCTTCATCATTACGTCAATATTAAAGTGCATATTATCCATCTAATACAAAACAAATCCAAATAGATTGGTAGAGGACCCATTCAATTGCTTGGATTAAGCTGTCAGTTAAGTTATACAAAAAAATTTTGTTTAGCTAATTAATTAAACTTAAAAAGAGACATTCAGCATTATCTCAAATCTATGATGTATATTATCCATCTAATTCAAAAAACCCATAATAAAGTAAGATAACAAACCTTATTCCATTACTTGGATTATTTAAAATTCAAATTCTTGCATTTACTTATGTGTAGTTATTTTTATTTTATTTTTTTGCATAAATACATGTGTCGATGTTGCACGACCAATGTACGTTGTCTACAAAAGAAGCAAAAATGTTTAATTTCTCATTTTTGTTATTGTACACATAAATTTTTATTCTTCCTATTTTTGAAGACATTATATTCAATTACAATGTTTAGTTTTTAAATACGTTTAAACTCAAAAATATATTTAAACGTATCATTTAAATATTTTAAGCACACATATTCATCAATAATTTACTCTTTAAACTAATTATCTCATGTACCAAGTCCCTTCTCGAAAACATTGTGAGGCATCGGGCAAAAATATTCAACACTCATATTCTTCCGGTATTCCACACATTGGGAAAAAAATACAATTAGCAATCTTGTGTTTACGTTAACAAATCATGAATTTGTTAGTAATTTAATTACTTCTCTATTTTATCATTACAAATACGTTTAGTTTTTTCTATTATGGCTTTCTTTTGTGTGTGAATTTTTTGGCTTTCTTATTTGAATAATGTGATTATAAGATCATGATAGCCGCAGTTTAGTGCTGGTTTTATTTACTTTTTTTTAGCAGCAATTTAATTGGTCGTGAATAGAAAGAGGCGTTGGTGCTAAGTAGTGTTTCTCCCTTCCCGCGATTTTCTATTTGGGACAAAGTATAGGTTTCCCCTTGCCGCCGGTTGCTTAAAAAGAAAAGGAGGGTGGGGCTGGTTGTTTTATAAGTTGATAGTTATTTTAAAAGAGAAAAAAAGAAAAAAAGATTTTTAAGGCTGCGCCAAGTTAATTATATATATATATATATATATATATATATATAAAGCCAATTAGGTACTTGCTATTTTGATGTTTTCCTTTTGGCTGCTGAGTTTGGGTAATTGGGTTTTGTCGGGGGCTGTGCACATGAGATGTGTGCTTGGTTTGTAATTAGCCGCCTAGGAGTGAAAAAAAAAGAAAAAAAAAAGAAAAAAGTGAGAAGCATTGTGTGAGTTTTCTTATTAGCCGTGCAAAGACATAAGAAGCATGTTGTTGATTGAGCAGGCTGTTTGGTGTGGTTTGTGGTGATTTTTGGGTCATTTGACATTTAAAATGAGTAGTTTCTTAGGTGAAAAGATTGAGTAGTTCGTGCAAAACAAAAGAAAAGCAGGTTCCTCATTGTTCAAAAAAGGCTTTGGTCGAAGTTGAAAACAAGAGAGTCAAGTGCCGTTATTTCAATAAAGGATCCGATTTCATAGTGAATTATGACAAGAAGAGTAGCAGCTGGCTTGATTACCTTTCATTGACTTCAAGGGTAATGAAGAATAAATTGGAGATGTTAAAAACTTTGTCAAGGTACGTATCAAAAGGGCTTTAATTAATTTAAAATTGAAAAATCATTGTTACAATGACTTTTGATATTGACTCACATTTTTGGGGGATTCTAATTTTGTGAAAGATGACAAGGATAAGAAGGTGGAGGATGGTACTGGGTTTTTAAAACTCGGAAATCTCCAAGTTCGACAACTCCGAGGAAACATCGGTCTCTTTCTCATCTTCAAACTCCTGGAAATGGAGCATTAGGCCTAAAAACGATGCCCCTGAAGTAAAGAAAATATAACTGAGAATACCCAACTCATTGCCAACATCAATCATAGAAGTGAAAAACATGTCAACCGCTATCCCGGCGAGTCGTCTCGATTCTCCTGTGAAATAAAGATTGTCATAATCGCATTGAAAGGAGAATTTAAATGTATTTGCTCACTTCCAAGAAAAATATCCACATTAAGTTGTGAATTTTGTACTAGTTCTTGTACAAATTTTAAAATTTAATGTACTAGAACCGAAGAAGTATTTGATTATTATATATGAAATAATAAGGGAGTATTTAGATTTTTGGACAATGAAAAATTCTTTCGTGCTCAGATGGAAGACGGAATTCATGCATCATCCAAAGTTATTGACTACTACTTACTATTGATATACTTTTAGCACGGGAACTGATATCTAAACCTGATTTACTTTGGGTGTTTGAGAACTTTTTTATTATTATTAAAATAAATGGCTACGAATGTTTTCAGTTCAGTTTACATACCACTGGGGTTGATGGTATTAATAAGTCCATAAAATATAATTTTTTAAAATTGTAAGTTAGTGATTCTATGGTAAGAATCCTCATACGAATTTAACAAAAATTAAAACTGGTTAAGACTAAACCATCTTATGACAGACTTTTTTTAAATCACCATATATTACAATTATTTATGTTTAAAAATTTTTACTCATCGACATGTTAACAAAATTTATTAATTGCATTTCAATTGAGATGTTTGATGATTAACTCCACCCAATTCTCTAAGGTGTTTCTTCGTCTTTTTTTTTTTTTTTGAATGTCTATCCCTGCGGCTTGACCATAGAAATCCAGATATATGCCTAAGCAGCCAACTTCCGGTTTTATTTTATGGCGTGATTATTATGTGTAAAATTGATAGTTACAAAGGAACGATGGAGCATATACTAATAAACTATTTTCTTTAGAAAAAATAAATGATAAGATTATCAATAAAAAGAACATCATTGATAAGATTATGTACAAGTTGTTGAGATAAGATTTACGTCATTGATTTATGGATAAGATTATTAGATTATAACATAAATAAGTAAAACAAATAAATTACTCAATAAAATTTATTACAGCCAAGTGAACTTTATTTTTTTTTAATTGGCTTTTGGCTCCATCAACATTTTTCTCAAAAATACCATTAAACAATACAAAATCGACTTGGGGAGAAAAAAAACAAAATAAAGAAGAAAAAAACGAATATCCATTGGATTGTTTAAAAAAAAAGAAAAAAAATTAATGAGCCTAAAATGGAAAAAAAAACAAACAAATAGACTTATGTCGATTTAAAAAAAAAAACCCCCCAAGATAGGTAAGACGTCTAATCGGATGTCTTTCAAAAGCAAAGTAAATCAAACATGATGAAATTATTATTGAATCCCAAAACCAAAAAGTTTGTGATTATTTGTTTTTGCCCCATGTTTTTTGACAATCTTTATTTCACATTAATTATGTCGAAAAATTTCATAGCCCACACAACGTGCTGGCCACCCACTAGTTTAATACTCCCTCCGTCCCATAATTATTGCTCACTTTGCCCAAAAAAATTTGTCCCAAAATTATTGTCCAATTTGACTTTTTATGGATCAAGTTACACATTTGTCCTTAGTAAAAAACATTATCCATAAAATCTTTGTGGTTAAACAATTACTTATGTAGGGGTACATCCGGTTGTTCAAGGTAAAATATAGTTTAAATATAGTTTAATTTGACTAAAAATAAAATTTTTCATTTTAGTAAAAGTGGACAATAATTATGGGACGGAGGGAGTAGATACTAACAGTATTTTGCCCTCAATCCTCCGCAGAAGAAAAAAAAAGGGACACCTTCGTACCCAAAAAAAAAATATTAGTAATAAAAAAATAGACGAAAACCTTCTTCGAAGATTGTAGACAAACCTTTTCTTGCTTCTGGGCTTTTGGCTAATCTCCAGGCTCTTTGGGTTTTAAAATAAAGATTGGGTCAGAAATTTTGGGCTTTGTTCATTTGTGGGGTTTTTGGATACAATTAAATTTAAAGCATAGTATAAGGGCTTGATTGCAATTTTTTAATAACTAAGCAAATTCATACGGTTCTAGCGTATTTGGACGAATGGAGGCATCGGTGACTGACTAATCAGAGATTTGCTCGGCGACTTGATTGAGCATCTGCAAATTATACGATAAACAGTATATTTACATATTTACAACAAACAAATAAATCACATGTTTTCACCGTCCAAATTAATTTCATTATGAATCACATATAACTTCACAAAATTTACTCTAAATACAAAATTAACCACTAAAACATATATCTCTCCTATCCTATCGAAGCCACCCAAAACACTAATACCTGGCCAATAAGAAATGAAAAGTAAGATTAGGTTAATTTTTCATTCTAAAAATAACTGAATAAAAAGAAGAAAAAACAAAAGTGAAGTATATAAACTAACAATCATCTATATATTTACCTTTCATGGTAGAAGAAGGAAATACCACTTAAGGTTGAGGGTGGATTGAGTTGAGGAAGAAAGAAAATAGAGGGTATAAGCCAAAGCATTAGTTGTCTCTTGGTGTTGCACTTTTTTGTATTTATTTTAAAGAAACATTCATAAAAAAAATTTGACAATGAAAAATATTTCTTCGTTTTCAGTTATGAAAAACCCTCAAGCTCAATAGGACCAACACCTTTTAAGAAAAAAAAAAAAAACCATCAAGCTCAAATAATGAAAACTATGAAATTTATCATTAAGGCTGTAAGAATTTAATGTAATTTTAAAAGGTTTGAAGAAGATAGGTTGAAAAGAAAGGTAGATAGGTTGAAAGAGAAGATGAAAGAAGACGAAACAAAGAGCGAAAATTAAAAATAATTATAGAGAAAAGATGAAAATGATAAAATTGAAGAAATTTAACAATATTAATAAAAGTGAACCACAAAATAGATCGTCAAACTATTGGATAATTTCATCATAGGTCATCAATTAAATTTATTTATAAAATAAGACCTTGTACTAAGTCAAAATCCATCTGAGGTTATTCTGTTACTTTTGATCATTAAGTCATAACGGAAAGTAATTTTTCACATCCAGAACATGTGCGTTCGATCCAGGGAAAATTTCATCATTTTATATTTTTTAAAAATAATTTTAATTTCTTTTCTTTACAATTCTTCATTTCCTAGCTTGTATATGTTTATACTAATATAATTACTATTTCTCAAATAAAAAATATAATTACTAAATTGTAAAAATTAATTTTACCTTTCGTATTTCAACTTCTAAGTTATAAAAAATTATAAAACATTACACTATTAATGAGTGCAAGTATTTATTTTTTCATGAAATTCAATAATTATTTTTATTTTTTAGCCATTTAAAAATTAACAATAATAACTGTAGTGAACAAAATAATTTAAGATAAAAATGGGTTAAATTTGTACTTCACAGCTAACCTATATATTATAAGGAATCAAGGAGAAATGACTTGTCTTAACCGATTCTTTATGATATTTTTTCTTTTTTGTTTAAAATGCTAAACTATTAATTTTCATGTTTACTTCACATTGAATTTTTCTTTTTCATTATATTTATTTTTTTAAAAATTTAGAAATTGAAATACAAAAAGTAAATTAATTTGTGAGATTTTTAGTAATTATATTAGTATCGGCATATACAAGTTAGGAAGTATAAGAAAAAAAATTTTAAAAGTAAAAATTATTTTTCTAAAAAAACAAATGACAAAGTTGCGCCTAAACCCAACTCACATGTTTTGGATGTGAAAAATAATTTTCCGTTGTGATTTAAAGCCCAAAAGTAACAGAATGATCTCATATAGGTTTTTTGCTGAGTATAGGGTCCTCTTTTATAAATAAATTTGATTGATGACCTGTATTGAAATTACCTATTAATTTGATGACCTATTTTGTAGTTCACTCTATTAATAATATACCAAGTAAGACGAAAAAACTCATGAACTAATTATTAAAAACTTAAATTAGTGTTTATTAATTATTATGTAGGGATTGTTGATGATGATGATAGGTTCATAAGTTAATAAATTAATTAAATTACCAAAATTACCCTACACACATAAGATAGTATATACTAATAAAATTTGTCCAAACTCACTCTTTAAATATACATATATATATAATAGGTACCAAATCACCACACAAAAATTAATACTACGTTACATAAAATTAATCTAACATTTCATAAAATTAATTGATGCTATGTAACAAAAAATTTAATTTACATTTCATAAAATGAATTACCAAATGAAGTAAAAAATGAACCAAATTTGCCCGACGTTTCCTGAACAGCCCAGATCTTGTTCAGCAGACTTTATCCAATTGGTGGTCGGCGGACGTTAGTCTGAAAGTGACTAGTGGTTTGTAGGGTGGATAAATTAACATTTATTCTTAAAATTATCTATACAATTTTTGGGGTCTCGAGGAACATCTTCTCAAAGATCCCGAGTAGTAGTTGATTCTTGAGATATATCTTCTCGAATTAATATTTCGAGTAATAGTATGAGGGTTGTTGCCCTTTCGAGGGATTTATCTTTCGAACTTTTATTTGCCAAGTCTCGTTGCTCCTTGTTCTAAAGTCACGAGGACCTGTATATAAGATTACAAAATTATTTGTATGTAGCAAAAAATTTAATTTACATTTCATAAAATGAATTAGTATCCAATTGGTGGTCGGCGGATGTTAGTTTGAAAGTGACTTGTGGTTTGTAGGGTGTATAAATTAACATTTATTCTTAAAATTATCTATACAATTTTTGGGGTCTCGAGGAATATCTTCTCGAAGATTCCGAGTAGTAATTGATTCTTGAGATATATCTTCTCGAATTAATATTTCGAGTAATAGTATGAGGGTTGTTGCCCTTTCGAGGAATTTATCTCTCGAACTTTTATTTACCAAGTTTCGTTGCTCCTTATTGTAAAGTCACGAGGACCTGTATATAAGATTTCAAAATTATTAGTATAACTTATTATGATGATGAATGAATAAGTTGTACTCTTCTTTTATGTCGATCGAGCTACTCTTCCTCATTCTTGTCATTTTTATCCTTTTGACAAATTTTGCTGTTGCGTCCGAAGGGGAACCTGAAAAAACCGACTAATGTAATTGGAGTAAAATTTAAAATTTCATGATACTATTTCATGGATAACATTGCTCCACACTGAAAAGAAAAAAAAATAGTGAATCGTATCATTTTAAGATTCATTGCGGTGGTTTCATTGACCGCGACAAGGAGGAAGGCTCTGGTTTTTACGTGGGTTATGAATATTGAATGGGAGAAGGTCGAGGAAGTGGATGGTGGCAGAGAAGGGATAGGGGCAGAGATCCCCGAGAAGTGATAACTGGAGGTGTTAGATGCGGTGTTGTCAGGCCCGGATCGGAACACGACTCGGCAGTGGCCAGGGGTCGAGTGACTCGGGAGTCGACTCAGGCGATTCGGGGGATCGACTCGGATGATGTCATAATGACGTAATAAATATTAAAAATTAATAAATATATATTTTTAATAAAATTTTATTGATTCTATATACATTTGTTAATTGTTAAAATCAAAGTAGTGTTTCTTAACTTTAAATAAGGTTTCTATATAACAAAATTATGACATTAGCTAGACTAATAGTTTAAATTAACTTTGATTATAATTAAAAATTAATAAATTTGCTATATAATTGACTTTTATAATAAAGGAAATTACATTAAATGTTTAATCAATGTATTTGATTGTATATTTTTTTACTTTATTTTAAAGTAATCAATATTGGTTGATTTAGTTGGTTTATAATATTTTACTTTAGTTCAAACAATGGTCATTACTCAATTTGACATTTAAAATATGAGATAAATGACTAAATTAAAAATTTAGACTTAAAATATTTAAATTATGGGTTTAAATAACATATATATAAAAGTTATGGATCATTAGTAACATAAAAAATCTAATTGAGGGCTAAAAGTGAAAAATTCATATTAAATAATAAATACACCTCAAAAGTAGTGCAAAAAAATTTAAAAGAATTTTTAAAAGTGACTGAAAGTCAAAACCTGGTTCAACCCGGGTTGACCGATTTCCAGTTTGACCGGAATCTTGACCGGTTTTGACCGAGTCATAAATGACCGATTTTCAAACCTACTCGGTTCGGATTTAGGTCCGGTTTCCCATTAAACCAGTTCGATCGACCGATCCAAGCCGAGTTCAATAACGCTGGTTAGATGGGATCGGGAAGGAAGGAGAAAGGGGACTTTTGAAAAAAATGTCCAGTAAAAATCATCATCAAATAGAAAAAATGCTGGTTGAAGAATTATTAGAAGGGATCCCCAAAATGATATGATTTTGGGGAAGGAAATTTTTGGAATCTGTATATTATATATTAAGGAGAGTTGATCATTGAACATGTGTCGCTCAATTAGCCCTTCAATAGGTTCAATTGACATGTGTCATTTTATTATTAGTTCGTCATTAAACCATTAGCTTATGCGTTTTATTATTGGCTCATCATTAAACTATTAAAATTTTATGTAAATAATTAATCCATTTCTCCTTTACTAATTAAGGTTTTAAATGGGCAATCACTTGGGCCAAAAAAAGTTTTACTCCCCCTCTCACACCCAAATCCAAATTCAAAATAAACATAATCCATATATCATTTAACTTTCAATTCAAAACTTATTTTTAAAGTTAGGAGGGGAGAGAATCAATTGATCATTGAAAAAATATCAGAGAAATGAAAAAAAAAAATTTAAACACCAAAAAATAATAGACCGGGTAGAAAGAATCTCGATCAAATAATATTTATATATCAATTTTTCTACGATTAATGTTCAAGATACTAATTATTGCATTTTCATACGATTTAAATGGTGTGATTTAAGAGATCGTTTCAAATTTTTTTCAAGTCTCCTTTACAGTTTGATAGATGACTATAATTACACATTAATTAGATTCAAATTTGAAAATAAATAGTAGTAATTAGTATAAGTGATTCACGCATTATCTTTACATATTTATTCAAATCACTACAACAAAAATGGGATATTAATACCTTCATAGTGGGAGACTTTTTCTAAAATGTGTCTCATTATATGTGTATTAGGACATTTGCTAAAAAGTATCTTATTAAAAATGAAAAATTATGTGCATATAATGAAACACTATCATAAGTATACTATGTGGTGTTGTTTGTGAATTATTACCCTACTTAATGGGTCACCTTAAATTGTCTTAATAAGTGACAATCTAATAATAGACTTTCAAATGTTTTATGACTTATTGTGACTCGATTATAGGAGACACTATTTAATAGTGTCCCAAGCAATGTGAATCACATGTGTCCTATTACACCACTTATTGAGACACAAAAAAATGTCTAAACTACTCATTTTTGTTGTAGTGAATTGAATGTGTGATTTTTTTTTTTTTGAATGAGAACAATAGTTATTAGATATATTTAATATTGATTAAGTGCACAAAATATATGTGATTGGTTTATCAAGTTGTACCTTGATTTTTGGGAGTGAGATCAATTGTTATTGTATATATATAATGTTAATTAATTTAGATAATTATGGTGAATGTACTAATATGCTATAATCAATATTTTTAGGGGCTATTAGTTAAATGTCGAAACTTTTTTTCTCCAAAATTTGAGAACTTGACATGTTTATCCTACGTAACGGTATAAAAACTCTCTTTGAAATCTCTCTCCAATTTCTCTCTTAGTATAATACTCTAAATCCTTTCAAATAATTGATTAAGATGAAAAGATAAGTATATATGTAACTACTAAGTTAATTAATACCGATTGATGATCTTTAATTAACACTTTAATTAATAATTATGGAGGAGAAGGAGAAGATACAATGTCGTTTGATTATCATTACAATAGTACTAATCACGGAGGAGGAGGAGGAGAAGATGAAATGTCCTTAAATTAATATTCATCGAAATTATTTGTGATGAAGATCTCTCTCTTCCAAACATAATATTTGTTTTCTCTCACTATTTATTCTTATTTTTATTTTTATTTTTTGAAATATACTCTTCTTTAACTTTTTAATTGCACATTGCATCTCCCACTATGTTTTTAAGTTTTTTAAACTAACTTTGTGTTTCAGTTTACCTATTTTCTCAGATGCATCTACTCGAAACTAATTTTAAAGTATTCCAACAAAGGAAGATTTTCGATTTTCGATGCATTCGGTACTTAAAATTCGTGTAAATTATTATTTTTTTTGAAAGTCCAAACATCCATTTAAATTCTCATTATACCAACATTTAAATTTTGTTGGATATTTAAATTTCTATGCGTGTAAATTATAATTTTGTAATAAAACTATAGATTTTTTTTTTTTTATATATTCCTTTTACCCTATTAAAGCAGAATACAGGATGTTGATGTGGCAACTTCAACATTAAAAAATTATGGCTCCAAATGCACCATATTGCATTAACCATTCTGCCACGTGTCATCCTTTTTTAAAAGAAAAAAAAACTTCTTATCCGAAGAAACAAAAACTACTTTACAAAAATAGCTACACAATTTTAACTCCTAACACTTATCATTTATCAATCAAATTAAGATAGCATTTAAATTTACCCATAAACTTATCCCCTTTATTACTCCACATTATTCTGTATGATTTCTGCATCATTGTACTTTTCAATATTTTCTCTCCTTTTGCAGATGATTTTTTTTTTTTGGCTAAAAAGGGAAAAAAATAAATGTGTAGCTATTTTATTTTTTCTAAATTATCCTATTAAAGCAGAATACAGGATGATGATGTGACAACTTCAACATTAAAAAATTTTTGGCTCCAAATGCACCATATATTGCATTTACCATTCTGCCACGTGTCATTCATTTTTAAAAGAAAAAAAAACTTCTTATTCGGAGAAACAAAAACTACTTTACAAAAATAGCTACACAATTTTAACTCATAACACTTATCAATCAATCAAATTAAGATAGCATTTAAATTTACCCATAAACTTATCCCCTTTATTACTCCACATTCTTCTATAAGATTTCTGCATCATTGTACTTTTCAATATTTTCTCTCCTTTTGCAGATGATTTTTTTTAAAATTTTTAGCTAAAAAAGGAAAAAAAACAAATGTGTAGCTATTTTATTTTTTTCAAATCAAGAATTCATTTATTTATTAACACAAAATTAAAGTAGAGGGGGCGCCCGGACAGAGCATCTAGTTATAGATTATTTTCTAACATCTCTCGACTTTCGTTTCTGTATGTTCATTTTTCGTTTCACTTGAACATTAATATTGAATTAGTTAACTTATTAATATAGTACGTTTCTTTTCTTTCTCCTAAGAATACAAGATTTCCATGTATTGAAAAAGTTTCATACGTATGTTGAGTAGGATGGTAGAAAAATATATTATTACACAGATCTATTTATCCATGCATTTTGACAAAAATTATATATATGCAAAATCAAAATCATTAGAGTTTAATTTGACTAATTTTTTTTTTAATCATAAGTCAAATTTTTAGTAACAGGAGTTACAAATGTTTCTAAAAATTAATACATCTATAAATTAATAATTTTTTGAGTTTCACATATTAATTTAATAAAACGAAAAGAAAACAAGAAAGTTGTCCATTCAAGCTAGTTCCTAAAGATGAAGGGGAAAAAGAAAACGATATTGGTCATGTCGTTTTGCGTACAACTTAAAAGGACGAAAACCGGACGGCTAATAAGAGTGAACAAGATGTACTGAGCCGGACGGCCAAGGCTTCGATTTAGCAGTTCCTGACCGGAAAAACTTGTAAAAACCGGTGGACTCGTTATTAAGCAGTTCAGTTATCTCGTGACTTCCCTGGCAAATCACTCGGTCAGTGAGAGGTAGTTAATTGACGGGTATTCTCTGCGGTTTTCTGGAAAATGGAGGGCTGTGATTGCAAATTCATGGCGTTTTTGGTGATTCTGTTGGCCACAACGAATCCCTCCGGTGCAAGTCCGGCGAGTGTTTCTGATTCCACTACCACAATGCACACAAATAATTGGGCGATTTTAGTCTGCACCTCGCGATTTTGGTAGACTTTACTCGCGCGTAATCTTCCTTGATTTGTTTGAATTTCTGGTGATCAGCTTCTCAGTTAGTGATCTACTCTTTATTTCTCAGGTTTAATTACCGTCATATGGCGAATACGTTATCGTTATATAGGTAAAAAAAATTTAAGCTCTACGAATTTATGTACAGTATGTGGCTATTTTTGTTACTTCTATTAAGTGGTTATTACGAAATAAATTTTTACTTTTTTTTTTTTTTAATTTGAATGTGGTAATTTAGAACAGTGAAGAGGTTAGGAATACCTGATGAGAGGATAATCTTAATGTTGGCGGATGATATGGCTTGTAATGCGAGGAACAAGTATCCTGCTCAGGTTTTTAACAATGAGAATCACAAGCTTAACTTGTATGGAGACAATGTGGAGGTACTATCTGGATCCTCTCTTTAATTTAACCGTCTCTCTGATGGTGCATGTGCTTTTTTAATTTTTTTTTTAATTGAGACTTTATCAGTTCTTGGCTTAGAGATGTTTATCTACAATCTTGTTTATAATCAGGACATGAAATTTTGCTATTATGCAATGCTTAATGTATCGTGAGTATCTTCTGTGTGTGATGTTAGCTTTATGTTTTTTCATTTGGCCAAAAAAAAAAAAACCCTTTAGGCTGTTGAAATGGCATCTAGGTTGTTAATGATTGCACTTTTTTTCCCCACTCAAAGTGGGGGAAGTTGAACATGTATGATGTTTCGATAGATAGTGATGCTTTTCA
This sequence comes from Oldenlandia corymbosa var. corymbosa, assembly GCA_949775105.1. Classification (NCBI taxonomy): domain Eukaryota; kingdom Viridiplantae; phylum Streptophyta; class Magnoliopsida; order Gentianales; family Rubiaceae; genus Oldenlandia; species Oldenlandia corymbosa. The sequence goes on along the minus strand of OX459118.1, from coordinate 11,469,169 downwards.
TGCTAACAAATATCATTAATGTGCTCTTTGACATGGCAGGTAGATTATCGAGGTTATGAAGTAACTGTTGAAAATTTTCTTCGAGTCTTGACCGGTCGTCATGAACCTGCTGTCCCCAGATCAAAACGGCTTCTCAGTGATGAAGGGAGCCACATATTGCTTTATATGACGGGGCACGGTGGTGATGAGTTTCTAAAGTTCCAAGACTCAGAGGAGCTTCAAAGTCATGATTTAGCTGATGCCGTCAAGCAAATGAAGGAAAAGAGAAGGTGGGGGCCAGAATCTCTAAGGAATTCTATCTATTTGGGTAGAAACCTCACTAAGTTATGGTGTTTCATCATATTAAATTCTATTTGAACATCTTGGTGCTAAGTAAATCTGCAACATTTGGTTAACAGAACCGTCTCCATCTACGTTGGCACAGTTTGTTAACTCTTAGATTTATTAAAAATGGATTCTTGTCATTATTTCACTATTCAGGTTTGAGATTCCCAGGCAACAAATGATCTTAGATAGAACCAGAAAAGATAACAGTACTAACGGCCTAACCAGGGATGTTTATTTTTTAAATGCACAGGTTTAAAGAGCTCTTGATCATGGTAGACACTTGCCAAGCTGCCACTCTATTTTCTCAGGTAATAATTGATTGTATTGTATGTTGATTATGTCCACTAATCCTCGAAGATGATCTGATGAAGACCTATAAAAAAACTAGTAAAGCCATGTATTATAATGAGTACTGGAAGACTACCCTGACACAATGTTTTTATATTTCCTGTGTTGCAGCTTCATTCCCCTGGTGTTTTGGCCATTGGAAGTAGCAAGAAAGGAGAGAATTCCTATTCACATCACTTGGACTCTGATGTAAGTTTGGTTATTTAGGATTGTGATTATTATAGGCAAGGAAATTGATTGCTGAAAACATTTTGTGATGATTGCTGCAGGTTGGTGTCTCTGTTGTTGATCGCTTCACGTATTATACACTTGCATTTTTCGAGAGGCTAAACATGTACAACAATGCATCGTTGAGCAGGTAATCAGGAAAATGTATCACATGTATAATAAAAAAGCTAATTTAGAGGTTGATTTTCATCTTTCAATATGGACCCATGCTCTAAATGATTCTAGTATATAAGGAACCCTTTCTTATTGGGTGGAAACGATGTCAGGGGCTCTTTTTTTTGAACTGTTGCATATGTTTTTGGAAATTGAATATATGCTTTAAAAGATTTGATTTACCATAATGTGACAAGTTTCTTCTTTTCTGTATTAATGACTACCTAAGAATTGCTCTTCGCATACCCTTCTGCTGATTAAGGTCATTATGCACCATTTGATTTCCCTGTTTGACAGTCTGTTCAACTCATACAATCCAAATCTGCTGCTATCAACTGCATATTACCGAATGGACTTATACCAACGTCGCCTGGATGATGTATGTTGAATTGAGATCCTTTTCTTTTCTGATGTGTTATGGTTCCGGTTCTTATCATTTTCCTCCCCACCCCCCCCCCCTCTACTTTCTTTTTTCTTTCCCCCCTTTTCGTTTTCCTTTGTTTAATTCATTGTTATATTTTTGAAAGGTGCCTATGACGAACTTCTTCGGTTCAGTGATGGAAACAATTCATACTGATTCAGCTTATAGAGCAATCAAAGACTCCAAAAGGGGTGACATAGAGGTGGCACCGGATCACACAGTAAAGAGAATTCTGTCTACTACAGATTCTCATGATCAAACAAGTGACGAAAACCAGGTCAGGATCATCAAACTGGTTAATCGTTTCCACATATTGGATTGTTTTCCAGAGACAATGTTAAGAGTAAACCTTTACTGTGAAAAGTTTGTTATCTAATACACAATTTCAGTTGGGGTTTGAGTTTATTAACATTTTGATGATACTAACTATGGTTAATGCATGTTGGCAACAGTGAGAATTTGGTGTGTTTGAACTCTGAACTAAACACTGCGAGCAATGTGAACTGCAGGTTCAACAGGTTGCCTGCCCTTTTACACGCATGTTGAGGAACATAGATGGAATGATGGCACAGGTCAAGGATGCGGATAAAGTGGTGAACTATGGTGTCCTGCTCATGGGTGTCTTGTTAACAGTTTCATCATTGATTTCTAGATAGAGAGGTCAGAACCTTTAACGTCTCTTTTAAATATCTCGTGTCATTAAAATTATGGAAAAGCATTGCCTAGAAAAGGTTACGCATTTCTAAGATCATCTTTTTAGCTTATTGTTTTCAATGAAAACTGGTCAAACTCAATCTTGTCTTTTTCTTGTTCAGAGTAACAGAGTGTGCAGCATGGGTTTTATGTTCTTTTTAAGCCCTTAAAAGAAGTTATTGTTGTTGATCGTCTATGATTAATTGCTGCTTTTCCATCATGAAAGTAATGTTGTATTTTACATAATACACACGTTGTGCATGAGAAGACTTTTTGCCCAGAAAGATTTGTTCTTGTTTTGCTTGTGGAGAGAAAAATCTAATTGCAAGCTAAAGACCAAGTTATTGTTGATCAGCTTAATCGTTTGGTACCTTTTTCTATGCGTGGCTTATGAACTTGTAAATTTCTTAGCTGGTTACATGCATAGCTCTGTCTATTGGGTTCGCCGCATGTAAATTTTCTGCTGAATTAATTCATCTTAGCAGAAACATTTTCCACACTTTATGTTATCCATGTGTGCCTTCTAATATGCTCTATATTTCATCGTGGTGTAGAATATTGAAAAGCTCTGTAAACTCTTTTGAGCACAACTTCAGGCTGCCGAATTAGAGATTGGAGATGTTTTATGCTCTGCTTCTGGGTTAAAGGCTTACTATGAGCTGGATCCATGCTGACTACAGACAAGCGACTTAGACTGGAACTGATAGAATTGGATTGTTAATCAAGGTTGCTTTGATTGTTAACTGTTTGTTCGCGCACTTATGATGCATCTGATCCACACCTGCAGTGCCTCTGTGGGGGTTTTCTGCTTGTTTTATCTTATTTTTCGAGGAGTTTCAAGGGGTAGGGCTTACTGGTTTTATGTAATTGATAGCACTTGATGGAGGCAAACCTATGTAAATGGCCGCAAATTATGAGATAAATTCTTGCTGTTAGTCAGACTGTACGTCACCGAAGCAGGAGATAGCTTTTTGAGCGCTTTTGCAACTCGAGCTTCCTCATTTCTGCTTCTTGGTTTTTTGTAATGTTTTTGAATTTGCTATTGCATGAGGTAATCCACAAGCTGATGGGATCAGGTCACCCATCTTCGAAGACCTTTTTAAATGAAGAGAAATGGGGTTCAGTTCTGGGATTTATCCGTATTGATGGAGCTGTGTATTCTCATTTACTTCGTCTTCCACTAATACCAAAATATTGGTAGATTGGCTACGATTACTTCACCTAACTGAAACAACTCAAAAGAGTATAAGTTTATTTTATGGTGTTGTTTAGAGGGTAATTGGAGTTCAAAGAATCTCAACTCGGACAAGGAAAAGTATCTTTAAAGACATCTAATTGGTAATTCACTGGCTTCCTTCATTTCTTTTCTACTACTTCTACCCGTCTTTTTCATTTTGGTGTTCTTTTTCATTTTGGTGTTCTTTTTTGGACTACCTAATCTACCCCCCAAACTCCCTCTACCAATTTCCCTTCATTTTGGTGTTAGTTTTGAGCTTTATAAAAAGAACCAAAAGAGTAATTTATTATGTTTTCTTAATCTCAAATAATCGAAACTGTGGTTAACATGTTAAAGATTTCACCTTTCCTACCATCCCAATATTATTATTTTTTTCTTTTCTGAAGAAAAAAAGCAAAACAAAAAATACAATTACATGCGAAATTGATAAAAAAAAAAAAAAAGACACAGCGGTACTGGTGAAATAAATAACCATGGAAGAAAATAGATTTATTTTTTTAAAAAAAAACGAGTACATATAAATTTGAAAAAGGAAGAAATTTAAAAGTAAAGGAAATAGTGAGCTAGTCCCCTAACTCCTAAAAAACGCTTACGTCTGAAAGAAGCAAATTTTTCACTAGAGTAATTTGCTCAAAAGGTCTTTTATATTTGACTCAAAACTTAATTTAGTACTTTACATTAAATACTCACTCATTTGGTCCTTTATATTTGTCTTTTCAACTAATTTGGTCCTTCTTATCTTTTTTGGTCCTTTACATTTGTAGGTTCTTGGGCTGACCAGTTCTTTGTCAACTCAATAGAGGCATTTTCGGTAACTTATAAATATCAGATTTTTAAAACATGTAAAAAACCAAAAATGTATTAAAATAATACTAAAAAATTTAAATTAATTTATAATTTATTATGAAATGAAAAAATTAAAAATTAAAAATTTAAATATAATATTATTAAAAATTTTAAAAATTGAAAAATAAAAAATCAAAATATGATTTATTTTTTTTAACTCGTGGGTCCAATCAAAACTTTTTTTTTTACCCAATTTTTATCCACCACCACCGGACCACCTCCGCCGCCGCCGAACCGCCCACTGCCGCCTCCAGAACTCCACTGGCCGGCGACCGCCCGGCTAGATTTCGGCGAGTTGGTCAGAATCTGACCGCCGGCAGTCAGTCGGTAGCGGTGGTTCGGTGGTGGTGTAAAAATATTAAGAATAAAATTAATTTATAATAGTAAACATATTATATTAATTTATAATTTATTATTAAATAAGAAAATAATTTAAAAATTCTAAATTCAAATATAATATTATTAAAAAATTAAAAAAAATTTTAAAAAATCCAAAATCATTTATAGATATTTTTTACCCGTTGGCCCAATCAAAAATTTTTACCCTTGAATTATTCTATTTTTATTATGTGGGGCCAACATTTAATTTTTTCTTTACCCTTATTCAATATTTTTTTTCGTGAGTTATTTTGACGAAAAAAATACAAAATAAGGATAAATAAAAAAATTAGATGTGGGCCCTACATGATAAAAACAGAGGACTTGTTTGGACAATGGTTTATTTCACTTTTTGGTTTAGTTTTTTGTATGAGTATAAGTTGTGATTTGTCATGCTGGCCCACATCTAATTTTTTTCGTTACCCTTATTCAATATTTTTTTCGTGATTTATTTTGGTATAAAGAAAAAATAATAATAAATAAAAATAAATAAAACAATTATATGTTAACCCCACATAATAAAAACAAAATAATTCAAGGGTAAAAGATTTCGATAGGGACTGACGGGTAAAAAAAAAAATCTGATTTTGGATTTTTTTATTTTTTAAATTTTTTTTTTAATATTTTAATAATATTATATTTGATTTTGAATTTTTAAATTATTTTCTTATTTTAATAATAAATTATAAGTTAATATAATATGTTTAGTATTATTTTTATACATTTTTAGTTTTTTACATATTTTAAAAATCTGATATTTATAAGTTACTGAAAATGTCCTTATTGAGTTGACAAAAAATTGGTCAGCCCAAGAACCGCAAATGTAGAGAGCAAAAAAAGATAAAAAGGACCAAATGAGTGAGTTTTTAATTTAAAGGACCAAATTAAGTTTTTGGACAAATATAAGGGTCCTTTTGAGCAGATTACTCGAATGCAAGAGCCAACAAAAATTGATTAACAAACAAACAAGCAAAGCAATGAAGTTAATCATTGCCTAAAACCCACCAATCCCTGTCCTTTTATACCTCGTTCTTCTCTCTGAATTCATTCATTTGTTCTTTTAGATCTGAATAATAAGTAATTAGTGAAGGGACCATTTCAAAGCTGCAGAATTTATTTTTATAGTATTTTTATAGTATTTTTTCCTTGCGCAAATTTTCATCTGCCCAGTGAGGAATTTGGATGCAGAAACATGGCTGCAGTTTCTGTACATAAATTTGCTGAATGCATTACTTGTCATGCTTGGAGCCCAGACCAATCCAGTACGTCCTTTTACTTTATTCGTCTTTCTTCAATTCTGTGGTTTTATTATAGTTCGTATTTGGTTTACCTCGCCAAGATTTGATTTTGATGCTGATGATTGGTTTGAAATGTCGTTTGATTGCTTGGGATGTCCTATAACTTATTTCAGAATTTGATAGAAGATCGCGTTGAACATTTGAAAACTTTAAATGGGCATTGGAGGGATATTGTATATGTTTTTCTCTGGGTTGGTAGATGGGAATTTGCCGTTATACATATTGGGATGCTCAATTTTGTTGAATTAAGTCAGCTGCTGAAAGCTTAAGATAGTGATACAGCTTAGATAGTGAGGATAATTCGACTAGATTTGAAATGCGAAGGAAACGGTTTTGTGGAGGGTGATTGTCAAATGTTCACTGTATGGACTATTATTGAGTTGCAATTTACTTAAATCATGGAAACGTGTTTTTAATTGCTCTTAGTTCATTGTTCTGTTGGAGTATTAGACATCAAAACTCAGATTTCTTTGATGAGCCCAGCTGTTCGAAAATTCTGTGTATTGATCCCACCCTCTGTATTCAGCCCTTGGCAAACTCTGTAATAGGGTTTTTAGAATCCTGTGAACTAGTTTATCAGTTCTGATACCATTCAGTAGATTAAAGTATAAGTGGTTCAGTGTGTCTGAGGTTCTAAATATACTATACAGTCCTGTAGTTCTTTACTAGTGGGTGGTGCTTTTTTTTTTTTTTTTTTTTTCCGGATTTGTGTGACCTGGGCTTTTCTGATGCTCTGTAACTTGTTTTGTAGTGCTTGCACTTTGTCCGAACAATAATGAAGTGCATATTTACAAACAATTAGAACAGGATAAGTGGGAAAGGATCCATGTCCTTCAGAAGGTAATTTTGTAGGGCCTTTCTTGATTTTCCTCCCGATTCCAATTGTACAGTTTCTTTTCTTCTTTGATTTCACTTTTATGCATCTATTGGAGTGTCATTTTATTTTCTTCTCTTTTGATCTACCATATTGGTTTCTTGGGCAGCTCTAGTTCTGTAATTTTGACTGTTGTTGCGTCATCTATATATCAAAAGTTTAGTGGTGCGTATCCTTTCATGTTGACTTGCATCTGCTTCATGGCTTTAGAGTGCTGTGCATGTATAGTTGGTCATAGAATTTTCTTTGTTTTAATATCTTTTCCGTATCATTCCTCTTACAAAGAATAATTGTATTTCTACTAATTAGTGTCTGGTGCACATCCTTCCATATTCTCTTGCATCTGCTTCGTGGCTTCAGAATATTGTATATATGTGTTAGTACTCAGACTTTTCTATCGTTTGGTTTCTCATCCATATCCTTCCTCATTTGATCAGAATTACCTTTTTGTTGTGCAGCTCATAGTTTTGTTTAAACTGTTTATGAATTACACTTTTAACTGTTTTTTCTGTCAAGATATCCTTACCACTCATCTTTCTTTATTTCAGTCCAGCTTTATGTCTATTTTTATGAATTTGACTTATATTATTAGGTTACCTGAAGTTTTTGCTTTACCTATGGATGTTGGTATAATTGTCTACTCCAAGATTGTTCAGAGTGGAAGTTTAACTAATTATCTCTTCTTTGCTGTCTCTTTCTCTTGCAGCATGACCAGATTGTTTCTGGAATAGATTGGAGTTCAAAGTCAAACAAAATAGTAACTGTATCTCATGATAGGAATTCGTGAGTCCTATATATTTTATCCTGTTGCATAATTTTCTTTTGGTTTGTAAAGTACCAATTTGACTCAATTGTAACTACAATATAATGCTATGGTCTTTTACGCTCTCCTTCCGTTACATTTACTAGTCAGTGATGCGCTTTTGTTTGTGGATGCTTTTTTCATGTAGGTACGTCTGGAACCAGGAATCCACTGAATGGGTTCCCACCCTTGTCATTCTTAGGTTAAATCGTGCAGCTCTTTGTGTACAGTGGAGTCCGAAAGGTAATGATTCATTCTTAGGATATTTGTATACGGTCTTAACTTTATATAGGTGTCTAGGCAACGAATTCTGTGAGCTTTTATGATTGCAGCACAACTGATTTGTAGTTCCTCTGTTGTAATACTCATCTAATAATCATATGGTAAAAAGACGCTATAGCACGAACCTTTTGTCACTAATTCTTTTTTGCTATAAAATCTCTGTAAAAGCTAGTAATACCATCGCTTCTGTTACTCCTATTGTAGATTTTGCAAATGGGAAAATGACTTTTGTGAGGTTGTGTAAGAGTTGTAAGATTCCTGAAGTCAGTCATTTCTATTTTTTTGTGCCATGTTTAATTAAAAAATCTTGTATAACTAGGGAACAGTGTCAATTCTGGTGTCTTAAATACAACTGACTATAATTCTTGAGCAAACTTGACTATTCTTGCAATCTTTTAAACTCCCGATTCTTCTTTCAGAGAACAAGTTTGCTGTTGGAAGTGGGGCTAAAACTGTATGTATTTGCTACTATGAGCAGGAGAACAACTGGTAAGTATTGAATGTCAAATCTCTGGTCGTCTTAATTTACTATGCTGAAGACCACAGATTTATCAAGTTCTTATTAGCAGGCCATAATTCTAGTTTTATGACTTTATATCTGATGTTCAATGCAAAGTTAGGCTGTCTACGCTTTCTTGTTACTCTGGTTTTTTTTTTTTTCAGTACTCTAGGTGGATAGCATTTTTGTTCTTCAATAAGAAACATCTTGTATCTCATATATATTGAAGTTTATCGCTTTACATTGTTGATAATGGTTTGATATCCCTTACATGAATTAGGAATATAATATGTTTATGTTCATTATAGTGCCAACCATTTTCTATTTATAAATATTTACTTCAATGCTACTACTTCAAGTTTCTTTGTAAATAGTGTCGCATCTTCTTTTTGTGCACCTTTGATCAACGTTAATGGCTTTTTCTTTCTTCTTCTTCTGGGTCTTCTTTCAGGTGGGTTAGTAAGCTTATCAGGAAGAGACATGATTCTTCGGTTACAAGTGTTGCCTGGCATCCCAACAATGTGAGCCTGTGATATTTAATTAATCCACTTTTGTGTTATTATTGTCAATGATCAACAGGAATCTGGGATAAACCTTTTCAAACGATCAGGGGCTTGTACATTAAGTTGGCCAAGCCAGTCCAGATCCATTGAGTTGAGACCCGATGGGTTAAATGATGATATAGTGAAACGTCTTTAGGCAATCAATTTTATGCTTACTGATAGTGTATGGTCCGTATAAGATATACAGCACCTCTGATACTGAATTTCGAAGTTGTATGGTTTCTGTTGTTTCCACGACTCTTATGAAGGAAGATTCTCCTTTTGTACCACCTTATCTGGTTACTTCAAAACTTAGAGGAAGTAGTTTACATCCTTCGAGCTTGATAAATAAGCTTCACTGGGTGATGTGGACCTTAAATTGATTTGCATTGAGTGAGAAGAAACTCTCTTGGGAAAGCCCAAAGAGGACATGTTAAAAGCAACATACCCCTCAGGATATCATGAAATTCTGCTATTTGTATACAAGTAAATTAACACTCTAAAGCAAGAGAAGTGAATATAGGCATCTATCGCCATTCAGGCTGTTGATCAGCTACTTCCGGAAATGCTTGTCACTCTTATTTAGTCTTGATTCTAGGCTTCTTCATGTAGCCGGTAGCAATTATAAGGCTCCCCTGCATCCATGATTCTTTAAAATAAATTTTGAGTTACATTTCTGTAATGCTCCTGCTGCTTAACTCCTCTTTTTTATTTTTAACCTCTGATATAGATATATCTTGCGACAACTTCTACTGATGGAAAATGCCGGGTATTTTCAACTTTCATTAAAGGTGTCGATACAAGGTAAGTTTTTATCAAATCTGTCTTCTCTATTTCGCTATCTGAGTGATCTTAACCTAATTGATTGCGGTGGAGAAGACATCACTTAAGTGTATGTATGCATGCATTCTGGCAGGGAAGGCACTGGTTCTTCCTCAGATGCTAAGTTTGGAGAGGTGTGACTTTCTATTCTGTTCCTTTTGCAACTTTGCTTCTTGTTGTAAGAAGGATGCGTTTTTTTTCCCCAATATTTTGATCTCGCAGAGTTGAAGACTAAACCTTTCCTTGTCACCTCCTTTTTTTGGCAGCAAATAATTCAGCTTGATCTCTCCTTTTGCTGGGCATTTGGTGTCAAGTGGTCTCCCAGTGGCAATACCTTAGCTTATGCAGGTGAGAAACCCTTGTTAGTCCTGGTTAGTCCTGTTTCATCTAACGTGACTATAAATTCTGCTATACGGAGGGAAAAGATGTCACTGTCTAATACTAACTTATTCAATGATATTGAAGTTCTGCATATTAAAAAGAAACGCTTGTTTTTCTGTATTTGGATTGAATTAAGTCTAGAAAATGATGCTATCAGAGTAAACTGGCATTATCCATACATTCGGGTGTCTTAGAAGTTTGCCCGATGCTATGCCTTCATGTTTTCTTGGTGTATTTTTCAGGTCATAACTCAATGATATACTTTGTTGATGAAGTGGGCCCCTCTCCTTTAGCGCAAAGTGTTGCATTCCGTGATTTGCCTCTTCGTGATGTGGGTCAGAAACCATCTCTGGCATTTTACTTTTAGTCTCTTATATTATGGGTGATGTTATGACAAGAAACCAAATTTGTGTATCTTGGTATCTTTTCAGGTTCTATATATCTCTGAAAGAGTGGTTATTGGTGTGGGATATGATTGCAGTCCTATGGTGTTTGTAGCAGATGAAAGGGGACTTTGGTGAGTTTACTTTTGTATTTTTCTTTTTTTAAAAAAAAATAAAAATTACAAATAAAAAATTCCCGTCTGGCTTTAGGACTCTGTTGTTGCTTGTGCTTTTATGTTGGCCTTTAGTTCCTCTTGGCATATCTTCTTTTACTGAAAAAGCATAATTAACCTAGTTTATAGGACTCCTTGGGTTGCATCAGGGGTCAGATGAATCTAGTTCAATTAGATCCAGCTATCGGACGAATTGATCAGCATGTTAGTTGGCTGTGAGGATGCATTTAAGCCAATTTTAGCTTGCTCTGCCTAATCCGAAGCTTGTATGTATTTTCATGATGCAAAACAACTTTCCTTCTTGTTTGATGGTTGAAAGTTTAGCGTTTTAGATTATGCACACAAAACTTTCAGAGCTAGAATAAAACTAAATGGCTGCTTTGCTGACATGGATTTGGCTCTTAGCATAATACATTGTGCTTATGATTTAGAAGATTACTTGTGGTGTCCTAGTGAGTTTCTGGCTTATTGGGTTTGCATATTTTGAAGGAGACTTTCTATGTTCAACTTGGATTTCTAGTATTTCTGGTGTTTGCTTAATTTGTTGTTCCAATGCGGTATTCAGGGGTTTCTTGCGATTCCTTGGTGAAAGAAAACCAGCAGCTCCAAGTGCAACATCTAGTTCACAGGTAGTTTTGTTTGTTTCCTCTTTTACTTTTTTGGAGTATTGTGTAAAATCAAAGATTAGCTGGAAAGGTTTAGGTGGAAAATCGAAGAAAGCAATTCATACAACCTATCCAAATTTCTTTTTCTCCATCAGAAGATTAATGACCAATGAGTGATATTATGCTTGATGAGGAACTCATTGAGCAATCTGCTTACGGGATTCTAGCTGGTTTTCTTTTTAGACAATGAGCAATCTGTCTCGTCAAGTGAAAGCAACTAATTCCCCAAGTTCCCTGTCTATTATAATGATAAGCAACTTGATGGAAATTCTGAAAATCTCCGCTTCCCTAACATGCTTCTACACATGTGAAACGAGAAGCTCTTTAGTATTGACACTAATGGTGATCTTGAATATCTCTGGTTTTCAGTTTTCTGAAGCATTTGGTAAATTTTATGGCCAATCGAAATATGGAAGCAGCAATGATACTGTTCAACCTTCAAGACGCCGTGCTGGTGTTCATGAAAACTGTATCAAGTAATGGTTATGTTCACTATTCTTCTGTATTCGTTTTTGTTTTTCAGATGTCTAATGGTACAGACATGGATATTTTCATACCAAGGCATAACTAACCCTTGTTCTCCTGTCTTAATTGTAGTTGTATCTTACCTCTAAACAAAACAGGGGATTCGACAATAACTCGGTTCAGCACCTCAGGTTAGTCGAAATAATCTTTTCAGTGCTCCAATTCTCATTTAAGCTCATCTACTATGATATCAAACCGTGATACTCATAACTAAAATACTTTCCTTACTGTCGTGTTATCGGTGGTCACCTTCAGGGTTGGATGGGAAAGTTGTTATCTGGGATTTGCAGAAAGAAGAAGATTTATCTGAGTATTTATGATTTTGTTCCAACCAAATCCTTACAGGAGCCATGTAAGAGTGGCTATGACCTCTAGAGAACGATTCATTTTTCATATTATAGTGCAAAGTCAATTTTATTTCTTTTTTTAGGTTATTATTCCGTTGTACAAGTAATAAACGTTCGCTGTAGCTTTTACTTCTCCCCCGCCCTTTTCCTTTTGCTCTCTGGTTTTTGACAGCATTGGAAAAATTCGTAGGTCTTTTCCTTTTTTTTTTAATGAAATGATTTTTCTTATTTTGCCCGGTTATCATGAAAAAAATCCCTAAAGCTGCATTTAATTTCTTTTTGTTTTTCTGAAAAAAAAAAGCACATATTGTTGATGTCTTTAGTAATTACTCCCTTCACGCACTAGTAAGCTATTGTAATTCATAAGTAACTGACCTTTAAATCCTTTTATCTTAGAAAATACCCTTCCCATTTTACAAGAAATATCATTAGACAATTTACACATAGTTTTACAATAAGTGTCATTAGATAAATTATTACACATATTTGGGAATGAAGGTAGTAGTAGTCTTTTCATATGGACTATTTTTTTTAAAAAAAACATGAGTATTTCATTTTATTATGTTGTTTTTATCCAATAAAATGAACTACTTAGTACTTTTTATAGGGCTAAATATAAAATAGAAAATGGAGAATAACACATCTAACTTTTTGGGGTTGACTTGATACCATAAATAGTTTGGTCGTTTTAATTAAAAAGGTACTGTTGTGCGGTCAAAATGTTATATAAAACATCCGCTTAGTAAATTATTGGGGGCTTTGGGATGCCTTTTAAGTGTACAATTTCTTCTGTTTTTAAAAATAGTTGACATTGAGTTTTGAAATTTATGTCGATTTTAGTATAATTTTCAAAATTCAATATGGACTATTTTTATAGATGGAAGGGCATTTTTTATCTAGCTGCATTGTTGCACGTTAGTGAACTTGTGTACATTATGGAATTCCGAAAAGTGATACGATCTTATCTTACTACATAAATCTACTAAATCGATAATTCAGATTACTAATAGTTAGTTTCACAAAATGAATTAATAGAGAGCGTTGATTTTTGATTGAGTGTCACGTTTTAGCTTTTCGGGTTGGCCTTGCAATTATTAGTTGCAATTTTCAAAAACATATTTTTGGCATGCATGAAGAAATTTATTTAATACTATCTTTTTAACTATTTTTAAATTTTTAGAGAATTTGATTTGGTTACGTATTTTTCTTATATATTACGAATTCGGTGTCCCAAGTGAGAAGAGAATGCGATTCTTATTACTATCATTTAAGTAGACGATTATACTGTAATAAAATTGAGGACAGTGGGATGGGACTATAGCCAGATTACGTGGTCCAACCGTGCACGAAAGCCTTACCACTGGCTTCCCACGGGGAAACAATTTGTCTACTTTTCAACCAAAGCCATACTTTGTTTATTCTTCCTAATCAATTCAGAAGTGGAGGAGAACCACTTGGTTAATCCTTAATTGTTGGCGTAAAGAACTCGAATCGAAAGATGGTTACCTCAGCTAGCAGTGTTGATTCTGCCTTAGATCTTGTGACGCAAATGGAGGACAGCATTGGCTTCAAATCTTCATCCCTTTTGTTGCTGAAACTGGACTTGAGGTTTCTAAGAACTTTTGTTAGATTCTCCAGTAAATGGAGCCTGAATTCCATTGATCTCAATGATAAAGATGATGATGATGTTGCGAGCCTGGCATCATTCTTGCTCAAAGTTGAAGCTGCTGTTCATCAAAATGTACAGGTGATGAAGTCTCTCCTTGTTGAATTAGTAGGCCTTGAAATGACAGAAGAAAAAAGAAACCATTTCAATCAGGTGTTCTTTAAATCCCATGATGTCATCGAGTCCTTTTCCGAAGAAATCAATGGATTCTACATAGTTTTGATGAACAAGGCATCAAAACTCAGAGCTCCAATCCGGGATGAACTGATGAGTTTATTGGACTCCGTTCTTGACAACATATGGGATATCCGTCCTTATGACTTGCGAGAATTATCTGAAGATCTTGAAGAGAAGGTTCGATTCTTGCAAAATATGATTTCTTTCGCTGGAATGCGAAGCGTTAATGATAAGCAGCTGGAAGATCTTATGCTTCACACCAGATTTCTTGCTATCCATTTAGCATACCTTTACCATGCCAATGCCTATATTGGAGTTGAAGGAATGGATACCAGGATATCGAATTTGCTGCAAAAGATTAAACCTGTTGAATCAAAAGTTTGTGACATCTATATACATGTCCTGAAAGTTTCAAAACTATCAGGATCATCAAAGTGTCAAAGCCTGAACTTTGATGAGCGTATACTAGGGGATTTCATTGATTCTGTTCGAGGTAATTTGTGGGAGTTACTGTGTTCTGGTCGGGAATTTCCTTACCTGGTGAAGGATCAAGCTCAACTACTGTATGAGGGGCTTAGTTTCTTGAGAAGCATTCTAAGGGAGCAGGACAAGAAGTTCAATGATCTACAGGAGACAACAAGAAAGCTTGTAGCAGATATTGTCAGTGATGCAGGAACTATAAGTTGCTCGCTCTTCGCGAACGGAACTGAAGAAGGTGTAGCCAAAGAGATCAGTCTCACATTATCACATTTGGTGAAAGAGATCAAATTTGTCAAGTTAGAAGTTGCTAACAAATTTCCAGTTTCAACAAGGCTGCAGTATCCGAGGACTAATGTCCAAGGATTTATCAATCGGCTTATTGAAAATTTGGTTGAACTGGCTCTTCCCATTGTCTCCGAGAAGGATAAAATTGAAGAATTCAGTAAAGATCTTATATTCATAAGATCTGTTGTGGAGAACATAATGGAAAAGCACAATGATCAGGCGGAGGTCCAAGATCTTTTGATGCAAGCAGCTGATATTGCTCGCAAGGTAGAATTTTTCATCGACTCCTTAGTGATCACAGATCATTTTCATTGTTGTCCAAATATGATCGATAAGATCACGGAAGAAATCAGTCTTTTGAAGTTGAAGGTCTCGAAGATTGATGGTAATAACAAGCATGAATTCGAAGATGGGAAATTCGACAAGGTTACAAGTTATCAGGAATCTCAAGTTAGTACACCAATAATCAACGAAGTCGTGGTAGGTCTGGAAGATGAGGCAAAGAAAATGATTGAGCTACTTACAAGAGGAACATCAACATTGGACACAGTTTCAATCATTGGAATGGCTGGTCTTGGAAAGACTACTCTGGCCAAGAAAGTATACCATGATTCTGAAGTGGCATACCATTTTCATATTCGCGCATGGTCTTGTGTATCTCAACAATATCATAAGCGCAGATTGTTGCTTGATATTTTGGAAGGGATTTTTACCAAGCTGCCTTTGGAACTTGCGGACATGAATGACGATGATTTGTTTGAACAGCTTTACAAATGTCTGAAAGGGAAAAAGTATCTCATCATTTTAGATGATGTGTGGGGTATTGCGGTATGGAATGACTTTGGGAAACTATTTCCCAATGATTCTAACGGAAGTAGAATCCTGTTAACAACCCGTCTTCATAATGTGGCTTCTCATGCTAATAGCAAACTTCATTTTCTGCAACCACTCACAGAAAATGAGTCTTGGAATTTACTGAGGGAGAAGTTATTCATCGGAGAAGATCGCCCACCAGAATTATGTGAGCTTGGGATGAGAATCGCTAAAATCTGTAAGGGATTGCCCTTTTCACTTGTTGTGGTAGCCGGCATTCTCGCGAACATGGATCAACATCTTTGGGCAGGAGTAGTGGAAAGTTTGAGCTCACATACCCTTTATGGAACAGAACAGTGCATGTCTACATTAGAACTGAGCTACAACCATTTGCCCAACTATTTGAAGCCTTGCCTCCTTTACTTAGGCTTGTTCCCTGAAGACCAAGAAGTTACATTTCGCAAGTTAATGTGGATGTGGATTGCAGAAGGCTTCGTGATGAAATCCGATTTGAAGAGCTTGGAGGATGTAGCTGAAGACTACATGATGGATCTACGAGGTAGAAGCTTAGTTATGGTTGGCCAACAAAGCTCTTCAGGTAGAGTCAAAGCTTGCAACATTCATGATTTAGTACATGAATTTTGCTTGGCTAAAGCCAAGAAAGAAAATTTTGCCCAGTGGTTACGAGGTCCTGGAGAACTATCTACATTTTATGAGCCACAAGATCTAAGGCGACTGTGCATTCACTCTGAACCCGAGGATTTGAGGAAATCGAGGCTGTTTTGCCGTCACATACGCAGCCTCGTATTCTTTAACAGGGATAAGGCCTGGCACGCCAGAGACCCTTCCAATGTTTCATTCCTTTTTCGGTTCTCCAAACTTCTCAGGGTGTTGAACTTGGAGAAGGTTAAAGTTGGTGACAGTTTTCCAACTGAACTTAATCAGTTGGTTCAGCTAAGGTACTTGGCTCTCTCTGTCAGTGATGAGTTATACTTCATCCCATCATCAATATCCTCACTTTGCAACTTGGAAACTTTGATCATTGAGGGATTCAGTCATGACATTTTGTTGCCAGTTGCAATTCTGAAACTGAGGAAACTTAGGCATTTGCACTTAAATAACAGTGCAGTTTTTTGTTTACCAGATGATTCTGCTGAAATGAACTCTGCTACTTTGAGCAATCTTGACACCTTTTCTACTGTAACCATTGGTCCAGAAACGGAGAAGGTGATGCGCTTGTTTCCCAACGTCCGCAGACTAAAATGCAGACTGTTAGAATCATGGGGTTGTGGTGGAGTTGTAACGTTAGACTTTCTAAGCCGACTAGAATCACTGAGGATGTTCTCTCCTGGTCCGCTAGCAGATGGATTTAAGTTTGTTTTCCCCGAAAATCTTAAGAAACTTGCACTTTCAGGGCTTTGCTTGCCATGGTCTAAAATTTCAGTTATTGGAGAACTACCTAAACTTGAAGTTCTCAAGCTAATTTCAGGCGCCTTTGAGGGGGAAATATGGGAGATGGAAGAAGGTTGGTTCCCTAAACTCAAATTCTTAAAACTGGAATTCTTGGATTTGGTCAGTTTCGCAGCCTGTGCTGATGAATTCCTTCCCAGTCTTCAGAAATTAGTGTTCAGAAACTGTTGGAATTTGGAAGAGATACCATCTGAATTAAGCGAAATCTCAACGCTTGCGATGATAGAAGTGTACAGGTGCCCGAAATCCCTGGCAAGTTTAGTCATGGAAATCCAGGATGAACAAAAAGACTTTGGAAATGATGATTTGAAGATCCTTATTCATCATTCATTATGCACTGACGAAGCATAAGTTTCAAAAAGAAACAAAGCACTTTCCCTCTTTTAGATTACGCCACTTGACATTGTTAGTTATCCTTTATTAAATTTGAGAAGATCATTCGACAAGTTTGTTCTTTAACTGGATACAAATTTTTGCTCAACATTTTCAGGTCATCGTCTGTTTTGCACCTTATTTCTTTCTCCATTTTTAATCATTCATTGGCATGTAAAATGCACTGCAAAAATATGTACTCCCTCCATTCTAAAATATATGTCATTGGAGAAAAACCAATTTTTTTCAAAATAAATATCGTTTTCGCATATCTAGACATATTTTATCAATTTCTTCCGACATTGCCCTTACATGAGAAAATGTAATTTTATTTAAAATAGAAGTGTATTAGAACTAAATGATATTGAGAATAGAATTGTATTGAGAATAAATGAGGGTAGTTTGGTATTTTAATCAAATATTTATTGTCTCTTTAAATTTTGTGAAACTCCTCTAACGACATATATTTTTGAATGGAGGGAGTATATTTTTTAAAACAGTACCTTGTATATTAACTTGACGCACTTAAACTATTATAAAAACATGCATTATATGCTAGATTATGCAATTCTCCAACCTCAATCCTGCTAATTTTAATCAGTTGGTAGGATTCAAAGGTTGGGAATAAAGCTAATAGTGACGAAACTATCTCTTGTGCCTCACTCAGGACAAGAGCATTTCACAGATTAGTCGTAAAAACTTCACAATTAGTGTACACTTTGACACGTGTAATAAGAAAGTGTTGATGCTTCTCGGAGTGCTATAAGACATGTCATGGCTTCTGTCTGGAAAGGTGAGAGTGCCTGCAATGAAATCGACTTTATTTGTATAACCATACCCAGTGAAGAAGTAATCTTCCATGCACCATCTGCCCTCCTAGTTCGTGGATGAAAGAACCATCAAAGTGAATTATTGCATGTGTACCTCTAGTCCCTTGAGTTGGAGTGGAAGACATATAATTTGTAAGTTGTAACAGAGTGAGGTTGAGGGGATTTCAATCTCTGTTGAGTATGCTTATGTTGCATCAATTTACTTTGAATGATCTTTCAAGAGATGACTGTATTAATGGTCTGATTCCTCCATATCTTGTCATTTTTTCTGTTCATATTCTCCAAAAGATAAGAGTAAGACTGCGAAAATATTGATTTCTTACTATTTTGTTTGAGTTTTTTTTTTTTAAAAAAAAAAAATTTAATACAAGAGAAGTCATAAATTTAGATTAAAAACATCTTATACAGAACCGGATGAACCTATCATATCCTTCTCTAGATCCTTTTTAATTATATTATAGACTAGTGATGTCTGGTCGCGCACCCAATATATTTGTAGATTTTAGAAATATTTGTATCTGAAAGAAAAATCTATTTTGTATTTGGGTCGATATATTTTAGAAATGTTTGAAGAATTTAGAAATGTTTTATAAGTGTGATCACAGAAATATTTGTATTTGGCATAAAAAGAAATTATATTTGGCCCGGTACGTTTTAGAAATGTTTGAAGATTTTAAAAATATTTTATAAGTGTTACTTCTTAAATATAAATAAACTTGATCAAATATATGTCTTGAAGTAAATGCAAGACAAAATATAAAAGCATCCTCATAAGTTTAAATATTAGTAAGATAATTTATTGATGTTCTCCATTGGTTGTGCCAAATCAATACTTAGTTTTGGAGATTTATAATAGCTTTGTACTAAGCTTCCTCCAAAGGGTATACGCTTAATTGTTGAAACTATTTCTTCCAAAAGTTTATAGGTAGTAAAATATCAAAAATATGATTTTGAAACTGGTTAATTGTTGAAACTGGTTGATCACAAATATGAGAATAAAAATAATGTAAATTTACATAGGTTTCAAGTTATAGCAAAAAACAACTCACCTCATCGTGGCAAATTAAAAAAAAAAAGAGTAAAAGATAGCCCATTAAAAATTCGGAAATTTATTTTTTTCTGTAGGTAAAAATGATGTATAAAAACACAAATAAACGTAGAAAAATCATTCCTTCCCTCTCCACCTCAAATTCATAAAAAGCTTCCCCATAAATTAGTTAGAAGAAGCGACCTGAAGTATTTATATGATAAGGAATTAAAAAAAGTCCAAAAACCAAATCCAAAAAAAAGTATATTTTTGAAAGACTGAACACAAAAAAAAGCGCTTCATTTGTAAATAAAATAAAATAATAATAATTGGTCAACTGGGAGTATGAAACAAAATCAAAAGCAATTAAACAAAGAAAAAACACACTTCATAACTGACCATATACGAAAAAAAATCTGAGACTCCATAATTAAAAAAGAAAACCAGTCTAATTGAATGAAAACACATACAATCATACTCAATTCGATGTAATTGTTTGATCTTAAAGGAGATCTTCTATAATTTCGCACGTGAGGGGTTATTTCTTGGTTTCGTCCAGTCATTAATAACTTGATTATTTTTAGATAATAGTAGATAGAAACAACGCTTGTAAGAAGTCCTATTAAAACCAAGAAATATAGACCTGCCTGCCATCCACACCAGAATAAATAGAGTTTTCCGAAAAAACCTGCTAGTGGAGGAAGACCTCCTAGGGATAAGAGACATAGGGCTAAAGAGAGAGCCAAAAAAGGATCTTTCGTGTATAATCCTGCATAATCTCGAATGTTATCCGTTCCGGTACGTAGACCAAATTTGTAAAAAATAAATTTAAAAAACCACACTTTGTAACAAAAACCCAATTAATCAATTCAATACAAACAGAACTAAAATCATACAAAAATTCTAGGCTAACTAACCATATAAGAAATCGCATCATATTACCTAACAGCGAATACGGTAGCTGTAACGGATGAACGCATAAAAATAATAGTAATAACACTATTCTTGAACGGGAAAAACAAAAAATAATAAAAGCCAAACAAATGATCTGCTGAAATAAAATACACCATAATGGCCGAAGCAAGATCAATGAGAATTTTTTTTTCCTTTGTTTTATATAGTGAGGTAAAGAGAATATTTTTTGAACTCGAAATTTTATCAGATTAAGATTTAGTTGATCATCACCAATGAAAAAATTTAATATGCTAATAGGAAAGGAGTATATTTCACCACATATTCTCAATTGATGATTGATGAGAAATTTGTTTTTTTTTTTATTGTGGAGAAGGGATTGATTAGGGAGTCGATTGTCGTGGAAATGTGGATGAGGATTTGAATTTTTTATGAACACGTGATTTTTTTTTTTTTTTGGCGAAAATAGGAGGTGAATGTGGATTTGGACTGCATTTTCCTTTTAAGTCTAAGAGATGTGTAAATAAAAATTTATTTTAAAAATATGACGTGGAAATGCCACATGGCAAATGGTGGTGCTTTCTCTAAAGTGGTTTTTGTTTCTAATATAGTAAGATGCAGGCGTCGACATATTATGACACGCATACGGGCTATCAAGAGAAAATTTTACCAGTGCATCGTGACGACATTATTTGGACGTTGGGTATGGCCAACCGAAATTTGCCGTTACGGTTCAAAAGATTTTTAAAATGAACTGGAAGTTCGCAAAAACATATTTCTTTTACGGACTGTAAGCCCAAAACATTTGACGGACTAAGCCCAAAAGTTTATCAGATTAATTGTTTAGAAAGCCCGCCAACGAAATCTAAATCCATGGTGCAGCTGGAATACTCGATCGTCGTCATCCTCCTTCTGACGTCGTTCAGCACAAGAATATACTCCAATTTCATTGTTTCACTTTCACCACAAGAATCAATAACGCAATCGATTAATTTGGTTTTCCCTTCTTTTTTTTTAATTAAATATTTTGATTCATCAATTTTTCTTTTTACCTGAATTCCGTGGGTCTCCCGTTAAGCTCCTCAGCTCCTTGTGCCTGACGCCATCCTTGGACCGGCTGCCGGCTCCGATCGTCTGACGGTAAACTCTCAGATTCTCAACCCGAGATCTGGAATCCTATTTCAGCTCTTGTGATCATCTGAATTTTTCCCCTTTCCGTTGATGTTTCTCTTTGGTTTGCTAGTCATTCTATCTATTGTGTTCCAGAATGATGACAACTTTTTTTTTTTTTTTGCCGCTTTTGATTGGTAAATTGTACAATTAGGAAGAATGGGTTTCATGAAATTGTGGCTGAAGAGCAAGACGTCTTTTTAACTGATTTCAAGTATTAACTATTTTGGGGTTTTTGATGCCTGATTTCAAGTATTAACTATTTTGGGGTTTTTGATGCCTGATTTCAAGTTAATGATTTCGTCAATTTAGTACATTTTGAATGATGCGAAGTGAAATAATTTCTTTCTCTTCTGAAGTGGTTTGTTAAGAGTGAAATTTTTTGAAACGAGAACATGAATCCTCGTGCCTGATGTTCATTCTGTTTGTTTAAGTTCTCCAGGGATACTTAGATTTGATTGGAGCTGGTAGATGGCTTGGAATCAGAAGATTAATATAACAAGGCGGCAAGCACCCTCGTTGACTGATCTGTGTGTTCAGGTTGCCGTTGTTAACATTAGATATCTTGGAAATGTTGGAGAAACAGATTTTCATCTTCTGGAGCGTATTCTGCCCCATTGCAATATGGATCAACTAATACATGTTGAGGATTGTACAGAAGTAAGACATGTTTTATATCTGTTCTGCTTCTGTTTTGCAAGCATCTACTGTGTTATGCACCTGATGACTTTTGTTCCGTTTATATTTGATTATTGTAGGGAAGGGATCTTTCACCAGTAACAAACAAATTGTGGAAAAAATTCTATGAGCGACGGTTTGGTGTTGACAATGTTGCTCTTGTGGTGGAGAGAATGAAAAAAAGGAAGGTTTCATTTACATGGAGACAATTGTATGAGGTACCATAGTTTTTTTGTACATTTTTTCTTGGTTTCAGCCTTTCTGTAAGATATTGCTTGATCGGAAAAGTTGAATCCACCTGATGACGCAGTTAAAACTTTTAATTTTTGTAACCTTTTCATTATATGCTCGAGGTTTTGTATGTGCTGATTTGAGCTGCATCAGAGATATCCATCTTACTGGGGAAATTTATATGCCGCTCTGCACTATTTGCCATATCTTTTACCTTGTTCTCTGGTTGTCAAGTTGGGTGCTTGTTCGTTTTTGTCATTTCTAGAACCAGTTCTTTACACTTGAATTCGGTGGTGCTCGGTTGTAACCTTGTTGCCTCTGGAATTGGTCTTCATGCAGGCAAAATTAAAGGATATAGAAGAGCAGGAAACCAAGATAGTTGAGCGAATGAAACAACGTTATGAAAATGCCGCTGCTGGTAACTCTCTTTTATTTTCTACTTTGCAAAATATATATTTTTCTTCATCCCCTAATTCACATTTCGCAAGTGTATAGCTTCCATATTCCCTGAATACAGGCTTGAATTCTGTTACAGTGTACTAGTTCAAATTTTGGTCCCAAATTATGTTGCAAAAAAATACCTTTTTCCTTTTGTTATTTTTGTTAATTCCAATCTATATTGAATCAAATACACTGGCCTACTTGATTATGGTTCCAACCAAAGTAATGTCTAGCAATAGGTATCTCTGGTGGGAAGTTGATTCTCTGTCATGTGTAAGAGGCATCGGTTAGAAAGTGAAAGCTTCTTATATTCCCCTCTTCTTCATCTTGTTTTTTTGATTCCTCCAGTTGTTTTTGGTCCATTTTGATTTTGGTTTCGTTCATTTCAAGATATCTGTCAACTTCCTGAAGCAGACAACAATAAGAGTTGGTTTTATATGCAGACAAGCAAAAGAGGCAAGTTCAGATATGCATGAAAGTACCTCCTTCAAGCGGTAAAAGAAGTTACTTCGGAGGTATACTCATTTACTGAAGATTCTGTGTACTGATGTTCCACAAGGCATCAAAATTTGCTTACTGGATAACAAGCTGATATGCATAGGTCGTTCTTATCAAATGTTCTTTGTTGTATCCTCAGGTTCTTACAGCAGTGTTTGCAACACCAAAAGCAACATAATGAAGAAGGCCAAATTGGATTTCATAAACAGGTGCGACTTTTTCAGGAGATTGTTAGTATGTTATGGTATCATATTTCATTTATCAAGCAAATGAACAATTTTCTTTCTCTGTCTTGATTCATTGTAATAGCCGAGAGGTCAAGAACAGAGCAGCAGCGAAGAAAGCAGTACAAAGAAATCCTAGGTATTCGTCGTTCTTGAGAGTATATAGCTAGCATAACGTTCTCTTTCTTTTTCTTTTTTTTTTCTGTGAAAAAATAACTTCTGTTTAACTTCCGTAATCTTACTTCTTGTGATGCAGTTTGTCCTTTGCCCGGAAACCCAGTGAATTTTCAAGTCCTGCTTCTTCTTCGAAATCCAATCTACCTCCACCGCGAAAGAGATTCTAAAAGGCCGCTGTATTTTGGGTACCTTGCCGAATTGACTGGCATGGTGTTAGAATGTGATTGCACCTTGCAAAACAAATGTTGTATATTAATGAATTTCCTGAAGTGGTTGCAAATTTTTTCCCCCCTTTGTATGTTATGGCATTCTTCTTTTGATCACATAAATAGGTCTCCATTCTGCACTGTGATGGATGTACCATTTTCTACCTTCAAGGAAAACCAAGTGACTGGGTTTGAATTAACCAAGTGCAGTGAAGCACAGTGCAGTGACCTTGAAGCCTGAAGCACAGTGCAGTGACCTTGAAGCCTATTGGCATGTTGCTTAAAGAGTATATCAGTATACCTGCTTCAAGCCCTTGCTTTTCGCAAACATACTAGCAAAAATAAATAGGGCAACATGGGGTAGGATAAAAAAGAAGTGCTGAAAACCACAAAAAGAGTAACGCTGCACAACTTGTTAACTAATCGAAACATAATCATTCTTCCGTCTAGTTCTAAACAGATAGGTTCAATAATCTCTGCAACTTATACCGCCAACTTATAACGCCGGCCCAACAAGTTTGAAGATGAGTACAAGTATAGCTACGAATCCGCATTAACGGCAAGTAAAGAAGAACGAAATCAAGGCAATACTCCGTGTCAAGAATGTTGCAGGCAGTGTGGCCAGCAGAGATACCTTCACCGTCCATCCACGCTCATGTTCCACCAGTATAAGTTATAAGATCAATGTACCGATAAACAACAAAAGTAAAACATCTCGAGCAAACTCGCAAGTGATAAAGAGTACAAGATGGCTCCTGTTCAAACTCCATAGTACATTACATGCACCACAAAAGCACAATAGCGAAGACCAAACAACAGCATGCAGCAAATAGTACGTACCACGTAAAAGCTTCACAAATGAATTGGAAACCAAAAGAAACTTGCAACAAAAGAGAATGAAGTAGGCAATGTAAATCCCTTTCTGATAAATACTCTCCAAATATATTAGATTTTTACCAATCCAAAATCTAATAACAGTCACAGGCGCGAGCCGAGGGACATAAGGCCATCCTGAAGTAGCTACTGTATCGGCATGTTTTCTGTTACTACTGTTTTCCCCTATGAAAGAGCCACCAGCTCATAGATGTCAACCTTAACACAAAAAAGGAACACCCATCAGAAAAAGGAGAGGAGCAAAAAACGATTAGAAATTAATAAGCTTAGAAGCAATGTTAACTCAAAGATAAAAAGTAAAGCAATCATATTCAAAGGAGACGATTGAGAAGCTATTTGAGTACTATACCTTCTTCGAATAGCAGAAATTCGAGGAAAACTCAGCATTGCTACAGAAGTGGCGGTTCTTTGCTCTTCCTTGGGGAAAGCATCATTATCATAGTAAAAAAAAGACTACAACAAAATGATACAAAAAGGGTAAAAAAAATAAAATATTAGACCAAAAAGACAAAAGAAAAATAAGAGAACAAGAAACACAACTCAAAAAAAAAAGAAACGCAAAAAAAAAAACTAACGTCATGATCATCAGCCCAGTAGCTCCGGGAGTCTTGGGTGTGGAAGGCAGCGGATCATCATCATCAGGTCCACTTAGAACGGAATTCTCCGTGTTTATCCACTTCTTCAATCCAAGCAAGAGTAAAACATAGACAAATTGGAGGAAGCAAATATTAATAAGAAAAAAGTTCCTTTAATTTAATTTAATTGATAAGCCCTAATATTTCCTCCGGATTGAACTAGATACCCTGAATTCAAACGAACCCTAATTCGAAGAAGAAATAAGGAATGGCTGCCATTAAATTGGATATGAGTAAGGCCTACGACCGTGTATCATGGACCTTTCTGGTTAGTGCACTATCTCAGATGGGTTTCCCCCCTTTATGGATAGCATATGTTCGACAATGCGTGGAAACGGTTTCCTATGTCATTCGATTTAATGGGAGATCTTTTCCTACCTTCACGAGGGCTGCGACAAGGTTGTCCACTGTCGCATTTTTTGTTCATAGTGCAGCGACCTTTTTCTTCTGTCCTTCAAGCTCATGAAGGACATCGGTCAGGAATTGGCATTCAGGTGGCACGTAGAGCGCCGAGGATTTCGCACCTTATGTATGCAGACGACTGCTTACTTTTTTCCTACACCAAAAAATCAACATCTTTCTTGCTGGCCCGTATTCTAGACGGGTATGCTAGGCATTCAGGTCAGAGGCTAAATTTTGAGAAGTCAGCATTAACTTTCAGCCTAAATGTGCACTCTGAATTTGGGATTTTCCTTCGCTCCATTTTGCACATTGACAATGCTTTCTCCGGAGCAAAATATTTGGGTATGCCGACTAATTTTGGTCACCCACAGAGTCACATCTTTGCTGACATTGTGCCAAAGATACAACGCAAGATTGCAAATTACCGTACAGAATCCTTGTCTCCTATGGTTCGAATCACCTTAGCTCGCCATGTTCTTTCAACTCTTCCCCAATATGCCATGGAAAATTTTTAAACTTCCGAAAGGAATCACGGACAATATTGATCGAACAGCGGCACATTTTGTGTGGCAGGGTGATGTAGAAGGACATAAGCTCCACTGGAAAACATGGCGTTCCATTTGCCTATCCAAATTTCATGGAGGATTGGGAATGCGTGCTGCTGCACACATGAACCATGCCTTATTAGCTCGGTTAGCTTGGAAAATACTTCAAGCTCCACAGACTCTTCTTGCTCGCATATATATGGCTAAATATTAATTGCCGCTAGTAGGATTTCCTTCATGTCCAAGCCCGGAAGTCAGCCACATGGGGTTGGAGAGGCATACTTT
Source organism: Oldenlandia corymbosa var. corymbosa (assembly GCA_949775105.1). Taxonomy (NCBI): domain Eukaryota; kingdom Viridiplantae; phylum Streptophyta; class Magnoliopsida; order Gentianales; family Rubiaceae; genus Oldenlandia; species Oldenlandia corymbosa. The sequence goes on along the minus strand of OX459118.1, from coordinate 11,442,527 downwards.
GGGGCAGGGACTTACTTTCTACAGGGCTCAAATGGCAACTGTCAAATGATCATCATGTTCCACGCACGGCAAACTGGATCCCAGGCTCGCATAATCCTCTGGCTTTTGACCCTGATATACAGAATACTGATTTACAGGTTGATCATCTCCTTCACCCGTCTGAGGGATGGATTGATGGAATCTTTCAAGGTTGGAAAATCTATTTCCTCCACACCTTATTCCCCGCATAATGAGCATTTATATTCCAATAGACCAGGAGAGGTACTCGGATCACTTATATTGGTGAAGTGTCTCATGGTCGATACTCGGTCCGCTCGGGTTACCATCAAGCGTGTAATCTTACAATACATCTCTCAAAGGTTCCTTCCACCTCCAAAACCACTCTTACTGTGCCGCCAGCAGTGTGGAAAAAACTGTGGAATGCAGTAATTCCAGAGAGGATCAAGTTTTTTCTATGGCGAGCTTTGTCTGATGTTTGTCCTACTTAACAAGCTCTCGCACGTTGGGGTATGACTACAGTTGCAGTTTGTTTTAGGTGTGGGGCTGCTGTTGAGACTATTAGCCATCTCTTGCTTGACTGTATTCGGTCCCAACATATCTGGGGAGCTTCCCCACTCGGCTTTGATTTCTCTTCTGCAAAACCAATGCCCTTTGCACATTGGTTCGTTCAATGGATGACTGAAGCCCCCTGATAATGAATCAAGAAGCCTCTCAATGTTTCTAATATGGGCAATTTGGATAGACAGAAACTCTTTTATTCATGATGGTGAGTCAATAGCATCTCCTCTACAGATTGTTCGACAAGCCATTAATGAATGGCTACGATCTTGCCTAAATAATGGGGCTGCTCCTTTTGATCCGGGAGGACAAATTGTGCAACAGTCCACCACGAATGCAGCTACAGCGCCGCAATTTTATTGTCTATCATTTGATGGCGCCTTTCGGTCAGCACAGTCTGTAGCTGCAGGAGGATGGACTCTTGTCACTTCCATCTGGTGAGGTACTCTCAAAGGGTAGCCGCTCCTTTGCTGCTATATCGCCCTTGCAAGGAGAAGCTTTGGCCTGCCTTTTTGCCTTATTATCGGTTAATCCGGAGGTTCATCCATACCTGCTCTTGCACACAGATTGCCTTGTTCTCTTCAAAATCTTGCAGCACAAGATCAAAGCTCCCAGTCAGCTCCACTTTTTAAATTCATATCCAGTTTTGTGAGTACGAAACATTTGTGTTGTAATTACATTTATTATATATAATATTTTTTCAATTTAATTGTTGAAAAAACAAAAAATTAATTTTATTTTATTTTTTTTGCAAATTACCTTCGTTATTCATAACATTTTTTCATGAAGAAAGTGTAGTTGTAAGTTATTTTAAAAACATAATTTCCAAAACCATTGTAAATTAAATTCTTATACACATATACATTAAAGAAAAATTTATTAAACCTAAAATAAAAATGAAATGATTACAAAATAATATAATTAGAGAATGCTAAAAGAAAAAAGAAAAGTCAAATTAACTTTTTTGATAAAATAAAATTTTTCGGGGGCAAAATGTTAAATTTTTCTATGGGGCAAAATGTTTATAATCCTAACTAAAAAGAGCAAAAGAATAAAGATGCTAAATAATAATTTTTGTATTACACGTTTAATACCAGTAATTGAGTCTTACGGTCGAATAATCGAATGACCTATTTTATACACTCTTTATAAGTGTACGATCTCCCTAATGGGTAAAATTCAGTAATGAAAAAATCAACTTTTGCATAGTTTCGTGACCTTTGAGACAGTTCACTCAAAATTAAAATTATGTCTTTCATATTTGAGTTTGTTTCTTGCCCAGGATTCGTTCTTCCTCGTTCTCAGTTGAATGCATACGGTTATCCTATTAAGCATAGGATTGGATGCTTGAATTATAGAAATAAACTTTCTTATTTATGAGTTGTAATATAACTGACTTATTTCTTGTACCAAAGTAAGAAAATTAGTCACTCGTGGTAACTAGTAATATCTTTAAAGTTTTTAGCGGGGAAAAAAAAGAAAATTGCAGTGAAACAAAAAAGCTAAAAATAAAACCGTGGCAAAAATGGAGACTAGTAGCAAACTAATCCTGCCTAGGGTACAAAAGCAAATTAGTTCAGCCTTATGAGTATTGCTTCCTGGCCGATTAAAAGTTCCAAAGAAAATGGAAAACAATTCAACTCCTATATTAATATCTCTACTAGCTCAAATGAATATCGTTGTTGCAGATTTTTTCTCCTAACCAAGCTAATCAAAGATTTCTATTGAGTAAGAATTTTTTTTGACTTTGGTAAAAAATCTTCCAAGGAATCTTCTAATAATAGCTTCTTCTACTTACTTTTTCATCTTCCAATTTTGCTAATAAAACAACCTATATAACGTCAAAAATAGTCCATCTTTCACTGCTTCACTACCTAATACGAAACAATAATAAAATTCGTCAATAATCTCAAAATTATAAGCAAATTAAGCCTATAAAATAGATTACAATAAATGAATTTTATTATAACTATAGAAAACCTACCGGGTTGTTGCGTGTAGCAATATTGGCTGTAAATCCAGTGACAATGATCTAGAAAGTAGTGTTATGTTGTTCCATATTTTATGAAGCTCATAGCTTCATAGATGAGCATACAAATCATTGAGCGTGTAGATTATGTCCTAGTAGAAATAGGCGTCACAAGAAGATCATATTCTTCCAATCCCAGCCTTGGAAGCAAATAAGAAATAATCTTTCTTCATGTAGAGGTTGTTTGATCCTGACAAGTGACAATGTATCTTTTAGGGTTTTTGACTTGATGGAAATAACCAAAAGCTGAAAAGTCTTTTTTTCTGCACGGTAAAATGTTGAAGACGAACTTGCATCACTCTAGCTTTGGAATGTGAGGAGAACATGCGTTTAAGGGATGTCGAGTCCTCAAAAGATGAGGAGAGAAACAAGACATGAGATAGAACTTCTTCTGAGAGTACTGTAACAGAATTGCACTAAGAACCAATTGATCTTGCTAAAACCAAGCTTGATAAGCTGGATTTGGAGCTTGAGGAGCACCTACTGGTGTTGTTGTAGTAATTGTATTTGGTGGACAATCAATGGTGCAATTAATGTACCCCAGAAGTTGATGGCTTCTTAAAAAAGGCATGAATTGTGTACTCCAAAGTAGATAATTATCACGGGTGAATTTTATTGTAGTTAGGTGATCGAAGAATAGACCAACAGAGATAGAGGAAAGCGGAGCAGTAGTGGAACTGTGGAAGAGGTATAGAAGAACTAGAAGAAGGCAAAATGTTGACCTTCTTTAATGGAGGCTCCGGTACTAACGAGTCATAAAATTAACCTTAACCCTAATGGGTTTGGGCCGGCTATCTTGGAGGTTAAGTCACCGCCTAAACCTAATACAACTAGGTTTCAGGAAAGCGGTAACACCACCTCTATATTAAGAGGTGGTGCCTCTCCCATAAGGGATATCTTCTACCTATCTTCTACACTTTCTACACACGATACACATCTCTCTCTCTATTATCTCTACTCCTTTATTAACTTAAGTATCGGAGAGTCTACCCTCGGGAGACACCCGAGGCTTGTCTTGCAGGTTTTAGGCCATCCGCCGCTGCCTAGGTCATCATCGCCGCCCGTCCTAAGCACCGTACAAATCCATGCTTCGTCAAGTGGCACGCCCAGTGGGACCGATTTGTTTGGTCCTTACAACCAAATAAATTTCTCGAAGCGAAGTTGGAATTTTTTGGTGCTTTACGCTGCGTAACATCAACATCATAATGGCACAAGAAAAACAACAAACAACTGCTAATGCTGCTGAAAAAGACAAGCAGGCCACTACGACAGCATCCAGTGACAGCTCTTGGTCGACAATCTGGGTACCTTCTCGAAAGAGGGCGGGCTAAACCCTAGGGGCATCTCTCGAGGACATCACCTTGTAACTCGAGAAGAAATTCGTCCCCCTCGAGTGAACGTACCTCCACCTCGAGTACCTTCAACCATCGAGGAGCAATTACGCAGGGTTCCCGGATCTGAATGAGACGAGGAGGGAGACGATAGTCCATTCATCCAACGTATCCGAGAAACGCCCATGCCCGAGAAGTTTGAACTTCTAGATTTGAAGCTTTATGGAGGAGATACCGACCCCATGGTGTTCTTGCAAGTCTATAAGAGTGTTATGAGGTTGAGGAATGCCTCCAATGATTTCATGTGCAAGGTGTTCCCAACCTATCTCACAAGTCAAGCACAACTCTGGTTCGGAACCTTGTCTCCGGGAAGTATACGGACGTTTCATGAGCTGGGAACTTTGTTTCACACAAGGTTCTTCCAAGGAAAGAAGATTCGTAAGACGATTACCGAGCTAATGTCCCTCAAGCAAGATCGAGACGAATCTATTGGGGCTTATTATAGCCGCTTCACCAAAGAACAACTTCAAGTCGAAGGAATATCTGAAGAGACAATTGTTGCAACCTTCACTAATGGTCTTTATCCATATGGGCAATCTGCTACTTTGCGACAAAAGCTGACAAAAGAGCCGCCACAAACGTTGCAACAGCTCTTCTCGATGGTCGAAACTGAAGTTTGCGCAGAAGAAGATTTACGTCGAGCACGAGAAAGCTTATACCCTTATGAGAAGAGGTCGCTCGAGTACAAAGCTAAAGGCCTAGGGGCAGATCGTGACCAAGAACTAGACCGCAATCGAGATCGAGAACACAATCGCGATCGAGAAAGAGGCCATGACCGAGCAAAGCGAAAGGCAGATGTTTATATGCCTTTAACTCGTCCTCGAGCTGAAATCCTAAAGGTCCATAAACATGAGTTCAAAGTACCACGTCCCATGTCAACATATCCAAGTAAGCGCCCGAAACACTTATGGTGTTCTTTCCATAAAGATCATGGGCACGATATCGAGAATTGCCATGAATTAAATGAGCAAATCGAGGAAGGGCTTGAGAAAGGAAAATTCCGAGAATATATGGCTAATCAAGACAACCCCTCGAGGAAAATTCCAGGTGAGCCTCACGTTTCACACAAGATACCATAAGGACTCCTCGAGGTTCCATCCAACAAGTATGCCTCTTGCTTTCATATTCTGTTTAATAATTTAGCACATCGATGCTTTGATTTAGAATATTGTTAAGGATCTTTTACTATTAAGCTTTGACTTATCTTCAATAAACATATTATTATATTGCCTCTTTTGAGCGAAATGGTATATCAACGAAAGACCTGCTAGTTGGGCACCGGGTTTAAATAAGACCTGCTAGTCGGGCACGACCCACAAAGACCTGCTAGTCGGGCAACGGCCAAATAAGACCTGCTAGTCAGGCAAAGCCACAAGACCTACACGACAGGCAACTACAGGCTTCTCACCTTCAAATAAGAGAATCTAGGCGCCATCCTCCTAATTCGGCATAAACAGGCTTCCCCCTGCTAATAAGGAACTTAGTAACACAAAGACCTCCTCGAGGCATTCTACTCTCTCTATCTTGTATAGGTGATACCCGAGAACAAAAGAGTTCGAGAACTGGGGCAACACCACGAAACTCGAGAAGACATCAACGCTTGTAGCAACCCATATCCTTCTCATCAAGTCTCGAGAACATGGCTTGCTAGGGGCACTTGACGAGTCATAAAATTAACCCTAACCCTAATGGGTTTGGGCCGGCTATCTTGGAGGTTAAGTCACCGCCTAAACCTAATACAACTAGGTTTCAAGAAACAGGTAACACCACCTCTATATTAAGAGGTGGTGCCTCTCCCATAAGGGATATCTTCTACCTATCTTCTACACCTTCTACACACGATACACATCTCTCTCTCTATTATCTCTACTCCTTTATTAACTTAAGTATCGGAGAGTCTACCCTCGGGAGACACCCGAGGCTCTGTCTTGCAGGTTTTAGGCCATCCGCCGCCGCCTAGGTCATCATCGCCGCCCGTCCTAAGCACCGTACAAACCCATGCTTTGTCAGGTACCATATAAAAAACAGAAAGAAGAAATATTATGTTTTGCCTCATTGAAATACCATAAAGGTTTTTTTTCAATATATAATAGAAGTCTGCTATATGAAACTCTAAGTAAAACTAACTATTTTTTAACCATGGAAAGTACTCTTCGTTTGTTGATTGGCAGTAGCTGTATCAACAGCCTTAATTTCCTAACTCGCGGAAGTGGCCATAGCCCCCCTGTACTGTTTATTTTTCATCCCATGTCTTTTGTCGCATAAGAATGTTTTGACTTACACAAATTGCATACACAAATTTACAACCTTTTGGCTTATGTTTTTGGCTGAATGCACTACTCTTTTTAAGATGCGGGCTTCTTTGTAATTTGGAATAGACTAGTTCACGCCCGGAAGTCAGCTTACCTTAATTTTTTTTTTCCCCCTGAAAACCTCACACTCTTGTAACTTTTCATCTCAATTGCATCCGTTTCAAAATAATTAGTTAGTTTGTATTTTCATTTTTAGTACAAATTATACTAAAAGGAAAAATTCAAACATGACAATCATTTTGACAAGAAAAAGTACACATGAGTGAATCTGTTTGTTTATCTTAGCAAGGTTGCTAGTCAACATTTATGCAATGGTAAACGAAAGTACTTAGAGCGTTATATATAGCAGGACTTAGATTTCATTTTTATTTTTTTACTTCTTTATTAAAATTTTGTTTATGTTTAATTTTTTTTATTCATAAATTTATATTTACTTCACACACACACACAAAAAAAAAAAAAAACCAAGTATACTACAAACAACAACACATATCTTGAGGTCTAACACTACTGGTATGATTTATAACTAAGATATTGACTTCCGTCGGATGTACAAATATACCAAATGTACAACTTCAGTCCCACATTGACATTGTTGAATTAAATGGAACAAATAGATTTTTGGTCTTTAGACTTAATGCCTCGTTGGGGGCAGTTGGAATGAGTTGATTAATAAAATGGGACTGAAGATATTAGAAGGTATGAAATCCACTTTAATCAACTAGAGGGTCTTATACAAAAAATAAACACTGTCAAATTTACTTTTACCCGAACTAACCAGGCTTTCTCAAAGTGATGGGCTGTAGACATGACCACGGTTCAGGTTTTAATCGGAATCGGAACGTTGGTTCATGAACTAGACCGGAACCATGAGTTACGGTTCATAAAAACATAACTTGACCGTTTAGCCTTCCAAAAACCGTAAACTAACGGTTTTGAACCGCCGGTTCAAACCGTCAAAAACCTTCGATTAACCGTCAGTTTCCTAAAAAACAAGTAGAGAAATATTAGTTTTTATAAACATAAAAATGTTAATTACTATCTCATTTTCAAAATAGATGTCCATTTTCTAATTTGTGGTTGTATCAAAGTACTCTATTTTGTTTTCCTATAATAATTTTTAAATTTTTTTTCATATTACCCTTGTGTTTTAAATATTATTTATAGAGTCTCAACACATAAATACTTAAAATTAAGAGGCCAATATAATTAATTAGGGGTTAAATATAATTGTTTTCATTTGTTAATGATTAGCCTATTACTATTGTCGTCTTCAAAGCATGTAATTTTTTTTTGTTAATATTATGTTTTGTTATTCTGTATCTAGAAAAAAATATAATGATAATTCATCTTTTTGAGTAAATTTTAAATATTGCCTAAATATTTTCATTTTTGTTATTATTTATAAAATCAAGAAAATACCTATGAAGTTGTCCTAAATTTACTTAAAAGAATTTGTATTAAATTTTTTTACTAAGCTAACAATCATACATCATAAAAGACATATTTTGAGAATTTGAATAAGTTGCTTTAAACACCGAACACGAAATTTCTTTCTTTTTTTTTTTTTTGGAAACACACAACACAAAAAATTGTATAAAAATTAAGTTAAAATCGTAAAAGAACCAGTTTAAAACCGTCAACAAACCGGATGGTTCAAAACCGAAACCAGCCCGGAACCGAACCTTAATTAGAGGTTTACGAATCGGAACCGTAACCGTAGAGTTAAGGGCCGGTTAAGATTCATCCATTTTCTGAACCGTGAACCGACGATTCATGAACCAGAACCGGCGGTTCTAAACTGTGGTCATGCCTAATGCGCTGTTTCTGAATTTATTAAAATATAATAAAGAGACTCTGGTTTGAACTCTTAACGGTTTTACTCTTACTTTTTTTTTTTTTTACATATTGTATGTGTCCATCGTCGATAACAGTGACTAATCCCCCTCGCTCATGGTAGGCACCTCGATCAGTGTTGCCAGGCTCGGACCAGAGCTCGGCTCTGCATGGCCAAGGGGTCAATCGAATCGGGGGTCGACTCGGGACGATTCGGGGGGTCGACTCGGATGACATCATGATGATATAATAAATATTAATTAATTAATAATTATATTTTAATTAGAATTTTATAAATTTTATATATATTTTTCAATTGTTGTAGTCAATTGATATTGGAAGACCCAATGGATTCTTCCAATGTAACATTTCTGGGTCCAATGGATTGATGCTTTCTTTTGGTTCCATCATTTGTTAGTCTTCGCTCTGACTCTGGATACTCAACATCAACAACTGTTGGAATATTTGACCAGCCTAGAGGATTCTTTCCCTTTTAGATTAACCTCCACTATATTGAGATACTGTTCCTTGTCACATTGATGCCGGATATCCCATTCCCACTAAACCGGATCCTGTTCTTGCTTCGGCTAATGATTTAGGGAAACTCATACCTCTTGGTCGAGAAACTCTCGTAACCAAGTTACTATTATCCTTTGGCATTCGGAACAACCTACCTTATAATATATTAATACTTGATAATTTCCAAATGAGTCTCAAATAATTAAATTGAACTCATGAGGTCGATTAGGATGATGTCATTATTACTAATTCTATAATATTTAGTTATTTAATACATTTAAAATTAAAAAGACTTAAACTTTATATCTCTCTTTTTTTTTTGGAAATTTATATCTCTCTTTGATTATATTAGTTAATATTCACACTTTTAAGTAGTTCATTGTTATTCCGGTGAAGTAAATTAGTATATTAATAAAATAATTAAGATAGATAAAATATTGTTTAGAAAAAGTATTGAATTTGAAGGACAACTAATATACACATTAAGAAAAAGTACACCGAGATTAATTTTTGTGACATATTAGAGTTATAATATAAATTTTTCTGAAAATGACCGAATTAAGTTTCTGTAACAAAATTAAAAAAAATAATTATGCAAAATATTAAATTTGAAAATTGAAATTGAATATGGGGACTTAAAATCAAAATAATACTTCAATAAGTACAAAACAATGAAATTTATCGGGCAATTTTGAACAAAAGAGAAAAGATTGGCCCAGGAAGACATTGAAACTTGAAATCCATGGGAAATAGTGCAATTTTGGGTCAAAAGTAAAAAAAATTAAAATCCCGGTTCGACCCGGTTTTACCCGATTCGCGGTTAGATTGGGGTTTTGGCCGAGTTTGACCGATCTTCTTTTTGATGATTTTAAATCTTGCTCGGTTCAGATGGGGACTGGTTCTCGGTTTAACCGGTTCAACCAGCCGGTCTGAACTGAGCATGACAATACTGACCTCGATGGGTGAGAGAGTTGGCCAAAGGAATTATTTTTCTCTTACTTTTTAACTTGAGCAGTTGTATGGGGGTAAGTCAATAAAGAAGTTGACCACATTGCTATCTAATACTCTGCTAGAAGCAATTCTTTTTCTCCTTCCTCCTCTGTTTCCTTCTTCGAAAAGAAAATTATTCAACTGCTAAATCAGACTTCAATCGCGTCAAGAATCTTCGCTGTCACGTTTTGAGAAAATGAGGAAAAGAATAACACGCAAAATGGCGAAGAAGAACATCAAGAAGAAAAAGCAGAAGAAAACCAGAAGAAGAGCATTGGCTGCTGCGAAGAAGATGATGCAAGAAGCTTCAAAGAATGAATTCAATGCAGGCTCGAAGACGGTTAAAAAAAATGTCCAGAATCCTGAGAAGGGATCCCGATTCCCGAAATCTATCTCCCATGATGATGATAAAAATCACCAGAAGGGAATGGGAGAAGGAGACTATGGGAAGCAGAATAATCAAGAAATGGCGGTTAAAGAGACATCTCCGGAGATGCAGGAAGACTTGTCCAACGATAACTGCCATGTTCTTGAAGTTGAATAAGCCTCCAGTGACAATGTAGATAATCTTGCTGCTAGTGCGAGGGTTGATTCAGGAAAGGATTTTACGTACGATCGTGGTAATGATGAATCGCAAGAAGCAGAGGAAGAAACTATTGACAAACTTGATATCAATGATCCTAACGGAGAAGGTAATAGATCCACGACGGAGAAAAAAAAATGAAACTACTTTTTGATTCACTTTGTTTATGAAAATTTGTGCCGTAGAACTTGTGGGAATTTTGTGACATGACATCTTAGACTAATTACTTAATCAACTTGCTTATCTCTTTATCTTGGGTTGTTTTGTCTCTCCATCAACCTGGGCCGAACATGCTGGCACAGATTTTGATCGCCAATTGTGTTAGAAGACCCGATGGTTTAGGTTACCGATCTGCAATTCACTACTTTGACACAAATAGGAAAATGTTTCAAGAACAACCGGTCTTCTCTGGATCCGGAGGCAAATATGCCCGGGGGGTAATACTAGCTGCCCGTCGCATGGATTTGTCCATCAATGAAGCCGTCGAGTTAGCCAGGAAAACTTATGCCATGCATCTATTATGGATGAAGCCACCACGGTAAACTTTCAAGTATGTTAATTCCACACACTCTCATTTCAATGCCTAATATTCATCATTGACATCCTGGTGGTGGTGGTAATTAACTAGGGACAAAACAAAAATTTTGTATTCCTCAATCTTCATTCATCGTTTTCTCTTCTTTACTACTAGTTTTTTCTTAGAAGTTACATTATGCACATGGATAATTGCATCACACACTGGTTAATTTCGTCTAAATATGGTAATTTTGTTTCTTAGATGATTTTTACTTCCCAATCAAAAAAAAAAAAAAACTTTTATTATGACGTAGAAGGAGAGTACTTGCATGTAATTTGATTGGTTAGGTTTGCGTTTTCCTTCCCCCTCCTCCTATCTTTTTTGTTGACAAGTTATGTTTTTAATCAAGTATACGTCATGGTTCCGGGAAAAGATCTGAGTATCTTCACTGAACATGAAAACAGTGAGGACCTCATCAACACCATGTATTCATGGATGCTTCAGACGTCCAAAGATGAAATAGTGCAGAGAATAGTTGAGGAAACCCGAGGACCAGTGTCGTCATCAGCCAGAACATCTACAACATCCCAAGCATCGGCTTCGACATCTACAACCAAAGCAGAGTAGAGTTTTACCATCTTTATGGGTTTTCTTGAGAAACAAAGTTATAAGGATTGATGTTAGCTATTAGCCACTTTCCTCCACTTGTTTGTTTGTTTCGGGACCTTTTTGCAGTCTTCTGGTGTTGGTTATACTTGAAGGTCAACGCACTACATTCGGAAGGTCACTTCAATGTAACCAAATGAGTGACGACATTTTTGTGTGAATCAATATAACACACAAATATTATCTGTTGCATGTTGATCTAAAATGGGTAAAAGTGTCGATTTAGTCTAAACGTTTGCTCTGGTCGTCGATTTATTCTAAACGTTTGTTCTAGTTATCGATTTCATCCAAAGGTATGACTTTTATAGTCGAGTTAGTCATTTGGACGAGAATACCCCTAAATTAATTTAAATTAGCCCAAATAGTATAGAAGTTTTCAAAAATTGCCCCTTATGGTATAAAAATATTACAAATTTTAGTTTTTTTTTTTTATTCTTTGTTTTTTTTTTTTTGGTATTTACCAAAATGATATATATCAATTTATTTATTTATTCTCATCTAATAGTTTCTTAATAACAATTATTTTTAATTTTTTTTTAGTGTGAAATATGAACTCCAAATTTTTTTCCTATATGTTATAGATTCATAAGAAACTATATTACAAATTCTTTTTTTAGACAACATTTTTCTATATGTTATAAATATATACAAAATTATGTTACACATTCATTCTTTTCAATAATTATTTCTTTTTTATTTTATATTAATTAAAAACTTTTTCTAATTCTTTTCTCAATCTGTTTTCATAACATTTATTAATATTCCATACTACTATCTATAAAATGTTTTTCTTTGTTGCTAATAGTGACGCATATGCATGTGTTTATCACTTTCAATGCCGCAGTCACCAATCAAAATTAACAAATTAATTCAACTCACTTAATACATGAAATTTGATATTTTAGTTTTTTTTTGATATTTTAGTATTTATTTATACTAAACTCGTCAAAATTGATTTAGTTCCTAGGGTAGGAGTTGTGATGAACGACTGTTAAATCATATGGAAAAAAAATTCTAAAAAAAATATGGAAAAAAATAGTGTATAATAAAATATATTTATCTATTATATATGTATGATATATTTTTAAAATAAAATAAAAAAATATTTAGAAAAATAAAAGGTGAATTTGTAACATAAATTTGTATATTTATAATTATTTCATGAAGAAAAATAAAAAAAAAAGTAAAAGTTAGCATTTCAAACAAAAAGAAATTAAAAATTTTTTAAGAGGATATTTAGATTTAATTACATAAGTAAATTGAGAAATATCATTTCGGTGCATACCCAAAAAAAGAAAAAAACTATGGACAAAAAAAATTAAAATTTTTTGGTTAAGAGGATATTTAGATGAAATTAAATAAATAAATTGAAAAATATCATTTCTGTGCATACCAAAAAAAAACAATAGACGAAAAAAATTTAAAAATAAAAATTCTTTTTATAAATTTTTATACTATAAGGAGCATTTTAAAAAAAATTCTAAACTATTAGGCCTAATTTTAATTTTAATTAGGCCTAATTTTAATTTTTAGTTTAATTCTAAACTAAATCGACGACAAAAGTCATACTTTTGGATGAAATCGACAACCAGAGCAAACGTTTGGACTAAATCGACACTTCTCTCTCTAAAATGAGATCGGTGTGTACAAACTGTATTCTAGTGTATTCTAAAAATAAGATGATACTCCCTCCAGTCCTTAATATAAGACATTTTGATTTGTCCTAGATTTAACCTAGTATGTACTTTTAATCGACAAAAAAACTTTAAAAATATTTCATAATAATCAAGAGAATACAACGAATGTGAAAATATATTTTTAAGGTTTTTTTTATCAATTAAAAATACGTATTAGGTGAAACTTAAAACAAAATTATAATGCCTTATGTTAAGGACAGGAGGGAGTATTATACTACTGCGAGATTTGTAGGGGAAAAAAGAAGCGATTTGAAGAGAAGCAATACATACATAATGAACACGCCAATTGCATACGAAAATTGTATACGAAAGAGCTTAGGGACGATTGTTGGCACTACAATACTGTTCCAAACTTTTGAGTGAAATCCGTATGTTCCGAATCAAAAGCCTGAAGCACAAACCATCATACTGGACACCTAGGCAATTAAAAAAATCGACTATACGAAGGATGCCGACAATGTTGGATTGTTCTCAAAATATAACAAAGTGCTTTGAGCAGCAGCAGATGCCTTACTTCTGCAAACATGCTTTCAGCGATTAATGGGGCAACATGGAGAGGGTCAAAAAAGTGCTGAAAACCTAGAGAAATGCTTCATAACAAGAAGAGCACAAGGGGAATATGGAAAAAGAACGAAACTGCCATTGACATTTCATTTTACAATCGTCACGATGAACAAATGGAAAGCTTAAACCGGGTAGAAATTGAGACAGACAAAGCTCTCTTAGTTTACAGCATATAGAGCCTGGATCCAATTCAGAAATTTAATAAATACAAACATCAGCAAGCTCTTATTCAAAATACTAAGTGTAGCTTGTTGAACAATAATAACTAATCCCTAGCTCATCGAACAAACATTAAAACAAAAGAAGCAGGCATCATATAATTGCAAGAACTAAATGGACCTCCATATCAGAAAATGATGTCCTCGTCTTTCTGCGAACCTTGGGTTAACATGTTGTTGGCTGTTTCAAATGAAACACCTTCCTTCAAAGCAATCTCCTCAGCAACTTTTTCCTGCGCATATGCCTTGGCAGCTGCAACCTGTCTCTCGATCTCTTTCTTCTTGTAACCCTGTATCTTCTTCAGCCTAAAGAAATCCTCTCTTTCTAACTCGTCAAGCTCTCCCTTAATGTAACTTATTGTGTTCTCTATACGTGGCTTCACAACATTCTCCAGAGCATTAACCCTACGATTCGTCGTCTTGATTGCCTCATCGAGAGTCAAGAATGAAGTCTGGAGTGACGCAAGCTCAACAAGCACTTCAATAGCTTTGACATACGCATTACGGCAAGCCTGCACCTGTTGTCCACCCCTTCCCAACCCAGTCAGGTCATTTTTCGTTTCTCCATCAGTGTAATGCTTAAACACGGGGAGCTTCACACCAGCAATGTTGTTTTGCTGTGATCTAACTCTAACAGAGGCACTCTGAACATTTTCGAGAACCACGTGCTTGATGTTGTCACCAGCTGCATACTTGGCTTCCGTCAAAGTGAAATAGGAACTTTTCAGAATTTCACCCATGGACTCCTTTGTGGACACAATTTTCTTCAGAATCTGTCGGAACTGAACAGTTAAAGCATCACTTTTCTTCTTCAGCAATGCATGGCCCCTTGTTGCACCTATCAGGCGAGCTTTCATAACTCCAAGCATAGTAACAGTAGGAACGACATTCAAGCGCTGGTTTTGCCCAGACATTTTGACAAATGTCTCACCTGCGGATCAGGGCGAATATGAGCAATTTTCAAAAATAATAAGCTTTGAGGATAAAGTAGTTGTTCCAATAGAGAATGGCAGAATGCTACAGTCAGATTATTTTAACAGAGAAGTGAGGGACTTTTAAGTATAAAACAAAGCACTGATATACACCCATAACCTCCAGACAAGTAGTGCATATTTTATCCCACATAGAAGGGTTTTGAAAAGAGCACACAATATCGATTTCGATAAGTAGAAACCCATGCAACAACATTGCTTCTTATTTTCACTAAAATGATGAAGAACAAATCTTCAACCCTATCTTTTTGTGTTGTGATCCAAGCACAATCAAGACTTTCTTTCCGAAAGAGGATGAACCAAAACAAAATTTACCATGAAAGGGTAGTTCCCACATAGAGGCATTTGCACTTACTATGTCACCCACCACCACTAATAAAGCCCACAAAAATCAGTCCATACCTATACAAGACTCAAGTGCTGATTTTCTAAGCTGAAGAAAGCAACAACATTATAATCAATCTTCACCACAAAAACAGAGGCCGAAAATCCAGGTTCTTAAAAGTCGCACAAATCAAGCTAACAAATCTCTCCCATTAGCAGCTCAAAGTATACATGTAAAACTGAAGAAAGCAACAGCATTAGAGTCGAAAAGCCATGCCCATAGTCATTACATTCACATAATCAACTCAAGGAAATCTATCAGGAATCAGATCAGTTAATAACGCCCAAAATTCACAGTTCAAAAAACCAATAAATATGACAACACATCAAGTGTGCAAACTGGAAACTATCATCTACAGTTTGACCTCATAAAATGTTCAGATCAACAAAGACGCACCCACAAGAATGTATTTCTGCACATCCAATTCTTTTATAAGCATTTATATGTCAGTTGAATTGCAAAAGAACTAATTAAATATTCGATTCCAATTGGAGGATTATTGATCCACAGCAAAGCCCACCCCCAAAGATTTTAAGTAAAAGCTATCAAAGACTCAAAATTTGCAGTGCTATCAATTGTAAAGGCAAAATCATCAGGTGGAATGCCAAAATAACAGTTCATCAAAAACAGAAAAGCGTTTTAAATATCCTCAATTCACAGGGAGATGGCGATTATATGCCGTGGGTGAATGCGAGGAGGGAAGAGAGGTAGCATACCTGGTAGACGAAGACAGAGTGGAAATCAGGATGGTTACGAGATTGGGCTTCGCCGGAGAAGAGTCGACGGGAGAAGTGATCGGCACCGAGAAAAGGACACCGGAGGAAGATGGGTGGGTTTTTGAGAAAGATCGGGACTTTGATCTGGAACACAAGCGGGCAGGTCCGATTTGTATTTTTGGCTGTAATAATAATAAATAAATAATATGAATTGTAATTGATTAATTATTGTTGTCTTGGTCTAGAGGATGCAATTAGAAGTAATTTATTATGGTAATTTTAGTAGAAAGTTTTTCTTTCCCCCCCTCATTTATTTACACTATTTTCACGTTGAAGCTCAAAGTCACAAACATTTTGGCCTATCTTAATACTTCCATGGAAATTTACAGAAAAAATAAAATTTCAAATTCTTTGATGCGAAATTGAAGACTTAATGAGAGAAATTAGCTCAATTTGTCTCTGATTTTTACACTTCTGTTTTTCCCCTTAAAACGACCCAAGTTATGAACAGATAAAAATGAGGAACCCTTTGGCTTACAGATCAAGAACCCAATTCTTAAGTCTGGACATTATGCAAGAACAACAAGTCTTTAAATGTTTCGACCCTAGGAACCCTACCAAGATTTTGAATTTGATGCTTAACTCTACTGCTTGATACTCCCTCCGTCCCATAATTATTGTTAAGTTTCAGATTTTAATTTCCTCTTCAAAAAAAGGTTTTTAAACTGTAGAAGCCTTGGTTTTTTTTTTTTTTTGTTGGTTAAATGGTTTTCAAGGAATTACCTTCGAAATCTTAAGTTTGGAGTAGTGTAGCTCCTGAGATAGCACATAATAATACGAACCCAGCAAGACAAAGTTTAGCCATAACCGGTCCGTATAGTATGCAAGTAAATATCATTTCAACCGTAGTAGTTTGGGTACAATTCTAAAGAACAGACAGATGTTGACAAATCAACATTATTGTCCTAATCAATGCAATTTAATACATTGTGGAGTATGATGTATATTTCTTATTACATTCCCTGGTACCCGCTTTCTGGCTGAAACCATGCTCAAGTCACTGCTCGTCAGATCACATCTGTTTATTAAAGAAGCATCTTCTTAGAGACCACCATTCTCCAGATCGCGGGTTTTCTAATGGAGTCTGATCATTCAAACCCTAAGCCCCCGAACCAGCCAATCTCCTCTTGGTGGCATTGGAGACGGAAACTTGACCAAGCCTATCTGCCTCTTTGATTACCATCCGTTCTTTAGGTGGCATGTAATGCCGCAGCCATACACCAGTGTACACCTGAATACAAATTTGACACGGATTCAGTACACCATTATTCAGTAAACAGAAATAGAGAACAACTCTCTCGAAAGCAGATGAGCAGCCAAAAAAATCTCCTTACTCAAAGCCATGCTCATGAAAATAAGAGCGCTTCAGTAATCAGAAATGTCAGTCCCCTTTTTTTCGGCACAACACAAGAAAAAATTCTTCTTCAAATGCAAATTTGAAGAGCTACAACTTATAAGGAAGAACCAACCTGAGCAGGCCTCATTATTTTTGTGTCAGGATCATCAAGAGACTCACGCCAATGAGATAAATAGCCAGCCATACGAGGAATTGCAAACAGAACGGGAAAGAATTCCGTAGGGAAGCCCATTGCCCTGACCCACAAATTATGGCAATTTGTCAAACAAAGGGCAGTTGTAAAATTCCTAAACCATACTACAAAAACAAGACTGGAACAAATCTAGTTTTCTACGTACCTGTATATTAGACCAGAGTAAAAATCAACGTTGGGATACAATTTTCTCTTAATAAAGTAATCATCTGAAAGTGCTGCTTTCTCCAAAGCCACGGCAACCTGCAGGTGAAATCATGAAAATTAGAAACCAAGTGAGACCTTGACAGTTGGTTATTCTACTTGTTACGCCCTTGCTTTGTGTTCATAATTAAAACTAGGGGAATCTGAATGTCCACAATAAAATCAATATCTAAAAGTAGAAGGAAATGTCACCTCAATGAGAGGATCCCGGCCGACAATAGAGAACACTTCTTCTGCTAGTTTCCTTATAACCTTAGCCCGGGGGTCATAATTCTTGTACACACGGTGTCCAAAACCAGACATCTTACGCTTCCTAAGGAAGAGTAGCAGAAAAATATCATCAGAGAATTCTAGATCCAGAAAATTGAATAGGGTCAGTCAGACATTCACATTTCTCATAAAGATGCAAAGATTAAAAGTCATACCGATTTTTCACACCCTCTATAAACTCGGGGATTTTGTCAACTGTTCCAATCTCATTCAGCATTTTAAGCACAGCCTATAGGTCCCCCAAAAAGAGGATAAAAAGGTTTGGTCACATGGGGTGAATCATTGGATCAAAGTAAAACCAAAGGGAGATATAATAACAATTGCTAACTACAGTATTAAGGGTAACGTGACCCAATATATTCTTCAATCTAAATTAGCAACTTTCCATCTGCTCCAGATTGACTTATTTTCTCATGTTCAGTGAAAACAAGAGTCACTCTACCTCATTAGCTCCACCGTGAAGCGGACCATAAAGTGCTCCTACAGCTCCAGCAAGAGCAGTGTATACATCAACACCGCTGCATATATAGAAGCCAGCAACTGAGCAATCTAACAAGAGTAAATGAAATTCAGAAAGTTCATATACTAAATTTTGTACCTTGATGCCAGGTGTCTAGCAGCAGCTGTTGAACAATTCATTTCATGTTCTGCATGCAATATGAAAAGAATATCCAGCACCCGAGCAAGCCGAGGATTGGGTTTATAAGATCTGTCGCCCCTGCAAGTTTATCAAATAACATTTGATTAAGTATTGCGATAACCTCCAAAGTACCATGTAACTCCTTATGTATATCAACCAAAATATGCAAGCTAGAAATAAGAAAGTCAACTTCTTAAAATGGACTTCAAATATTTCCATGCGGTCAGCTCCACCATCTGTAAATCAAAAAGGAACCTGAATAGAAAAATGGTTCAAACACTCAGCAAACGAAAGGCAGCATGACTTACAATGAATCTAGCATATATAGGAAATTCTCTGAGTAAGAAAGATTGTTGGACGGAAGAACAGGTGGCCGCCCTGCCATTCTCAAATAAGCTGCCGCAGCGATTGTTGGTGCCTATAAAGATAAATAACGGTATTACAACAGCTGAAGACTCAAAAAAAAAAAAAAGAAGAAGAAGAAGAAGAGAAAACAATGTGACTCTATGTTTCAGGTAATCAAGCAACGAACAAGAGGGAAAGAGGAACTAAAAGCAAAAACACCCACCTTTCCAAGTATACGTACTATTTGTTTATCCCTTACTTGCTTGGTGTTGTACAAATCTTGCCCCTACATATACAACAGATATCCATAAAAAGAGATATAATGAATTATATAACTCTCTGCTTCCAAACATTTGTCACATATCAAGGTATACAACTCCACCATCCAGGTTATAGAAACTGGCAAAGATGAAATAGATACCCAACACTTTCCAAAGAGTAAAACAAAGGTAAAACTACGAGAATCACGCACAATTCAAATCAAGAACCACTTACTCTAAGAGCAGGATTAGCATCAGGGTGAAAGACTGAGAGAGCACTCATTGCACTAACTAGAACACCCATTGGATGAGCATCATGAGGCATTGCTTGTATGATATCCTGAATGGCATAAAATGAACATCAGAAATTTTTAAAGTTGCAAAATTGTTTTCCGCTTCCCGTGATAATCAAAGAAATGACTGGTATCCATTATTTGGTAAGATTAAATATTACAATTACACGCTTGACAAAAGCCTTTACTCTTCATCATACCCAATAGATCTTCAAATGTGAATAATAAACAAATCTAACACGCGAGTAGCAACAAATTAGGGGGAAAAATGCACTTTACTTTATTCCCTAGCTTCTCTTGTGATCTAATTTTTTCCCCTCCTAGGACGAGTGATTGTGCACGATAGTAAAATAGAAAATCAAAGATGAAATATATGAAGAGAAGTGAAGGAGAAAAAAGCAGAGGAAGAAAAAAATCAGAATGAGGAAAAAGAAGTATTGATCCTCCTGTGTATTTCAGAATCAAAAAGTAAACAAGTAAAAATGAATGACAAACTTAAATTGATAGGACCTAAAGAAAAAATACTAACCAAGATTCCCTGTGGAACAGCTGAATGTTGTGAGATTGCAAACTCCCAATCAGCTAACTGACTTTCAGATGGTAAATTTCCATACACTGCAAGAAGGAGAATGGCTTCAGTACTCACGAACCATGATATCGAACATCAAAACATCATATACTTGCACAAGTAGTCATATAATCTAAAGGCATTGCTCCAATATGCACTCTCCATAACTTCGTTATTCTGTACATAATAAAGCATTTCAAGCAAACCCATTTAAGTAATTTCACCATTTCAAAATGGCAATTGCAACAGTCAAAAGCATTTGCTTGTAAGTCCTCAGACCCAAAATAAATGCAAGAATCAGATTCTCTTACGAAGACTATTGGACTGTTTAGCAAAATGGAATACATGAAAACAAAAACATCAAACCCAGAGAGACGGCGATAATGGTTCACCAAAAGTTCCCTGGTTTTTTTGATTTGTGTAGTTCAAGGGGCAGTTAAGAAGTTAGAGCCAGATGTTACTGTTTATGTTTAAGTTGAGAGTAAAAGAATACAATTATCCTTGCTCAGGCATTATAACACGGTTAATAAAATGGAAACAGGAGGCCCAATATTATGTAAATATCAGAAGTTGCAACAAGCAAATAAAAGAGAATATATACTGAAATCTACGATGCAACACTTACTCAACAGGTATGCCACCTCAACAAAGGAACTTCCTTCAGCCAGCTCGTCAATAGGGTATCCTCTATACCTAAGAATTCCTGCATCACCATCAATGTAGCAGATGGATGATCGAACAGGTGCGGTGTTGAGGTATCCAGGATCATAAAGCTTGAGCCCCTTATCATTTGATCCTGCTGTTATCTGTTCATATAATTAATTAGAAAGCTAAATCCACTCATCAGTCACAAAATTCATCCATCAGTAAAAGAAACACAGCAAGGACACAGTAAAGATCTATCTCCACAACCGTATATAAATAAAATTAAAAAAAAAATACAAAGGACCTACTCTTGGAAGTCTAAAATTAAAACGATAAAATCACAGGAAATCGTAAACTTCCATACAATTAGGCAAAGTACTTTACCGAAAACAAAATCCTCGAGCAGTAATGAAGGAACGGACAAAAGGAACAACAATAAATAATCCAAACACACAAAAACAAAGAAAGAAACACAGACCTTCTTAAGATCGGTAGCTTTGACGGTGCCTTCTTCAGAGACCTGAACCTGATACTTCTTACCGGTTCGTTCATCGATGATCGTCAACGCGCCTTTGAGGTTCGGCGGAGGCGATACCAATTGAGCTGAGGCGGTGGAACGTTCGATAATGGAGGACGAAACAGAATCGAATACATTAGGAGAAGCTGAAAGGTGAGCTGAGAGCACCGCCAATCGGCCACGCGCCACTAGTGAAGAAGAATCCCCACCCTCCATCTGGATGAACAAATTATTAATTGAAAAAAAAGGAAAAGGGAAAAATGAATTCCCTTGGCTGATTTGTGATTTGGAAATGAAGAGAATATCAAGAAGAAGAAAAGGAGGGTAGGGTAGAAATGAATCAAAGAGTTTTTTTGAAGCTTGCTTGCGGAGAAGGTGTTTGATTTGTTGATGATGGTGAGATGGGGGAGAGAGAAAGATTAAAAGATGGCCTTATAAGGTGCCGCGAAATTGAACTGTTATTTTAAGGAATATAAATCAATGATTATCATTTATCAGTTGTATTAGCTCTTTCTTCTCCATCCATGGGCTTATTTTATTCATCACAACATCTATCTATCTATTTATCTATCTATTATGTGTAAAACAAAATTATCTAATAATTCGACTCTGACGTGGCATATCATCATGGTCCCTATCATTTTGGGTGCACGTGGATTTAAACGTTTTCGGCTTTCTTGTATTGGAATGCCAAAATGAAGAACGGATCAAAATTGAAGTTTGCCTCTTTCTGCTTCTCTCACCTTTCTGACGTGCCCCAAAAAAACAAACACATTGATACTTCTTCTTCTTCTGAGTTTTGAGTTTAGCAAAGATAAAAAAACGTTGGACACGATGATGTTACATGTCTCCGTAACAAGACAACATAGTATCTTCTTAATGCCTCTGTTAAATCTTTGTCCCTAAGCTAGCAATTTTGTTAACAATTTCACATTGTTTTAACACATTTTTGTTTTTAATTTTTAACCAATAAAAAGCCTCCAAATGCAGAACGTAAGAATGCTTGAAGCCAGGCAACCACAGAATTCCAACAACCACGAAAATTTGCTGTTATTAATGAACTGGCTATCAGGTTCAACTTTCTAATCTTCGGCTGGGATAAAGAAGAGATCGGTCTTCGGGAAGTGGGAAATTGGCTAACATCCGTCTTCTACCAACCTTTTCTCGTACCAAAATCCAGAAAAAATAATAAAAATAAAATGTCACTATCCAAACAAGCAAAGTACCAGAGTTTAGCATCCCGAGACGCAAGAGAATGGGCCGGTCCAACTCCCAAAGCCGATTCGGCTTATTTCTTTTTCTTTTTTACTTCCTCTCTGTGAAAAAGCCAAAACAGAATCCAAGCAGAATTACAAGTGAGAGATTAGTGGTCTCACTCTTCTTCTTTTGGATACATTATACATTGTTGATTCACAATCTTTGTCAAAACAGAATCAAATGCAGATATCAGAATCCAAACCAGGACCGTTGGCCCTCCCAATAAAGGTCTTCTATTTACGATTCCGTTTTCACCAGCTCCACAGCCTAATTGATCCACAGTACCCTCGAGTAGATGGCACAACTTTAACAAAACTTTTAGCTTGGGGTAACAGGTTGCTCATTCATCAATTTTGGCGCCATATGCAATAAAATTTACGCCGATATCATCCGATAGAAACCACTTGCCCGTCAACGGGTTGTACACAAACCCAGCAATCTCTTGAACCTGGGAGTTAGTGAAAAGGAATCTTCAGAACCACCAATGAGAAGCCTTACTAAGATGCAATGAACAATATTTAACTACTAAGGAAAAAAAGAAACTAGTCCATCCAACCATTTCACTTACAGAGATGGAGGCCCGTTGAAGAATTAAAACCAGCTCTTCCGGAGTAAGAAAACTTGACCAATCATGCGTGCCTTTAGGCAGCTGCCAGATGGAACTATATTGTCATATCCAAAATTCAACATAAAACCTATCACTTGGTGCTTAAAAAGTACCCCTAGCAATGACTTTCCCATCAGAGCAAAACATGAATCATATTAGAATCGTGACCCAGTTAGATGATCTACTATTGCCATTCTTACGTTGTAGCAACTGATAAAAGACGTGAATCCTACCAACGCAACATTTTGGCAATGTTGCTGGTCATCAAGAATCACAGAACTTAACACTTTACTTTACATATTTTTTGAAAACCTCATTGTATTCACTACAGCAGAGACAAATATTCGAAAGGAGAGGCTCCTATGACGTTCAGTTGCAGGAATAATGCTTGAGTGGTTAAACCACATAACCAAGCTATCATATTATGACATTCTTCATGTAACATCAGGAGTTGACTCATGCAGCTATGAATATCACAAAACAAAATGCTTATTCCAATAGAGAAAAACAAAAAATGTTCCTAGGAAAGGGAACCAATTATAGGGCAACACCACTTTAGCACGGGTTAAACTGACATACCCAATGCAAGATGTACTCAGCTGCAACAATTGCTGTTGCATAAGCTCTGATTGAACGATTAATTGTCGAAACAACAGTGGCCCCATTAGAGACAGTCAATGCCGACAACGACTTGCAGAATTCAGCAGGATCTGCAACATGTTCAATCACCTACCATAGCACAACGAAAGAGGCATTACTCCATTTTTAAGGCAATATTCATTCAGCGGTAATCATGTATTAATGACAAACACAACAGTCCTCTTAATATGAGATAAAGCCCTTTGTTGGCATCATCATAATGACAGACAAAATTACATACCTCTAGAGCAAAAACAGCATCAAATTTTCGTTTTTCCTCGACCAGTTTCTCTGTTCATAAGTTGTAACTGCATTAGCAGGTAGAACTAGAGAGCCAACTATAGAAAACCATCTTTGCATGGATGAGACTGAAAAAAATGCCAACACTGGCTTCAACCCAAAAATGTGTCTATGACAACAGATATTGGAAGACAGTTTCTTCACTTACAAAATGACAGTTATCATGGTACGTTAGCATATCCAAGGTGATTTGACACTAATAATGCATTATTTAACAATAACCTTCATATCTCAAAAACAAGTTTGGCATATGTACCGGCTGTTGTGCAAAGATAATCAATGGAAGAAGTCACTGGGTCCAAATCCTGGATAACATCAATGCTTAACCAAAAGTCAGTATCAACTACAGAAATACTTTTCTTCAAACTATCCATGCACAAGGGAAATGGGCAAAAGAAATTGGAAATAGGTTTGGGAAGTCACGTGATTTGAGAATACAAAAATAAGAACATGCATATATGCTATTTCAATTTTAATAGAATTCAAAACATACAGCATGAAGGCGGGCGATCTTTATGTTTTTGTCAACAGCATCAACTCCAGTAACTGTAGCTCCCATTCGAGCCAAAGGCTGCATCAAGAGAAGAAATCATACACAAGGTTAAATTGAGACAGCTTAGGCTTATACTTGGCAGACATACACAGAGCCAAACATTAGAGCAACATATACATCAAAGAGGATCATGACAACCTATTTTCTCTCACTGGAAGCCATCCCTCAGGCACTTTTGCATAATGTAGCATGAACATAGCCAAAATGAGAAGATACATGACACGTCATCTTGCAAAGTAGATCTGAATTCGTCTAATACTGTGGATCACATATTCCATAAAACTAATGCCCCATTAAACATTCCAACTTTTGACAACACTAAAAAACCTGCAGCATTCACATACCTCAGAAAGAATGCCCCCTCCACAACCAACATCCAAAAATTTTAGCCCTTCAAAAGGCTTAGCACAATATGGATCCTTCCTACATCAGGAACATCGTGAAGAACAAAATTAAACAACACCAGGACCCCCCAAAAAAAAAAAAAGAAGAAAAAGTTGCATACATCTTAGCAAAACCATTTCACTCTTCAGTATACAACAATTCCCCTTCGGATAAAAGAGAATATCATTATTACCCAAAATGGCGGCATAAAGTGGACCTTATAAAGGCCAGCCTTGTAGGATTCATTGCATGCAATGGCTTAAATGGCCCTTCTGCATCCCACCTATCAAATCCACACAAACATATCAGTTTCAACAACAACAACATGCCCTTAACACACTCAAATATTTTAGTTATTCAAAAATGATATCAGAAAATCGTAATTGAGCTAAAGTGAGTACCAGGTCTCTGAAATGGCAGAAAATTTGGCAAGTTCAGCTTGATTCAAAGAGCTTGAAATTTTCGTCTTTCTGAGAGGATTATCGCCAATAATGGGCGAAGGTACGGGATCAACTGGAGGAAGATGAGGAGCATCTGAGTAGGTCCTTGAACCTATCAACAATTCAGGCCGCAAGGGACAGATGAACTCCGGGTTTATGAATCGACGGTAAGTTAGGTTGGTCAAGGTTCTGAGTTGACTCAGTAAAAGCTTTGAAGCCATTGTCGAAGGCAAATAGTTGACCTCTTCAAAGCTTCATAACATTCTACGAAACATATTCAGCTCCGTTAGTTATTCACTTTCCACTTGGAAAAGAGAAACCAAACAACTTTCATCTTCTTTTTGAAATAGTGATTGAGACCAGTTTCTCAAACTTTCAACACCAGTTTTCCTATTATGTAATAAATTCTTCAAATTAGCAGCCACCAAACTTTTTTCCTTCCAAAAAATAAACAAACATAACCTTAAAAGGGTAGAATATTAGGGACTAAATTAAGAAGTCACAGTAATCAAGCTGACAATTTCAAGCAAGAAATCGAGAATGTGGTCAAACATTCACAATTAAGATGATATAAACTCAATCACAGACTCTGATTCCACTAGAAAGCAACAAATTTGAAAATGATTTCAATTCAAGGTACAAGCCTTGTTGCTTCTCAAAAAGGGAACAACAGTGTAAGAGTACGGAAGACTTGGTCAAAAATAAACTAATTTTGGTGCAGGCACCCATTTCACGATCAACCCACCTTAAACAAAATGTTATAACTCTTTTTGGGTGCCAAACCAGAAAGTGATGTTCCATAATGATCACTAAATACTGGAGTTTGAAGAAATACTTGTTCAGAGTAAAAACTTGGATAAACATGCTTTCAATCTTTTCAACCGAAAAGTTTAAAAGGTCAATAAATCACACTTCCCAAACGCAGTTTCCAAACACATGGACAGATCATATTCCAATTTCTAAACTACTTCGAGCATGAGAAATAAGAGTTTGAGGCAAATACTTGCAATGAAGCCTTTCAAAAACGGATTAATGAGCTGATCAAGACAATTCCCTTCCCGAATTCAGCTTCAATGAAAAATACATAAGTGGGTCCATAACATGACCAGAGTTTCAAAGATAGATACATCTGTAAGTAAATTAGCTTTGCATGATTTGACAAAACACTTTTAAAGAAGAAAATCGAGAGAACACTCACTCCGGTGGTTCAAAGGATTTCTAGCTCCGGCTTCCGACCGGTCGTCCCCTTCTTTTCTCTTTTTCTCCTTCCCTTCCCGTCGAATGAGTTGCAGCAAAAATCAAATGAGTTGTAGCCCCAAATCCGTACTTCTAAATTGGGAAAGTGGAGTTTCTTTTGATGGCTCAAGGTTTCACTTAAATTGGGCAAAATAATCTGCAATTCAAACCTAATAAGTACTTCTATGAAGGTTGGTGATTTTCTAATTGATGGCCGGCCGAAGAGACGACGGAGGGTTGCTGGCCACCGCCTGATTTCGGTCATGGGCCAGAAGTAACTCTGGGCCAAATAGCCCAACCAAAGAACATCCAACTTTTAAGTTGGGTCGTCAGTCTATCTTAGGGACAATATTTCGTTATCATTTTTCCATTTAAATTAAAATAGAAGCAGGCAACTTTGTAGTAAAATGCATGGTAAACAAATAATAAGTTTATCAGTGATTGAAAATTAGGTGAACGGGAGATAATACAGTTTTCTTTATTTTGTTAGTTTTTGTTTTCTTTTTGGTACAAAGAAATACGCTAATGCCGAAAAAAAAAAAAAACTAATCTAAGATATTTATGAGAACTTCCTAGTTGTATTAATTACCATATAAAATTGAGATTAACTATAAAAAAGGAAAAAAAAATACTACAACCCTTTTATTTTTGTTATTTATTTAACTTAGTTTGATCTGTGTTTTTTTCACCCCTCTTTGGTTTACAAGTTCGAGTCTTTCAATTTGCTTATATTACTTACTTGACTTATCAGTTATCAACTGAATTGTCTTTATTTAATTGTGGTGCTTTAACCTTACCTTCTTTCTCTTTTGTTTTTGATCCAAAGATACTTGTTTAATACTCCCTCCGGTACTTATTAGCATTTTGGTTTGTCCAAAGTTTTACCTAATATATTTTTTCAATTGAAGAAAAAAAAAAACCTTAAAATTGCATTTTCATATTCATTGTATTCTCCTAATTGTTTCAAAGATTTTTTTTTTCCAATTAGAAAAAATGTTAGGTGATGACAAATCAAAGTGTTTTATAATTGCGTTCATTGCCATTAAAATAGTTGTGTAATATAATAGTAATCTTATTTATTCCTTTTCGAGATACAAAGGTATTAGGTTTAATATATCTTTTATTATTATCAGCCTGTTAGAATGGTCGGGGATTTCCAAAATTCTTTTGATGGTGTGTCAAAGGTTAATAATGAGTTGAAAATATTCATTGTAGTAATGTTTACCAAGGTTAGCCTTCATTAAAGAACGTCCGGACTTTGCATGCTAATGAATTTCTAGCATTCTATAGTTATAATATTAATGAGGTAACATTATTCTCCTAATAATGTAGTTATGTAAAGTTTATTAGCCATTTCTGTCTATTCTAATATAAAAAAGAAAATTGAAATCACTCTATATATCTGGAGTTACATAATGTAATTATAGGTCTCGCATTTGAAACCTTTAGAAATTACTCCCTCCGTCTCATAATTATTGTCCACTTTGTCCAAAAAATTTTCTCCCAAAATTATTGTCCAATTTGACTTTTTATGAATCAAGTTACACATTTGTCCTTAGTAAAAAACATTATCCATAAAATCTTAGTGGTTAAACAATTACTTATGCAGGGTATATCCGGTTGTTTAAGGTAAAATATAGTTAAGTTTGACCAAAAATAAAATCTTTCATTTTAGTAAAACTGAACAATAATTATGGGATAGAGAGAGTATGAGTGAAAAAATCTAATCCTATTAATTTCTATTGTATAGAATTTCATTTTAGGTTTTTGAAAAAAAAATTAGAGTGAACCTTAAAACAAGTCATCAACCTTTAATATATTTTCATTCTAGATCATCAATTAAATTTATTTATAACACAGGTTTACCTTACTAAAGTTTTAATCCATTTCAGATTATTCTGTTAATTTTGGCCGTTAAATAGTGACAGAAATCCATTTTTCACATGCTTTTGGGTTCAAGGGTATTTTTGTCATTTTTTTATTTTTTATTTTTTAATATTTGAAAAAAAAAATTTTTTTTACAATTCTTCTTCTAATACTTCCTAACTTGTATACATTGGTAGTATAATTCTAAATTTTAAAAAATTTATTTTCATTTTATATTTTAACTTCTAGATTATAAAATCTTTTTTAAAAAAAATTAAGAAATGAAGAAGAAAAATTCGAGTTAAAGTAAACATGAAAATTAATAATTTACCATTTTAAACAAAAAAAAAAAACTAAAAGAATTAGCTAAGACAAGTTGTTTCTAGGTTATTTAATTTTTTTCAACTCGATTGAATTATTTAATTATTAATTTTCACGTTTCTTATTCTTTTTTAAGAATCTAGAAGTTAAGATATAGATGACAAACAAATTCATTTTTGAAAATTAATTTTTCATTTGTATCTTAACTTGTAGATTTTTTTAAAAAAAAAGAATAAAAACATGAAAATTAATAATTAAATAATTTAATCGAGTTGAAAAAAATTAAATAACCTAGAAGAAACAACTTGTCTTAGCTAATTATTTTAATTTTTTTTTGTTTAAAAGGGTAAATTATTAATTTTCATATTTACTTTAACTCGAATTTTTCTTCTTCATTTCTAAAATTTTTTTAAAAAAATTTTATAATCTAGAAGTTAAAATACAAAAGGAAAATAAATTTTTAAAATTTAGAATTATACTACCAGTATATACAAGTTAGGAAGTATAAGAAGAAGAATTGTAAAAAAAATTTAAAATATTAAAAAATAAAAAATAAAAATGACAAAAATACCCTTGAACCAAAAAAACATGTGAAAAATGGATTTCCGTCACTATTTAACGGTCAAAATTAACAAAATAATCTCAAATGGATTAAAACTTTAGTAAGGTAACATGTGTTACAAATAGATTTAATTGATAACCTAAAGTGGAAATATATTAAAGGTTGATGACTTGTTTTGAGGTTCAATCAAAGAAATAAAAAATCCCACACTACTTTTATAGAGGTACTTTAGTTTGATATAATATAGTCAAACGTTATTAAGAACTCCGTCAAGACTCAAGATGACTCATCCAAAATCTCTTTCTTTTTCTTCTTTTTTGTTTTTTTTTTGTTTATATAACTTGAGAAACACTGCATTAATAATTAATATCCTTTGTTGTAAACATCAAAGACTTTTTGTTTCCCTTTTTCTCTTGAACCTCAACGAAGCAGAAAAGGACAGTCATCGAAAGAGCGCTTTTGTACGATCACCATCCCCACTGTTTTTGCCCACGTGAGGTATCTCTCTTAGTACACAATTTTCTGTTCTTTTGGTCAAAATGTCGACCCGTTAATGACGTTTGTTAAACCCCACTTCCTGTTTATTTTTGTCAGCTGACCACTAATTCTAATTAGCACTAAATACAAAAATATATGAACAGTTTGACCATAATTCATTTGAGGATAAGACGAGGGTGATACAAAAAATGGGACGGAGGGAGTATCTATTATTATTTGTCCAATATTATTAATAGGTAGCAGTAAAAGCCATTTCTTCTTTGGGGGGTTTCTTTCCATAATGAGTTGTTACCTGCCAAAAGCTCCTTATACATGAGATGGTGAAAGACAATCAATGATCAGGGTTTGTGCTGAAACATGAAAATCTTAACGCAAAAATAGTAACAGATGGTTATGTTTTTGATTTGTGACAACTCCCATGATTGAATCTACATGGTTGTTTTCCTCCAAAACCAAAGAGGAAAGTTGTTTGATATTCTTTCGTCAAATGGTGCTCCCATGTCCAAACAGTTGCATGCACAGCCCTTTTCTTTTTTTTTTTTTTCTTGATTGGTGAAATAGGTGTATTGAATTACAATCCATGTTCATTTGTTGTGTGTGGGGTTAATATTTCTCCTTTTGGATTGAATTTCTTTGTTTGGTAGTTGCCATTCCCAGTGATTGATCAAGTTCAAAGCAGGGCCATGCAACCCCCCAGTTGAAAACTTTGAAATTTCGGACAATGAAATAAGATTCACCTCAGAGGATGTTTTTCTTAGCTTGTTACCACCTTGGGTTGAACTGATTGAGCCTGAAAGGCTGAAACTTTCCAGCACATACAATAGTAGGCTTCCAAGGAATTGAAGGTCTAGTTAGATTTTCTTTTGTTTTTGGAAATATATGTTTTGGATATATATGGACAAAGTTTTAGCAATCTATAGCAGCCCCGGCCATATTTCAGCCAAGAAGTCGATCATAATTCAGTTTCAGTCTATCAGTAGTGGTCCGATTCAAAGTTTTATTGTACGTAATTATGTTGTCCGACTCAACAGATCATATATGTTGATGTTTCATTATACTTTGGGTGGAAATTAATGATAGGGGATACCATATACTTTAGGTTAAATCTAAATATAGATAATTTTACAATTACAATGCGTAAGATTTATTCAAACTAAACTAAGAATGACTATGTTAGTTTAAAGTTAAATAACATCTAGTCTATGTAATTTTAGAAGAAAGTAAATAGAGTTAAGGCAATAATATTTAAGTAGGTCATTAAAAGAATAAAACTTAAACAGTAACTAATATATATTCTCTCTATCTTAAAATTATTGTCCAACTTGAGATTTCAATATTAATATAATTTGAACTAAAAATAAAATCTTAAAATTGAACAATAATTTTACAACAGAGTAAATATCACTCAACTATTTGACTAAAAGAAATGAAATAGGGGGAGGGAGAAAACACACGTGATTGGGTGAGCTCTACATGTAGTTTTGTTTAGGTACTGAGAGGTAAACAAACTAGGCAGTTCAAATGAATATTATGAATGGTTAATCAACAAGTTTACGTGGGAGCATGCATGGCCATGTCATATATGTGTGTTAGGTGGCAACAAAAGACAAGTAAATTAACAATTACTTGCTGAACCAAACACCTTAGTCACCTTAGTGTATTGATTCAGCAAAGTTAAAAAAATAAAAATAAAAAATAAAAACGTGGAAGAAAGCTTAAAGGAATGCAGGAATTGTGACAAAAAAACATGCTGAAACACACAACTTATTAAGCAATTGAATACAAGAGCTGTTAGGTCTACAAAACGCTGAATTAGATGTCTAGGAGGCAAGTCATTAGGTGAAGCAAGCTGGAGTTAACCTTAGTATAAATAGAGTTGTGATATTCAATTACTTACACACCAACAAAAGAAAATAATAACACAGACATAAACATGAGAGAGTGAGTAAGGAACCTTGCTATTTGGACAAAAGGAGGAGGGAGGAGAATCTATCAAAGAAGAAGCTAGCAGCCATAACCTAAGAAGTAAAAATAATTAAGAAACCTTGCTTTAGTTTTAGTTAGTAATTTGTTAGATAATGATTTCTATCATAGAAGTAATGTAGTTTACTCTAATAAACTCATTTTAGTACTGTTATTAGGCTTAAGTTAAAATTATTTGAGTGAAATTCGATTAGAAACTCATTAAATTCGCGATCGTTTTCTTGTCAGAAGAATTATATGTGTCCGCTAGAACTGTCATAACTCTCTGCAGAAAACTCGTATCCGGAACCGTTTGTTGCGTTGTAATCTAGACTCTTAGGGCTTTTTAATGATATATAAAGACCTGTTCAAAGTGGTAATTTATTTAATTAATGACCTATTGCATTAGATTAACAATAAACTTATGTAAAACATTGTCACGACTCATAAATAAAGCATATAACCAAAGGCGATCGATGTAGATTTTATGAGGTGAGGGAGGAAGGGGGACCCGAACACAAGACTTTGGCACATATAGAATTGTACAACAGGCTGATGAAGGAGTTGTCAAAGTCTCATTTATCCTAAAAACTCTGCCAATGGAGAGCAGATGCCACCCCAGGGTTAAAAAAAGTACACACAAATCACAAAGGTATTTTAACTCTACCCTGAACCTTAATTTATGTAGCACAAAATTAACCTTAATTTAAGGTTTGTAAGCAAATGAATGGGACTGGAAGCTCATGGTGGAGATTCTTTTATTTTTATGCATCAATCTGGCTGTCTCTGATCTCCAGAGTCCAGAGTACAGTAAAATAAAGCTTGTAGTGGGTAAAAGAGAAGAAGACATGAAGCTATGGGAGCAAAGCTGCAAGTGAAAAGATGCATGTTTTTTCTTTTTTGTACCTTATAATACTGTAGTTCTTAATAAAAGTTAAAATGTATTTTCAATGCAGAAGACTGAGAAATGAGGAGAGTGTAAAAGGGTGGGATCCAGCTTCAGTTCCTTTAGTTCTATCAAGTGTCCTTTGTGTTTCAGTTTTCTCTCTGAAGGTCTTGTTTCTTCATGTTAAAGCAGAGTCCTTGTCCACCATACTCCATTCTCTCTTCTTCTTTTTTTCAAATTTCTTTCTTTTTTTTTTTACTAATGGTGTTGTTTTATTATATATGTTGTACCATCTGCAACTTGATTATACATTTTTCAGATTACCATTACCCGGAAACAAACCTTAACCCGCGTGTTAAGAGCATCCAACAAGAGGAGGTCATGAGTTCGATTCTTGCCATCTTTCTTTCCCTCCTACGATGAGGGAGGATTTCTAACAACCTTTGACAAGGGTACATAAATGGGAAGATGTTTTAGACAAATAAATTTCACATTTCCCCCCAACGGTAAACTTGTGTATCTTTTGAAGTAAAGATATTATGGTAAACATATCCATTACTAAATTCGCTGGGTATTTCTGCAAAAAGAAATTTACTGCTTTTGATGTACCTTAAAACATGGTTTTAGTAGAAAACAGGCACACAGCCTTTGGAACTTCACTTATATCAGTACTAAAACCAGAAACCACTCACACGGTCAAATTGTCCTTTTTGGTTCAGATAGTGGAGCATTTAGTTTGAAAATATTGGTGTGACACAGATAACAGAGGAGGAAAAGAAGAAAAAAAAAAAATTCAGAAACATGTTCTTGAAACAAAATTGGAATCTGAT
The DNA here is from genome assembly GCA_949775105.1 of Oldenlandia corymbosa var. corymbosa. Taxonomy (NCBI): domain Eukaryota; kingdom Viridiplantae; phylum Streptophyta; class Magnoliopsida; order Gentianales; family Rubiaceae; genus Oldenlandia; species Oldenlandia corymbosa. The sequence goes on along the minus strand of OX459118.1, from coordinate 11,408,861 downwards.
GCATGAATTGCATTGTCCCTCCACTTATTACTTTCCATGGTTGATTAAACTGGAAACCTGCAACCATTCTCCTGCATGAATAGCAGACTTGAAAGTATTTCAAATGGTAAATTAAAGTTTTTTTCAGCCATATTCAATGAGTTGCAAGCAATTATAAGCATTCAGAAATGAATTTACATCATTAAAAATTACCTAATATTAGGTACATATTTGACCTCTTCTACAGTAGTAGTGTTGCAAAGAAAAAAAAAATCACATGAAAGGCACTAAATGTGGAGAAATAAATGTGCCCACGCTACAGAAATGAGAGTAATAATAATGGTTACAAAAAATGATGTTAATCCATGCGGTTGATGATGATGATGATGGTGAGCTTCAGATTTCTGCCATGGCAACCCAGATTTCTTACTGCTTTTACAGATGTTGACTCCAAGGTTGAACCCATGTGCATCATTTGGGCTCAGGCATAAGCCTGGATTGCCACTAAGGTCTAAATTCTTCCCCAACCTGCTTAGGAAACTTGAGTTGAAAGGCACAACTCCATCCAGGAAATTCCTGCTCAAGTTCAAGTGATAAATGCGCGATAAGTTGCCGAAACTAACTGGTATTTCGCCCCTTAATCTGTTGTTCTGTAATGACAGGGTGCTTAAATTACTCAGCTTTGAGTAACTTGATGGGATGGTGCCAAAGTAGCCTGAATTGGCCAGCCTGAGTTCTTGAAGTTTCTCTAAGTCACCAAACTCTGATGGCAGTAATGTGAACATTGGATTATCATCCATGATGAAGTATTGCAAATTCTGCAGCTTTGAGAGTCCAACAGGGAAGAACCCTCTTATTTTATTGCTGCTCAGTGCAATAAAAACCATAGACTGCAGATTGAAAAGTGCAATTGGGATGCTTCCAGTGAGTTGATTGGAGCTCAAATCAAGCTTCTGAAGCATGCCCAGTTGGCCAATTGTGTTGGGAATTGCACCTGTCAGACTGTTGTAGCTCAAATCTAGGCCAACTAGTTTTCCCAGATTCCCAACTTGAAATGGTATTTTCCCAGTTATCATATTGTAGCTGAAATCAAGGTGCAATAAAGACTTCAAGCTGAAAATCTGAGCTGGAATTGGACCATGGAATTTGTTCTGAGACAATGTCAGGATTTCTAGCGATTTCAACGAAGAAATCTGTGATGGGATTAGGCCAACAAGTGCAGGATTTGATCTGATACTCAACTGTTGGAGTGAAGAATTAACCAGCAATTGATTTGCTTCTGGAAAAGAAATGACTGTTTTAGTGTTTGTGAAGCATTGAAAGAAGAATACAGACTCAAGGTGGGGGAGCAGGAAGATTTCTGCAGGAAAAATGGCTGTTTCTTTGCAAGAAGGATTTGGTGGAATGCCGAAATCAAGCCTGGAGACATGAATGAAACCATCATTCCCTGTAGTTTTACACTCAATTCCATTCCAAGATGAGCCTGGTTTACAAGGGTTAGGATGAGATTCTCTCCAGTTTTGATCAGCTGACAATGTCTCCATAATCTTGAACAATGTTTCAAGTTCATGTGGATCCATTTCACTGGTTGATGAAGATATCAAAGGGAAGAAAGAAAACAGCAGAGTAACCCTCAGAAAAACCAATATTAAACACCACATTTTGATCAAATGTTTTTGATGAAGTAAAGAAGCTCTTTGGTAAATTTTGGCTTCAAGAAATTGGCTTATTATTTGAGTGTGGAGGGATGGATTAAAAAGAATATATGGGGAAAAAAAAAAAAAAAAGAAGAGGGTGGGGGGAAGTGACAGAGTAGTGAATAATGTGTTGGGAGCATAGATGTGATTGAAATGATGGGTGGGTCATGATTTTGAGTGAGAAATTTTGAATAAAAAAAAAAGGTAGGGTCATAACTCATAAGCCATTTTATCATAAAAACTTGATACAAGAAAAGACACATATAAATAAAGAAAGAAGCAGATGGAAGAAGATATAATGAGCTGTTGGAAATAATTGTGCATGTTTCATTTTTGCCGATCAATCGGTAAAAACTAAAAAGTATTATGACACTTTTTTATCACCAACTCTAATATGAAATAAATATTATTTGACAGTTTTTCTTTTAAGTTGAATCATTATTTTGTAAGAAATATTAATATTAAAGATAAAAAAAATATTACTCTCTCCATCCTGAAATGATTGTCCAGTTTAGATTTTTTACGAACTGGACAACTATTTTGAGATAAAAAGAATATTAAATAGTCTATTAATATTACGAAAGTAGTAACTTAAAAACGTAATAAAAGATATGATAATCAATGACACACGCAACTTATGCTCAAGAATAACTCACATACAAAAAGGATACCAAAAGATTAGATGCCTTTGGACATTTTGGTGCTTGAATCAGGAATATTGCTGTTTATGTTGTCGTCGCTTTCTTATTTCCATAAGGTAAAATGGATTTTCCCCCGGCAGAGACGAAATCTCTTGAAAGGCTTCAATTTGGAAAATTCTATGAGTGGGGTTTCCTCAGAAATCTTTCCTTGCTGCTTATGCATTTCTTCTGACTGCTAACACTTTGTATGAATGAAGTTAATCGATCACTGGAGAATTTAAAGATGCTTTCCTTTTGTTACTGACACCTCAATAGATGATCACTGAAATAGAAAGAATTTTATTTCTATGTGGATGATAATTTTCAGATTTTAGCAGAGATTTTTTTTTTCTTTTTCTTTTTCTGATGTGTTTTATTCACAAACAGGACATTGAATTTAACTAACTACCTAGAAAGAAGAAACAAAAATATTTTCATGTAAACAAAATGCCATGGACATGGAAATCCTCAGAGGACTAAGGCCAGGATTCCAATCCATACAAGGGTTGCAGATGTGTCTCCATTTCTGGAGGCACGCTTGTTGAACTTGATCCTTTATTCAAGTTTAATGGTTTATCTCCAACATCAGGTCCAGGCGCAATTCCGACTACTTCAGGTGGACCTGCTCTGTTTTCAGCTTCACCTTCTTCAGGTGGATTTGTTCTTTCGCTCGGTCCAGGCCTCATCCCCGCTTCTGGTTCTGGGCTCATTCGTTCTTTAGGTTCAGAGTCGATTCCTTCGTCAGGATCTGGTCCAGATTTGGAAGCTTCTGCCGGTCTCGGGGAATTTCCTTCTTCAGGACTTGTATATGTTCTTTCAACGGGTCTAGGCCTGATTCCGGCCTGAGGTGCTGGACTCGGTGTTTCTTTAGGTTCCAGGTTGATTCCTTCTTGAGGCGGCGATGGTACAGGCTTGATTACTTCTTCAGGTCTTGGGGAATTTCCTTCTCCAGGCCCTGGATTTGTTTCCACTACTGGTACAGGTACAGGTACAGGTACAGGTGCAGCAGGTTCATTTCCATGTCCAAGCTGAGGTACCGGATTGGGTTCCGGTGAAGGTACCGGCTGGATTGCTGCTTCAGGCCCTGGTCCCGGCTTGATTACTTCTTCGGGTCTTGGTGCCGGTCCATTTTCAGGCTTCGGCTCTGGATTTGGTCCCACATCAGGTACAGGCTCATTTCCTACATCAGGTTCTGGAATTCCTCCCACTTCAGGTTCCCGGCTAGCTCTTCTTCCACCCGGCCATCTTCGAAATACGCCATGTCTAGGCCTCACGTATGGAAATCCCTTAGTCCAGCTCTTGCTTCTCGGCCATGGAGTTATCTTGCTCTTTCCTCTGATGAATCCCCTATGTCTATCTATGCCTCTTCTGCCCCACCCCAAACCCTTTCTGAAAAATTCCTCCTCCTGGATTTCGTCTTTAGACAAGATCTCTTCTTCATTATACCAGATGTCTCTCTTCATTTCAGCTACCGTGGCTAACAGAGCCACAGAAAAGTATACAAGGATGAGAATTGTGTTGAGAACTTTTGCCATTGCTAGCTAGTTTTCTTTGTGTCTTTCCTCATAGTCTGCGAAAAAAACTTCCACTATATACTACAGAGGATGAAAGGCTGCTGTGTTTCCAATGTTTTAAGAGTTCTTGAACTGCCTTGCAGATCAAGATTGACTGTCTGCTGTTTGTAGATTCGTGGGTAGCTTTCAATCTTTGATTTCAGTGAAAGAAATACTTAGTCACACAAGAATAGAAAGTAACAATCAGGACATACATTCATCAAACCTTCTTTCCAAATGATGTAGGTAAGAGTTAAGGCGGGTTTAGTTCTTCCACATCTGAAAACCTATAACCAACTTTTTCTCTGCTCTCCAGGTCCAAACCACAAAGGGTAAAAACACAAACGCATGCAGAAGCAACACTTTAATTTAACAGGAGAGAATAATATACAGGAAAGTATCATCCAGACTGATTACAGTTTAACCAACTATTAAAAATCAAAACAGGATATCAAGTTTAATGAGACTGACTAATTAGGAAGTTCTTTTGACCAAATTTACCACCAAAGAGTCTTCAAAATACTATTACATTAAAAATTAAAAAAGAAAAAAAAAAAGAAAAAAGAAATGCTTTTCACATGAATTGTCTGCCTTCCACCTAGGTCCAACAAATTTACACCTGTTGCAACAAGATGGCTATACTGTCTTAACATTGACTTTTTGGATCCAGGTCAGGTTGTATGGGCTAATTGAACATTCTGAAGAAGTTATTGGCATATGCCATGGGCTTGACATCAGGATGAGGCTGCAATATTATCAGAAAACAAGAAGTCAGACGATTTCATGTGTAGTTGGGATATTGTAAAATGATTCAACATTCGGGGACATAAGAGTGATTCTGATGCACAGCTGGAAAGAGCAAAATCCTAGAAAGGTCCAAAACACAAACGTCCAGAATATAAAAGAGAAGAGATACTAACCACTGCTGAAAATGTGACAATGTTTGGCTTCATACTGGGGGCTTCGAATCGGATGAATGCACCTTTGTTATTCATCTGTATTCCATGAAAATACACAAATTCAGAAAACGCGATTTCTATGCAAGATCAAGGAAAGAAATAAAGATTGCTGAGGTTCTCAAAAAAGAAGACACATGCAGATCAAGATTCTAACTTCCACAAGGTAGACAGAAAAGGTGAATCTTTCAGATTTTTGTAAACATAAGAGCAAAATCTTACTGTAATGATAAAAACCAGTAGTCTATATGATTAACCATATTTTGAAACCAGCATTTTGATCATGAAGTGAGGAACCAGTAAGAGTACGGGGGAAAAAAATGACCGAAGAATATTTTATTACCTGATCACAATAGTTGGGAGCAGAAAATACAGTTATCAATTTGCCATCATGCTCGACCTCATAACCTTCATCTTTTACTTCATGTGATCGCACCACCAACTCTACAAAGAAGATTCAGCAGAAGAAGTACAGAATACGTAAGTACTACCGTCAATAAACTGTTTAAACCCAAAAAATGAGATAACCGACAAGGAGATGCGTAGCAACACTTGAAAAACAGTCGCGAAGCATAGGTGGAGGTGGTGAAGAAATACCTAAATTATTCTCCTCGAGAAACCGTTTTGTCACATCAGCACCAAACGATAAACCAACTCCTCGTTTGCTAGGTCCCCTCCCAAGCTGAGGCTGTGGATCACTCCACAGGACCTCGCACATTAGCCCTGGAAAATTGGATATCAACATACATTCTAAAGGTATTGAAGCCTGTATAACACAGAACAACACACGTACCACCAAGGGTAGGTGTATTCTTTGTTTCTTAAGCAGCATTACCACCAAGGAAAGTAAAACAGAAGTTTCTCAGGTTATATATACTAGAGTTTACCTTCCTCTGGTGGCTCACGGAAACGGTCAATGGCTTTAATATCTGAGAGCTTGACCCCGTCAACACTGAAAAGGCCCCCATGTACTATAAACACCTTGTTATTCAAAACATGGGCCAGAGGAAGACAGCAGAAAACTTCAGCAAAGAGCTCCACAAACATTTCACTTAGTTTGGATCTGACTTCCCCTTCAAAACCATAAATTTTGTTCATGCTCTTGCTCTCATGGTTCCCTCGGGCAAGATACAAAGCTGCACATGGTAGCAACTATGTAAGTTCCACGGCGAACAATATTAATGCAGGCCACTTTAGTTTAAAACAGAAAACAACTCCAACCAAAGAAGTAGCAGAAACTTCCTTAGGAATGTTTAGTCTTATTCGTTGACTGAAGGACAAGCCCAAATCAAAGAGCACAATTGCTGAGTAGCATAACAAAGATTCAAAATCCTGAAGCACAAGCTTAACAACAAAGATCTCTTTAAACCAACCATCCCTCCATTAATGTCGAATTAATTACGTTTAATGATCCCGAACAAGAATATTCAGAAAAAGAAAAAAGGAAAAAATAAATTAAAAAAAACACATAAGGGGGATGTTTAGAGACTGGAAAGAGATTATGAAAGGTAGTGGTTCAGAGCTAAACTAATACATCACATTGGTCTGAGCTTCAGCAATCACATTGACCCAAAAATCGAGACATAAATTATCCAAAAAGCATCACTGAACACAAATAAGCAACCGACAAAAGATGAAACATAAAGATCGAAGGAATAAAAGAAACAACCTGTTGGAGACATGCATTTCAACGCGAACAGAGTAAGTATAACCTCAACAGAAAAAGATCCCCTATCCACAAAATCACCGTTGAAGAGGTATGGGTTATCATCTGATGGAAGACCATTCAGCTCAAATATGTTCAATAGGTCATAATACTGCACAAGAACAGAGAAGAAAATTCAATTATTAAACTGGTGTGGAGAAAAAGAAACAGGTGGGTAAACAGGAACTTGACAGTTCCCATGAGTGTTTATAGCTAATGTTATTGCAAGCTAATGCTGATCTTTCAGTTTCTACTGCTTCAATTGCTATTCTAAGATAATGCTGACAAGCATAAAATCAAGTTGAAGGGAACCAGCAAGCAAAACGTACAATCTGCCACATCCACTAAAATTCACCTTTAACTCTTAAAATTTTGTCCCAAACTACTTTTGATAGTTAAGAGTGAAGGCAATTCAAGGAAAGACTTCAGTGCACACCACCTATCGCATTTGACAGAACAAGCTGAAATACCAAGAGCTCATATACAAAACTGAAACTTTACAAAACAACCATTCAACCAACAGAACTCATATACAAAACCAAGAGCTGCAGAAACTTTACCCCACAGTTCAGCAAAGGCAAGCACTAAAACCGAAGGGAAAGAGGGGGGGGAAGTTACATGGTCTAATGTCTTTAGATTCCTTATCAATCACCCCAGATATATGCATCAACATTAGTTTTTAGTTTCACATCTTCTGCATAACCCCAGCAGAAATAGAATCCATGAAGTGTGCTCGCTATCAGAAACAGGAGCTTTATTACCTGACCATGGACATCACCACACACATTGAAGTGCTTTCCATCAGGTACACGAATATCAACCAGAGATGGCAATGGACGCAGCAACTCTCTCGCTTGTAAGACTATCTGCAACGCATACCTAAAGAGAAAAAAGTCAGCATAAAAAATATAGTGAACTGACAACAATACTTACCACTCTTACAATACCTTCTATGCAAGCTCTTCTGATTCCTGAAGTCTTCCATCATTTTTTTCACAAATTCCAGAGTAACAACGTCTCCCTCTAGCCTCGCACCATCATACTCTGACTCCACTTCTGCAGTTGAAATGCATAAAACAACTTAAGGCCTTTTTAATAGCTAATAAATTCTTTTCATTTGTTTCGCTTACACTGAGAAACTAGCAAAACAAAGCAACTCTTAAATATAAAAAGAATATCTGCAAAAAAATTAAGGTCTACATCGACTCCATATTAAGCAGTTATACATTATGCAGAGACACTAAAGATATAAAGACAGCGTAATAAAAAAAATCTGAACAAAATCTTAATGGCTAAAAGGACGTTCTAATTAAGTAAATCATGGTATTATTGCAACGGGGTCATAATTTTACATGTTATGACCACAGAAACTTTACGTAAGAGGGTATAATAGCAAGCCATCCCCAGCACTGATGGAGAAAGACTGTTCATCTGACAAGCCACACCAAAGAATATCGTTACAATCTTAATGGCCCAGCATCCAAGCAAACTACTATGGGATTTATTGAGAAGGTGTGACAAATACAAATACTTTTCCTCTGAAAGAATTAAAGAGGATAACCAGCAGAGAGATAGAAAGGCAGATGATGAAGGAAATCGAAGCAAATGAGTAACTATTGGTTGGTAAACTGGCGGCCAAAAGGTTTCATCCAAGGAGCAGGACTGATATCACATTTGCACATCATATAGAAGGCTGAAGAGAGAGAGTTGAACTCCATTCAACTGTAGACGCCATTCTAAACTCCGTTATAATAATGTCAACCAATTTATTGAAGCTATAAATCATCCAGCACAAGATAGGCCATATAATAAACATCGGAAGCCACAGAAACGAGAAAAAGGAGGTGTGTTAACAGGATGAAGAAAGAAGGGGACAGGCACTCTATCAAAGATGTTCCTAGCCGAAGAGATTTGATGGTTGATAACAAACCCCTAGTCTAAAATTGACTTCACCCTGAAGCTTGCCATCCAGTGTAAACTCAAGTTTTCAACATTCAAAGCATTCTTATGTGACTTTTAGGGAAAGAATGTGACTTTTGCGTGTAATGCTGCTCAAGCATTTAATACTTTGAGCTAAAAATAGTTAAGCTTACTTTTTAACCACAAGGAGAGGAATATATAATTGGAACATTGTTTCTCTTGATTAATGTCTGTTAATATAGAGCTAAAAATGAACTTCTATAACATTAGATATGATTAACATCCTTCCTCACTGATTAAGTCATTTAAGAGGTCCAAACCTAGGTCAAGACTTTGATTCTTGGAAAAGACATGTTCATTGCTGCGCAGCCACCAAATCCCCAAGAACATCATAGCCATTGCCATGGATGAAGCTGTCACCATTATGGCTGCTTTAGTACTTCCAACATATACCATCAGCACTGCCAGTAGAACTACTGCCACTGCTACAGCCATAATCTTGGGGGGGGAATTAGATGAGTCTGGGCCCGGTCCTATAACGATAAAATAGGTGAAAGATAGAGTAAGACCTACCAATGTGGACAATACACTGGACTAAAAAAGAAAATCAAAAATTTTGACGGGTTTTTTCTTCCTGCGAACTCATTTGACTTTGGGGTCTAAGAACCACTGCAGACGCTGTGACCAGACCCAAAAACAGGATAAGGAAAGGTGACTCCAGGTTCAGAGTAAATTAGTGTTATGAAAAGCCTTACGTAAAGCTTGCAGCAGGATTTTAATTAACCCGGGTTACTGGAGGAAAAAACTCTAAAGGAAATTCCTCAGAGATGAAATGTACGGAGAAAAACTAAAGTCATGGAGAGCTTCATAAGAATTCCTAAAGATAAGTTTGAATGTCAAAGCCACTAATTTCTCTAAAATTTGGGTATATTCTCACGTGTTTCTTCGAGCCTAATGAATCTATCCCCCTTCCTATTTGACTTCAGACATGCCTAAGATAAAATGTGATCTTTGGCTGAAAAATAAGATCTCCTGCAGACCTGTATCCAAAGAATAAGGTAAGTCGCGAAAGACATAGGACTAGTAGGATAGAATTGTTTCAGGTGATTGCAAACCTCTAATTCACTAATCTATTTAAAAACGAATTGTTCAAGAGGTTTCAAGACATGGGAGAGTAGGCTTTTGTCAACATTCCTATACATGGTGAAATTAAAAATGAATTGTTCAAGAGGTTTCAAGACATCGAAGAATAGGCTTTTGTTAACATTCTTATGCATGGCGAAAAGAAAATAAGGGAAGGAACAACTTCACAGAAAAATTGGACATGTCAGGTCAGACCCAGCACCTAAAGTGCACTTTTGCCCTGCACTCACATTCCACACACAACAATAGAAGCTAAACACCTAAGAGATGACGAGATCAAACCGACAACGGAGCAGTAAAAATTAAACACTCTGGACAAATAGTAACAGGTAAGCCCAGCAAAAGATACAGTATCATGTGGCATATTAGAGTACTGCAAAAATTCAATGCAGACAAGTAATAGGAAATGAAACATTCTAGTTGGAGTTAATCATTCAGAACTTCCCTACAGCATTAATTCTGATACTATGAGACAGAAAAAAAAACATAATAATAAAATATTCCTCACACTATGTATTTATGATGATATCCTTGACAACAGAGATTCAAACGAAAAAACCCCAACACTATTCAGCAGACAGAAAGCAAATGGGAACAGCCCCGTCTTTGCTGCAATTCCTTTGACTTTCTTAAACTCATGGGACCAGAAAAATAAACACCAAACCAATGAAACATTACAAAAGCCGTCTATATAACCTCATTTCAGATATAGGAAGCAACTGGATATATTAAGAAACTGGAACCATAACTGGTAACAAAAATTCCCACCTCCGTCAACAATCTAGACACCACAACACCGAATCTCCCTTACCTTCATCATAGAACGTACCAACTACTGTTGAAGATTTACTAAAAAATTTCATTGCCGGATTGGTGCTGTAAGACATAATACACTCAGCTTTTGAACAGAAACCAGAAAATATGCAATCACTGAATGGCATTGTCAACTGAAGACATGTCCCAATGATTACGCATTTTAATGACACCAACGTCGTGTGTGCAGCAAACAAGATCAGGCATTCATGAACCAAAACCATTTATTACCAACTTGTAGTAAAAGATAACAGCAAGGACACGTGCAAAGTTATTAATGGAAAGGACGATGGTTACGTGCTCAAAGGGGTTAGTCGATAAGCAAAAGCATGCATGCAACAGAAAGCTTAGCTCCTCTCCACAAAAGAAAACTTAGCCACCGTGAAGGAAACATTAAATTCAAGAGAAAATGCCACAAGACCAGATGTGCGTATGGAGGAACTTTCTTCAACATTAAAATAGACTTATTGGCGGAAACATGGCAACTTTGAAACTACCAAATAAGTAAATCATACCTATCGTATGATAATCAACAGTTTCAGCCACAGAGCGCTTCTGAGAATCAGGAACGGAGATAGCTTCCTCAAACTTTTGCTTCATGACAGCCTTCTCACATTCTTTCAGTTTCTTCGCTGCATCAGGGTCATTCGGACATAGCTTCTTTACCTACAATTCAGATTAAGCCCGGAAATGAAAAGGCCAATTAACACATCAAGGTTAAAAAGATTAAAACAAACATATCAGAAAGAAAAGCAAAGAGAGAATGCACAAGGACAAAAGAAATTCTTTTGAATAAGCCTGTAGATAAGAAAGACCAATAGAAGTATGGAGTTACAATTGAATGTTCCACATAAATTTGACCCCTTTAATTCTCCATCAAGCCCCACAAAGTTTTTTTTTTACAGTAATACAAAGAGTTAACAGAGTTTGCCACATCTTGCCATCTGCTCATCAGAAAAGCTAAAATGTCGCACCTTTACAATTTTAACTAAAAAATTCACACTTTTATCAATGGCAACTACCCTCTAAATATTTGCGTTCAACTTTTCTCCGAAAACCATAAGAGACAGACAGAACTGAAGTATAAGGTTTCTCTAAATATTCAAAGTTTGGTCAGTGAATTAAGCTCTATACGAGATTCAAAATGGAGAACAACAACAACAACAACAAGCCTTTTTTCACACTAGGTGGAACAAATGCAACAAAAATAACGACAATCAATGGTGACGCATCAGTAATTGAACAAAATCCTACTTGTTGAAGATCTTTCAGAGCTTCCTTAAACTTCCCCATAGCTAAATAAGCTGCACCACGCCTGTAATAGCCCTGCATAGACAAATCCAAACACCCAATGAGTAACGGCGCACTGAGCCAAGTTCATCAGAAATATTTTTACAACAGAAAAAATCCGGCAAAGATCATAACATTCAAACCTTGGAGTACTTGGGATCAATTTCTATGCTCTTGGTAGCATCCAGTATGGCACTTCCATATTCCTCTAATTTTGAATGGGCAAATGCTCGATTAGCCCAGTACACGGCGTTGCCGCCATTCAACTCAATGGCTTGAGTATAAAGATCCACCGCCTGATGAAACTTGTGAGCTACATGCATAAATTAATAAATTTAAAAAAAAAAAACAAAAAAAAAGCAAAAAATCAGTAAAACCCAATAACAAGAATTCCCCAGTTGAATTCACAAATACAAAAGTCCAAAAAAAATTGCAAATTAATGGACCAGAAGAACGAAACCGAGAAACAGAAAACATTAATCAAAGAAACACACAGTGCCCAAAAGGGATACCTTTAAACGCTTCATTAGCCTGAACTTTAAGTTCCTCGGCTCTAGATACGTCGGAATTTGCCTGTTCCATTGGTATGGGGCAGAAGGAGCTTTGTATTGCAGTGAAGAAAAAAGGAAGGAGGTTCAATTACCAAAGAAGGGCGATGTTGAAATGAGTTGTGTGTTGACGGTGGTCATGAGATAAACATATAGTGTGTATTTATACACCGCTTTGGGGAGTATGGACCTTCTTTTGTGAGGGATTTCGGGGAAATACTGGGTTCTGAGGCTGTATTAGCGTACTCAAAAGTGCTGTTGGGTTTAAGCTGAGGAGATGTAGTAATTAGGAACCCCGCCCAAAAAAGACACCACCTCAAACCCCCCCCTGGCCGCAGTGTTCACTGTGTGACTGTGTGAAAGAGAAAAGGGTTTAGACCTAGACGTTTCCTCCGGCCGAACACCGCTAGTGGGTTATTTTTTTATGTTTTTTCCTCTTGTGGAAAAAATAAGTATAAAAAGAATAAAAGAAAAAGAAAAAGAAGTACATTGCCTCAAACTCTTTTGTACTGTAATTATTGAAAAATTCTTCTTTGCTAATTAAACTGGGATAATTAGTTAAAATTCAATGAATTATGGTAAACTTCAGTGGTTGGTTAATAGTATAACATCTATCTATCTATCTATATTATATATATATACTATACTAAAACAAAAACCAGAGAGAGAAAACTAAAGGCATGGAGTACATGCCACATAGAATTTAATCCTATGTGACATTTTCTTAATTTCTTAGACTTAAAAATGCACAAAACAAAATAATAAAACAAAAAAAAGCAACTAAAATAATTTTTAAAAATAAAATAATAAAAACCGAACCCTTATTTTCATGAACCAAATCCTAACACAGAGATTAATTGGAGAGAGTACCAAATCCTAACAAATTTTAGAGAGATTTGCATAAACCTTGTCACCAGTGAATTTAAAATGTCATTTAAAAAAAACAAATTCCTGTAAACCCAGAGGTAATCATGTTTAAAACTGAAATCATTACATATTTTATTAAAATACAAAATTTATATAAAAATGTCTAAATGTGTATGCCTTCCCCGTCCATCGGACGGGTCTAACACCTAGTAGATATATATTATGGCATTTTGATTTTTTTTTTTGCATTAATTTCCAAAAAAAAAGGAAAAATATCACAACATGACTACATTCAGGGTAAAAAGTTCACAGTTCAGACTTACCTTTTTTGTTTTATTTTTTTTTTTCCTTAAAATTGCCATGGTGATGGTATAAAGGCATTTATAAGGGAGCTGTTGAGTATGTAAATCAAACGTTCATAATTTTTAAGCATTTTTGCAATGTCTATACCAAAGGATTAAACTATTTATTAATTGATCCGTCCTCTAAAACTTAGTTATAATAATCAGCATATCACTTCGTTTTCATAAACCCTTTTACTGTATTTTATTTTTCTACCCTCAAAAGAGTCGTGTGATTATTAATGAAAAAGGCGTGGTGCCAATTACTGATGCAACAAACAGTTAGTGGTTTTTTACTACAAATTCAAATGCACTATCCAAATTTCTTTTTCTTGGCATGCATTTTTGGCTCTGTATTAGTGGAAATCATGACAGCTAATTTTCCCAGCTTCATAACGGAAATGAGCGTTACAAATCCAGAAGCTTAAGAAGGCCAAATACAACAAATCATAGTGGACAATTAGTACGTACGTCAACAAACTAAAAACCACAACAACAAATACTACTATACCTTGGGGAGGAGTTTTAGCGTGAGTTTTTCCACTTGAAGACAGGACTCCAATGACAATTTTCGTTTGAGAACAATGACAAGTTTCGTTTCCTTTCAACATGATTTATATCTTGTAACAAAACCATGTTTGTTTGTGTAGACTGTCATATTGCGAGTTTTACGGAACATATAAGTTATTACACATGACCTACAGAAAAAAAAAAGATAAGATATAAAATTATGAGAGATATTCAAAGAGTACACCTTCTACTCAAATAAAGTTCAAATGACTATCGCGTGTTGATGCTAAGTTACTACACGTGGTTTACGAAAAGAGGATAAAACAATGGGACCGTAAAAAAGACTCTAAGTAGTGCGCCTTCCAAACGGCTCCTACGTGTTTACATTCAGTATTAGACTATTACACGTAATCTATAAAATATATATATATAAGACATCGGGACTGTAAGTTATTACACGTGACCTATAGAAAAAAAAAAGATATAGAAATCTGAGAGATATTCCAAGAGTACACCTCCTACTCAAATATTGTTCAGATGACTATCGCGTGCTGATGCTATTTCACGTGATTTACGACAAAAGGAGGATAAAATATTGGGACCGTAAAAAAGATCACTCTAAGTAGTGTGCCTCCCAAATGGCTCTTGCATGTTTAGATTCAACATTAGACTTATTACACGTCATCTATGGAAAAAAAAAAAAAAGACATCAGAACTGTAAGTTATTGCACGTGACCTACAGAAAAAAGATATAGAACTCTGAGAGATATTCCAAGAGTACGCCTCCTACTCAAATATAGTTCAGATGACTATCGCGTATTGATGCTACTTCACGTGATTTATGACAAAAGGAGGATAAAACACTGGGACCGTAAAGAAGATCACTCTAAGTAGTGTGTCTCCCAAATAGCTCTTGCATGTTTACATTCAGCATTAGACTATTACACGTCATCTATGAAAAAAAAGACATCGGGACTGTAAGTTATTACACGTGACCTACAAGAAAAAAGATATAGAACTCTGAGAGATATTCCAAGAGTACCCCCTACTCAAATATAGATGAGATGACTATCGCGTGCTGATGCTACTTCATGTGATTTATGACAAAAGGAGGATAAAATACTGGGACCGTAAAAAAGATCACTCTAAGTAGTGTGCCTCCCAAATGGCTCTTGCATGTTTGGATTCAGCATTAGAGTATTATACGTCATCTATGGAAAAAAAAAAAAAGGACAGCGAGACTGTAAGTTATTACACGTGACCTACAGAAAAAAGATATAGAATTTTGAGAGATATTCCAAGAGTACACCTCCTACTCAAATATAGTTCAGATGACTATCACGTGCTGATACTACTTCACGTGATGTATGACAAAAGGAGGATAAAACACTGGGACCGTAAAAAAGATCCCTCTAAGAGTGTGCCTCCCAAACGACTCTTGCATGTTTAGATTCAGCATTAGACTATTACACGTCATCTATGAAAAAAAAAAGAAAAAAAACATCGGGACTGTAAGTTATTACACGTGACCTACAGAAAAAAAGATACAGAACTCTGAGAAATATTCCAAGAGTACACCTCCTACTCAAATACAGTTCAGATGACTATCGCGTACTGATGCTACTTCACGTGATTTATGACAAAAGGAGGATAAAACACTGGGACCGTAAAAAAGATCACTCTAAGTAGTGCGCCTCCCAAACGGATCTTGCATGTTTGGATTCAGTATTAGACTATTACACTTTGTTTATGAATAAACGAAAATAAAACACCTGGACTGTAAGAAAAACTCCAAATGGCGTCTCTTCAAATGACACTTGCATGTTTAGAAATAGTGTTAGGTTATTACACGTGGTCTAAGAAAAAAAAAGAAAAAGATAAAACACTACAACAGTGAGAAAGATTCTAAATGCGTCACTTTAAAGCGCTCTTGCATTTTAGATTCGATGTTAAACAATGACACGTGGTGTACAAAAAAAAAAAAAAACTTTCTCCGTTTCAAAATTATTGTCCAATTTGTATTTCACTTTTAGTTCAATTTGTATTAAATATAAAAATTCAAACTAAAAAACAATTACAGAACAGAGGGAGTAATTAAAAAAAACAAGAAAAAAGATAAGACATTAAGGCTCCATTTGGACAAGAGTTTTGAAAAGTTGTTCTGAAAAGTCTGCTTGAAGCAAAAGTTGAAAAAGTAATTTTTGGAAAATAATGCATTTGGACAAGAATTTCTCAAAACCCTTTTACGAGTTAAGAATATGAAAAAGCCATTTGGATTAGGTTTTTTTCAAAGGTACTTTTTGTTAAAAAAAAATAATTAATTAACTTTTTTTTAAAAAAATTATTCTTAGACAAATTTTTATTTTTATTTTTTCACTTTTCTTTACTAATTTTTTTTTAATATTCACAATTATCTTGTTCTAAATTTTCTTTAAAACGCTTTACCTTTCCAAGTTCCAACATAAATCAAAACTAGAGTTTAGATTTAAAAGCATTCTAACTAAATTAAATGCATAATATTTATACCATTCTAACTTATTAAGTAGGGTGAACTACATTTTACCCCCCGAGTTCTGGTCTGATCTACCATAAACCCCCCGAGTTTTAGTAATATTACTATATAACTCTTGAGTGGGGTCAAATATTGAAATGACTATATTAACCGTAGTTTACATACACTTCATTTTCTTTACTTTCTTGTTTTTTGGTTTGTTTTCTTTGTATTTTGACCATAAAAATGTGAATTTATTTATATCAATTTTTAATTATATTATAAATTTACAAAAAAAAAGAGTTAATTGATGATTAATAATGTAAGTTACTATATAAAAGTTAATTCATAATTAATAATCTAAATTAATTGATCAAAATTATTTTATTTCAAAATAATAGAGTTAAATTTTGAAAATTTACTATTTAAGTGCATTATTATAAAATGATTAATGTGGTTTTTAACCTTAATTTATGATATATTTTAAAAATATTTAAATCGTATAGTTTCAAAAATATAGATTAGAAAGTAGTTTTGGCCGTTTATACAAAATTGATAATGATGTTATTATCTTAAGGGGGTTTTTGGTAGGTTGTCTGTAAGTTGAGGGGGTATTTGGTATTATAATAAGTTATGATAAACAAATACTAACAAATAATTTTTTAATTGATTTCTAATTTCTATCATTACTACAGTTGTATTTGTACTAGCAGTAAATTCATTATATTTATGACATCATTAAAAAAATAAATGTGATGCAAAAGTATTATTTTACTCAAAAACAAAAATTAAATTCTTACACACTCAAAGACAAATAATTAAAATACGATGATTTGAGATTGATGATATTCTCTTTCCATCTACAAGATGATATTCTCTTTCGAGGAGGAAAATATATTTATCAAGATAAGTGATTATAAACCACGCCAAATTTGGTATCAGAGCGGTTATGTATTTTTTATGTTTACAAAAGATTTGTTTGATTCAGAGCCTCAATTAAAAATGAATAATTTAGAAACAACTTCAATAAAAAATTCAGTTCAAGAGGAATATGATATGC
Organism: Oldenlandia corymbosa var. corymbosa; assembly: GCA_949775105.1. Lineage (NCBI taxonomy): Eukaryota > Viridiplantae > Streptophyta > Magnoliopsida > Gentianales > Rubiaceae > Oldenlandia > Oldenlandia corymbosa. The sequence goes on along the minus strand of OX459118.1, from coordinate 11,391,308 downwards.
CTCAACAGCTTGCTCTTCTTAATAAATGGTCAATACCAAAGGTACCCACTAATACTTTGTATGAATATGGTATGTTTGATCGATACTTGGTTAAACAGGTAGTTAAAACTACTGAGCAATCAATTGCTTTAAATTCTGATGAAAGGGTTTTACAACTTTTGTCTGCTACAGATATTGAATCTTATAGATCTCATAAAAATTATAAGTTCATGCATATTGGATTGGTGCAAATTGCATTTAAACCTTTAACTTTAGAAGGTTTACTCGAATCTTTTGTTGCCGCCTTACGTGATGGTAGAAATTTACATTGGAAAAATCCCTAATGGGCATAATACACCAAATTCCTAGCTCATGGTCCAGTTTATTTTAATGTCTATCCAAATTTACAGCTATCATTATCTGATGTTAATATACTCGATGCTTTAACCTTAAATGTAAAATTACATGGTTATAATTATTTACCGGGAAGTGAACTTATTTGTTTACATTACCGTATTTGTTTTAAATTATTAAATACCTTAACACCCGGATGTAAGATTATAAATAAACCATGTGATGAGACCATACTTATAGAAACTAATTTTTATAAATCTCAAATTAGCACTCGTAAAACTATTAAATGGGAAGAAATTGAATTTCCAGAGTCTTGGCAAATTGATAAAGGAATTAAAAGAAACTCATTAACTCATAATGTTACAAGTTGTAATGTTACAGAAATTGAACAATCTGATAATGGTCAGATAAGTATTACTTTTGATAAACCAAAAATTCCTAAATTACTAAGATCCATCTCTCAAAGATCTTTTAAATCTTATATAGATCCAGTCGATTCTCATAAATTTTCGACATCTTCGATTCCCGAAATAGATCTAACAAATAGAATAAATCAAGTAAAAATTGATCCATATAATATTGTTCGGTCTTGATAGTAAGACATTTGATAAGGATATGCCTTCACCTTCCGAAATGGGTTATCATGGCGAATACTGAAAAATTAGATTTTAGTCCAGGATCTAATATTAGACAAATAATAAGACAAGAATTTCAATCGAAAAGTGGAAACTTTTCAGAGAATGGTTCTTTTCTACTTATGATATTGAAAATAAAAAATTATACAAAAGAATTTTATGAATATGCTTCTTTTCACAATCAAATAATATATTTTGTCCCGTGGTTTATAATCACTTATCTTGATAAATATATTTTCCTCCTCGAAAGAGAATATCATCTTGTAGATGGAAAAATTACAAAAGGAATTTACCCTCCCCAAAAAGAGTTTGTTTTAACAAATGCAACTCATATAACTTTTCTCGCCTTTCAAAATTGGTTGAAAGTGAAGTTTTACCTTCTACTGTTTCTTTAGTAAATAAATTTATTCAGCAAAATAATTATACAAATTTATATGTAAAAATTTTAGGAGAACAAATTAATTCTTTACATGATAAAGTTGACAAATTATTTTCTCTTATAAATAATCTTCAACAAACAGCTTAAACCAGCTTTTAATTGAAAACAAAAATAAAGATATTAAAATACAAAATTTTATACAACCTCCTCCTATAGTAAAAGATTATAATCTTGAATCTCCACATGTATTAGAAAAATTATTGGAAGAAAAATTTAAAAATCTTAAATTATCCACTTTAGAATTTTCGAGAATATACGAAAGATTTTGATAAAACTCTAAGAGATGAAATAAATCGTCTTTCTCATAAATCTAGACATAATAAATTTGCTAATAAACCATATATGAATCATTATTATTACCTCGACCTTCTCCACAAGATCTTCTTTATGAAGAACATCAAGAAACTACTAATAGTTATAGTAGTCGTTCATTTATGAATGGAATTGTGATGCATTTACTTGATAGGCAATTAACTAATATGGTGCATAGGATGTTAATGTACTCCTCGATTGCAAAAGCAAATGGTAATACGATCGTGCAATCGCAAAATGATTGTTTGTGGATTTACTTGGTGTTCTTAAAGGATGGTGGGATAATTATTTAACTGAAAATGATAGACAAAAATTTATAACACAAGAAAATTGAGAATGAAGGAACATCTACACCCATTATGATGGAAGATGCAGATATACTTTGATAGCATCTATATTAGAATATTTTTCTGGAAAATTTACTAATAATCAAGAAAATATTCGAACATTGTTAAATAATTTTAAGTGTAAAACACTTACTTCTTTTAGATGGTATAAAGATTCATTCTTATCAAGAGTCATGGAATTACCGAAAGTAATAGCTCTTATTGGAAAGCCAAATTTATAGATGGCTTACCAACTCATTTCCGAACGAATAAGAAAAGTTCTTAGGAAAGATTTTCCTTACATTCCTTATGATGATTATACTTATGGTCATTTAATAGGTGTTTGTACACAAGAAGGATTAGCTTTATGTAATGAAATAAAGTTAAATCAACAAATTAAAAGACAAAGAATTATCGAACGAAGACAATTAGGTCAGTTCTGTGATCAATTTGCTATGGATATTGGGACAGAAAATAGGGATAAAAGAATGAAGAAAAATAAAATTCCTTATATACCTAAAGGAAAACGACGACGAAAAAGAACAAAAGAACAAAGAGAATTTAGAAAAATTAATAGAAAAATAAAAGAGACATAAAATGTTTCAAATGTGGTCAAAAGGGTCATATTGCCCCTAATTGTAAAAAGATTAATAGAATTAGATTATTAGAAATAGATGAACAACTTAAAGAACAAATATGCAAAGTAATAGAAGAATCGATACCGAGTCCAAACGTAAGAAACTAATAGCTCGAAAATAATATGCTTGAAAATGATGAATATTCATCTAGTTCTTCGGATGAATGTCTTCCATGTCAAAATAATAATAATAATGATTGTTGTAAGGATAATAGTCTTTACAATATTATATCTCAATTTCAAGATTTACAATTTAACATGTTAACAACTGATAATGTTTTAGAATTACTAAAACAGATACCAGATCATGATATTCGTGATAAAATAATTAAAATGATTGATGTGTCTCATAAAAAAGAAAAGGAAGTTAATAAAAAGGATATAGTTTTAAATAATAATCCTTATTCAATGCAGGAAATAGAAAAAAGGATGAAAAAATTAATAAATAAAGAAGAGTCATCTTCTTCAGTTACAACTATTGCAGACTTACAAATAGAAGTTCATAATATAAAGAATGAACTAAAATATTTGAAACAAAATAACGAATTATTAGAAAAAAGGATTAAAACAATTGAGTATTCACAATCAGGTGAAACCTCTATAGTTGATCCAAAAACTATTCAGAATTTAGCTGAAAATATATCTGAAGATCATAATAATGAATTCCTAAAAACAATACAAATAATTACATCTCAAAGATGGTATATCAAATTAACTCTAATGATAGATAGACAATTTGTCTTAAACACTGTTGCACTGATTGATAGTGGTGCTGATTTGTCTTGTGTTCAAGAAGGGTTAATACCTACGCAATATTTTGAAAAAACCTCGCATGCATTAAAATCCGCATCTAATCATACATTAGATATCTCATATAAATTGCCTAATGCTTTTGTTTGTCAAGATAATATTTGTCTTCCACAAACATTTTTATTAGTAAGAAATATGCCAGGAGTGCCTATTATATTAGGACTTCCATTTTTATGTATGTTATATCCACTCAAAGAAGTTAATTTTCAAGGTTTTACAGGAACCTATAAAGATAAATCAATAAACTTCCAGTTTGTCTCAGACCCTGTAACAAGGTCTATTAAGTCATTAATAGAAGCTAAACAAAAACAATTATTTTTCATTAAAAATGAAATTATAAATTTATCAATACCTGAATTATTGAGTAATACTAAGTTACAAGAAAAAATAAAACATATTACAATACAATTTTAAGAATCAGTATGTGCTGATCACCCGAATGCTTTTTGGAATAGAAAGAAACATTTAGTTAATCTTCCTTATGAAGATAATTTTAATGAAAAGGATATTCCTACTAAAGCAAGACCATGTCAAATGAATTCTATATATATGAACTTATGTAAAGAAGAATTACATTCTTTGCTTCAAAAGGGTTTAATAAAACCTTCACAATCTCTCTGGTCATGTACTGCATTTTATGTTAATAATGCAGCTGAAAAAGAACGTGGCGTCCCAAGATTAGTAATAAACTATAAGCCACTTAATAAAGTTTTAAAATGGATAAGATATCCTATACCTAATAAAAAAGATTTATTATCAAAATTATATAATGCCAACATATTTTCTAAATTCGATTTAAAATCTGGATATTGGCAAATTCAAATAAATCCTGAGCATACTTATAGAACTGCTTTTAATGTGCCTATAGGACAATTTGAATGGAATGTGATGCCATTCGGATTAAAAAATGCTCCTTCTGAATTTCAGAAAATCATGAATGATATATTTATTCATTATATGGATTTTATAATTGTTTACATTGATGATATCTTAGTATTCTCTGATAATATTGAACAACATTTTAAACATCTTAACATATTAAAGGATGTTATTTTACGAAATGGCTTAGTAATATCTAAACCAAAGATGCTTTTGTTTCAACACATATATAAGATTTCTTGGTCATCAAATAAGTCAAGGGAAAATAACCCCTATTCAACGATCAATTGAATTTTCTTCTAAATTCCCTGATGTTTTTACTGAGAAAATTCAACTCCAAAGATTTCTAGGAAGTTTAAATTATATTTCACCATACTATAAGAATTTACAGAAAGATTTAGCAATTCTATATGATTTGCTTAAAAAATCAATTAAATTTGATTGGACAGAAAAGCATACTCAATTGGTTAGGCGAATAAAAGACAAAGTAAAAACTCTACCATGCTTAACATTAGCAAATCCAAATTGGAAAAAGATAATAGAAACTGATGCTAGTAGCATAGGATTCGGTGGAATCTTGAAACAGATTAACCCTCATGATAATAATGAATATCTTATTAGATATCATTCTGGTAAATGGACAGAACCTCAAAAGAAATATGCAACTGTTGCACAAGAATTTCTTGCTATTGTAAAATGTGTATTAAAATTCCAAGATGATTTATTTAATCAGTCGTTTGTCATTCATACTGATGCACTTGCTGTTAAACACATGATTTATAAAGATTATAAGCATGATTCTTCAAAGCAAATATATGCTCGATGGCAGGCTAATTTAGCCCCTTTTGATTTTGAAATTTTATATAAAAAGGGTAGTGATAATTCTTTACCTGATTTTTTATCACGTGAATATTTGCAGGATGGAGTGGCCACAAGTTAATTATCTTAAACCATTATCCGTGATACATATTGCTTATAATAAGATTGTTGCTGAATATATGTATTATAGAACGGAATATATTTTTGCGAAGCATAGACTAAATCACTTTTTACGAGTTCGTAATACAATTCTTGATTGTGCTGATGAATTTACTTCACCACAACAGATGATATCTATTTCAGAAGACCTTGAATTTGTCTATGACATGATAGAAGACTTCACTGGAAGATTAACTGAAAGTGAAGAAAAGTTGAATTATTGTAAAGCCAAATTATCATTAATAATTCTCTAATTTTTCAGGACTATGTATCCACCCGATAGAGGACGCGGCCCTTATAGAGGTCGTGGAGGAAGAACAATAAACCCTGTAATACAACACGGGAATAAAAAGCTAATAGCTGCTGATTTTTCAAAATCTCAGGAGGAATCCTCCTCATCAAATGCGAAATTGGTCCAAATAATGGATTTTATTCAGAATGATTCTGCATTATATAAGCAGATTATGGATCATATCCAAGAGCAACAAAAAGATACCTTTTGTGCCAAAGTAAGTTGTACTTGACCAGGATGATATCCGGTCATATGAAAAAGGATCCACAAAGGAGGTAATATTCCTTCTTGAAAACGCCGATATTCGGTGGAAAGATGATCCATGGGTAATATTCCGGAGATATCTAGCGAAAGGATAACGATACCGGGTGAGTCATACAAACCCGAAATTATTATGAGAATATTCTCAAACAAACATGTGAAATAACACATTTTCAGTCTAATCGACTACAATCGAAGTTTATAACTTCTCAAAATTATTATCAAAAAGATTTTATCTTTTGAAGAATGGGAATTTCAACCCTTTTCGAAAGAGAAGTACGTAATACTCCTACTTCTCCTCCTTTGAAATTTACTTACTGGGATTATATTCAAAGTTTTTACAAAACTTTTATTATGAAAACCCCAGAAAAAAGCATACTTGGTTCATAAAAATATGCTCCCATGTATATTCTTCTCCCATACCCAACTGGTTTATTCAGTGGTGGGCATTATATGGCCCAACAGCAAAAATTTTGCCAGATAATTTTTCAAAATTATATTATCAATGGTTAAAATCCTCTCCTATCATTGATAAACTTCAACACAGTCATATCTGTGCTCCAGGGAAAATCACTCTATTATACTTTTTTATTGAATTCTCCATTCCTTGGATTTATAAATGGGTCCCTGAGGTGGGATTCAATGAATTTCAAATTCCGTGTCTTTATAAGACATATTATACCAAATTTTGGGACAAATTAACAAAGATGAATCACACTACCAAAAGAATAGAAGGACAAGATTTGCTGGACGAAATTGCCCAGAAAATCAAGGAATATACTCAAGAAAAAGGACAGCTCAAAGCAAACCCAGATGAAGAAAGTCCGTTTAAACACATCACAAAACGGATTCAGCTTCAACAAGGAGCAATTAATAAGGAAGAAATAATATCCGCCTATATGAAAGAAGTTAAAGCAGATCTCATGAGAAATTTAAAGAATCTCGACAATGATAATATTTCAGAAAAATCAGATGTTTCGATGAAGAGCATAACTTCAAATGAAGAAAATTCTTTTGCAATATTGGCCGGAGAATCTCATCACCGTAAAAGATGACGATCACGATGAATTCATCAAAAATCTGTTACAGCAGATCCAAGAGACAGCTCAATCAGCCAAAGGAAAAGAAAAAGAATGAAGTGACAAAAGTAGGAATCTACTTTTGAAATAGATATGACAAAAGAGGGAATCTACTTTTGAAATTTGATGCAAGAGGACCTCACCATCAGTCAAATCTGAAGAAAACAATGTCAAATAATGACAAAAGTTAAATAGTAGTTTTAACTTTTGTAGAATAGTAGTTAGGCACTTTGTCTATAAATAGATTGTAGAAGTTCTTGTGTAGCAGAGAATTCTCGGCAAAATTTTCATTCTCTTTTCTTCTTCCTTTCTCTCAAAATTCTCTCTCCCTTGTAAGAAATCTCTCTCCCTTGTAAGAAATCATTCAGTAAATATATCTTTCAAGTTTGAAGATTTGAAGAAGCCTTTAAAGGTAATTTTTCTTAAGTTTGTTTTAATTTATAGTTTGCAGTACTCAGACAATGTCTGAGTAAATCCTTTGTCTGAATCAAACATTTGGCTTTTGTTTACATAAATTATACATGGAAGCTCTATCTCCTTCTTCTCTTTTAATTAAAATAAGATGATTCGAGATTGGTTCCAATTCCGAGTTCAGTCGGAAAACCCAACAATAAGTGCATTGGGCTAGAAAAGTACCCGTTATAATGAATTGTTTAAGGGGAAAAAGAGGCCACATGATGCACAATAAGTTGTGAATTCCAGACAGGCTTGAGAGTTGAGTGAAACTTTTCCATGCATCTCGATTATTGATATTTTAATTAAGGATGGATAGAGATTTTGATCCTGTAGCTGGCTGACATGGCATAGCTCCCGGATGAATGGTATCAGCCAGGGTGGTGGTTTGGATTCCGGCCTGGTTTCCTTGCTTATCTGTTTGCCTGGTCTTACCGGCTAAGATAAGCACTGGCCAGGCCCCAGCCCCACGCCAAATTTGGTATCAGAGCGGTTATGTATTTTTTATGTTTACAAAAGATTTGTTTGATTCAGAGCCTCAATTAAAAATGACTAATTTAGAAACAACTTCAATAAAAAATTCAGTTCAAGAGGAATATGATATGCCTCAACAGCTTGCTCTTCTTAATAAATGGTCAATACCAAAGGTACCCACTAATACTTTGTATGAATATGGTATGTTTGATCGATACTTGGTTAAACAGGTAGTTAAAACTACTGAGCAATCAATTGCTTTAAATTCTGATGAAAGGGTTTTACAACTTTTGTCTGCTACAGATATTGAATCTTATAGATTTCATAAAAATTATAAGTTCATGCATATTGGATTGGTGCAAATTGCATTTAAACCTTTAACTTTAGAAGGTTTACCTGAATCTTTTGTTGCTGCCTTACGTGATGGTAGAAATTTACATTGGAAAAAATCCCTAATGGGCATAATACAGTCCAGCCTAGCTCATGGTCCAGTTTATTTTAATGTCTATCCAAATTTACAGCTATCATTATCTGATGTTAATATACTCGATGCTTTAACCTTAAATGTAAAATTACATGGTTATAATTATTTACCGGGAAGTGAACTTATTTGTTTACATTACCGTATTTGTTTTAAATTATTAAATACCTTAACACCCAGATGTAAGATTATAAATAAACCATGTGATGAGACCATACTTATAGAAACTAATTTTTATAAATCTCAAATTAGCACTCGTAAAACTATTAAATGGGAAGAAATTGAATTTCCAGAGTCTTGGCAAATTGATAAAGGAATTAAAAGAAACTCATTAACTCATAATGTTACAAGTTGTAATGTTACAGAAATTGAACAATCTGATAATGGTCAGATAAGTATTACTTTTGATAAACCAAAAATTCCTAAATTACTAAGATCCATCTCTCAAAGATCTTTTAAATCTTATATAGATCCAGTCGATTCTCATAAATTTTCGACATCTTCGATTCCTGAAATAGATCTAACAAATAGAATAAATCAAGTAAAAATTGATCCATATAATATTGTTCGGTCTGCTGATAGTAAGACATTTGATAAGGATATGCCTTCACCTTCGAAATGGGTTATCATGGCGAATACTGAAAAATTAGATTTTAGTCCAGGATCTAATATTAGACAAATAATAAGACAAGAATTTCAATCTGAAAAGTGGAAACTTTTCAGAGAATGGTTCTTTTCTACTTATGATATTGAAAATAAAAAAATTATACAAAAAGAATTTTATGAATATGCTTCTTTTCACAATCAAATAATATATTTTGTCCCGTGGTTTATAATCACTTATCTTGATAAATATATTTTCCTCCTCGAAAGAGAATATCATCTTGTAGATGGAAAAATTACAAAAGGAATTTACCCTCCCCAAAAAGAGTTTGTTTTAACAAATGCAACTCATATAACTTTTTCTGCCTTTCAAAAATTGGTTGAAAGTGAAGTTTTACCTTCTACTGTTTCTTTAGTAAATAAATTTATTCAGCAAAATAATTATACAAATTTATATGTAAAAATTTTAGGAGAACAAATTAATTCTTTACATGATAAAGTTGACAAATTATTTTCTCTTATAAATAATCTTCAACAAACAGTTAAACCAGTTTTAATTGAAAACAAAAATAAAGATATTAAAATACAAAATTTTATACAACCTCCTCCTATAGTAAAAGATTATAATCTTGAATCTCCACATGTATTAGAAAAATTATTGGAAGAAAAATTTAAAAATCTTAAATTATCCACTTTAGAATTTTCTGAGAATATACAGAAAGATTTTGATAAAACTCTAAGAGATGAAATAAATCGTCTTTCTCATAAATCTAGACATAATAAATTTGCTAATAAACCATATATGAATCATTATTATTACCTCGACCTTCTCCACAAGATCTTCTTTATGAAGAACATCAAGAAACTACTAATAGTTATAGTAGTCGTTCGTTTATGAATGGAATTGTGATGCATTTACCGATAGGCAATTAACTAATATGGTGCATAGGATGTTAATGTACTCCTCGATTGCAAAAGCAAATGGTAATACGATCGTGCAATCGCAAAATGATTGTTTGTGGATTTACTTGGTGTTCTTAAAGGATGGTGGGATAATTATTTAACTGAAAATGATAGACAAAAATTTATAACACAAGAAAATTGAGAATGAAGGAACATCTACACCCATTATGATGGAAGATGCAGATATACTTTGATAGCATCTATATTAGAATATTTTTCGGAAAATTTACTAATAATCAAGAAAATATTCGAACATTGTTAAATAATTTTAAGTGTAAAACACTTACTTCTTTTAGATGGTATAAAGATTCATTCTTATCAAGAGTCATGGAATTACCGAAAGTAATAGCTCTTATTGGAAAGCTAAATTTATAGATGGCTTACCAACTCTGTTTGCTGAACGAATAAGAAAAGTTCTTAGGAAAGATTTTCCTTACATTCCTTATGATGATTATACTTATGGTCATTTAATAGGTGTTTGTACACAAGAAGGATTAGCTTTATGTAATGAAATAAAGTTAAATCAACAAATTAAAAGACAACAATTATCAGAACGAAGACAATTAGGTCAGTTCTGTGATCAATTTGCTATGGATATTGGGCCAGAAAATAGGAATAAAAGAATGAAGAAAAATAAAATTCCTTATATACCTAAAGGAAAACGACGACGTAAAAGAACAAAAGAACAAAGAGAATTTAGAAAAATTAATAGAAAAAATAAAAGAGACATAAAATGTTTCAAATGTGGTCAAAAGGGTCATATTGCCCCTAATTGTAAAAAGATTAATAGAATTAGATTATTAGAAATAGATGAACAACTTAAAGAACAAATATGCAAAGTAATAGAAGAATCGATATCGAGTCCAAATGTAAGAAACTAATAGCTCGAAAATAATATGCTTGAAAATGATGAATATTCATCTAGTTCTTCGGATGAATGTCTTCCATGTCAAAATAATAATAATAATGATTGTTGTAAGGATAATAGTCTTTACAATATTATATCTCAATTTCAAGATTTACAATTTAACATGTTAACAACTGATAATGTTTTAGAATTACTAAAACAGATACCAGATCATGATATTCGTGATAAAATAATTAAAATGATTGATGTGTCTCATAAAAAAGAAAAGGAAGTTAATAAAAAGGATTAGTTTTAAATAATAATCCTTATTCAATGCAGGAAATAGAAAAAAGGATGAAAAAATTACTAAATAAAGAAGAGTCATCTTCTTCAGTTACAACTATTGCAGACTTACAAATAGAAGTTCATAATATAAAGAATGAACTAAAATATTTGAAACAAAATAACGAATTATTAGAAAAAAGGATTAAAACAATTGAGTATTCACAATCAGGTGAAACCTCTATAGTTGATCCAAAAACTATTCAGAATTTAGCTGAAAATATATCTGAAGATCATAATAATGAATTCCTAAAAACAATACAAATAATTACATCTCAAAGATGGTATATCAAATTAACTCTAATGATAGATAGACAATTTGTCTTAAACACTGTTGCAATAGTTGATAGTGGTGCTGATTTGTCTTGTGTTCAAGAAGGGTTAATACCCACGCAATATTTTGAAAAAACCTCACATGCATTAAAATCCGCATCTAATCATACATTAGATATTTCATATAAATTGCCTAATGCTTTTGTTTGTCAAGATAATATTTGTCTTCCACAAACATTTTTATTAGTAAGAAATATGCCAGGAGTGCCTATTATATTAGGACTTCCATTTTTATGTATGTTATATCCAATTAAAGAAGTTAATTTTCAAGGTTTTACAGGAACCTATAAAGATAAATCAATAAACTTCCAGTTTGTCTCAGACCCTGTAACAAGGTCTATTAAGTCATTAATAGAAGCTAAACAAAAACAATTATTTTTCATTAAAAATGAAATTATAAATTTATCAATACCTGAATTATTGAGTAATACTAAGTTACAAGAAAAAATAAAACATATTACAATACAATTTTAAGAATCAGTATGTGCTGATCACCCGAATGCTTTTTGGAATAGAAAGAAACATTTAGTTAATCTTCCTTATGAAGATAATTTTAATGAAAAGGATATTCCTACTAAGGCAAGACCATGTCAAATGAATTCTATATATATGAATTTATGTAAAGAAGAATTACATTCTTTACTTCAAAAGGGTCTAATAAAACCTTCACAATCTCCCTGGTCATGTACTGCATTTTATGTTAACAATGCAGCTGAAAAGGAACGTGGCGTCCCGAGATTAGTAATAAACTATAAGCCACTTAATAAAGTTTTAAAATGGATAAGATATCCTATACCTAATAAAAAAGATTTATTATCAAAATTATATAATGCCAATATATTTTCTAAATTTGATTTAAAATCTGGATACTGGCAAATTCAAATAAATCCTGAGCATACTTATAGAACTGCTTTTAATGTGCCAATAGGACAATTTGAATGGAATGTGATGCCATTCGGATTAAAGAATGCTCCTTCGAATTTCGAAAATAATGAATGATATATTTATTCATTATATGGATTTTATAATTGTCTACATTGATGATATCTTAGTATTCTCTGATAATATTGAACAACATTTTAAACATCTTAATATATTAAAGGATGTTATTTTACGAAATGGCTTAGTAATATCTAAACCAAAGATGCTTTTGTTTCAACATAATATAAGATTTCTTGGTCATCAAATAAGTCAAGGGAAAATAACCCCTATTCAACGATCAATTGAATTTTCTTCTAAATTTCCTGATGTTTTCACTGAAAAAATTCAACTCCAGAGATTTCTAGGAAGTTTAAATTATATTTCACCATACTATAAGAATTTACAAAAAGATTTAGCAATTTTATATGATTTGCTTAAAAAATTAATTAAATTTGATTGGACAGAAAAACATACTCACTTAGTTAAACAAATAAAAGAAAAAGTAAAAACTTTACCATGTTTAACATTAGCAAATCCGAATTGGAAGAAGATAATAGAAACAGATGCTAGTAGCATAGGATTCGGTGGAATCTTAAAACAGATTAATCCTCATGATAATAATGAATATCTTATTAGATATCATTCTGGTAAATGGACAGAACCTCAAAAGAAATATGCAACAGTAGCACAAGAATTTCTTGCGATTGTAAAATGTGTATTAAAATTCCAAGATGATTTATTTAATCAGTCGTTTGTAATTCATAGTGATGCACTTGCTGTTAAACACATGATTTATAAAGATTATAAGCATGATTCTTCAAAGCAAATATATGCTCGATGGCAGGCTAATTTGGCCCCTTTTGATTTTGAAATTTTATATAAAAAAGGTAGTGATAATTCCTTACCTGATTTTTTATCACGTGAATATTTGCAGGATGGAGTGGCCACAAATTGATTATCTTAACCCACTATCCGTAATACATATTTCTTATAATAAGATTGTTGCTGAATATAGGCATTGTAGAACGGAATATATTTTTGCGAATCATAGACTAAATCACTTTTTACGAGTCCGAAATACAATTCTTGATTGTGCTGATGAATTTACATCACCACAACAGATAATATCTGTTTCAAAAGACCTTGAATTTGTCTATGACATGATAGAAGACTTCACTGAAAGATTAACTGAAAGTGAAGAAAGGTTGAATTATTGTAAAGCAAAATTATCATTAATAATTCTCTAATTTTACAGGATCATGTATCCGCCCGATAGAGGACGCGGCCCTACTAGAGGTCGTGGAGGAAGAACAATAAACCCTGTAATACAACATGGGAGTAAAAAGCTAATAGCTGCTGATTTTTCAAAATCTCAGGAGGAATCCTCCTCATCAAATCCGAAATTGGTCCAAATAATGGATTTTATTCAGAATGATTCTGCATTATATAAGCAGATTATGGATCATATCCAAGAGCAACAAAGTGATACCTTTGCTGCTAAAGTAAGTGACACCGACCAGGATGATATCCGGTCATATGAAAAAGGATCCACAAAGGAGGTAATATTCCTTCTTGAAAACGCTGACATTCAGTGGAAAAATGACCCATGGGTAATATTCCGAAGATATCTAGCAGAAAGGGTAATGATACCGGGTGAGTCATACAAACCCAGAAATTATTATGAGAATATTCTCAAACAAACCTGTGAAATAACACATTTTCAGTCTAATCAGACTACAATTGAAGTTTATAACTTCTCAAAAATTATTATCAAAAAGATTTTATCTTCCGAAGAATGGGGAATTTCAACCCTCTCTGAAAGAGAAGTACGTAATACTCCTACCTCTCCTCCTTTGAAATTTACTTACTGGGATTATATTCAAAGTTTTTCTAAAACTTTTTATTATGAAAACCCCAGAAAAAAGCATACTTGGTTCATTAAGATATGCTCACATGTATATTCTTCTCCCATACCCAATTGGTTTATCCAGTGGTGGGCATTATATGGCCCAACAACAAAAATTTTGCCCGACAATTTTTCAAAATTATATTATCAATGGTTAAAATCTTCCCCAATCATTGATAAACTTCAACACAGTCATATCTGTGCTCCAGGAAAAATCACTCTGTTATACTTTTTTATTGAATTCTCGATTCCCTGGATTTATAAATGGGTCCCTGAGGTGGGATTCAATGAATTTCAAATTCCGTGTCTTTATAAGACATATTATACCAAATTTTGGGATAAATTAACAAAAATAAATCACAATACCAAAAGAATGGAAGGAGAGGACTTGCTGGACGAAATTGCCCAGAAAATTAAGGAATATACTCAAGACAAAGAACAGCTCAAAGCAAATCCAGATGAAGAAAGTCCATTCAAACACATCACAAAACGAATTCAGCTTCAGCAAGGAGCAATTAATAAGGAAGAGATAATATCCGCCTATATGAAAGAAGTTAAAGCAGATCTCATGAGAAATTTAAAAAATCTCGACAATGATAATATTTCAGAAAAATCAGATGTTTCGATGAAGAGTATAACTTCCAATGAAGAAAATTCTTTTGCAATATTGGCCGGAGAATCTCAGTCACCAGAAAAAGATGACGATCACGATGAATTCATCAAAAATCTGTTACAGCAGATCCAAGAGACAGCTCAATCAGCCAAAGGAAAAGAAAAAGAATGAAGTGACAAAAGTAGGAATCTACTTTTGAAATAGATGTGACAAAAGAGGGAATCTACTTTTGAAATTTGATGCAAGAGGACCTCACCATCAGTCAAATCTGAAGAAAACCATGTCAAATAATGACAAAAGTTAATAATTTTTGTAGAATAGTAGTTTTAACTTTTGTAGAATAGTAGTTAGGCACTTTGTCTATAAATAGAATGTAGAAGTTCTTGTGGAGGGCAGCATTCTCTCCAAGTATTCTCTCATTTCTTCTCCCTTTATCCCGAAATTCTCTCTCTCCCTTGTAAAAACATCATTTAGTTAATATATCTTTCAAGTTTGAAGCATTGAAGAAGCCTTTAAAGGTAATATTTTCTTTTAAGTTTGTTTTAAGTTATAGTTTGAAGTACTCAGACAATGTCTGAGTAAATCCTTTGTCTGAATCAAACATTTGGCTTTTGTTTACATAAATTATACATGGAAGCTCTATCTCCTTCTTCTCTTTTAATTAAAATACGATGATTTGAGATTGGTTCCGATTCCAAGTTCAGTCGGAAAGCTCAACAATAAGTGCATTGGGCTGGAAAAGTACCCGTCATGATGAATTGTTTAAGGGGAAAAAGAGGCCACATGATGCACAATAAGTTGTAACTTCCAGACAGGCTTGAGAGTCGGGTGAAACTCTTCCATGCATCTCGATTATTGATATTTTAATTAAGGATGGATAGAGATTTTGATCCTGTAGCTGGCTGACATGGCATAGCTCCCGGATGAATGGTATCAGCCAGGGTGGTGGTTTGGATTTCGGCCTGGTTTCCTTGCTAGTCTGTTTGCCTGGTCTTACCGGCTAAGATAAGCACTGGCCAGGCCCCAGCCCCACGCCAAATTTGGTATATTAAATAAATGTGATGCAAAAGTATTATTTTACTCAAAAACAAAAATTAAATTCTTACACACTCAAAGACAAATAATTTGTGGAAAATATTTTTCAAAAAAAATATATTAAATAAGAAACAAATAATGAAAAATTACAAAAAAAAGTTCAAAATATAATTAGTGAAGAATAAAAATAAAGAAAAGAAATAAAAATTTACATTTTTTTTGGTAAAAAAATAATTTATCTTTTCATATACATAATAGTTAAACAACATATACATTGATTTTGATATATAAATTTGAATGATATTTTTAGTTCCAAAAATATTAACAATGGATCTTAATGGAAAGATCTCGTCGCGTAGATTAATTTGATATATAGCACGTTGTCCAATTATTTATATATTAAAAGATATAATTATTTGAAAAAATACGAAAAAACTGAAAATAAAAAAAAAGAAAAGAAAAGTGGGGCCGAGAACAGAGTGAGGAAGAGATGAGAAGGGTGGGGGAAGGAGAACCGCGCGTGTGTAATGCACCTTTTTTTTTTAAGTCTTATTAATGATATTCAGGATCCCAATTTTTTATAACCCGTTTTCGATTCGGATTGAGACCCTCAAATGAAGACAAAAAGATTGTTTCAAAAAATTAAAAAAATATTCTTTACCTATTTTCTAAAAAATCTATTTCAAACCTTCTTTTTTTTCAAATTGATGTTTAGAAAAAACTTTAATTATTTTATCCAAATGCATTTTAAACTCTAAATAGACTTTTTAGCCTTAAAAGTTTTTTTAAAACTCTTGTCCAAATGGAGTCTAAGGCTCTAGGGAAATTCCAAGTTAATACTGCGTCAAAATGTTCATGTATCAATTAGCGTTGGGCTAATACACATGAGGTCTAGGAGAAAAAAAAAACGAAGGATAAGATACAGAGACTCTTGGAGAGACTCTAATTGTGCCTACGAGTTACTCAAATATGCTGTGTTAACTTAGATTTGGCGCATTGAATAATAATTGATATCCTATGCTTAAACACTGAAGAGTGAAGACATACAATTTCATGGTTATTACATTTGTTTAATTGAATTTGTTCCACAGTGTCCTTATTCCGTCACATACAAAATTTATGTGTTTTTCAGATTTTGATAGTTTTGAGGACTACAAACTTCAACGGTTTACTATTTTAGAAATTATTTATATTTTTCATGAATCTTATGACTTCATTCTTACTAGTTATTCTCCGTTACATCCATTGTTGAAATCCAGTTCATCATCTTGTCAGATGTCTTAACCTAGTAACTAATAGAAATAATATGTCCTAATAATAATTTATCATCTGCCAACAATTCCATTCCTTTCAGACGCAAATTTTTTTTTTTTTTTTAAAAAAAGAGCATGATTTGGCTTACTAGTTATCCTAATTTCTTATTTAAAAATGCGAGTATTCTTAAACCAAGTTAACTAATCAGAAACTAGTACCATAGCCAAAACATTGAAACTCAACACATGGATATGCACCAATAAGAAATCTATTTGGCCATCTTGATTGTTACACAAAGAAGAATAAATAATATCAAAACATGATATCGAATAAAAAGAAGGGAAAAATGCAAATAAGAAAAAAGAAAAAAAAAATCCATTCTTCGAGTCCTTGATGGCTCTACACGGGAATTGAACAACAAATCAAACATCTAGATTGTTTAGGTGGTTCTAGAGCATAGAACATGTTAGCCTTAAAAATGTGAGCTTTTTCTGCGCTTTGAAAAGGCAGAATCAAATTGATTTTGGGAGTCAACACCAAAAGGAAATTCTCCTGAATCCGAGACATTGATTGTATTGTGTGATGAAGATCTACCCGTACTTCTTGATCACACCGAGTCTTAGTGAGTAGAATTTGGCCTAATAGCTGAGAGTCCCTAAAAGGTGCTCGATCATTTTGAGTAATCCACTCAGTTAAATCAATTGCGGAGCTAGGGAGTCCCCCCATTTCAAATTTTTCCCCCAAAAGACCCTTTTAGATGTATACATTTTTGCTCCTGCTAAATATTTTTGTATATTTTTACCGCTCTATTCTACAAATCCTGGCTCTGCCATTGAGTTGAATGAAGAATTTTCCACCATTCAGAATTATCGCACACTTTACCTTGAGTCTATATTGATCCATGGAAGTAAAACAAATGTCTCGTTACTGAGTGCAACTGTATAAGATTTATGACTATATAAACTATGTATGAACCTCTACTCTGTTCACTTTATACTTATATTAACTCAAAAGATCTAAAGAAAAGCTTTAAAACTTATTAAGAAAACTGATAGAATTAAAATCATTTACTATAAACAAAAAATGATTGAGACTTTACGCTAGAATTATATCTGCTGCATAGATATTGGAATAAAGTACAATAAAGAACACATACGATAAACATACGGCATGGCCCACCGACCAGTTACGGATGCAAAAAATAGTTATTGTTTTTTTACTACAAATTCAAAGTTTTAAGTGCGTTATCCAAACTTTTTTTTTCCCCCCTTTTGACATGATTATTGGTACTGTAGTGGTGAAAAATGACAACTAATTTTCCCAGTTTTGTAACAAAAATGAGCGTTAAGAAACCAAAAGCTTAAGGAGGCCAAATACAACAAACTCCAGTGGACAATTAGTACCTACGTCAACAAACTAAAAAACCACAACAAATACTACTATACCTTAGAGAGTACTACTGGTGCGAGCTTTACCACTTGAAGACATGATTGCAAAAACAATTTTTGTACGAGGATTAATGAAAAGTTTCGTTTCCTTCCAACTTGTGTTATGTCTTGCTACAAAATAACGGTTGTTTTGTGTAGACCATGGTGTTGTGAGTTTCACAGAACATGTAAGTTATTACATGTGATTTATGCAAACAAGAAGATAAGATATTAGAACTCTGAGAGATATTCCCAAAGTACACCTCCTATTTAAATACAGTTCAAATGACTATTGCGTACTGGCGATAGGTTATAATACGTGGTCTATGAAAAAAAGAAGATAAAACACTGGGACCATAAAAAAATCCCAAATGGTGTGCCTTTCAAAGGGCTCTTGCATGTCGAGATTCAACATTAGACTATTACACGTGATCCTGGGTTGGGACAGTAAGAAAAACTCCAAATGGCGTCTCTCTTCAAAGGACATTTACATGTTTAGATTTAGTGTTGGACCATTACACGTGGTCTAAGTAAAACGAAGATAAGACACTGGAACAGTAAGAAAGATTCCAAATGTAACTCTTTAAAGTGCTCTTGTATGTTTAGATTCAGTATTAAACTATTACTAATGGTGTATGAAAAATAAAAATAATCTATCTATAATAAACCCCATTATAACAAAAACCAAATGTAACTAAAATTCCAAATGTCAAGTTGTCCATAAAATCTCCCACCTACTTTTTTTAACCGAATAAATGTAGATAAATTTTTTTTAAAAAAGGCCAATAATAAATTCCCAACCTAAAAACATTTTGCCGTCCAAAATTCTTCTCCCAATCCCAAAAATATCGCCCATCACGTCTAGTCAAATCCATTAAACCTATCTAAAAAAAACAGTAACTTATCTCTAATCACATCTCAAAATCAACCGTAAAGGGTAACTGCAATTCCATCCATGAATGCTCTTCAATTAGGATTTCACGTTCTTGCATAATTTCCATCTCTCCCACGGTGAATTCCAAATTCTAAATTCATAAAGGACTGTCCCCTCCTATTCAAACCGAAAACAAACATTTTCCCGTCCTACGATTACAGTGATAGTATTCTTTCCCTCCTAGATGCAAATCTTTTATAAATTACAATTTCAATGATTATTACCCTCAAACTTCTACAAAGTCTTTGATGCTAAAGATTCAAGAAAAGGAAAGAGTTCCCCTACACCATCAAGGGCCTGTCAAACACTGCGACAATGAAATAGGCTGATTACAACATTAGTCCACAAGTAGTTCGAGGGAGCCTAGTAGAATTCAATGGAATCGGCATCAATTATTGATTACGGCAAGTGCTTTTGTTGTAAAAGAATATTATTGATGCATTTTTTTTTCCATTGTAATCATTTAAAAGATATGTTTCTTCTTGAAAAATTAGGTGTTTGGGAAGCAAAATTGAGCAGTGAAAATCTCTGTTGAAAAGAAATCAGTGTTATGGTCTGAAAGTCAAATCAAAAAATTGCACACTACAACCATAAAAGATAAGTTTTTACTATGGCTGGCAATCTCTGACTCGATTCGGAATTTCGACACGAACCCGACACGAAATGACCCGATACGAACACTACACGCATATTAAATAGGTCGGGTTAGGGTTGGAAATTTGGACCCGTTTAATATACGGGTTGGGTTAGGGTCAACCCGACAGGTTATCCGGGTTACTCGCGAATATGTAAATTTTGTATACTGTAGGGGTAATTTGGGAATTTTACTGCTATCCCAACCCTAATTTCAGCTCATATATATACTCTTTTATTCATCATCCCGCACAAATTTTCGATTTCCCTTTAGGGTTCCGTCCTCCTGGCGGCGGCTCCAATTTTCTGCATCCAATCCCTAGCCGAAGTTCAGCTCCCCCAACTTCCGCCGATTCCCCTCCACTCTGATTCCCCTCCACTTTGACCTTGAAACCTCTCTCGCCGTCTATCACAAATCGGTGTTCCCAATCCCCGCTCATCAATCATCATCTTCACGACGGTCTCCTCCTCCTTCGTGCTGTGCTGTTGGGATTGCCGGCGTTGATTCTTCAATTGCTTAGGCTGTTTTTTATTTTCTTTCGGTGGTTCAGCCACTGTATTTTCTTGATTTTCCTCTTGGCCGTTTTCTTCTCCTTATATTTCCTGAAGCACGTTATCATCATCAGAATCAGAATGGAACTCCTTCTCCTTGATTTGAAGTCACGTGTTTGAATCCTCATCTTTTCAAATTCGTGGCTTCCAAGGATGAAGTTTACAGACAAATTCATTTGGGTTTGAAAGTTGTAGTCCTGATGTTAAAGCTTGAAATCTAAAAAAAGGGGAAAAAAGGAATTTTTTTTTGGCATTTTTGAAGGGGAATGCCGAATGTATACGGGGTTGAAGAACAACCTATTGCAAGTGTGTTTGTCGATTTTGGTAGGCTTTGTGGGTCTCTGTATTTTTTTCCGAGTTGAATAGCCTGAATTTGCCGAGGTGTGGTTTTTCTGATTTTTTTTAAACGGGTTAAACAGGTCAACCCGGGTTGACCTTCTTATTGTCGGGTTAGGGTTGGTAATTCCGACTTGTATAATTAAACAGGTCGGATCCAGGTTGGCTATATATTATTCAGGTTCGGTTCCGACCCGACACGCCAACCCGGACCCGACACGGATTGCCAGCCCTAGTTTTTACTACATTTTCACTTAGAAATTTACTTTTTATATTTGAACCATTTGGTTACTTTCCTTTTGTTTCACTAGACTTCTCAGTATTGAAGTTTCAAGCTAAACCTACTCTTTTACTTTTGGTAATTGTGTCAAACTAATAGACTTAATGGTATCTTTGCATTTTGATTTACTCTGTTCTTTGGGATGATACGTAGGTCTGATTTTTTAATTTTCATATGGACTCAAGCTTAACATTTTAAGTCGAAAATAAAATCTTCAAAATTGAAATTGACAAGTTAGGCACAAATTGATTCCAAAGTTGAAACAATTTCATATGACTTTTCATTGTGTTTCTATTTTTCTTTTTTATAATGTGAGTTACTTTTTATCGAAATTAGAAGTTGACAGGAACTCATTCAATAAAATCTTGCAAGTTTATCTAAAATCATGTGCTACAGTTCTCAATCCATGGGTAACTTAAAGACCTACTTGCTATTGTAAGAATGACCACAAATAACAAACTAAAAACAAAAAAAAAAAGAGAGAAAAAAAGAACTACATTTGTAAATTACAGCTCTTTTTTCATGAGAAGATTCGGCCAAAAAAAAAAATCAAATGGTAATGTAATTGCCATCTACATTAATTGCCATCTGTTTTTCTTCTTGATTGAGCAAGTAATTTCTATCATCATTGACAAGCCGTCATCAGAATTAGTCAAATAAATTTACCTATTTAACACTAGTATAGCGGAAAATAGGGTCGTACCCACAGAGAAGGAACACTAATTACCAGCTATAAATTATTTCTTATTATTATTTAGAAAACTAACAATAATGATTTTAAATTAAACTAAACCTAACACTAATTATTAAATTTAATTAATAAAAGAAGACCTAGGACAAAGGGTTCACCTACCGACTACTCTGTTTAACTCAACCTATAGATATGTGACTTTGGACTTTCATTAATCTCACAACGAATCACCTATTTAAGAACTATTCACTGTCGTGATATAATTCTCTTACTCAAACTAACTCTATGACTACTGTCGTGACTATAGGATTTAATTAGAGTACATTAAGAACCCTAGAATCTATAGCTGCAAAGACGGTGTTCCTACTATCGTGGCCCACTATCTAAGTTTAATATTCCCATGAACTAGTGCTAACCTTCAACCACCGTTCCTTCAGTTAAACACCTTTAAAGCATGCAAGTGGTGATCAAATACTAACATGGAATAAAAACAAGAATATTAAATATCAACTAATGAAAAAGTCGCAATCATGAATTAAATTAAATTAAATAGTACCGCGGCTACAACCAAAACCCTAGATTAAAAAGTTTAGCTACACATTATTCTAAAATAAATAAAACAATGAAACCCGGGAGTCCGAAATTGCTTGCTTCCTCCGATAATGATGATGCTTTGGATTGGTGCTTGAGGTAGTGATGGATTGCGTGGAAGTAGCAAGGTGATGGAAGCGTGAGGTGATTTGGTGCATGGAGGTGTGGGAGTTTTGTGGCCGTCGGAGTTCGGTGGTGTTGGGAGTAATTTTTGTGATGGGAGTAGTTTTGGTGAAGGTGTGTGGCGTGGGGTTGTGTAGTTGCGTAGAAGGGGTTTGGTGGAGGAAGGTTTTTGTGTAACTGGTATATGGCGGTGGAAGGTGATGTTTATGGGGTGATGAAGGGTCTAATGGTGTAGGGCGGTGATGGAGAAGGGTGGAGGCTTTGGTGGAGATGGAGTTGTGCGCGAAGGTTCAGTCTCTGTCCCCAAAAATAAAACCCTAATCCTCTTTTTATAGGCTTTTGTCAAACCCTATTTCTTTAAGAATAACAAAGTTATTTTTTTCAAGCCAATTTAAATTAAAACTCCCCCCAGATGAATTTATTCGGCCACCCCAAAATCAATTTGGAAGACTTCTTCTTCGGCAAAATCCGCAGAAGCTCAAATCGATCAAATTCAAAACCAAATCCCAAAATTGCTTGTTTAATCCTCCAACTCTTCAAGTTCTTTAATTTCTTCCTAGTCAATTTATCAAATCTTCAATTCTCCCTTTAAGTTGTTTTTATCGTCATTTTAGCCCAAAAATTCAACAGTTTCTCCATTTGAGTACAATTTCTACAATTAAAGATAAAATCACATAAATAGCAGAAATGTATTCAAAATATTGACAAAATCTCGCATAAAAGAATATTAAAAAATAGGTAAATTTTAAGCATATCAATCATCCTTTATCACTTTCTCTGTTTCTTATTTTGATTGCAGAAATGAAAATTCTTGCACTATGAAGTCAGATTTTTTTTTCTGAATATTCCAAGATTTGTTTGCACACGAGATCGAAGTAAAAAAGGGAACCACATTTTGTACTTCAGTGTTTCAAATCATCGACAAGTTCGGCAAGAACAATATTATATATTATAAAAATAGCACTAATTTTCTGAATCTAAATAAATTGCATAATTTTTTGTGGTTGGCAAAATTTGACTCTTTTTGGTTTTACATAGGCATTTGGGTGAAGAATAAAACATAAGAACTAAATGTAGTTGTGAAATCATTTTTATATGGTTAGGAAAGTGATATTGTCAAAAGTTGATCTTAATATTATTAATATTAGGACCAATAGCAAATGTATGCTATCCCCGTTCTGCAATGAATATGCAGAATTTTACTACTAATTTACTCCTACATATACTTGATCATCATATGAATGGCAAATGATGCATTATATTTTCAATTCGCTCATTTTGAACTCACTCATTTTGTTTAAATTAAAATTTTTGTATAAAAGCAAAAATACATTAATCTATTACATACCCGTACAAACGCATAGGTTCAGAACCTAGGCTATGTTTGGTTCCTTTTTTGGTTAATTTTTTTTGAATTTTAAATTAATATCTATCTCATCCCAGCATACCTTTTTAGATTCCCAATGCACCTTTTTACATTTATAATACACTTTTTTATATTCCCAATACAAAAAAAACACACTCAAAAAACCTTCCAAATATAGCCTCTTAATTGAATATGCTTCAAATTGTTCATGTATAATTGAATTAGCATTAGGCTAATGCATATGCGGTATAGGGGAAACCAAAAAAAAAAAAGATAAGATAAGATAAGATAATAAGATTATTGGAGAGACTCTAAGTGTGCCTACGACCTACTTAAATATGATATGTTAATTTAGATTGGGCGCATTGAATAATATTTGATATGATATGCTCAAACACTAAAGACAAAAATGTCATGTTTATTACACTTGTTTGGTTGAATTTGTTTCGCACTGTCCTCACTCCGTCACATACAAAACTTATGTGTTTTTTAGATTTTTTAGAGATCGTTTATTTATATTTTTCAAGACTCTTATGTGAACTTCATTCTTACAAGTTAATTCTTCGTTACTCCCATTGTTGCAATGCAGTTAATCGATGCCTTAACCGTGAAATTGATAGACGTAATCTATCCTAATAATAATCTATCACCTTTCAACAATACCATTCCTTTCAGTAGCGGAAAAAAAAAACATGATTTGACCGACTAGTTGTCCTAATTTCTTAATACAAAATGCAAGTAAATCTTAAACGAAGTTTACTGATAAAAAACTAGTACCACAACCAAAACATTGAAACTCAACACATTGAATGCACCAATAAGAGTTCCACTTGGCCATCTCAATGGTTGTACAAGAAGAAATCCATCCTTGGAGACCTTGATGGCTCTAAGGGGGGATTGAACAACAAATCAAACATATATAGGATGTCTGGGTGGTTTCGTCGAATAGAACATGTGTGTCTTAAAAATGAGAGCTTTTTTTGCGCTTTGAAAAGGCAGAATCAAAATGATTTTGGGAGTCAGCACCGAGAGGAGATCCTCCTGAATTTGAGATGGTCCTAGTGTTGTGTGATGAAGATCCACCAATATTTTTTGATGACACCAAGTCTCGTTGAGGAGAATGTTGGCCTAATAGCTGAGGCTCCCTAGAAGGTGCACCATCATTTCGAATAGTCCACTCACCATTCAGCAACTCCTCCTCAGTTGAATGAAGAATTTTCCACCATTCAGAATTGCCGTGCACCTTACCCTCAGCCTAAATTTGATCAATGGAAGTTACAAAAATGTTTCGTTATCAAGTGCAACCGTATGAGATTTATGACCATCTACACCATTAATGGTATATACTCACTTTGTATTTACATTAATTCAAAAGATCTAAAGAAAAGCATAAAAGAAATGCCTTTGAAACTCAGGAAGAAAATAATTGAGATGTCACACTCGAATTACGTAATATATATATTGGATCCATTAAAGTACAATAAAAAAACATATATGACAAACCCATCATGAAATCATCCAATATCTTTCCCTAAACTCAACAAGTTAGTAGTGATGACATACCTTGGATGTTTCATCTTGACTTGATGGACAGTTATCACTGGAAGTACAAAATAAATCTACAATCTCTTTACCCGGTGTGTCTGTACTGATTGCAGAATTGGCCGTGGTAAGTCCGACAACCTTATTACCTCCATCAGCGGACACCGAGTTACCATCTTGGCCACTTGTTGTAACTGACTTCTGAGGTAGGACTGCAGATTTACTAGAAATCTTATTAGGAGTGGACTTGGCCATCTCATATGTAGATTCCAACCCAACTTTCGGACCAACAAGCAGAAACCTTTGGTGGCTGGACACAAAAGGATTCAGAGTGTGTATAGAAACATCGCACTTCCTACACAGCAATGCTCGATCCTCCAGACAAAGGAAGTACCCAACTGTTTCCTATAAACCCAATCCACCAAAAGAAAAAAAAAAAAAAACTTCACCACTCCATACAAGGAATCAACTTGATTCAATTATTTATCAGACCGGGGGAGGCAGTCAATTCAAGAGAATAAAGAGAAAATCTTTTTTTTTTTGTTCTTCCTCAGAGAAATTTCAAATCCCTTTAATTATAATCATGTATGTCCTGTTAATCGCAATTAAACACGATAGAATAACTCAAAAGAGGAGGAGGGTACCTGGCAAATATCACATTTGGGTCGAGGAGAAGAAGCAGAGGAGGAAGAGAGTGAAACTCGCTGGTGCTTACTCACCGGCTGGTCGACGGAGTGAATTTTCTGGTCACATTCAAAACAAAAGGCGGCCTCGTCGGCGCAGCAGAACAGCCGGGCCTCCTCCCTATCACACCTGCCGCACTTCAATTTCATCCTTCCTCTGTATAAGTCGCTAAAGCTTCTTCCCACCTCTGTTCTTCTTCTTCTTCTTCTTCCTCAGCTTCCCTCTTGTAAATATGATGGAATACATAAAGCCCAAATCGATTCTAGAAATTTATTTCCTAAACCGAGGCCGTTTTTTGTTGGTGGAAATATGGGTAGTATTCGCAAAGGCTAAGAAAAACGGAAGAAGAAGAAATCCAAGGCTCGTGGAAACACGATCTCCTTAAAACAGATTTGCCCCCTCTTATGGTGCTTGAGAATCTCGAGCAACTGTTTCCCATGATACAACGGAAACGTAGAGACTACTTAGCACAAAGAAGTTCTACCAGCGAACGAAATTTAGAACACGATGATGAACACCAAAAACTGAAAGAGAAGGAAAGAAAGGCTTGAAAGAATACTGATAGAGGAGGAAGGATTGGTGTGTTGAACTTTAGAAAATGAGTGCCTATTTATAGGCTGGAGAAACCTTTGAAATGGCAGCAAAACTTCAAACAGTTTTGGTGTTTTAATTCTGTTAAATGTCACGAATTCATGGCACATAAACAGCCAAAACGTTTTTGACAATCAAACAGTCAAAAGAATTCATTCTGCCATTTAAACAGTATTAAATCCGCCATTCATTTGCTCATTCGACAACAATGTTTCAGTTTTTTCTTTGACTGAAATGAATGAACATAAATCTCCACATTAAAATTTTAGCTGAAAAAAATTAATCTGAACCGTAGCAAAATGTGGGTTGATCAGGCCCGCTAGAGCTCGGTCCGGCATTCGTGTCCGCAGGTCGTGCGCACACATGAGTCAGGCTATTTTAGCCCCGAATCGGACCTCCATTTGCACCCCCCTGTGCGGGCGCACGCGAGCGGGAGAGATGTGGTATAGTATTGGCAAGTCAACTTGCAAGTCAATTTTGGGCTCTCCCTTATAAAGTGAGCTCCAGCTCTTCCCAACACCCATGTGGGACAAAGTCCCTTAGCATTAACTCTAATTTTTCCAACTCTTGAGAAACTTAATTCTCATTCACTCTTTTCTAACATTTTTTTCTTCCTTCGCCACCAGGTATTCTCCTCTGTTTTCCTTTCCAATTAAGAAATTTGCAGCCGCGGAAACTACTGAATACAAAACAAGGCGGTTCGACTTTCTTCAGTTTGAAGTATATTTCTTTAAAATCAATTAAGCTGCGTTTTGAAGCAATAATCTGAGCTAGCAGCAGCTTTTCAAGCTATTCAACGGGCAACCAGGCTCTATATATGCAAACAGGGGAAAATGTTTCCTTCATTTGGGTCGGTTAAGAGGCATGTCACATGTTGACTTATGTTTTGGATTTTTTTTATTACTAATAATTGATTCTAATTTACAGGTTACAGTCGTATTTTCTTTAAAATAACTTTTTCAATTTATAAGACTGTCTAATATTTTCAATATGAGTTCGAGCTACATGACGCAAGCTCACCTGAACTAATTCTCAATAACTATTTTGAGAATAATTCAAAATAGCTCAGGTATCTCATCATATTAATAAAGTTACAGGTATCTTTTCCCCCCCCAAAAAAAAAAAAAACACTCCAGTTTTGCACCTATTTCAAAACCACTTGAGTTGTGGTTGTTAATAGTATAAGTCCCATATTTTAGTCCCATAGTCCCATATATTATATTTTTACTTTTTTTTAAAGTAAATAATTTTATTAACTGAATAATTTCAAAGGGTGAATGAGTGGATCCCAACGTTTACACTAGCGTGCTAATTCATCCCAACGTTTTAAAATTGATTAATTACGTCCCAAAGTTATCAAAACTGAACATATCCATCCCATGACCTGCAAAACAATAAAAATGACATGATATAACAGATAAAAATCTATTGAATTTAATATTTATTCTTTTATTCTCTTTTTTTTGTCATTTTTTAGTTCATTAAAAAACAAACAAAATTTCTAAATTAAAAAAAAATCGAAAAAAATTACTTAATTAATCAAAATAATTTATGCATCACAAATGACATAATTTATAATTTTAGATAAACTCAAAATTAATTAATTTTTGAATACAATATATATATATATATATCTGTGTGTGTAAGCATAATTATTCTATTTTTCACTCAAAATAAAGAAATTTTTTTGGAAAGTTTCTTCAAGTTTTATCGAAAAATTAAGATGAATTTGATTATAAAATAAATTAGATTCATTACAAATAAATTAAAGTTTTTAGATTTAATAAACTAAAAAAAATTAAAAAATTCAAATAAACAGAAGTAAAAAATATTAAATATGGGATCCAAATGATTTTACCTGTTATATCAGGTCACTTTTGTTGGTTTGCAGGTTATGAGATGAATCTGCTCAATTTTGATAACCTTGGGACGTAATTAACCAATTCTAAAATTTTGGGATAAATTCGCTAGCAGGGTATAAATGTTGGGATGTATACACTAATATTCCCTAATTTCAAAATAGAAGAGCGTCCATAAAAGTTGCAATTTAATTTCAAGATTGAGGTACAAAAGGGAAGCAATGTCTTATAATATTCTCAAAGTTGCTATCTAATTTCGCTTATTGGGCTAAAGAATGCGGAAAAGTGTCAATTGATCGATCAATGACTTTTGAGCTACGAGAAATCTTCGGAGAGGACTGGACTTATAATGTACCATACTTCAGTGCTTTTGCTCTTTATTTTGAAGAAATACACATAAAACTTGAAAGATATAAATATAATGAACCTATGCTCATTTATATGAACGATATCTATATCTATATTTATATATTAAAGTAGAGTTCTTAATCGACACGTGTTGTCCAGGGAGTACGTTTAGCCGATTGTGTCATGTGTCGTTATCAAAATTCTCCTTCATTAAACAATTAAAAATTTATTACTAATACGTAAAATTGTTAAATTGAATTAAGTAATTAACCAATAGTTATTTGAGAAAAATAAACACGTCTATGGTAATTATTGACAAATATATGACATAAGGAAACATTAATCATCAAATTTTATTGTATTAAGAATACAGTTTGAAACTAAGTCTTGATACATCAAACGTAAGTTAATATTATTTTTCAGATGATTCTGTTTGATATATTTTTCACAAATTAAAATATATTAGTTACAAAAAAAAAAAGATTGTTACCAAATAA
Organism: Oldenlandia corymbosa var. corymbosa; assembly: GCA_949775105.1. Taxonomy (NCBI): domain Eukaryota; kingdom Viridiplantae; phylum Streptophyta; class Magnoliopsida; order Gentianales; family Rubiaceae; genus Oldenlandia; species Oldenlandia corymbosa. The sequence goes on along the minus strand of OX459118.1, from coordinate 11,361,648 downwards.
CTATATTACAAATACAATTCGAAACCAAGTCTACCTACATTACAAGTATGTTAATATTATTTCTTAGATAATTAGTATATTTTCCATAAATAAAAAGAAACTACTTACTAAAATAAAGAGATTATTTACCAAATAATTATATGAGTATAATTTAAAACTAAGTCTGGATACATTAAACATAAGTTGATAATATTTTTCTGATGATTCTATTTGATATATTTTCCAAAAATAGAAATAGATTAGTTAATAACAAAAAAATATATTTGTTACCAAATAATTATACTGCGAATACAATACGAAACTAAGTCTGGATAAATTAAACATATGTTCATATTATTTTTTAGATTATTCCATTTCATATATTTTTCAAAAAAAATAAAAAGAGATTAGTTACTAAATAATTATACTACAATACAATTTGAAACCAAGTCTGTGTACATGCAAGATAAATTACTATTATTTTACAGATGATTCCATTTAATATATTTTTCAAAAAATAAAAAGAGATTAATTTAAAAAAATAAAATGAGATTAGCTACAAATAATTATAGTATGAATACAATTTAAAAACCAAGTCTGGATTCATTAAATGTAGATTAATATTATTTCTCAAAATATTTTATTTAATATATTTCCAAAAATAAAAAGAGATTAATTACAAAAATAAAGAGATTATTAACGAATCATTATATTACGAATACAATTCAAAACTAAGTCCAGATACATTAAATATATATTAGTATTATTTTAAATGATTCCATTTGATATATTTGTTAAAAATAAAAAAATAGTTATAAAAATATAAGATTAGTTGCCAAATTATTATATTACGAATACAGTTTAAAATAAATTTTAGATACATCATTCATATGCTAATATTATTTTTTAAATAATTTCATTTGATATATTTTCCAAAAAAAAAAGAGTTTAATTTCATTATTAAGGAAAAAGTTATGAGTCCAGATAAATAAAAATAGATAGTGCACCCGTCAGGCACAACCTGTTTTGCTATTAAAAAATAACTAAGGAAAAAGTATAGAGTATGGATAAGTATTTCAAAATTATTTATTAGTTTTTTTTTGTCATGGGTTTTCCCTCCTATTTTTGTGCTTTATTTACTTTTGTTAGAATTTTCTTCTTTTTTTTTTACTTTTATTTTGCTTTATGTCTAAAAAAGATTATTTATAATATTTGATTCAATTACTATAAGTAAATAATACTCCCTCCGTCCCATAATTATTGTCCACTTTGCCCAAAAAATTTTGGCCTAAAATTGTTGTCCAATTTGACTTTTTATGGATCAAGTTACACATTTGTCCTTAGTAAAAAACATTATCCATAAAATCTTTGTGGTTAATCAATTACTTTTGTAGGGGTATATCCGGTTGTTTAAGGTAAAATATAGTTAAGTTTGACCAAAAATAAAATCTTTCATTTTAGTAAAACTGGACAATAATTATGGGATGGAGGGAGTATATGCTTTTCAGTCAATATATTTTAAGAATATACATGATTGAATTTCTTTTGTTAAAAATAACTTTTATATACTTATATCCCTAAAAAGTAGGATAGTAGACAGTTGATCATATTAATTCGTATTTAGAATTTTTTTATATACTATTACTCCTAAACAAGGAGCATATTAGATAGTTGAACATATTAATTTGTATTTTAAAATACCTTATATGGCTAAGAAGTATTTGATCAAAGTGGTAACAGTATTGGACCAACTTAACTACAATCCATGATTAAATCTGTTCATAGGCATGTAGCAATGATTGTTGGGAGATGTTTGTCTTCCAAAAGTGACCCACCCGATTCGAAAACGGATTAGTTGGAATAATGATTTCAAACACCGGATACACTATATACCAAAAACGAAAAAAAAAACATATGACACTCTTGAATTTGGACTCCGGATGCCTAATATACCAAAAAACGAAAAAATTAAAACATATGACACTTTTCATAAGAAAATAATAATATATTAACGTTACTCTAAAATATAGTGAAATTCGCACAACGTGTGGACATAATACTAGTAATCATATATACGTGAAATCTAAATTAGATATTCAGTGCTTGGGGAATGAGTCATAGCTCAATGATGGGTAAAAATTAGTGAATTTTAAGGTTTTAAATTTTAGAATCAAATGTGTCAAAGAGTAGTAGCTAGTGGGGTTTAATTATATATTTATTTAAAAAATGGCCTTGAATGATTTTCTTGTTTTTTTAAAAAAATTATACTGGCAAGTATTTTAAAATACTTTTATTTATATCAGATACTCTCTTTTTTAAGATCACTTGTGCATAAGTGCCTCTTTTGTTGCCCTAATATTTATTGTAAATTCGTTGAAGTATCAAAATATTTAAGCAATATAAAATCGCTCCCTAACTTTGTGAACCAACCCCAAAATAAATAAACACAAAAATAAAAACATTCTTTTTTTTTTCCTTGGAGATTTGCTGGGTGTCCATTAATAAAAACCTAATTCTCTCTTGTTGAAATGTTCTTTAAACATGTCATAATTTTATTTTAATGTTTTGGACGTGACACCATTTTTGTTGATAATCATATGGATAGGTTTCACTGAATTTCCAAAACAGTTGACCACAACAAAATGTGAATTATAAGTTTTCTTTTAAGTTAAATAAAAAATTTTATTAATGAAATTTGATTTCTTCCCATATTATATTTTTGGCTTGCCACTTACTAAAGAGACTACTTTTCCGATAAGATAAGAAAAGAGGAGTAAAATTCCATCCCCTTAATTAATTAATAATAATAACAAGAAGAATAATAGTATTTCCCAATTTGACGGTGGCAAAAACCGGCCAGAAACGCCACCTCCCACCAGTCAACCGCCGCCAATCCCCCGCCATTTTTTGTCATTGTAAACTGCAGAACCAATAGAATTTCTTGCTTCCCTATCAATTAGTCCAACATTTCATTTTCAAATTGACCAACAAATTTCAAAAATTCAGACTGAAAGACGAAAGCAAAAAACCAGAATTCACTTCACTCTCGTGAACTTCACCCATCCATTTCTTCTACGTTTTTGTTTCCACCACGTCATTGAGCTTATCAATTCTTCTTTTTCTTCTCGAGGATAATTATAAAGAATTCAAGATTTAATTTCTCTTTTTACAACCAGTGATTGTTTAATTCTTGGTATGGAGTCGAAATCGCAGCAAAGATTCGGCTTAGGGAGGCAGTCTTCACTGGCGCCGGAGGGTCAAAATGACGGCGGCGCTGTTGTCTCTGGTGCCGATGATGAGGACGTCGATGAGGGTGAAGGCGGGGTCGTGGTTGATCCTGGAGTGAGGCTAATGTACATGGCGAATGAAGGTGATTTGGAGGGGATTAAGGAGGCTTTGGATTCTGGGACTAGTGCCAATTTCCGGGACATTGATGGCCGGACGGCGTTGCACGTCGCCGCCTGCCAGGGCCTTGCCGATGTTGTCCAGTTGCTCCTCCGTCGGGGTGCCACCGTGGATGTCAAGGATCGCTGGGGCAGCACGGTATGAGATGATAGCATTCCTTTAATAACCATTAATTTTGCACAATTTTCTTGGAATTTCATTGATTTAACTAAATGTGGTTATGTTGTGTTAGTGATAAAGGTTCTGTGATCCTGGGCGCTGTTTTAAACCATGATTTGTTTTCCTTAAACTAAATGGTGTTGAACATAATTTGAGTTACAAATATTTAGTTCAGATGTAATTTGTTGGTCGACTGACATGGTTTGGTTGAATAGCCTCTTGCAGATGCAATTTATTACAAAAATAATGATGTTATCAAGCTTCTGGAGGCACACGGAGCAAAACATCCGGTATGACTACTTGGTCTCCCATCTATGAACATAGCTTATTTTCTTGATCTTTTTTCCGCATAGTTATTTTAGTCTGGCTTTGATCTAAGCTATTTTAGTTCATCTTTTTGTTGCACCAGGTGGCTCCAATGCATGTTCAAAATGTTCGTGAAGTTCCAGAATATGAAATAAATCCACAAGAACTTGATTTTAGCAAGAGTGTTAACATAACAAAGGTATAGTCTTTTTCTTGGTGCATGAGGAACATAATTAATCATTTTTGTGCACTTGAAATATATGCAACCTTGACTAGCTATAATTTTGTTTTTTGGCCACTAGTTTTAATCTATGCCCGTTCCTTCTTTCTTCCATTTAAGAATTCTTCTCTATTCGTTTCTCTTTTCCAATTCTTCTTTGTTTCCCTTCTCACTCTTGTTGTCACTTATGCATTTTGATAAGTTATTTATGTTTTCTCCTCTACTTTTATGCATGAAAGGGGACATTTTGCATAGCTTCGTGGCGTGGAACCCAGGTTGCTGTTAAGAGACTTGGAGAAGAATTGTTCAGAGATGGAGAGAAAGTGTGGGTTGGTCATATTTAATGAGTCATAGACTTGTAATTAGCCTAAAATTTTGTTAAATGTTCTTTGTATACTCCTGCGATTAATGGTTTGGCTTGGTTTTTTCAGGAAGGCATTCACTGATGAGCTTGCTTTGCTTCAAAAGTTGCGGCATCCCAATGTAGTTCAGTTCCTTGGCGCGGTAACCCAAAGTACACCGATGATGATCGTAACAGAATATCTGCCAAAGGTAACTTTATCTGATTTTGAAGTTGACAATTTACTGCTTAGAGTATAGTATGTAAACTTCAGTTCTGCGTTTCTGATCCCCCTTCAGCATGCATAAGACCTGACTTGAACTGTTTGGTTAAAAATCAGTGGGATATTGTGTGTGCTGATGATTTGGCGTAGGAGTGGTATCTATTGTTGCTCACTTTTCAGTTTTATTATCTGTATGGCGTGCAGGGAGATCTTGGTGCATTCTTACGAAGAAAAGGTGCCTTGAAGCCGATAATTGCAGTAAAGTTTGCTTTGGATATTGCTAGGTGAGTTAATTCCTTCTTATAAAAATGTGTCAGCCCTGAGCTGAGCCTTGTTGATAAATGTGATCTCAAGTAAAGTAGACATGTTTCTGCTGATTTTTATACAATGGAATAACATTCCCGAAAGAGGAAAAAATGAAAAAAAAATAAAAATTAACATTCCCGAAAGAGACTGTCAGGTTGTCTGTCTCATATGGCAGGCAACAGAGAGGTTCTTATTGCTCCAGAATTTGATTTTTGTCATTTTTCCCTTGATAATTTAATTCTGGTCCAGATTTTAGGTTTATTTACAACTGGAGCTTTATGTTTATTTACCTTGTCTATCTTTTTTTTTATTTTTTATTTTTTTTTTAATTTTTTAATGTTCACGAATTCAAGTTTCTTAATAGTGTATATTTTGCAGAGGATTGAATTACCTACACGAGCATAAACCAGAAGCAATAATTCACCGAGATCTGGAACCATCGTATGTTTCCCTTTTTTTTTTTTTGGGTGAAATTGTATTAATTGTTTCTCAAGTAATAGCCCTTTGCAGTGTGGGTGTGTATTGTTTCTCGAGTAATAGTCCTTTGAAGTGTACTTGTGAACAGCGTAGATCTTTACTAATCATTTTTTCTTAAATGTCAGGAATATACTACGGGATGACTCTGGGCATTTGAAAGTTGCCGACTTTGGACTCAGCAAGCTGATGTTAGTCACAAAATCTATTAAAGAAGATAAACCTGTTGGATGCCAAGAGACTTCGTGTAAGATAAACCTTGTTATGGTGGAGGAGATAGTTTTGGGTAAAGCTACAACCAAAAATAATGTCTAATACCTTGTTTCTTTCTTTTTTCTGAGTAGGGCGATATTTGGCTCCGGAAGTTCTTAAGAACGAGGAATATGATACCAAAGTTGATGTATTTTCATTTGCTTTAATACTGCAGGAGGTAAGTTCTCTTATTTGTCGAACTTCCCTGATTGGATGTTAAAATCCTAGCAAAAGTAAGGACGCTCGAATTTTGTATTTTAAGAAGTTACCAGCTCTTGCTGGTGCTTTATTTGTTACTTTTCATCTGTTTTAAAGTTTCGGGTTTTTTTATGTGTTGCTGAACATATAGCCAATGTTTGGTCTTCAGCCCTCAAAAGCAGAAACTGTGTATATATTAGGACAGTATGGTTCCTTTTACTGGTCTTTCCAGTTTGCAATCAATTACTAGTCTTCTAATGTTACCTTTAAAACAGTATAAGCCTGCTCATTCAACATTTTTGTGTTCATTGTGAAGCAATTTTATGTAAAAATGTAGCTTGTCGAAGAAATTATGGGTTGTTACTAATTAATGTTTGTAACCTTAATAATTCTGCACAGATGATTGAAGGTTCTCTTCCATTTTCTGAGAAGCAAGAGAATGAAGTTCCAAAATTATATGTACAGAACGAACGACCTCCATTCAGGGCTCCTGCCAAGCTTTATGCCCATGGTTTAAGAGAGTAAGCCCAAGATTTTCCTCGAATCTTTGTGATAATATTTCAAACTGTCCCAAACGCTACTGCTGAAGGAGCATTATGTATATATAAAGTGCATGGATCTAGATTCACTGAGGTCTTAGTGTTGAGCTTTTGAATTGCTCATCTGTAGAACTATCACCCCTTTATAGTAGTTTGTTTAGTTTGTGAAACTTGTAGTAACCTGTGTTGATTTTCTGTTACGTAGAACACTCTGACAAGCATATCTTACCACCTGATTTTTGGATGTTCTTTTGTTTTTCCAACTTTTAGTACCAGAAAGATTATATATTCTCATGTAAGTGTCCTTTCTTTGTGTGTTTGTCTTATTTTTACTGTTGTATTAAACATGTTCTTTACTTTTACAAAAAAAAAAAAAAACATGTTCTTTATGTTCTTGAAATTCACTGTTGTATTTGAACATGAACTTTATGTTCTTGAAATTCAAATTGTTGCCTCGCTTTCTACAAATCCTGCATTCCGTCTGTTATTGGATTGTTATTCTTATTAAGGTGTATACCTTGCTAACAGGTTAATTGAAGATTGTTGGAATGATAAACCCTCTAAGCGACCAACTTTTAGACACGTAATATCCAGGCTTGAGGAAATTAATAGATATCTACTTCGGGGATGGCGATGGAAGGTTTGACACACTCCTATTCTCTTGTTTGTTCCTTGTGCTTGTGCCACAAAGTTTCATATTTCCAATTGATATGATGGGAGTGATGCATTATCACAATTGGGCAATTAGAGTATTAGGCAGCACACAGCTGAGTTTTGGCTGTAAGTTGAAGTATGTTGGATCTTTATCACAACATGAAGTTTATGTTCACAAAAAGAGGAATGAAAAAGTAAAAGTTATACAGTATGAATTACTTGTGCATTTGAATGTAAGCAATGATCAACCTATGTTTTAGAGCTCTTAAAGTCACTGCTTTGTGCATGCTTATGAAACACCTAATACATTCTACTTTTGAATTATAATGTTTCTATGCTATGCAGGCAAAGGCGCTGACGTGCTTCCAAAGCCTTGAAGCCATATTTAAATCTGATCACGCTAATTCAAGAAGTAGATCCTCTCACTCAACTGTCTCCACTGTTGGATGAAAAACAGAAGTCAAGTGTTCTCCAATTCGTTTGGCTTATAGCCTTATTTACAGTAGAACAAATTCATTCTTTTGTCAAAGCTTTGAATAACATCATCGAATCTGTATATTCCCTGTGGCCATCTCCATCATGTAATAGATGGATAAAAGAAAAAGTGGCTCTTCCTTTTGTTTCTCATTGGTTGTTAACACCATTTTTAGGAATTGTACATGCTCCCCGAATGGTGTTTCTCATTGAACGGTCTTTGAACTTCTTATTCTTTTACAGGAAAATTATCTGCAAAATTTGTTGGTAGGATGCATACTTCATTTGTTTTATGATTATGACTGAGAAAGATGTTGGCGAGTGAATGTTTGTAAAATATTACCACACTTGTATCATACACAGTTTGAAACTCATTGCCATCCTTACATAGAAGGTGGAGAAGCTCTAGAGTAGTTTGTGTTCCATTTGATATTTTAGTATTTGCTTTGCCATACTTGAAACATAACAAACACCGACCACCAATTATTTGGAAAGCAGTTCAATGCAAGATCCGAACCACATCGATACGCCTACAGCATATATAGTAAATACAAATCCACTATGCAATCCAAAAAAATATGCATGGGTCTTGTATGATGCTATTTTCATTTTGATCAATCAGTAAAAAAGCAATATTACTCTGCCCGACTTCCATACCATTTCATCTTGATCAACCGGTAAAAAAGCAACATTACCCTGCCCGACTTCCATACCATTTCATCTCCATCAACCAGCTAAAAGCAACATTCCTCTGCCTGACTTCCAAACCACTCAGGTGTGCTGTTGTGCACCGTTCTTTTCCTTGCTTTCAATTGTTCGAACCTCAATGCAGTCTTAATTTTTGGTACAATGCTGATCAATCAAATTATTGGTCAGCTTCAGGTTCCATCATCCTGTTATCTTACATTTTGGGTAACCTTTCCAACAGGTTTATAATAATACGCACTTGCATCCTGATAATGCTTATCCTGCAAAGAGGAGATTCTCTCGTAGAAATCCTTAACTTTTGGATCCGCTTGAATCTTCTTAGGGTTAAGACCCGATAAGTGAAGCCCATCCAAGGTTCTCACACGTGAAAGTGCAACGTAAACCATTCCATTGCCAAAAGCTCGACTGAGGTCTGTATGCAGGCGGTCGATGGTCATGCCCTGACATTTGTGAATGCTTAGAGCCCATGCTAGCATGAGGGGTATCTGCCTACGCTTAGCAACAACTGTATCTCCATCCATCACAACCCATGTCTCCAGACCAATCCTATACACATCTCCAAAATCAAATTTTACCACTGGTAACACTTTCCCATCACTACTTATGCTCTCAAGATCTCCATCATACATGTCAGTAACACTATGTTTCCTGCAAGCATTATCGTGAACACCATGCTGAGATTTGGCATCAATCAGGTCGTGGAAATCTATTACTGTGCCAGTGGCACCATTCACAAGCTTCTGGTAGATATTTATATTCTTACACAACATCACCCTTGCTCCTATACAGAGCTCAAGCTGATCGGGAACAATTCCTGACTTAAGCTGCTTCTTTGAAGATTCTTCACCAGTGTCAAGAGCAGTATAAACAGTTATTCGCTCCCCTAAGTCGAGCAAGCACTTCTTATTCACCCTATTGACATCTACAATACGTGGAAAGAGCTGTACGGCTGAAGGATCCTCCTCTGGCAAGCAGGATCTTTGTTCTAAAAGTTTTAGATCCTCAGGATCAAACACTCCTTTCCGTATTCCCTGCAGAACTTTTACAAGTGTAGGCTCTGACTGCCTGAAAACAAGAGGAAGCACAATTTGCAAATCAAAACTTTCATCCCAGCAATCCGCTTCAAATGCATATACCTTTACATCCTTCGTCTCATCCTTCTTATTCTTCTTAATAATAGGAGGCAACTGGTAAAAGTCTCCACTCACAACCAGCTGTAATCCACCCCAAACTCTGCGCTTAAACGACGGATTCCCATCTCGTACTAGCCGGGCTATGTACTCTAGCATATCGAAATATTCAGCACTAATCATACTAATTTCATCAATAACCAGAACTTTGGCCTTATTCCACCTCCTGTAGGCCTTCCTATCAGAGAAAACCCTAGACAGCAAAGTTTCGCGGTCAACATCAGCAAGGCCAATGCCGGCGAAGGAATGGAGGGTCAAGCCATTAATGGCACACGCAGCAACTCCAGTTGAAGCTGTCACAAAAACCTGCGATCGACCGTGATTTTTCTTGAGTTCCTTAATAACATGCTCAACCAAAGCAGTTTTCCCAGTTCCAGCTGAGCCACTGATGAAAACAGACTTTCCATCACGAATAGCCCTCAGGGCTTTAGATTGTTCATCAGTCCACTGTATTTTAGGCTTTCTAGGAGTTGTAGCACCACTTTTGCTCTTCTTATATTTGTTCTTAGAAAACTTGGATTTCTTCCATTTCGGTTGCTGAGAAGCAGCACCAGAACTATAATACCTCACTGTCCCTATAAGAGAACAGAACAACTGCTTCATGTTTCTCCACTCCACCTCCTGTCTCTCTTTCAAAAACTATGTAAACTGACTCAAACCACAAAACAACACATCTTACGTCCACTGTCACTTATAAACATCAAAACCCACCAAAATTCAACTTTCCGGAGCTCGAAACATATACAAATTGGACTCGAATGCTGTAACAGTATAACTAGGCACCATTTCACTTAACAGTCTAGTCCTTAAAAATTCCATTCATAATCAGGGCTTTTAAGAAAACCAGTTGATAATACCAGAGTGATCACATTACGCTACTGGGTCATCATAATTTTTCAAAAAGATTGAATCTTGACGGAAATCGCTGATTACCATGAACAATGGCTACAGATGAATCTAACAAGAGATTAAAGTCTAATGAACGGGGGAAAAAAATGAAAACGCTGTTGAGCATTTTCAGGGAGAATGAAAAACAGTAAAGAAGCAATTACTCCATACCACACTTCTTTGGAATTTGTACTTGTACAGCAGTTTGAGGTTTTATTTCTGATTGCGTCTGGAGGAGGACTCCTTCCAGTGAAACTGTTGAACGATGCTGCTGGCCAAAGGGGTTTCTCTTTTTTCAGATTAAATAATGACCCAAATGCTTCGCCCATTTTGGGCTAAATGGGCTCAATATGGGTTGGGCCACCTTATAGCATGGGTATGCCATTGCAGTTGCAAAAATAACGGTTAAGAAAGCGAAATAGTGCTGTAGTCACATGAAAAAGCCTCTATGGACAGCATTTTTGTTTTTTTTTTTACTTTTGTGTTCCTTTTAGATTTGAAATGTAATTTAAAAGACAGTTTTAAATGAAAATTTAAAATATTAAAAGAATGAATTTTTTTAAATAAAATATTAATTTATTTATCATCAGCTGTCCAACTATTGTCAGTCCGCGGCAGTCGATGGTATTGATTGAAAATTATATAAAAAATAATATTTTTTTTTGTCCTGAAATTATTGTCCAATTTTGATTTTTATTTTTAATACAAATGTAAAGATAAAAATCCTAGAAAATAATTTCGGAGAAGAAATAGTATTTAAAATACATTTTAAAATAGTAGTTGAAATGTTATATAGATAACATTTAGCTTGTCTCGATTTTTGAGTTTATAACAGGTGAAAAAATGGTTTTGAGGTACTGGCCGTACATGCAAAATTAACTACATTCTTCATCATACAGAAGAATTTCATTAAAAAAAAAAGAAGTCAATCTACTATATGTGCCTTGGAGTATCTCACTAAACATATATTCTCAGCCTATCTCATTATTTTTCTAAATTCAAACCACCTTTGTTAGGGAGATGTACTCATGTAATGACACCATGAATCCTCCTTTCATTAGCGAAATGTAATAGACACCATGAATACGTTTTTTTTTTTTTTTTTTTTTTCTTTTCCACCATGGATGATAGTTTCTTAACACCAAATTAATGAAATGGTAAAAACTCAAAACCAGTTGTTAGCAAGAATCAAACAAGAACATGAGAACATGGTCCTAAATTATGCCTTTGGAGGAACTCTTAATGGGTTTGGGAAAGAACATGGTTCTTCGAGTGAATCAAACAAGAGAAAGGCCGGGCGGCTCTAAGAAACCTCTGGACTTCGTTACAAAAATAGGAAAAAAAAAAAAAAAAGACTCTCTTTCCTAATAGAAGAAGAGTTCTATTCGTTAAATTGAAACGGTACAATAAACGGAATTTTTATTTTAAAAAGGATTGGAAATTTTTTTTTACTCATTTTATCCTGAAATGATTAGAACATTCATTTCTTTTTATGAATAGTATTAAAATTGAAATTTTAAAAAATGATAATTATTTTGAAATGGAAGAATATTAAAAGTATTTGAATGTCGGGGGCAAAAGCTATACCTACAGATGTGCAATAACTTTTGGATTGCTTATGATTAAAAGTTTAAAACCTAGATGATTATTCTTTTTCTATCGTAAATTCCAGAAGATGAGAATATTTTTATAAGGAGGAAATAGAAAATGCAGGAGGAATGTGATTCTATTTTATCCTTCTCATCATCATAGCTATAAAGTTTCAAGATTTGTTCAACCTTTTCACTTGACAATGACATTGCTATATGTGCAAATGTAGGAGACATGTACGGTAACGTAGGTTACTTGCCTTTTTACCAAAAAAAAAAAAAAACAAAAGAAAAATAAGTCTTTATTTATTTTGATTGAAGTTTATATTTATTTATTTTGTTATAATTGTTATATATTTGCTATTAGTACGTAGTTATATATCACGCATCACCTCAAACAATAATACTGTATATGTTTATGAGTAAAAAAAAGAAGAAAAAGAAACAGTGTAATATTGTGCTGTATTAAAATTTCACTATAAATGGATTTCTCTAGTCCTCTTAAATAAAAAATGATTTATCACTAATAGGGAAATGATTTGAGGAATTAAATGCTGAAATGACGGTGCCATACACATAATTTTTCCCCGCCATGCATTGAATGTATACTATAGCAAGTATTTGATAATTTTCACTTTCTTACTAGTATACTTACTTCTTTTAGTTTGGCTGTAAGTATTTCTGTAATAATCGTATGATTATGTTCCCAGCTATACCAAAGATTCAAATCCCAATCATAATTTGATTAACTGATTTAGTTTCTTTATCTCTACAGTATCAATCCACGTACTAATTTAATTTACCAATCCGGCCCCCTCAATTTCAAATAATTATTTATAATTATTATACTTTTTTAGTACCACAAACATGCTACTCATTTTTCGGACGGAACATTTTGATACTCTTAAACCTTGGTAAAATAACTAAATACATAAAAGTAACCAAGTAGAATATACATAGTTTACACGCATACAAATTAAACTCTGAACGTAGTAATTATTGAACCTTTTGGAAAGAGAGAATAACAAAAGTGATAGACATCATGAGATGTTGAACCAACCTTTGTCTACGTCTAACCCTACTACCATTTATGCTATATTTATAAATATAGTCCTCTGCTAGCTAGACAGCCACTTCCTGTGAAGTTACTGTAGTGGCTATTTCGATTCGATCACTATGTACGTACAGCGTACCATAACTAGTAGAATTTGAGTAATTCCCCTGTAACCACATTCAACGAAGAAGGGCTTTAATTTGCAACACTTCGAAAAGAAAACCGAAAAGGCGTCAAAGATGCTGCATATATATGATATGATATAGTATCTTCCGCAAGTATATTCAAACTATACTTTTTCATTAATTTGTCACGCATATGTAACTGTGACTCATGCATATGTACAGTACACTTGTTACAAGTTGAAGTTACAATGTGCGTATCTTTAAAACAGAGAAAATATACGAAAATAAAAAAATGTCCTTTCAGCTTCTTTCACAGCAGTAAGTATTGGAGACTGAACGATGTTCTCGTCCGTATGAATTAGATGATACATCTGTCTTAATTTTGCATGCAAATTGTATTAAATTTTCAAAAGTAATCAAACGTTTCCATATATATATATATATATATAATTGTCAAACGGCTATATATTCCTAGGTACGAATAAAATGCATCAATCATTATTTTTATTTTTATTTTTATATTTTTATAATGAAAGAATTCATAATCTAAGACTCAAAATTACAACACTCAATAGATGAAAGCCTTGACCAAATCATGTTCTAGTCAAGTAAGTAATACAAAAAAAATAAAAAAAGAGTAACACGAAAATTACCATCATCCAAAATTATTAAATTAGAGAGATGCCTAAACGTAAGGAGGTACAATTAAAATTCGAGTGTTGAGTGAGATACTGCAATTTCACAAACCAATTCTAATTTAAGAACTCTTCGAATACATTTTATCCACAAACACACAGATTGATACACATCATACGTTTTAGGACAGAAATCTAATTCATTCGAGTAGAACGAATTCTGGAAAGTTTGTTGGTTTTGGAGTGCAAGGAAGGATTTAAAAGTATGCATCCTTGAGGTGGCGCCATCTGGTTCAATCATTTCAAGAAGAAAAGGTACGTCATTTAATTAGAGCGTACGTACGCAGATGTGTAGAACACAGTTTGATGATCAAATTTACGCGCAGAAACAAACTAGTAAAACATTGAAGCCAACATATGGTGGTATCATCTGAATTTGGGGGGACAAAGGTCTCGTTTTGTGGTTTCGTACAACTTGGGGCTCCGGTGGCTTCTCTTTCTTTGGAATCACCAGCTTTTTACATCTAAAAGCAGTTCTACTCCAATGCTTAAATTATGTAAATATTACTCTTTCTGTCCAGGAATAATACATTTTGATTTTTGTTTATAATACGAATTCTACTAAAGTAAAAATTTAAATAAAATTGGATAATAACTATACATGTAGGCCTAAAATATAGAAAGATCGTTCTTATCAAGTATAGAGGTTTACTAATTAACTCATATATCCAAAAAACACCATATTTTCAAATCAAGGGAAAAAAAAAAGAAGAAGATTAATGTATGGTTATTTAATTATTTTTTTTCTAATTTCTATTTATTTATAATCTAAGAGGGTGTTTCTTTCTAATCTACAAAATGTACTTCATTTTCAAATTAACTACTCGTGCTTTCCAAGAACCAATAGCCAAATACCATCATTTTATCAACCTACATGATATATACTAACTAACGTAGTTGTAGTTAATTCAATATCTACACATCCACAATATATCCATTTGAGGGCAAAAAGAAGAGGTTACCTTATACTGTGGATAAATCTAATGTCTCCAACTCTCCATCATTATTCTTCTGAAATTTATGTTGGTGATTAACATTTGCGAATTATATAACGTGTTGTCTCCTCTATCCACTATATATATTACATAGAATAATGTTAAAATGCCATCAGGTAAATTCCAACAGCAGAGACAAAGAAAGCATGCGATTTGCAAGGAAATTAACAAATTAATTACTCCCTATTTTGTTGGTTGTGATTCCCAAATTGGGGACTGTAATTTTTTTTTTTTTTAAATACTGTTTCCTCGTTTGAGAACTACACATGTTGACACTGTTCCGGGGATTTCCCAACAGAAGAAAAAACAAGATCACAAATCTCAAAACAGTACTAGGAGTACTACTGAGACTGTGTATGCCTAATTAACCAGGCAGACTAGCACATTTATTAATGTACTCTTAAGGACAGAAGAAAATCTTTTAATTTTAAGTATTTTGAACTGTTTCTCTTCTAAGTTCTACTAATAGTCCAAACCTATTAAGATTTAGATAAGGAAAAAAATTAAAATAGCTCCTCGATGAAATTAATCCATTTAGTACATTGCATAGTTGCTGATGATTGGTAATTATAAACAGTGATAGAGTGATGCATGCACGTGTCTCTTACTCCACTCCAATGGCAGCAAATTGGACTACTATGATATTAATTAATAATTCTTACCGATATAGAAATCGCCAATATAATATCCTAATAGACCTATGATTCACCGTTAAGATTAAATTAAATTTATAAAACTCCCTTTTTTGAAATTGAAGATTTAAATGAAAATTATCACTCAACGTGGCACCCACAATTAGTCCGAAGCATCTAATAAGTCACCTTGGCGGTGTGTCACGCTCACACAAAGCAAATGGAGTTACGAACTTGGGACAATAATATCTAATGATAGTATTTCTTCGTTGAATTTTAGATTTGAGTGAAATATAGTACTCCCTCCATCCCATAATTATTGTTCAGTTTGGCTTTTCATTTGTAGTTTAAATTGTACTAAAAGTAAAATCTCAAAGTGGACAATAATTTTGGGACATAGAGAGTACAATTCTGTGGGTTGGTTTGAGCTGAGTTCCTGATTAAACTTCTTTCAACCAGTTTAAGCTTATCGACTTGAAAAGATGCATATTAGACTTTGGCAAAAACACGGTTTTAACTTATTTAAACCAAAGTACACCAAAAGTTCCAATCACGGCATAAACATGCAACAATCAAAATACTTGTTGAGAAATGTAACTTTAAAAAGTTTGATTTAGTTTGGATAATAGTTTCGGACATCATTAACATATATGATTGATATACCAAAAAAGAGTCAAACTTTTCAATTTCATCACACATGAATGTCCTACTATAATAGTCGTGTGCTTGATAAACCACCCAAAAATGGACATATGATGAAGTAACTAGGAAAATTAGGTTGTAATATACAAGAAAAAAAATTACTAATGATCTCATATTGGGATTAGTCGAGAGAGTTATTTCATACATGGGAAGTTAATATAAAGGGGAAAAATAAAAAGGAAACTAGGGCCGCGGCATTATCATGTCGGCATGTATGTCCTAGGTTTTGTATTTTTCAAACTTACAATAATCAGAGATCCAGCCTTGCATGTCTGAAATAGACATCAAAAGGGTCCAGTTAGATACCTCTGTTTATTTATATAGAGATATACTCTACTATCTCTATTTCTGTAACCTGCATTCCATATTGTAATCTTTAATTTAATAGAAAAAAAAAAGAAAAGAGAGAGAACAAAAAAAAAAGAAAAGATTCAGAGAGTAGTAATGGACGACAAGAACAACAACAACAAAGGGTTGTCCATTCTTTGTAACCCAAGAAGAAAATGCTTGACCTGATTAGAAAGAAAGATCCCATCGACCTCCGTTGAAACCAGTCGGACCCTCTTTCCCTTTCTCCACTAGGGCCACCCACCCTTGTCACTCAGTTCGTACACCTTCTTTTTTTCTTTTTTTTTCTTTTTTTTTTTCTGTTTTAATGTTTTTTGGTTTTCCCATCTATCTCCTCGACTGCAAGAAATTAAATTCATACGACCTTGTTTTACTTTCATTTTTTGTTAAACAAAAAAAGAAAAAAAAACCGCTTAAAACCATTATACAAATTACTCCCTCCGATCCTTATTATAGGACATTTTGATTTTGTCTTAGGTTTCACATAAGATGTCTTTTTAATTAAAATAAAAATCTTAAAAATATTTCATAATATTTAAAAGAACACAACGAATGTGAAAATATATTTTTAAGATTTTTTTCCAATTAAAAAATCATCCTAGGTTAAACCTAGAACGAAATCAAAATACCTTATAATAAGGACCGAAGAGAGTGCATGGATGGGAGACTCTTTTAACATCAGTCACTCGGAGTTTGTCTTTCTATATATTTCTTTCTGTTATAAAATGATTATCTTATTTAAATTTTCATATTTAATATAAATTGTACTAAAAATTAAAATCTAAAATAGAGCTATATTTTAGAACACAGGGAATAATAGCCAACAAAAACTACTTCTCAAACAATTTTTTGTTTCGACTTCTCTTTGATATGACTTCTTACAAATTAAGCAGGGTATACGAACTCCAGTTGGTCCCTTCTTAGTTCTCACCAATTAATGGCCAATCGGCCATACTAAACACGCTTAAATTATCCACCATTATTGATTAGTACTATTAGAAGATAAAAAGGAGTTAAAAAGATGAAATCCTCATTCATATTTGTACATTGACAATATGCATACTTATAAAGGTTCTACTGCAACTATTTTCTGATATATTGGAGAATCATTATCTCGTACAACTATACAACAACCTAGATAAGATTTACAAAATCAAATATACAACTGACTAATACCTTCCCTCAAGTTGGAAGTTGCAAATGATTGCAAACGCCTAACTTGGATAAAAGAAACTTCAACTGGATAGAACCGAGAGATTTAGTAAGGAGATCAGCAGCTTGCAATGTCATTGGAATATAGGAAGGCTGAACAAGTCCCAGCTGAATTTTTTCCCATACAAAATGGCAGTCAATCTCAATGTGTCTCGTGCGTTCATGAAACACGGGATTGGAGGAGATGTGTAAAGCTGCTTCACTGTCACAATATAAAGTAACAGGGACAATATCAAACACCTGCAAATCATGGAGTAAATTTTAAGCCAAGTGATTTCAGAACAAGCATGAGCCATTGATCGATACTCAGCTTCGGCCGAAGAGCGAGAAACGGTGTGTTGTTCCTTAGTTTTCCATGAAATTAAAGAACCACCAAGAACCATGCAATGTCCAGTAATTGAGCGACGAGTAGTAGGACAAGTTGCCCAATCAGCATCACAGAAACCAGTGAGCTGAAGATTACAGTTCGAAGGATAGAAAAGACCTTGTGAGATTGTGCCCTTCACATATTTCAGTACTTTAAGGGCCATTTGCAAATAAGGAACTCTTGGAAAAGCCATGAATTGACTTAAAATGTAGACTGGATAAGATAAATCAGGCCGAGTGATGGTAAAGTAAATGAGACGACCTATAAGACGACGGTATCCAGCATGATCATCAATTGGATCACCCACATCAGCACGCAAACCATGATTTGATCCATAGGAATAGAACATGGTTTAGCTGCAGTAAGGCCAGCATCATGGAGTATATCTGTAGCATACTTTTGTTGATTTAAGAAAAGACCATCAGGAGTACGACGAACTTCAAAACCAAGAAAGTAACTAAGATGGACGAGATCTTTAATCTTGAAGGTAGTATAAGCATGACTTTCAATTGCTGAACAATTGTAGTATTGCTACTTGCAATGATCACATCATCAACATAGACTAAGATAGCAGTAAAATCAGTTCCATCGACTCTAGTAACCAAGGAGTGATCACAACGGGATTGTAGGAAACCAGCACCAATAATTATGGAAGAAAATTTTGAAAATCACTGCCGCGATGCCTGCTTTAAACCGTAAAGAAATTTGTCAAGTTTACAAACAATATTGAAAATACCTGAAGGGGCCTTAAAACCAGGAGGCAGTCGCATATAAACTTCTTCATCCAACGTGCCATGGAGAAAAGCATTGTTGACATCAAGTTGAGCCAATTCCCAATTTTTGGCGGAGGCAACAGCAAGCAAAGTGCGAACCGTTGTCATCTTGGCAACTGGAGCAAAAGTTTCTTTATAATCAAGACCTTCAGTTTGAGTATATCCCTTTGCAACAAGACAAGCTTTGTAACGTTCAAGAGTACCATCAGATTTATATTTGAGCTTGTAAACCCATTTACAACCAACCGCCTTCTTTCCTGGGGTAAAGAAGTGATATGCCATGTATGGTTATCCTCTAGGGCTGCAATTTCTTTGGCCATAGCTACCCTCCAATTGACATCTTGAACAGCAGATATATAAGAGCGGGGTTCCTCAAGAGTAGGCACATGACACAGAAAAGAAAATGCATTATTATCCAAATCAAGGGGATACTTACAAGTAAGGGCAGAAACTGAATTACAAATGTATTCATGCAAATAAGAAGGTTTAGACACAACACGAGTTGATTTTTTAGTGAGTTGCAAAAACTGAGTATTAGCTGGACTAGGGGGGAGGTCATGATCATTAAGAGAAGAAGAATCACTATCATGAGAAAAATCAAATTCATCAAAATCACATGGAAATAGCATAATAAAGGAGGCATCATGGTGATGAGACGCGAAAGGAAAGACAGATTCATGAAAAATAACGTCACAACAAACAAAATTTTTTGATATTTGAAGGTCATAAACCTTGTAACCTTTCTGAGTATTTAAATAACCCACAAAAATACACTTAGAAGCGCGTGGTGCAAATTTATCTCTGGGAGGAGGATTTGTGCTGGCAAAACAAAGACAACCAAAAACTTTTAAATGGGTATAAGAAGGGGGCTTGGTATACAGCAACTCATAAGGAGTTTTGCCATGTAACCCTCTCAAAGGAAGCCGGTTAATCAAATAAGTAGCTGCAAGAATACACTCATCCCAGAAAATGATAGGTAAATTGGTATGAAATCTAAGAGATCATGCCATATCTAGGACTTGACGATGCTTACGTTCAACAACTCCATTTTGCTGGGGGTGCAAGCACAAGAAGTTTGATGAACCACTCCCTTACTAGTAAAGAAAAATTTGAGTTCTTGATTGCAAAATTCAGTGTCATTATCGGAGCGAAAAATTTTGAAAGTTGAATTGAACTGATTTTGCACATACTGAAAAAAATTCTTAATGAGCTCAGGAACTTCATGTTTAGAAGCAATGAGTTGTGTCCAAGTAGAACGTGAAAAAGCATCAACAACAGTAACAAAATAATGGAAACCAAAATGAGTCGGGATCCGATAGGGACCCCATACATCATAATGTACAAGCTCAAAGAGATTATGGTAAAGAGTAGCACTAGATTCAAAGGAAGATGAGGTTGTTTAGCAAGAGGACAAATTTCACATTGCAATTTTCGTACAAGTTTCAACTCAGGAAGCAAAGTACGAATCTGACTCAATTTTTCAGAAGATGCATGTCCTAAGCGATGATGCTATAAAGTACAAGAATCTAAGCACTTGGAAGCATTAGCAGAAATTTCTGGAAAAGAAATAGATTTATTCAATGCAAACTGGTACAATCCATGAGCTTGATCACCACTTCATTTGATCCTTCAGGGAAAGGTCCTGCAAGAAGCATTAAGTGGGAGAAAATACCACAAAACAATGATTATCTATACTGAGTTTGTGGACAGATATCAAGTTGATGTTGAATGAGGAACATAGAGTACATTCCTCAAAGTAATCTGCGTCTTCAGCTTAATATCCCAAAAATGGGAAACAACAACGGTATTCCCATTAGGCAATTGGACAGATAAGGTTTTTTGAGACGTGAGGGACACAAGAGCAATGAAAAATTAGAGGTAATATGATTACTCACACCACTATCTATAATCTACGCGTCATTATAAATTGTAACATGAGGACAATAACAAATACCTGAGAGACGATGATCAGTGGATGAACAACTTTGCTGACGAAGAAGAGTAAGAAGTTGGGTAACTTGTTTTTGAGTCAATTGAGGGGAAGCAAAGCCATCGATTGTGCAACCATTGGTGGAACTGGGTCATGGACGCGGTCATTGCCCGGTGCAAGTTGATTTCCTAGATCACTTTTGAGAACAACATGAACTAAAGATCTCGGTTGTTGCTAATTTTTGTTGATCCCTTTTCGACCGCCTTTTGACTTGGAATTGGGAGGGTAACCAATCAACTTATAACAGGAGCTACGGATATGGCTGTCCATGTTGTAATAGTCAAAGTGCAGATTTTTATGATTCAACACACTCAAACCTTGTGAATTGGTTTGATGATGAGAGCCGTGAGAAACTTCAGCCATCAAGACATTTGATTCAGGAAAATGTGTGGGAACCAATTACCTTTCTTCTTGTTGAACAATGGCATAGGCATCTTCAAGGGATGAGAGGGGTTTCATACGAAGAATATCGCGCCAAGCAGCACTGTAACCCTTATTTAAACCCATGAGAAATTGCATAAGCTTTTGTTGGTCAATGTCTTCCAACCAAGCTTTAAGGATGATGCAGCTTTCTCCAGTGGTACAAGCTGGAAAGGATTTCATGGCATTCAATTCATCCCATAGTTGTTTAAGCTTGGTGAAGTAGCCTTCAATACTAAGAGACTCCTGATTACACATAGCAATGGACCTCTGTAAACCAAAAATATGGGTTGTACTCCCTTGAGCAAAACGTTGCTGAAGGTTGCTCTAAATCATGGCTATGGATTTGCCATGAATGATTGATCCACCAATCTCTCTGCTAACAGCATTTAAGATCCATGATATAACCATATCATTACACTGATTCCATTGAGCAATAAGTTGAACATTAGAATCAGGTTTTAGAATTGATCCATCAACAAAACTTAGTTTCCATAGGGATATAGTTAGAAACGCCTACCAAAGGCTGATTCACAATCATCGTCGCAAGTGAATCTGAATTATTGAAAGTAAGAAAATCCATCATTGGATTTGTGTGCACTATAGGCGAACCAGAAGGATTCGTCATAGTGACTGGAAAAAAATAATGAAGTAAAAAAAAAAATTAATTGCAGAATCGTTTTTCTCCTGATACCATATTAGAAGATAAAAAGGAGTTGAAAAGATGGAATCCTCGTACATATTTGTACATTGACAATATGCATACTTATAAAGGTTCTACTGCAACTACTTCCTGATATATTGGAGAATCATTATTTCGTACAACTATACAACAACCTAGATAAGATTTACAAAATCAAATATACAACTGAGTATAAGTACTCCAACCAAAATATTGACTTGAACAATCATCTGATACTTTTTTTCAAAAAACAATTATCTGATACAATACAATTTACCACAGGGAATATTTTTTAAATGGATCTCTTTTTTTTTTTTCCTTCTCTGCCCTTCCTAATTTTCCTTAGCCTCATTTCACTTTCACGCAAGAGAAAGGGCCTGATTTTTCAGTTATGGTAAACGTGAGTATTTAGGGTTCTCGACACAAAATATTCAGCATTAATTAATTCATTATTCTGTAGTTGTGCCATTTTTTTAATTCCCTCCCCCCGCCCCTCAGTAGTGCCAGTTAAGAGTTTCCCTGAACTATCTATATAGTCCGAAATGGAAGGTCCATCCGGATCAAAGGTTTTGCAGAATTAACTTTCGACGTATTATGCAAGATTCAAGGATCAAAAATAGTTTTTGAGCAATATGTATAAGATGTTCAGTGAACTTACACTCACACCAATCATTGTGGAAAAGGATCGGAAGAGTTCGTAAAACAAAATTTTTGCGAAGGAATTTTTTTTTTAGGAAAGTGTTTAAGAGAATCCATGACGCAATCTAAGTCAATGAAGTAAAAGGAAAAGTAAATGTATCAATTTTAGGGGACAGATACGTACTAATCATTCTTTACAAATTTTCTGTTTTTACTATAATGGTCAAAATTTAGAGCTTGTGGATATCCATGTTGATACATGAAAGCTTCAGGTGAAATATCGTAAACTTAACGAATTTAATTTTAATTACTTTACTACTATTACACAAGAACATCTTAGATTTTATGTTAGTGAATGAAAATCATTACGATAGTTTTTTTTTTAATTTTTACTCATTTCGTCCCATAGTTCAGTACTCCATGTTATAATCCTAAAACCTTAACATATAAGTATGCGAAACATCTAAGGTTTAAACTACTTATAATTTGCTTCAGGTGTACTTTAATAGCTGATATATAATACTACGTTCCTCCGTAGGTTTTGTTGAAAATCTTCATGAGTTTTAAAACAAAGTTGCCGACTATTTTCTGTTTATTTATTTAATTATTTATTGGTACGATGAAGGAAGCAAGTTGATTTGGTTTGAGAGTATTCATATGTACAAAATAATTTATATGCATTCTTGTTAGAGCCATCGTATGATTCAATATAAAACTTTTTAACACTTAAAAATTGTTTAGGCAATAAAAACTTGTTAAATGCTGCGAACCAATAAACGATAAACGATTGATCAAATTTTAGTACACTATTGAAATATGAATCACAATGTTAAGTATCCCACGTCGGTAATGGGAGAGACTTGATATCAATATATAAGTTTATAAGTTACTTCCCTCATTATCAATTGGTTTTGAGTTAGAACCTCATGGACTTTTATACACAATTCGCTCTTTATGTTGTCTCAATATAAGAATCTGATTACACTAAAATGACTGAATAAACAGAATTGCTAGTAAAGTTTGTCATAGTCCATATCTCACCCCCCAAAAGACTCATCAATATTGAAATGATATTGAAATAAAAACCATACTATTTGGTAGTGGTTAGGGTTCAATAGATCGCACGTACTGCACACGTGTGAACTGGCGCGAGTCCGGAAACTCTGGATCCAGTTTCTTCCACATTGACCGCTGCCTGTTGAAGAAGGACAAAATTGAAGTCATATGGGAGAAGTAAAAAATAAAAAAATAAAAATAAAATAGTTTTTGCCCTAGGAGAATAGTAGTAATATTAAAAAATAATAATGTAATAGTAGTATTTTTACTTTATTTTATTTTGGGTTGAGCTTACTTCCACTGCTCCACCTTTGAGGCGCGACAGTAAAACAGTGTGATACAGCTTTTGTATAAAGAGTAAAAAAATAATTCTCAAAAGTCGGGAAGGTTACTAATTCAAGATGTGAAGTTGGCCACCATTGTATATTCATTAGCCCACCTTAGACATCTTTACTTGTAGAGTTCGTTAGCTGGGCTTATTACCACAACAAAGATCGAGGTTGAAATGTTTATGAAATTAGTGATTTTGTGCCAATCCTTTTTTTTTTTTTAACAAGCGTAAAAGGCAAACCCAGCACCCTAATTTAACGAAAATTAAATTATATTTAATTATTTTTTGCATTGGGAAATCTGGATTTTGTGTTGCAGTTTTACATTCCATTATATGATGACCTCGTTTTTCCAATTAACACTCCATGGCTTACGAGGTTGAAACTTGATGTGTTTCCTTAACGAGAACATAGTTTGTTTACGTGCTAGAATTCCGTCTAACACCGAAAATGATACAGATGGTAGGATTGTGTGTGTCCCATTATAATTTTGAGGTCTTGCGTGTTCCCTTCTCTTCTCTCTGTATTCTATCTTTCGCTTTATGAAACAATAAAAGGGTGTATCCTTGCTGATAAGAGCATTATATAATTTCCAAAGGGAAAAGAAAATGGTGTTGCTAATGTCTCCCTTTGATAATTGAGAAACATGCAACGAATGAATGGGAGGTTCCTTTAGTGGTAAAACGATTATTACTTTATAGAGAAAATGTGTTGAGCTCAACTCATCGCTTTAATTAGTATGAACGGATCTCTGTCTATAAATATTTCTAGAAAGTTTGTTGTGACGAACTCATATATAAATTATTAATTTTTCATATGAACTTGTCACTTTAGATTAATTTGCTAAAGAGTGTATCTCCTACCATAGGTTGTAGACTATGGCATTAGATGTGAGTTTATCTATCTCTAGGTTTTTTTTTGATATTACTAAAATCTCAATTGTTAATAAGTAGGGTAGACATCCTAGAGAAAACGTAATACAGTACAAGTGATTCAAATCATATGTCTGGTTAAGATAAAACCACTAAATTGGGTATCAATCTGTTCAATTTGAAAGTTGATATATATATATATATATATATATA
Organism: Oldenlandia corymbosa var. corymbosa; assembly: GCA_949775105.1. Taxonomy (NCBI): domain Eukaryota; kingdom Viridiplantae; phylum Streptophyta; class Magnoliopsida; order Gentianales; family Rubiaceae; genus Oldenlandia; species Oldenlandia corymbosa. Next base: position 11,336,640 of record OX459118.1, on the reverse strand, counting down.
TATTCGACCCGTCAAAATAATGACGAAATGTAGAAAAGATAAAAAGCCGGAATAAGTATTGTAATAATCATGCTAGCGAGGAGTCACAATATAGTTGCCCTTGATGAAGGGCTTGGTTAGGAAAAGGTTAATCGAATTCTTAAAAAAAAAAATACATGTATTAATATAAAGAACCTAGATCATTACATCCTATTCTATTATATACTATGTTATACATCTCATTAACATCTAGTCTACTAGTTTTAAGAAAATGGAATAGATGCCGCGGCACTGTATCATATATTACCGCATTGTTGAAGAAAAAAAAACGAAGGTTCTCATCAGCTAAAATAATTATAGATTTGATTAGGCCATGCATTCAACAACGTTTGGTGGTGAATCTTTTGTTTCTAACAGTTGATATATATACACATTATGTTATGTTAGTAACTTTTTACTTTGTGCATGACAGTTATGTAGTACTCCCTTCGGTCCTTAATATAAAGCATTTTGATTTCGTACTAAATTTCATCTAGTGCGTATTTTTAATTGACGAAAAAAACCTTAAAAATATAATTTCGCGTTCGTTGAATTCTCTTGATTGTTATGAAATATTTTTAAAATTTTTTCGTCAATTAAAAATACGTAATAGGTAAAACTTAGAACAGAATCAAAATATCTTATATTAAAGACGATAAGAGTATATACTTGTAAGTAAAACCGTACATGTAACGCCCCACCCAAAAAAAAGTACAAATAATAGTACTACTAGTAAAACTCAGAGGGGGTTACTTGTAACACTAGTGGGAAAAAATGGGGAGAAGGTAAATAAAAAATGGAGTCGTTATCAAGATATTTTATCAAGGAGGGGCGTAGTAGAAGTCTAGGGGGAGTAGTGTTAGTGCATGATGTGTTGGGTGGAGCGGTAGTCACTATCATGACATCCATAGATGTCCCCCACACACAAATACACACACTCTCAACTCTCCAAGAAGAACCCAATGTTATGTATCTATGTATATATGATGATGATGGACATTGATGTGAATGAAACACACACACACACAGAGTAAATTGGAGGCATTGGTGTGAAAGAGAGAGAGAGAGAGGCAATAGGGGGACGTAGGGCAATGGATGTAATGAAGAGTGTGTTACCTCAGAAATAGGTATATATATTACCCAGTGGTCACACTCATCCCTTCACTATCCCTTCCATTTATGTATTCTTCGTCCTCTTCACCTTATTACTTATTTCCTTCACTCCCACTCCCCCACACACGCACACACCATCGGTAAGCATTATACTCTCGCCGCCCCCCGCCCCTGCCGGATTTTTAACGTTTTACAGTGCGTTACTCCGGTGATCACGGAGACGAAGGGAAGGATGACACCGAGATTTTTCTCTTAAATATATATAGTATTAGGTATTTTTCTTGGTCTTCCTTGCCAAGAAATTATACTTTTTTCCGTCTCAAAATTATTTTACAATTTTGAATTTTTATATCTAGTTTAAATTATACTAAAAATAAAAAATGCAAACTGAACAATAATTTTGGGACAAAAAAAGTATAACTTTTGTTTCCACCATCAATTCATCATCATATAAATTTTAGGCTTCTGTGCTTGTTTTACAAAGCTCCCTTCGCTATTGCATCTAACCTTCAGTGTAATAAATTCAATTATTTTTTGAAATGAATAGAATATTGTTCAAATATCAATGTTAATAATTTTTTTTTAACATTTAAATTTAAGCATGAATGAACTCTATGCATATAATTGAATTGGAAATGAATTTGGTGAAGTTGCAGTCTCTATGTCTTAGCCCGAAGATTAGACTCTCACTTTCATTATAATTTTTACTAAATATAAAATTTTAAACTAAATAATTATTTCGGAACAAAAAAGAGAATGTATCTCGTGGCAATTTATATCGTGCACCGTGTTCACCAGGAATAGTGCTCTGGTTTTCCTATTCGTAAAACACGCAAGAAAAAAGTGAGTGAATTTCTATAACTTGTTTAAAATTCTTTCACGCGCGGCTGATCCAAGTCAATCAATTCCTCAATTGATTCAATTTTTCCATTTTTTTCTTTCAAAAATAAATTATTTCTATAATTAATTGATTTCTTTCCTTTCTCTCTCCAAATCAACCGTGTAAATTAACTCTAATTCAAAAATTTCTGTAACAATTTAATATGAATATTGGGCACCATACTTATAAAAATTTTGACCAATCATCATGAAAATATAAAAGTACGATGAATTCTTTTACAATACATCATGAACATTATGATATGATATCTTGAATATATGTGGTATTATGAATATATGGATAATGAAAATATGAAAAATTTTATCGGCAATCATGAATTTCTCACCTTTAGGGTTTGAATAATAATATAACTATGTAAATTCATATTTTTACTTTTACGCATAATATGAATAATGTGTAAATTTGTTATGAGTATTATATCCTATAGTTATGAACAATTGATATTTTTATGTATTGTATGAACAATGTGCAAATTTGTTATGAATATTGTAACCTATGGTTATGAACAATTATTATTTCTTTTTTAGTATCAACAATGTGTAAATTTATTATGAACATTGTAACTTTTTTTTATGAACCTTGCATATTTATAAGATAATATTTGAAATTTGTATTCTTTTGAATGGTGAATATTGCCCAAAATCATCATGAATTATGTTTAAGATGAGTAGGAATATGATATTACTATATAAAGAATGAAAATGTATAAATATTAGAATGAAAATCCAGTAATAAAATAATGAACTTTTTTTACAAAAAGAATGAATTACGATAGATATTAAAAATTCAATTAAATTATATGAATAAATCACGAGAGATATTTTATTTTTATTGAAAAAAATAGAGAAAATATGATTTTATTATGAATCTGATTCATATTAAAATTTGAACATACACAATTTGTATTTTGAACAAAATAAATCCTACTGTGTAGAGAAGATTACAGGCCATATTGTAGATTTGATTATTTATAAAATTAATAAATAAAATAATTAATTATATCAATCAGAAAGTTTTCATAATTAATAAATAAAATAATTAATTATATCAATCAGAAAGAGAAGTGCGTGTTTATACATGACAAGTGCACCAAATAGTAAATACCGTTCACCTAACTCATATCTCGTAGCTCCTTTCGGGATAGACACATGCTTAAGTTAAACCTTTTTTTTTTTTCAATTTTTAAGGTAGCTAGACTTAATTAACGGGACTAATAAGAAGAAAGTAGTTTGGTGAGTGAGTATGCAGATAATTTTTCCCAATGGAGGAGTACAACATATTTACTAGAAATTAACGTGTAAAGTCGTCCCAGTGAACACTTAATTATAACCATATAGAAGTTTATCATTGGATTTGACCCCCCAAAAAAAAGGTTATCATTGGACATTATTAACTGATCGGAAAATAATAAGAGTAAGATTAATTATTATTTCCATCTGATTATACCATGTTTTTTTAAACTACAATAACTTGGGCAAACCTGCATAAATCGCGGGAAGATACAAATATAGATGTACAAGATCTGCAATTGATTTTCTTCTCGTTTCTGAAGCAGAAGATACCAGGTTTACTTTGGAGCAGCAAAACATTATGAATCTCTATGATGATGCAAAGTTTATTTTCCCCTAGTTTACAGGTATTCTGAATTCCTGAAGTCTTTTGGTAAGGACCTTGATCTCTCGATCTACAGGACTCAAATTACGTACGGATTAATCGGGACATCAGTTTCTTGTAAAATGTTTGTAGCAAACACATGAAGACCTGTACTATTACTCCAGCAAGTCCTACTTCCACTTACCATGCATGTTGCATTTTGCGGGTTTACTTTTCGATCAATGTGCATGCATGTTTCAGGGGTGCAATGAAATCTCGATTCAAAAGCTTAACCATTCATCCATTGTGATCATTTTACGTATTATCTAAGTCAATGATCCATGAATATATATATATATATATGTATATGTTTACTGAAGATAATGCTGGACTTTTTAAAATCCAACCAAACTAAAGGATTTTCTAACATACTGATTAAAGGTCAAACCAAACTATATGTATCAATATGTACGTAACATATCAGTCAACCCTTCGAATAATATAGCAAAAAAGCAAAGTGATTTTATGGAGACTCATTGGGTTCAAAATTAATTGACAATGAGGGGAGTAGACTTATATATTGATATCAAGTCTCTCCCACCACCGATATGAGATATTCAACACTCCCCCGCAAGCGCAACGTCTCTTCTTGGGTTGGGCTTGTCAGCCCAGCCACCACCTCACGTCTCAGCCCTATTAGTTCTGTCACATCAGGCTTTGGAATCCGACTTTGGCAGGCTGGCTCTGATACCATATAGAAATCTATGAAGTTCTACCTTAAAATTAATTGGTAATAAGGAAAGTAGTTCATAAACTTATATATTAATATTAAGTATCTCCCATCGCCACCGATGTGGAAAACTCAATAGATTTTAGTTAATGGCGGGTCATTCAAAGTTGTACGTACTATATCATGTTCTTGGCAATGATCATTCATATGTTTCAAGGTCTTACTTCACTTCCGGAAGATGTTAATTCAATTCGCGTTTGCGGTTACGTGTTTTCAAAGAAATGAAATTGCATGCATGAGGGGAAGAAGAGAGGATTATGTGTTTTAGCCACATTTTTTTCTTACAACACCTTATGTTTTTGGGTTGCTCGTTAATTTCTGAAATGTATTGTAATATGCTTACTATGTTGTTGTCAAAAAAAAAAAAAAGAAAGAAAAACAAAATTAAGACTTGCTTATTAATGCAGTCATACAAAGTTGAAACGGTTTGGTTGAATTTTCTTCTTCCGAATAGTTTAACTTTGTAAAAGAAAAAAAAAAAAAAAAAGAGACCAAACGGAGAAAAATTATCGTAGTGCGTAACATCACTGGAAGCACGGAGCGTATGATACACGCACCGTTTAAGTACGCGTGAACGTGCGGGGACAGTGATGATGCCAGAATCTTTTCTGATTCGCTCCCGAAAACTCACAGGAGCTCGCTAGCTTCGTGCCTTCACCTCCCTCTCATTTATGTATGGCATTTGTGTAGATTTATACTCTTTGATGGATAATGATGGCTCAAGCACACAAACACCACTCACGACCTAACAAGCCTCCGAAATGTAGCCACTTTTCTACTTGATCCGAATGTAATTGTATAAAAAAAAAATCTCGTTTGTTGAATTTAAAACCAATATAATTTTTATTTCAAGAGGGAGAGTCAAATTGTATCGTTCTTAATGAAAAATTCTTGTTTGCTGGCTTCACTACCACATTACTCTAATACTCAAAACTCCCTTCTCGTTCATATATCTAGAATTTAGTCGGATATGTAATATCGTAATTTTTTTTACAAAAAATTAAAATAATATGATTTATAATTTAAATTGTAAATTATTTTATGGGACGGAAGAAATATATATGTGCATGATTGAACTAGTGAGAATCTAAACCACATCGCAAAGGTATATCACGTTTCCATTTGGACAAGATTTCTACACCTTTGGAAGAGGGATGTGAATGTTTGGTGAGGTAGGAAAGGATGAGATACTGTAAAAGCGAAATTAATGGTTTTGAATCTAGCTAGTTAAATACAGTCCACAGAGGAAAAGTAACCATTCTCGTCCTCTCTGAGCTAGTTAATCAAACAAACTAAAAGTAATTCATATTTATCCAAACCTCAAAACTAAACATTGCGCGCAGTCACGCTCAAAATGTTACAACATATAATTGTACTACCTCAAAAAGTAATCTCAAAACATAAAATTTCACAACATCGATTGATCCTAAGTCGAATCATTCGATGAATAGTTTAACTTTAACAGTTGACAATATTTTACACAAGAAGAATGTCAAATAGCAACTTGATAATAATTTAGATTACTGACTCAACTTATTTCCTCACTATCTAGTTGAGAGACAATAGGGATTTCCATTCATCTCATCAACATGGAATAGTACCTAAAAACTGGAAGAAGATAAAAAGAAAACCACATTCACAAAAATATGGGAAACAAATAAGGGTTAATGGTTACTTCTTTTACTTGTGGCATGTAAGAAACGTTCTCAATTAAAACTAAAACACTACTCCTTCCGATCTTTATCATAAGACATTTTGGTTTCGTCATAAATTTCACATAAGATGTTTTTTAAATTGAAAAAAAATTTTAAAAATGTATTTTTATATTCGTTATATTCTCATAATTATTATGAAATATTTTTAAAATTTTTATTTTAATTAAAAAAATATATTAAGCAAGATTTAAAACGAAATCAAAATACCTTGCGATAAAGACGGGAGGGAGTAATATTTTACTATTGCACAATTTGGTGGGATGGGTTTTTTTTTTTTTTTTCCTTCTTTATGGGAATTTGGAGGGAAGTAAGTTAGGGGTGTCTCATAGGTCGCTTTCAGTCATAAATAGGCTTTAGCTGAGAAATGGCAATGACAGTCCACACCCACACTCCTCAGTCCCCCCACACACACCTTTTGTTATTAGTAGTAACACTTTTACTTTCTCTCTCACACACTCACACACTAACATACTTTTCGAGCGGGAAATTTACGCATAAGGTACTTATTTCTTTACCCGCTTTTCTTGTCCTTCTCTCTCTCTCTCTCTCCTGTCTGAAGAGAGAAACACCATCCGTTCTTTCACTGCCAAACTCCCTCCTCTCTCTCCATCTTCAGTTTCTTTCTTTTCTTCATCAGAAGTAAATATGGGAAATATTTGCGTTTTGATGTTGTTTTTGTGATGTTTATGGTTATGTCTTGATTCTCTAATTGTGTTTTTGTTTTGGATGATTTTATTAACGTGGTTATTTACATGCTTTTTGAGGTTTTAATCTTGTAAAGTTTGTTGCTTTATCCATCATTTTGTATCCTCCCCCAACCCATGTTTCCACTTCCATCACTTTGTGTATTTTTTTTTGTTGCTTTTACAGTCTTTAAGGTTACGAGTTTTAATGTTCTTGCATCACTCATGATGTTGTAGTAAGTAACTTAATTTTTTTTTTTTTGTGGTTTATGAATTGATATTTGCCATTGTTGCTGAAGGATTGTGATTGTGATTTCTGAAATTTGTTACTTTTTTTTTTTCTGCCTCTTCCTTCCTTCTTCTCTCTCTAGATTAATTGGTTCTCCACTGTTTTTGGTTTCATTAACTTTCCAAATTCCAATCCTTATCTCTATACATATGGACTACAACTAGTGCTGTTCATTGCCTTCCCATTTGGTACTTCTTTCTCATCAAAACCCTCAAAATTTCTTCCCGCAAAAACCCATACTTGTTTATCCACAAGCTTGCTTTTTTGACCAGAAAGTTTGAAACTTTGAGCTTCATATGACTGTATCCATGGGGGGTTTTTCGATCCGGTAAGTTTCCATTTGTGGGTTCATTTTGATTTCCATCTATTTCATTAGTTTCTACTTTTGTTTTGAGCTTAGGTTTGTGTTTGATATGGTGATTTTGTTTTTGTTAATTTATCCCTTGTTTTAGAGAGTATACCTCAAGGATGAGGAGTATTGACATGGCGAAATGCTGTCCATTCGATGAGGCTAGTGAAGAAGTTAGTAGAGCTATTTTGGCTCCAATCACCATCAAGAAATTCAGCTGGTGGTTTGACAAGCTTCAATTGGTTCATGAAGATGAAGAGGAAAACACGGATTTGGATTCTGAAACTCTTCAATTTATGAGAATGAAAAAGGGTAAGACCAAACCCAAAGCCAAGGCACCAAAGAAGAGGTCCATAGTTGAGCTTTTCGCCGTGGCGCCACAAGTAGAACGGGCGATTAGCAGTGATGATGATGATGACGATGAAGAAGACAGCATTGATGGTAGTGAAAGGGAAGATAGGAATTCCACTCCAAAGTTGTCTTCTTGTGGGAAGATGGGAATGAATTACAAAAGCAAGAAGAAGTTTAAGAAGAAAGAAAAAGTTGTGATGATCAAGGATTTAAAGAAGGATAAGGTAAACAAGAAGAAGAAGAAGAAGAAGCAAAAGGGAAAGAAGGTTACTGTGGATCTCAGTTCTCCAAAGAAGGTAAGATGATTGATTTTCATTATCATCATCATCAGATGATGTCGTTTTCTGCAACTGATTATTATTATTATTATTATTATTGTATGTGTTCCTTTCTTGTCACATGAAATATTGATTGGTTTCTTGACGAATTTGTGAATTGTTACTCTAATTTCCAGCATAAAATATTGGATGTTAACTGTAGCTTACATCGAATCTTAACCATTGCTTACATGAGTTCTTTCTCAGTAACCTTTGGAAACACATTAAGTAGTCTCTTCCTCAAAGACATTTGAGCTTTAAATCACTGCTAATAATATCTTGTTGCATGACCTACTAGATGCCTCCTAAATGAACTGAGCTATCCATTCTTGTACTAGCTAGATTGAGGAGAAAAAGTGAAAAAATGGCGTTGGGTATTGGACAAGGTCTGGTGCAGATTGAGGACCAAGGATTGTCATTCCAGCTGTGTTGTACGGTTTGGATGGTGAAAGGCCTTTGCTTTTGTCGTCCTTGCTTTTGCTAAATAATAGATCCTTGCTGATCTTTCAGCTTGTCACGTATATTACCTTCTCAGGCATCATTATCATTGGACTGAGATGCACCCCACACTCTCCATATCATTTGAATTCTTGGATATTGACCTCTTTTGGTTTAATGATGTCCTTATGAAATTGAAGCTTCAAATCATGCTATAATTGAGGCAGTTAATGCATGAGTTCACCATTTATCGAAGTTTGAAGGGCTTGGAGTGATGGATGGGAGCTTTGTTAACTGAATTGGCATGGTTAGGGTACTTGAATCGATGGTGTATTTCATGATCATGTTCCCTTAAAAAGGCAACCCTTTAGTAGTCAAGTTGAAGTGGGTTTAGTTATCTTCACCTTTCTCCAGATTTTTTTCTTCTAGGCTTTAGTGCAGTGATGAACCTTGCTGTTTACTGTTTGGTTTTGTGCTCATGATGTTGTTGGAGCGTTCTAAGATTAACGTATTACTTGAGCATGAACATATTCCGCAACTGCTGAATTGCCAGTCCATTTTACGGTGAGAGGAAGGCTGAATCTTGTGTATTTAGATTTGAGAATGTGATGCAACAATATAAACGTTTGTGTGTTTATTTACATGTATTAGCTTGGTGAAGCTAGAGGAATTGGGAGAGATTACACCTTCTGATTGTCAAATAGACTCAGGTGCAAGCATGCGATCATAAAATGATAGCCTCAAAGGCATGCAGTGATATACATCAGTTTCAAGCTGTGCTTGAATCTGCCGATTTCCTCTACTGCTTGGATTTGTGACACATATATATTAGCACACTAGTGGTACGATAGTCATAATAACGCACGGCTCCTGTGATTCTGTTAAATATTTTGTTATATTTAAGTCATTATTTTGTGGTTTTTGGCAACTAAACAACGTCTTAAACCTCCATACAATGTGTTCTTATTCAAGGCTTCACCCTTTGTCTGAATTTCTTATCAAAATAAAGTTCTCAGCTATATTAAGCTTTGAAAAAGAGGTAAAATCTTATTTAGTTTATGGTCCTATGGCATTTCAGATTCTATTATCTTCTTTTATTGATATCATATGTTTCTGTTGACCATAGAAAGTACACCTAATAAATATGTACTCTACTTGCAGTTTGTGTTATTCAGCTCCAAAGCTGTTTCGTGTAACCAATGAATTTTATGGTCATGCATGAGCCCTTGGTAGGGGTGACGAGATTCAATTGAGATTACATGACCAGATCAACTAATGAATCCTGCATTAACATCAGTTCTAATCTTCTCTATGTCTTTCACCTCTTTAGCAGGAAGAATAGGTAAAAAAATCTTAAAGCAATTATATTCATCAGAGATGGGTTGTTTACACCCTTGAATCTATCGTAACTGCTACTGATTGAAAGATTAAACTCAAGCTGTAGTAGATTGCTATATTAGATATCGTCTTTCTGTGATCATGCATCTTTTGAGGCTTTGACATTCTAGAGCCTCAATCACCTTCGTTATGTTTGGTTTCTACTTCTAGACTGTATAATTTGGCTGTGAACGGGTTTCTTTTCTTTTTTTTTTTTCCTTTCTTTTTTTTTAAGATGTGTGAACATGTTTGTCCATAATACCTTTTTGTGCTTTGTCAGTGCCCCCTTTGCATTTCAGAAAAAATTGGTTTAGTGATGAGCTTGCCTTGTCTTCAAGTCAGATGGGACCTCCATGCTTTGAACTGCTCAAAACCTGGGGAAAATATGTTCTTGATGGACAATGTTTATGGTTAGAACTTAGAACTGCAAGGAATGGAAATATTTGCTTTAGACTGTCTTCTAACCTTATCATTTCCATCCGATGATATATGATATTTAACTAAGACTGTAATTTCAGTGTTTCAGGCATTTACATCCATTTTTCTTTCCAAAGTCTATCTAATTGTGTGAGGTATGTCTTGACATCAGGAAAAAGCTTCTAAGGTCAAATTGCAAACATCAGCTTTTGTAGTGCCAAATTCAAATTCTGCAACATATATCAAGGACCTGTTTGATGCCTTTTCAACTCATTCAAAGAAGCCAAGGTTGAAGCGATTAGCTGGAGAAAGGTCAAAGTGCAAGATTTCAAGTAATTCCAAGTTTCTTCCATTTGATCAACAAGCTGAATTACCAGTACGTGGAATTCTTAAAAATCCCAATAAAAAAGTCGTAGCAGAAAATATCTCAGATACATGCTTGCGGGATGCTAGTAAATTAAATCACTGTGACACTCAGCATGTCAATAGACATGTTACCTTCTCTTCAAAGGATGATGTACTTGAACCACGTAAGAACACATCTCCTGCTGTGGATTTTCAATCAATAAGCAATTTGTTTTCTAATATCAATATTGGGTTTTCTGCAAAAGGTCAAACTGCAGAAACAGAAAAGAAATTGAGTACTGATGAGGAGGAAACTAACAAGGACAGAAGAAGATGCGCCAGAGACAAGTTTGCAGTTCAACAAGTTACTGAAAAGCAGGTATCTGGCATACATCATGTCTCCCATGCATCAAACTTTGTCTTGGGCCAGCATGATTTCAGTCGAGCTAATTTGTTCAATGCAACTGCGCCATATGGTCAGGTTCCTCCGCAAAGTGACAGTCACAATAGAGTAACATTACATGATGAGATGTATACTTCCTCTTCTGGGATTCCAAAAATCTCTTCAGCACCATATATTCCAAAATTGACGATTCCGGTGTTCAACCACTCTTCAGGTGCTTACAGTTGCAACCAGAGATGGCTGGATCTTTCACAGGATCCTTATCATAAGCATGATTCTGATTGCTCAATTGATTTTTCGAAGGCGTATCCACGGCCTCCAGCAGCATACCTTTCTGTCTCACAGAGCAATCTGTATAGGAAACCACTTTTTTGCTCACAGGAAATTGGAAAGAATCGCAGTGACCATACTTTGCCATGCCCACGGACCCCTCACCTGTCCCCTAAAGAATTGATGCAAACCATTTGTTCCATTCCAGAATGGACCCCTCGGGCAACTGGGTATGGACAGACCAGCACATCAGAGGGTTTTGTTGGCTTGCCTCTGAATTCACTAGGGGAATTTATCAGTCTGGACTCTGGTGTTAAAGATGGATTTAATCATATTAAAAGCACGAGTGTCGTTGCTGGTCCATCTGTGAGCGCAGTTATACATGAAAATGTTCTGCATAACCCTTTGATTAACCAGAGAGATCTTAGAAGTTGGGATAAAATGAATTTGTGTAAAAGCCAGCATAGAACAGGCAGGATCCAGGACTCCAGTTGCATGGTTGATCGTTGTGTTTTACCCTCCAGAATCAGTATGATTGAGCAGTATGGTATTGAAAAGAGAAGCAATGTTATCCAGGGAAGCGATCCTTGCTTCAGCTCAGTGGAGTCTGTTGTGGATCGGATGAAAGTGTTTCATATTGCATGCAACCATGATCAAGTTGAACAACCAGGAGGTAACAGAATTCGACAGCTTGGAAATCCTGATCTTCTTTCACTCCGCGTCCCTCGATCAACAATGCGCTTGATGGGTAAAGAGTTTACTATTGATGGAAAAGATCTGGAAGCATCTGAGAAGAAAGAGGTTTGGACAGACAAGGAAGTCATAACAGAGAACTCTGGTGGCAATGACACTAATACTCGGTTTGTTGTCCATCCTATTTTGGGGACTCTGAGAGAAACAGTGACAGATCTTCCAAAATATAAAACCAGTCAGGCATCTAGAAGTGATCCACAGACAGTTGTTTCAGAGTCTAAGAATTCCTCTCAGTTCTCTGACTCCCACAATAAGACAAGGAATCAGAATGGTGGCACAGTAAGCAAAGAAATCCAGGCATATGAAACGCATCCTTGTTCTCCATCTTCTTTCGCTTCACCAAATAGCTACGGTTCCATGTTGCAAGAATCCTGTTCTGCAAATATTCCTCTGTCCAAAAGCTCTCGCTTCTCTATATGTGGACCAAATCTTCTTCCTGACTCTAGTCAGAAAGTGGGAAGAAGTTGTTCCATACCAGAATATAAGACGACTCCACTTGATGGTGCACACTTCCCTTTCAAGTTCCCTTTCCCAGATTTAGAATGTGGGAGGAACATTCATCCAGCTATGTCTCATAACTCCTTCAAGGGATCCCCATATTTTTCAGGCAGCAGACTGAAGGGGACTTCGGTGGACTATCATCGTCCTTCTTCTCCTAGCAGCCTGCGTTATCCCTGGGCCATTCCTGGTACTAATTATGGCGCTGATGCCTCTATCCTCAGCCGGCCTGATCCTTTTTCTTTGTCAACTCACTCTTTCAACAAGAATTCATTTTCTTCAGCTTCTTTGGCTCACCGTCCTAGTTTCCCAGTTCACTCTGGATTATCAAAAGAGAGCAGATATGCTCCAAGAACTGATAACCACATGAAGTCAAAATTCAGAGTTCGAGTTCCCCCCCATGGAAAAGGATCAAAAAGGAGGCAGCCACCTGCATCAAAGGGCTCCAGGAAGCTCCCAAAGATTGGAAAAATGAAAGGTCAGGATGATTGCAGCAATGCTATAGCAGAAGTTGAGGCTGGGAATAATGTTGGAGATCTTCAATGTAGCAAACAACTAGAAGTACCATCTTCAGGGCTGCAGGATGCAGGTCTTACGGTTCACAAGGACCAGATAGGAGAATCTGCTACGAATGATTTCCTTAAGCACGCCGGACCTCCAAGATCAGGTCCTATCAAATTAACAGCTGGAGCAAAGTACATCCTGAAGTCATGTCAGAAGAATGATCAGGCAAATGGTGAGACAACCAATTCAAGCGCCTCAGTAAGGGCGTCACCATCCGGTTCTTGAATCTGAGAAACCATCTGAGGTTCATATGTTTCCGCTGTAAGTATGACGACTATTGAGATTCACATTACTTTTGTTTAAATGTTCTCATCAGCTAAACTTGATCCATACGCTGATAATGCAGGAATGCTGGTGCGCCACTGGAACTTGAAGCTTTGCACCTGTAAGCTAGCTTTGTGTACTGAATTGTATGTATTGCATCTTAGTTTTGTTTGTACAACAATAGTACCTGGGACATGTGAGTTTGGCTCTTAAAGTCATGAGCTAAGATTGTATCTTTTGCAGTATGTGCAGTCTCTTACCAACAGAAGGGATGCTTTATCTTAGTAGCCTTGATCTATAAATTAAGGATTTTATTGTCCTATAAAATATAAATATGTGCTTTTATATATTAAGCTCTTTTTCCTTGCTAAATTATTTCTTCTCCAATATCAAATGTGCCATTTCAAGAAAAAAGAATAATAATATCAAATTGTCCTAGTTTAACAAAGATTCCCTCACCTTCCATTTCCAAAACCAAATCAAGTTTTATGATGTTTTTCTTGTTTGACAGGAACTATGCGGTGATGTGGTATCTAGCGGGCATTCCCATTTTTATTAATTTAAATAAAAATCACACTTATTAGATGGGGAAATCTGTAGAAGGATGAATGAATTTATGACAATTTCTAATGAGTGGATTTGCTGCAACTTTTAGATGAATCTATCTCTCTTATTAGTTGTGAGTCACAACCAGTCTGGTGGGTACGTAGATAGGTATGATTAGGCAATCATTTTGAGAGAAAATGCAAATTGATGTCTAGTATAATTGTAATCCTTTGATAATATACTTTACTTTCTCCCCAATTCATTCAATTTACAATGCACAGGTTAAAAATTAAGTTTATTTATTAATTTCAACCTTATGCTTTATAACAGGACGCCATGGAGTTTCATGAAAACTGGTTACATTGGACAAACTGATCTTGATTCAAAAGGAATATTTCAGAAATGTATCCTCATTTTTCACTCATTCCTTGAAATATTAAACCAAACACACACACACACACACACACACACACACACACACACACAACAAGCATAACCATTCAAAAACAAAATGGTTATACGCTTAATTTGAAAATTCACAAATGTACATTCCGATCAAGTACAACTCCTGTAGAATCAATAATCAACAATAATAAGGTACGAAAATCTGTTCTTCAAATCCAATCAAGTAGTACTCTAGCGCTTCTTTGCTTCCTTTTCGGCCTGCAATTTTACAAATATCAATAATGGTTAGTTATATTCTGTTAATTACACAAAGAGAAAAAAAGAAAAAAGAAAAAGAGTACTTTATGATGTTTGTAGTCTGTTTGGATAACATACCGCTTGAACAACTCTTTCGAAGGCATTTGGTCCGTATCTTTCAATATATCTCTCCACGGATTTTCGGGCATCAAGACTCATCATCTGAAGAACCCTTCTTTGGTTTTCTGGGTAGTTGGAGTTAACATGGCTCCCAACCTTAACATATTTCCTCACGAAGTTCTCGTAAATGTAGGCTGCTCCGTTGAATATCGGCAACACCAACCACAAGCAAAACACCAGCTTCATGAATGGCCAGAAGGGCAGCCTGCAGCATGCATCCGCCAGAATTCCAGACCATTAATCGACCCTTTTTTTTTTCGAAATAATATGAATTGGAATATGGGATTTTTGTAAATCTTATTACCATTGAAGGATTTTCCAGAAGGATAGTTCAAAGAGGGTGATGAATGAGTATAGAACCCAGTACGTCAGCCATTGTTGATCATCAAGGGTTGAAGGACTCTCGATAGCTCGCATAGATGCATATCTGGAAAAATAACGGTTAATTTTAATTATGGCCTATTATACATGTGATATTAATTAGTATCTTCTTTATCAAGCAAAGAATATTGTGAAGAGGAATGTGTTTTTCACTCACAGAGGATAGAGAAGCATCGCCCCAGGTCTGCATTTTTCGTAGTTCAGTTCAAAAAAAAAGCCAAAAGGAAATTAGTCAGCTGGCCATGCATGTGATGATAAAAAAAAAAAAAGAAAGAAGAAGAAAAAGATTCAGAAAACACTTAATTTCAATCTGCATGCGACATGCATGCATGGATTTTATCTCCGCCGCATGAATATTTATGTCGCGAGTGCATTATTTTATCGGGTGAAAAATGATATTTTCGTATTAATATTAATATAAAAAATATAAGAAAAAAATGGACGTGTAATCCGACAAGTAACAACTATGAAGAAAGTACCCGATGATTGCATCCAAATGTCTTGCAATAGCTCCAAGAACACCCATGTTTGAAATCAATAAAGGAGAGATAATAACAATAAAAAAATTGTTTATAATTTATACTTTGAGCTTGCTTTTGTGTGATCACTTTTAAAAGGGAGTTTTTGATGAATATGGGAATCGAACAGAAGAAGCATGGAGGGATGGTGATTATTTATAGTGGGGTATCAATTGGGGAGTTGATGCAGAGAAGAAATGGATATCTTTATGGGAAGAGCCAAAGTCTACTTTCCTCTCACAACAAGAAAAGATTAGCAACTTTGAGGCTTTTGGAATTGATGTGTTGGCCAACTTTGCATGTGGGAAATAGCCAGATTTATTAAGTACTACTTTTGTCCCATAAAAATAATCTATATTAAGTTTTAAAATTTATATTAAAAACAGTATAAAACTTAAAATTCAATGTAGACTATTTTTTCTGGACGGAGGAAGTATTTATTTAGAAACTAGAATATCGACATTGGGTCATATGTAGGCCATCTCCCAAGGTTCTAGTTGAAAAGTTACAATAAACAAACATCTTTCATTTTCTTATCTCCCCCCTTAACTGGTCAGAGTAGGTCTCAAAAAATAAAAAAAATCACAGTAATCTGAAGATTATTTAACAATAGTAAAAAAATCCTTATTATGGTTACATGCGCACAGTCATTGTATTTATTTCATCTGTTTAAAAATAATCATTCTATTAATTACATCATTTTATTAATAACAATCAAAAGCAATCATTCTTATGGGATATTATTTTTTAATTTTGTTAGTCAGTTTTAACTTGAGAGAAAATACGACATGCATTTCAGGAATATCGTGGGTTCGGTTCTAGGAATATTCTATTCAATAAATGTACTCCCTCCGTCCCATAATTATTGTCCACTTTGCCCAAAAAATTTTGTCCCAAAATTTTTGTCCAATTTGACTTTTTATGGATCAAGTTACACATTTGTCCTTAGTAAAAAACATTATTCATAAAATCTTTATAGTTAAACAATTACTTATGTAGGGGGTATATCCGGTTGTTCAAGGTAAAATATAGTTAAGTTTGACTAAAAATAAAATTTTTCATTTTAGTAAAACTGGACAAAAATTATGGGACGGAGGGAGTACTATTCATCAAGGGTAGAGTCTAGAATCAAGGGATCACTATTACATATTCACCATACGACGAAGACATTAGCTAGCTTAACTGTGATATATTGTTACTTTATCTTACAATAAAAAATATACGGTAGTTCCTTTTGTTCGTGTACTTGTCAAATTATATTAGGATTTAGGATTATTAAAATAGTCTATGGATTACTAATATGGAGACTAGCGCACATGAGTTAGTCAAAACATTTTCTTACTTAATTTTTTTTTATTTAATGTTTACTTGTTTCTTGTCCCAAAATAGTTATAATAGGCATGCAATAGTGATTAAAATACTTGTTGTAAGAACTTTACCTTCCAAAACGAACTTACCTGGCTCGAATCCGGATTAGTCAGAGCAATGATCTCGGATATCGGGTGCGATTTTTTTTTTTTAGATAATGGACATCGGGTGCATAATATAAAAAAAACAAAATTGAGTGAAAAAATTAAGAACAAAACTTTCATTTTAAAACTAACGGGTACGTGTTGTATAGCTGAATTTCTAAACAGCTGAGGGCCCAAAACAGACAGCCCAAATCTAGATCTCGTTAACCCGATGGCCCATTTTGTACCCCGACGGGTTCGCGCCTATCGCCAATTTTGCTCAATTTTATCCGATTTTAGCATTACACGTCAAGCTTCACACACACTCCCACACTGGTGAGTGTTTTCTTCCCAACACTTAAAAAAAAAAAAAAGAAAAAAGAATCAGCCCTAAACTGAAGCCCCGAAACCGCCCCGCCCCATGACATAAACCCTAACTCCGCTTCTTCATTTCATCTCTGTAAGTTTATTTCTTCGTCTTCCTCGCATGAATTTCCTAGTTTTATGTTTATGCCCGTTCGTTGCGATGATTTTATTTGGGTATTTTTGAGATCCGAGGTCCGAAAATTACTCGTGGGTGCGGTGGTTATTGATCCAATTTTGAGAATTAGGGCTGGTTTTTTGTTAGTTATTAAATTTCTCTTCATCATGACCCGATTTTAATTCTCGAATCGGGTTTCGGGTACGGGCTCATGCAGACTGCAATTTAATCCTAGCTGGTTTGGTTGTTTTTTATTTTTTTATTTTTTTATTTATTTGCATTTCCTCTGTGTATTTGATTTTGATTTTGGTTTGTCTGGAGCTGATGTTTCTTGTAGCCGTTATGCTTTTTTTTTTTTAAAAAAAAAAAGTAAGGAACTTGTGATTGTAATATCGTATGGAGATTATTAGAATTTAATGGTTAGGAATTTTTGATCTTGATGGCGAAAATGTTTATTAGTACTGAGTGTTGGCTTATCTGACCGCAGGGCACAAATTTCAGGGGTTTTAAGTTTCTTTGGATTATTAAGTCATGGAGATGCAGGAAGAAGCTGTGATAGTGAACTCTAGTAGATTGAAATCTTTGGTGTGGAATGATTTTGATCGGGTGAAAAAGGGGGATAGCATGGTGGCAATTTGTCGTCATTGTAAGAGGAAGCTTTGTGGTTCAAGCACTAGTGGCACTTCGCATTTAAGAAATCATTTGATCAGATGTCAAAGGGGCTCAAATCTTGAGGTCACCCCCTTGTTAACAAAAGGAAAAAGAAAGGATGGGACACTTGCTGTTGCAAGTCTTACTTTTGGGGAAGAGCAGAGAAGGGGTGAACCCTTTAGCACAGTGAATACCAAAATTGGGCGTGTGAATAGAAATGAGGATGATGTTAATGTTGGGGGTATTAGTTTTGATCATAAACGGAGTCGGCTTGATCTTGCTCGTATGATCATACAGCATAGATATTCTTTGAAAATGGTTGAGCATTTTGGGTTCAGGATATTTGTTAGAAATCTTCAGCCTTTGTTCGACCTGGTGACACTTGATAAAGTTGAGGCTGATTGCAAGGAAATTTATCAATTAGAGAAGCAGAAGGTGCATGAAGAGCTGAAAAAACTGCCTGGAAAAGTTAGCCTCTTTGCTGATACTTGGGATGCTAATGGTGATGCAAAGTATCTTTCATTAACCGCACATTTCATTGACAACAGCTGGCAATTGAAAAGGAAGATTCTCAGCCTTCTGATGATTGATCCTTCTCAAACAAAAGACCTTCTTTGTGAAACTATTATGACAAGTCTAAGAAAGTGGGATATTGACAGGAAGTTGTTTTCTATGACATTTGATAACCACTCCAGTCATGATGACATTGTTCGTACAATCAGGGACCAATTATGTGAGCAGCGAGTTTTGGTCTGCAATGGCCAGATGTTTGATGTACGTTGTGCAGCAAATGTTGTTAAGCTAATGGCTCAGGATGCTCTAGATACGTCTTTTGAAATTACTGAGAAATTCAGGGAATGCATCCGTTATGTCAAGAGTTCGCAAGCAGCACAAGATAAGTTCAATGAGGTGGTTCAAATAGCTGGAGTTGATAGTCAGAAATGTTTGTGTCTAGATAATCCATTGCAATGGAATTCTACATATATCATGCTTGACGCTTTAATGGAATATCGAAGTGCGTTTGTTCTTCTTCCAGAACATGACCCTCTTTACACAATTTGCCCATCCTACAAAGAATGGGATAGAGGAAGTGCCATTACTAGTTTCTTAAAGCTCTTTGTTGAAGTTTCTAATGTTTTTGTGGGAAACAAGTTTTGTACTGCGAATATATACTTTACAGAGATTTGTGATATACATCTGCAGCTGATTGACTGGTGCCAAAATCCAGATGATTTTATCAGTTGCTTGGCATTGAAAATGAAAACAAGATTTGATGAGTACTGGAAGAAGTGCAGCCTGGCTTTGGCAATTGCAGCCATCTTGGATCCCCGCTTCAAGATGAAACTAGTGGAATATTACTATCCTCAAATATATGGCAGTACTTGCCAAGATTGTATTCAAATTGTTTCCAACTGTATGAAGGCTCTGTACAATGGCCACGCCCCCCAGTCAGCTTCTCAAGGTCAAGGACAGCTTGGCAGTGGTGCAAACGGTGAATCTAGAAGCAGGCTTGCAGGCTTTGACAAATTTGTTATGGAAACTTCACAGAATCCAAGTGTAAAATCGGACTTGGACAAGTACTTAGAGGAACCACTATTTCCTCGCAATGCTGATTTCAATATCCTAAACTGGTGGAAAGCTCACACTCCAAGATATCCAACATTATCGACAATGGCACGGAATATTTTAGGAATTCCACTGTCAAAAGTCTCAATGGATTCCTTGTTCAGCACTGGTGACAAGGTTATTGATCAATCCTGGAGTTCACTTCGACCTGATACTCTCCAAGCCTTGCTGTGCACCCAGGACTGGATTTGCAGCGAGTTAGAAGGTTAATTTTGTGATACTGAGTATTTGATTGCATTCATATATCTACCATCAGCTGCTGACCTTTTATTATTTTCTCATTGACAGGTTCTTAATAGTGCTTCAGCTAGGCTTCCTCCATTTATCCGGAACCAAGGTAGGGCGAATTGCAGATAGTAGTTCTCATTCTGTAAAAGTTCTGTTACATAATTTTGTATAGTTACCCTCAGAGTGAGAGGACTGAGGAGATCCTCTGTTTCAATCTGTGTATGGGTTGTGTTTCTTTAGTAAAAATGTCTTTGGTTCGTTTGTTGTTAACTGGTTGGTGATGGCCAAAAGTAGCAGTAACAACCTTACATTCTAACTTGCTATTTCTCTCCTCCCTGGATGATGTGTTTTTCTCAAATGCTTTTTTGAAGCCAATTTTATACCTCCTTTGTCCATTGGAATTCGGATCAGTTATGTTTCAGTGTTCTAAATTCTAAACACCATTGAATTTGTATGTTCCACCAAACAAGGAGTACGCGAGTGTAAATATGCTGCCCATTATTTTGGGTGGGGTTAGTCATCCGCCGATTTTTTAGCCAGTATTGATTACAGTTTGGGGTGTGTCGGTTTTTCTTTCTTTTCCTTACTTTCTTCTGAAGTGAAGAGAAACTCAAAGTGGATTCCAAGTTGAAGAAACAAACGTTATGAATTTGGGCCTCTGGTGTCTGTTTCTAAGTGAAGATTTGCAGCAACTGAGTCTATATGGACAGGCTCTCAGCCCACTTTATCTATACACGGTGCTTCTCTGCTGCCAGTGAAAAGTATTTGTGTGTTTGAAACAAATTTCTACGAGCCAATAATAAGGTTCTTAGTTGTGGGATAAGTATTCATCAATCGATGGAAGTTGGAGTTTGAAATCTGTTATAGACATAGAATAACTTGTCATGGTTTAATCAATTGTTCATTTTATCGACATGTCACATTTCAGTGAGACACTAGTAGAGATCATTGTCGATACTAAACACCTCACAAATTTGGAAAAAAAACATACACCCTCCGTCCAAAAAAAAATAGTCCTGGATATTTTTTTGGGACGGAGGTAGTATTTTTTTTTATAAACTTGTTCATTAATTATATGTATGTAAGTCAAATGGTTCGGCATTACTATTGATAATTCTTCCGGCGTCGTATTTTGCAAACACTATTGTTAACTTGCTATTGTTTTGTTAATTTGAGGTATATAATTCAACAAGTCTGTATTCATTTTTATGTATTTTGTCTCATATTTTTAGATTGGTTGTACTTCTCGATTCAAAATGAAGGAGGCATGAATGAGAAAGTAATAAAATCAACGTGTTGAAATTAGCAGCCATTTTGCTGACTTTAATTAAGGTTTTAATGCTAGTATTATGTTGTTGCTGATTTTGTTAATCAATCCAAAGAACTTCGTCAAAACTATTGGTGTGGAGGACCACAGCTATAATCTCCTCTTTTGTGATGAATTACCTTGCCCGGTCTTCAAGTTGGTATCTCTCGTCCCAACAATATATAATTCTGGGGAGAATGAGCCTTTTCATCTCAAGGTTTGAGCCACACAATCTAAAACATCTCAAAATTTAAAAGCATGCCATTTTCATCCCAAACTTTTCAAAAATATGTAATATTAGGACATTTGTTAAATTTTTCAAGTTATTAACGGCGATATTTTCTTCAGTTTCTTTTCCCCCATTTTTTTTAGTCAAAAAAGTTTTATGCTTGTGTTTGCTAAATTTGGTCCATGCCAAGCAAAAAAGTTGCATGTCCCTACATCAATTCCAACACTAATTTTTAAAATGATGCTACATATTTAGAAAAATAAATGAAATAGGGCTTACATTCTAATTAGAACACACACAAAATCTCTCATGATTGTTATTAATCTAGAAGGTGAATCTTGGATTTTTTTTTCTTTTTCTAAGCAAGGGAAGAATGGATGATGTGAAGACCAAATTAGGTTTAGTTATTTTCTTATAAGGTGAGAGTTAGTGGAACGTGTTAAATGATTAAAAGAATTGGGGGAGGAGAAACAGAATAAAATACCACTACTAATTAATTAAGTAGAGTTAAAAATTTAACGAATATTCTAATGTAATATGTTTTTAAAAAGTTTGGGATATAAATGGCATGTTCTTAAATTTTGGGATGTTTTGGTTGGTGTGGCCTAAACTTTGGGATGAAAAGACCCATTTTTCCTATAATTTTGTGATTTGTTGTATTAGACGTCGTCGTACAAACTTTGCAATCAACAGGTAGCACAAATTCTTGAACAAGAAAATTCCGATCTCTAGTTTTATCGTTCACATTTGGAGTAACGTAGCCAATTTCGCATTAAATGATGGTAACCATCACTATTATTGAAAATGATTAATTCTTCGTTTTCGAAAAATTTGTTAGAATTATGTCCTTTGAGTCAAAGTGAAGTTCTTTAATTATTACAAATCTGGGATTTCACTAGGAAACAGAAGCTTCATATGAATGATGAATCATCAAATGTCACATCCTCTTTATTATTTTTCTTCTTTTTCCACACCCCCCCCCCCCAAAAAATCTGTTTGTTCTTGATTGATTAGGGATATAATATGTCAAATCTCAGAAAATTAGGTCTAGTTTCGCCTAATTTGCAGTACCGGTGAGAATAAATGTCTGTTGGTTTTCAGTAACGAATTACGTGAATGTTTGTTTATGCTTTTTCTGTGTTACAAAACCACTTGCTCATCGATAAGTGGAAAAAAGGAAAACCTAAAAACATATTTAAGCTTTAGTCGTCGTTTCATAATTGCTTTGGAAGAAAATGGGATAATTTTTTCTGTCCCAAAATGATTATTATCTTTATTATATTATTTTAATACAATAAATATGACAATGATTTTGGGACACAGATAAAAAAAAATTTTATCTAGGGAAAAAATTATGTATCCAGGGAAAGAGGCGGCAGTTACAATTATTAAAATGGGCAGCCAAATGAAACCAAACACACCACAGATTAGTTTTAGCAAAAGGATATGGAGCAAGGCGAAATATAGACAGGCTGAAACAGACACATAACCATTTTATTTTACTAATTTATTTATTTATTTTTTTTGTAAGTTCACTTATAACACACAGGAAAAAAAGATGATTAGAAAGAATCAAAGATGCACGTACGTCGTATGTCACAAAGACATGATTTGATGTAATTAAACTGATGTTAGTAACTCAAATGCTCTATATTTTTCGACAGATGAGTAATGAGAAAAAGAGTGAAACTATTGAGTCAGATGGTTTAATACATACTTGAGAATACGAACTAATCAATTCTATTCTTATAAACAAAATGCACTTTTTTTTTGTGTAATTTGAATTACTTTTATGGGATGGAGGTACGTAGTATAATATAACTAATGTTCAATCATGTTTTGTTGGCTGTAGAGATAAGAATTTGCTTAGTAAGAAAAAAAATATTTACAATTATTTATGACTTAATGGATAAGACAATATATACTTTCATGACACACTAATATTACCAGAGATATGATTGGATTTCTTGTCAATTATCATGTCCTCTTTCTGTCTCACACACACACAAAAAAAAAAAAAGTCTTGTAAATTATGATTATCAGATTTCTTGTCAATTATCATATCCTCATTCCGTCCTATATATAAAAATGGACAAAATTATATATTATTAATTGCATTAGTCTTAACAACAGTTTTACCGTATTGATAATTTTTGTTGGATAACGAAACTATTAATTAACGAAGGTTGTAGGATAACAATTGTATAGAAGAGGTATGTGGGGTTAATGTTGGACTTGTTATAGGTATCCGACAGTTATTATGTCGAGATTGGGAAGTAGAGTTCAAGCATGAGTATCGAGAAGCAAACTTTATGGTAGATTACTTAGCTTTATTGGTGGCACATGCCTGGAGGATTTCAATAGATCGATGATCCACTGTTGAGAGTTAAACTATGATTTTAGCATAATGATATAGGTGTAGTATATTCTCGTAATGTATCAATTTTTTTCGTAAGGCATGAGGCTCTTTTTACTTTTAAAAAAACAACATGTTATGAAGTCGTTTTATTTGAAAAGCTTGCTTCACAGTTGGTAATCTGACATCCTTGACTGCATCACAGGTAAGAGTGCTTTAGATGATATCGAATACACCTAAGAGAGTTAAGACAACTTTGGTTTGATGTTTATTGGGGAGGTCTCCTCAAAAAATGCAGTCGACTAGGTTTTTTGTTTTTTTTCAAATATCTTATATTTTTTTTAAATTTAAGCAATTTACTCTCGGTAATTGTAACTAATTGTTATCGCCACAAAAAAGAGAGAGTATAAACTAAATGGTATTGACAAGACATAATTGATAAACAAGTTCTACAGAACTATGTGATCACAATATATGAAGGACAGGAGAGATAGGGACCAGAATTACAATGGGACGATCAGTACAAAAGACATACATATATGTGATGTTTTTACATAGGAAAACATCAAATGATGGTGAAAGGTCCAAAGAATTGAATGCAATACCTAATACTATTAATGCTCACCTCCATACCACTTTGCCCTTCTTCCTTCCCTAGAAAAGAAGGATATTTTACATTTGGGACAAGTTGGATTTCGAACTGAAAAAGGTTTTTGCACTAATAATTTGATGGATACATAGCACATACTAGGGTGACGAAGAAACCACAATTATTGCATCTGATCAACTCTAAGAAAAAAGAGACTATTTTCCCTCTAAACCCGGCCGTGCACTATACATTTTTAAATCGATACAACTCGCGAGATTGGAAGACATAATTTCAGAAAAACGTGTTATTTAGAACTGTGGTAACATATAAAATGTACATATAAGATACGACCGTAATATAATGGTGTCATTAGATCCTCTGTACCATTTTCTTGTGACATTATCTGTTACACAATCTATTATTCTTTATAAATGATATGATTTGTGTTCATACATATACCATAAACACATATTTTCAATGTAGATAATTTTCATATTGTTATTTTATTTTTTTTTATCAATGTTTTATTTTATATGAAATTTATCTATTTTTATTGAATTTTTTAATCATGAATTTTTTTTTTAAAAAAGGGCACTAATCCGAAAAAATGAACCCTTTTAAAATATATAATTTTGAAAGTGATTGTGAATGATGTAAATAGTAACGCAAATACTATAATACAAACTTATTAAACAGTACAACAGATAGTGTCACGGAAAAATGGTTCAGAGGATGGGCTTGACGTAACTATTCGAAACTAATCCCTCCGATTTTTAATATAAGGTATTTTGATTTTGTCCTAGACTTTACTTAGTACATATTTTTAATTGATAAAAAAAACTTAAAAATATATTTTCACATTCGTTGTATTCTTTTGATTGTTATGAAGTTTTTTTTTTATCAATTAAAAATACATACTAGGTTAAACTTATGATGAATCAAAATGGCTTAGGAGTATTATTTTTTGAATTCGTGGTTTTTCTTTTGCAAGGCGAATGTAGTTTTTGCTTAGAGAAGTACCGGCGCTTTGTTAAGGATATATGTACCTAGAGGAATCCCCTTCCTTCCACCACGCAATTTTGTTTTTGTTTTTCAAAGAATGGTGAAAAACTTAGCTAAAAGATCTATAATCAGCAAAATGAATGTTTCATCAGATAGATTTTTGAAGGGAAATTAAGTACACGTAGAAGTAGGGTTTAGAGGCTTAGAGGCAAACAATAATCTTGAATTCTGAGTTGGATGATTCACTTTATAGGGAGGACTAAGATTTGACAGAAAAATCAATGGTCCAATTGGGGACAATGTGTGACTTTGGGGTTTAATTTTCTTCATTGCCATTTTTGTTTGGGGTTTTCAACGTAGTACAATAATAGAAATGCGAGTTCAACCTAATGGCGAGGAGGAAAAAAAAAACGCGTAGATTGTCATAGATGCATGACGGGTAGATTTTCCGGTATTCTTAAACATGATTTGTTTAGCTCTTGTCTTGTCGGTCATGTTCAAAACTTCAGTTTTCAATGTTTCAAAAAGCATTGCATCGAAAATTTAGGTGTCAAGATTTTTATTGGTGTTCTGGATTTGTGATGTGCTACCGAATTAATGCAAATCACCAAACTTTGATGGGTTTTTTTCTTTTTTTTTTTTTTTTTTAAGTTTAAAGGTAAAATTATGGAGGGAGTTTTAGAGGGCGGTGAATATATATATTTTTAGTTAAATTCGATATCTAGTGTCTATCTAATGAGAAAGGGATGTAAGATGGAGTGCGTCTAAATGAGAAATATATATAGAATGGAGTACTTGCGATGAATATTGAATTCTGTACTGTTACTTAGTATGACAAAGTTTATGTGGTTTGATTTGCATTTAAACCAATCATAGATTGACAAAGGTAGATAATCAAAGTGGCGTAAATATATATGTTTGGGTGATGAATCCATGGTGGGTTGATCCTATAGGAATATTCCAAAGAGTTATTGAACAGAAATAAAGTGTAGCATGTGTGTATTTATTTTTTTTAATATATAGAGATTATTTAGCATAGCTTACAATTTACATCAACTAATAATTTTTAAGAGCTTTCAACTCATGCTGTAAGTTATAATAAAACAAGCAATAACTAAAGTTATCAATTTACCTTACTTACAATGTTTTAATTCCTTAAGTTAGACAAAATGCCTGTTTTATTTATGGAGGGGGAAAAAAACTATATCAAGCTCTTTATATATGTAGAGAAGCTCTTTATACATGGATTGTAGCATTCACAAATGTTATTTCACTCGCTAGCTAGCTATATCAATTTCCTAATTAATTATTAATGAAACGACACTTATTATATGAAAAAAAAAAAAAAAATACTAGTAATATTAATCCTCAAACTCTAACATTAAACACAATGTAGGTTCCACATAATGATCCATGATTTTCATGAACAGTTGGGTAAAGTTCCAGAAAAATATAGGAAGAAAAAACAATGAAAAGACGATACATACATATGATGTTAAGCTTGGAGCTACCCATGCATTTTTCTCAGCTTACTAACTAGCAGTAACACCCCCTCTCACGTCACAGTCTTGCCTCCTTGATTTTGTATGTATGGCTTCTCCCTTTTCAATTTATATATAGTATTTTGAATTTTGATCAATGGCCTTACGATTTTTATTTATTTATTTATTTATTTTTAAAGGCAGGGGCGGCTCTCATTTCTATTTTCTCCCGATCTTAGAAATCATTGGAATCCACTCTATCAGAGAGATTAATTAATAGGTCGGTTTGTAGTTTTTTCTTTTCTAAATATTTACCAAAATGATTTCAAATAATTCTACAGAGCAGTTAAAAGTTAAAACGTTTAGATAATATATATATATATATATATATATATATATATTTAGTAAAAGAAGAACTTCCTCAAAATGAAGAAATCAGATTTGGGTCCATATAATATTTTCCTGCTAAAAAGTTTCCACTTTTTCCCTACAAATTACTCCATCCATGCGGTTCAATATGGTACTTTGTTAGACAAAATATCTTTCTATTCCTTTTTGATTATTAATATTCAAATGGATAAGTACTGGCCGGATCCATCTTCTTTTCCACTTGTTTTGTGTATTCATATGTTTTTCCTTTTTTTTTTGGTATAATATATTCTTTCCGTCCCAAATATTAATTTGTCCAGTTTAAATTTTTATTTCTAGTAAAAATCATATCAAAAATAAAAATTCAAACTAATTATTCCAGGAAAAAACATTAATCTAGTTCATCTAGTCGAACCGTTCCCTAACTGCAGGGCCGTCTGCCTATTTTGGCTGCCATTAACTCTACATTATCGATCGCAAAATTAACTTCTCTATGCATATGTCTCATTCCTTCTATAGCATTGACGTATTCCTGCAGAGTTTGATTTTAACAACTAGACGTGTAAAACTTTCTCTGATCTTAATTATAAGACACAAATTAAAACTAAATTTGTTTAAGGTCGAAATGAATATTCACGAGCAAACTTGTAAGACGTAATCAACAAGTGTTATGAAATACTCACTTCAGTGTTTATTATAAGGCATTTTGATTTCGTCGTAGGTTTCACTTAGGATGTTTTTTTAATTGGAATAAAAATCTTAAAAACATTTCATAATAATTAGGAGAACTCAACGAATGTGAAAATATATTTTTAAGGTTTTTTTTTTTCAATTAAAAAGATATCATAGGCTAAATCTATGATGAAATCAAAATGTCTTATAATAAGGACCGGAGAGAGTATCCCTGCACCTTACACTTTTATACATAATGAAGTATGGTTTATATCATTTTCAAGCTCGCTGGGAGTTCTAGGGTTAGTGATGAAGAAGAAATTGTAAACCATGAAACAATTGCAAGTCGTACTATAAAAATGGAAACTTGATACAAAGATACTCGTGTTTTTTGATCAATTAAATATAATAATATTAGTATTATTTATCCAGTTTGATTAGGATGGTCCATAGTCTACAAGGCTATTATTTTGGTTGAAAGTATGCAGAAAGAAGTAATAAATCTTTTTCCTCTGCGGTGTGAATTCAGTGATAAAACCTTACTCCATATTTGGAAACCTAGGGTGTAACAGAATGGTCTATGCAGAAAGAGTGATGTAACATTGTAACTGTATAAACTTTAAAATTTGGAATTGTATTTGGTGATTTAATAATGATAAGAATGTTTCATTTGCACGAGTTCCTAACGCGTATATAATAATGTCAGGTAATTAAGCACATTTTATAATTTATGTTCATTATCGTTTGATTAAGACAACAAGTGAATCAGTACACATATGAAACGCTATACATATATACATACATACATATATATATATATATATAAGTGTAAGTTTCAACGTATGAAAAGCTACAAAATATCTAAGAATATTATTATTCCTTTGATAAACACAATTTTCGTACATTTCATATGGTGTTATAAGTATGCTCTTTGATTTGATGCTTTAATTTGTGTCTACAATTAATATTTCAAAATTAATTGTTTCTTTTTTTGTTTGGGAATTAAGTCAACCCAGAAAGCCGTTTTCTTTTTCTCCCACCGACACGCAAAGTTAATCCAAAGCCTCAAAAAAACAGAATTTCCTTTCCAAGTTAAAAAAAAAAAAAAAAAAGCACCTCCAACAACATTCTACAGTATGCAAATCAGTCACGTTTCACATGCAAAATTTGGAAAAGGGGTCAATTTTTTGGGTACAAATAACAACATTAATCACAAATACATGAACCATAAGTAATCAAGACACTAGAGATATGCCTTCTGATGGATATTGATGTCCTATATATATAACACTGATAATAATGTTACACCATCTACTGTATTAATTAAAACGTTACAATATCTAAACTTCCAGACATGAATCAATCGTATTATATTAACAACACGAAACAGGATTGATGTGAAAAAAGGTGAATATGGAGGGGGTATCTGTTGACAGATGAGAAGCGAAAACGAAGTTGAGAGAGAGAGAAGAAGAAGAAGGAGAAGTAAGAAGTCTTGTCAAAACTCAAAAAAGGAGGTCATAATCGGAGCAAGGAGGAAGAGAAAGAAGCCCCACTACAACAAAACAAATAACTGGGGACCTAATGGGATTCTGTTTTGATTTGATATCTAGTCAAAACCCCAATGCCATCAATTTCTTTTGTGTTACATTTGTGTTTTTGCTTTTCCCTTTTCATTTCTTCAGTAACTAAACTAAAATGGTTCTGTAAATCTACTTCCACCTATACCCCAGAAAGGAAGCTTGCTCTTTTATATGATCACAAACTTTCAGTAAAGCGTCTAGAGTTCTCGTTATGATGTTTTACCGTCTCTTCGTCCCACAAAAAAATAGTCATCTTTGTTAAACTAATAAATAACAAATTTATCCCCATGTTACACCCAAAAAATGAACACCTTTTTTCTTTCTTTTTTTCTGGTTTCGCACTTATAGACGTGTGTTTTTTTTTGGTTAAGGTACCCAGAAATTCTTCCCAACTTCCTATATATCCTCTTGGCAGTTCACACTTGAGATTTTAAGCCCAGATGGGAATAGTAACTAGTACAGCCAAGGGAAAAAAAAAAAAAATGAATGATGAAATTCAGACGCATTGTCATGTTTCCACTTGTTTGATTTGGTGTCCAAAAATGCCTTCCTTTCTCTTCCCCTTCTCAGTGCCTTTTGATCAAACTCTGGAAATTAGCTAGGCATGCCCTGGAAAACAAAAAAGCTGTGTATCTCTCTGATTACCTTTTTCCCTTCTTTTTTTTTATGCTCAAGAAAGTTTTTCAGGTTTCCAAATTCATCAAAACTTTGTCACCGTAGATTCCATCGGAGTATCGGCGCAACGGTGATGATGACATGCAGCTGGAAATAAAAAATTAAGCCATTAATGTGTATGCCCAGAACCAGCAGAGTTAATAGTTTGTGGAATATTTCCAAATTTCTTCACAATATCTTCAATTTACAATCATAATTTGGTGGGTGATAAGCACGAAAACAAACTATTGTCATGCTCATCTTCTACCAAAGATTCCGTGTCTCATATTTTGTGTGTCACTTTTGCATATTGGACTATGTCATTTTTTATGCATTTACTAAAGACTTATTACAGTGATTGCATCATCATTCTATAACAATGACGCCCCCATAACAAAGAATATAGATAGGAATATTGATACAAAAAGCTCACAATAATTAAGTTCATTCTTTAGAGACAAAGAAAAATCCCTACCTAAGAGGGTTGGTGCCTTGAAATTGTTGATGATACATTTCACTTGATCCCAAAAGAAATTACAAACAGAAGGGGTAGCTAAAAAAAAGCAGGATAGATAGGTAAATTTGGAATGACACAAATGGGAGGAAAAATCCCACATACATTGGACCTAAACTCAGGAGGTAATGGCCATTGGCCGATGAGGCCAAAGAGCATGATGAGCTTTTCCCCCTTACCATAAATGAAATTTGTGAAAGAGTAATAAGATGGTGAATTGGACATCACATGGGAGTCACACTCAAAGACGTCACCCCAATCTTAAACCGAATAATAGTAATAATAATGATGATAGAAGAAACTCTTAGTACATTATAGGAGAGAGGGTTGTGAAAATTACAACTCTTTTTTTCAACCACAAGGTAAAACAAAACAGCAAATGGATCCTCACAGAGGAGGAGGAAGAAAGCACTTTAGGTCTAAGTGGTAAAGGTATTGGGCCAATTTAATTATGACCCGGGTTCTAACTCGGGGATCGGCATGCAACAGTGATCAAAATATATGCTGGAAGAGTTTTATCTCCCAAAAGGACCTATCCAACTTGAATCTGGATTAATCGGAACAATAATTTCGAACACCGAATGCGTAATATACCAAAAAAAAAGAGGAAGAAAAAAACTTTGAGAAAATGAAAAATCCAAAAAGCCAAAATGACATGAATAGGGGAAGAGGAGGGAGGGGTTTTCAGTTCATTTTTTGGTTTTTGTTCCAATATATCCATTCATTATATGGTTTGAGTGCAACTTCACCAATGTCATATTCAATCCTCCATTTATTAGTCACTTTCTCAAAAGAAACAGAGACTCCCTTATCTCTCTCTTCTCTCCCCCCCTTTTTCCCATACTTGAGAAAAAGAAAATGGACGGTTAAATGGAGTCTGAAAGTGGCCATCAATTCTCCTCCCTCCCCCTTCTTGTTTGTGTTGTACTTGATGATGATCAGCTGAGCCCTTCTCAATACAGTTACCCTACAAAAAAAATAAATACATTAGGGAAAAATATACTACCAAAATAATAGAGTTTGTTGTTGGATGGTCTATTTTCCTATCTATAAATACTTCTCTGGTTGAGCTTTTGCCTTCCATTTTCAGCAAAAACTCTTCCTGTTTCACTGCTCTACTTCTCATAGCATTTATATAGACTGTATAGTAGAGAAGAGAAGAGAGAAGAGAGATTAGACTGTGAAAACAAAATTCCCCATTTTTCCCATTTCTAACTCAGCATATTAACAAGAAAGTTCTCTCCTTGTTTCAGTATCTTTACTCTTTAGTGTTGCTTTCTTTGAGTTGAGCCTTGAGAGAGGTTAGTCATTAGTAATGATCAAAGATCAAATTTTGAAATTCCTTTTTTATTTTTTTCCGTTATTGTTTAGATATCTGAAACACAAGCAATACAAAGGGGGGCTAATTTAATTTTTATGTTTTGCTTTTGCTTAATTTGGGTGCTTCTATGAAATTCTCTTTACTGAAAACTCTCCTCCAATTTGGGGTATAATCTATATCATCACTTTTGATACTAGTACTAACTAGAAATCATCATCAATTTGGTTGTGCTTGTTTCAGCCCTTTTTGAAGATGGATGCTTGTCCTAATCAAGTAGAATTTGAGTCCTCTTCTTCTCAGCTCAGAAAATCAGGAAGAGGGAAGATTGAGATCAAGAGGATAGAGAATACCACCAATCGACAAGTCACCTTCTGCAAGCGCCGGAATGGATTACTGAAGAAGGCCTATGAATTGTCTGTCCTCTGTGATGCTGAAGTTGCTCTGATTGTCTTCTCTAGCCGTGGCCGACTCTATGAATATGCCAATAACAGGTTGAGGATTTTTCTTTTTCATTTCATCTTCTACCTCTCTCGATTTCTGGCTTTCTGTGATCTAATTTGGGAAATCACTGAATTCTCTGGCTTTGAAGGGTGTTCTTAAATTTTGATGAGGTTGTCTTTTTTTTTCGAGGAAGTTAAGGTTGTTGCCTATTTTTTACATTTAAATTTCTTGCTTTCAGTGAACCAGAAAGGTCATCAAGTTTCCATTTTTTTTTTTGTTGTTGTTGTTGTTTCTGCCTCTTGCGTGTTTAAATGGTCACTTTAGCATTTATGCAATTGGAGGATTAATGAAGGGTCATGTCTATGATTTGGTTTCATCAGCTTCTCTCATTTAATAAATTTTTGATGGGATTTTGTGAAAAAGAGAAAGGAAACAACAACACAATGATATCAGCAGTTTCTGGGCAGTAAAGATCGAAACTTTGCCTTCCAAAAGATTCAATTGTCTTTGTGCTTTCTCTCTTTTGTTATCTTTCCTGACTGAGCTTTGCAAAAAATTTTCTCTTTCTCTGTCTGTGGTTGAATCCCAGTGGGTTTTCCAGTTCATTTTACTTTTTCTTGTATGATCTATTCTTAGATCTTGCTCTGCTAAAAGATGGAAATAGAATCCCTCATGTCTAAAGAGTAATAGTTGCTGAAACAAACAAATTGAGGTGAAAAGGAGAAAAAGAAGCTCTTGGGAAATCTGCTTCTCTTGTAATAACTCCATTGTTGCAATCTTTGCCATTTCCTATCTTCATTCTCTTTTCTCTCTCCACATGTCATTAATTTGTCAGCTTATAAGCAGAAGCTCTGAGCAGAGTGAGAGCCCAAGCTGTCATGTCTTTATTTTTTTTACCCCTCTCTCCTTCTTTCTCTTCATCTTAGGACTAATCCTTAGTAACATGTCAGTTCACTTATGAAAAATAAGCTGACAGTCAGAATGACCAATGAAGTTGCAGATTAGGGTTCCTAACTCAAAACTGGTTGGACTAAAAAACTCATAAAAATCACATCTTTCAGACACAGTAGTCAAAGCCTGATTTTTAGGGTTCTAAACCCAGTGAGATAACTTTGTTGACAATCTGGCCCCTACTCTAACCTGTAGTAACTGGTACTAGATTTTAGGGTTTGAGACATTAGATTAGATATGTGCACTATACATCATATGTTATAGCCAAGAATCTTTGGTCTAGTCAGAAGACATGATTATTCAGTTCCAACACTTAATAAAAGACAAGAAGAGGGAGGAGTGTCTGTGTCATAATCCCTTCCTCTCTTGGGTGGGCTTGTCCTTCATCATCTTTTCTTTCTTCAGTCAAAATTTTTTTGGTTCCAAAAAAAGGTGAAATCTTTACTCTTTCTGTAGCCTATATACTTGCATTCTTCTACTTAGATCTTCTTTTTCCCTTTTCCTTATAATTTTGACTTCCTTCTCCAAGTTCAAACCAAACAACAAATTGAGAACACTCCACATTTCAGGTTGTGGTATTATTATTATATAGTTCTATTTTAATTTTCCAACCTATATATTCTTCTTCAGCTTCAAGTTTTTCTGGTCTTCTTCTGAATAATTTTAAACAAACATCTAGACGGGGGAGAAGAAGATAGGGTAATGGGGGAATCAAAAAAGTACAGTCAGATTAAAAGGGCCAATGAGATTTCCACACTTATAATGATATCTTTCTTGCATGGGGAAGAGTGAGCAAGTTTTTCTTTTGGCGAAAATGGCTGCTCTCTGAACTAAGTCCCGAAAGTAGACAGCTTCACTCTGATCTGATGCATTATTCAGATCACAGACGAGAAAAAAAAAAAAACAGAGCTGACAAACAAGCAACAGTACTAAACAGTAAATACCCATCACTCAAACACACACACACATCACAAAAAGAAGGGAAAATTATTTTATATATTTAAGGATTTAGGAAAACTTTAAAAGGGTTGGGAGGGAACTGCATAATTGCAATTAAGTCACTGAAAGAAACTGAAACTATGAAAGCAATATCGGGATTTTGAAGGTATCGAGGCCGGGTAAGAGGGTGTTTCAGACTTTCAGGGGAGGTATTACATTTGGGTTAATAGGATTGTTTACACGCGTCAAAAGGAGAGGGAGTGTGGATGGTCAAGCCAATCATATTGTAGGATCTTGAGCCGACGTGGCAGAGGACAGCCAATCAGTGGCTCGAGGATATTAAGGTTACAGCTTTATTATATGTATATATATCTCTCCCGACTGAATATAAGAAAGCGTGTAATGTCTTTGTGGGGTTCTTTTAAGAAAAGAAACTGTACACAGTTTTTATGCCCGGGACTTCTGCAATTGTGTGTGAAGTTCACAGTTTGTCACTGTACTTCAGCCTTTTAAATAGTCATTTCAAACACTCTTTCCCGTCCCATTCATGAGACACAAATTTAAAACTAAATTGACGTGTCTTATCACTTTGGTTTGATTATTTGTCTATCTTTTGTGTTCTATTTACATGCCATTTTTTCAACATTATTATCATTTTGGAAACATGTGGGTCGATAAAATGTTGACTCAGAACTTATGGTTTAATTTTTACGTGATCATTTTCGACAAGAACGTTCTTCTATATTCAATCATGTCGCAATTATGTTTTAATCTTACTTTATACTCTATCCATTTCATTTTAATCTTTCTTATAAGTACTATATTCGTTTGATGAAGTGGACTGTAAAGATAAGATAAAAAAGAGAATTAGTTCTCATCAAATTCTACTATTCATTATAAATTGTTTGAAAATTCTCAGTTACTAGTTTGGTCATTGTAAGTTTTTCTCGTAGTTTATAATTTCATTTTCGTTTTTCCATGTGAAAATAGGTCATAGCTTATATAGAAGCTATCTTGAAAACTCAGGTTTTATAGAATTTGTAGTCAAAATACGTGCTAGACTTGTAGCTCATTGCTACCGAGGATGATTGATGGACACTTTCTGAGGTTTTGCCTCCAAGAAATGACGTTTGTCCTTAAATAAACAAACATTGTTTTTAGTTGTTACCATTTCATCCAAGATAGGCTTGTTGTAGTTGTTTACTTTCCCAAAGCATGATATAAATAATGAATCAGACTGGATTGAAATCATTGCTTTAATATCATTGCTTTTCATGTTTCTTTCCATCTGATTTTAATACTAATTTTAGTACATGTTAATGAAACTGTAGTTCAGTTGAGATTCAATGATTTGTTTTATAATTTAGATATAGATCAGAAAATTTTAGTTTTATTTTACAAATGAGATGATGTAAACAAAAGAAATGTCAATGTGGATTTGGGACAAGAGACTGCCAGTCTACCATTCCATCCTATCCTTAAGAGTCTTTGTAATGCAGATATAAATCAGTTTAACCCATTATAGATGTAACTTCATTTGATTTCCAAGTACTTCCAAAAAAAAAGTGCATTTTTGTTATCCCTCAACTGATCTCCTGTTTACCCAAAAATTGGTTTAATTGGAAGTTCAGAAGAATGCTTTTTTTTTTGAAACTTTTAATTATTCCTCTTTCAACACTTGTATTTGTGGTTTGTGGTTGTGGATGCTTTCATTAGGCACAATTAAACAAATATAATGGATATTATGTTCTGATGTCTCTCCTTCTATCACTTTTTAGTGTCAGGGGAACCATTGAAAGGTACAAGAAAGCATCTTCTGATTCTCCAAATTCTGGATCAGTTTCTGAAGCTAATACTCAGGTAATCTCAGTATTCATTAGTTATGTATAAAACTGCCAACCTTTCTTTTCTCCTTAGCTGAAGAGAAACATTAAAAAAAAAACAACTTAACTGAATCCACAACTGTTTGTTTGTTTACTCAGTTTTACCAGCAAGAGGCAACCAAACTGAGGAGACAAATAAGGGAGATACAGAATTTCAACAGGTACTTTTGACATATTTTTTCAGATGGATTGTTGTGGTAATTATGTATACAACATGTATGGATATAGTAATAATCACCACAATGTCCTTGTGATCCAATGTGCAGGAATATCCTTGGTGAGGGGGTAGAATCTTTGAGCTTCAAAGATCTTAAGGGTCTTGAAGGTAGAGTGGAGAAAGCCATTGGCAAACTCCGCACCAGAAAGGTGACTATCCATGTCGCCACACTTATATCTTATTATAGTTGCTATTTTGGTTTTTGTAATGCATAATTAATAGATGTTATTTTTGAGACTAATATCATACTTTGTATTCTTCAGAATGAGTTGGTCTTTGCAGAGATAGAGATGATGCAAAAGAGGGTAAGTTCACGCACTCCTCCACTTTTTTTTACTTTTCTTTATTTGCTAGCCGAACTGTTTCACTTTAGACTTCAAAGATGACATTAAATAAGTCCCTTTTGTCTAAAAGAAACCAGAATAAGGGCAGAGTAATCTCAAGCAAGAGCTGGCTTATTATGCCCCCCTTTTTATTCTTTTTTCTTTGATATCCTTTAGGTTAAGGATCAGAACCTCAAAATTTTACCATTAGGCTTTTTTTATGACCTTACTAAAGATCCTAGAACACCTATTTAGTCCAAAACTATAGATAGGGAATTGTGGACTATGCTTGACTCAAAATGAATCATTTTGGGCAGGAGATTGAGCTGCAAAATGCCAATATGTACCTGCGAGCAAAGGTCTCATATCGCTTCAATTACGAAAATCCTACATATAAACACAGGTACCAAAAGTTTAAGCTTTGCAATTGATCAATAATTGCTACATATGTACTGGTGCAGATAGCTGAAAATGAGAGGGCACAGCAGCATATGAACTTAATGCCAGGATCTGAATACCAGCATCCTATTGCTGCTTCACAGCCTTATGATGTTAGGAACTTCTTGCCAGTGAATCTCATGGAACCTGATCAGCATTACTCTCGCCACGACCAAACAGCTCTCCAACTTGTGTAAGAATCCCTTTTATCTTCTTCAAACAGCTAGTAATTCTACTGCTATATATATACATAACACATTGATCATTTTTCAGTTATGTCTATCAAATTTTTTGTATGTGTGCGTGATCGTTTGGTTTAAGCAATTAGGGTTTCGAAGACACATTTAGAACCAGAAAAGAAAATACACATTGTACTTTGCGTAGGAGATAGTTCTGTCTGATTGCCATGTTATAATTATTATCATTTTAAAATTAGTAGAAATGGAATAGTATGTCCACAGCTACATCTGAGAAGAGATAATAACTGCATTTTTTTTGGACAAAGATAATAACCACATTCCACTTTCAACTGAGGTTCACAGGCTCTATCTACACCATTTCAAAATTTCAATATTTCATGTGCATGAGCTTAATAATTCACCTTTCTTTTGTTGCAGCTAGCGAACCGAACAAAGGAGACTATTCCACTGGCTATCTTGGGTTCTATTTCTTAGCACTGAGTCCAACCAAAACCCTGGAGGGGTGTTATATGCTAATCTTATCAAATTATTAGCAGACGATATTTAGTTTCCAACTATTATTTTCAGTATGCTGTGTATAAGAATGGTCACTTTTTATTTTTATTTGTATTAGTTTTACCGGAAGACATATGTTATGCATGTTTGGCATCATTGCTTTCCCAGAAAATTCCATTTTCTGTTTCTTTTCATTGCGCCCGCACACTGATCATTGAAGGAAAGTTTCTTAGGCATAGGTTTCTTGGTGAAAATTTCTGCATGCTGTAGCCAATTTGGATGTGCTTACTTCTGCGGTGCCAGCATTTGGGTCTTTTTTAACTTTTCTAAGCAAACTGTTTAATGATTTTCCACATTCACAGAAGGGATCAATGCTTTCAATCATTGAGTGTTTTTCTGGTTCTGATATCATCCGGGGAAAAGATTTTAGGAGTCTTGAATCCTTGAAACTTTCTACAGAAAGTCCTACTGTTCCATTACAAAGTTTCTTTTGAACTTTGGAATGGTTGTCTTTTCATGTCAACCTAATTCCATTTCCGTCTTATCACTAGTTCTTCATCGTTTCCAATGCCAACATTCCAAAAGAAGTGCAGTTAGGTATTTCATAATCTGCATTCTGCATTCTTAAAAGATAATAGTGGCCAAACCCTTCCAAAAGATCCGTCCAATAGAAAGGCACACAACAAAAGATAATCTAGGTTTGATATTCTGAAAGCCAATTCAACATAATTTCTAGACATGTGATTTGATATGCAGAATAACCAAACAAGAAGTTAATATACTGTAACCTTTCTTATGGATGGGATATACGTGTAACACGAATTTACAATAACATATGGATTTTACATCTTTGATTCTGTATGATCTCCGGAAGATCACATATATTTTGGCCTTGTATACTACACTTTATGCTATCTTCATCTATTTCTATTGTGTTGACGAAGACACTATATAATCTCAAGTGTGAAGAGCCCTTAGTATGAGTAGAGACTGAAGGCACAACCTTCTTCCCTCTTTCCCACACTTTCTATCTCTGGCTAGCTTGATGCCGAAATTCATCAAAATGATGAGTAAAGAGATCATTGTACCGCTTAGCCCATTATTCCACATTTTCTAATGTATTCATTGGAGTAATTTACATGCTTGTACCAGAAACTTCGTACTTCTGGGGATGCAATCTCCAGCCATGGCTTAGCAGGTCCACTGAAATGTATTACTGCAGCAGCTTCCAACATGTATCTGTCGATTTGTGGAGACCTACGACCCAATTCAGCCATATGCCATGAAGATTCAATCCGTTGCATATGCCCATCAAATGCAAGTAAGGCGGGTGGAAGTGCACCAGGATGCCATAGTGTAAATCCAGAATTGAGGTTCTGCAGAAAAAGAAACGTTAAGAGAAAATTACTGTAGGTTATATATGGCTGCCCAAAAGACAGATTAAAATCTCAACAATGACATTTAATCTTCTTTTTGTCCTCCTTTCTTTTTTTTCTTTTTGTTCTCCTTCCTATGCCCGAGTCTTCACATAAAATAAGATTTCAAACAATCAAGGTTCATTATGCCTACGCCTCAAAATCATGCCTCCGGCCTAGGCACAAACAGTGCAATTGAATGAATGCCTAGGGAGTTTCTTAGTGGAACAACAAGAAAACTTTCAAATGTTGAATCTTGTAACAACCAGGCGCACCTCATATAACTAGTGTTCATTAACACTCTTACACTCAGTACAAGTTAGTAAAGTATTCTTACAAGCTTAAGCCAATGATGATAGGTAGCAGTGATGTTGGTCTTACGCCATGCTTGAAGATCAATGATATTCATACCATAAAGCCACGCACAACGGTTACCATCCAAGTTAGATGATATAACTGGAATTGTAAAGTTAAAGAAGTCCTTGTATTTCCTTCTTGGACAACAGTCATGACCGCACCACGAGTCAACAACTGCACCAATAACTTTCCCGTTGAGATCCAAATCCCATAAAGATGATAAGTCATGTTGCACAACAATATCATCATCTAAGAACACAATCTTGTCCAGATCTGGAAACAACTGTGGTGCACATAAGAGTCAAAATAGGATCAAAATCCGAAGTAATTTCATTTCAAACCTCTTCTTGACAACCAGTCAATGAAACCTTAAATGATTTACCTCTGGAATATAGATGCGAAGATGATTCAAGAGGGAGATGAAGCTGGGGCTGAGCACCTCTAAATTTTTATCTAATTCTTGCTGATCTTCAAATTTTTCTTCCTTGAGATTGACATACTTATGCCTCCAAATTAGGTGATGAATTTCTAACATCTCCCTAATGCCAACATTAACTCTATGCGACCAATCATATTGATGCAATCCCCTGACTTCCACTACCGCGGAGTTGATAGAGTTTACTGCAAACCATGCATGCATCGCTGTATAGGTTTTCTTATCAGTGACTACATGAAAAACCAATTTTTCTGGGGAGGCTGAGTTTTTAACAGCAGAGGAGATGACAACAGAAGCAGCAATCACATTGTCAGTTAGAAGAACTAGATGATGAAATGAAGGGTCATTGAGGCGAGAAACAAATTCTGGTGAAGGTAAGCGGGATCGTGCCATGGCATTTACCGCATATTCTTCAGCTAGCATAAGAGAGAGGCATTCATGGCTTTTTGGTATCCCGTGGGAAGCCAAATGCCAGTTGATTTTCTCCTGGTTCCTAGCTGATTGGACCATTTGCTCCAGCTTAGCCAACTGCAATAATCAAAGAAGTTAAACCTATGAAAAAAATAAGGATATGCAAACACCACCCAACATACTGCGTTAAAATTATTGATTTAAGAGAAACTTCTCGTCGCTCTCTGATGTCTGTTACATAAAATGTTATAGGTCTATGACAGGGAACTAGATGAATCAGAATTTTACAACTGAAAAATTCCCCAGCCTTCTTTTCCATATATTGCCATACGAAAGCTCTTAATGTACATGACTAGAAGCAAACACGATCCCATGTCCTTAGTTCATTGATCAATTATGATTCTGTTAGTTAAAACAAAAAACAGAGACTGACAATTGTTTTGTTGGCAAGATTAAATAAAAAAATAATAGTAGTATAAAATCTTCATAGCATCAGATATGAAAATTAGACCATCCTTTTCAGTTTCAAAGCAACTTCTTTCCGATTTCCTTAAGAGGTTGTCTCTGTGGACTCAGTACGATGATGAGTTAAGTATCAATTTGAAAAAAAAAAAGAAAAGAAAAGCATCTTCTCTAGCTCACGCTTCCCTTGAATTATGCGCAGTAGGATATTCAGCCCGATCATGATGGCAAAATGTATCAGAAAAAAGACTAATCAGAAATTTGTGCTGAATTCTTAGTAGGAAGATGGCTCAAAATCTTGGAACAAAATTGGATGTCCAAAAGAAATCTTATGCTTCAAGGTGTGGGAGTTCTCAACATATAGGTCTGTTTCATAGGGACATTGAACTTAATGTATCAGAAGTTTACAAATGAAAAATTACATGCCTTCTTTAAAATGATCGTTAAGATCTTGTTAGTTATAGCAAAAAAATGCAGAGACTGCCAGTTAATTAGTTGCATTCAAAACATTGCATGTTAGTGACCTGTCATTCATTCATTTTTTATATTTCTGTCTGAAATTTTTGTTTTACTTCAAATGGTTTGCTCCAAAATGGCACAGCATTTTGAAGATACAATTTTAAAGAGTTTAAAATCAGGACGCTCACAGAGTACTACTCAGCAAGTTAGTAACTTGGCAATTGTATGCATGTAAATACATTGTACCTCATCCTAGAGAAGAGTGGAAAGGAAACCACTTGTTTAAAAAATGCCATCACTTAAGAAAAATATTAAAAAACAATTCCCCTGCATCTAGTTACATTCAAAGGAGTGTACACACTACTTAGTACACACAGTAAGGATTTAGGATGCATACAACTTCAAGGACCACACAAATCTAGTTTACTTTGATCAGGGCGGTGGTGGTAGGTGCCAACTTGAGGGGAAAAAATG
The DNA here is from genome assembly GCA_949775105.1 of Oldenlandia corymbosa var. corymbosa. Taxonomy (NCBI): domain Eukaryota; kingdom Viridiplantae; phylum Streptophyta; class Magnoliopsida; order Gentianales; family Rubiaceae; genus Oldenlandia; species Oldenlandia corymbosa. The sequence goes on along the minus strand of OX459118.1, from coordinate 11,294,511 downwards.
ACTGCAGATAAACCAACTTGTACAAGCAAAAAAACAAAGTTGCAGGAAAACCAGAAAAGACAAGAACATGGTTCAATACTTTATGTCAGTAAAAGATAAAAGAGGATAAAATTTATTGATTAGATACCATAGCTTTGGCCTTGAAAGCAAAGGTCTTAATGTCGTGCTTATTTGATGTCACATCCTTCACAAGATCCACAAATGACGCCGGTAGCAGTGTTGGATCCTCTGGTAATTGTTCTCCAATTTGATGATTCTGACCGTCAGTATAAGTTGTCTCCAGTAGAGCCCTCGTCAGCTCTTCTCTGAGCTTTTTAAACAACACCCACCAAAACAATCATCATCATTATTATCAACAACAACAAGACAAAAACAAACCCAAGAAGCTTTAAAGTTTAAACTAACTACACATCTCATGTGTAACTTGTTAATGATGAAAAATTTCTATCTTTTTACAAAAACCCAAGTGTACTTCCCAGGGAAAACAAAAATCCTGGGTAAAAAATTCTACTTTTTTAACATGCTGACAGACTACTACACCCTAAAAGACCCAACCAACGTTTTCATTTCATCACCACTAATTGTGGGCATCCATACATTTAGCTGATTGCATCATCATAGTACAACATATCGTTATCCTCAAACGAAAAGGCAATTAAAAATGAATTTCCTTCTTTTTTTTTTCTGGGGTAGCTTGAAATATCAATTTCTGAGGACCATTTAACTTTGTTTTCATCACGTGAATGTTAAAATTACTACTGAATTTAGCCGTCCTGCACCTTCACAATAAGTTGGGTTCATCTCTGTAACAAAGTCAGCCATTAAAATGTTTTTTAACCTTGGATCATTTTGTTGGCATATATCCAATTGTGTTATACTATGATTTCAGAGCAAGTGGGAAAGTGGGCCTTGAGTAGTAGTAGTAGTAATATGCAGATTGCAGAAGGGTGTCGGCAAAACAGAGCAACTAGTGGAAGGAAGTCTTGAATCTCTTCACTCCCCAAAATGCGCTCAACCATATTATTCTATCTTCTATTGACATCATTTGGCAGACAAACCCAAAAGTCAAAAATTGATAATCATGATACTACTACTACGTAATTCAAATTATTCGCGGTACAATAAACACAACTCGCATAATTACATAGTTTATATTAATTAATCGGTTAGTATAACTAGTACAACTCCCACCTCAGTAAACAAAATTGTAATTTTTACTGTACTGTATATTACATCAATTGATTTTTTTATCTTCTCTAGTACAGCTGCTTGGAGTTGGCGGGTAAATGTTAAAAAATTCTACCCACCTATTTTAACAAATATCAGTAGGTACTTTTCATACTAACAAAGATTAATTCTTAATAGACTAAAATAATCATAAGGATTACCAACTTTAGGATTCTAAAACAGTCTATTCTAGAGTAGATGGTGTTGTTATACGGAAAGAGACTATCCGAACCTTTACAAATACTAGTCACTTCGTTCCATCCTATAATTCCCTACCACAAATATTAAATTAAAAATTAAAATTCATGACCGAATCGACTTATCGGATTGAGTTTGTACACACATAATAATAATATTAATTTCTATTATTATATTCTTTAAACTGTTGTGATGGCGAAAGAATTGTATATTATTGGTGTCAAAACAATTGTTAACAATTAACTAACAGCACTAGTAATCCTTGGAGAATAATTGGAGGTTTGTTCATATGGCAGCTATCTGCCAACCGATGACAATAACGTGCAAGACATCATTAGACAACCCCCCAAAAAATAAAATTTTAACATATTTGCACGATGGCAAAAAAAAGCCAACCTAAAATCATACAAATCTTCTCGAAACCCAAAGGAAAAAAAAAAAAAAAAGTAACCACTGTCGTAAAATCTTACCAAAGTGCTACAACCTCAACTTTATTTTTACTTTTTAAGGGAAAAATTTCATATTTTTACAAACCGTCACACAGAATGAAGTGCGACACCGACATGATTTCCAGTATTGACAAAGATGTTGACTGGTTTTTTGAATGCATACTACTACTAATTTAATAATTACGAGCCAAAGCAAAAGTTAATGACAAAAGAAGGGAGGCAGAAATTTGTCAAAATTGTTACATCAATGATAACCTAAGCTATGAGCTTGACTTTTTTTCTCCTTATCTTGCAATTTGAATTTCCTGTCTTTTGATATCGACTCATAAAAAAAAATAAATAAATAAATAAACAAATGGAGAAAATCAATGGCTTATCCAACATAATAAACAAAGCTACCCCACAAACCTGAAAAACAAGGCAAAAATGGTAGTGCTAGTCGTCTACTAAAACTAGCATTTTGTCTTTTCAATTTTTATTTTTTATTTTTCTATGAAATTTTTATAAGGTTGATGAAGTTATCCCTCCGCTACATGATGACCCAAAATGATTGTAAATAATCTACGAGAAAAATTACGAGAGAAAAGGGTATATTGGTCACAAAGGAAAAAGTGAAAAACATGAATCCAAAAATTAACTTGTATTACTACATACCAGAGCAGCATTATTCCCGCCGAAAATCCTCCATCCCATGCAATCTATGCAGAATTATATAAAAAAGGAAATTATCACCGACAAAATTACGTTACTATTTACCCTCGTGAAAATTTAAAATTTACCGTGGGAACTGACATAATCAAAGGTCTGAAATGACGAGAAAACCAGACAAAAGGAGAAGAAATTACCAAGAGAGGAAGAGCAAACTGATGCCGATTCCAAAACGATGAAAGCAATCCTGACGAAGAGAAACGGCAGAAGTAATCCGAGCATCAACACCACCGGCAACAACACCGTCCGGTGGTGATACAACCCCCCGCCCCGCCGCGTTCGGCCCACCGGCAATCCTCCTTTCCCTCCTCCTCCCTTCATATTTACTACCCCTGCTCCTCCGCCGCCTCCGCCACCGTCTCCGATCGTGACTCTCTTGATTCCGCTAGTCGATATATAAAACTTCATTCCCTCTCCAAGGTATTTTCGGTTCTTCTCACAAGTTCTTTCCGCTTCCTTCTCCGGAAGAAAATTTTCATTTTCTTGCCGCCGAGAACAGAGTAGCTCTGAGAGTGAGAAATCCCATAAAAAATTTTACGGCGTCGGAAAATTTATTAGCTCTGAGAGCGAGGGAATGGTTCCCGGGAATTTGAAGTAAGAAATTGGGTGGAGGGAATAAGGAATTGGAATCAACGTAGTGAGATTTGATTTGTGAGTCAGAGAGTAATTTCAGAACAAATTTGATCGAAGAAAAACAAAAAAAAATACACACACACACACACACTGATTAAGTGCTAATAAGTAGCAGCAACACACAAAGAGTGGGGTCCGATTTGGGAGCTGAAAAGCCTAAAAGCCAAAACCAATGCCGCGTTGAATGCCGCGGGATATTATACAGTTTATTTACTCTCCCTAGTAGCTCATTCTTATTATATTATCAATTGTTTTTTTTTATAAGTCGATAATTAATCTTTAACAAAAATGAGTACATATAGCAAGGTTTGTCAAAGTTGAGAAAGGTAAATATGGGTCGCTCAATCTTTTTCTTTCAACAAAAGATTTGACACGATCTCTCAAATACTTGTTATGTCTTAAAATAATTTGTCTTATTTTTACTTTTTAGTACCATTAATACTCTTTCTGTGTCAAAATTATTGTCTAATTTGAAATTTTACTTTTAATACAATTTAGACTAAAACTGAAAATCCAAAGTAGATAATAATTTTGAGATGGAAGAAATATCATTTTATTCAAAATAAGATATACTCACAGTTTAGCGGTAAGATTAGACTGATCATGACATTTTTAGTACAATTAGGTACATTACCATTCTATGCCATCTTAGTCAATTTTCTTCCACGCAAGAAAAAGAAAAGGAAGATCTTTCAATTAGAAAAAGAAAAAAAAAAAAAAACCTCTGGAATCGTGAGTCCACTTGATCACCGTCGCTAGTTATCACCGTCCGGCCAAATTCCATGAGCTAAAACGATGGCGATCAAATACCAACCATTTTTTAGTCGGTGATATGGACTTAATCTACATGGAAACACGATTGAACAAAGTAGTGTATAAAATTAAGGTATGAACGTGTCTCATAATTAAAAATATTTTTAAAACATAAAATGTAACATATTTGTTGAGTACCTAACGTGAAATTTATATAGAATTTAGGATCAACAACTTATTAATTTATATTAGAGTTAAATGCTAGCTAGGTATACCTTGTGACTCGCAAATCGCAATCGTAATTTGCAAAAGGACTGATCAAGAACCTTCACCAAACAAAACTCATCTTGTTAGTTGGTGCCCAAATATTTTAAGAATATTCTATAAGCATGGACTAAAAGCAATGGCGTCGAAATTAATGATTGTGATATGATAGTTTCATGATTGAACACGTTTGATTATACCAGGGAATATATGTTAAGGTTTACATTAGATGTAACCTAACATTCGATGTCAAACGAATCACAACTGATACTAGACTTTGTAGTACAATACATACCCTTTTGTATTTGTACTTTAATTTATTTTCCGAGGATAATGTTTAAAAATTACAATCCAACCAAATTGGCAAATACTCCCTCCGGTCCTTATTATAAGTTATTTTGACTTATCCTAAGTTTTACCTATTACGCATTTTTAATTGATAAAAAAATCTTAAAAATATTTCCTAACAATCAATAAAACACAAAAAATGTGAAAATATATTTTTAAGATTTTTTTTGTCTATTAGAAATACGTACTAGATGAAATCTCGGACAAATCAAAATATCTTATATTAAGGACAGCAGAGAGTACATTCAAAGAAAGAAGGTCACCTAAACAAAGTGTTTGTTGGCTAATCATCATTACTGAAAAGTCAAAATATGTACATCCTGAATTAATATATTTACACCGTAAGAGTTCTAGAGAAAATGCATGTTCCATGAGGGTTTGACTTGGATGTAGAAGTTGACTCCTTCCTAGATTCTTTGCCTTTTGCCTTTTGCCATTAATTTCTGTTCTCATTTCCCAACTCTAATGTGTGGGCATGGACGATTGGCTTATATTTTTCTCTTTTTATCCCAAAAAAGTAATTCACTTTCTTAAACTAAAACATTACACTAAAATGGAGTGTAGTTTTGGAGGATAAAGGGTGTATTGTTTAATAGAAAATTTGAGAAATATTATCTTATGATAAAATTACAGACCGTTCGTTCCATGATTTTATGCGTTTATCAGTAAACGTCCCACCGGCAAAATTTTTAATTAATGCTAAGTTGAAAAAAAACTATAATTATATATAGAGACGTTTGATCATATTTATTTTGAGTATACGTTTTTAGTTTGACTTTTACAACAATTTGGAAGGGTGTGTGTGATGATAAAAGTCATAAAAGTCAAAACAACAACATTCCGACTGTAATATTAAACAACATATTGAAGTTCAGGGATCAGATGTTAAGGACTTTTTTAGGAAGACTTCAGTAAGTAAACGATGGAGTTAATTTAACTAGTGGATGCAACAGATCTTCTGTAGGCGAGTTGCGTTTTAACAATTCAATGGTTTTACGTGGAGGGATCGTATAAATCATGAAGAAGAAACTTATAAATTATGTCAAAGTATATAAGTACTTTGTGCTACCAATTCAAAATCAATTAAAAATGAGTGAGGTTATATTTGACACTTTTAAGGTAGTGACAGATCCTTCATGATACTGATGTGAAATTCATTGTCTCAACACCTTCTCTCAAGCCCAATAAAGTATTTGGCCCGTTGAAATTGCACAACACAACATAGTTCACCAGATATACTGTTGGGTCAGTCCACAGCTCCGGATATACTACCGGGTCAATCAACAAGCCCGTATACACGGGCGCATACTCTGGATATATTGCCGGGTCAGTCAACAATCTTGTATACAGGGGTCCATAGTTATCACAGGTCCACAGATCATGGGCTCTGATACCATGTCAAAGTATATAAGCACTTTGGGCTCCCATCTTAAAACCAATTGGCAATAAGTGAGGTGGTTTTTGGCACTTATAAAGTAGTGACGAATCTTTCACGACACCGATATGGGATTCATTGTCCCAACACCATCCCTCAACCCCAATGGAGTATTTGGCTCATTGGGGTTGCACAACACAACATAATTACCAGATATACTGTTGGATCAGTTCACAGCTCCGGATATACTACCGGGTCAGTCAATAATCCCGTACAAAGGGGTCCATTGTTATCACAGGTCCACAGATTATGGGCTCTGATGCCAGGTCAAAGTATATAAGCACTTTGGGCTTCCATCTCAAAACCAATTGGCAATGAGTGAGGTGGCCTTTGACAATTATAAAGTGGTGACAGATCATTCATGACACCAATGTGAGATTCATTGTCCCAACAAGTTCTATATTTATAGTGTTGTTAAGCTCGGCTCGTACCGGTCGGTTGAACCGGGTTAACCGGGAACGGACTTAAAGCCGAGTTGAGCAGGTGATAAAATCGCCTAAATAAGACTCGGTCAAAATCGGTCAAGATTCCAGTTAAACTAGAAATCGGCCTAACCCGGGTCGAATCGGGTTTTGACTTTTGAGCTCATTTTTTAAATTTTAAAATTTTTTTGGCACTACTTTTGAGGTTTATTGGAGCTGATTTTTTCACTTTCAGTCCTCAACTAGATTCCTTACACTTTTAATGACCCCCTAACTTTTATAATTGTAAGTTTAAACTCTTTAAATTTGTAAGTCTAAATTTTTGGATTAATCATTCATCCCACATCATACATATCAAATTGAGTTATAATCATTATTTAGAACAAAAATTAAATATTTATAACTCAAGCAATATTGATCATTTTAAACTAAAGTAAAGAAAAATTATAACCAAATATATTTTTTAAACATGCAATATAATTTTTAATTGATAAAAGTCAATAATGTATCAAATTTATTTATTTTTAATTATAATAAGAGTTAATTTAAACTAATAATTTAGCTAATGTCATAATTTTATTTTTTCAAAACTCATTTGAAAGTTATAAAGCACTAATAGGATTTTAACAATAAACAAATGTATATAAAATTTATAAAATTTTACTAAAATATATTTTTTTATTTATTAATATTCATTACGTCATTATGACGTTATCCGAGTCAACCCCCTGAATCGCCCCGAGTCGACCCCTTGCCCGTGCCGAGTCGAGCTCCGATCCGAACCTGACAAAACTGATATTCGTTGAGCTGAGTGACAGCTTATAAACTCTTCATTGTAAAGGAGATAAGGCTGGGACGTTTTGGAATATAATTTTTTTTGAAAAAAGAAAAAAAAAACTTTTTGCAATTCTGTCAACTGAATGTTTGAAATATTTTAATGATTTTAACTGTTAAGAGTATTGAACGCGACACTACTATACAATATACACATTTTACTACAAAGTTCGATCACCTTATATAGTTGTTACACTAATATATTACTGATAAGATTAGTTAGTGATAATATGAGTTATGATTTTTCTGATTCTATTCGTTTAGATTATTACATATTTTAAGATATTTAAGTTTACCTAAATCTCATTTGATAATGACTGTATAGCTGTAGATAGAGGCTTTGTAATATTATTTTGTATAACAATGCAACTCAGAGCTTCCTCTAAATCTATTTACAAAATCATTTCATCACGTAAACAATAAAATGATCGAGGCTGGGAAATTAAAGAGAAAAAAGCGATGGCCATCGCCATTAATCTGTCCCAAAATTGATCAGAAGAGAAAAGGACATCATCCGAGGAAACATGGCATGTGAGTAAAAAGTAGTGCCTGACTGCTGGAAGAGGCTAGCTAGGTGTAATGGAAAAGCTATTTGTCGATTTTGGTTTTTCATTCCGCTATGGCTGAAATTGATCTTCATTCCAATCAGTAGAATGTGCGTGCTTTTCATGCAATTTGACACAACCAAATTGATAAAAAAGCAACGAGACAAAATGTTGCGAAAAAACAATCTCACCTGAAGAGGTCATAACAAGTCTTTATCTCAGTTGTACATGTTGCAGTCGTACTACATTACAGCTCACAACTCACTATGAACTCAATTCATACAAAAACCTACACGACTTCGTTTGTTTGTTCACTTTCAGATATACTACATATTAGAAGTGGCTTCACTAGCTATTCGTTTTTATACTTATGAACCGTTTTTTTTTTTTTGTATGATACAGACTATAGTACATCCAAACTTATCAATGCTTAAGGAGAGACGTGGCTCCTATGATCATCACGTTGTTAATTTATCAATGTATATTTCATTATCTGCTATTTTAATGTAGTAAATAAAATAATTACTTTGGGACGGAATGAATATATTTCGGCTCCATTTGTTTGCTGAACCTGTGAAGTGTATATGCGCCTGATGGTCGAGGAAATTGGGAGTGTCGTAAGATCATTGTACCCAAATAAGCAAATATTGATGCATTCGTGTCAGATAATCAAATCGCATGATCATTAGAAACCCACCTGTACGTACGGGATTCATCTTGGCATCGTTAAAAATGTCGTCCACCTTAATTAGTAACATGCAATATACTCTCTTCTAGCCCACCTTTGTCAGAGTGTGCCCTCCAAAACGTAGCACTCATTCAGCCATTAATTAGTGTATGTAAGAATTTAATTTCCCACTTTTGGATGAAAATGTTAAAATCTTTCTTCTTTATTTCTTTTCGATAAACGTTTGGAAAAAAAATATAAACTTGATAGTGTAGTTATTTATGGGTTTAACCTTTTTTTCCCCCTTAAAAAGATCATATCATCCATTCGGTCCTTATTATAAGACATTTTGATTTTTCTTAAATTTCATTTATTGTGTTATATTAATTGATTAAATTAAAATAAAACCTTAAAAATGCATTTCACATTTATTATGTTCTCCTAGTTATTATAAAACATGTTTAATGTTTCATTTTCAATTAAAAAAACACGATATATGAAACTTATCATAAATCAAAATGTGTTATAATAAGAATAAGAGGAGTGCTAAATTACAAATCCTATGGAATGTACAACTTCTATAATGTCATAGTTAAATCACCAAAATACACCCGATAGAGACGAAAGCAAACGTGTAAGTTGCCGGTGAAGCTATATGATCAACCACTAAATTAGATTCCTTATGACCTGATTTGACATTTTATAGTTAGCAGATATATAGGTAGACACCATTCTGCATCTAGATAGTCATTTCCTGCCAAAGTAAAATAAAGTAAATTATGTTTTCTAACCCAAAAGAAATTATAGAAAATTCTAGAGTCTCGTTGTCTATTATAGAGATTTGGTCTCGTTAAAATTTAGTCAATAGGAAAGTGACACAAAAAATATAGCATTAAATTGTCCTAATTTTTAAAAAATTTTGTGACCTGTTAAGCAGGTAAAGTTACCAAAATTTTAAAAATTGAATAATTTAAGAAAATTTCAAAATTTAAAATAATAAAATCATCATTAATTAATAATTAAGTTTCCTTTTTTCATTATATGTATTGCACAAATACTTACATATATTTGCACATTAATTTATAAAATATTGCACCTATTAATTAATAATTAATTGCATCATATTTTATTTCCTTTTATTTTTATCGTAAGTTAATAATGGATATCCAACCATTACACTTTTGAGGATGCAATTTCACGTTCAAGAAAAATACATTGCACATTCACTTTCAAATAATTGCATTATACTAAAAGCTTTCTATAATTATTAATTAAACTTTCTTCTTTTATTTTTACATTACAAAAATATTTACGTGTGACTGTCCATTTACTCATTAAAAATTGCACCTATATTTATATATAATTGCACCATTGACTTAAAAAACATTGCACCATTTCTTATACAAGTTTTTTTAGTAATTTAATTTTTTATTTAGAATTTTCTTATAAGCCTTACTAAGCGAGTATTAAAGTACTTTTGAATAATAAAATTTTATTTACAACTTTTTTGAATTTTTTAGCATAATATTATATTTTTAAACATGGCGCATTTGTGTGTATGTTATTACACAAATAATAAAATAGAGTGTCTCTATATTTTGTGTTGTCTTGTCAAACTATATTTTTGTGCATGGGAATATTTAAGTGATAACTAATCCATTTATTGTCTATGGGAATATTTTAGCTACATTTATTATGATTTCTTTAGATTTTTAATTTTTTGTATTCTTTGTTCTAATATAATAGAGAATTAAATTGATTGCTATGACATCATAATCAAAAAGATCAATGACACGGACAGTGACTATAAACAGTGAAACAGGATAGTGACTAGTGAAAAGACGAAGGCATTACGAACATAATAGGGGCAGTATAAAAACATGCATATGGTGTTAGTCACTATCTCATTTCACTATTAATGTTCACTGTATACGTTTTCCAATCTAAAGAGATAGAATGTTTGAATTTCAGTGTTGAAGGTCAAATATATACAAAGAGTTAAGAAGAACTAACGATAGGTTTTTTTACCTATTCAAAATTATTGTTATCTAAATTTAGTAAAGCCAAGTATTTTTCATTTTATTTTTTCTTATTTTGATAATTAATATACGAACATTGCAACTTTGAACATGCTATTGCACATTTTACAAAACCATATTGCCCCTTTACTTAAAAACAATTGCACTGTACTAAAACTTAATACTTAGTTGATTTTATTGATTGCACATTTACTCGTAGTTATTAGATATTTCACATAAATTAATACATGATTGCATATATCAAAAAAAATTACATCACAACTTATATAAACTTTTTTTTTAACACAAATTCTTCATATTTTCTACCCCTCCTCGTCTGGCGGTTCTCTTCAAAAGCCCCTAAATAAAAAAATAAAAAAAACAAGAGCCAAACGGCTGTTAGAGTAGAAGAGAGAGAGAGGATTTCATTGAAATAATTAATGTACTCATAGTTATTAAGGCAAAAGAAGACTCCCAATTAAATATTATACTATAAATAATTTAGCCTAATCTAACAGTTATTAATTAAATAATGGACCATACCCTTAAAATTAACAACGGGATTGTAGCTTTACCTAGAAATGATAGATGTTATTAATAATTTAATGAAATTTCACCAAAATCGAAAAATGAAAATAATTCTTTCATTCGAAAGTTGTTATTTCGAAAGAAGCCAAATCACTTTTGATAAGCATTATTTGTGATTAGGGATAAGTGACACTCCGAATCAAACACTATCATGTGAAGAAATGATATACTACTATATAACCTTCTGTCTTGATGTATACGAACTTAACTTGAACCTACTGAAGATTGACAATTCCTGGCACTTTATCTACACAGATAAAGAAATCCTTCAAATTTCGCCCGAAAGAACAAGAAAAGCACAGGTTTTAAGTTTAACATGGAGTGCATTTCCCAAAAAAAAAAGAACTCTTCGACTACTTTCGAGTGTCTAGCGATGATTCTAAACAATCCCAATACAGGATATTCCATTAAGATTTTAGAGTGGGATCCAGACCAAAAAAGCAACGGTCCGGGGGCCCAAATTAAGCTCGACGATTGTAGTTTATGACATGTAAAATTGAGTATTTCTTTTCCTTTTCAAATTTCAACTCATGTCTGTAATAGATCTTAATACTAGTAAACACGCAAAAAAATTTTGCCCAAAAAATTTTGTCCTAAAATTATTGTCCAATTTGACTTTTTACACATTTGTCCTTAGTAAAAATTATTATCCATAAAATCTTATTGGTTAAACAATTACTTATGTATGGTTATATCCGGTTGTTTAAGGTAAAATATAGTTAAGTTTGACAAAAAATAAAATCTTTCATTTTAGAAAAACTGGATAATAATTATAGGACGGAGGGAATATTTTACAAGAAAAAAGTAATAAGACATTTTTTTTAGGTAAAAGAAGATAGAAACTAAACAAGATTATAACTATTCGACAGCTGAAGTCGTCTTTGTAAGAGTTTCACTATTACCGATTAAAAAAAAAAAAGGAGATTATAAACTCGAAAGTATTGTAGTCTAAAAAACAAAAAATAGATGAATGGAATTTTTAGGAAATCACTAGAATTTGCATGTTAGGTAGGGACATAGAACATTACCATCGGTCTGGTTTATTTCCAACTACTTGGGACTCTCTTATAATTAGAAGCTTATTAATGTTTTGGGAGCCTTTCAGCCAATTTCTTTTTCATCATCCTTTCACATTTAACAGGGCAACATCACTTTCTAACTTCCACTCTCAATCTACTTGTCTCTTCGGACACCAATTACTACACGTTCTAATTTTTTGGTGATTCCGGTAACTTCATTAAAAGTGTTATATCCATACCCATTGCAATAAGTGATCAATTACAGACGATAATAATTGAGTCTGACGAATGAATTGAGTTTGTAAATTACTTCAAGACTAATGGTCGTGCTCATAATCTTTCTGACAAACAACCTGATGGTGCCTTGTGGGGTTTTTTTAAACTTTTTTTTTTACCCCACATTCAGGAGGTTGATGATTAGTCTTGATCTGCCTCTCCTTTGTTCATGAACTTCTTCTATCTTGAAAACCCGAATCTTGAATTCTTTAGGAACGAAATATCCTTGTTAGGAAGAACCTTCAGTGCCAGATGTTGCAAGTCTTGAGCTTGTGAAATTGTAAACTTTCCAAGCGACCAAGCCTATGGATTCTTAAATGCCAAAACTCTTATCAATCATATCTCTTCATCACAATTCAGAGCAGTTGCTCTGTTCAATCCCTTTGCGTGTTGATAGTCAAGATTGAAAGATGTTTAGAGCTTTCAAATAACCAAAGTAGGTGGTGGTGAAAAAGATCCTCCCTCTCTTCTCCAATCAGTTCCAGGGCAATATTGCCTGAAAGAGTTGGCCGAGCTTCTAAACTGCTCATGCAATGGTCTCACCTCGGTCAATGGGAAATATGAATCAGATGGAGGCATATTGATCTCTCGTTCGATCATCTTAGTGGGGACTGGGGAAATTCTGATGCAAATTTCAGGTCTTACACACCTTTGATCCTTAAACTTATCTTACAATATACCCTGGTTGAATGATGATACCTCAGGGTAGGAAAATGCAAACACTTCCCGAAAAACAACAGCGGATTTTGTAATTTACCCGTCACCAAAAAAATGCAGTTTCCTCTCCCTCTCCACCAAAATCTCCAGGTTGTATTGCCTGAACAAACAGTTCGAAGAGTGACATCTGCAACAGCTTTGCAATCTTTGTTGTAATGTCGTGGTCAATTATGTTTGGTAAAATGTAGTGAGCATGGTGTAATAACAATCTTGACAATTAGTCCTAAAAATTCTTGGTCAGTTACCATTTCATTCCCTCGAGTGTCAATGATGTAAAACCCAATGTAAATAAGAACTTTGAGTTGGTGAAACTGTGAAAGGAAAGCGAAGAGCAAGCAATCATCTACTTAGTAGTTAGTACTACCCTTGTTGTCAAAGCCAAAACTTGAATTCCCTGGTCCTAAACAGTCCTATGTTGATTTCCCAAAACTTGAAGGCTTTTCTGCTGATCAGTACAATATTAGTTGCTTTGAGAAAGTACCATGCTAAAGTTTCTGATATGTACAACATTACTGAAACAGTATGATTGTTGGGTTTAGAATTCACTCGGAAATTTCAACATGATAGTAACGTTTAGAATTTAATAGGGAAATTTCAGGTAGTTCCCTAGCACTTACTGACCAAGACCCATTTTAGTCTTCTTAACTCATGTTTACACTATAACTGATTTTGTTCTAAACTATTTGGAAGCTTGAACTGAGATATATTTACTGGGTTGATAAAGGATGGCGGCGAGCCAATCCTCAAGAGGAGAGAAATCGAACAGAGGGAGGGGCAGAGTCGGAAAAATTAAAAAGAAACGGGGCGTTTCATCATCTTCCACCAAAACAATTCTGTGGCTATATATAGAATGCTAATTAGAAGCAAAAAGTGATATCCCAACCTGTGAAGTTTGAGCAAGTCACAAGGAGTACTGAACTTTCAAAAACAAGAAAAACTATAGAGAAAAAATGGAGCATTCTCTATTGATATGAAAACGTTAAATTGTTCGAAACAAAATGTCTAGGATAATTTGATTCTAAGAATGTTTTCATGACTAAAAATTTCTACTTAGTTTTGCTAGAGTAATATGACATAACATAAAGATCTATAAAGAAGTATGGGAAAAAAAAACTGTGAAACTATGAGTCATTGAGTTACAAAATTTTAACCCTTGCCCCGAAGTAATGAACTGAGGTTGATTGAATAGTAGTACTCTTCAAATCACCAGATGCATCAGCCCTTCTCATGCAGCGACCTTTTTCTTGTTTGGTTCAAAGACAAACTTGATAAGTGATTCTTTGATACAACAGCTCTGGAAACTTATTCTTCAACTTCGTTGCATCCATTTCATTGTTGCTACGAGGAGCGACAACGACCTTCGCCTGTTCCTCCACGGTGAAGTTTGTCCATTTAAAGCTTGGATCAATGTAGTCCCTGTATAAATCCAGAATCTCATTGTGACTGATCACACCCGGATTTGTGAAATTCCATATCCCTTTGCAGTTTATTTTTGCCATCTCAACTGCAATCGGCAAAAGCTCATCCAACACGGTCATGCTGTTTGGAATGTTGACAACTTTGTCATACTTTGTGATCTTCGTAATGAAGTTACGAGGATTGTTGAGATCAGCTGAGATTGGCATTCGAACTCTAAGGGTGCATACATTGTCGTACTCTTTCAGTAGTTCTTCGACCTGAGAAAGCCAAGAATTATAAGCCTGTGATATCAATTAAGATTAACATAGAGATAAAGATGAATAGGAAGGATAAAAATAAACATACCATGCCCTTAGTTTTTGAATAGAATGACCCAGTGAAATTTGGCTTGTCTTCCTCCTTGAATCCAATGCCTGTCCCCAAGGGATGATCAGAATCATACTCAAAAATGCAGCCCGTAGCAAAGTTCAACATAAGCAGCCCATGCTCTCTACAAACATCTGCCAAAGTTAAGGTACCAGCAACATTTGTTCGAATCGTCTCTGGTTTATGAGATTCACACCAATCAACATTTGGTCTTTCCAGTCACTCCAGCAGCATTCAGAACATGAGTTGGCTTAATGCTCTGAATGTCCCCGAGTATTTGTGATCTATCTTGAAGTCGCCCTTTGCCATACTCAAAGTGAATGCCTTGTTTCTCGCATATCTTACCTAAAAGACCACATATCCAACCAGTTCTGCCATAAATCAAGAATTTCAGGGATGGCTTCTGGATGGAAGAGTTGTTCTTAACAGCTGGAACCACCATTTCCTTCTGAGTAGAATTTTTCTGCACATAGGAATCAGAACTAATATCAGAGATGTTCTTTCCATTTCCAGGCATCATTAGCATCCTTGGGTGAGGAACCAAGGCCCCCAAAACATCTCCCCACCAATCAGGATTGTTCACGTACCACTCCATAGTTTTCCTCAGACCTTCCTCCCATGTCGTCCGCTTGGACCATCCTAGGTTTTGTAACTTCTGATGATCCAGAAAGTATCTTTGATCATAAATGGCCTGTTGTCCACAAACTTGATAACATCATCCGGGTTGATTGAGAAAAACTTACAAATATCCCTTGCGACATCGAGCACCGTTCTTTCCTTGCTAGTTCCAATGTTGTAGACATGACCAACTTCTCCCTTGTGTAGAATGATTTCAAATACTTCTGCAACATCCTCACAAGAAAGGTAACTCCGAACATTGGACCCGTCGCCATGAATAGGAAGAGTCTCTCCTTTCATTGCCAAGAGTAAGAACTTCGGAATCAGCTTTTCAGGGAATTGATTTGGACCATACACATTGTTTCCCCTGGTGGTTATCACGGGTAAACCATATGACCTTCCATAAGCCATCACCAGCATTTCAGCACCAGCTTTTGTTGCAGAGTAAGGATTGGTCGGAAGGAGCTGAGATGTCTCGTGATTTCCCACCGTCGCATTCTCATCTGTCTCGCCGTACACCTCATCAGTGCTGACATGAATGAACCTCTTGATCTAGCCAGTGACCTTGCTAGCCTCAAGAAGAACATGAGTGCCGTAAATGTTGTTTTTGGTGAACTCGAAACTGTTCCCGAACGAGTTGTCGACATGAGTCTGGGCTGCAAAGTGCATAATCGTGTCAATGGACTCCGTAACAAGGACGTAATTCACAAGATCAGCACTGCCAATGTCTCCCTTGATGAATTTGAAGTTCGAGGACGAAAAAGACGGCTTCAAGTTCTTCAAGTTTGAGCAATAATCAAGCTTGTCAAGAACAACCACGTGATAATCGGGATATGTCCTGATGAGCCTATTGGCGACATGGCAGGCAATGAAGCCTGCTGCACCAGTGATCAGAATGTTCTTTGGTTTGTAACTCTCCATTTCAGCAAACTTTGAAAGATAATATTAAATATTAAAAATGCTTCATAACACCATAAACCTGAAGGATGTATCAGAGAAAAACTTAGCACATTCAAAAGGTACAGAACCAACAGTGATAAAAAGATGCAGATTATGAGTTATGAGCCCATGATAAAATAGCACAGTACAATTGATCCATCGACATATTAACTCTGCTAGTGAAAACAAGTAAAAATTCTTCCATGAATTAGTTCTATGCATAACAGATAATCAACTGAAATGAAAATTTCACCGTAAAGTAAAAAAAATTAAAAAATTAAAAAAAAATAAAGATAATTGATTCTGTTGATAGAGTATACATTAATTATGTTGTTATTATCTTATGTATTATCACATCTTTATTATTTTGTAGACTTTATGTGATAAACATAGACTTATGTATTATCTACAAAGACTCAATCATCAATAAAATCATCAATTCAGCCATTTATCTTTCTGTTCAGAAGTAAACACTAATAATTTCTACATTCAACAAAACTGAAGAGAAAAAGCGAAATTCAGAAGAAAGAGCCATCGATTCAATCACCAGGATCTAATTGAAGGTGAATTCAAGTACGACGTTTAATTAAGGGAGGAGCATGGTAATCAAAATACAAACTTCACAGTAGTACAAGAGCGCAAAAACTACAATGTTCAAGTTCAAATATTCAGTTTTCAAGAAACACAATTAAACTGAAAAAATTACAAGAACTTAAAAGAAAATGGATTCAAGAGAACTGAAAGAATGAGAACTTACTGCAAGAATTTTGCCTCAAAAGCGTGACGCAGGCAGGAAAACAAATAGAAAACAAATCAATTGGGAGGGTGAGAGACAGAGAGAGAGGAGAAAACCGAGTGAGATATGTACAAAAACAGAGTTCTTAGGCCTTTATTTATACGTCTTTCTACCAACTTTTCAGCAATTGAAACAAGGAAACAAAGTTATTTTTCCTCTAATAGATTGGTGAAATTATGGTGAGAAATTAAAATATTATTCACTTTCTATGTCCAAAAAAAAAAAAAAAGGAATAGATTTGCTAATATTCATTCTGCTAAGATTTTTTTCTAACTTAATACTTCTTATCTCAGTATCTGGGCATTCATTCTTCGTGTTTGCTGGATTCATGTAATGCTAGTAACAGATTTAATTTGGTGGGTTGGTGGGGATTCTTGAATTTGCCTGGGTTTACGTAATATTATTTGTTACCATGAATTAATCTGGCCAGTTGGTGAAAAGTTCATTCACGTTAGTAATGATGGATTAGCCATATTTGGGTGTGAATAAGGGACAATGATATTAAGGTTCACGAGGGTGGTGTATTGGGACATTTTCTCATTAATGTTTTCTCTCAATTGCCTTTCTCTCTTTCTATAGAAATTGTAGAAATTGTAAACAGCCGAATCGATACCAAGTTTTTATTCGGCCTCTAGGTCAACTCGATTTTAGTAGTAATGAATTTGAACTTTTATTTCAAAATTCGCCTTACTAATTGATTTGAACTCGAGATCTCCACTTGATTCATTTTAAAATGATTTTGAAGTTATCCACTTAAAAATATTACACTTGAGTTTGAGCCATTTTAGAAAAAGAAAGCTTAAAATTAATATATATCTATAGAATTTAGCTCAAAATGATTACTTTATTATTTTATTTTTCTTATACAGAAAATTAGTATGTAACTTGTGCGTTGCACGGCGGATATTAAGATATTATTATATTATAATGTGTAAAACATAATATTTATTGTACATGTCACAATTAAGTATAATAATCGAATTTATTTTATTGTGATATTATCGCGATTGCAACTGGCCCAGCCTTTTATCTATTGGGAATTACCTTCGTGTAAGAGGATTAAGAATTGCCTTCGCTTAAAAAGAAGAACCGATGAATCTTATTTCATCTTTATTTTTATCTTTTTATTTTTATTTTATTGACAGTCCATTGAACCAAAAAATGAAAAAGAAAAAAAAACCAAGCATTTACTTATTTTTTAAAGAAAAATTCTTTAAAAGTGTTATCTATTTCTGAAAAATCTGTCTTTTAGGGGATTTTATTCCATCTTCATTTCCATCTTTAAAAGCAAATTTTAGTTTTTTTGACAACTCGTTGAACAAAAAAAATTAAAAAACGAATAAGAAACGGCAGAACTCATTCCATCTTCATTTTCATCTTTTTATCTTCATTTTTGACAACCTGTTAAAAAAAAGAATGACCAAAGTATTATTTACTTGTCCAAAGAAAAATTATTCAAAAGTGTTATCTATTTACTTGTCAAAAGACATTTTCAGGTCTTGGACACGGGGGCATTTCAAACCCATTAAACACGATTACCATTAATCACTCAAAAATTTCAAATACAATCAAATAAACTCATGACTCATTTTTATACCTATTTATCTACCGTTTACAAAAAATAAAAATTAGAAAGTAACTCAGATTTGATTGTGTAGAATAAATATATGATTTGTGATAGTCCATTATTGTGATCCTAAGAGTTTAAGGGAATTTTAGCTGCTATTTTTATACTTTTTGACAGTCCATTGAAAAAAAAAATAAACAAACCAGCAGATCTCATTCTGTCTTCATTTTTATCTTTCTATCTTTGTTTTCGACTACCCGTTAAACACAAAAAGTAAATAGATAAAATTGAAACACTACTTACCTGTCCAAATTATTTTTTTCTAAAGTGTAATGTAATCTACTTATTAAAGGTTGAATATTCGGATCTTATCCTATCTTAATTTTCATCTTTAACAGCATATCATTCTGTATCGTCATACTTAAAAGATTTCAAGTTTTTGGAGGAACGATAGTTTTGTTGTATTTAATTATTTTTTGACAACCCCTTGAACAACAGAAGAAGAAGAAGAAGAAGAAGAAGAAGAAGAAGAAGAAGAAGAAGAAGAAGAAGAAGCAAATCTCATTCTGTCTTCATTTTCATCTTCCATCTTTGTCTGTTAATAATCCGTTGAACCCAAAAAAAAATAATAAAAAAAATAACCAAGCATCACTTACTTGTCTGAAGAGAAATTTTTCAAAAATGTTATTTAATTATGAAAGAACCGTCTTTCGACGGGTCTCATTCCATCTTTATTTTTATCTTTAACAGTACGTCACTCTGTATCATTTTGGTTAAGAAATTCTGGGTGTTCGGTAGGTTAAAGACCAGTAATGGTTTTGGTGCAGTTTTAGTATTTTTTTGACAATCTCTATTGAACCACAAAAAAAAAAAGAAAAGAATACGAATTGGAAGATCTCATTCCACTTTTATTGTCACCGTTTTCATCTTCTTTTTCGACAGCCTGTTGAACAAAAAAAAAAAAAGAAATTAAGAATAACCAATAACTTTTTTACTTATCCAAAGAGAAATTCTTCAAAAGTGTTATTTAATTTCTATCCAAAGAGATTTCAAGGTCTTGGACACAGTAGGCATATGCGTTTAGCTATTAATCTTTGAATTTTATTTTGTTTTGTCATCATATACAAAAGAAAACAAAACTCGTTTCTTGATCTAAACCCGTCAACTACTATCACCCCAAATTTCAAATACTATCAAGTAAACTCATGCCACCTATGTAAACTTATATCGCGTTTATCCATCTCTTTGTCTGCGGTTTACAAAAACTAAAAATTAGGAATAAAATCAAATTTGAATGTATAAAAAAATATCTAATTTGTAACAACCCATTATTTGGATATTTAAAGGAATTTTGGCTGCTATTTTAGTATTTTTTGATAGCCCGTTGAAGAAAAAAAAAAAAGAAAAAGAACCAACAGATCTCATTGTTTCTTCATTTTCATCTTTATATCTTTATTTTCGATAGCTTGTTGAAACGAAACAACAACAAAAAAAAAAAACAAACACTACTTGTCCAAAAAGAAATTTTCCAATAGTGTTATCTAATTATGAAAATGAAAACAAAAATCATATAAATTTTCCAACGTGCGGGTAATATAAAGTATGAATTCTAACATATCATAAGATATTAAAGAAACTGACGCATGACAGGTTGAACTATTAATATATATATATATATATTGTATCCTTATACAATTTTATTGTTGATGTGTTTTGTTGAAATGGAAATCGTTTTTAATTTCATTATGCACATGCATTATTGAGTAATTCACTCCAAGAGTTTAAATAGTATGAATGGTACTAAGAGTAATGCACATGCATTATTAAATAATTCTATAAAGAAACAATTGGTACTTGTATTATCTTAGTTTGTAGCATTACCAAATGAAAAATATGCTTGTCATCTAAAAAGTCTTTCTTACGTACTCGATTCAATGTACACATCTGACAAACACATTATTCTGATACCAAGTATTTGAGAAAATCCCAAAAATCACGTAAGATGAAAAGTAGGAAGAAAATTTTAATTGTTAGAGAAATTGAATAAAACTTGAATAATTACCCTTGATGACCCTCTTTAATTTGTTAGGGAGGCCAAGTAACATGTTGATAGATTGGCATCCAAATTCATATCTGGATAGATTGTACTGTTTTGTTTTGCAACAAAAAAAAAAAAGGAAAAATGCACACAAGAAACATTAACACGGGAAATGGCCAAAATATTTGACAAAAAGGTGTAATGTAGCCTCCTCCTCATTAATATATCTTTCGCAAACCTTTGGAATAGAGCTTCGAGTTCTTGTCAAGAGAGTTACCAATTTTCGCATAGATTAACAGAATTAAATTAAATAACAATTTTTATTTTAATCTCCTTTTTTGATTACCCTAGTCAATGTATTAATAGTTCTTAAACCAAGATTTTCATTAATTCTTGAAAATTATTGAAACCAATCGGGACCATTAGAACGTTTCTATTTTCAAATTTTCAAATAGTCATAGCACATTTATATAATTTATTATAGTCATTAACTCATTATCAAATTAGTACAACCAATCAAGAAAAAAAATTTAAAAAAAGTAAGCAAGCATTCTTCCAATTAATATTAATTAGAAAATACTATAGCCACTAATTAAATTTTTTTTTGAGTTAATTATTTTGTATCAGTTGTAAGAGTATATATCATAATACAACTTTAGATTTTTATTTATATTTGGTATGGGCGGCTTTGTGTTAAATTAAACAATATTAACAGATCAAATTACATTGCGAATCGATATTCCTTTTTGATAGTATAATAAATTAATAAAAGCTCTCCACAACTACACCAGAGGGTAATACTACTTTCGTGGTTGTTTAAATATTTTATTGTGTTCGAACTTATATATAAATTGATGCCTCTTTTATTCTTTTCAGTCCCCAAATATATTTTCTCACCATACAATAATTTCATAATTAACAAAAATATTGCAATAAGGAAAGCATTTTTTCACAAGTTCCATTATTTTGCTATTTAAATCTCTATATGTATGGACTCCTGACACGTATCCTTTTTTCGGGTCAACTTGAATTTAGCCCACAATCAAAAGGATAACTTATAAGGCACAATTAATAGTCCTTGAAAGTGTAAAATTGACGAATTTGAAGAACTAGGTAACACATCAATGGAACTTTAAGGACCAAATTGACAACTAATTAAAAGTTTCAGCTTTCAAGTGAAAGGGTTCTTAGAAACATAGGGCTTTTTAGCAATTTTTAAAAATTGTCATCTTCAACCTCCCGATTTGAAATTTTCCGGCCAAAAAAATATATTTGTCAGCCAAAAGGGATCCCCGCTGTTGCACTCTGATCTTGCATTATGGTGCACAAAACTCATCATTTTTGAAGTCAAAATGATCCCCATAATGAGTTACAGAAAACCCATATCTCAATTCAGTCGATCCATGCTGGAATCCGAGCTAATGAGGTCGGAACCGAGAATCTATCTTTTACCGTTCTGCTCTTCATCGTTCATCGCTTGCCATTCTGCGGTTCATTATTCATCCGTTTTGCCGTTTTGTTCCGTCCAACCGCGCGAAACAATCCCCATAATGAACTCCAGTCATTCACCGTGAGGTTATTGATAAATTGATAAAGGGCCGAACTACAATATTGAATTCAGACTATTATAATTTACCGTTTTTTACACAAAAATGATCCCCTAAAGAGTTCCACAAAACCCCTAAGAAAGGTAAAAAGATTCAATGGTAGCATGAAACATCAGTGTTTTTAGTCGGAAATCGGATTTATGATGATCATGACAATCGTGGATGTCACCAATGCTGAAGTAGGACAAAACAAATTAAAAGCATATGTTCCTATTTACGTGTATGACTAAAAGTCTAAAAGCATAAATATTAATCAATTGAAATTATAATAAGTAAAATTTAGGATGTACCGCTTCACATAAAATTTTTACTGATTAATGACCATCCAATTAGACAATGACATGTGTTACTGAAACTATTGATGGCTCGAATGAGCGACACGTGTCGATTATCTTTCTTTCCTTTAATATATATAATGATTATTAACTATATTGTAATCTCAATTAAGCCTCCAAATTGATCTTGAAATCGGTTCCATATCTAAAGGCCCTAATTCGAGTTAGATATTGTCCAAAGCTAAAATAACTTTTAACCTTGATCAAATACAAAAGTAATCTTTTAAAAATTTTGTCCAATAATTATTTTTTTTAAAAAAAATAATTTAATTTTAAAATACCAGAAAATCTTCCCAATTTTTAATGGGAAAGCCCAATTTACTTAATTGAGGCTCTCATCAACATCAACGGGCTTTATTGTCATTAGCGAGGCATAAACTAGAGTTTGAGCCCAGAGGTTAAGTATACGACGCCGTAATCCCTGACTGCGGCAGCGAGTGAAAAGCAGACGACTCCGGCCGCGACCCCGAGCGATGGCATTTTGACGCTGGAAGAAAGATCTGACATCAACGCCGTCGTTTCGGGCTCAAACAATGTTCTTGCTGCCTCCTTCCATCTGATGTGGTGGAACCGTCGACAAGATGATTTCCGGTAATTACGGTTTCCCAAATGATATTTTTTCCTCTTCAATTTTTGGAATTCTTTTCTTGGAAATGTGAAGTAATGATTTATGGAATACTCTTTTAATCTTCGTTTTTGTGTTGTGAACGGCGGTTTAATACGGTCCCCGGAACTATTTTTTTTTCCCTTGGCCATTTGAGAAATGCATGTGCTTTTTGGAGATTTGAGTTCGTATTTTCACGTTGGTTTGTTAGAACACCTGAATTTATTTTATTTTATAAAGATAAAATAGGAATGATAAGTGCTTGTTGGTTTCCTGCCCATATTTGAAATCAAGCTGAAATGGGATTTCACTTTGTCTCAAAGGATTAATTTGATTAATTTCGTTTGTTGTTATACAAAATCATTGTGTGCATGTTGGCAATTGTGGCTAAACAGAAGGTTGATGGATTTCTATTTTGTGTTGTTTCTCTGTTTCAGAAATGTTTAGACGAGGGCGTAGAGCATTAAGGCATTCGAATTCTGGTCGGAGTTTTACATTTTGGGCATTAGTTGCATTGCTGATACTCTTATTCATATCGGTGATGCTAGTTTTTGGAACTAGAGGTAGAAAAACTGATCCATTGCCTACGATATTGGAGCCAGATTGGGGTACTTTTAATCCTATAATTAGGTTAGATCCAACTGTTCAGCTCAGAAAAGGTAGAGAGGTGATCTCCCAAGTCCCTGGCTCACCCAAAGCAGTGCTCTTCCTGGCTCATGGTTGTAATGGCAGAGCTGGAAACTTTTGGGATAAATCTCCCACATGTGAAAAGTGCGTTGGTTTGCCCGAAGAAAGGCTTCTTGTTCTTCATGCGTTAGCAAGAAACTTTGCCATTGTTGCCATATCAAGTGCTGGAAGATGTTGGACTTTTGGTGAGGAGCTACTGGTTGTCAGAGATACTATTGAGTGGTGGCGGGCGAAAGAAAAACTTAATGAGCTCCCTCTTTTGGCTCTTGGTGCATCATCTGGGGGATATTTTGTTTCTGTACTTGCTACTCGGGTAAAGTTTAGTGCTATTACTATAATGATAGCGGAAGGGATGTTTGGAAAGATGGACATCAAAAGCACTTATCCTCCCACACTTTTTGTACACATGCCCAAAGATGAAGCTCGAAAGCAAAGGATCGATAAGTACTTGGTAGTTCTAAGAGAAAAAGGGATCAATGTCGAAGAGATAAAGTGCATGGAGTTTCCCCTGACGCCAAATCACTTCGCTGATGTAATTGCAGGAATCGATAAGAACTTGTCAGCGCAGCTATTCTACTTGTTCAAAGAAAAAGGATTCATTGATAAGGATGGTTACATGATGAATGATGGGCGTGCAATACAGTGGAAAGCATCTCTAAAGGACAAAGGAATTACCTTGCCTGATGAGTCATTATTCAATCACATTCAGGAGGAAATGAATCTTGCTTATGCTTATCATGAAATGACTAGCTTACCGTCTGAGCAGATTATGGATTGGTTTGAATCTCATTTAAGCTGACAAGTCGCCTAACATGTCTCTTTAGCTTTGATATGCCTTCATAGAATGTATATTGGAGAGGATGAAGGGTACTTAATATTTGCCTCTGTTCTGAAAAACTGAACAAATTTGAGGAGAGCAAATATTCTGTCTTGTTGTTATACTTGTAGTTACTGGCTCGTAAGGTAGACTTCTCATGTAGATGCTAATGACTGTTCCATGTCATAGAAACTTCTTGCACATGCTAATCTTCAATTTCTATTTGAAGCTTATCAGTTCTTCGGAGCATATTTATGTGATTTCTTTGAATGTTGTGAAGTATTCTGACTGTAGTTCTACGGTGCTGTTAGGGTGATCTGATTGTTCTTTAAAAGGGCCACATGGCGAATTAATGAACCATCAATAAGGAACAGAAAGAAGAGAACAGTTTAGGCCAGTGAGGCTAAACAACCACAGGCAATCAATAGCGAAAAATTTTAGTGTCTAAGATTGAGTTATGCAAGCTGCTCGGCTAAACAAAACTTGGAAACAAACTTCTTCTGGTTACAGTCTAACATTTCACTCAAACTAACGATAATATTTTTCTTTTTCAAAACTTTATGCCGCGGCTCTAATCTTTTCTTCAAACCATGTCTGAAAAAGTCCGGATATTCAGCAATTTCGTCAATTCTTCTCCCCATCACATGCGTCAAGAATTCAATTCTTGGGGCTAAGGAATTGGTCACGCTCTTGATCAAAACTGGAGGGTAACCAGCAACCAGAGCTGCTATTTGCCCATGTCCAAACCCACAGGACTTCAGGTATTCAACATTGCGCCTCAGTATCTTTTCGACATCTCTAGACAAAACTTCAGGGAAATTAATAACTACTCTTTGCAGATCTGCTTCAGTTAGACCCAATGATCTCAAGAACTCTGATGTCGGACGCAGTCTTTTGTCAACGCTAAAACCCATAATGAAGGGGTGTCTTGCCAGAATTTTACCAATCATTTCATCTCTTGTCAATCCAAGACTGCAAAGGAACTGCACTAGTTCAGAAAGCTTTGTCTCAATGCTGTAGCTAATGATTCTGGGGTTCAAAAGCATCATTTTACCGATTTGTTTTTCTGCAAGACCTAGGGATTCAAAGAAAGCCAGAAGCGGACACAGCTTCTCTTCTACACTGTGCGAGAGTATGTTAGGAAATTTAGTAATAGCAGATGCAACTTCGTTACGTTTTGTCCCCAGTGTTGCGAGGCACTCAACCATAGGCACCAATTTCTCGTTCAAGCCAAGAGCTAGAATTTTCGGACATTTTCCAACCATAGATGGAAGTTTCCTTTCTTGAATGCCTATGCTTTTCAAATAAGCCCAATTTTCAGATGCTTTTTCTCTTGGTACACCTTCAAGGCGTTTACACTTCTTCAGCATCTCATGAATGCTATTGTCGTCAAAACCTTTGTCTTTAAAGAACCACATAATACCACCATTGTGGCTGTTACTGGTTTCCATGTCCCTAAAAGATTATCCAGAAAGCTTAGCGCATTCAGATTTTTAAATGGATCCAGATTACACTTACTACAACTCATAGCTATGCGACGAGCTTGATATGAAAATAGAGAACAAA
This sequence comes from Oldenlandia corymbosa var. corymbosa, assembly GCA_949775105.1. Classification (NCBI taxonomy): domain Eukaryota; kingdom Viridiplantae; phylum Streptophyta; class Magnoliopsida; order Gentianales; family Rubiaceae; genus Oldenlandia; species Oldenlandia corymbosa. Next base: position 11,268,051 of record OX459118.1, on the reverse strand, counting down.
ATAAGTAAATATGTCAAAGGACGTGTTCTTTTCGAACTTCATATACCACATGGCATGCTTAAAACGAATTACACTAAAGGGCAAGGGACTTCCTCTTTTAAATATGAATACCATATAGCATTCAAATTCTATACAACCCAGAGCTTAACTGCTTGGTTCTTCAGAGACAACATTTATCCAAGAACATCAGAGGAATTCTGTAATCAAGTCAATCAAACTAGACAATGGAAAACCACATTTTCTACACACACAAAATAAAAATGGAATCTGATATCAAGAACCAAATTTACTACATTAGCATCAAGGGAAAACCCCAAGTTTACATGATTATAGACCCCAAGTTTACATGATTATTAACGGTTTCGAATCAATATCGAGAAATACCCGATCCAAATCACAAAGACACTTAATTCCATTCGAGCGCCAAACTAGAGTCAAAGTAAAAAATTCTCTAAGTTGATTTAGCACAAGAACAGAGATCAGTCTCAAAAGATTCCAAACACCAGCAGACATATATATGGAAGATGTTCAAGTAAACAAATGCTCCCTATTGAACTAATTATGAGGCATAAATTAGCTCTAGAGTTAGTTCAAATAAGAGGAATACCAAAACTAGCACTGGAGGGAGTAGAAGATAACATGCTTCCAAGAATACATCTTTGACCCAAAGTATAAATCAGCAGGAATACCAAAAAGTAGGTTAAATACATGTTGGGCATCCCAATAGAATAAAGCCAGAAAAAAACAACAACACAGTGACAAAAAAGAGAATGTTAACAGAAAAGAACAAGTAGTTCCAAAGAAACCCAAATGCAGCACCACCATCCCTCTGCTAAAGGCAGCTAAAAATAAATTGTATTCAGATGAAAAAACAGAAATTCAAAAAGGGCCCCCATTGCTCAAGTCACGAATTCCTCATATTTTATTGGAATTGACTTACTATCAAGCACATGAAATGCATACTACAAGGTAGAAAGCTAGGGAGTGGAGAAACTTACTGAATAGAAGAGGAGGAATTTACTTATGAAGCTTCAGAGCAATCCCATTCCCACTGCAGAATTCTGTCCACCCGCTTCCCACAAGGCCCCTACGACGCCGGACTGCGGTGGAGGCAGAGGTTTTGGGGGGTGACTGAAATTGTGTAGTGTGAGAGTCAAAACTGGCACATTTGATAGAGTTATGGATGTGAAAATAGTTAAAGAGATAATTTCAGTGATCCACCTGATATTTGTGACAATTTCATATGGACCAATTTTTTCTTACGTAATTATGTTAACGCCCACCCAAGTTTTTATTATTATTATTATTTTGAAATTATTAAACTTAATAATTTGCCATACATAAACTTAGAAATATAAAATTCATTATGCTCTTTCTGTTCCAAAATGATTGTTCTATTTTCACTTCTAGTCCAATTTGTAAAAAAAAAAAAAGAAGGTAAACCTCCATAGTGGTCTCATACATCTACTCAAAATCAAATTTTGGTCTCAAATATTAACATTCAATTGGAATAGTCAAACATTATAGTTGTAACTTTTTTTGTCCCGCTTTATTATTCCGGCACATTTTCTGTCCAGTTGAGCTTTGACCCACCCGTCAAGGGTATTTTCATCATTTTGTTTATTACAGTATCCACCCGTCTACAAGGGTGTTTATTTTAAAATATGTTCGTACTATTGACTACGATAGTAATAAATAAGAAAAGCAGTAATAAAAAATGATTAAAAAAACCTAAAATTTTCTTAGAATTAATGTTTTGCTTTTTATGGTTTTTTTTTGAATTACTAGTGGGTGAACCGCACATTGTGTGGGTTGTAAAATTTTTCCTGCATTATTTGTTTAAAATAAATATTATCAAAAAAATGTAAGAGTAATTGCGTTGAAAGATGCATTTATATATACTCGCTTGGTCATAAAAAGATATCCAAAATTCTCCTAAAAAATACAATCTAAGCTAAAACTTCTCAAGTAATAGCTGAACATTTATATTGTAATTTTAACTTTGCATTTGAATTTTTTACTCTTATTTTTCATGTCAGAAAATTTGTAAGATGAATATTTTTCATTGTTCATTTTATCTTTATGATATGAGAAAGGTGAATATATAGAGTAAAATGTAAAGAAAAATAAATAAGATATATTCTCACTGTAATCACTGGTAATATTTTCTGGCATTATGCACAGATACTCCACATCCATTGAGAGTGTCTGCATTGAACACAAACCTATATTGAATAAGAAAAAAAAAATATGTAAGAAAGAAACTCGTTGAATAAAAAAAAAACTCTAAGAAAGGAATAAAAGTTTTAAAGAAAAAATAAAACAGAGAGAAATACTTGATTGTTTTGAATTGTTTATTGTCATGGAGTTTAAATAGAACAATATTTACATTTAAATAGAACAATATTTAACAAATCCCATATAAATAATCTAGGATAACCTAGACTCTATTTGAGTTTCATTATCAGACTACTTATTTAAAAAAGTTTGTTGCAAAAAGTTAAAATAAATTTATCTTCTACGGTTAAGATGTATTGTAATCACAATTAAATCTATTTTTTTTACTTCCAACTTACGTGAGCTTCCAATTCCATGCCAAGTAAGCTATTTTCATCTTGTATTAATCTTCTATATATATATGAAAGTAATTTTTTTCTCCGGGACACATGTCGTTCAATTAGGATACTAATAGGTTTCGTGGTAAATTTTTACAATAACTACGTGATATTACATTTACTATTTACTTTAATAAAATGTTATTTTTTAATTACTCATTATTTCAATATTTACTATTTCATTACTTATTATTTCACTATTGCCGGGATAATAAAAGAAATAACCCGGTGATCGCCAGTTTCAATCCGGCTACGTCTGACGACCGAAGCCATGACAATTTAAAAATCGCTAGCAATGCGTGACTCAACACACTGGTATTCTTTCTTCTCCTTGAAGACTCATTTGTCTCCCGAAAGATAGAAAAACAACCGCAAAAAAACAACAATGATGATGACGTCAGAGCCTCCAACAGAGCAATCAGTCATGGCAGTAATAAGGAAGCTCGGCCTACCTTCTGTAACGACTACAACAAGGTGGCCTTCGCCGTTCACGCGACTCTTTTCGCCTCCGGGTTCAAGACTACACAGGCTCTTATTTATTATCTTTTCACTCTTTTACTCTTTTACTTGTTCAGAACGTTTGTGTTTCTAGAAGGATTTAGCATCATAGACTCAGATTCCGTTAACGTTAGATAACACCGTTGAGGACGTTAACAGCTATAATATGTACTGTGTACTGGAGTTTTGATCTTATCGTTTAATCCATTAAAATTTCCTCTTCCTTCCTTATTTTTCTTCTTAACAGAAGTTCTTCTCTCCCTATTCTTCCTAAATTCTCCTTTTATCCTCTGAAATCTGGAAATCAGGCTATTGCGTTACATTTGGCTATCAGAGCTTTGATCCTCTGACTGTGGGGGAGTAGCTATGATAGAACAGGGGGTACAGTGAGTGATGAACATGTCAAAAAATTGGTCAATGAGGCAGTCTGCGTTGTTGAAAACAAGGTTGAAGGCAACATCCAATCCTTAGATATGAAATTGATCAATTTGGATAACGCAGTGCTATATTTGAAATCACAGATTGATAGTATTCAGGGAGAAGCTCGTCAGTCGAAAGACAGATGGGAAAAAATTGAAGCTTGGATCCAGGCGATGTCAAAGGATAGAGTGGTGTTCAAAGGTGAAAGCTCAACCCCAGATCTAGAAAAGTCACCGCTTTTGGATACTCCCAAGATTCCTTCGAAAATGGTTATAGAGGATGATACTCCATGGGGTACAAAGGATCGTGCAAACAGAAACGGTGGGTATAACTATCCCAAAGTAGAGCTCAGTAGCTTTGAAGGGGAGAATCCGAGGGAATGGATCCGAAAATGTGAAAAATATTTTACTTTGTACCAGACTCCGGATCTGTCAAAGGTGGCGACGGCGGAACTGTGTTTAAGCGGTAAAGCAGAGATTTGGTTTGAAGGAGTAAAGATAGTGAAGGGAAGGCTTAACTGGGAGGAATTTTCAGTGGCCCTGGTCAGAAGGTTTGAGCTTAAAGGAAGGAAAAATGAGTGTGAGGAATTTAATAAACTGCAGCAGCATGGTTCGGTACTGGAATACATAGAGCAGTTTGAAGACCTTAAGTCTCAGGTACTCAGGAAAGATCCCAGATTGACTGAACAGTACTTCATAGCCAGTTTTATCAGCGGATTGAAAGAAGAAATTAAACCTGTGGTGAGGATGATGACTCCCAGAGATTTGATTTCAGCGATGGAGATTTCGATTCACCAGGAAATGACGTGGGAATTGCAGACGAAGAAGGAGAAATCCGATGCTGTAAGTAGGCACAAAACCCCTAATATTCCTGGTAGACAAAATGCTCCCCGAATTGGTTGGAAACAAGGGGACAATAAGCATTATCAGAATGATAAATTTAGAAGAATATCACCATAAGAAGTTCAGTATAGAAGGAATCATAACTTGTGTTATAAATGTGGGGAAAATATGGACTGGGACACCAATGTAGTATGGGCAATGTATACTTGATTGTTTCAGAGGGTGAAGAAACAGAACCACCTGACTTGGAACTGCTTGAGTTACCAGAAGAAGAGGAGATCATCACTGAAGGGGTGAGAAGGTTGTACTTGAATTCTTTAAACAGTAAGTGTAAGAGGAAAACCATCATAATCAGAGGAAAGATCAAAGGAAGATGGGTTAATATACTCATTAACACAGGCAGTACATCAAGCTTTGTGGATCCAAGTGTGGTTACAGCTTTATCATTGCACTATAAGGCGATTGAACCTTTCTGTATTAAAATGGCAGATGGGAACAGTGCTATGGGATCATTCATGTGTCCTGAACTCTGCTGGGATGTGCAACAATATGAGTTTGCGTTCGATTTTAAGATCATGAACTTAGTGGCTTAGATGTTATACTCGGAGTGGACTGGATGTCGAACTTTAGCCCCGTCATTTTTTATTATGAAAACAACAACATCCAGCTGACTAGAGGAACAAGGAGATATCTGTTATTTGGTGGCACTCAGGATCCGTCTGTAAACATGATCCATAGTGATGACTTAAGGGTCTATATTGAGGTCAGGAAACGCAAAAGATACTGCAGGGTTTATGACGTGGCGGAGAGGAGCTGTGTAATATCAGAGACAAAGGCAATCAAAATGCCGCATGAACTAGAGGATCTGTTGCAGCAATTTGAAGTAGTTTTCATGATTCCAAAAGGGCTGCCACCTGCTAGGGAGATCGAGCATTGTATTGAGCTGAAGGCAGGATCACAACCATTCAAAGTGAAGCCATATCGATACCCACATTCCCACAAAGACGAGATTGAGAGACAGGTTGACAACATGCTAGAAAATCAAATTATTCAACATAGCTCCAGCCTTTATTCATCTCCTGTATTGCTAGTCCCTAAGAAGGATGGTGAAATGCGGTTTTGCACAGACTACCGAAGGCTCAATGAGTTAACCGTCAAGGATAAGTACCCCATTCCAGTGATCGATGAGCTACTGGACGAGTTGAAAGGAGCTGACTATTTCTCGAAATTGGATTTGAGGTCGGGTTACTTCCAAATCCGAATGAGAAACGAAGACATGCCTAAAACAGTGTTTCAAACGCATCATGGGCACTTCGAATTCTTAGTAATGCCATTCGGTCTCACCAACGCCCCGGCGACCTTTCAAGCTCTAATGAACAGAATTTTCTAACCGCTGATCCGAAAATGTGTCTTGGTATTTTTCGATGACATCCTAGTATACATCACCAGCTGGGAGGGGCATTTAAATCATCTGAAAATGGTATTACAAATCCTTCAAGGTCACCAATTATACGCCAAGAGATCAAAGTGTGTTTTTGCTGAGAGAAGCGTTGAGTATTTGGGTCACACTATTTCAGCACAAGGGGTTGGCATGGATGCTGAAAAGGTGAAGTGTATACAGGAATGGCTGGTACCGCAAACTGTAAAAGAACTAAGAGGCTTCCTAGGGCTGACTGGCTACTACCAAAGGTTTATAAGAGGCTATGGGATCATAAGCAAACCTCTCACTAACCTGTTAAAGAAAGATGGATTTCACTGGAGTGAGGAAGCAACTGCTGCATTTGAGAAACTTAAGCATTCCATTATGACAGCACCTGTACTACAAATGCCGGATTTCGCTAAGCCGTTTGTTATTGAGACGGATGCGTGCGAATCAGGTATGGGGGCTGTTTTGTTACAAGACAAGCATCCAATTGCTTATCTGAGTAAAGCTTTCAGCGCCAAAAATCGCGGGTTATCAGTCTATGAGAAGGAACTACTTGCGGTGGTAATGGCAGTTTCAAAATGGAAACACTACATTGTTGGTAATCACTTCATCTTGAAGACGGATCATCAAGCTCTGAAGTACTTGTTAGAGCAGAAACTCAGCACGTCCATGCAGCATAAATGACTGACTAAGCTTCTAGGCCTTGACTACCAAATACAGTATAAAAAAGGAGTGGAGAACAAGGCAGCTGATGCGTTATCAAGGATTCCAAGGCCAGAAATGTCAAAGAAAAATGAGGTAATTCTTGATCTTGAAACTTGCCAAGCCATCTCAGGTGTACAACCCGTATGGATGCAGGAAGTCATAAACAGCTACGAAGGAGACGAGGAGGTACATCAGATCCAAGCAGAGTTGGCAATTACTCCTGCAACCCAGTCAGATTATCAATTGGTAAATGGCATAGTGAAGATGAAGGACAAGATTTACGTTGGGAAGTCTGGAGGAATTCGAAGGAGTATCACAAACGCCATGCATTCTTCATCAATTGGTGGTCACTCAGGACAAACCGCCACGATACAAAGAATCAGATCGCTTTTCTTTTGGCCAAAACAGAAACAAGAGATAGAGGAGTTTATCAGATCCTGTGAAGTTTGTCAACGAAACAAAGGAGAACATGTTCAATATCCGGGGTTACTGCAACCCTTGGCTATTCCACAGCAAGTATGGAGGCACATTTCCATGGACTTTATTGAAAGATTACCCTTATCAGATCAGAAACACGATACTATATTGGTTGTAGTTGACAGGATGACCAAATACAGTCACTTATATGCCTTTCACACCCGTTTTCTGCCACTACTATTGTTGAACTGTTTCTGGAAGAAGTCAACAAGTTGCACGGGTTACCGGAAACAATAGTCAGTGATCGAGATAAGCTCTTCACCAGTCTATTTTGGCAGGAACTCTTCAGGTTGCTCCAAGTACAACTCTGTATGAGTTCAGCTTATCATCCGCAAAGCGACGGACAAACCGAAAGAGTGAACCAATGTTTAGAGACGTACTTGAGGTGTTTTGCAGGAATTAAACCTTCTAGCTGGAGAAAATGATTATCATTAGCCGAGTGGTGGTATAATATTACTCATCATAGCAGCCTCAACAAGTCCCCGTATGAAGTTCTCTACTGCAGCAAGCCCATTCATCTTCCTTTAGGTCCTTATCATGATGCTATCATACCTGCGGCTGAAGACATGGTGAAACAGTGGATTGAAGTGAACAAAATTATGAAGGAACACTTAGCCAAGGTTCAGGAGAGGATGAAGTATTACGCTGATTTGAAGAGGACTGAAAGGGTGTTAAACGTGGGAGATTGGGTCTACTTAAAATTGCAGCCATACCGACAGCAATCCATGGCCATCAAAAACACCCTGAAGCTCATCTCCAAGTGTTATGGTCCGTATGAAGTAATTGAAAAGATTGGCAATGTAGCTTATAAGTTAAAACTACCAGATCATGCGAGAATTCACCCCGTATTCCATGTGTCGTTACTCAAAAAACACCATGGTTCTCATCCGGTGAGTACCACTGACCCGCCTGATTTTTCAATTCATGAAGAAAGCACCCTAGTCCCTGAAAGTGTCTTACAGAGGAGAATGATTAAACGGAATCAGCTCAATGTGGTGCAATGGCTGGTAAAATGGAGAGGCTTGGAGCGAGATGACTCATCGTGGGAGGACAAGACCTTCATCACTAAACAGTTTCCAGAGTTTAAAGCTTGAGGACAAGCTTTCATTCAAGAGGGAGGCATTGTCACGCTTCAATTAAATTCTCAGGGTTTATTTAGTAAAGTAGCTAGGAGAGAGGTTCCGGGTTCAAAACTACACAGGCTCTTATTTATTATCTTTTCACTCTTTTACTTGTTCAGAATGTTTGTGTTTCTAGAAGGATTTAGCATCGTAGACTCAGATTCCGTTAACGTTAGATAACACCGTTGAGGAACGTTAACAAGTATAATATGTACTGTGTACTGGAGTTTTGATCTTATCGTTCAATCCATTAAAATTTCCTCTTCCTTCCTTATTTTTCTTCTTAACAGAAGTTCTTTTCTCCCTATTCTTCCCAAATTCTCCTTTTATCCTCTGAAATCTGGAAATCAGGCTATTGCATTACAAGAGCACCAACTTAGACAACGCCTTCCGTAGCCCATTATCTATGGAGGCATACAACCTGTGCACCAGGAAATGGTAGGATATGTACAAGCCCAATTAATAGAAAAGTCCAATCACTTTATTGCCCCCACTTGGATAACAAACTCACGTTTCCTGAGCTCGTCAAATGATAGTTTTTTGTCGAATCTTATATAGCGCAAAAATAGTGAACGGGATGCTGATGTGGGATTTATAGAGTTGAGATGGCGAATATAATTCAGATTTTATATACTCCATCCGTCCCACAAAAATAGTTCACATTGAATTTCGAGTTTTGTACTGTTTTTAGTACAAATTTGAAAACTCAATGTGAACTTCTTTTTGAGTCGGAGGTAGTACAACACAAGAAAAAAAAAATTCCAGAGCATTCTATTCCTTGCAATTACAACGTGAAAAAATTACAACTAATAAGCTTCAACATATTAACTGAATACCTGAAATTATTTTGAGGTTGTATGTTTTTCAGGTCAGGTTAGTGTTTGAATTATTAAAAAAATTCTTGAAGAAAGATTTATCTTCTCTATGACTATTTTGTGCTAGCTAAGCAAATTGTGGCTGCTACGGCAAGGTGGGGTGATGGTGGCGATGGGATTTCTGGATTTTGATCTTATGTTGCCAAAGAGAGCAAATTGTTATTACGGACCATTCAGAAACACTACTCCCAATCCCTCATGTCAGCAAATTTGTACAACTTCCGGGATCGATATGGTCTGATTATAAATAATTCATGATTTTGATTTTGAGGATAAGGAGAGAAACTAGCATAAATTCATGGTGTTAATTTTATATATATATTTTTATTTAGTATACCGTTACTGGATCAAGAGATCACGGTATTTTTTTTAAAAAAAAAAAATTAAGAATTGGGTTACTCATTTGAAGTGGAAAAAAAAAGGAAAAGAAAAAGGAAATGCATTTGCTAACTGGTAATAAATAAATCTATATGAGTCAGGGGTAAAAACTAAATTTAAAAACTTTCTGAAATTATATTGTTTGTTATTAAGATTTATTAACTCTTATAAATATTTTAATATTTACGAATTTTCAATTTCCTGGAAATTGAAATATTATAAAATGTGTATATTGTGGTGGTGTTAATGCAATAGAGAGACAGAAGATCGAGAAAATTACTGGTTTTAAAAGAGGAAGTTTTCTTATGAAATATTTAGGTGTTCCTATATCACCTAGTAAGTGGACTGCTATTGATTGTCAGACCCTGATAGATAAGGTTATAGTTAGGGTTAAGTGTTGGACAACACGACACTTATCCTACACTGGTAGGGCTATATTAGCTAATGTAGTGTTCTTGAACCTTCATTCTTACTGGGCGTCGATTTTCATGCTTCCAAATAGTATTATTAAACAAGTTATAAGAGTTTGTAGGGATTTTCTTTGGGGAGTAAAAGAAAATGGTAGGTCGTTTGCTCTTGTCGCCTGGGATAACTTGTGTTGGCCAAAGAGGCAAGGGGGATTGAGTTTTAAAGAACCAGTGAGCTAGAACCAAGCAGTATTGGGTAAACAGATTTGGGATTTAGCTGTCAAAAAAGACAATTTATGGGTCAAATGGTATCACGAGTACTATTTGAAGGGACAGAGCATATGGGAGTATACGCCAGCAAAGAGAGTTTCTTGGTATTAGAAATATTTGATGAAGATAAAAGATCAGATTCAGCCAGGAGTTTCACAAGGCCAATGGATAGGGGGAAAGAAGGGAGAATATACTACCAAAAATGGTTACGAATGGTTCAGAGGATCTGGTTTGAAAATGAAGGCAGCTGAGGTGGTGTGGAACAGATACAATACTCCAAAACATAGTTTCATGCTGTGGTTGGCTTTGAAGAAGAGGATACTATCGTCTGAAAGGTTGCTTAGACTGAATATCATTAGTTCCCCCTTATGGTGTTGTCTATGTTCAGCTGAAGAGGAAAGCTTGGATCATCTTTTCTTCCAGTGTAAGTATTCAAATTTGGTCTTACAAAAACTGAAAACTTGGCTGGAATGCAGGAGAATCCCTGAAAAGATCTCTTTTTGGGAAACAAGATTAAGGAATATTTGGAAATTCAGTAAAGGCAAGAAGAGCATTATGATTGGAACTCTGGCTACAGCAATGTATCATGTTTAGAAGACCAGGAATTCTGTACAGCATGGAAGGAAATTGGTCAGTGAGGAGGTATTGGTGGAAGAAGTAAAGAAGGAGGTGAGGTGGAGGATTAGAGGATGATGTAAAAAGGTTACGAATATTGAAAGATTGTATATGGATAGACTAGGAATTCTTGTATAGTTGGTCTGTTTGGTCGGTTTGGTTATAAAGGATGTAATAAATGAGATAGGATGTAAACGGAGTGATGTTTTGAGAAGTTAATACATATTAATCTTTCATCAAAAAAAAATAAATAATATAAAATGACAAAAAAAAAAAACCGTTGCCAACGGATGGGTCCAAGGTCAACTTGACAGAAAATATGCCGAACGAGTGAAATTGACTAAAAAAAATTGTCAACTATAATGTTGGGGACCATTCCAACTGTTAATGTTTGAGACCAAAATTTGATTTTAAGCAAATGTATATAGATGGTTATGGGGGTTTACTCAAATAAAAATGAGTAATGATACACATCTCATCTCACCTTACATGGTATTTAGTTATTGGATGAAATTTAATAAGTTAATTAATTATTAGATAAAACCTAATAAGTTAATTTAATAATTTTTTGTTAGATTTATTTACTTTTTGAATACTTATATATCTAAAAATTTAAAATAAATAGACCCTAACCCCTAGAAAAATAAACCCTTTAGGGTAAAATTATAACTAAATAAAATATAATAAGTAGGCCGAATAATAATAAAAAATATAATACTACTTCCGCCCCCCCTCCTCCCAAAAAAAAAAAAGTCCACATTGAGTTTTTAAATTTGTACTATTTTTAGTATAAAATTCAAAACTCAATATGGACTATTTTTTTTTTTTTGATGGAAGTAGTAATATTTTAATTTAATCTATTTAGATTTAAATAACAAATGCATTGCCCAATCAGTAGATGCCATGTAAGGTGAGATGATAAGGTGAGTTATTTAGGTGAGCTACCTATCATTATTCAATAAAAATATAACAATCATTTTGAAGTGAAGGAAAAATATTAGGCTAATGATATTGCGAGAGCAGAAATTAGGATCCAGAAAAAAAAAAAATTTGATATATTTTCCATACTACCCTTGAGCCTTGATGGTGAGATTGACCAAATTATGATACAAAGCAAAAATTTTGAAATGTATTCATTTTTTACCTTATATCCTAATTTTTGCTCTGGTAATATCATTGGCCAAAATATTAATATAAATTAGACCTTTTTTTTTTAATGGGTGTCTCTCTCTCTCTGTGTGGCCTTCACAAACTTTTCATTCTTCCTAAAAAAAAGTCCAATAAATATAGCCAAAGTGGCAAAGAATATAGCAAGCTAGCTTGGCGAATAACAAATGTTTATACTATGAAGCATGGCTCATATTGCAGCAAGAAGTAACTAATGCCATAAAATAGTTGCACTAAGCTGGAAAAAAACCATTCGAAGACATAACGTAAAATGATCCATGTAGTTTTTCTTTTTTAAAAAAAAAAAAAAAAAAATCCTTCACGGATGGAACATCATTCTTTCTCCCCTCTTCTTTCTCCTCCATACATCTAGTTCATCCTTGATCTGATCTCCCTTCCAACAAACCAGGTGATACATTTCGGACAGCTTTTTTCCATTGGTATTTCACAACTCTAGGTATGTGCATTTATTCACAATTTCATCATCATCTAATTTCCTTATTCTTCTGTTTCTTAAAATATTAATTTACACATTTCTTGTGACACACAAACACATTGAAAAATGAATATACATATTGCAGAAATTATTATTATTATATATGGAACTGTTCCAGAAAGCGAAAACGATTCGGCTGAGGAGCTACAGGGACAAGTACCTAACGGCATTGGACGACGGAGAAACCGTGATCCAAGATCGAGACGGGTCAGCGAAGAACGCGACCTGGACCGTTGAATTCGTGCCGGGAACAAACAACGCGTTACGTCTCGTAAGTTGTTACGGAACGTATCTCACGGCGTCAAACATACCCTTCGTGCCCAAAACGATAACGGGAAGAAGAGTTCTTCAAACGGTCCCGGAAAGCGACAGGGATCCAAGAATCGATTGGGAGCCCATTAGGGATGGGTTTCAAGTAAAGCTTCACACAGCGATTTGGGGCAATTTCCTGAGGCCCAATGGAGGGGTGCCACCGTGGAGGAATTCGATCACGCATGATATCCCACATCGGACGTCGACGCATAACAAGATGTTGTGGGATGTGGAGGTTGTGGAAATTCGGAATGTTCCGAAACAACCTCCTAACAATAAGGAAGATCATCATCGGAGGGCTCATTCTGATTTTACATTCAACCGTTCCAGATCTTGTTCTTCTTCTAAATCCTTCTTGTCTCGTAACTCTAATGTCTTAAGGCCTCATGATTTTGTTTGATCCATTTTACTATATTAATTAAATCGGAATCGGGTAATTGAGATCATTTTTCCTGGATAACTATTAACTAGCTAGTATAGTATGATCCTTGTAATATATATCTGGATGTGTGCGGGTGTATTCTTTATAACCATGGTCACTAAAAGAGAGAAAAAGAAAAGGACCCCAAAAAAAAAAAAAAACAAGTTTATTGGGAGGAACTAGACACTAGGGCAATTGTTTTTCACGATGCTTTGGTGAAATGCTGGAACGTTCACAGTCTTGTCGTCCCTCACTAATTACGATCTTGATTTCCCTATTTACTCTTTTTTTTTCCCCTCTTTGTGTATGCGAAAAAATGAAGTTGTTGGTTATGAGGAGAAAGGAATTTGAAGAAAAGGAAGTATTTATTCAGTTGAAGTATATATCTTGAGAGTTAAAGTTGAAGTACATGTCATTTTCTTTTTTTTTTTTTCTTTTCTTTTCTCTGGGAGTGAAAATGAAGTGCATGTTTCATATCCATTTCATGTGAATATAATTGGAGGTACGCGGCAGCGCATTTATTCTGCATGCATCTCTTCTTCTTTCTTTTTTTTCCTTGTTTTTTCGTATACAAAAATCGTGATGTGATTTAAATATATACATATATCATATTTAGACTAATATTTATTTTAAAAGCACATATGAAAAATACAAATTGTATATCTCATCATATTGTTACTGAAACCCGAAATCAATTTACGAAACCCTTCTACATTTTGCCACATGCGTACTGGTAAAATTCCAATGATGCACCCTACTTCTCTAGTAGGATGTCATTAGTATCACTATGTAGTATGTACCCAACTTTTTAGTGATACTCTTTCCAGTTTGAAATATATGTCGTTTTAAGATTTGTTGAATTTTTTTAAATATATGTCGTTTTCACAAATCGATACATATTTGACCACTTTTTATCAATATTACTTTTGCATTAAAAATGAAACAGTATTTATAATGAATTTCTATTAGTTTGTGATGGATTGTATAGACAATAAATAAGGATATTTTTGTATTTTAATTACATTAATTAATGTATTATTGGTTTTGATGATTTATCCAGAAAGACATATAAAAAAAAATAAAGGGAGTACAAATTTTACTGCATATGTTTGATCGAGTTGGAGGATACCAATGTCATCACCAAACACTATTTAGTCAATGGATGCTGATTCTGCCAGTACAAAAAATAGTATCCAGGGCAAAAAATTACCTCTCTTTCCAAAAAACCCCTTATCGAAACTTGTCTCATTTCGTTATGTCCCTGTTTTAAATCCAATTCCAAGAGCTATCAATCACAGCAATGAATAAACAGTACAACATATTCCCACAAGTACACAAATGTTGCTATGCTATGGCTATCATAACAAATTGCAAACACATCTCAGTCCAAACTCCAATTACGTCAAAATGCATCATCCTCATCGTGAGTTTGCAGAGTTTCTTGGGTTTCGTATAATACATTACAAGAATTGCTCCATCATCTATATCACAAATTCACAATATATATTCAGAGAGATTGCCCCATCTAAGTAAAAGTTAATCACACTCTCAACGCCAAATATCGATCACATAACGGCTTCTTATTTGTCTAACTCAAATCTCAATTTGAAAAACTTGGACGCCAAATCAACGCCCAAAAAAGGAGAGAAAAGCGTGGAGGTTGAAGGAACAATTTGATTCAAAAAAATTGTAGATCAGGTCTTTCAAGTAATCAAACACACAAAGCAATGATAAATTTAAATCAAATACAATTTACCACTAAAAATCAATCAAATTGAAGCAAAGAACTTACCCACCCAATTTGATCTTTTTATTCTTGGCTTGGGTTTTTCTAGAATTAAAATTCCGATATCTGCTATAAAATTAAAGTTAAAGAAAAAAAAAAGAAAAACATTGCCGAGAAGATGGAAGAAAATATTAGTGTTGTATTGCTTGCCGCCAGTAAAATTATTGAAAATTTTATTGTAGCCGCTGCGGGATAGAAAGAAGAAGGATGTGATTTATTGGAGAGAAGAAGCCGGCGACGGAAATTAGATTAAAGAAGACAAAACAGAGACACGGAACCGAGGAAGAAGATAGAAAGATATCATAAGGGTAGGAAGGTCATTTTTGCCCTGGATGCTAAAAAGTGTCCTGGCAAAATTACTTGCCTTAGTCAATAGTTATAAGTTTTCTCTTTTTAAAAAGAATGACTAGCTTTAGGGGACCAAGAAGACAATTTAATGAAGATTTAAATGAAGATTTGTCATAACTTTTGTGTGACATATTTATTGTGTGTCTTAGTACATTAATTAGATGACCTTACATGGTAGACATTACTTCTCCGTGCACAGCTGTCCTTCATGGCCTTTACTTCCCTCAGCTACCTCACTATACTCACTCCACAACACCAAATTTATTGTTTGTCATTTTGTACTAAACGTGTTTGATATATATAGACGATAGTATTTATATTCTTACACTCCTTGGCTCCTAGCTAGCTTATTTTGACTAATATTATCAAGGTAATTTTCAGGTTAA
This sequence comes from Oldenlandia corymbosa var. corymbosa, assembly GCA_949775105.1. Lineage (NCBI taxonomy): Eukaryota > Viridiplantae > Streptophyta > Magnoliopsida > Gentianales > Rubiaceae > Oldenlandia > Oldenlandia corymbosa. The sequence goes on along the minus strand of OX459118.1, from coordinate 11,252,486 downwards.
TGAGAAGGTCCACATGGTAACGTTGCATGGGATTAATTAACACATAACAAATATAATGCTAATTGATTCATAACTAGTAAAATCAAGCAAAGTACATTAATATTTCTATGAATCAAGCATTAAAAATTTCACCAGAGAGAAAATCCCATAATTAGAAAATACAAAGAACACACTAATAATCATAACAAATAAATTTTTTTTAAAAAAAAGGAAGACAGAATTAACTAAAAACATAAAGTGGCAGTAGTAGTTGCATGCATGACTAAACTTTGTTTTGAAAAATGATCCAGTACTCTTTTGTTTCTTTCTTCCAACACCCAAAGAAGCTCGCTCTAAATCTTGACACGGCCCTCGTTAGCAAGCTTGAAGAGACGAGCTTGATTAGCGGCAGCTTTGTTAGACCTGAGGGAAGAAGCAAACCGATCCCGAACCTGGTTGGTCGTGTAAGGGAATCCACGTCCTCTGTTCACCATTGCATTCAGATACGCTGCTGTGCCTTCCCTGTATAATGCTCCATATCCGTCACTCCGGGTATTTCCCAATGCCTGCAACAAGCTCATGTTCGACCCGAACCCGGGAATGCCACTGCTTGTTCCTCCCAAGGTTCCTCCCACAGTTCCAAACCATCCAAGAACTCCCCATATCAATGTAGGATGGTTTCTCCAGAAGCTGCATAATTATTAAAAAACACAGAGGCATGCATTAGTAAATATATATATATATATATATATATATATAGTATTCCCTTTGTGTCGAAAAAAATAATATAAAGTAAACCAGCATATTGTAATTTGTGATTTGTATTTAAAACTGTACAGATATAAGATATTAACGTCTCACTGTTTTTTCTGGGACGGAATGAGTAACAGATAAAATATGGACTTACTCGCAGGTGAAAGGTGGGGAGTTGGGATCAAAGGGGAAAGGAGGGGAGGGAATAGTGATGCCAGGAGAAGAAGGGGTGCCGGTGCCTGGATCAATGGGAGTAGATGGTGTTGGCGGGGTGAAAAATGGGGATGGCACAATTGGGGTGGTGGGAGTGGGAGTAGTGGGAGTTGTAGGGGTGGTGGACGGCGGTGAGTAGTGGTGGTAACCGCCGCCGCCGGAGGGAGTTGATGGGGTGGGAGTAGAATGGCCTCCAGATGGTGGGTTGCCGCAGTTTGCTGGCGGTGTTCCTCCGTGTCCGTGACCGCCACCACCTGAGCTTCTTGGTGGACTCCCGCCTGTTGAACCTACACACGTTAGAAAAAACAAAAACATAAGAAACTTTATATACTAAGGTTAATTTTGGACAAAAAAAACAAAACAGTAATGAGTTGTGCAAGTGTTTGATGTTTTGTTAACCTGAAGGAGTTGGGGGAGTTCCAGCACCGGGATCACGAGGGTAGTAGTTCTTCTGGTCTTCAAAAGTGGCTTGAGCTGAGAAGACTGGAACGAGCAGGTTTTGAGAAATCAAGGCAGTTAGTGCAGCCCACAGGAGAAGAGAAGAAGACTGATTCCTGCTCTTCATTTTTTTTTTCTTCTTCTTTCTGTTAAGTTATTAGTTCTTTGAAATGAGAAGAAGGAAGAAAGGATAAAGCACAGTAGTGAGTGAGTGAGTGAGTGAGTGTGTGGGGAAGGAGGGAATGGGGGTGGTGTTGTTTATAAAGAGAGTAAGAAGAATCAAAGAGTGTGTAGTAAATATAAGCAGGTGGTTGCAGTGTGTGGTTGGTTGTGTGAGTTGCAGAAGCATTTAAGTTTGCCATTTAAATCCACCATATTGGGTTGTATAGTATGGACTGTGAAAGAGGTGGTGGGAAATACTGTAATGAAGTTTAAGAAATTGAGTAGAAGACCAAAATGGTAGTAGCAGTTTAATTTGGCCTCATAAAACACACAAGCTTCTTTAATACTACTGTTTTGCTGGCTTTCATGCATATAGAGAGAGAGAGAGAGAGAACCTAGTTAGTTTCTTGATGGTTAGGCCTTTACAGATGTCACTTTCTGTTTTAATTAGATAGACTAAAGAAATGTTGAAGTTACTGGGATTGTGAAAGATGTAGGTGGAATTAATGATGAATGGTATCTTCTACTTAATTACATTTTCATGTTTTTGGGATGCAAGGTTTTTGACCATACTCGATGGTGACATGAAAATTGTTGCTTTAATTTGTAACCCGATTTGATAGTGATCAAAGATTTGTTCGGATTCATTATCTCTCAGCTTTGGGTCACATTCATAATTATCCCATCCTGCTGCTGTATCCGGTAACTCTAGCATGTTCTCTCCATATTTTCAAGATTATTCAGTTTGGATTTTTTAATTTCTTTAAATTCATAATATTAAAAACGAAAATCTAAATTAAATAATTATTTTAGAAAAAAAAAATAGAAACATCAAGATCAAGCAAAATGACATGTCATTTGTCATTTTATTTCACTATATATATCATCGAAATTCGAATGAAAGTAACCTTGCCTTTCCTTGAGATCAGTTGAGAGTCTCTGGAACTCTGGAGAGTAATCTGGAGAGTCTGGAACTCGAGCAGTCTAACCAAAACATTCCATTTTCAGTTTTTTCTACACTTTGGCAGTGTCGTCCATTTTCACTCCAAAGAGTTAACTACGCGTACACCTTTTTCCAAAACAAGAACAAACCAAAAGCAAAATGCATGGATCCATCCGAGAACCCTAAAATAATCTTATCGATGAACTAATTTTTATTCGAGTCGGATGGATTTCATTTGGAAGGTAAATGCCTTTCACATAAATTTCTATAAGATGCATGTTATGTTTTGAACCTGACTAAAAGTAGACTTCCCTGATGTCTTTACCATTTGAACCAAATTTTTGTAGTCTAAATTCTGATAGAAGGTGCTATAATTTGAATGTAGGATTAGGAACACACTAATTAAAACGGGCGCCAATGAATATCGAAATTGATGTGGACAACTAAAAATAAGATAGGAGTAAGAAGATTTACTACCCAAAAAAAAAAAAAGAAAAAGAAGAAGAAGAAGGTAATTGTGACATGAATTAATTTGAAAGAAAAAAAAATGCATAGAAACAGGGCACATTGTGTGTCGATCTCACATAATTGCAATGGCAGAGAAGTAGTTGGTAGAACTCAAAAGCAACAGAGGGTCACATTGATTAACCCAACTTTTGCAGTAAATGCCAATAGACAATAGTCAATTCTCTTGCCATTTCTTTTAAATTTCTTGGGAATTTGGGCTCATCACTATTCATCTCTGTCCAAAAACCCTTTCTTGTTGTTTTCCTTTTTATCGGATATTATCTTCGCTTGATTTTGCTTTTGTGTTCGTTCTTGTCTGAATTTTTTTTTTTTGATAAAAAAGAAATTCGTAATTCGTCTCTTTAGAGTTTTCACATAAACAGCATCCTAAATTAATACGCGGCGAAGTTCATGTTTTTCTATAGACTTTTTATTCTAAGATCATCAATGGAGTTTTGATGAAGAAATAATTTTTAGTTAGCCGTTCCTAAGGGAAATTTTCTGGTTGATCTTCAAAACGACACATATTTGAATCCACGGCAGAGTTGATTTATTTATTGATAAGATGCAACGGATTTTAACATATGTAAATGAAGCTATTTAGTACAATACATTTTATCAATTCATACGTTTACAAGATATTCCCGGAATTTAGTTTTATTATATTGGTGAAAGTAAAGTTATTCAAACAAATGTCTACAGTGTAAATATAAAACCGCATGGGAAGCATGGTTAGTTTACTTGACAGTTGGCCCTAAGATTATTTTTCTTGGCAATTAGAATATACTTCATATTGCTTAATTAGTCAATACTCTATCTGTTCCCCCAAAAAATAATCTACATAATCTTTTTGGGACAGAGGTAATAGAAAAAATGAGTTACCTTTCACTCACATATAGTTTACTAAATGTAAATCTTAAATTCAATTTTGAATTATTTTTGGGATAGACGTAGTAGAAAGAAAGTGTTAACCTTCTCACATATATTTTGCAGACTATTTTATGGAGTTTACCTATTAAAACATTCCTAGTCGAGCAAATAATAATAATAATAATAATAATAATTAAACACGCTAAAATTAAACCGCCTTTTAAAAATGAAATGATCGAATTGTTTTCTCTAACGGTGTGACTAATGGGAGATCGATAAAGAAAATATCATCATATTTTATGAAAAAAAAAAGATAGATAGAAAGAAAGATAATGCACAAATAGTGTAGTAGTATGGCAGGAGCAGTAAATGGAGAGGGAGGGATTGACCAGAATTGCGAATGGAAGTGAGCTGTACATTAAAGAAAGGATAGCAGAGGTCCAGTTGGGTTCATATCATATGGGCTCAATTTTTTTTTGGTACAGCAAAACAAACATTACATTGATGATGTCTCATATCAGGTACATGATTTTTTGATTTGGGGGATGGGATTTTTGAATACGGGAGTTGGAGATCAGCACCAGCGCTACACCATGAAAATAAAGGGTCAACAATCTTCAGAATGCGTCAGGGAGATCAATATCACAAAGGACATCCTACTAAATTCTTGCCATTTTAAGCAGTTGGAGAGCTCTTTGTGTAGTTGTGTTTGATCGGTCGCTCTTAAATGGAGCCTAAAATGTCTATTTCAACTTTATTGTGTGTATTATAGAAAGAGAGCGTGAATTTATCCATCTCTGGTAAATTTTCGATGAATACATTTTCTAATTGATCCAATCTTGTTTTTTATTATTCACTCAATTCTGAAATTATTGTCTACTTTAGATTTTTCTTTTTTTTTTAAATTAAAAATAGAACTAAAACTGAAAATTCAAATTAAACAACAATAAGATAAAAGGAGTACTCGCTATTAAAACTTGAGAAAACCTTCTGAGATGGAATTAGCCAGGGTTCATGGATGTTAAGCAAAACCACAATTGGTTTTGGTTGAGAAGTTTACAATGAAATCCCATCTCAAACTACTGATTCCTATAGAACGTAATTTTGTTTCGGAAAATTAGTTATGTTGTCGACCAATGTTGATGTATGTTTATTTTTTCTTATTTAGTTTTTTTTTTTCCCTATCACACTCGTGTTGTGTGCATGCATTGGAGCGGGTCAAATCCTTAAATTGTAGAGAATGCCCATGCAACTCTTTCATGAGTTGTATGTACACAAAATACATTTATTTGTTGAAGCACAGTAAAATGCTTATGGAAGTTATAGGTTTTGCATCCTCTTATTAATAATATACTTATAAAAAGTAGTAATTAAGTAGATTCCTCAACTCTCGTATAAGCTGAAAAAATATTCCGTACAACAAGCGTATCCTTTTTTTAATTTTGTGCATCGACACCTCCCCTAATTTTGTGATAATTTTGCCAATAAAATTATAATGTTATCCTCTTTATGTGTCCGGCTATACAATCCTACGTGATACAATAATTGTATGTAGGATTTTCTACATATAAGCTAGCTAGGTATATCATCCCTCAAACTCGATGTATACCAATAGTTAGTTATCACGGTAGACACTGAGAGGGGTTAAAGAAATATTTCATGCATCAAATTACACACTAGTTAGTTTTATATGACGTATTTATCGAGTGTTTGAAATTATTATTCTAACTAATTTTGATTCAATTATATATATATATATATATTTTTTTTTTTTGTAGAAACAAAACCCTCTTACGTGTGTTAGTTTAAATCATTGTTGTATGTTCATATATATTCAGACTTGAAACCAGATCATAACTTATAAACTAGCCTAATAACAAAAAACAAACCTTTTGGTGGTGTTATTTTTAATACCACTGTGACTACTAATTACAGATTAATTACTCCCTGTACAACAAATTAAGTGAACTCAGGCATGCCACGCCATAAGCTGAGTTTGAAATTTCAAATTAAATAATAAATAAACTTTTTATTAAATACTATACTCTAAAAGTCCCCAAACTTAAATCCAAAACCGACGTAATTCAAAGTATGAAGAACAAATTGCCTCGTGCATGGGAATTTGAATGACGAGGCCATCATGGTCCAAGAAGCACAAAAACAACACACCCTGTTACCTCAGAAAACAAAGGCAAAAAACCATCCAAGTTGAAACCGACCTAAATGTCCTAAACTAAACCCCAGTTTTTTTCGAGTTAATGAGGTCAACGGACAAAGTTTATTTGGGCGGTGGCAGAGATTAGCTCAGCAAATCTTCCTATCAGACTTAACTAAACAGAGAAACTGTACTACTACCCGATTAAATTAATAGCCACACTCTATAACATTCCACCAGGTTACACCCCCCCCCCCGCGAAAATCAAAGCTCCAACGATATAATTAATATTATTAATTACTACATTAATCCAATGCTACTACTCAAGTCATAAAAGCTCCAGTTGTATTCTTCGTGTTTTGGGCGCCCCATACTTTATCCATCTCTTTCATTTTGTGCGCGTGTGTGTGTGAGCATTATAATTAAGTGCTTTAATTAAGATCATTTTACAGCCTAATTTACCTCTCTGGCATATCTTTAGTTTGATCCTTTTTTTTTTTTTTGCCAACTTTGTGATTTTGAGTTTTCCCCGGACCTTCCCAAGATTTTTGTAAAATAATGCGTGATTCAGACTAAGGATCCGAACTAATTAAACTTGATAACTCTGTTGATTTATACTTTTTCTGTCTCAATTAGAGTTTGTTTCCGTGGAGTTTTTTTTTTTTTTTTTTGGTAACGCCGGGAATCCCATCAGAGATGGGTAAACTCACGCCCACTACAATAGCCTGCAAACTATAGTAGGAGGTAAACCACCCTAGGCAAGCCCGGGATGACAAGTTTGAGTAGAAAATCGGGGGTTCATTAGTGATTAGCCATAACAAGCCACTAGAGGTACCAATAGGTAAGGTGAGAGTCAACGCCCTCCCACTGTGGAGTTTCAATGGTATTTTTTTTTAACATCGTACTCCTTCTGGTCCTTAATATAAATTTTTTTGATTTATTCTAAATTTCATTTAGTACGTATTCTTAATTGACAAAAAAATTTTAAAGTTATTTTCAAACAATCATGAGAATATAACGAATGTGAAAATATATTTTAACTTTTTTCTCAATTAATAATGTCTTTTAAGTGAAATTTAGGTCAAATCAAAATTGCCTTTTATTAAGGACCATAGAGAGTAAAAATTAAAGGGTCATCAAATGATATAAGCACCTTTTCCAAGAGAATGACCATCATGGAGTGGGATATACATCTACTTCAATGGAGTGTTTGAATGATTTACGTATCAGGATTTCAAAAATGACCCGGTAATCTTTCTTAAATTTTTTTTTGTGTTACTTTCTTCTTTGTTTGTTGTTGATTGAAACTTTTGTTGGGTATTTACTCGATTCATCCCCCAAAAAAATCTACAAATAATTTTTGTCCCAAAAATAATAACCATCATTTTTAAAAGTCAAAATTGAGAAGGGATACGATAATTTATATACTTCATTAAAAACAGATTCCGCCGGTCATATATTAAAAAGTTTTTCATGGACCTTCCTTATACTCAATTATTATCTATATCTCATTTCATTCTATCTATATATTAAAAGAGAGTTGATCATTGAACACGTGTCGCTCAATTTGGCCTTAATAAGTTCCGTTGACATATGTCATTTTATAATTGGTTCATCATTAAACCATTACGTTATATCATTTTATTATTGGCTCATCATTAAACCATAAAAATATTATTTAAAAGATTTATTTCCTTTCACTTTACTAACTAATCTATTTAATCCTTGTAGCTTTTAAATTAACCAACTCACTTTGAAATTCAAAACTACCATTAATTATGGAAATTTCGGATAAGATAGCAATCTCTCAATTAAAGCTAATTTATATCTTCTCTAATGCGCTCCTCCTCTTCTAAACCCTAATTAGATGTTGTCTTTTCTCTATAAATACATATAATTCCTCCACGATGAATACCATCCAAATCACTCCCAAAAAAAAAAAAATCCTTTAGTTTATAGCTAGCCGCCCTGTTTACCGGTTGTGGCTGGAAAATTTGATTTTTTTTTTTTCTTTTTGGATCATTTGGATGGAGAGCAAACTTTTATTTCTAATTAAAAAAATGGATTTTGTTTTTGTTTTGGCAGAGCAAACTTTTGTTGGATAAGAATTGGTTGATGGAGAGTTCTGTCATGAAGATCCATATTTCAAGATAATTTTAGTGATTGATTTTTGAATTTATTATTTAGTCAAAATCAGGTTTGTCGACTCTCAAACTCTTTATTGGAAATATTGCAACTGAACGTGAAACATGGGGAGGTATAGGTTCATGCTTACAAAATATAGTAATTTGTGTTTAATGACAACTATGTACCCCCAAGTACATACGATCGGTGCCTCAAGTCAATAGAGTTCTAAAACCATATTTACCCAAACTCCAATATTAAATGATAATCATGAACAATATTACTTTACTTTTTTGTAAATTTGAGATTTTTATTCTTTTTGTTTTATAACATTTCGATCTTTTTAACAGGAACAAATTTACAAATTGCGCCGAATCGGATGCACCACTGTCAAATTATCTCTGGATCGGCAATTCAACACAAAACTACATCTTTGTGTATTTTAAGAATATAGACGATACGAAAGCCCGCCAAAGAAAAGTTAAACTTTGCAAGAACATTTTTTTTTTTTTTGGTACACATTTGTTGTCCTATTGGCTCTGTATATCATGTTCTGGTCGCTTTGTGGAATCCGGAAAGTCGGTGGTTTTGTTTTTCAATTCCAGCGAACAATTGGGCCATGTTAATCTAAAGAATTCTTTCTTTCGGTTTTCTTAAAGTAAAGATTTCTTTTTCGTGTTCATTAAACCGAATGGGTTTTGTCTGTGTTGATAATTAGGTGTATATATTGAGAGTTTGCGTTATCATGACAGAAGGAAAAATATACTACCAATTTGCACAAGAATACAAGAATGGTAAAACCCCTTTTTTTCTATTCTTCATTTGTCCAATTCTTTGATTTTGGTTGTCCTTTGGGTTGGTAAATATTAAACATATGCCACATGTCAAACCCAAGCCCTCTTTTTTCTTTCTTTTTTTTTTTTTTGGTAAAAAAAATACAAATCCATCCATCAATACCACAAAAACCAAATAAGAATTGGCCTATGTTAATTTGGTGGGTTTGAATGTCTTGGTGGGTTTGATTCAGTTTATTAGTGGATGTTAATTTGTTTTTGGTTTTTGTTCATTTTTTTTAATATTTGTTTTGGTACATGATATATACCGACATTGTTGCTCATTTTATCTTGATAAGGTAACATGCCTTGATTTTATTTTATTTATTTTGAATTTTAGCTAGAAGGCTTTCTGTTTTTTCTCTTTTTTTTAGAAAAAAATTATTTTTATATAGCATGTGTTTCTATATCGTGGTTACTTAAACTCTAAACAAATTTGCAAAATCATTATTTGATGAGAATAGAAATTTGGAATAAACTTTTTGGTCTACGAATTTTTTTTTTTTTGGTGAGATATGAGATACTGTTTTTTTTTTTTTTGTAAATTGAAAGAATCTAAACAAAACAATGTTATAATTAGTTTTCTATAAATAAAGTTCTAAATTTGTTTATAGAAAATAAAGATAAGTTTATGGAAAAAATATTGAGAAAATTTTCTATTAGAGGGGAAGTTTAAAACATATGATATGGGTAGAAATATTTAGAGAGATCATTTTGAAAAATAAAAAAAATTTCTTTTGAAAGATATTACTTTGGTGCAATGTTAATGTAAATTTATCTTTTATCAATGTTCTTTTTTTTTTTCCCGTATAATCCCACCCGATTGATTTTCTTTATCACGCATTTGCATTAATGAAACGGTTTTAAAATTTAAAAACTATACATATATGGAAAATGTAAGTATAATCCTAATTATAAAATTTTTTACATTAAATTGTTAATAAAATTTCTGATTTAAATTGATTCCATCACTTAAAGGCCAAATCAATTTGTGAAGCCCTCAAGTAAATCAATTTGTAATCGAGCTTTCTAATTTCTTTTTTTTTTTTTTTGGTATGTGATTTTTTCAAATGTTTATTTCATGAGTTTAATTAAAATTTGTGAAATGAATAGTGAGTCCTATGTTGTAAGGAACTCTGCTATTTTTTCTCTCATACATGGCGTTGTATAATAGGTCATTACTATAAATTAGTTGAAGAAACTAACGACGCAACAGATGGAAACATGAGGAACGGCACAACAACAACAACAACAACAAGCAAGACATGTTTGTTTGCTTGAATTTATCAAGATTTTAGTGATTTCTTTAAGAGTGGGATTCATTATCAATTTTGTTAGCCAAATACGTTTATGGATGAATTAAAATTGGTGTTTTCTACTTAGTTTTCAATGGAAGCCGCACACATGTGACAATAATCAGGGAAAACATGAAGTCGGTAAATCACTGGAGACAGTAAGTGTGATTTGAAATCTGATGCCAAAAGAATAAATTTCAATTCTGGTTGATGAAGTAGGCATATACGGCCATATATTGATCATGTGGAGGTCTCTAATTTTTTGATTGCCTAAGAGAACAAACGATTGGTCCAACGTAAAGTTGCAAGGAATGGAGGTCACGGACTCACGACCACAACATCTGTTGTATTCATCTCCAGTTCTCGCACGACGTTAAAATTTTGAACTCCCAAGTCCAAACTCCATACGGGGAGATGATTGCATTTCCTTTGGCCCTAGGACAAGCAATTTTTGTCACACTTATTTAGATGTTCTTAAGTTTGTAACACGTATGGAGATGCTAATAGTAACTTCAAATTTTATTACACTTATTTTGTGGGCTAAGATTTTTGACTGACAAAAATTTAAAACTTTGTAATTAATCAAGGGAGAATGCAAAACCACTAAAATAGATGAACAAATGGGTAAAATAACTAAAATACAATTCGCTAAGAATCATTTTGACTAAAGTGAGAAAGATTAAATAGAGAAAAATGCAGTTAAATGAAATTATTGAGAGTGAAAAAAAGATACATCTATCATTAAATTCTAAATCAAATATATCAAAAAAATAAGAATTAAGGATCAGAAATCCCTACAAATTATTTTTAAAATTTTTCCAATCATTTGTTCTCTGGAAGTATCACACAAGTATCTTCCGATGGCACTATAATGATGAAGAGATCATTTGAAATGGTATAACTACAAATAAATAATTTTTAACACGAATATAATATGTATGATTTTTTATGCTGTATAAAATACATGTAAGAAAAGTTTTAATTACTAAATACGATCAATACTATTTCAATAAATGGGGTCACTTGAGAAGGATTTATCACATGATGAACGAACGGGATCATTTGGAAAGGCCCAAATAAAAGAAAATAATTTTTTACACATATAAACTATATACTATTTATGGTTATATAAAATGTATATATGATTTCGAAGGGTATCACTCTCGAAGGGTTTATTACAAGATGAATTGGAACATCTAGAATCGAAGTAAATAGTTTTTAATATAAATATAAAATGTATAATTTTTTTATGTATAGAATGCGTTGGCAAGGGTTTCTTACAAGATAAATTGGAACGCGATTATTTGGAATATTTAATTAAAAACAAATAATTTTTAACATAAATATAAAATGTATGATTTTATGACTAAAACTAAATGCATGATATTTTTCAATTATTAGATATGCTAAATGGTACTACAATAGAAAGGGTTTATTACAATATTTATTGGAATAAGATCCTTTGGAAAGGTATGATTAAAAATAAATAACTTTTAACACAAATATAAAATGTATCATTTTTTATGGTTATATCAGATGCATGTACGATTTGTTTTAATTGCTTAACATGCTCAATAGTATCTCAATAAACGGGGTCACTTGGGAAGGGTTTATAACAAGATGAATTGCAACGAGATAAATTATAAATATCCTACTAAAAATATGTTAACAAATATATAAAATTTATGATATTTATGACTATATAAAATGAATGTAGGACGGTTTTTTTTTAAAAAAAAAAATTAACACAAATAAAATGTATGGTTTTTTATGACTATTAAAATGCATATATTATTTGTTTTAATAACAAGATATTCTCAATAGTATTTTAATAAATGAAGTCACTAGGTAAGAGTTATTATAAGATGAATTGGGACGGTATTATTTGGAAAGGTCCAAATAAAAAATAAATTTTTTTTCCAGACAAATATAAAATGTATGATTTTTCATTGTTATAAAAAATGAATGTATGGTTGGTATACACCATAGTATGTCAATAAGCCGGGTTACTCAGAAAGGGTTTATTATAAGATTAATTGAAACGGGATCTTTTGGAAATGTCTACTAAAATTAAATATTCTTTTACACAAATATAAAATATACGACTTTTTATGGTTGTATAAATATATATATATATATGATTTGTTTCAATTACTAAATGCTTAATTGTATTTCAATAAGAAAAAGTCATTTGAGGAGGACATATTACAAGATAAATTGGAACGGAATGATTTAGAAAGGTCCAACTAAAAATATTAACTTTTAACACAAATATAAAATATATGATTTTATGGTTATATGAAATGCGTGTATGATTTGTTCTAATAGCTAAATATTCTCAATAATATTTTAAGAAACGGGGTCAGTTGAAAAAGGTTTATTACAAGGCAAAAAATCTTCATCACTATAATTCTACACCATTTTTTACATCCTTTACCAAGATTTTAGCACCGGGCCTCAACGGGTTTATCCAATAACGGGTTAGGGTGTTAGTAAAATGTTTTTTAAAAGAAAAGAAGTAACTCAATAGAAAAATATAAAAAAACTTTATATGGTCAGTACTGCTTTAATAAACAGGGTCACTTGAGAATACATTTATTATAAGATGACCTAGAACGAGATCAATTGAAAATGTCTAATTAAATATAAATAATTTTTAACAAAAATATGAAGGTGTGACTTTTTAGGACTATATAAAATACATGTATCATTCGTTTCTGTTACTAGATATACTCAATAGTACTTCAATAAACGAGGTCACTTTAGAAGAGTTTGTTACAAGATGAATTAGAACAGAATCACTGGGAGAGGTCGAACAAAAAAATAAAAATTAACACAAATATAAAATGTATCGTTTTATGGCTATTTAAAATGCATATATTATTTGTTTTAATTATAAGATATTCTCAATAGTGTTTCAATAAATGAGGTCACTTGGTAAGAGTTTATTATAAGATGAATTGGGACGGCATGATTTAGAAATGTCTAAATAAAAATAAATTTTGTTTCAAACATATATTAAATGTATGATTTTTTATTGTTATAAAAAATGAATGTATGATTGGTTTCAAGTACGAGATATACACAATTGTATGTCAATACGCGAGGTCACTTAGAAAGAATTTATTATAAGAAGAATTGGAACCCGATCTTTTGAAAATGTCTAAATAAAACTAAATATTTTTTTACACCAATATAAAATGTACTACTTTTTATGGCTATATAAATACATATATGATTTATTTCATTTACTAGATACTTAATTGTACTTCAATAAGAAAAAGTCATCTAGGAAGGGTTTATTACAAGAAGAATTGGAACGGGATGATTTGAAAAGGTCCAACTAAAAATATTAATTTTTAACACAAATATAAAATATATGATTTTATGGTTATATGAAATGGGTGTATGATTTGTTTTAATTAGGAAATATTCTCATTAATATTTCAAGAAACGGGGTCAGTCGGAAAAGGTTCATTACAAGGTAAAAAATATTCTACACTATAATCCTACACCACTTCCTACATCTTTTACCAAGACTTTGGCACCGGTCCCCAATGGGTTTATCCAATAGTGGGTTAGGGAGTTAGTAAAATTTTTAAACAAGAAAAAAGTAACTGGATAGAAAAATATAAAAAAATTATATGGTAAATAATACTTTCATAAACAAGGTCACTTGAGAAGATATTTATTCCAAGATGACTTAGAAATGGATCATTGAAAAATGTCCAATTAAACATAAATAATTTTTAACAAAAATATGGAAGTGTGACTTTTTATGACTATATAAAATACATGTATCATTTGTTTCAGTTACCAGATATACTCAATAGTGCTTCAATAAAGGTCACTTTGGAAGAGTTTAGTACAAGATGAATTAGAACGGGATCACTGGAAACGTAAAAAAAAATTAACACAAATATAAAATGTATTAGAACGGGATCACTATAATTCTACACCATTTCCTACATCCTTTACCAAGATTTTAGCACCGGGCCTCAACGAGTTTATCCAATAACGGGTTAGGGTGTTAGTAAAATGTTTTTTAAAAGGAAAGACGTAACTGAATAGCAAAATATAAAAAAAAAACTTTATATGGTCAGTACTGCTTTAATAAACAGGGTCACTTGAAAATACATTTATTATAAGATGACCTAGAACAAGCTCAATTAAAAATGTCTAATTAAACATAAATAATTTTTAACAAAAATATGAAGGTGTGACTTTTTATGACTATATAAAATACATGTATCATTCGTTTCAGTTACTAGATATACTCAATAGTGCTTCAATAAACAGGGTCACTTTAGAAGAGTTTGTTACAAGATGAATTAGAACAGAATCACTGGGAGAGGTCGAACAAAAAAATAAAAATTAACACAAATTTAAAATGTATCGTTTTTTATGGCTATTTAAAATGCATATGTCATTTGTTTTAATTACAAGAGATTGTCAATAGTGTTTCAATAAATGAGGTTACTTGATGAGAGTTTATTATAAGATCAATTGGAACGGTATAATTTGGAAAGGTCCAAATAAAAAATAATTTTTTTTCAAACAAATATAAAATGTATGATTTTTCATTGTTATAAAAAATGAATGTATGATTGGTTTTAAGTACAAGATATACACAATAGTATGTCAATAAGCGTAGTCACTTAGAAAGGGTTTATTATAAGAAGAATTAAAACGGGATCTTTGGAAATGTCTAACTAAAATTAAATATTTTTTTTACACAAATATAAAATTTATGACTTTTTATGGCTATATAAATACATATATGATTTGTTTCAATTACTAGATGCTTAATTGTACTTCAATAAGAAAAAGTCATTTGGGGAGGCTTATTACAAGATGAATTAGAACAGGATGATTTGGAAAGGTCCAACTAAAAATATTAATTTTTAACACAAATATAAAATATATGATTTTATGGTTATATGAAATGCGTGTATGATTTTTTTTAATTACTAAATATTGTCAATAATACTTCAAGAACCGGGTTAGTTGAAAAGGGTTTATTATAAGGCAAAAAAATCTTCTACACTATAATCCTACATCACTTCCTACATCCTTTATAAAGATTTTGGTACCGGGCCCCAACAGGTTTATTAAAGGGCGGGTTAGAGTGTTAATAAAAATTTTTTAAAAGGAGAGAAATGATTAAGTAAAAAAATGTAAAAATATTATATGGTTAATAGTACTTCAATAAACAGGATCAGTTGAGAACAGTTTATTACAAGATGACTTGAAACGAGACCGATTGGAAGTGTTCAATTAAAAATAGATAACTTTTAACACATATATCAAATATATGATTTTTATAACTATATAATACATGTATTATTTGTTTCGATTCCTAGATGTGATCAATAGTACTTCCATAAACGGGGTCACTTGGGAATAGTTTATTACAGGATGAATTAAGCAGGGTACTTGGGAAGAATTTATAACAAGATGAATTAGAAAGGAATCATTTGGAACAATCCAACTAAGAAAAAAATAAATTTTAATGCTAATATAAAATGTATGATTTTTTATGGTTATATAAAATGAATGAATTATTTTTTCCAATTACAAGGTCTAATGAAAAGTAATTCGATAAACGAGATCATTTGGGAAGAGTTTGTTACAAGATGAATTGGAACAGGATCATTTCGGAAGATTTTACTAAAACTAAATAAGTTTTTCACTCAATTTTAAAATTTATGATTTTTTATGACTATAAAAAGTGTATGTATGATTTGTTTCATTTATTATGTATGCTCAAGAGTACTTTAATATACAAGCGAGATCACTAGGGAAAGGTTTATTAAAAGATGAATTAGAACGAGATCATTTAGAAAGTTATAACTAAAAATAATTAATTTTTAACATAAATATGAAATGTAGGACTTTTTATGGCTATACAGAATGCATGTATGTTTTGTTTCAATTACTGAATTAATTAATATAACTAAAGATTATACACAATAAGATCTACACCTTGCGTGCAATGCACGGGTCAGTACTAGTTATAAATTAAAGGAGAGTTTTCAATCGGACACCTGACGTAAAATTAGTAGTGTAATACACATGGCAAAAAATTAGATATGTAAGTCCACATGTCACAACCACATCACTCCATCATTTAATGGTAATTTTTTAATGTAAATTATAAATTCATAGGTAAAAGTAAATTAATTGGGATATCTCTCTATAATATAATACTTAATAACTAACTGGTAATATAATTTTTTGGGGGTCAACAAAAGACTTCTCGAAAACATATGCAGAAACATGTTTTATGGGAAACACATTAAAAATTGATTTTTTTCAGTTTTTCTTTTACATTCCTTAATTATCAAAGATAAACGAAAAACCTTGATTATTGTAGCTTCTTCAGATATATGTTCCACCTATTATTCCACATAGCTCAAAAATTTTTACATTTTTTTGACATATATTTCACAAAAAAAAAATTTAATAATATCTTGGCATGCTTTGTTCGACTATTGGGCAAATGGAAAATTTATTTAATTCATTTGATTCATGGATTCTGAAAACTTTGTATCTTCTTTTAAAAACAATTAATTCCCTAAAACGTGTAAAATTATGAACTATGGAATACATCTTCCTCATTACCAAATACCAGTTTTATCCAGGAAAAAAGAACACTTTAATTAAAAAGTAAATTGTTTCATTGGTACGTAGTCTTAGAAGTTAATGTGTTAAAGTGTAATCATTAATTAAGTTTTTCTTTCTCATTGGTTAGTGTATTGATTTTTATTTCATTATGTGGTACTTTGATTGTAATTTTTTTAATTATAAGATTTTTTAAATGTACAAGTATTAAATGATTAATAATGATTATATTGTATAAAATTTATAAAATAAAAAAATAAATAATAATAATACTGAGAATAGAATTATATATTAATCGTCTAAACTTTTAAAGATATAATAATATATTATATTATATTTAATATAATAAATTATAAAAAATACCATAAATGATTACTAATAATTTATATAATAATATATATATTCTTTTCATTTTTTCCATATGATATAATAGTAGAAAAGTTAATGTTATGATGATAAAACAAAACGTAGAGATCAATAGAGAGAAAATTCTAATATAATAAAAAGAATAAAGGATTTTGTGAGAGACAAACAGTAGAAGAAAAACATATTGTGAAATTAAAAATAATTATATGAAGGAAAAAATTATGTAGAAAATAAGAAAATCCGAAAAAAACCCTAGATAATAGTGAAAAATTATAACAAATTTTTTTCTAGAAATGAGGCTTTGAAGAGGGGTCATAAAATAGGAAAAAAAAAGGTGAAAACTATGCAACCGAAGAAAAATACCATTTCAAAAAAAAAAAAGATGAAGTAAACACTATATTATAGGAAACAATTATGAACAAACTTCTAAAGAAAGGTATATAAAGAGATAAAAAAAAATAAAGATAAGTTCATGGAAAGAAATAATAAGAAATATAGGGTAGGAGCATTGGGTGGGATGGTTAGGGGATTAGGATGGGAGATGGTTATTATCAGGAGGTCGAGTATTCGATTCTCACTGGTAGAAATATTAGAGGGAGAGTTTAAAAGATATGACATTGGTAGAAATATTTAGAGAGATTCTTATAAAAGAAATTAAGATAATACCTTTTAAAAATATAAATCCATAAATCAACAAAATGAAAAAGATGGACAACAAGTTAAATTGGATGATTTCAAATTTTAAAAATTATTCCAAATATACTTAAAATTAACAAAACACATGGGCATTAAAAGTTAAACAATAATTTATATCATTAATATTATTTTTTTAACATATACCACTCTGTCAAAAATGTCATATAATCATTAAACCATTAAACTCATATATATATATATATATATATATATCTTAAACTGATGCAATATTTTATCCTGGACCGGGAGGTGTAAAAAACATTTTGCAAGGGCAAAATTATTATTTTTCAAAAATTTACTAAAATTTTCAAAGGACTCTTATTAAAAAATTTTAAGTGGCAGGGAGAGCGACTACCCCACTGGTCCTCCTCCTTATGCCACTAACCCGCACAGTGTGCGAGGTAAATACTAGTTATATATTAACAAAAGGTTTTCAATCGTCACATGTCATACAACAACATAGTCAAAGAACATCTTCGCCACTTGTCACTGTCAGAGGTTTCTTTTGCCTCGTGTAAGCCAAAGGGACACTCTTTCATTAAACCGTTAAACTTTTATGTAAATTGGTTACTTTAATTTTACTTATCACCCATCCATTTATACACCTTTATTACATTCCATATATACATATGCATTAACTACCTAAATAATAATAAAAAATATCTATCTTTCCATTGTTAATTATTATTTTTTTTATTGGTTCCTAATTTTTCTCTTTCATAGAAATGCTCATTTACTTGATATGGGTGATGAGTTGATTAATTAGTATGTATATATATGGTAATAATTCTCATCAAATTACTATTTAATTTTGAACAATAATTGTGTTTACCATCACTCACTATTTACGATTGGTTAATTTTGGAAAATAATGTCTTTCTATATCCAAAAAAAAAAAGTAACATGCAATTAATTATGAAGATACCTATTAAATTAATTCAAAAACAAATACAATCAAATTTGTACGTGTAGAAAATTTAGAATTTCTGAATACACAAATTACGGAATTAGATGATATGTAAAGAATCCGATGATATACATATGGTTGATTCTTATTCATTATATCCCAAAATAAAAGGGTTGAATTTTACCAATTCATTAACACATATAATAACCCATATTTCTTTTAATATATAATAACCCATATAAGTACACTTAGTGCATAAAATCTTTATCAAACGTGAAACCATAAATAATCTTTTGTCATTTACAACTTACTTTCTAAGTTAATGTTCGATAACGATTTCAAAATTTGTTGGTCAAAATGAATAAAAATTCTCTCTAATCATACAGATCGGATTCCGCACTAATTGTCATTATAATAATTTGAATATTTTCCATCAAATTAAGAAAATAAATGCAAGTTACAACTTACCCTAAAATAAATACTTACATATTCATTCTGAAAATATGGAACAAACTAAATTCAAAAATCCCCCAAAAGCAAGTGGAATATGATCCGGTAAGAAACATAATAATGTAATAAATCATATCATATTCCATCAATTAATCAGCAAATATTTTCAAATATCCCGTCACTAACTATTTATTTTAAAGAGATAAAAATAATGTTAATTTGAAGAATTCCAAAATTCATTCCGTTAAACGGATATGAACTCATATACTCCCTCCGTCCCATAATTATTGTCCAGTTTGGATTTTCATTTTTAGTTCAAATTGTATTAAAAGTGAAATATCAAACTGGACAATAATTTTGGGACAGAGGGAGTATATCGTACGAAATCCGATCTAATGGAATCCGGCATTCAATTATACTTAAAAATGTTATCAATTATCCCCTCTAAAAAAAGGTAAAACGTCCTATTTAAGGGATTTTATTTGGTTTTCAAAAAAAAAAAAAAGAGATTCTATTTGCTGCTCTATAAATAATAACTGGACTATTTCCCAACCTCCCCGTCCCGATCCATATGTCTCCCCACGTGAAAAACTCATATCAAACCAATTTCCATACTTTTTTCCTGTTATTTGTTTTTGCCTTTTTGTTGTGGGGTGGTGCATTGTTGCTCATCCTTATATATTGATAAGGTAACAAGCTGTGATTTTTTATTTTTATCTTATAAATTTTAGCTATAATGGCTTCTTGGTTTTATTTACTTAATTAATTAGTAAATCAAATAAAATACTAGTTATATGCTCATCCTTATATATTGATAAGGGCTTCTTCAACCGAAGGTTTTCGAGGGCCTCCTTTGGCTATAATGGCAATAAGGTTTTCCACATATAGTAAATCAAATAAAATTGGCTATAATAGATTTTGTTCACCCTCGAAAGGGCCTCCTTTGGAGGTTGTTGCCTCCTGCAGGAAAGCATGGCAAGTGATAAACCACTGTTGTGGGGGTTCGAACCCACGCCACCACAAATAAGTGCTAGAATCCCTACTATTAGACCAACCCCTCATTAGCTAAATAAGGATACATTGGAAGTTTAGACTATACTCAATTATTAAATAAGGGTACATTGGAAGTTTAGACTATAAAATGGATTGTACTTTATTGGTACTAGATGCTTGTCCCGGGTGAATGTCCGGGGTGCCGCCTGTATTTTTAAATCGATTAAATAAAAAATACGAATCATTCTTAAAAGAATAAAAAAAAATAGAAGAATAAAAAATCGATTGAAAGGACAGAAAGTGAGTTATTATACATAAATCTATGCCCAGAGTTATAACATTTAATTTACAACAGTTAACGTATGCCCGGTTTATATAAGTCATAAACCAAAATCTACAACAGAAGAATAAAAAAAAATCATCCTTAAAAAATCAAATTTCTTTCATGACAACTTATTTTTTCTCTGTTGTAGAAAGAGATGGATTGATAATTGATGTCAGATTTTAAGTAATTGATTTAAAGGCCCGGGTGTAAGAGAGGAGCGGAATGGAAGAGATTCTTTGAAATTAGGAATTGGGAAGACATTATTATGTTTCACTTGATTTAAGGGGATTTCCTTACATTTGATTTTATTAATTAAATATTATTATTTTAAAAGATTAGTATATACCTATAATTAAGAGATTTTTATGTAGCTATAATTAAGGGATTTATGTATTTATCTATTCCATCTTTTTTTCTGATTAGTTAGAGTGCCACTTGTCAAAAATGATTTTGTACTGAAAATGGCTTTTGGCGGGAAAATTTTCATTGTAGTGCTGACACATGTCCTTTTTGTTTGATACTTTAATTAAGTACTATAGATGATGACTGAAATTAGAAATTCCTAGTTCTTCAATCTAATTTTTTTTTTCGACAGATGGAATATTTCATTTCCATCTCAAATTTATAAGCTCACCTTTCCTCCTTTTGAGATTCCCATAGGAACTAGTCTCATTGTTATTAATGACCTAACTTTAATCTTTTAGAATTAGTGGTTCACTCATAAATCATGCATTTTGCATGCACCAACTTAAACTCTCAAATGACGTAGTTAACATTAATTCTACTACAAATTTATATTGTACATGTTAATAGAGATAAGCATATGAATTTGAGAGGGAAAATAAATTTGTAACTTGGTTGCATCAATAAGTGTCGTAGCTATGCATCACTATTAGATTGGTTTTTCTATATCACTGTTGTATTGTTTTTTAGATGTTTATCCAATTTATTTTAAGAAAGAAAAATAACTAATACCGTAACAAAGTAGTAGATGAACCCTTTTGACGTTTTTTTTATTTTAAAATATACGTGTTATAAATGTTGTAAGTAACGCATGAGTGCAACAAAAGATCGTGTGCGTTAATCAATACTGATCAAAGCTGTCTGTGTTCCTAATACGTAATATTGCATCATTCCATCATGGATTCATCATGATTGTTTTGAGTAATCATATTAATCACGAAGAAGATTCCTAGAGTATGACTAAGAGCTCTCTTTTTATTAATTTCATGATTTGACTTTGGATGGAAAGGTAATAAACCCTAATTAAGTTAATGGACAAAGCAGATTTTCAGGGATACTACGGCGATGAGAAGGATTTTAAAACTATTTGACTAACATGTCGTCAGGGCCGTCAACTTGAATCTATGAACCAAATATTATTATTATTATTGTTTTTTTAAAATTTATTTTTTATTATTGATTTTCAAGAAATTAGTGTCATCAAAAAAATTTGGGCTGCAAGGCACATGCACTGCATATGATCAGTCGGTTGAAGAAGCCGACTTTTAGATTTTTTTGCAGTCTTTAAAAGTCAGAATGTGATTCGCCTTCCATTATAATCCCTCTTGTAGAACCAAAAAAAAATTCATTTGTTGCATTTTATTACGTTCTAATTAAAATGCATGCATCTTAAATTTCATTCCAGTAAATAAATTTATATAAACATATATAACTTAACTTCTATAATAGCAATTTCAAAGTGTAACGATAAAGGTGAAGTGAAAGCATATTGGTCATTAAAGAAACAATGAATCTAAATTCAAGAAAATAAAAAAGAAAGTACTCCCTCCGTCCCATAATTATTGTCCACTTTGTCCAAAAAATTTTGTCCCAAAATTATTGTCTAATTCGACTTTTTATGGATCAAGTTACACATTTGTCCTTAGTAAAAAACATTATCCATAAAATCTTAGTGGTTAAACAATTACTTATGTAAGGGTATATCCGGTTGTTTAAGGTAAAATATAGTTAAGTTTGACTAAAAATAAAATCTTTCATTTTAGTAAAACTGGACAATAATTATGGAACGGGGGAGTATATATTAATGTTTACTGCATAAACTACACAAATTAAATCAATTAATATTCATTTTGTCAATGATTATGTGTAACTTTTCTAATTGTAGAAAATGTCAACACCCCATCGAGTAGAATGTTTGTTAACTACTTTGGCTCTAAAGTCAATTGAGATTCAAATAAGGTCAACTCCATACGCAACTAGTCAATGTAAACAAATAATGATACTTATACAGCCTTAAAATGTAGTAATATAATTTCAATAAAATGAGTTCTGAAATAATAATAATTATTGTAATGTAAGTATTACTTTGTCATGCATATTAATTAATGTGTTTTCAAATTAAAATTTTTTTTTTCTCATTGTGTTTAAGCATATGTCAATGTACTTCTTTTGAGATTGAAGTTTATAAAATAAATCATTTTGTAGTAGAAGAAAAAAAAAATCAACTGAAACTGGTAAATTATAAAATAATGTGCATACCAGTTGTTTGGGGTGGCGGCCTTTCCATTACAACTTACTACACGTGTGACAAGCGGCGGATGTTACTTCCGTCAATACTCACACACACAGACGTGATAACTAATGTGTTGATTAATAGGTGTAACGCGGATTGTATGTTTATGCTTAGAGGAACAATAAATTGAGATTACGGTTAAAAAATAACGTAAAACAAAGTAATAGTTAAAATTGAATAACAGTTCAGTGGTTAGAATATTGTATGTCCGAGGTATAGATCCGGTTTAATTAAAGTGAAGTTTTTTTGGGATGGGTTTTTATTGCAAAAAAAATAAAAAATAAAAAAAGGTAATAGATGCGCATGTTTAAAATTAAAAGGTATGATTCAACTCTCTACGCACCTTCTCATGCACAAATAAAACAAAAAGGCCTACAACAAGAAAGACTTCCAAGTCTTGAACACCAAAAATCAACACTGAAAAATGTTGCTCAAAGTAAACCATAAACCTATTACAATTCAAAACCTTATCAAAGATGCAAGCGAGTCCAAAGATTCATTTGGCAGTTGGCACCAAACAATTTGTGAAATATTGCCATTACACATTGACTTAATGACTAATCAATGAGGCGGCAAATACACACTATATTATTTAATGAGATGAAAAAAAAGGGCAAAAAAAAAAAAAAAGAATTTATACTACTTGAATTAAAGTTGAAATTTTAAAAAAGTCAATCTTGAATTCCTTTGATACAATAATTTATTGGAAGAGACACGTTCCCGCCTGCGAGGCAGATACTATAAATCTCCGCAGTATCTCTTCTCCTCCAATCCAACCAAACCAACTGAAAAACTTCATTCACAAAATCAATCCCCTCTCCTTCTCCCATTCCTTCTTTCTAATCACATTTTCCGCTTTCAAAACCTCGCGTCAATGGCTTTTGACCTGAATTCTCTTCAACCTTTGTTACTATCCCTCGCAATTGCATTAACAGCATTTGCCCTTTTCTTGTCTAGACACAAGAAACTGTTACTATGCCACAGAAGCAAGAAACAACTGCCTCCTGGAGAGCTAGGATTTCCATGGATTGGTGAAACCTTAGATTTCTACAAAGCCCAAAAGAACAACAAAATGTATCAGCAATTTGTTCAGCCAAGAATCCAAAAATATGGCAAGACTTTCAAAACCAAGTTAATGGGGTCACCCACAGTGGTTGTGAGTGGAGCTGAGGCCAACAAATTCTTCCTCTCCAATGAGTTCAAGCTTGTGGTCAGTTCATGGCCTTCTTCATCAGTTCAGCTCATGGGATCAGATTCAATCATGGAGAAACAAGGCGAGGCGCATCGACACATTCGCGGGATCATTGCCACCAGCCTCAGCAATTCCGGGCTTGAATCAATGGTGCCTAAAATCTGCCAAACTGTGGAATCACATTTTGAAGCTCACTGGAAAGGGCAGGACATTATTAGTCTTTATCGAAAGACCAGAGTTCTGACATTCACCATTGTGTTGGAATGCATGATGGGAATTGAAGTGAAACCAAACATGTTGGGAGTGTTTGAAAGAGTGTTGGAAGGGGCTTTTTCTTTACCTTTGAATTTTCCGGGGTCAGTTTTTTGGAGGGCTAAGAAAGCAAGAAAGGAGATTGAGAAAATGTTGCTTACTATAGTTAGACAAAAGAGAGAAGAAATTGAATCTCAGCAGAGTGTTGGAGGAGAAGGAGGAGTGTTGATTTTCCGATTGATAATGGCGCTGATTCGGGACGAAATGACCGAAAAAGAAGTGGTTGATAATGTGGTTCTGCTGGTTTTTGCAGCACATGATACCACTTCTTTTGCCATTGCCATGACCTTTAGGATGTTAGCTCATCATCCTGACTGCTATTCTCGACTCCTTCAAGGTAATGCAGCCTTAATCTAATTATCTACACTATATAATTAACATTAACTTTGTTCCAAGTTGCAGTTTGTTTAATGTTTCATTATTTTAACGCTAATTAAAACCTACATGTCTAAGCAGAACATGTGGAAATCCAGAAGAACAAAAAACCAGGTGAATTTCTCGCATTGGAGGACATAAAGAAGATGAACTATACTTGGCAAGTTGCTAGAGAGAGCATGAGGCTGTTTCCCCCTATCTTTGGCTCATTCAGGAAAGCAATTGTAGACATTGAATACGACGGCTACATTATTCCAAAAGGATGGAAGGTAAACCTTAATTTCTCGCCTATGAACATGGGATCGACTATATGAATCATATCCTTGATATATTGAACCAAAATAAACTAAAATTCTTATTAGGGATCGATTCGGATTTTTGATCTGTGTAGGTGCTTTGGACTGCTTATGGAACGCATTATGAATCAGAGTATTTTGAAGATCCCTTGAGTTTTAATCCAAGTAGATTTGAGGAGCCAATTCAACCTTATGCATATCTTCCATTTGGTGGAGGTCCAAGGCAATGTGCTGGATATCAATTAGCCAAGCTGAACATCTTAATACTGATACATCTTGTTGTAACTCAATACGATTGGTCTTTAGTGAACCCTGAGGAGCCTATTCTTGTTGATCCACTACCCTTTCCCTCTCAGGGAATGCCCATTAGGATTTCTCCCAAGTTGCAGTAATACCCAAACTATGTAACCCACTATATTCTTTTGATTACAGCATTTTTTGATTTTTAATGAAATTTTGATTTCCCTAAAAGAAATTTTTTTGGGTCAAAATTTACTTCGCGGGAAGGTTTTCTTCCAAGAAAGATGGAGATTTGAGTATAGAGAACGCCAAGACAGAATTCGATGCAGGATAACTTTGATAAATTTCTCATGTCTTCTGTGTTGGGAATTGTTTCAGAAGCAAACAAGAAAAGGAATACCTTGGGATCCGAGTCCCAAGTTTCCTGGATGTGATAAACTATACGAGGAAAGAATGATAGTTCTTCGTATGTAAGAAAGGGTGAAGGAACAACATCCTCAAATTACAGAAGCATTAGACCATTAGAATGTGGAAAGCACATTAGTTTAAGGTAGTGATAAAAATAATCCCGGTCCGGAATCTGTCTGCATTCTTAAGCACATTCATCTATTTAGGTCACTAGCAGTCGCTTTCCTCCAACTACCTAGACTGTCATAGCAGTTTTTTCCCCAAGGAATCTGTTAGTTTGGTACCTCAACAATAACGGCCAGCCGCGGACCTGTCTACCTCTGACCTTTGACTTCATTAGTATCTCTCCTATGTTTTCTTATTGACGGTAAAGTGTAGATCAGATCCTTCGGTAATCAAACTGTGAGTCACAAGCCACAAGTCAACCATACATCATTTTAAGACAGCATAGTTTGAAGAAAGTGCCACTGAAACAATTGTGGGACAAAGAATCTCATCAAGAATATGTGGGAGTATCTGAAGTTCAGAACACAGATAATACTTAGGATCCCTTTTTTTTTTTACCAAAAATTTTCAATGATCAAGGGCGAATGCCGGGAAAAATCAATCTTAAACATAATATCTGCTGAGTAATTCTCAACAGATTTCGCTGTGTAGACTAACAAGGACATGAAAACTGGACTTCTATTATGAGATTCTCACTTTCAAACACAAACATTTTTGAATCCGATTTTGACGGATATATCTCTTCTGCTAACAAGAATTAAGACTACTATGTACAACAATGTCACTATACCAGCACATCTATCATAAAGGTTGATCTTTTACACATTGATCAGGGGTTGGTACGAGAGGATGATTCAAAAGCTTCACCTTTCCAGTCGACCATTGATGCACAAGGGCTACTTCAAGCTTCCGAACCTGCAAAGATATTTCCATCAGAATTACGCATTCTACAGAAATCCTATTTGACCCTCTGAACCACAGATAATTTGAAATTTTTGAGATAGCCAAATTTCCTATAGGTTTTATATGTCAATCATTTCAGACATACTTGCAAGTACACACAAGTTAACATCACAACCTGTAGTGACATCAAACTATAAATCAAATCTCCACAACTTCCATTTTAACATCTATAGTTTTGTCACTCCTACGGGGCTTTGATAATTGTTTCAAAATATTGCATGTAACTGCTCTTCATGGAAATAAATTTCACATCATCGGTGATAAAAAAGATTTAGTAGGATATCTGGAAGCAGAAGAATAGTAAGCAATCATGTACATTGCTTGTGCAGGCATAGTCCCCTCTCTTCTAGGTTTCCTTGCTTCGGCAAAATAAGGAAATACATGAGACGGTTCATTCCTATTAGAAGATAGGTAAAATCCTTAGGAATAGCTGCCCTATGGTACATGGTTAAAGCTATTCATTACTTATCAGAGCAGTGTTTCTTTACTATCTTCTTGATAACTAAAAAAAAAAAAAAGCATACAACCCTCTCAGAAAATAAATTTGAAAGAGAAAATGAGGCCCAGTCCACTGTATTTAAAAAAAAAGAAAAAACAACAGCAAAAAGAACCTGAACATTCCTCTCTAAAGATGTCCATGAATTACATAGTTTAGCATATAATAGAATGCGATGTAATAGAATAGGTATCGTTTCTTAATATAACGACAGGTACCTTTTCAAAAAAAAAAAAAAACCTATAAAGACAAGAAAAACAAACACACACATACACATGGACAAACCAGCAATGTTGGAGCTTGGAAGCTTAGCCAACAAATGTTCACCTATAAATTTTATCTCGTGTCCAACATGATAAAGTTTCAAATATTATCAAGCAAACAGCCATTTTCAACCAACTGGACAAGGCACAATAATGAAGGTGAACCGGTATTTTCCATGATCTCGAGTGTCAACTACTGGGTATTAAAAAAAAAAAGAAAAAAAAAGGTTTCTTCATATAGTATGCTTTATCCACTTATATATTTGATTTCCAACGTACTTGTCATCTAAGGATAGCGTGAAAAGCTACTAAGTGGACATGTAAGTAGGAATCAGAGTGTCTAAGCGAACGGAGCACAGATGGAATCAGAATATCTAATTTGACAAGGCATACCACATGTAAGTTGCAACCAGAGTTTCTAAATGGATGAAGCATGGTTGGTATCAGAATATTGATGGGACAAAGCACATCAAGTGAACAAATTAATCAGAATTGGAAAATCTAAATGAATGATGCATGGTAACTCCAAATCACGGTCAAGTACAAACACAAAACTACTTGGACTAAATACACCTGCCAGCCTTACATGATGTCGTTCCAGAGAAATAGACTGAGAT
Source organism: Oldenlandia corymbosa var. corymbosa (assembly GCA_949775105.1). Lineage (NCBI taxonomy): Eukaryota > Viridiplantae > Streptophyta > Magnoliopsida > Gentianales > Rubiaceae > Oldenlandia > Oldenlandia corymbosa. The sequence goes on along the minus strand of OX459118.1, from coordinate 11,224,149 downwards.
TTCAATTTTTTTCAACCAAGCAAGACTAAAGGAAACAAAAGAAAGACAGCGTAAAAAAGTAGTTATGATGTGTCTCAACGGACCAATAACTTCAGTTGCACAATATGATCACCGAGGTGCTAGTAAGTTTACAGACTTCCACATCACGTTTATGAAGAACATAAAACTACTTGGACTAAAATCACCGGCCAGGCTTTTATGATGTCTCTCTGGAGAACTATACTGAGATTTCAATTTCATTTAACCAAGAAAGACTAAAGGAAACAAAATTAAAAAAAAAAAATGTATCCTGCATCTCAACAGATCAATAACTTCAGTTGCACAATATGCCCTCAAGGTGCTAATAAGTCAGCAAGACTTCCACATCACATTTATGAAGAACAAGAGTGCAAGGTCTCACATCAAAAATTGAAACAAACAAATGGGAATAACAACAACCTGCTGCACAACGAATGGTTCCTTTTCAAGGCTTAATGGTCCGGTCAAAATGGTGAAGAAACCATTTCTGTTACCGTAGACAATATCTGTAAAGGGTCGATCACCAACCTGGCATTGAGCAAACTAGGTCATTTATGACGCACAGGTGAAAACTGAAAACATATAAACTGAATCTTTCGACAAGTTCTATTACCATTATAAGTCTTGAGGATTCACAGTTAAACTGCTTTTCAATTTCCTCCGCTGTTCCAGCTGGCTTCTTCAGCCCTAAAGTTAGTTAACCAAAAAGGCATAATTACTAATCACAAATTTAACAAGATAAATGCAATTTCTGAAAGAGAAACTAGTAACTAAATGGTTCATATATATACCCAACGTAACCAGGCAAGTTATGTAAAAATTATAATAATTTTGCACAATAATTCTGCAATGTGAAACTAAACTTACTGTGCCTAATTACTTTAATGCCAATAGCAGCCTCAAGCGCTTTAGCTTTTTTACCATCAGGGTCATACTCCTCAAGTCCTAATTTACACCAAACAAAACACAATCACAAACTAATCAAATAAACAAAATCCATTCTTTAACCAATAATAAGAAAAGGGCAAAAGCAACAACAAACTGTGTTTATTCTGCTCCAAGCTTACCAGCCGAATTGCTAAATACCGCTATATTGTCGCCGAAAAGAGATTTACATAGTGCCACTGAGGATCCAAGAGGTGGCCACAAACTCAAAGAATAAGGAGCAGTAAGTGTGTTGTCTTTATCAAAGACAACACCTTTAAACCCTCTTCTCTTCAGCTCAGCCCAATCAATGTACCTTATATCCGGCACCGCAATATGGGGGACAACCAATTGCTTGTCTTTAGCCACAATCCCAACTGAAGAAGAAATGCCCTCCAAGTTAATCCTCTGCCCTAACGCAGCTTTCAATTCACCCCACCACATGTTTGAATAAAAGCCTGAATGGGTATAATAATCACTATACGAAATTTCTAATTTCCCCTTATTCTGGGATTTTCGGGATTCGGCAGAAGAGCCAAGTTCTTGGGGAAAAGAAAGATTCTTTTGCGGGTGGTGGTATTGGGTGTTATTCGGGTTCTTTCTGTGGTCTTGTTCTTTTGTGCATCTATTTGTTGCGGTGAAGATAGGCTTTTTGTGAAGCTGCAGCGTCAATGGGAATTGCAGATGGGAGGAATGATTACAGAGAAGATGCGGATGTGGAGTACAAAAGCGTTTAGGGACAGGATAGTAGCAAGTTTGCCATGGAGTAGGCGAGCTTGATTGCATATTCAACTATATTTTTTTTCCTTTTGTGTCTTTGGGTTTAATTTTGAGATGATTTCAAGTGTCAAAGTTGGAATTATAAATTTGCAAGTTGGGATTTTGGCTAAAATCCAACGGCTAACATTTCGCTCTAAGTTCTCCGTAAATTTATACATGTTACTTGGTTCAACAAAGGCTATGGGTTTGAGAGTTATAAAAGGTAAAATTCATTCCAAACAAAAATATTATAAAGGGAATCAAAGCTTCATTTTGAGTGCTTGGTTCATAAATTCAATTGGAATGGACTTGAAATTCCAAATTTATTCCCTTTCCATCCATCGTGCCTATGCTTGATTATTCCACCACCACCAATTCAACAAGAGTTCTCCGCCAGCCTAATCACAGGAACATTACATAATAATATGATAATTTTGCTACAATTAAATAAATTTAAAAAAAAGTAACTAACATCACTATTATTACTAATTAACTATGAAACTCACTTCAAACCATGATGGAGGTCGAGCAGTGGGTGGCTACTGGGCGAGTAGATCTGACCAAAGGCAGCAATTTGGCAACATTTACGATGCTGGTGTTGTTGATTGCGGAGGAAGAGTGTTGGTTACTTGGTTCGTGTTGACTAGGGAGTACAAATTAATTTTCTCTTCTCACTTTTTTATAGATTGGTGGGAGTTACAATTGGAATTGAAGAGAAAAAGGGGTGAAAAATTGCAGCAGTGGAGTTCATGTTGGAAATGGAATTATTGGATTGAATCTCAATTTTGTAGGCCTTAGTCATTCCAAATCTTTGAACCAAGCAAGGGAATTCACAAAATTTGGAATGAAAGTCATCTGTTTGGAATGACACCACTAATCCAAGCACATCTAGTACTATTAGACATTTTTTGTTCTAATTAGCACGAAAGATTTGCAAGGCGCTTGGTTCATGGGTTTCAAATACTTGGAATGAAATTTTTAGATTTGAAATCCAATTTTGATTGCTTGGTTCAAATATTAGAAATATCTCGGGTCCACTAAATTGGGTTTGAAAGGCATAGAACCATTTCCAACTAATTTGGTGGATATGACTTGCCAATTGGTTTTTTCCCTTCTTTGCCCTCTTGCTTTTCTGGCTTTCTCCTCCGTCTCCAACTTCAATCTTCTCTTTTTTTTTTCTTTTTTTTTCTCCTCACTCTCACCACCATCAACAACAGCCGATTTCTTCCCGATATTCTCTACACCACCATCATGAACAACAACAATCATAATCAACAATAACTAATTCTATCAATTATCAAAAACTCTTCCCGATCCTCTCTCCTCCCATCAAAATATCATGGATTTGCCTCTTTTTTCTTCTTCTTTCTCAATCAAATTCATTCTTTTTTTTTTTCGAACTGACATAAGACAGCAAGAATGTATTCTCTAATGGGCATAACTATAAAAAAAATTTGTCCAATTCGGGGTGTAAGAAGTATCCAAAAACAGAAAATTTTTATAGATCTAGTTTTTTTCAAAACAAAAATTCAAGAATGTAATTTAATTTCTACGGGGGGCAATCAAGATGGTGGCAGTGGCTATTAATAGAGTAGGAGAAGAGTGAAGCAATGTAGGAGGAGAAAGAGGGGAAATGGTGGTTTGGTGCGGCTGGTGGCTATGGCAGGAGCTTGAAGTGAGAAATGTATGGAAGAAACAAAAGGTAAAAGATAAGGATATTAATGATATTTTACAAGTATTCCCATCTAAAAATTTTCTGTAACTAAGCACTACTAATTAATCCAAGATGATTCAAAGTATTCCAATGCATTCCTTTACATTCTAAGGTCTCATTCCATATCCATGAACCAAGCACTTTCTTGAAGTTGTGCCACCCAACCTTAGTTAAGAACTGAAAGATCTCTAAACTCTTCCACACAACACAACCACAAGTTTTTTACCATTTATCATTTGATTAATCAGTGTATATATTGTAATTTGTTCAAGTGTTCATCATTTACGATCCAAAACAAAAAAGTGTATGTACATGGACAATTTGGGCCCTGTAGCCAATAGGTAGGATGTTCACTTGTAATGATGTTTTGTTTGGACTTTGCAGACTCTAACTTTAGGCATTCGAAGCTCTAGCTGGGCCGTAAGCTGCATAGTCAACTCATTTGGACTTTTTGCATAGGCAACTATTGGTCTAACCTTATCGATGAAGTCCAATGCAAAATGGCATCTTCACTCAAAAGGGTTTGTTTTATTGTTATGGAGTGGACGATATTTGGTGTTAATGTGGATTGAGTGCTCAAAGTCAGTGTATTGTGAGCATGAATGAACAACCTCTAAATTCTACTTTCAGTTTTAGCATGTAAGTTGCCTCAAGAGTGAAATGAAACTTTCACGATAATATTACCAAAGTTGACCACCTAAGTATAATTCCGCAATGATTCGAAGTTCAAAGAAATGGGCGTGAATGGCATTGTTAAAGGAATGCGAGTTACTTCGTGTGGAATGAGGAGTAGATATTAAACATGGATTCCCCTCCCCTAATCAAACTTTTTAACTCATTAATGGTCTCATTCCGGTGTATGATCCAAGAGATTTTCCAAAAAAAAAAAAACTAGAAACTTCTTTAATAGATGTCACTTCTCCCCAATTTAAATAGGACTTAACCATTGAAAAATCGATTTAGAGCCATCATATTAGAGTCACATTTCTCCCGTACCATGATAGATTAATTCGAGGCATTTTGCCTTTTAATTGTAGTAAGTATAGAAGAGGAGAAGATGGGAAATTTCTACAAGGAGAAATGTAGAAGTGGAGATTTAGTCCCTCTCCCTTCTAGCCCAGCGCAGTTGCTGGTAAGTGGCCACTAAGAGTCACACGATGGTTGTTAAAACCATCACACGATGCCAATTGCAACTAGATCATAGTCTAAATAAATAAACAACTTGTACTTGTATATTCTCAATCATTATATTGAGTCAACGTTTCCAAGTGTTCCATGCATAAGCTTAGTTGTGTCCAGTTTTTTTTTTTTTTTTCCCACCCAAAAAGAAAAATTAATAATAAAAAAATCCAGATTTAGTCATGGCTGAGGAAGGCAGTTCAGTTCAGTTCAGTTCAGTTCAGTTCAGAGTGACTTCTCCTAGTGACAACCTCATCCACACGCCTTTGTACATTCTGGCTTCCAATCATTTGATTAAAAAAATTTACCAATTGATCAAAGCTTCTGTTCATTCTTGGATTCTTCCTACCATACTAGAGTACTAACTACATGGTAATTAATTAAAGTCAACGAGCTGCGCTCTCGGTGGACACCTATAAAAGGGCAAATCAGAAGCAGAACTCTACACATCCAAAGTCATTAATCTCTCCTAATAACACGTCTCGTCACCCCCATTACTCAAAAACCTCTCTTAAAATGTTTTTTTCGACAATCTTCGATATCTTTCTCGTGATTTTTTGCCTAATTAAGGCAGCCTCAGCTGGTAATTTTAACCAGGATGTGGAATGCTTCTATGGGGATGCAAGGTGTCAAATATCTCCAGGAGGCAATCTCCTTACACTCTCTCTTGACAAGGTTTCGGGTTCAGGTTTCAAATCCAAGAATGAATACCACTTTGGTAGATTTGACATCCAAATGAAGCTCGTCCCAGGGAATTCAGCTGGCACCGTTACCACATTCTATGTACGTTTCCTTTCATTTGAAGTTTCATCCAACAGCTTTTCTGACCAAAACTTATACTAATGAAAATCTTGATCCGTGCAGTTAACTTCTGTGGGAGAATATCACAATGAGATTGATATGGAATTCCTGGGGAATTCATCTGGCGAGCCATATACACTTCACACCAATATCTATTGCCAGGGGACAGGAAACAGAGAACAACAGTTCAAGCTTTGGTTTGATCCCACTTCAGCCTTTCACACTTACTCCATTGTTTGGAACTCACAAAGGATCATGTAAGTTTCCACCTTCTTCAATCGTTTTTTCAATGATTTAAGAAGAAATTAAGCCCCAATTATTCCCCATTGCTGATGTTTACAAGCAAGCTAAGTTTTAATGCTCTGAACATTTTTTTTGCATCTGCAGTTTCTTGGTTGATAATAGTCCAATCAGAGTGTACGAGAATAATCAGGGAAAAGGGATTCCATTTCCAGGTGATCAGCCGATGAGGGTATACTGCAGTTTGTGGGATGCAGAGGAATGGGCAACTCAAGGTGGAAGGATTAAGACTGATTGGACAAAAGCACCATTTTTTGCTTCTTACAGAAACTTCAATGCTGATGGATGTATATGGTCATCTTCATCGTCGTCTTGCAATTCCCCTGATTCTTCTTATAATTCGCAAGCATGGCGGACTCAAGGGCTTGATTCTAAGAGTAGAAATCGTCTTAGATGGCTGCAATCCAGGTCCTTGATATATAACTACTGCAAAGATTACCAGAGGTTTCCACAAGGACTTCCTCAAGAATGCAAATTTTGAAGACTTTCTTTAAGACCTAATGTCAGCGATTCATCGTCTATTCAATAGTTCATAGTTTGTAGTAAAAAAAATCATTCAAAATTGTGAAATTCATTATTCTTTTTAACATGTACTAAATTATTGTATTTTTATTCTTTGAGGAATAGAAGTTCATCACTTGGTCGAAGATTTTATCCTTCTTACTTGGGAGATCACCAGAAATAATGCGATAAACAAATTTCGTGATGATTTCTCTTGTCTTTGACAACTTAAACCCATGTTTTTGTGTGAGACATAAATCCATAGACAATTGATTAGGGATTCTGATTGGTGAGTTTTGTTTTTCTAAAAGTAGTACTTAATTACCCCAAATAAAGTCCATCTAAATATCATCAACACACAGACAAGAAATTTGCATGGGTTTATGCTTACGGAACAAAATTTTATAATCAAGAGAAGTTAGTCAGAAACGAGATCTTGTGGACTGATTAGAACTACTTATAGAGGTATTGACAATAAGTTAATGACCATGTGATTCAAACGGTAGTGCTTTACTACATTGTGATCGGCAGTAATAATATTGCATCATTTTTTGTCGATAAATCTCTCGTACAAATAATAAGGGCATTATTATTACAGTTGTTTGGACATTTTTACCCCTGAATATTACAAAAAGTACTACAACACATAATTTCAAATTAATTCTTTCTCTTCTTCTTCTTCACCTCTCAAAGAAAAAAAAAACCCAAAAATTATTATGTCAAACTCAGATCTACAATAATTTAGAGGTTAAAAAAATGGTGGAATAAAGAGAATCAAGTACCGGAAGGCTCGACCTCAAATTTGGTTTTTTTTTTTTGTCAAAATTCATTGAATATTATTGAAAAAAAAAAACCATTCTGGAACAGGGTAGCCGGCGGCAAACCGGCTACCCCGTAAGAGCTAGTCGGGTCAAAACCGGCTAGCTATGCCCATGACCGGCTCCTTGAGGATAGCTAGCCAGTTTTGACCCGGCTAGCTCTTACGGGGTAGCCGGTTTGCTGCCAGCTACCCCTGAGTAATTTTTTTCATTTTTTTTAAATTTTTTTTATGTTATATTCATTTTAATTATTATTAATTTTTTTTCAATAATTAGTTTGTTTGAATGAATAGTATCAATCTTTATTGTTTAGATTTTTTTATTTAATTTAAAAAAATAAGTATTATTAATAATGATTGTTTATGTAAATTAAATATTTTGCAGTGGTAATTACATTGTATTATATTTATTACTACTAATTGGTAGTGTGTAATAAATGTAATATAATTTAAATTATAGTATTTATGTAAATGAAATTTAATATAGTGTTAATTGACTATCATGTAAGGTAATTAAATTTAAATTATAAATTATTCACTAGATGTGTTTTACATAATTTAATATACTTAATTATGTAGTTATTTTTTTATGTATATATTTAAGTTTGTTAAATTTGATTATGATTCATTACAGGATTATGGTGGTGATGGTATTGACTATAGTTCGTATTTCAAGACTCGCATTAGATTCGATACTGTTGATGATAATATAGAATGGGCGAAACAGACTGCGAAATCTTTTAGTTTTGAGGTGGTTATTGCGTCAAGGAGAAGTGAGACGTCAAAATTATTGAGCAAACACACTCTACTTTGTCAAATAAAAATCTAATTAGTAACACATAATATCCTAATTAAACACACTCTACTTTGTCAAATACACATCAATGACTCGAATGAAAATCCTTGATGAATTGAGCAAACAATGCCTGATGTTTCCTTGCAGTCTCTGGATCCCATCTGCGCAATTCACCTAGTGTGTTTCCATATAATACAAACAGTCGATTGATTCACTACACATAAAAATAAGAAAATACAATTAATATTATATTAAACAAATCTTAACTAAATTTATTAATCTTACAATAGACAGAAGACGACTTACGAGAGATATGTTTCCAACTCCAGCTCTCGAAGTCCCAACAGTAGCGCGATCCAAAACAAGCAGAGGATGCGAAACTCGAATGTACCAGTCCAGGTAACCATCTTCGAAATGATCATACCCATCCGAGTCGAAATTCTCAAATGTTACATTTTCTTAGTCAATGACATTCTTCCAGTCCAGACTAGCCTGATCAAATACCTCGTCAAGTCTCCGTGGACCAGACCTGACCATCAATTTAGAATCAAGTACAACTGGTCTTTTCGGTCTTTTTTCTTTAACCTACATTGATTAATATATAACTACACTATTACTATAATTCACATAAAAATTAATATAACACATAAATTAAACATATGATCAAATAATCAAATAATAATAACATCTTTAAATTATGACCTATTTAAAATATTGCTAAAATAATTATAACACATAAATTAAAACATGCTCTAATGTTTTAATTTATGTGTTATAATTATTGAGATATCTTTAAATTATAACCTATTTAAATTATTACTACAATAAATATAATACATAAATTAAAAGATGCCATAATTATTAAAAATATAACAACTAATATAATTAACACTCTATTATTTTTAAAATTCTAATTTATACTTCTTATTCAAATTTATTTATATTATAATAACATGAACACCAATAAATAAAATATAATCAATAATATATAACAAAATATAATTAAAACTAATTATTGAAAAATAAAATCAATAAATAAATAAAATATAACAAAAATAATAATAAACACAATAAATATAAAAAAAATTACTCAGGGGTAGCCGGCGTCGGACCGGCTACCCATTCTAGATTTTTTTTTTTTGAATTTTTTGATAATAATTTTGATGCAAAAAAAACTTACCGGTGCACAGAGCGAGCTTCTCCGATATTGTTTGCCTCGATCCGGCATTTTTTTAGTTCCTAAATCTTTGTAGATCTAAGTTTAAAGATTGAGTTTTTGGGTTTGAATGTGAAGAAGAAGAAAGGAGAAGGAGGAGGAAGGAGGAAAAGGAGGAAGGAAGGGAAAGAAAATGAGGGAGAATGACAAAAATGTCCAGTCGACTATAAATGAGTAATTTTTCCCACTACAAAAAGCAATTCAGAATAAGTATCTTATATTGTTTTAGTGTAAAAAAAATAAAAATTGTACATGAAATAGAAAATTATGTAGTATATGGATTGTATTTTAAAAGTATTTTATGTTGTACTCTTTCATTTCATTTTTTTGAACTATTTCATTGAACTATGTTAGGTTTAAGTGGAGTGTTAAAACGAACATATAGAGTATGAACAATGAATCTACACTCCTTATGCAAATATATATATATATATATATAAGATTTTGCACACTATAAGATTTTTTATGATGTTTTTGTGTCATTTATTGTGACATTTGTTAATTCTTTTACACATGTTGTAATTATTTGTTAAATAAGATTCACTACCATCTGGTTAGGTCGTAAGTAACTAATGTGCTTAGAATTTATTTATTTATTATTATATTCTTAATTTATATTTTTGCCATATATTTTGAGTACTTTGATTTTAATGATACTCAAATGAAAAATTATTGGAGTATCAGACTAAATTGAAGATGAAAAACAATTGAGGAATTAGAGAAAATCTGAAAAATAAAGAGAAAGAATTAGAGGACTTGAAGACTTGGATGACCAAACATGTAATTATGGACTTTTTGTTTTTGTTATCGGAAGTGGATTTGGACGGATGAAGTTAATTGACATCGGCCTAATCCTGGAGCCCAAATATTGCAAAGGAAGAAGTTGATGGCGGTGCTAAAAGGAAGCAAGGATTTCGCCGGAAGTTTAATCTCAATAGAATTAGGGAAGAGCTAACTTAATCTCCAAGAATCTGGTGATTTGAAAAGCCTATATAAAGGAAGCTAATTTCTTGTTTTTTTGGAACACCACAAAGCCCACGCTCAAAAGCTCCCTCTCTCCGCGCACAACTCCAGCATCCCTCTCCAGACCACCATCTCACGCATAATAGTTAAAGCTTCTGGTTAACTCGGCGGATTTTCTTCCTCCAGGTTCTTTCATTTTATATTTATTAAATTTTAGACTTTTGACATGTTGGTTATTAATATTGTTGAATTATTTTCAGCAATATTTAGTAGCTAAACTTCTTCGATCTAGGGCTTTAGATACAGTCACGAACTTGTTTGTTTTATTTAGTTCATATTATTTGATTTTTTCTTTCATTGATCAATACCTATTATTCTTGTTTTAATTCGTGTAAGCAATTGACTACTATTTACATATTTGTCTAAGGTGCTAACTGAAGTAATGAGAGTGGAAGGTTAACATTAGTTTGTATGAATATTAGACTTAACTTGTGAACTACGAGAGTAAGAACACTGTGCTTCTATTAATTCTTATAGTCACAAGAGTGGTCATAGGTTTAATTTGAGTTAAAGAATTATGGCACGAGAGTGTATAATTCTTAATTAGGTGAATCGTTTGTGAAACTAGTGAAAGTCAAAAGTCAAGTATTTATGAATTAAATTGAACTATTTGATTATTTAAACCTTAAAATTAATTTTGTAGTTCTCATTAGTTTTAATTTAGTTTTAAATTTGAGATTATCATTCATCTAAATAATAGGAGTAATTTTAGACATTTAGTTTTCCTTCTTTGTGGGGTTGATTTTACTTTATGTTATACGCGAGTATTAGGGTTGAGTAGGTTAATTATACTTTGTCAAATATGACGCCGTTGTCAGAGAAGGCAATAACTAATATCAAAATTAGATTATTTTTTTTTATTATTAATTTAGATTTGCTTTTGTGTTTTATAATTGCTCATTTGTTTTTTTTTTTCAGAAGAGTTTTTGGTTGTTTTACATGTGAAGTGCTAAATATGGTATTTTGTTATTTGATCTAAAAGTTGAAAGAATGGCTCGTGCAAACAGAACAAATCTAGGACTATGATTTACCTATAGAATATTTGGTTCAAATTGATTTGTTTGCACCAGCGGTTCAAATAACAAAGCATCAAATTTAGCATATTGCATATGAAACAAACAACCAATAACTCTTCAAAAAAGAAAAATTAAACGAGCAATAGTAGAACACAAAAACAAGTCTAAATTAATAATAACAATAAAAGTAATTTAATTTTGATATTAGTTATTGCCTTCCCGGCAACGACACTAAATTTGACAAGCCGTCGTCAAACTAATCAAATATAATTAGCCTACTTAACACTAATAATGGTATAGCAGAAAGTAGGGTCGATCTCACAAAAAAGGAAAATTAAATATCAAGTCTAAGTTACTCTTAAATAAATGATAATCTCAAATTTGGAACTTAATTAAAACTAAAGCTAAGAATCACAAACTTAACTTTATGTTTAAATAATCAAACATGAAACCTTGGACAATTTGGTTGAAACATGAAACATGAAGCCTCTCGGATATTTGGTACAATTTAATTCATAATTGACTTTGACTTCTATTAATCTCACAACGATTCACTTAATTAAGAATGGTAGATTCTCGTGTTATAATTCTTTTACTCAAATTAAACGTGCGGCTATTCACGTGACTATAGGAATTAATAAGAGTACATTAAACATTTAATGATCAAAAGTTGCAAAGATTGTGTTCTTATGCTCTTATAACTCACAACTTAAATCTAATATTCTTATGATCTAACACTAACCTTTAACTCTCGTTATTTCAGTTAGCATCTTTAAACATTCAAGTAGTTGTCAGTCACTTGTACAAATTAAAACAATAATAACAGATATTAATTAATAAAAAAGTCAAATATTATGAACTAAATAAACTAAATAAGTCGATGGTTACATCCAAACTCTAGATTAAAAAAATTTAGCTACTAAACATTACTGAAAGTAATTCAACACTATCAATAACGAACATCTCAAAAGTCTGAAATTTAATTAAAAAAAAATGAAAAAACCACGAAGAAGAAAATTCGGCGTAGTAACCAAAAGCTTAGGTTACTCTGGTTGCTGCGTGCTTTCTTCTCCATGTATGGGTGCCCTTATGAGGATGATGACAATGTTGCGTGAGATGGTGGAGAGGCTGAAGTGAAAAGTCAAGTATTTATGAATTGAATTGAACCAAATATTTGGTAAACGAATTAATAGTCCTAGGTTTCTTCTGTTTCCACAAGCAGTTTTTTAATTTTTGGATCAAATAACAAAGTACCAGATTTAGCAATAACTAGTTATTCAAACATGTGTAAATTATTTAATTTGTATTCATCTCAAAATGATTAATTAATTTAATTTTTTATTTTTAGTATAAATTATTACTTTAAAAAAATCTAAAATGGACAATTATTTTAGAACATAGAAAATATAACACAAATTTTTACAAAGATATGATGCCATTTGGCAAACTTATTCATATTAACTCATTTTATATTTATGCTTTGCATTTTTTTTTTCTTTCATTACAATGGATATGAATAAGTATGAAAATTACGTATACGTATTATGGGTATAAGTTACTGACAAAGCCTGGATTTACTCCGGCTAGGGTTTCCTATAAAAGAGGGCCTCGGGGATCTCACGAGGGTAGACACTCCGATACTTAAGTCAGTAAAAGGGTTTTAAGAACGTATAAGGATAGTAGTTTGTGCTAGAGATAGCGTACCCGTATTGTGGTGTGATCAATCCTATTTATAGGCATGGAGTTACCTTGAAGGATGCCGAATCCTATTAGGTCTTATGTTCCAGAACTGCCTCTATAAGGTCGGTTGGACCATAACAAACAGGATGGGCCGGTCCAATAACTTCCGGTGGATATGAACTCGTCAAGTGCCCCTGTCAAGTATTAGTTGTATGAAATATACAATGTTTGACATAAAATAAATGATACTTGGACACGGCCCAAGTTGAATGAAGAAGTCTCGGCCCACGTTATGTCGAGCGGGTCTGATGGGGTAATTCGCGGGTCAGGATCCGATTCGGGAAGGCGACCTGGCGCAGAATCCCGCCTAAATGGATGCAAACACATCCACTACTCTGCACGTTTCCCAAACGACGGCTTCATATCATTATGCCTCCTTGAAAATAGGCGAACCATCAAATCGTGGGGGGGAGGGGGGCGGATTAACGTCCTTTATATAGATTGGAACAAATTAAACCCATTTACTTCACTCGTCTCTAAAATCCTTCTGCCCAAAGACTCTCCTAAAGCCATACTTTGTTATTGCGCCAGAATCCTCAATTCCAATGACATCTCCGACGGCAAAAGCGTTTGAAGTTTAAAGAAGCCGCGTCATGAGCTCAATCCAAGGGTTTGCTAAATCCCTTAATTGCCCCTGTATAGTCACCGTTGCTGATCATTTGTAAGACTCGCTGGAGATTATCACCATCCTAGGAGGTTACAACTCGAAAGGCAAGTGGTCTTTTCTAATAGTAAGTCTTTCCAACTCACTCTTACTTTTCAATTCCTTAAGAATTCTAGTTCAGGTTTAGATCTGAAATACTGTGGTAGATATGGCCAGGAACCCAGATTTAAAAACTGTTGATGACTTTGCTTCCACCATATATTCCGATGAGAAGGTAAGCAGTGTAAAAATGAGATATGACCTGCCCCTATATCTAGAAGCTAGAGCCCCATTAGGAACCGAGAGGGCTAATTCTCCTCCTGAGGGAAGAATCACTGTATATGACCGCTTTATGCATCTAGGGCTAAGATTCCCCCTCTTCCCTCTGTTCGAGGAGATTGTCCAACACTATAAAACCCCCTTGCTCGTTTTACACCGAATGTGATAACCTTTGTCCTCGGGTTCGTGAAAATATGTCAACAAGTAAAGGTAAAGCCCCAACTAATTCTGTGAAGATACCTCTTCCAAGTTGTCATTCCCTCGACATCATTCTAAGATTGGTACATTGTCGAGAGGTGCCTTAGACCTGGCGTCAAGAAGATGATCGAGACATATGGTGGTTCACCTGAATGGAAGCCTGAATTCCTTTTTGTGAAGGCTTCAGAAAAGTACTGCGTTGCGTGGAACCACCGAGAAGTAGAAGGTCTCGGGGTGATAAAGGATGAGTGGACCAAGGAGGATGACGATAGCGTCAAGGAATTCGATGACGATTTGAAGAAAATCCTGAAGTACTCCAAGCTTGTTAAATGTAGTAACGTGCAGTATTACATTCCCCCTGTTACTGTCGAGAAAGAAAAATATACGAATGTTCCTGTCGAGGAGGGCAAAGATACTATCATTCCTGTCGAGGAAGAAAAAGGTACTAATCTCTTTTGTTGCTTTTCCTGTTTTTAGGTCATGTCGTCGAGGAATGTTGGTTCTCGACTGTTTGGTGATGAAGACCCCTTTCCTATTGTAAATTCAGATGAAGAGGTCTCAGCCACTACAAGTGCTGTTCAAAAGAAGAGGATTGTGAAAGGCCCTGAGAAGGAAAAGAGCAAGAAAACGAGGGCCGACACGCGCCTGACAGAGTCAACGCCACAACAAGAGAAAATTGTGCCCCAAACCATCGAGGAGACCCGCGTTCCACCCATGGAATCTGGGCCAAGCAGTGTGCCTCCCGTTACAGACAAAGGCAAGAACCCTCTCGAGGGAGAGGCAGTCATATTGCCTCCTCATATGTTCGAGGGAGGACCGACTGTAGCAGTCCATATGTTTGGTGACCCTCCAACTATCGAGTGCCCCATCCTGGAAGAATTTGCCGCTCAATTGAACGAGACCGACAGCGTGCAGTTGGTAAGTGTTTGAAAGTAGTTGGTGAATACTTTTGTAGATTCACTTTATCCCGTCAACTTTTGTAGATGAGTGCGGCGTCGATGGCCTACTTGATGCACCTAAGGAAACTGAGGGAGGAGTTGGTGCAAGCTCGAGCTGAGAGAGATCAAGCGCTTGTCGAGAAGGTTGCACTCGAGGAGAAGAGTCAGCAAATATAAACCAAGGAGCAGGAGTTAGCCTCTGTGCAGGCTAAGTATGATGAGTTGAACGAGAAGCTGAAGGCCTTCGCGAATCTTCATATCTCGAGGGAGGACCTCCATAAATGGTGTGCCGCTTTCTGGTTTAGGATACTTTCCATCGATGGGGTGGCATGAGCTATTGAGGAAGTCAATATGGCTGCTACAAAGTATGGAGCCCACAAAGTAGCTATCGCAGGCCTCAAAAGGCTTAACGGGGATAGGCCAATCAAGGCCAAGTGGTTTTAAGCAATTTTTGAAGGAGAGCCCGAAAAAGGATATGCACGAGGTGCTAGTAAATGTTCTCACTAAGCTTAGCATCGAGCAGCTACCTCTGTGAGAGTCTTTATGCGGAGCTCTTGCCAAGATGGGCACTCCGGAGGAAATCACCATGTTTCTTGGTGATCTTGCAACAGTCTTGTCCAAGGGCCTAAGTGAAGAGGAGCCAATCCCTGAGGTGCCAGATTAATACATGGGCATCGAGCTGGAGGACGCTGATGAGGAAGCCTAAGAGGAAGATGTGGCTGACACTGGCCACTCGGGGGTGCAAAAGAACACTGGAGAGACATCCCAGAATAACCCCAAGAACACTTCTTCTGGTCGAGATGCTGTATGAACTCTTCCCCTTTGTAATAGTTGTTAGG
The DNA here is from genome assembly GCA_949775105.1 of Oldenlandia corymbosa var. corymbosa. Lineage (NCBI taxonomy): Eukaryota > Viridiplantae > Streptophyta > Magnoliopsida > Gentianales > Rubiaceae > Oldenlandia > Oldenlandia corymbosa. Next base: position 11,208,448 of record OX459118.1, on the reverse strand, counting down.
AAACTTGAACATTTATTTTTGTAATCGAATTTTGTTTCCCCTTGGTGTTTATAAGATTGCTGCATTCTTGTTTTCCGCAATTTTAATGTTAGTGCCCATATTTTCCCTTGGAACAGGACAGTTGGTCTGTTCACCAAATCCACCTCATGATTTTGTCTGAGGAACAATCAAGGGAGTATCCTTTGTACTCGATGATTAGCAACATCTTGAGAGGCCAGTCAGAAGTGCACAGTATTGAGATAGTAATGAACTTGAAATAAGACCTCCTCGATGCTATACGAGCGCATAACATGAAGGTCAACCAGCGTTTAATTGAAGAAATCAAAGGGCATTGTGAAGAGATGCAACAACGAGATTTCCAGAAAGATAAGGATTATAGCGATTCTCTGACCTTCGAGACTGATATCCATGATGAACTGGTTGCCTTGAAAAAGGAAAATACTCAATTGAGGCAAAGTCAAGAGATCATCGTATCGCCGTGGTTTCTCGAGAAGCATCGTATCCTAGCTCGAGTACAACACATCATCTCGATAAGAACTCGCCGATTCATTGCAGCAATGGATATACTAAAGGAGAGAGCTCATGAAGTCGAGCTTCTCATGGAGTATATCAATGAGCTTCAAACTCTGTTGTTGGATCATCATATCAATTTTCATACTTTTGAGAAACCGGAGGAGGTGGTGGATCCTAGAACCAAGAGTTCTCGAGAAGAGCTGCTTCCGAGAATACATGCTCAAGATGAAGAGATAGTAGATCTCAAAGGTAAACTCAATCAATGTGTAAACCTCCTTTGTCAGCAAGGGTTTAGAGGCATCATTCATCCTTCTCCTGATAACCCGATAAGAGAGGTTCTTGTAATAGTGTAGGAAAACATGTACGTTCTCTATAACCTCGAACAGTTGTGTGAAGGTAGCAAATATATTTTCGCTTTGTGAAACTCGAGTTTTAAAATTATATAGCACTTTTTGGCCGGTTGTAAAGTACATGGCTCTCTCGAGGGAGCTGGGTACGAGTTTCTTGACTTAATACCGTGATCTGTGGTGGGTACGAGGGAGGTTCCTCGGTTTTTGTCCGGATGTTGAATACACAGCTCTAAACGAGGATGGCCCTAAGGAGGGAGTCCATCTCGAGGACAAATCATAATATAATGTCGACAATATAAGAGAATATGCAATGAATTTTATTGAATAACTTCCCGAAGACCCAGGTTATCATTACATATGAAAAAGTAAAAAGCAGTAAAGCAAATAAAGCAAACAAAGCAAATAAACTAAACTAGCAAGTAGCAGAAAAAGACTTAAACGTAGAACCTGTGGAGGTTCTGAATGTTCCACCATCGAGGGAGGATGGTTCCATTGTCATTGATGGCTTGTAAGTGGTAACTGCCCGCCGGAGAGGCCTGAATGAGCTTGTCAGGTCCTTCCCAATTTGTAGTGAGGTTTCCAGGAGTCTCGGCTTGACTGGCTTCATTTTTCCTGAGCACAAGATCCCCCACGGCAAGATATGTTGTCTTGACTCGTTTATTGTAGTCTTTCCTGAGGATCTCCTTGTACTTTGCTTCCCTGATCCTGACGGCATCCTGTCGCTCCTTGAGCATGTCGAGATTCAGCCTGATATCATCATCATTAGTGCTCTCGATAAACTTGATTTTTTGAGGATTTGCTAGGCCTATTTCGATTGGGAGGACCGCATTCCATACATAGACCATGTAGGGAGTTTCGTCAGTCGAGGAGTGGGCGGTAGTGCGGTACGACAACAGGACGTTAGAAAGTTCTTCAACCCAAGCTCCCTTAGCATCGTATAGCCTGGTCTTGATCCCATGCAAGATGGTCCTGTTAACTGATTCAGCTTGGCCATTAGCCTGAGGGTAAGCTACACTTGAGAACCGGCGCTCAATTTACATTTCTTCGCACCATGATTTGAAGGGATTACTCTCGAATTGGGTCCCATTTTCGGATACAACGAACCTAGGGACTCCAAAGCGACAGACAATATTTTGCCAGAAAAAATCCAACACCTTCCTTCCTGATATTGCGACCAACGGTTTAGCTTCTACCTATTTAGTGAAGTAACCTACTGCTACGATTACCCATCTTACTCCTCCTGCCCCTTTTGGATGAAAAGGCCGATGATGTCAGTGCCCCCTTAATAGAATGGCCAAGGGCTTTGAATGATAACCATCTCATGTTGCGGTTGTCAAGTAATGGGGAAAAAACGCTACCATTTATCGCACTTTTGCACAAACTGGTATGTATCTTTGAAGACCGTGGGCCAAAAGTATCCTGAGCGCAGTAATTTCCTGGCGAGTGCTCTTGCTCCCATATGTGCTCCATATGATCCCTCATGTATCTCCTTGAGGGCATAAGCTGCTTTTTTCGGTCCAATGCATCGCAGCATGGGTAGCAGGTACCCGTGCTTATATAACACCCCGTCTCTCAAAGTGTATTTAACTGCTTTCAACTAGAGTGCTCGAGCATCCGATTTGCTACTTGGCAACGTCCCATCCGTCAAATATTGAATAAACGGAGTCATCCATGTGTCATCATCTTCGGTAATGGTCATTACGGGAACCTTTTGAATATTAAGTTTGGGGAGGATCTCGACCCAAACCTTGTGGCTAAGATGTGCAAAGTTTGAGGAAGCCAACTTGCTCAATGCATCCGCTCTTTTATTTCTTGATCGCACAATGTGAGAAATAACGCACTCCTCGAACTTATCTTTTAACTCAAGGTCTCTCTCGAGGTATCGTTTGAGCTGCTCGTCATTTGCTTTATAATCACCCAGGTTTTGATTTACTACCACCTGAGAGTCTCTAAAAACTTGAATCTTTTGAACTCCAAGCTTTAGGGCCATATTGAAGCCTGCTATTAATGCTTTATATTCAGCCATGTTGTTAGTAACTGGGAAGCCGAATCTCAACGTGTAGGTATACTTCGCATCATATTCTTTCATGTTTTTGATCTCACGATCAGCAGATGGTTTTGCCAGTATGATACCGACTCCTTCCCCCTCGTCACAACGAGAGCCGTCGACGTATAACTTCCAGGCTCGAGGGTTGGATTTGACGCAGGTAGTAGGGTGATTTTTAGGCTTGGCGGCTTCTGGGATATCAGTAGTTCGAGGCATCTCTACAAGGAAGTCTGCAAAGGCTTGACCCTTAATTGCTGTTCTCCGCTTATACTCGATATGGTGCTCCTCCAACTCGACTGCCCACTTCATCATCCAGCCGGAAGCTTCTGGCTTGAAAAGGGCTTGCAGAATGGGTTGTTCTGTTAACACTCATATCGGATGTGCTTGGAAATATGGCACAGGCGCCGAGCAGCCAGAACTAAGCTCAAGATAAGTCTTTCTATGGGCGTGTATCGTGTCTCTACCCCTTGTAACACTTTACTGACAAAGTAAACAGGAATCTCCTTGCCATCCTTGTTTTGGACTAGGACAGCTGATATGGCCTTTTCTCGAGCAGTTAGGTACACATATAGGGTTTCTCCCGGTTCTGACTTGGCCAATATAGGCAGCTGTTTAAGATGCTCCTTTCGCTCTTGGAAGGCTTTTTGGCATTCCTCATTCCACTCAAACTTTCTGCCTTTGTGGAGCGTGTGAAAGAATGGGAGGCATCTTTCTGCGGCTCGAGAGAGAAATCTATTTAAGGCTGCCAAGGATCCTGTGAGTTTCTGAATTTCTTTAACATTCCTCGGGGCTTCCATGGCTAGGATTGCCTTGATTTTTGCCGGATCAATACCGATTCCATCCTCGGATACGTGGTATCCTAGGAACTTACTCGATCCTACGCAAAAGGCACATTTTTTGGGTTAAGTTTCATATTAATCTCGCGCATATCTTTGACTATTTGCTCATCTTCGTTACTCTTGATCACCATGTCATCCACATATATCTCAATATTTCGGCCGATCTAGTCATAGAATGCTCGATTGTTGAAGCGCGGATAGGTTGCACCAGCGTTTTTCAAGCTAAATGGCATCTTGTCATGACAATACACCCCGATCTCGGTGATGTAGACTATCTTCGCCGCATCTTCTCGTGCCATAAGGATTTGATGGTATCCTTTATAGGCATCAAGGAAACTGAGGGTTCTATATCTGGTGATACCCTCAACCATCTGATCTATGATTAGTAAGGGATAACATTCCTTGGGGCAATGTTTGTTGAGATCCGTGAAATCTTGGCACATGCGCCAAGAGTTGTCAGGCTTCCATACCAGGACTGGATTAGCCAACCACGTAAGCCAAAGAACTTCTTGGAGAATATTAGCGCGGACTAGCTTCAACGTTTCTTCATTGATTACATCATTGCAGTCTCGAGCGAATATTCTCTTCTTCTATTGCCCAGGTTTAACACTGGGATCGACATTCAACCTGTGTTCAATAACGTCTCGTGGCACCCCTATCATATCTGTGGGTGACCAAGCGAATATATCACGGAACTCGCGTAGCAAGGCGACTACCTCGGCCAGCAACGTTCCTTGAAGGGATATCCCTATCTGGATGGTTTTGGAAGGATCCTTCTCATTAAGAATAAGCTCCTGTGTTTTGTTACTAAATGGTGGTATGCTGTTAATGTCGTGATCCTCTGATTGTGAGCGTAGCATTGTTTGTTGGATTGAGTAGCACCCCGACATAGTAGTGCTTGAGTTAGATTTCACGGTCTTCTTCCCCATCTTGACAACTGTGAGTAAACACTCTCGAGAGCTACGTTGGCATTCTTGCACCACTCCCACTCCATATTCTGTTGAAAATTTCATTACCAGGTGATAAGGAGACCAAATTGCTCGAGCTTGACACATCCAAGGTCGTCTTAGAATCACATTGAATGGCGAGGGTGCATCGATTAAGGCGAAATCCATGGTTAGTGTAACCATCCTACGATGCGTCCCTACCGTGATGGGAAGACTTATGATTCCCGTCGGGATAATGGTATGGCCCGAGAAGCCCATCAATGGTAATGTTGTCGGGCAGATCTTAGGATTTTGGATGTTCATCTTCTTGAAGCAATCGCTGTATATGATATCGACTGCACTGCCGTTATCCACGTAAACTCGACTTACGTGAATGTTTCCAATGATCGCCTCAATAACCATAGCGTTACTGTGAGGACAAATATCAGGGACCACGTCGCTATCAGTGATAACTATGGCCTCCGTCCCTTTAAACCTCTTGTGGCTAGGTTCCTAGGGAGGAGTTTTGGTGACAGTTCGTAACGAGTTTTTCATGGTTGTGGTGGATAATACCTCAAGAGAAGCTCTGTAAATGACTCCCACATTATGAGTGATCTGTTTAGTAGGATCTGCTGGAGGGACATGCTAAAGCAGTTGTGTTACTCCTTCAATGGCTTGTTGAGGAAGCTTCTGTGTATTGTTCCTCGGCTGCCAGTTATTCCCCCGATTTTCCCCTCGAGGCCCCTGGAAATTTCGTCTAGGGAAGTTTGCGATGAGACGGGCTTACTATTCTTTTGTCAAGAAGATCCTTGTACGTACTGTTGGAATATCCCAAATTTAACTCCATTCTCGATCTCCCTCTTGAGCTCTCGGCAATCTTCAGTATCATGGTCGTGGTTTTTGTGGTATTCACAATACTGTTCTGTCGACCTGTTTGGATTAGGAGCCAAGGGTTTTGGGGTTGGCAATTCACCCTTGTGAATTTGGAGGATTTCGCGACGCAATTTGGTTAGTGGGGTCAACTGCCTATCGAGCTTAGGCAATGTTGTCCTGCTCTCCATGGTAATCCCCGGCTTATCCCTTATTTCGACCGCTGTAAAAGATTCTTGCGACTTTTTGAGTGTATGCTCTCGTTGAATATGATTCTCAACTATGGCTCACATCTCCTGAGAACTTCGGGGAGGTTTAGTCAAGAGCTTTACCCTTAACATCGAGGATTTTCCAAACAGGTTAAGTCCTTGGATTAAGCCATTCTGAACGTCTTGTTCGTCTATGTTGTCGATCTGTAGGGTCTCTCGGATGAAACACTTATGAAAGTCTGAAAGGCTTTCATGTTGACCTTGTTTGATTGTGGAGAGATCAATGGACATCCTGCTGATTTGCTTACTCTGGAAAAAACGAGTGGCCAATTTGATAGAAACTTCGAAGCTAATTATGCTTCCTTCTGGAACTGTTCAAACCACCGCTGCGCTTGCCCGGTCAGATAGGAGGGCAAGGCCTTAGCCATGAAGTTTAAAGATGCATTCCTGATTCTCATAACGTGGACATATTCCTGTAACCACTGGGAGACATCAGTATCTCCGAAGTACTTCGTTAAATCCTTGGGAAAGTCAAAGTCTTGGGGCTTCGGCTCATCTCAAATTTCTGGTATAAACTACGGTCCACAGCCATCCCAATGATCCTCCTCATCTCCTATTGAATCGAGACATTATGCCCCCTCATTGTCTATTGTTGCCGAGGAGGATGAGGTGAGAACTCCTCGTGATTGTTGTATTGTTGCCACCTGGGAGGTGAATATTGAGGATGACGGTGATGCCCCCGTCCATATTCCTCTCCGACATCATCATTGTCCCGACTGTCTGTGGAAAGGCCTCTATTTTTCCCTTCGAGGACTTTTTCGATGCCAGTTGGGTCCCAATCAGTCGTGGACATTAGCCTTTCTCGGAGGCTTCCATTCATCATCTTCCATGACCTCGAAGCTTGGGGATCCTCATTGGTAGTGGTCTCGAGGACCCTTACGTCTGTATACCGCGGCAAACTCTTCAAGGGCTATATCAAAAGCAGGATATTTCTCCTTGAAAGCATTCCAGTAAACAGTATCTCGAGTTGCGGTTGAATAGTCTTCTAGGAAGCCTTCGCGATCTAAGAATTCCTGATAGTCCTCTTCTTCCTGGACTTTTCGCTTACCTTGATTCTTCTCGAGAAGGGCAAAGGTGCGGCGAGCTTCTTTCTCATCGATTAAGTCAGCCAATTCTTGGTCAGTTGGATCAGGTTGTCCAAGGAGACAGCGACGCCTTATTTCTTCGAGGACGTATCTTTTCATCCTTTGGTTTTGATCGTTGTCATCACGTACCTTTTTAAGTTCAGCCTCGATCTTGGCCAACTTTTGATCTTCCAAGCGCTTCCTAGATGCTGTGGTATTTCGAGGATGAGGCAAATCCTTCTTTTCCATCGTAGGATTAGCTTTATCTGGTTTCTTTGGATTAGGCTGGGAAGAACCGAGGACCAAACGTTCCTTCTCTGGTTCCTTTTCATGCCCTTTTTCATGGCCTCTTCCTGCCTTCTTTCTTTCTTGTCTTCGTTGGAATTCCGCCAGGGTAGTGTTGTCGGCTGCGCTGCGCTGTGCTGCCTACCCCAAGACGCTGTGCTGTTCACGTCTTCTTCAACCCTTGCCATTGTGTTGATAGTCCCAGAAACCCTAACGCACCCGGAAAAGTCTCAGGTTTCCCTAACACAAATCCTAGTTTTCGGGTTTTACTGATTGTGCGACTTGACGAACCCTGGATTTACACCGCCGGCTCAGTGGTGAAACTCCAGCTAGGGTTTCCTACAAAAGAGGGCCTCGGGGGTCTCCCGAGGGTAGACATTCCGATGCTTAAGTCAGTAAAAGGGATTTAAGAATGTATATGGATAGTAGTTTGTGCTAGAGATAGCGTACCCCTATTGTGGTGTGATCAACCCTATTTATAGGCATGGAGTTATCTTGAAGGATATCGAATCCTATTAGGTCTTATGTTCCAGAACCGCATCTGTAAGGTCGGTTGGACCATAACAAACAAGATGGACCGGTCCAATAACTCCCGGTGAATATGGACTCGTCAGTTACCCCCAATAACATCATATATTCAAACTATGATTTTCCTCATAAGTAGAGTTTAGAGTCAACTAGCTAGTAGGATATTATACTGCTAATGAAACTAAATAAAATTTACTATAAAATTCAACTTCCGATACTCTCGTCGGAGCCAGCATTAATTCCAAAGGTCTCCTCAGTATATGTTTTCAACATTGGCTAGCTCTTTCCTATATCCTCCCACGCTAAGGAGATACAGCATTTCTACATGTTTGTTTAAGTATGATTGTATCCGTATATGGGTTATTAAAATTCAGCCATATGTTTGTACCCAAAATATTAAAAATAAATAAAATTCAGCCATATCAAAAAAAAAAAAACAAGGGGTTAACAGTGATTAATGAACTCTTTAAACATATTCTTATTCATCATAATAATGCAGAAAACTGAAGTATAGGATTACAATTTAAAAGATGAGGCAGTACATCTCGTAAATGATTGTTAAAAAAGAATTTACCAAAACATGACCACCCTTTCTTTTCACGGTGGGTGTTTTCTTTCTCAAGTTCACAACAACAATATAGAAACATTTGCAACCGGGATCGAGGGTTTTGAATCGTCACAAATATCCCAAAGAACCCTTTCTTTCATGATGAAAGTAATTCGGGAATAAATTCTTAACAAACAACTGAATATGAATGTGTTGAAAAGGAATAGTATAATGTCGCAACTGTCGCGCGGGACGCGGGTCTCAAAAAGAAACCCTTAATTTCAAAGCTTGCATTCTGGTGGAAAGCCCTGCGGAAACCTAGCGGAATCAGTGCAGTAGTTATAGATCATGGACTTGGATTGCAAGTATTTGAGACGTTTTCTACCATTAGCATCGAGCCCTTGAGTCTGCCAAGCTTGCTGAGTGGAATTGGCACCATTGCAAGATGAAGAGTTTGTGGATGATGACCAAACGCATGCATTATTAGTATTGAAGTTTCTGTAAGATGCATAAAATGGTGCCTGGGTCCAATCGGTCTTAACTCTTCCACCTTGTGTTGCCCAATCCTCTGCATCCCATAAGCTCGCGAATACGCTCATCGGCTGATCATTTGGGTAAGGAATTTCCTTTGCCAGATTGTTCTCGTATACTCTCAGTGGACTGTTATCAACCAATATCCTGCCAAACCGCACAGAGAGGTTCATTAGTTTTGTCAGATGATGCGTATTATTTTTTTATCATTTTGGACGGAGGGAGCGTTAATTAAATACTACCTCCATCCCAAAATTATTGTTCAGTTTGAGTTTTTATTTTTACTTTAAATTTTACTAGGAGTTATATTTTAAACTGAAGAATAATTTTGGACGGAGGGAGTAAAAATAATTTCATAAAGGCACAAATTAACTATTAAACTTACATGATTCTTTGTGGATTCCAAACGATGGAGTAAGTGTGGAAGTTTTTAGTGGGATCAAACCAGAGCTTGAATTGTTGTTCTCTATTTCCTTGTCCTTGGCAATAGATGTTGGTGTGAAGTGTGTATGGCTGGCCAGATTGGTTTCCTAGAAACTCGATGTCAATCTCATTGTGAGACGGCCCGAATGAAGTTAACTGCAGTCGGAAAAATGATATTGATTGAGCTAGTGTGATCAGTAGATATAGCGAAACGAGATAATGATAATTAAATTTTATGTATCATAAATAGTGACCACAACTATTATGTTACCATTTACTCAGGAAAGAAAAAGAATAAAAATAAATAAAAATAAAAACTTACGTAGAATGTGGTGACTGTGCCAGCTGAATTATTGGGCACGAGTTTCATCTGCATGTCAAATCTTCCAAACATATATTGATTCTTGGAATTGAAACCGGAACCGGAAACCTGGTCCAGAGAGAGGGTGAGGAGGCTCCCTCCTCTCAATATCTGACATCTTCTACCACCGTAAGTGCATGCGACATCTTGATTGAAGTTACCAGCTGAGGCTGCCATTAAAAGGCAGGCCAGTACTAGTAGAAAATGTTGTAGCATTCTTGAATATAACATGTTTAGAGAACTTGTAAGCTAGGTTAAGGTAGGAGAAATGAATGGATATATATATTCGATGATTGTGTTTTTTTTTTGATTGTTGGAGAGTATATTTGTCTTGTGTTTTTGTTTTGAAAGTGGCCTTGGCAGAATGGGTTTTTATATCTAGTTAATTTTAGGAAGTTTTGTCATTAACTAGGGATGGGAGGTCGTTGACTTTGGATATAGTTATGTTAGTAGGTGGGAATCCACTTATTATTGAGTTGGCACTATCAATTTGTTTTGGTCAAATGTATCTCCAGACTGGATGTCCAAACGCGTGTGCGGTTTATAGGTTTCAGCTTTCGGAAGGCCTCCCTCAACTGATCTCTTTTAAAAACCTTCCTTAGCCAATACCTAGACATGTACCCAAGAATGTGAGAAAAAGAAAATGTCTTTGTAACCAATGACGACGTTTTCAGGAAACTCGAAACAGGTGTAGAATGCCTGGATTTTTCTTTCTTTCTTTTTTTTTTTTTGGCCCTTTTGTCTTTGTTAAGAGAACCTGGAAAAATCTTCGTTATTCTCTTAAAAATGCACATCTTCGAGAATTAATTAATGGTGGTTATTGACCTTGAAGTTAGTAGCAAGTTGTATATTTTGTCTAAGATTCAATAATGTTACAGAGCCGTGTGTTTGAGGTTTTTAGTTTTGAAGAAGTCTTCAATAAGAAATGTACGTTATTGAACAGCTTGGAAGGACACCAAATAATTTGATATGGTTTGCCTTCCTTCTTCGGAACTGGCTAGCAAGTGCCAAATGCCAACCATAAATCGATCAATGAACTGAAATTTAAACTGTGTCTGTGAGTATTTTCTTCTAATTTGATTCTAGATCGTTTGTCTACGTACACATTGAATCACAACATTGTCTGTCTTGACTCTAATTTTTTTTCTTCTTTTTTTTACATATTTGCAGGGTGTTCACCGTCAGCAACAGTGACTAATCTTTCTCGCTGATGTAGGCACCTCAATGGGTGGGATAATTGGCCAAAATATTTAAGGTTGTCCCATGCCCTAATTTTTTTTTGAATCACAAGTAAGTCACTTGGTCGGTTGGTCCTTTAATTTTTGGAGGATCTAGACCCATTTGGACACTTTGGATCAATTCCAGTCTGCGAAAGATTTTACAACATCTCAAAAATCTTGTAGAAGTTTAGAAAACTTGGTAGAATTGTTTGGAATATTGTGGAAAGATTTGAGAATTTTTGAATAGTGTGAAAACTTGTGAAATTCATAAGAGCAAGAGATATTTTGTAAGAATTCCCTACAATTCTAAGGACTCTCGGTCTAGAGTGAATTCTCGTGCTACTTTTCTCTTGCAAAATTTTCTTAATATGATGTGTTCTCTCAGAACTTTCTAACTCAGTTTATAACCAAGATTTGATTATTTTGAGTTCTACTATCACACAGATTGTTAAGAAAAAGAATCCACACATATACAGCTCATGTACCGCGAGGATTTTATTCATATTGGGAATTATCGAAATAAAGTCCCTGAATTCCAACAAATCCATAATCATTCATGCGTATATAAACTTATCAAATCTATAATCATAAAGATGAAAGGAACTGTTTACGTATAACTTCTTGTGATTGGTTCCAGGCAAGGGACTTCAAGATTATCAAATGCATACAAGAGGAGCCAACAAACATAATACTAATATAATAATGAAAATTAGTCCTTAAAATTACAGCCGGGGGTGAAAGAAATTGTATGGATCATATATGTTCTGATGTTAGTTGTGTTTGCATTTGTTCATAGTTTTCCTAAAAAACAAAGATTTCATTGACGAAATACCGCATTGTTTCACTCCAAGAGAGAAAACACCCCAAAAAAAAAAAAAAAAAAAAATCCCAAAATGCTCGGTTGGAGTTGGATGGGCCAAATTGGAGCGATCAAATAGTATCTATAGTCCCATACTATATAGAGACACAAAACATACTCCAGTTTTTTTACTTTTTGTAGCCAAGTAGTGGTTTTTCACACAAGAGGAAACTTTTTTTGAAAAAGACAACAGCAAACTTGATTAGTTCATCTTTCTAAAAATTATTATCCAATTTTAAACTAGAATAAAAATCTGAATTAGACAATAATTTTGAAACGAAAGGAGTATACATTTAATTTGAACACTACATCTCCTTTGTTAACAAAATGAACAGGCATGACAATCCTTTTGGAGCGACCATGGGGTATGTTAAGGTTTACTCAATTAATAAGATCCTAAATAGGCTATGTATCCCACTTGTATCCGTAATTATTGATACTATCCCTAGAGGCAAATATTCCACAGCTGTTTCCAGTTCCCCCTCTAATACCAATTTTTTGAATGAAAAGCTCTAATTATTTTGGGTTCTGGCTCGGGAAGAAGGTTTTATCTTTGTGAATATGAATTATGAAACCTAACTACCAGCACGCGTTTCTGTAATATGTACTGTCTTGATCCTATTGGAGTACTTGCATGCACAATATTGTACCAACTCAATAACTGAGGATTTTCCCTATCAAAATTATTGCAAGTTAGGTGATCGAATGAGCTTGCTTCTCTTAATTCCTAAATTAAGCCCGCCTATAAAAAGCCATTACAATCAGAACTCTACACATCAACAAATTTCATAACATCTTATATTTCAGAATTTGAATCAGTTCTTAAGGTTTTACTTTTGAAAGATGTTCAAAGTTTTTACGTTAGTACTGGCTTGCCTGATATCAGCAGCCTCAGCTGGTAATTTCTGGCAAGATATAACTTGTACTTATGGAAGATGTGAGATTTCTCCCCGAGGGAGCCTCCTGACACTATCCCTGGATAGGACCTCTGGTTCGGGTTTTAAATCCAAGAACCAATATATGTTTGGTCGATTCGACATGCAAATGAAGCTTGTGCCAGGGAATTCAGCCGGCACAGTTACCACATTCTATGTAAGTTTCTATTCTTGATTTGCCAGTTTCATGAACAACACTTAAATGTGACTTGCCTATTTGATCACTAACCATTCGGTTTTTCTGTTCACGCATGCAGTTATCTTCTGTGGGACAGTATCATAATGAGATTGATATGGAGTTCCTTGGTAATGCATCTGGTCAGCCTTATACACTTCACACCAATGTCTATTGCCAGGGAAAAGGGAACAGAGAACAACAGTTCAAGCTCTGGTTTGATCCTACTAAAGCCTTCCACACTTATTCCATTGTTTGGAACCCACAAAGGATCATGTAAGTCATCGCCTTCCTTCCAATGATAGAGACGGTAAATTCATTATATCCAGTTCAACATCACTAAGTCATTGAACTGGATGAAGTCATTGCTTCTACCATTACTCCCGAAGAATAAATAATGAACTATAACTAAACCATATTCTGTTGTAATTTGCAGATTCTTGGTTGATAACAGCCCCATCAGAGTATACAACAACAATCAGAGAAGGGGTATTCCATTCCCAAGTGATCAGCCAATGAGTGTATATGCCAGTTTATGGGAGGCAGAGGAATGGGCAACAGAAGGTGGAAGAATCAAGACTGACTGGACAAGAGCACCATTTTATGCATCCTACAGATACTTCAATGCTAATGCTTGTGTCTGGTCATCTTCATCGTTCCGCTCGTCCTGTAATTCGGCCTATTCACAGCAGGCATGGCAGACTCAAGGGCTTGATGCTAAGGCTAGAAACCGCCTCCAATGGCTGCGGTCCAGGTTCATGATCTATGACTACTGCAAAGACAACCAGAGGTTTCCACAAGGCATTCCTCAAGACTGTTGGCATTGATCATGAAAGAAGGGAACTTATAATTTGGACCCCAGTTGGACAATCTTTTGCAAGCATCAATCTCTATACTTGTCAATTCTGTATTCAAATTTGTATGTAATTCCATTATTCTTTTTTGTTCTTTGTATGTAAATTCGTTATTCTTGTGCAACAAAATGAAACAATAAACTCTTTAGTTTTTTTTTCCTTTCCATTCACTCCGTTGTTCTAAGACTTTTGGTGCGCTTATAAATTATTTCACAAACAAGAATTACACTACGATCATGAAGGAAAAAAAGATCAGTTAAATTGATTAGCTCGGCTGTGCCAGCTATTCAGGCAAACTATATGCATTACTTGTTGGATGTCCCTTAACACATCAAATGTTTAGTGACCAAGAGTTTCAAAGGAAAATTTTGAATCCTGAATCCCCGAATCCTAAATACGATTCCAGTCTCGAAAACGGCCCTTGAACAATGATCAGATAACTTGACCTCATCTTTCAGGACATGTGGTTTGCGGCTAGCTAGGTCGCTCTGTCAGATCATAACTGTCTCTTAAAACCAAAGCATTGCCTGATTGAGCTGCTAATCCTTCACATTAGTTCCTGATGATAACATTTCCCGTAATTCCATGGAACATAGCTATTCTTACATTCAAGATGACTGAAAATGCTCATAGTAGAACACTTGTTCCCTCTTTCACTTTGTTTATCTTATCTGATATGCACAAAAATCATGTTCAAAATTCAGTGTTCATTACAAGAAAAAGAAGACATGATTACTAACATTTTTTATGTTTTTGATCTCCAAATGTCACATTGCCAATTGGAATGGAAGGATGCTTCACGTTTTCATAGATTACCATGTATGCATGATCCAGAATTCTTGTTTGTTCTTTGATAGTTTGATACGTTCATCTTAGGCAAAGATTGTCTCGACACGTTCGCCACAAGTTCTCAATTGGCAATTAGTAAGCAGGGGACGTACATGAATAGTTTTCATTAGACCGGGGCTCGAACTTTGATGTACTAGTAATCGGCTGATCGCAACTAGTGATGACACTGACAACGAACAATCAATTTTATTTTTTGCTCTGAAATCTACAAAGAACAAAGAATGTTGTGTAATCTGGGCAAAGATTTACAAACGAATCAAAGAATCTCACTCACACTTCCCAAAGCTTCTATTTTCACACCATTGAAGAAAAATTAGGAAGATTTAAACTACTGCTGGCCTTTGCATTCCGGAGGAAAGCCCTGTGGGAACCTGGAACGATCAGCACAATAGTTGTAGACCATGAATCTCTGTCGAAGCCAATTCATCCTGTTCCGGGCTTTTGCATCCAGTCCCTGATTCTGCCATGCCTGATCATTGTTTGCGGAATTCGTAGAATCACAGGTTGAAGATCCAGGTGACCTGACACAACCATTGGCATTGAAATTCCGGTAAGAAACAGAGAATGGTGCTTTAGACCAATCCGTCTTAACCCGGCCGCCCTGTGTAGCCCAATCATCAGCATTCCACAAGCTGCAGTAAACTCTCATTGGCTGGTTCTTAGGGAAAGGGACTCCCTTTGATTCATCATTGTTGAACACTCTGATCGGATTGTTGTCCACCAAGAAGATGATCCTTTGGGAGTTCCAAACAATGGAGTAAGTGTGGAAGGCTGTTGTGGGATCAAACCAGAGGTGAAATTGCTGCTCTTTGCCTCCTTTCCCCTGACCAAAAACATTGGTGTGAACTGTGTAAGGCTGTCCTGATGAGTTTCCGAGGAATTCGAAATCGATTTCATCATGGGCATTTCCTTGAGATGTTAACTGCACATTCAAATTTCAAGGAGTATTAGCTACAAGAAGAACAGGGGAAAACGTAGAAGTTAACTTCATGTATTAATGGAGGGCTTAAATTTCAAGGATGATTCTGAAGTGCTACTTACATAGAATGTGGTGACAGTGCCGGCGGAGTTGCCAGGGATGAGTTTGAGCTGCATATCAAACCGCCCGAACATGTATTCCATTTTGGAATTGAAGCCGGAACCTGAAGCTTGGTCTAGAGATAAAGTGAGAAGCTGGCCGCCCTGAAGAATCTGAGCCCGTGGACCTCCGAAATAGACATCCACATCCTGGTAGAAATTCCCGGCAGAGGCAGCAACCAGCAAAAGGGATGCAATTACAGAGATCAATAATCCAGCTCTTGAGGCTGTAAGAGAAATCATGTTTTTGTAGTGAAATATACTTGGTTTTGTTAAGTTTGATGGAAAAAGGTCTTGGAAGTTGAAAAGAAGAGGAAATGTTTGGTTTGTGAATTGAGATGCTTTGGAAGAGGCTAAATGAAATGGGTTTTTATAGTTGATGGTTTCTGGCAGGTACAACATGACCATGATGATATTGACCGTGTCCAAGAAGGCCCTTGGTGAGGAAGCATCGAAGCAGGGGCGGTGAAAGGTAAAGAAACAGAGGAAACGCGACTACGAATGAATTTTGGGTGGCCAACCAAACCTTTCAAAGGTTTAGTAGTATTAAATATTCCACACAGCTGGGTTTCACTAGTAATTCTTCTCGTTCATAAATATGAACTTTATGAACGTCAATAACGCGTTTCAGGGGGGGGGTTGTTTGCATTTATTAAATTGGAAATGCATGCATGCCTAAAGCTAAAAGCCCCTTGCATGGGGTTTACTTTTCCGGTTTTATTTTATCATATTTGATGGTGTTCAATACCTCATCTAGTACAGGTTGCTATCATCTCTAAGAATTCAAGATCTGATGTCAATTTTTTATCTTTACTCTTCGAATTGACTTCCCTTACAATTGCTAAAAAGTTTCTTGACGTGACGTTCTGCATAATTACATATTGTGTATCACTGTTCAAACTAATTTAAACCCAAAATCATATTAAAAGCTCTTCGTCAAATGTTTCTAGCAATGTTAAAATGTTACTTATACAATTCAATTTGGAGTATGAAAAAAATATATATATTTCACACTAGGGTAGCCAGTCTTAGCTCTATGGAGAAAAACTCTTGGAAGTAGCAATTCAATCGGCTGGATGTTAGCTAGCTTCCTTAAAAATTCACCTTATAAGTATCTTCGAAACACTAGTAAACTTGCAAAGCCAAACAAGATTCGAGAAACTTCTTTTACGAAACTCGAACGTTGAAGCATATGGATACTGACATTGTCAACTGTGAAACAGAAAAGTGAAGAAAACCCAGTTAATGCATTGCTGTCAACATAATGCACAGAGAAATTGCCATAAATGAAAACTTGTGACCTAAAATTAAGAGCGTGCTCAATTGGAATTTTTTTTTAAAAAAAAAAAAACTGGGACGGCGCCTCCACCCACCATCAACCATCTCTATCCTTTCTTTGATGGCTACAAATACAATGGCCCATCCACTTTGAAAATGACACTTTCCATAAAGCTCAAACAACAGTCTCTCCAAACCAACGCGTAATCTTTCTTTCTTCTGGTCCAAACACTGTGTGCCCACTCCACTCCACTCCAGCATCCAGAAGCAGAGAGATAACACTTTGGATGCCAGCCCATATTTTCATCTTTGAGGTTGACCAGTAACCCCCAGTATTATTATATCATGCCAGCTGGGCTAAAGTGTTAACCTTTGCCAGGATCCTTCCGAACCAAAAACCCATCAACTATATAAACATCATTCATCACCCTCTTTCCCATCATCAACCAACGATAACTTATATCTTTCTCTTCTTCCAATATTCTAAAGAGTTCTTTCCATCAAACCAACCAAGCATTTCAGTTTACAAAAAGGGTTTGTTTTTCCTTCGATTGCAAATTATATTGAGGAAAGATGATTTCCTTTACAGCCTCTAGAGCTGCATTGATTTCAGTGGTTGCATCTCTTCTACTGGTTGCTGCCTCTGCTGGTAATTTCTACCAGGATGTGGACGTCTACTTCGGAGGTCCGAGGGCTCAGATTCTTCAGGGTGGCCAACTTCTCACCCTGTCTCTAGACCAAGCTTCGGGTTCCGGGTTCAATTCCAAGAAGGAATACATGTTCGGTCGGTTTGATATGCAGCTCAAACTTGTCCCGGGCAACTCTGCTGGCACTGTCACCACATTTTATGTAAGTACTTCTAAACATTAATCTCATATAAAATGAATTTTCCTTCTTTAATCCAAAAAAAATAAAAAATAAAAAACTAGTTTCTCATAATCCATGTGAAGCTAACATTTTTGTGTCTTATAAATTGTGCAGTTAACATCACAAGGAAATGCCCATGACGAAATTGATTTCGAATTCCTTGGAAACTCTTCAGGACAGCCTTACACAGTTCACACCAATGTTTTTGGTCAGGGGAAAGGAGGCAAAGAGCAACAGTTTCACCTCTGGTTTGATCCCACAACAGCCTTCCACACTTACTCCATTGTGTGGAACCCCCAGAGGATCATCTTCTTGATCGATAACAATCCGATCAGAGTGTTCAACAATGATGAATCAAAGGGTGTGCCTTTCCCCAAGAACCAGCCAATGAGAGTGTACTGCAGCTTGTGGAATGCTGATGATTGGGCTACACAGGGCGGCCGGGTTAAGACGGATTGGTCTAAAGCTCCATTCTCTGTTTCTTACCGGAATTTCAATGCTAATGGTTGTGCCAGGTCACCAGGTTCATCGACTTGTGATTCTACGAATTCCGCAAACAATGATCAGGCATGGCAGAATCAGGGGTTGGATGCCAAAGGCCGAAACAGGATGAATTGGCTTCGACAGAGATTTATGGTCTACAATTATTGTACTGATCGTTCCAGGTTCCCTCAAGGCTTTCCTCCGGAATGCAAAGGCCAGCAGTAATCAACCCCTCAGGGGACTCCAAGGGTCTTTATTCATTTTATTCTTTTTGACATTGAAGATTGTTTAATTATAATTTGTAAATCTTTTCCAGATTACGCATAATTCTTTATTCTTTTGTAGATTTCAGAGTGAATAACAAATTACTTTTATTATATTGTCATTGCTATTTCGTTTTCGTGCTTTTCTCCTCTTTTTCTTTTTTTTTTCTTTTTTTTTTTAGCTACATGGTACTTACTACGTTATTATAGTATAATGGGAGTTGAGTCTGTTTACTGAGAAGGAAATACGATACTACTACTATAAGGGAAAACAGAGCTATACTTTTAGAAAAAGATGTAAAAACTAGATTCATGTAATTTACAAAACCAAATGGATGATGACTCCTCCTCTCTGCCTCGGCAGACACGATAAGATTTATATTTAGCCTTTTGAATTAAATGAAAACTCGATTTGGAGACTAAGATCTTAGAAACACCACATCATTTTATGCTTTTATATATATATATATATATATATATATAACATTATAGGCATCCTAGGCTATTCATTTGTGGGTCTACTGGGGGAGGTGATACTACTACTAGGGAGAGACAAAATACAAAGAGTATGGATGGTTGAGGATGAATACCCACAATTTTGATGTTTTGAGTTACATCGCAAATAATTTGTGACAGTTCCATCAAAGGGCTAAGGCAATTGATGCCACCAACCCCAATTTCATTATGAATCCCAACTAGAGTAATTTCAAAACTTCTGTTCTGCTCTTTGATGGGCTGATTATTGTAGCAGAGAAAGTCGCAATAGGGTTGTCAACGATTCCAAATTGACAAATTTGATATCGTAATTTTTTAGCAGCCCAAGTTTAATACGTATTTCTGGTTACATAGAGAAACTAGAGGAACAAAAGATAGCAAGTTAGCAATCATAAGAGTAATGTATTTTACAATAAAAGTTGCACGGATTCTGCATAATATGAACAAAGATTTACAAAAAAGAATTAGAGAATCTCACCTAACACTTTACATTTTTCCTACTGTAACACAATTTACAAAATCTATATACAAAAGCAGGAAAAAAAAAAAAAAAAGAGCCCAAAACAACCAATGTTGAATAAAAATTACTGCTGCTTGCACTCGGGAGGAATGCCTTGAGGGGACCTGGAACGATCAGCACAATAATTGTAGATCATGAAGCTGTCTCGAAGCCACTTCATCCTGCTTCGGGCCTTGGCATCAAGCCCCTTAGTCTGCCATGACTGATCATTGTTTCCAGAATTTGTTTTCCCACAGGTCGACGAACCAGGTGCCCTGACACAACCATTGGCATTGAAATCCCTGTAAGAAACAGAGAATGGTGCATTAGCCCAATCCGTCTTGACCCGGCCGCCCTGTGTAGCCCAATCATCAGCATTCCATAAGCTGCAGTAGACCTTCATGGGCTGATTCTTAGGAAAAAGCACCCCAATTGATTCATCGTTGTTGAACACTCTGATCGGATTGTTATCCACCAAGAACATGATTCTCTGGGAGTTCCAAACAATGGAGTAAGTGTGAAAGGCCGCGGTTGGATCAAACCAGAGGCGAAACTGTTGCTCTTTCCCACCTTTTCCCTGAGCATATACATTTGTGTGAACTGTGTAAGGCTGCCCTGAAGAGTTTCCGAGGAATTCGAAATCAATTTCGTCGTGGGCATTTCCTTGTGATGATAACTGCACAATTTATAAGGCATAACAAAATTAGTTTGGTGAAACTTATGGATTTTGATCATGAGAAATTCAATGTTTTCAAGTACTGACATAGAATGTGGCGACAGTGCCAGCGGAATTGCCCGGGATGAGTTTGAGTTGCGTATCAAATCGCCCGAACAAATATTCGTTCTTGGTTACGAACCCTGAACCTGAAGATTTGTCAAGAGATAAGGTGAGAAGCTGGCCACCCTGAAGAAACTTAGCCCGAGGACCTCCGAAATAGACGTCGATATCTTGGTTGAAATTGCCGGCATGCGCAACAAGAAGTAGAAGAGATGCAACAACGCCAGATATGAATGTAGCTTGAGAGGATGTAAATGATGTAATCATTTCAACTTCTTTATCCTTTCTCTTTTTTTAGTTTTTTTTTTTTTTTTTTGGTTTTTTTTGGATACTGAAACTAATAGTACTTGCTGAATTAGTTTGATGGAAATTATGAATGAACTCTTGGTAGAACTCTTGGTATAATGAATGGCTTTTATATACTGGCTAGGTTTGATGGTTTTCGTAATGCTGGACAAAGAGGGTGAAACCTTGACCCGGTCTACTAGTCGGAAGGATCCTCGCAAGAGAGGTAATAAATTAATCAAACTGTAAAACGTTGGGTGGCCAACCGCAAAATTCGAACAGCTGGTTTTTCATTACTACTTTCTACTTAGGTTCGTCTATGCATACTAGTGATGTCTGGTCGCGCATTACCCTGGCCCAATATATCTGTACATCTTAAAAATATTTGTATCTGGAAAAAAAATATTTTGTATTTGGCCCGATATATTTTAGAAACGTTTGAAAATTTTAAAACTGTTTTATAAGTGTGATCATAGAAATGTTTGTATTTGACATAAAAAGAAATTGTATTTGACCCGGTACGTTTTAGAAATGTTTGAAGATTTTAGAAATGTTTTATAAATGTTACTTCTTAAATATAAATAAACTTGATCAAATATATGTCTTGAATTAAATGTAGACAAAATATAAAAGCATTCTAATAAGTTTAAATATTAGTAAGATAATTTATTGATGTTCTCCAGTTGTGCCAAATCAATACTTAGTTTTGGAGATTTATAATAGCTTTGTAGTAAGCTTCCTCCCAAGGGTATACGCTTAATTGTTGAAACTATTTCTTCCAAAAGTTTATAAGTAGTAAAATATCAAAAATATAATTTTGAAACTGATTAATTGATGAAATTGGTTGATCACAAATATGAAAATGAAAATAATGTAAATTTGCATAGGTTTCAAGTTATACCAAAAAAGAACTCACCTCACCATGGCAAATAAAGAAAAAAAAAGTAAAAGATAACCCATTTAAAATTGAGAAATTTATTTTTTTCTGTAGGTAAAAATGTTGTATAAAAATACAAATAAACGTAGAAACATCATTCTTTCTCTCTCCGCCTCAAATTCATAAAAGGCTTCCCCAGAAATTAGTTAGAAGAAGCGACCTGAACTATTTAGATGATGAGAAACTAAAAAAAAGTCTAAAAACCAAAATTCAAAAAGTATATTCTTGAAAGCCCAAACACAAAAAAAAACGCGCTTTATTTGCAAATAAAATAAAATAATAATAATAATAATTGGCCAACTGGGAGTATGAAATAAAATAAAAAACAATTAAACAAAGAAAAAACACACTTCGTAATTGACCATATACGAAAAAAAACTGAGACTCTATAATTAAAAAAAGAAAACCATTCTAATTAAATGAAACATTAAAAAGAAATTTAAAAAACCACACTTTGTAACAAAAACTCAATTAATCAATTCAATCCAAACAGAACTAAAATCATACAAAACTTCTAGGCTAACTAACTATATAAGAAATCACATCATATTACCTGACAACGGCTACGGTAACTGTAACGGATGGACGCATAAAAATAATAGTAATAACATTATTCTTGAACGGGAAAAATAAAAAATAATAAAAGCCAAACAAATAATCTGTGGAAATAAAATCATTTAAATTTTAATACCTGTAATTGCACCACCACAACGGCCAAAGCAAGATCAATGAGAATTTTTTTTTTCCTTTGTGTTTATATAGAAAGGTAAAGAGAATATTTTTTGAAGTCGAAATTTTATCTGATCAGGATGTAGTTGAACATCACTAATGAAAAGATTGAACATGCTAATATGAAATGAGTATATTTCACCACATATTCTCAATTGATGATTGATGAGGAATTTTTTTTTTTTTATTGTGGAGAAGAGATTGATTCGGGAGTCGATTGTCGTGGAGATGGGGATGAGGATTTGGGTTTTTTATGAACCCGTCTTTTTTTTTTTGGCAAAAATAGGAGGTGGAGGTGGATTTGGACTGCATTTGTCTTTAAAGTCTAGGAGATGTGAAAATAAAGATTTATTTTAAAAATATGATATGGAAATACCACATGGCAAATGATGGTGCTTTCTTTTAAGTGTGGTTTTTGTTTCTAATATAGTAAGATATAGTAGTACTAGTATAATGTAGTTAATTTACGTGTTAAGGGTTAATTTACGTAGTTTCATTAAAAATGGAGATTTATAAATCATACTCACACTAAATAATTACTCACTCTGTCTCAAAATAATTATTTAGATTAAAATTTTTTCATTTGTAATTTTATATTAAAGAGAAAAATGCTCAGTGTAGTATCATTTACAGAAGGAGTATTTAGTTACATACCATTTCTCGATGTGAGCTACTTTTAAACTTGTGAGACCCCAACAATTATTTGTGTATACATCGTATGATTGTGTGAGCTTATTGTTTGGGTTTCAAGTAGCACCAACCACATATTTCACATATACAGGATAAAATACTTTAACAAATTTTCGTATTCTACATTTCATATCCAAGGAGTAAATACTCTCTCCATTTCAATTTGTAAATCGTTTAGATTTAGAGAGATTTTTCAAAATGTAGGTCGTTTTATAAATTTTAGGTAGATTAATGATTATTTTTTTAACTTTACACTCAATAATGATGTCGATCTATTTTTATTTAGTTTTTGTTATAATTTTAATGTAATTAATGAAGGACAAAACAAATATTTAACACGTAAATCAGTTATTGGATAATTGCCTCCTTAGTTTACGTATAAAGTCTAAAGTAACTTACATTTTGAAATGGAGAGAATATAGGATAAATAAATACTTTTAACAAATTTTCGTATTCTATATTTCATAGCCAAGAAGTATATATTATGTGAACTAATTAATCTAAAACCGCTAAAATCAAGTATCAGCATTCCAATTATATTCATCTCCTGCTTGTTTCTACGATCGATGGTTTCATCAAATTAATTTTAATTCGACTAAAATACCACAAACTACTGAAGCAACATCGATAACCACTCGGAAGTGACTGGCTGTGAACTGTATCCGAAACCAAAAGTTAAAACTAGATTGAATAAACATTTACGCAACCTAATAGAGCCCAACAAGAAATTTCTTGGGAAAGTCAAGCAGCTAAACAATGCCAAAGACGAAACAGAAAATAAACAAATCCATGCGTTACTTTCTACATAATGAAAAACGAACAATGCTTATGGCCAGAAATAAATTTATTTATTAATTAACAATAGAAAAACGTGTTAAAATTGAATATTTTACAATTTCATCAAGATGGTACCCACACCAAGAGTTGATGGATGGCTCAAACAATAGAAGCCTTTTATTTCTTACCAAACCATGAAATGATTCAAAGTAGACAAATATCAACAATTTAATCACAAGAAGGGGTAGGTTTTTTTTTTTTTCAAATACAAATTTTTTATATTGTAACAAATATTTTAAGGGTTACTTATATACAAAATGAAGTTTTTAACAATTTAATGTATGCAAATTTCACGGCCCGTAACACTTTATTCGCGAGGGAAATGTAATGGTAAAATTTTCAAAGTTGAATGTAATTCAATTCATGTAAGCCACCGTATCATCAATTGGACCAAATGTGTAATAACAAAGAAAACTACACAAATTTTATTATTATTATTATTATTATTACTTCCTCTGTCACAAAATTATTGTCCAGTTTGAGATTTTACTTTTAGTTCAATTTATATTAAAAATAAAATTCTAAACTGGACAATAATTATGAGACGGGGGAATATTATTTTTGGATACCAAAAACTACACAAAACTTTAAACGCAAGGAAGGAAAGGGGCCATACACTTGAAAGTGAACGCGCAATTCTTTTTGTGGGTCGAGTGCCTATCTGCCAGCATGAACAAATTGAAGGGGAGCTACAAGTGATGCCAGCTGTGTACTCAAAATCAATTTTTGATATATGACCACTCAGTTGGTGCCAGCTGTACTAACGTTGCCAGGATCTTTCCTCAGTTATCCCTGCTCCTCCCCCACACGGTCAACATAAGTGACCATTCCCATTTGTCCTTTTGCTGTCCTCCTCACCCCTTCATCTAATTCCATACAACTATAAAACCCATTTCATTAGCCTCGTTCAATCTCATCACAAACTTCAAAATTCCTTCTTCTTCCAAACCTCCTTTTTTTTCCATCGAACAAATTTCACTACCGAGGTTCTCTCGCACTTCTGTAGCATATTTAAGGGGAAAAAAAAATGATTTCCCCTTCTAAAGCTGGATTATTGATCGCTGTAATCGCATCCCTTCTACTGGTAACGGCCTCTGCCGGCAATTTCTACCAAGATGTGAATGTCTACTTCGGAGGTCCCCGGGCTAAGATTCTTCAGGGTGGCCAGCTTCTCACCTTGTCTCTTGACCAATCTTCAGGTTCTGGATTCCTAACCAAGAACGAATATTTGTTCGGGCGGTTTGACATGCAACTCAAACTCGTCCCTGGCAATTCTGCTGGCACTGTCACCACCTTTTACGTAAGTATATAACATAACATATAAAGAAAATAAAAAATTCCCCTGAATTTAAATTCTTCTCTAAAAACTCTTTAAAAATATATTAATCCATAAGTGTCACCTAGCTAATCTTGTATTGTGTCTTAAATTGTGCAGCTATCATCTCAAGGAGATGCCCACGACGAAATCGATTTCGAATTCCTCGGAAACTCATCAGGAGAGCCTTACACAGTTCACACCAATGTTTATGCTCAGGGGAAAGGGGGGAAAGAGCAACAGTTTCGCCTCTGGTTTGATCCCACAACAGCCTTCCACACTTACTCCATTGTGTGGAACTCCCAAAGGATCATCTTCTTGGTGGACAACAATCCAATCAGAGTGTTCAACAATGACGAATCAAAAGGGGTGCCTTTCCCAAAGAACCAGCCAATGAGAGTGTACTGCAGCTTGTGGGATGCTGATGACTGGGCTACTCAGGGCGGCCGGGTTAAGACGGATTGGTCTAAGGCACCATTCTCTGTTTCTTACCGGAATTTCAATGCCAATGGATGTGTCAGGTCGCCAGGATCATCATCAACCTGTGATTCAACGAATTCTGGAAACAATGATCAGGCATGGCAGAATCAGGGACTTGATGCCAAGGGACGAAACAGGATGAACTGGCTTCGCCAAAGGTTTATGATCTACAATTATTGTGCTGATCGTTCCAGGTTCCCACAGGGCTTTCCTTCCGAATGCAAAGGGCAGTAGACAGTATAGTAATCAACGTTACAAGAGATCCCACGGGGGTGGGCAGGATTATTATTACATTTTTTTTTTTTTCATTTGCTTGCGTCAAAAGAGACAAAATTGAAGATTGTTTAGTTTTATTTTGTTAGATCTCGTCCAAATTTACTTGGAATTCTTATTCTTTGTACATATCAGTGTGGAATAAAGTTGTTCCATTGTGAATTTGCGATTGTTATTAGTATTTTCCTTGGTGAAAACAGGAACGTAACTTACTCAGTTTAAAATTTAAATTAGTTAGATTGAAAAATTTCGTGGCAGTGGCATGAGAGAATACATGGTGGTGGAGCTATTTCAGCGCAATAAATAAACATACTCTGAAATTTCGTGTGCATTAAAAAGAAAATCCTATCCATTTATGAAAGCTTTGAAATGTAATGTTATCTCTCAACTTCAATTTCGGAGAGCATAATCAATTCCATAAATACTGTCATTTAATGCTGGCAATTGGGCGTGTGACAGTAATTGAATTATTATGGCGTGTTTTTTGCCTCAAGCAAAAATAAAAATAAAAAAATCCTGTGGAAATTAGGAAATGTATTCATCAACCTTTTCGTGTAAAGACGTCTTTCCTCCTCAATGACTCCAAAAAGAAATCACCTCCAGCTTGAATGTTCTCAAAGATGTATTGGCAATGAGTGTATCCTTTAAAAATGATGGATAAGAGTTCCTTAACTTAGAAATCACCTCCATTATTATCCATTCATATAAAATCTATTTCCTTTCCGCTAAAATAGTTTTAATAGTTATAATTCAACAAAGAAGGTTTTCTTTCTTTTTATTTTTTATTTTTTTGATTGAGGGTGCACTAAATAAGTTATCTTTTTCCATTAAAAACTGTAGTACTACCTCTATTTTTTTTTCCCATCTGTCGTTTTAGGGTGAACCTAAAGTGTTTTTTTCATCTGTCGCATTTTATTTCTAATGTAACATTAAATATTATTTTTCTAATTTTACCCTTATCTCTCTCTAATTTCAATAACATATATATTAATGACAATTACTTACTCTTTAACTTCAATTTTAAATTTTTTAGAATTCCAATACTTTTAATTAGGGGCAAGAAAGACAATACCATTATAAATTAAATTCTCAATCATTGTTTTCTTAATAGTTGTACAAACCCTAAATGTAGTATATTTTTTGAAATATGTGAATTATATTGATTTATTACTGAAAATTTGGGTATTGGACTAACCAATAACGTCATTCAATCCATAGCAGTGGAAACAAAGTCTCGAAAGATTGCTTTAACATCAGCCATATAACCCCAAATTCAATGAAATTCTTTTAACTCTTTTGGTAAAAATTATGTGGATGTTTCTTGTTTGATGACAAAGAATGAGTCCTTCTGAGTGGAAGTTATTTAAAGAACAAAATCATCTCGCCTATGACATCATGCATTCCCGCATTGAAAAAATGAGTTTTGAGACCTAATGACATTCATGTCCTTAATTACTGGAAGGAGACGTGAAATTTATGAGTACTCTTTTTAATTATGTCATTGTAATGGGCTGTAAAAGAGGCGCGCGGATGAATATGCTGACTCGTAATCTATAAACTTAGAAATTGATGGACTAAAATCGATAACTACTAATGGATAGTGCAAATAATAATGACCAAATGCAGACATGTGGATAACTATAAGATTGAACCAGCCTGAATTTAAAGATTCAAACATTTGTCTACTCTTCGACATATGTACAATGATGTTTTTTAATTTTTACATTTCACTTTTTGTATGTAGTAATTATTTCGGGGAACAGAACCAACGAGTATGTGCATTTCCAAAAGCAAGAAGTTTCCAGCTCAGAGGTACTCCCTCCGTTCCGAATTAAGTGTCGTTTTAGCAAAATGAAAAAATTTCAAAATAAGTGTCGTTCTCACATTTCAATGCACTTTTTGTCCAAAGTTTCCAAAATTCCCCTGAAAGAATTAATATTATTGGTGGATATTTTTTAATGGGGTTGGTTGAGGATATTCAAGTAATTTTATTACCCTATTTAAGAGTTTCTTAAACTATGTGAAAAGTGTAGAATGACACTTATTTTGGAATGGAAGAAGTACCATACCACTAGTAAATTTTTATTTTTTTTCTTAGCTTGGGAAAGTCAAACTAAGGGCAAATTATTAGAGGGTGCATGGAACTGTGGAGGAGTTACCAACTAAGCATGCAAGTGTACACACCTACAACTAGTACAATATTACACACCATCCGAGATAATACTACTAATATTATAAAGGCTTACTAAGTGTAGGCTCATATTTCACAAATGTAACTTCAAAACCACACCAGATAAAACCCACTCTGTTCTGTTTCTGCCTGTTTTTTTGAGTGTAAATTTGTCAACTCCATCCCCTAGCTCCCTGCAACAATCCCAGCTCAGCTTCTTTGATTCTTGAGCTTTTCTTGCTGTATCTTGTTGGATGCTTCCCGGAAAACCAAGACTGTAATGTAAATGCTGCTCTCTAATTTCACCAGTATATAAAACACTTCAATGCATACCCGAACCATAGCTTCATTACATGAGAAAAATGTCTATCTTTTCCAACTCCAAAGCTATAGCAATCCTGCTGATTTCCCTCAATGTTGTGTGTAATCTCACGACATTCTCGCTTGCGAATTTCAATCAAGATGTCGAGATCAACTGGGGAGCTGATCACGCTCAGATACAAAATGGGGGCCAGTTCCTTACTCTGTCATTAGACCATTCCTCTGGTTCTGGTTTCCAGTCCAAGAATGAGTACCTCTTTGGAAGATTCGACGTGCAAATCAAACTTGTCCCTGGCAATTCAGCTGGCACCGTTACCACATTTTTCGTAAGCACAAATCATCCCATTTCTTCATATGTCTCACCAATTGGTTATCAATCAATTTGTACTAATTTGCATGCAATGATGCATACCAGTTATCATCTCAAGGAAACGCACACGACGAAATCGATTTCGAGTTCTTGGGCAATTCATCCGGAGAGCCTTATACACTACACACCAATGTATACTGCCAAGGCAAAGGGGATAAAGAAGAACAGTTCAGACTTTGGTTTGATCCTACCAAATCCTTCCACACCTACTCTATTGTTTGGACTCCTCAACGTATCATGTACTGCATACAACTAAAACTATCCACATATATCAGCTAATAATTATTCCTTCCGTCCCAAAATTATTTTCATATTTTGAGTTTTCATTTTTAGTTCAATTTATATTGAAAAAATAAAATCCAAACTGGACAATAATTTCGGGACGATGGGAGTATTATTTCAACTTAACAATAATCCAAACCAATCATTTTTGTGTGAATTAATTGCAGATTCATGGTAGATAACATACCAATCAGAGAATTTGACAATAATGAGGCAATTGGGATTCCATTTCCTAATAGGCAACCAATGAGGGTGTACTCAAGCCTGTGGAATGCGGATGATTGGGCAACACAAGGAGGCAGAGTCAAAACAGATTGGACAAAAGCTCCATTCATTGCATCCTACAAGAATTTCAATGCAAATGGATGTGTAACTCCATCATCATCAAAAGGGTCATCTTCTTTCTCGTCATCATGCCCGAATTCGGTTACTTTAGCGGCGTGGCGGAATCAAGAGCTTGATCCGACTGGAAGACGGTGGCTGAGATGGGTGCAGAGGAAATATAGAATCTACAACTATTGCAGTGATTTGAAGCGGTTTTCTTCTCAAGGCCGGCCTGCTGAATGCAAAAAGCGACGCCGCCTCGAGGGTTTAATTTAGAGAGTTTAGACTAGTTGTGTCTGAATCAGCTTGACAATAAAATTTGTCCACATTGTTTTCATTCAGGTCTGTAATTAAGTACAATGTAGGCGTTCGATCTAAATTGTAATAAGCTATTTAATTATCCATGTTTTCAGTTGATTAAATTTAGATTTCGAGACAGTTTCTGCGAGGAACATTTGTCTGGATTCTATACACAGCTACAAGATCCAATGTCCTGATTTGCAATGAGAGATTTCATTTCTCCTGAGTCCTGGTACTGCTTATCTACATTTGCCTAGGAGATGGAATCAAACAATGTTCTGTGAGCAAATAAAAATAATAAACGGACAAAAGATTCTTAAGATTTAGCAATTGGACACAATGATCACCAACAGACAAACTGGGCAGTTTGCCATTTAGTTAGATCAGAATTCAGCTACAAGGTTACTCAACTAATTCGATCCAAACTTTGCTAGCAAATTTTCACTACAGCCCATTTGTCACCATTCATAGTTTTTAATTGGCTTCTTATATTACAATCATGTATTTTCCCAGAGTGCATATATTTTAATACTATTACATTGAAACAAAAATGACAACCACCAAAAACAAAAACATTGTACATGGCAATGATGAGGTTCATGTAGTTGTGATGAGAGACACGGAGGTACTAGAGATTGCAGAAGTCATGGAATATAAGACCAAGAAAATTTGATGATGATCCACGCTCCCAAGAATCTGCTATCCTCACCGACTAAGTCCAAGGTCCAATTTCGTGGCCCATGATGTCCATTTCACCACAAATGAAACCCACCATTTTTTTTTTTAATTGTTACCTTAAATTTGCCACAGACAGCAAAATGTGAAATTGTCTCAAAATCTGATCCTGCCCGGAGGGTAATGAACCAACAAGAAACAAAAATAAAATAAAATTAAAGGGGATTTCCCCTCTTATCTTATCCAGTACAAGTATCATGTGAAAGAATTGAATTCCGGTGTAAATTATGTCTAGAGACTAGCTCGGCTGAAATATAATAGTGGGAAAGACAATAGTAGTTGCCTAAATGCGGCCAATTGGTACTGAAACGTGCACCAAAACAGAGAAAACTCTATTGAATGTGGCGTTTTTGGCCCAACAAAGTGGTGGGTGCTTGAATCATTTTAGTTAGGTTATAAACTTTTTTTCCTCTACGATAAAAGAGGCAACATCGCCTAATACATTAAATCAACACACTTTGTGGACTGTAAACATTGATTATTATCATGTTTAGCCATACGCCCTAATCACTATTTCCTAATTGTATAATCTCTGGAAACAACTGGGGTGTTTTTGCAGTTAAAAAGAAACCAATCCATCAATCTTATTAGCTTTTAGATTTTCATAAGCTATTTGTATTAATTAGATATTTTGATTGTTAAAACTACTAAGAGACTGAAATGATTTCTTGCGCGTACGGTGGTGAGTAATTACACTAAAACTTAAAATTTAAACTATTCAATAATTTCAGAACGGGAGAAATTTATATTATTATTTTAGTTCAACAAATACGAAACTAATTTTAGGACTAAAAAATATACTACTTTTTGGAGTTAGGTACTGAATGCGGCTCTCTCTACTACTGTTGTGCCCATGCATGTGGTTCTATTACTATGGAAGAATCAGAGTCAGATTGCCTAACTGCCTGATGAGGGTCCGAACTCCAAACCGTCCATTGAAGACAAAAAGAAGTCACGCGGATATGGCACACTGGTCTAATCATCAAAAGGGTAGCCATTTTTTGCACATTCCCACCCTTAGGTTTTCTGTAATTCCCCTTACTAATTAATATGGATTCTTTTTTACTCAATTTGCCCTCTCTTTTTGAGTTCAATTCACGGAATTCCATTAAAATAAGATATGATGCATAAAATAGTTTTACTGGTTCTAAATCATAAGTTTACAAGTAATTCTAATCCTCACAAACATTATAATTGATGTTATGTCCCATTCAAAAATACAAACTTTATGCAAATGAAAAAAGTTTGAGATAATTTATGAGTCTATTTACAACGAAGATCAATGCATCAAAAACTAAATTCCAAATAATTAACTTGTTCTTTCAGAAGGCCAACACCAACAATTAATCCTAAATTTGAAGTTTAAATAGAACTCAGGAAGATTCAAAGTTAAAATTAAGAAGAAAGAAAACAGCAGATAAAGAAGAGGAGGAACATGTGAAAAACTTTAAAAAAACATCATTCCATCATTTGCGCTATTTATTAAATGGGTGAATCATTCCCACAAAATTTCAAACAATAATATACAAATTGGTGCTTTCGGCCTCCACCAAACAACCCCATCATTGTCTATCATCACCTTCATCTTCCACAACCCCTCACCTCCTTCTCTTTCTCTTTTCCCTTTCAGACAGAGTTTCTGAGGTTAACAAGATGATTTTGAACTGGAAGAAAGGCTGTTGGACGGCGGAAACTTTCTTGCCTTCATTTTCAATATAGGGTTTAGTTTTATACACAATTGAACGGTGCTAGATCACCGTAAAATCAGGAAAATAATCTACCTCCAATAACTAAGGTAAATACAAGAAGATACAATATATTTACTAAACCCTAAGGTACAATATACTATCGTAATACCCCCTCAAGTTGGAGCATGAAGATCTCGAATGCCCAACTTGCCAAGGAAGTAATCAAACTGTGATTTACCAAAAGCCTTAGTGAAAATGTCAGCCAGTTGCATGTGTATAGACACATAACTTGGAAGAATAGTACTCTTCGTTATCTCATCACGCACAAAATGACAGTCAACCTCAATGTGGTTAGTGCGCTCATGAAAAACTGGATTAGCATCAATATGCAAAGTGATCTGACTATCACAAAAGAGCCTCGCAGGTAAAGAATGAGAAACACCCAGAGACGATAACAAACCTTTAAGCCATTTAAACTCACAGACGGTGGAAGCTGTAGCACGATACTCTACTTCAGCATATGCTCGAGCAACAGTCTGCTATTTCTTTGTCTTCCAGAAAATCAGGGAGTGTCCTAACTGAACAAACCAACCTATTGGAGAACGACGGGTGGTAGGATAACTTGCCCAATCAGAGTTGCACCAGCCCGTAAGTCGCAAATCACAAGTAGCATTGAGGAAAATGCCTTCACCAGGATGACCCTTTAAATAGTGAATAACCCATAGGACCGCAACCCAATGAGCCTGCATAGGTTTCTGCATGAACTGAACAAGCATATGCACACTATAAGAGAGCTCGGGACGAGTGACAGTAAGATAGGTCAAACGACTGACCAGGCATCAATAATGTTCGAGATAAGAAAGACGATT
This sequence comes from Oldenlandia corymbosa var. corymbosa, assembly GCA_949775105.1. Classification (NCBI taxonomy): domain Eukaryota; kingdom Viridiplantae; phylum Streptophyta; class Magnoliopsida; order Gentianales; family Rubiaceae; genus Oldenlandia; species Oldenlandia corymbosa. Next base: position 11,175,658 of record OX459118.1, on the reverse strand, counting down.
ATCAATTGCAAGCGGAAACTGATGATTCTGTTCTAGAGGAAAACCAGCTGGTTTGGCACCCAATAAACCAACCTCAGAAATAATGTCCCACGTATACTTGCGTTGACAAAGAAAAATGCCAGAAGAATTACGAGCAACCTCAATGCCAAGGAAATATTTCAAGATGCCAAGATCCTTCATATGAAAACACCGACTCAAGTAATCCTTGAAACGCTGGATAGCAGACCCATCATTACCAGAGATAATGAGATTATCCACATAGACTAAGACATTGAGCTGCAAGGAGCCACAACACAATGTGGAAAGTGAATAATCAGAATGAGATTGGTGAAAACCATACCGTCGTAGGGAAGCTGCCAACTTCGCAAACCAACAACGCGGTGCCTGACGCAACTCATATAACAAACGGCGAAGGCGACACACTTTGCCAGATTGGGAAGAAAAGAAACCAGGGGGCAGCTTCACCGTAGACCTCTTCAGCAAGATCACCATGTAAAAAGGCATTATGAAAGTCCATCTAATGGAGTTCCCAGCCTTTAGCAGCAGTAACAGTGAGTAAAGTGCGAGCGATGACCATCTTAGCAACAGGTGCAAATGTCTCATTGTAATCCAATTCCTCGATCTGATTATTACCCAAAATAACCAAGCAAGCCTTATAGCGTTCCACCGAGCCATCAGAGTGATGCTTTCTTTTGAACACCTATTTGCACCCAATAGCGCGCTTCCCAGGAGGCAGCTCAGCGAAAGTCCAAGTGTCATTCTTTTCAAGTGCCTCAATCTCGTGTTGCATGGCAGTACGCAATAGAACATCTTTAATAGCTTCAGCAAATGTCTGAGGTTCAACACCTGCAGTGATACTAGCCAGAAACGCACGGTGTTGTGGAGAAAAAAAAACATAACTCACAAAATGATGAATAGGATAAGACGCACCTGAGGAAACTAATGAAGAAGATGAGTTGGGAGAGGGCTAGGTAAGGCAATAGTATGAGACACAAAATCAGTGAGACGAGTAGAACGAAACTTGGTCCGGCCCATGACCCAGAAGTTCGACCTGTTGCCCAGAAAAATCAAAACCCTCCTTTTCGAGGGAAGCTGAGCTGCTCGAATTAGGTATTTCCTCAGAAACATACTCAAGAGGTGGAGGATCCGAAATAGGCACAACTTTCGGAGGAACCACAACCTCAGGAGAGAAATCATCATCATCATCCAAAAAAACAGAAGAATCAACCAAAGGTGGACTTGCACTTGAAATAGGTGGAGAGGAGTAAGGAAACTCAGACTCAGAGAATACAACATCACGAGAAACAAAAAATTCACCAGAGTCCAGATCATAAACTTTCCAACCTTTTTTTCCATATGGATAACCCACAAATACATACTTACGACTACGACTAGCAAATTTGTCGCCTTTATGGTATTGATTGTGAGCATAAACAAAGGCATCCGAATACTCGTAAATGAGAAAAGGAAAGAGACTTGCCAAATAAGATCTCATATGGAGTTTTGCCACTTAAAACACTAGAGCGAGTGCGATTAATCAAATAACGAGCCGTTAAAACACATTTCCCCTAGAATTCAATAGACAGATGTACCTGAAAACGCAAAGCCCGAGCAACATTTAAAATATACCTATGCTTTCGCTCTACCCTGGCATTTTGTTGAGGAGTACCCACACAAGAAGTCTCACGAAAAATTCTATTGTTGAGAAAATAACCAGACATATACATAAACTCGGTACCATTGTCACTTCGAATATTTTTGACAGATTTAGCAAATTGTCTTTGAACCATAGCAAAAAAATTGCACAAAGTAGAAAAAACTTCTTTCTTATCAACCAGCAGAAAAATCCAAGAGGTACGAGAAAAATAATCAATGACAGTCAAAAAATAATGAGCACTAGAAAATGTAGGAACACGATAAGGTCCCACAAATCACAATGTATCAAATCAAAGATAGCATGAGTTTTAGTGGTACTAATAGGAAAACTTTCCCTAGATTGTTTGGCTTGGAAACAAACATCACAAACCTTATTGGAAAAATCACTATGCGTTCTAGAACCAACAGAAGGAATCAACTCTAGAACCTTAGGAGAAGGATGCCCCAAGCGCCGATGCCACAAATCAAAGGATGATGTCTCAGTAGTCTTTAAATCGGTAGCAGTCTCCACAGCCCTAAAGAAATATAACCCCTCTCGTTGCTCACCCACTCCAATCAGCATCCTCGAAGCGCGATCCTGGATTACACAGAAATCATAAGTAAAGTGAGCAACAAAACCAAAATTTCGCAATAATTGATATACATATATTAAATGGCATAATAATGAGGGAACATAGCAGACGTTATGTAATGTCACTTTGCTACTAAGAATAACAGTGCCGGCCTTAGTAGCAAAGGTGCGTTGACCATTAAGCAGCTGAACAGGAACACCACTTATATCACGAACATCCGAAAAATAGGCCAAATTGCCAGTCACAGGACGAGAGGCCACGGAATCATACATCCAAAAATACGACCACGACATACCAGAAAGTTTCTCGGAGGAACCAATTTTGGTTGATTGCAGCAAGTGAACTAAAGTCTGCCACTGTTCGTCATTCAAACCGGTGATAGCTTGAGTTTTTTCCCCGGCACCAAGAACAGAGTTGACGGCAACAACAGGCGTCGATCCCCCAGCAGCACCAGCAGCATTGCCACAGCTAATTCCACGCCCATGACCACGGCCTCGACGGGCAGAACCCTTGGAACGATTAGGCCAGCCCTCGGGGTATCCATGAAGCTAAAAACAGGTAGAAATGTCATGATGTGGCTGATTACAGTGAGAACAATGTAAAGGGAACTCACGACCAGACCTACGACCACCAGAAACAGAGCCCGAAGCAGCTGCAAAAACCATAGCCTCGCCGAAAACATGCTGGGAAAGAGAACCAACAGCAACCTTAACCGCAAAGCTCACCATCTCCGTTGGCAGGCTGGGAAAGAGAACCAGCAGTAGACTGAGCAATCTGATGCATCTGCTATACCTGAACCATTGTAGAATAGATTTTGTTCAAACGCGGCAACGGATCTTGGGGGAGCAAGTTAGAACGAGTGGTACCGTAAATGGAGTCGTCGAAACCGAGGAGAAACTGATGAATTTTCTCCTCCTTTACCTCTTTGTCTGCCATAGCAGTGAGATTGCACGTACATAAGCCGCATGAACACGTCAGAAATCAGTTGTACGTAGCCAACTCTTCCTAGATCCTGTTCAAGCGACCATAGTACGTGGCCATGGACAATCTTGTCTTCCTGCAACTCTCCAATTCAGCCTTCAGTTGTTGGATGCAAGGACCATTAACCTAGCAGAGACGCTCTTTGATGTCCAGCCATAAATCGGCGGCAACTTCGGGTTAAGTAATGGTGAAACGATGATTTGGCTCAATCGTGTTCATGATCCATGAGCAAATCAGGGAATTAATTGTCCACTAATCGTCATAATCAGCAGAAGAGGGAGATGGCTCCGGAATCGTGCCGTCGACAAACCCTAATTTTTTCTTTTCCCACAAAGCCGCTTTGACGGAACGATACCACTCATCATAATTACTCTCGCCCTCTAGTTGAACGTTAGTGAGGGTGGTACCAGGACCATCATTGGCGGTGATGTCGTATGGTAAGATGGTTTTACATCGAACACCATCATCGGAGGATTCACGCACGACAGAAGACTCAATAGCCTTGCCGGTGTCTTTTTCAGCCGTATTAGTCATGGCAACAAGCGATGAAACAGTGATCAAAGACCTGCGATTGATACCATAAAAAGATGATTATGAACTGGAAGAAAGGCTGTTGGACGACAGAAACTTTCTTGCCTTCATTTTCAATATAGGGTTTAGTTTTATACATAAGGGAACGGTGCTAGATCACCGTAAAATCAGGAAAATAATCTACCTCTAGTAACTAAGGTAAATACAAGAAGATACAATATATTTATTAAACTCTAAGGTACAATATACTACCGTAGTAGAGGTTAACTTCTAGTTTATCATATTACGTTTTCCTCAATACCACCCCTTTCTTTGTCTTAGTTCTTAAATTCGGATCATCCTAACGAAATTTGAGTCTTGTAATCTGTACTTGTGAATTGTGATAATTACAATATGTCACTTTAATTGATAAAAGATACTATATGGTATAGAAACAAATTTCATATATTGATGCAACAAAAGGAAACAAACAAATGCCTTCATTTGTGGATTTTGTATTCAACTCCACAATAAGTTTATCCTTTTATTAAAGAGGCGCTAATTTCACACAACTAGAGCGAGAGTAATGTGTACTCTCTCCATTTTGAAATATATATGTAGTTTTAGAGTTTGGTGAATTTTTTTAAATACATGTCATTTTCACAAATCGAGTCACATTTGACCACTTTTTGCCAATATTACCTTTATATTGAAAATTAAATAATATTTATAATGATTTTCTATTGGTTTGTGGTAAGTTGTATAGATAATAAATAAGGGTATTTTTATATTTTAACTACATTAATTAATACTCCCTCCATTTCAAAATGTAAGTCACTTTAGACTCTACATGTAAACTAAGGAGACAATCATTTAATAATTAATTATGTGTTAAATATCTATTTTATCCATTATTAATCATTTTGGAACTATAATCAGACTAAATGAAAAGTAGTTAGCATCATTTATTGGGGGTAAAGTTGAAAAATTGATCTTTAATTTGCCTAGAAATCTTGAAACGACCTAAATTTTGAAATATTTCTCCAAACCTAAAACGACCTACATTTTGAAATGGAGGGGTATTTTCTTGGTTTTGATGAATTCTTTAGAAAGACATATAAAAAAAATGTAGGTAATATTATTTTTCTGGGACACAAACAGCATTATATTATTCACAAACAAATGTTATTAAGGTTTCTATCATTATTATATGGGCTTTTAATTTTTTTTGTACACAATAATATCATCATTCATCCACTAAACCAAATTAATCACTCCATTTAACTCTTAACTTCATTGTTTAGTTAACCAAAAGAAAAGGAAACTTAGTCAAACCCTCTAACCATCAATCAAGTATACTAGTATCGTTTCTTTTTGCGCAAATTGTTGAATTAGTGTTTCCCAATACGACTTAGGCCGCCCACACACAACACCAAATAGTGGTCACATCCCACATACAAAAACCAGTTTTTAAAAGAGAACTTTCCTCCTTTTGCCAGCTTCCTAGTCCTTTTCTTTTCTTCTCTTCTTTTTTTTCCTTTTTTTTTGTATTAAAAAAAATTGGGCATTAATTTATCCCATGTTCCGCCAGCTTCCCACTTCCCCTATTTTGCCTAAAAAACCCAAACTTTCACAGATTCCGAAGGCTCTCTCCATTTAAACCAGTCATCCATTCCATTCCTTCTTCTTTCCTCCCTCTCTTACTAAAATAATATATATTGACATTGCCATTTGCCACAAATTCAGTCACACTTCAGAGGAAGAGAAAAAACACAAAGGGAACATGGCTTCCTATGTTATTCTTTTGCTTTCAGTAATCATATTCTCATTCTCCGTTCTTCTTCTTTCTTTATCCTTATCTTCTCTGGTGTTTGTGTCTTTCACAACGGTGGGAACTTTCCACCAACACATAAGCATTAATTGGGGTGAAGAAAGAGCTCAGATACTTGAAAAGGGTCAGCTTGTGACCTTAACTTTGGACCAATTCTCAGGTTCTGGTTTCCAATCCAAGGATGAATACTTGTATGGCAGGGTTGATATGCAGCTCAAGCTTGTTCCGGGTGATTCTGCTGGCACTGTCACCGCATTCTATGTATGAAATTTAATTCCCCCTGTCTCTCTGCCCCTTTGTTTATTTTATTACTAAGAATCCCCAGATTCTTGCTACATTTGAAAGTTTGAAATTTGAAAAATTTTACCTTTCCCTAACCTAATAAAAATTCAATCTTGATTGTTTTTTTTTTCTTCCCAGCTCTCTTCTGATGAACCAGCTCATGATGAGATTGATTTTGAGTTTCTGGGGAATGTATCAGGGGAGCCTTACATTGTCCACACCAATATCTACACACAGGGGCATGCAGGCAGGGAAATGCAATTCTATATGTGGTTTGATCCTACAGAGGATTTCCACACTTACACCATCATCTGGAATCCTAAAAGAATCATGTAAGGCCTAAATTTTCCAAATGAACCCTTTTGGAAATTCATATGAGTTTGTCATTTTGGAAACCTTTTCTAAATTGCAAAGTTTGGTGCTTTTTTGTTTCCAGTTTTTTGGTGGATGAGATTCCTATTAGGGTATTCAACAACCATGAAGATTTGGGAGTGCCATTTCCAAGTAGGCAACCAATGAGACTGTATTCAAGCATATGGAATGCTGAGAGCTGGGCTACACAGGGTGGGAAAGTGAGGATTGATTGGAGTAAAGCACCCTTTACAGCATCTGCCAGAAACTTGAAAATTGATGCTTCTGTCTGGCATTCAGATGATGCTTCCTCACCTAACAAAACGTGGATGAATCAGCAATTGGATGCAATTGGGAAAAGGAATTTGCAGTGGGTACACAAGAATTACATGGTCTACAATTACTGCAGAGACTACAAGTACATCTATGGCATCCCTCTTGAATGTACGCTGTAATTTTTTAGTTTTGGAGATTCACACCAATATAGCAGATACAAAATCACATTTTTAGCTGAGACAAAATCATTTAACAATATGTTACCAAAGTTATAGCAATGTGCATAATAGATGAAATGATATTTTTTTGGTATCCCCATATTTTGTGTATACATAGAGAAGAAGATTGTCATTCTTTTGAATTTCCCATTTTCTACATTAACTCTTCTTAAGGATTAGGATATAGAAAACAGCTCATTATGGTTTGGAACCCAAACTGTAGAGTTGAGCATTATGATGCTTTTAAGTTGTGAAAAAAAAATGACCACTTCATATCAATTTCTGGCCAAGGGTAGAGGATCAAATTCGTTTTACAAATTTAGTTCTAGCATATACTCTTTCTTCAATTGTTTTCCCAACAAACTTTTGCTTTCTTTCTTCAATTGTTCGGGGGAGGTTGTTATGACAAAGTTTATGTCCTCATAGGACAAAGGTCCAAAGGGCAGCCACAAATCGCCAAAGTTTGCTATAAGATACAAAAAATAAAATAAAATAAAAATGTTCGCTTATATGGTATATGCATAACTTTTTTGGTCAATTGGGGATAACTTTGATTCTTCACGCCCACAGCACCAATTGAAGGATGAATGAGCATGATCTTTCCACATCCTATTTGTCTAACTGTAAATTATCTGTCTCATTTTGGCAAATGATTATAGAGGGGAGGCTTCAACTAATAGTCAACACGTCCTCGCTACTCATTTCAACTAGCTCTTTAATTAGAATCTTTAGAGTCTAACAATAAATTAAGCCAAACATGACGAATATCCTTGACACAGAGGCAATGATTTGTGTCTCTCAAAGCATAAAATTATATCAGATCATTCCCGATTAGAATAAAAACCCTCAACTAGACGCACGTCCTAGGATCATTCCTTTAACTATATATATAAATCAGGCTTAAACTTTACTCGCTGAGTTCTGAAATGATTGTCTAGTTTGAATATACTAAAATTGAAATTTTAAACTAGACAATCATTTCAGAAAAGAGAGAATACATATTTTCGCAATCCGGTAGGACAAGGAAGCAACAGGTCGTTCTTTGTTCACGGGGTTATGGGGTCGTAAAATTGTTTTTACATAATGAATTTGATACAGAGTCTCTAGTTTATCAGCCATTTACCATCATCATGAAGAACACGAATATCAGGTACCTAATTAAGAATTTTTGGCTTCATGAGGAGGAGATCTGACCAACTAAAAGCCAAATAGATGCTGGTTTGCAAAGCATCATCAACAGAAATTCTTATCCTGGTCAGATAGGATAAAGCTCTAACCAGTAAACTACTTAATATGGATCATGGTGGACAATAACACGTGGGCAACTATTAATAAAGATTTACCAGCAACAAAACTAGTCATCTTAAGAGACAGGTTCTGGTTTAGGCCACTTTGCTTAGTGACTGAGCTGTGGTTACTGCACAAATTTCAGGAAAAACCGAAAAGGTATGCAAAAACAACTAAAAATAAGTTAGAAACACCTGTACAGATCTAAGCAGAGGCAAAGCGAACAGAGAACTTCAGCAATGCGAGTAAGATCAGCACAATATTCATCACTTGATTGATACAGCACACATTACCCATCAAATTACCATATCAAAGACAAGCTGCCACCACGAGAAAGATCTATAATCGAGCTGTGGCCTGTGTTCGGGAATGAGGAAGCATAGCTCTTACAAAAGCTAAATAGAATAACCCCCCAATGTCGATAGTAACTACTGAGAATTTCAACACTTCAAGATACGACTGCAAATTTGTGCTACAAATTATCAAGGCATAATTTGGAAGCAGGATTCAAAACATTTAGGTTGTTAAAATAGTCGAATAGCGATATTCTCCTCCACGGGAATATTACAAAAAGATCAGTCACTTAGTTCCATTACGGAAAATGTTTACATATATAACAAAATTGATAACTTCGCGGACCATTTGGCTTCATTCCACCATTGTACCTATCAGTCTACATTCTCCAATGTACAAAAGATAGGAAAATCACTTCTAAGGAGAAGCTAATAGCTTCGCATCCTTGAAGCAAGCACCAGAGAATAATCTTGGCCTGGTAATTCAAAAGAAAATGATGGAATGTGAGTCCAGTTGGAATAGTAAACAGAAAAACCCAAAATTCAGTTTACCATCAATGGAGAACAACCACATCAAGAAAACATTTCAATTCACCAAACATTTCATAGAGTAACTCAATCTTAAACTGTTTCACAGATCAAATATGATCAGGGGGATAAAACTAATCACAGAGTTTTGCATGCACATGACTGGAATTGACACGCCAAGAAAAACATGAAAAATGTTTTGCATACTCAGATAACGATATTAGTTGACAATTTCGCAACCTTAATATAGTAATTCACATAGAACTAATCTCATTTCCTAAAGTTCCCATCTCTAGTGGACCAGCAATCATGTTATATCATATATGAAGTTGATCTAAATCTGCTTAAATGCACATAAATACTGCAAGAAGAATAAGTGTTTATGAAATGCCTTCCGAACAACACCGATAAGCCTGAGATTCTAGTGAGCAATCTGACATGAGGGACTTTCGGTGAATCTCAATTGTAGAAACTAGAAATCATCAAGACCAGTAAATGGGAAAAACAATCTAGAAAGGAATCGGGGGATGCAATCAGGAATGCAATTTTTTGTTACCATTTCGGATGCTAGAACAACCATCTGCGCAAAACCCATTGCCATCAGATTTCTGATTAAGCTGAAATTCCTAGCCTAAGTTTTTTCTTTTTAAACCAGAGCAAGGATATGCTAGCGTTGACGTGAGTCGGTGCTTCATTTACTCTCTGTTACAGACGTCACTCCCCAGATAAAGTAATTTCTCTCTACGTGTCCAATGCCTTTATGTTGCCTCAGATAAAAGAAAGTCATCAATATGCATGAATAAGGAGTGAGTGGGAAATTGACAAATTAAGCTACTCAAGCTGTTGATTAACCTCACCCAACAACCCTCCCCAAGCCTAGTGTGTGTACCGGTGTTGACAACTTGGCATTACATGATACACTGTCAATTACACCAAAGCGATCTTACACTTGGACATCTAAGAGGATGATGAGTAAAGAAAAGGAGAAAGAATGAAAAAGAACCAATGCACGCTTGGCGAATCCACTCATCAGTCAACACGTGAGTGTCATCGCAGGTCTATATTACATCTATTTCACCTCTGCTAACCGGTTATATGGGAGGGGTAAAATTTGAAAATAAAAGACAAACTAATTTTGGACGAATGAACGAAAACAAAAATGGACAAATGGATCCTCTGAACTTCAAACTCGGACAAACTGTAGAATTCCTCAAGACAAATTTTATCATCCAATAATGGCATTCTCTTATCAACTATTAACAAAGTACTCCATGTCCAAGTTTACCATCATCAAAGCTTGTTCCAAGTAATTCGATGCCTAGGAAGACAATGTACAAGTCTAGCAGCATGTAAGTACTCTAGAATTAGATGCCAAAGTCGATCAAACTGAATTGATATCTTATTTCCCCAAAAGGTGTCAACAATGAGGTCTAAAAGCTGTCTTACCACCCCGCGACTATAACCAAGTACAACAGAAACCATTAAACCTATTACAAAGGAAAGGGCAATCCAACAATTAATGACAAGTTTAATTCATACTCCTAATGCTTGATTCGGTAAAGCATGAGAATGTGTGAAATGAGAAAACAGCACATTCCCTTCAGAAGATGAGGGTTAGACCACCAGCCACAACACAAATCAGACCTCAGCTTTTTCAAAACTCCAAACTTTATCATTCAATACTGAAACTATTCACAAATCCCATTACACATACAGAAACCTGTCATCGAAGCCGACAATTCCAAAGAGGCAGGTTTATTTTCTTTTCGGAAAATCGCAGACTTAAGCATCAACAAACCATTCGAAAATCCCAAGGAAACTAAGACAAAACACAAAACAAAGAAACCCCTCAATCAAACACAGAAAATAAACAAATGGGAAAGGTCCATAAAAAAAATTAACCTACATTATTTATTATTTATCTTTTGGATACCTGTTCTGAAGCCAAAAGAACCACCTTTCCAGGAAATGCACTCCTTGCATTACCATGACTGTAAGATTTTCCAAGAACCCTTTCAAGAACCCTAACAGGGTATGAAGTATTTAACCAAAAACACAAAGTAAAAGAACCAAAGAACCAAACTTTTGACTTCCTCCTTTCTTTTCCCCCTTCTTTGAAAGGGAAAAAAAAAAGAACTCTTTAGACACAGTCCGAGGGCGTGAATTTCCTAGGGGGTTTAAGAAGGGAAGAAGTAAATTATAGTGCGGGGCTTTTTGTTCTTTTCCTTGCTGAGGTGCACGAATCACGAGGTGAAGAGGGGAAGGAAAAGGAAGGGACAATGCGGCACAGGGGAATAAGGTTAGCATTTTGAGCAGATGGGTTCTGTTGCTTCATAAATTCTCTACAAAGACTCGAAAAAAAAAGTACACTGGCGCCACACTTTCTGCCGAGTAAGCTCGGCCCTTTGCATAGATTGGGGCGATTTTCAGTTATGCTTTTTGTGTAAAAAAAATTATTACAATATTTTCGTTTAGGCCTACTTTATCTATAAAACTTTTCCAAATGTAGATACCAGCTTTCAAAATCCTGTCAATTAAAATGACAAATGTGGGATTAAAAACCCAACTGAATGAACCATCTCTCACATCTTTTCCCAATTTCTAACTCTCCTATCCCATCAACGAAAACAAGTGACAGAAATAAGTGGTCTAAAAGCAGCTAGTTTGCATGTCTCATTTTAACATTATAGTAGTGAAGACTGGATTATATAGATATATTTATGAATATTATTGCGCATAAGTTGACGGACTAACTAATCGGCCTATGAGTATGTATGTCGGAATTGATGCATATTTACACATAGCGTGACTTATTGTAACATTTAGAAATGGATATTAGACCTTTAGTAAAGAGTTTTGGGTGTTGTTCTTTTGTAAAAGTAGGTAGAGATATAGGAAAGAATGCTCATTAAGTTAACACTGAGTACTTTTACAGCCTTGAAGTTTGTAATATATACTCGTGTTAATATATGAATTATCATGTTTTCAAAAGAAAATATAGCGGGACTTAGATGAATCAATTTTCATGTTTTCAAAAAAAAAAATATAACGTGACCTAGATGAATCAATTTTCTACGTGTAATACAACTCGAATATAAGTGTCAAAAATAAATGGTAAAAAAACAATTAGTTTGCCCTATGTTTACAGTGTTTTAAATGTAATAAAACCTCCTTATGTAGGTCAGTTAGGGCCTCATTTGGAGGTTGCTTTCCGAGCTTTGAATGACATCCCCTTGATTATGTCTCCAAGCATTGAATAAAGGAGGATGAAGAATCACTTATGATTGACTAGTCTCATTTTCGAGTCAATTTTAGGTCGGACTGCGAGTACATTTCATGAAGCAAACTGATATGGTACAATATTGAGGTAGTCTCATCAGCTACAAAGCATGGGCATCAAGTCAACAATCTACAAAACCTATCGTGTTCCATAACGAATGACTAGTCCATTCCTCAACAAACTCAAGGATCTGGAGACCAGATTATTCTATGTTATTATCATCGCAAAAAGAAACCCAACTGGTGTGACAGAGGACTTGTCAAGGAAACTACTGAGGTTTAAGGTGAAGAAGCTAAGGACTTGTCAAGAAAATCATCAAGTTTTGGGACTGAAGTCGCATCAGAGACCAAAGTGGGCAGCAAAAAGGTGAAAACAAAAGTTTGTTTAATGATGGTGTATTTTATCTGCGTCAAAGATCCAGAATCCCAGTACCTGATAGACAAAAGGTATGAATACACAACAAAGGAATAAGTCTGTGATGATAGACACAAATTACAAAAAGACATGCATGACACAAAACAATGGCCATTTAGTATTATGCAATATTGGAGTAAATGCTGGTTTGACTGTGAAAATGAACCAGGTGGGGGACCTTTACTTCGGTCAAATTTTGGATATCTCCTTGGACTAATTCACCAAACAGTTCTCAAATTACAACCTTCTCATCAGTGGTAATTCCTGTTTTTACCCAACTACAAGAGCCAATGAAAGACTTCATTCCCTGACTACAACCAAATGGGTCAGTGGAAGACTCTATTATTAAGTTCTGTTACTTTTCTAATTGTACTGCTCGAGGGCTTCAGAAATGCAGCAATGGGGGGTTGTAAATGCACAGTGAAGCCACACACTGATCAGACAATACAGGGGGTCGCGAATAATTACTCTTACTGCAGAAATTTGTTCTTTTTAAGCTAACAGTTTTTCAATGGAAGGAGTATTTAAAGCAGTGACAAAAACGAACATGATCATTAGCAGATTTGCTTCTCATTTTTCCATCACTGTAAAAATTATGTAATTCAACTTGCAACTATAGGAGCAGCTCCCAAAGCGAAAAAATGAAGTGCCAAAACTCCTTTCCATTAAATGATGAGAATCAATACTCGGACGATGGAACCAGACAATTAGACAAAGCATTCATTTAGATACCGGAAACATTCAAAATCTGAACTATTAGTAGTACAATATACAAAACAGATTGATAAAGACTCATTTAGTGTGAGTCGCCCTTAAAAGTATTTTCTTCTTCAACAGCACAAGTTACATTAACATAAGACAGAACGGATATAACACAGAGCGGCAAGGGCATTGCATAAACAAACATATCTATTCCAGCTCGACATCTTTTGACCAAATAGCAGAATCTCAAACTACCTCCACCATCGAATGGATATCGCTCGCTAGTAGCCATAAGTCTAAGGATGCAATTACATGAATACGCGTACAGCATCATATGAAATCTGGTAATAAACTATTTTAATGCGCATATATCATCACACAAAATCCAGAACTAACCTCAGAATGTGGAACTTTGAGGTGCTGCGAATTGCAGAGAGTGCCAATACAATAGCAGGAACCATACTAAGCACTACCGTGGGCGGGCTAACTAGAGATAATATACAAAAATCACAGCAAGAAAGACACAGTTCTCGATCGACCTTGGGGAAAAAAAACAATTCACATACTTCAAATCCAGAAAAGAATCACAAAACAGATATGACAAAGATGCAAACAAAACATAACAAATTCTCTCACTTAATAAGATCATGTCTCATATGGAAGACAGGATAACAAATAAAAATGAAGATCTACATGATTCCAACATCATTTCAATCGAGCAGTAGTTGCAATGGTACCAAAATTTGAAAAGGCACCATATCTAGCTGCAATAGCAAAATCAATACCCAATTTGTAGCGAAGCTAAGCCTTATTACGGCTTCAGGAAACTCCTTATCGCGGATGGTAAGTAATACAAAAATGAGGTCTTCTGGACTGTTGCCTTGGATAACTAATACATGCCTTCTGGATTAGAGTTCGATTATCTACTCAAACTCTTGGTAGCTTTTTTCATTGATCCTTTCGACCTTGCTCCAAGTTTACTCTTTTTCTTCTCTTTCTTTTCAACTGATTCTGCATTTCTCACAGGCGACCTACTCCTCTTTGCTGCCTTCCCCTCTTTCTTCTCCACTCCTCTAACCAATCTGTCCTTCTTTCTCCTCTTAATTCCCAAATCATCACTATCAATTTCCTCGTCCCCCTCACTTTCAACATCATTACCTACATGCTCCTCAGCATCCATTTTCTTCACCTCCTCATTCTTATCCTCATCATCGTCACTATCCAATTCAACTGCACCTATACCCAAATCCATATACTGAACCTCATGAATCCTCCCTTTCTTCTTCTTCTTTCTCTTATCCTTTTCCTTCTCCTCACCACCACTACTCATCTCCTTCGCCTCGGTCTCCCTAATTTCCTCCCTCTCCATCTCTGCCAAGCCATCAATCTTGAGCTTAAAATCAGGCAACGCCTGATAAATCGGCAATGCCAAGGAATTCGAAAACTTAACATGAAAACTTCTCACACCACCCCATTTCTTAGGCACAACTTTTACAACCTCACTAATTCCCTGAGCTATATTTTCCACAATCTCGTCCCTTTCCATGGACACCTTCCCAACTTTCATCACACAACAAGTACCAGTCCTCATAAACAAAAACCCACTACCCATGGCCCTCTCAATTTGCTCTTTCCAATTCTTATGAGTAAGATCCAACGGTACAGGCAACTTCTTCTTCTTAAAGAAAGACTTACCCAGTAACTTAGGCAGCAAATGGACAATCCTTCTATCAACCAAGAAAAGCTCGTACGAATCGCAAAGCTTCCTTTTCGCCTCAAAAGGTTTGTAATCTGTCTTGAGCTTTGAGAGTTTGAGGACTTTGGCTACGGGAATGTTTTGGGTTTTGACGATCTTTTTCGCATCCTTTGAGGTGAGGTTCGAATTGGGCCGGTCGTCGATGATAAGGCAAACCTCTGAGGTTGCATCGAAAAGAGGGTGGGGGAGAGGGATTCTGAAAGCATTTGTGCGGGATTTCGCGGGGATTTTTCTCAGGGTTAAGTTGAGGTAAACCAAATCATCTTCCGGGAGGAGTTGAGGCTTCTCTGGGGCGGTTTTGGCCTTCCATTTCAACAGGCTGTCGACGGCGGAGCTTATGACCTCCGACGAAATCCCGTCTTCGGCGGCCGGTGGTTGCGGTTTAGACGCCATAGTTCGGAGAATAGAGATGCTGTTGCAGAGATTAGAGGTTGGGGTTTAGGGTTTTGAGGGGAGAGAGAGGTTTAAGAGGCTTTTGTTTATAAATAGTTGGGCTTCACTTTATGGCCATTGTAACATGTTGGGCCATAAATCAACAGTGAAACGAACTGTCTACATTAACTTGGGTGAAATGTCTAGTGCAGTATACAAGCTAAGTTTACTAGTGCTCTGGTCCAGCGCTGGACATCCCTGTTGCAATTATTGTTGAGACCCGTACGGGTGAAAATTGCTTGTATGGGTCAAAACCAAAAACAGAAGGAAGAAGGTGTCGAAGCCCATCAGGGCCAAAATTAAGACTGAGCATTGTTCGATTCATTCAATATAACGTACTTGGGCCAACCCTTGTTTGTCCAAAGTTAACGATGTCTCGAGTTCGAGTCTCTTGAATAGAAAGAGTAATAATGGCAGAACTTTCCTTTCTTTTTGAAAAGAGACCGACTCGGCTCGATACAGATTACATGAGTACAATGCATTTAAAGACCCACAGTGCAATATGAAAAAAAAAAAAAGAATCCGTTTAATATAAAATTTTATGATTACTATTACAAATAAATATTCCTTTTATTTCAAAATAATTATTCAATTTAGATATTCTATTTATCTTCAAAAATATATATATAAATATATATATATACATTGAGTTTTAAAGTTTGAAATATGTAGTATTCTTTTGACATAATTAGCCGTCTTTATCAACACAAAATGGAGCTTTCATAAATAAATATCTTCTCTATCCCAACTATCGTATACAAGAAAATTAGTAGCATTTTAAGAGAGACATATTATTTTGTCAAATCATGGAACAAAGGCCCTCATTCCTCAACATGGTGAAGCTAATAAATAACATGGAGAAAAAAAGAAAAAAAAGAAAAAGAAAAGAAAAGCATAACAATGAGCTAACCAACCAACGAACACAAACTGCTGACCATGATTTTATGATTTAACTGATTTGAGTTGATTCCCCCATAACACCCAAATGTAAGTCAAAACCACCAGTCAATGAGTCGAATGATTGTGTACTTGTCCGAAAAAACCTGATGACTTCTAATTCTTTTATAAATCGGAATTCAGCGACCCGCATTGAGCTGGCAGTCGGCCACTAACTACCAATCCAACTCAACAACGACGAGCTTTCCACATCTTTCATACTCATGTTCATCCACTAATCTCAAGAGCTGCTCTGCTAATTCCACACTCCTTTACATCATCACCGCCTTTTTGTGGGGACTTTCTAATTTTTAAATTTTTCCTTTTGAAAGCTCATCAATCTAATAATTGATCAAGTAGGAGGATACTAAAAGGGGGAGGAAACCAAGCAAAAATCGAACTTTTCATTATTATTATTATTATTATTGGTTTTTGCTGATAAAAATGGAAGTTTCAGAGAATTCCCAGGTGGAAAATAGCCAGAAAGACAGCCCAGATGATTCAGGAAAAGTTGAAGTGGAAGTGGAAGACGGGGTTGATTCTGGGGAAGTAAACAAAGATGGCGGCTCGGCAGAGTGGGCTGTTGAAGTAAGTCAAGATTGGAAAGAAGGCAAAGAAAACGTGGAGGATTCAAGATCTGATGATGTCACTGCTGAAGAAGAAAAGGGAAAAGAAGCTGAAAGTTCGAGTCTTTTTACCAGGGTTGCTTCTGAATTACCAGTTTCAGATGCTAAAAATGTTGAGGCATCTTCAGGGGTTATTGCTTCTGTGAAAAAAGAACCTGATGCTGATCCATATGTTCCGACTAGTTCTGGTGGTGTGGAAATTGGTGCTCCTGAAGTGTCCGAAATTCCCAGAAATACCGAAGATGATCAGGTTGGATAGTAATTTTTCGGATGCAAACTGCCCTGTTTTTCTCTGTGTGTGTGTGTTTTTTTTGGGGCTGTTTTATACGCACGCAATTAGTTCTAAGATTTGAAGAACATTTTGTTCACGTTAACTGAGTCGTTTCTTCTATGAATCTTTTATTTGACAGACATATACAACTTTGAGTCATCAAACACGGGCTTCTTGGTTGAATTGTTGTGGTCTGTTGGACGCTTTCAAGGGTTGGAATCAGTAAATTTAGGTGAGCAAGGCTGCTAATTGAAGAGCTTTAAAGTTTCATATTCATCTCAATTACTACAATTGAGTACCATGTTGTTCATGTATAGAATAATATGGTGTTTTAATTTCCTTGAAAAATCGACCACTTTAGCAATAACTGGTTTAGAAATTTTAGTTTACTTTCGCACTTCATGGCAAATAATATATAAGCTTTATTTCATGTTCAATGCTTTGCTGGAACACAGGTCAAGGTGGTTTTGGTTTGCGGGTTGGTGAAGCTTTTGAGAGCCTGGATTTTCATTGTTTTTGTTTGGTGAGGATGCCATCAACCTAGTTGGTGATGCTTTTTTTTTTTTTTTTTGTACTTTTATGATTGTTTTGATATATGATTGTGAAATTGTAAATGAAATCACATTCAATGACTTGTGGAGTGAGGGTGTAGTTGAGGGCTAAAGAGTAGAGATCAGATTATTCTTCTATTCAAAACTCCTGCGCGTTTGTTTTTGCTGTGTGAAAAAATGTTGCAAGCACAAGTAATTTGTTCATTTCTTCTCCTCTTCTTGTTTCGGGTTTCAATCTTTCATCTAGTGCAACATACAACCCAATCATTTTGGGACGAAAAGAATAGAACGTTGAAGCAGAAGCCGCGGAAATGAACATCTTCTTTGGCTTGATTACTGAGATTTCCAAGAGAAAAACATCGTTTTTGCGGCAAATTTATAAGCTGCATCAAAGGATGGGCTTCACAAAAGCGGAAATTCAGAAAGATAACCTGGCAAAAGCATCCTTCCCTGTTCCCAGTTCCCATCCAAATTGGATCCTTCCCTTACTGAAACTTGTTGGTTGAAAGAGATGCATCGCTTTTTACAAAATCCCTTCGTTAAAACCTGTTAAAAAAAAAGCAGCTCATAAGATGGTGTTAGTTCCGCACTTGGATAACTATGATTTCAACTTGCAAGTTGCTAAAGATCGCTCCAAATAAATCACTCTATTGTAGCAAGTCTTGGATCCACCTAAAAGGGACTAATTTCCATTTCCCTTGCAAACTTTAGGGGAGTAGTATACCCTACTATCTCAAATGATTGAATGAAAATTTTAGAGTAATTATTGGAAAAAAAAAATGGATGGATGTATTGTGGAAATTAAATGACAGCTTGGTTAAGAACTGATGTTGTACTTCTTGAAGGTAGACTCGAGCACAATTCCTACTAAAAATTTATAAGGGATAATTTTCCAACAAGTTTCAAGAGCATTCAAATGTTTTTGCTTTCAACATTAATCATGATGTCCCTGTTTTCTTCGACCTTCACTTTACTTGCTTCTCTTTTCGCTTTATTAGTGTTACTACTTTATTCAAAAAAAAAAAAAAATCCAAATTTACAAAAGTGAGGGGGTGTTCATAATGTAATAGGAGTGACTCATTTTGGAAATGTAATTGCTGCATACATTAGCCTCCGACTTAAAAGACTTAAAAAATACTCCGTTCGTCCCATAATTATTGTCCAGTTTATATTTTCATTTCTGGTTCAAATTGTACTAAAAGTAAAATTTAAAACGGGACAATAATTTTGAGACATAGGGTAATTTTTTATTTTTTTGCAAAAAATCAATTCTCCGAGACCTTAGGACCTGAGGTAATCTGACTCAGCAATCAGTATTGATTGATTAATTAATTAATTTACCAGCAGGTGGAAAATGGTATGAACATGTAATTTTGTAAAAGAAGAAAATCCTAACACAGCCAAAAAAAAAAAAAAAAAAAAAACCCACAGCCCCCATGTGCATGCACCCTACGACAATAAAGATTTATTTAGGTTATTTGTACATTTATTTATTTTTTCGAATTAAACATTTATTTTACTTTTGATTTGCTGGAAATCAATTACTACATTACTATATCACCGGAGGAATTCATGGCTCGTCACAATTCCCAAAGTCAATCCCAAATCATTTTAATTTTTTTTTTTTTTTGGGGTAATTTTAAAAATTGTTTTTTCATATACATTCTCTGCCACAAATCTGTCAGCAAGATATCAAATCTTGCACCTTTTTAAGTAATTTTTTTCTACCATTAATTCTCTGTGAAAAAGATTACCTAGATATCTTTTGAGATTCTCCATAGTTCTCACACACATCATCCTGACGAGAATGATGAGATGATAATGAAATACTAATTGGAAAATATTGCAATATAATCTTGAAGTTTGTTTGTATCATGAATTAGTTCTTTGCATGCTTAGTGTGTTTCACAAAAGCCACATGATTAAATGTAATGTTTTGAAATGGATCTGTAAGAAGAATATCTCTATCTATCTAACAAGTTGAAGAGACTATACCAAGATCTTGGAATTTATTCAAAGACACAACAATCACAAGAGCTAAGATTGGAGAACATGGGTGAAAAAAATTGTCTCCAACAAGGTAACAAAAATGACCAAATCCTACTTACTGAAACATACAAAAAGTTGGAGATCCAAGAGAATCCTATATATTTCTTACATTGATCATACTAATCCTCTAGCTACCTACCCTCTAAAATCTAAATCACTAATCCTTATGTTCAAGATGAACACATAATTAGCAAAGAAATTAAAAGAACAAATGAAAAAAAAAAATGCCCTTCTATGTTCTAATCCCCTCCCAAAACATCAAAAAGAAACAAAAACAACAAAACGAAGAAAAAGGACAGGAAACAAATTAATTTTAATTTTAATCAACCTCCGAGTTTTCTCTTTTCCTTTTCTGAACCTTGAACAAAGGTAGCGAGAAATTTCAAGGCTTTGACTTGATACTGCAACTCCAGAATGTAGCCAGCCGTTTCTTCAAACAGTTTGTCAACGCCAAGAGATTCCCCTCCGGGCACAATTTTCTGCAATGCCATAATCTTATCCTCAACCTCTTCGCCGCCATTTTCTTCATCTTCTTCTTCTTCGTTGATGCTACTACAATTTGTTGAAGTATTATTATTATTATTACTATTACAGCAGCTATGATCTGTGGTGTCCGTCATCTGGGTTGCAATGTTCTTGGCATTGCTTTTCTTTGATCTTCTGCTTCTTCCGCGCCTCTCTTGCCGCCGTGTGCGGCGGATGACGGCCAAAGGTTGTTGACCGGAAGAATGAGTACTGGCCATATGATCGGGATTAATATTCTGGTGCGATATTTTTCCCACTAATTTTCTGGGCAATGTGGATGGGATTTCCTCCATGAAGGCGAATTAGATGGGATTTTTGTGCAGAATGCAAAAAAAGAGGCTAAAGAAGATTCATAAGGGATTGAGGAGGAAAGGTGGTGGTGGATGAAGTCATGAAGAGAGAGGGAAGGGAAGGTGGTGAACTCAAGGGGGGCTGAAGTTAAATTATTGTTGTTGGGAGATTTTGAGTTGTGGAAATGTCAATGCCAACGAAGCTGGTCCTACGTACCCCCTATTTCCCTTGAGTTTTGGCTTCCTATACAGTAAACACCACCCCCTCCTGATTATTTTCTAGGATTATTTCATTCACGCTCTTTCCCTCATCAAGTTTACCAAGTTTTCTTTGTTTTTTTTATAATGAAAGGAGGCAATTAATTACCTTAAATTCTAAAATATTCCAGCACATCGGTACGACATACTAACGATATCAAGTGTTATTCAAAAATTTACAACGCCCGAAGATTCTTTTAACCATATCAATCCACCAGGACTATCCATTGCTAAAGTCACAAATGAATCTGCTGCAAAATTTAGCTCTCTGTATATATGTTTCAACTCAACCGGCCACACTCTTCTTACTTATTAAGGTAAGCATACATGATTTTTTTTTCCCTTTAAAGCGTAAAGGCATAAGCTAGAGAAACTATATAAATTTCAACAAGAAACTATTTTAGAATTGCTAGATGTGTAGTCAGTATTTTGTTAATTTGGAGAGATATAAATTAATAATAGTAAATCGATCATCGTGATGATTTCGAACTCAGTTTGTAATGTCGATACATTCTAGACATCAATTTTCTGAACTGGAACACAAAGAAAAGGGTATAATTTTGTAGCAATTTATGAACATTATAGTCAGAAGTAAGTTTCTTTCGTGTATATCACTGCAACTTTTAATACAAATATAAATTGTAACGGGAGACAGTCGATATTTAAAATAAAAATGATGGATTCATAGACACAGAGGCATCACAGTTTCCTTGCATATTCGGTATGTCCATACAAACAATATTTTTTTCAATATTTCAAAAAGATAATCTTACTTACTGTATAAAAATGTGACAAGTATTTTGGGATGAGACATGAGTAGTGTCATTTAGATGATCAAAGTTTTCATCAATCGCTTGAAGATGAGAGTGGGGGAAGGATAAAAGTAGAGGAAATGGGGATCGGGTTGGGCGGAGGGAAAACCGGATAGAGTGGAGGGAGGCGCGCAGGTGTAAGGAATGGGCCAGCAAGGGGTGGGTGGGCCGGAGGGAGTCAAAAAAACAAACGGGAAAAGCACATGTGATCACATGCATTTTGTTCAACCCCCCAAGTGCACTCCTCTCCTTAATCCCACATATATGATCAAACATGTAACCACAAATCACTTCCCCCGTATGGATCCCACTCTCCAATCTCCCTCACGGCCTCACTCTTTTCCATTTAAATGGTGTCAATTTTGTACCACCTCGACAAATCTATAGTACTAAAATCGATACTTGAGGGTGATTATAATTTCGTCGACTGAGAAGTTCAACCAACAATACAGGTTAAGAAACATTTATGCGGTGGTAATCACTTTTTTGCTTTCTCCCATAATAATATATGGTTAATTATTCATTTATTTTCAAAATAAAAAATATTATCTCTGTTCAGAAAAAAAAAAACAAAAACTTATATGGTAGCTAGTACTACAATTAGCATCCAAATTGCAACATTACCTTCCTCTATTGAGCCCCACAAACAGCCAGCATTTTAATGAGGGAGGAAGGAGTAGTTATGACTCATGAGAGTGGTGATCACTTCACTTGGGGGGTGTGGTATGTGTGGTAGACTGATAGGCGGTGGTGTTTCCAACAAGGGAACAGCCATCGGCGAAAATGAGGTTATCGGGATTCATGTTGCGTTGCTCGAGTCATACTACTCCTACATAGTGTGTACGTACGTGCGGGGCGGGAGGGGCGGAGAGATTAGTGAGATTGGAGTGGAAAATGAATAGCGGAGGCCGGAGGTTGAAATTGAATAAATAATGTAGGGCATTCAGGAGTCCATCTGATCAGAGCTTTACCAAATCCCGTGTTTTCCTCTCACACACTACAAATTTCCCATTCATTATTCTTGACATATATTATAATTGGTGAATGTAAGATTAAGTTTAGTAGTACTCTTTAAATATAATTATCAAGTTTTTTTTTTCCTTTCTCGAACGTTTATGTCTCTTTCTTTTTTTTTTTTCCCATTATTCTACTCTTAAATGATTACTACATGATTAATTATGTCTTTTTATTTTCTTTTTCTACTCTTAGATGATTATGCCATGATTAATTATGTCTCTTTATTTTCTTTTTGATCCCCACTACTCTTAGATGATTATTTCATAATTAATTTTTATTAACAATATAATGAATCTTTGATGTTGCTTTTAGTAATTTCTTCTTTTATTATTGTTATTATTATTAAGACTACAAAAAAATCATTTCTCATTACTAGGTGAAATTGATCAGTTAAAATACGGTTTCGGTGATCTTAAGTTTCTAGCCACTCGAAATTTTGTCTTTTCTTCTTTTCATCTCTTTTTTGAATTTAAAAGGTTCATTAATGATATTTTAAATTATTCAATAAATAAAAAGAATATTGAAAGTCATGCATCACTTATATATAGTTCTAAATTGTGTAAATTTTACTATTTCTTTCTTTTTCTTTCTTTCTAGGCCTTTATTTTTTATTTCTCTATCTCAAGTTTATTAGAGGTAATCATCTTTCGTTGTTTATCTTCATATTTTTCTTCCACAATTTAGTTTTTGTTTTAGAGTTTATCTTCTTATTTGGTTGTTCTTCACTTTAAGATTATACATTTGATTTTATTTTATTCCTCACTTTGCATGGTCTTTGTTTCACAATCGGGATATTGTGTTTCACTCTGTTGAAATCTAAAAGTAACGCACTTTACCTATTTCATTTTATTCTTATAATGACCATATTACTATCGATAAGTTTGTTAAATCATTAATATTTAGTAAATAGTGTAAAAGACAATACTATAACTGATACTTTCTTAATTGTTAAATTTATTCTTTTATATAATTTATATTATATTATTATACGTACACGCGAAGCGCGTCTAATTCATCTAGTTTATTATAATTCCCAAATATTGTTACTACTATCAATTCTGTCGAAACCATATATCTTTGGTAGGAGTTGTATTAATCTTAAGCAAAATTTCTTGGTACATGGAAGTACAAATTTTCTCGGATCCATTCCCAATCTCCTGGCTGATGGTATTTCTCTCTTTTGTTTTCCCACTTTTTTGTTTTTTTTTTTGACGATTAAGCTTTCATATTCATTAAAAGCAAGACAAGCTATTCCTGGCCAAGTTCTTGCAACTGCCCATCTCATACAGTCTTGTTCCTGGCTAGCCAAATATGCCAAAAAACAAAGAAAAACTGTTGAATGAGCCCTTTATCTGAGGTTGTTGTGAGCCAGCCTTCAAACCATTCAGCCAAAGGAGGACCTTTAAACTTACATTGTTTCAATATATATCTTGCCTACCATACAAGGTCATAACACTATTACGATATTGTCTGTAATTTAAAATTATCTATTCACACGGAAGCAACTTCAAGACTTGGATTCCAGAATAGACTCAAACAACAATACACAAAAGAAGATCCGGACCAACAAAATACCGAACCAAAAATGACATAAAATTGGAGATTATATTGTTAAGGCTAGCGATCCCTAGATACTTTCCAAACAATTCTCGTCCTAATACTTTCGACAAAAATAGTTTAATGAAATTTTATGAAACGGCTAATAAGTCTTCATCAATTGAGATAACTAGACTCAACAGTAAGATTATTATAAGTCCAAGTCTATAAGTTCGCACAAACTAAGTTAACCCCTAAAAAATCAAGAACAAAGAGATCTTCTCTTGTTTTCATTTTATGAATTCATCAAAAGTCTTTATAATAGAGGTTGACTTTCTCTTAAATAGAAAGTATTAGGACCGGTCATAAACTACAAAAATGTGGGAAATAATTAAATATAAAAAAATATACAGAATATTTTATCATCGACTTCTATAGTCTGACGGAGTGGTCGACAACAAAAAATTTATTTAAAACATACAAAATGATAAAATGACTCCTGAACCCAACTCACATGTATTGCACATGAAAAATAGCTCTTGGTTACGATTTTATGCCCATATTAATAATATCATTTCGGATGGATTTTCGAATTTGTAAAGGCACCTGCAGTGGGAATAAATTAGAATGATGATTTGCGGTGCAATACAATCATAATATAATGACATGTTTAGTGGTTCACTCTTATATAAATACAACTATGAAATATAAATATGCAGCAATCAATCGAGTTCGAAAATAAATTAAAGATTTCTTTAAAGATCATATAGTATATTTTTATGACTATATATGAAAAGTAGTAAATAGAAATATAATGAAATAGAAAAAAATAAATAAAGATTGAAAAGGGATTTTTTTATTTTTACATATTTTGGACTTATTTTTAAAATTTTTAAAAATCTTTGAGAATTTTTCTTTATAAAAATAACTAATGGAACCGTTGAATTAGACGGAAATTGAGCCAAATGGACGAAATTTGTAAAAATTTCAAATATTCAGAACAAGATTGGATAACTGAAAATTTATAAAGTATGATTGACGACGAGAGTAAAATTTTAGAAAGGCGGTCAATTTTCCCGATACAAGAAAATCCCTCATCTTATTATTTTAGTATTGTTAATTTGTAACCCGATCCATAGCAACTAAATTGTGTTGACCTGTATTTACATAAATGATTATTGTATGACTACATGGCAAAGTTATATTACTACACCCGCCATATAACTTTTGGTTCCGGAAGCATCAAAATGATATTATATGAACAAACAAAGACTATATGTTATACGAATAAAGAATACTATATAACATATCTATGGTGATTAATATAACCATTAAATATGCATGTATGAATTGACTTGATAACTTAAAGTGATAATTGATACGTTCCTAAGTATTATAATTCATTTAACGCAAAACTTGATGCGTTAGGATTCATTTACATTTTTTTTTCTTGGTTAAACAATTTTCACTTTTCAGTTGTATTATATTCTCTGATGATTGAAAGACGAATCGTTTCCCTAACCATCAGGGAAACTATTCCGTCATAGCTTCTTGCATAGCAACCAACAAAACCGGGGGAACGATTCCTCATTAGGATTCCTGGCTCCTGCTGATGATAGCTTCATTTCCCGATTTACTGCTCCAACGGGGAAAAAAAAATGCAAATCCCGTACATGAAATTGAGGGAGCTTTCTGGCTTCTTTTTTCTTTGCTAGGCGGGATCAGGAAATGTTGTAGTTGCGCGCTGGACCAAGCTTCTAGCAGTACCTCGCTCATTCACAAGTTCATTTTTGCCGAGGAAGCGTGCTTTTAAAAAAGGCGTTTAGTTTTTCGAGTCACTAACTTTAGTTCCTTCAGTCACAAATTTCTAATTTAGATCATTTTATCCTTGTCATTTTTTCAAATCAAATAACTTGGCTAGAGAGGAAACTAAAAAGAAATTGAAAACAAAATAAATAAATAAAAAACCAACCGACCGTGCAATGAAATTGTCCCGAGTTAACCGGGGACGGGTGGACTGCCAACCCACTTGTTTGCCCGAATGGGTTCATTGCCGTCCCGAGTTCCGCTCGTTCCGAGTTAACTCGGGATGGTTTCATTGCACGATCGGTCGACCGAAACCGTCCCGAGTTAACCCGTTCGGGCGAACAAGTGGGCGGGCGGTCCACCCGTCCCCGATTAACTCTTGACGGTTTCATTGCACGGTCGGTTTCAGTTCGATTCAATACGATGAACAGGTCCGGTCAGGCCTTTTTTTAAATTTTTAGATTTTTTGTAATTAAAAATAGCAATATTTGTTATTTAAAAAAGTCTAAAAATTAAAAAAATATCAATCAGATTCATTACTATTTTTTTAATTTTTAGATTTTTTTGTTTCTTTTTGTAATTAGTTAATCTAGTTTTAGGTCATTAAAATATTTATTCATTAAATTTATGAATAATTTATTATTTGAGTTATATTAAGTATCACCAATCTTTGTAGTACAAAAAATAGTTAATCTGTTTGCACATATTTGTCACAATCTTTGTAGTATAATTATTATTTTTTATTATAAATGTATAATTATTATTTTTAACTAAAAATTATCTTAAAAAGTAATTATTGAAGCAAAATTTTATATTTTAATATCAGTTCAAATAAATTAACTTAACGAATAATCTTAAATTTGTTTTCAAGTAAAAACTAATTACTTGTTTATTTTCAAGTAAATATAAAATTGAGAGTTTAAACACTAAAGTATAAATGTTGTTAATTATATTTAAAGTACGAGGTATTCAACATGCAACGATACTGTGAATAAACTAACATTAAAGTAAAAATTAATAATTCGTCTGTTCTCATGTGAATCGGACCAGATGACTTGTCCGATTCGGTCCGAGTGGCTTATTCTCTCTCTCCCCCCAATCTCCTCTCTCTCTCCTTCAATTTAGTTTGATCAAATGGCAGGGACAAAATGGTCAAAATTGAAAACTTGTGGTTGAAAGAACTAAAAGTTGTGGCTGGACAAAGTAGAGAATTGTAGATGGTCTCTGCATCTTCTTCCCCTCTTCGATGACGCACTGCTTTTATTTTGATCCAATACAGAATCTTGGTAGCACCAGAATATTCTTTTTTTATCTTTTTTTTAATCTATTTTATACTCCCTCCGGTCCTTAATATAAGGTATTTTGATTTGGTTTCACCTATTACGTATTTTTAATTGACCAAAACATTGGTTTATATCCTAAAGCCAATCAAATTCTAAGGTTATTGTTTATATTTATTACCAATTTGTTTGAAAACCTATAAGGTCACACATAAATGATTTAATTATTGGGATGATTAATTTATAAGATAAGTTAAACTTTAGGAACTTATTAATAAATATGATTTAATAATAAGTCCAGATACAAGTCTTGCTCAATAAGTCACATAATTTTTCCTTTGTTCTTTGAGAGTGCAAGAGTCTCATAGAATGAAACTTTAGAAAAATGCAGTTGTTTGTCAAACCAAAGTATCACAGCCATCACAGTATCTGAACCCAAATCATCAATGACAACATGCTCAGATGATAATAATACATTTGCCAAGGAAGAATTTCAGTTGACATTATTTTGTTGTAAAATATCAAAGGGGTTTCAAGATCATCTTTTTCCAGGATAGCTAATAAACTCAAATATTGACAGAAAGCAAATTCATAATATTTGCAAAGAAAGAGCTCAAATTTGCAACTTGAATGCTGACTGAATCAGGGATTTTCCTCTGAAGCAAAAAAGATATCAACGTTTTCACAATCTTGAATTTTCCTGTGAAGCAAAAAGGATCCCTTCATTTTTCAAAATATCCAAATTCTCATCGGAGAGATTATTAGGCAGCAGAACATATTAGCACCACAACAAATAACAACCGAATTCTGACCCATATTGCAACATCACCACATAAGGCAGATGAAATTAAGTAGCATATAAAATTTGGAAGAGCAAAGAGAAGCCTTCCATTTTATACCTGGATTATGGTTGAGACGATTCTTCTGGTTTTGGGGAACGGTTGAAATCCCATCTTTTACCATCATAAGCCAAGAAGAATTTCCAGACTACTTTTGACTCTTCCAGACTGCTTTTGACTCAGTAAAATTAATAAAGGCATAACCTTTGTTCAAATTTGTTTTGAGAATTGAAGAGGAAATAATAATAATAAAAATTAATCACAGGCAAAAGTATCATAAAGTAATTCATCGACAGAAGGCTCAAGTTGAAAATTTTACCTTGCGTTTGTAGCCTGCATTATGTTGCTTTCTAATAGAAGGCTGAGAACTAACAAAATAAATCAATAAGTAACGTAAGTCAGTGAAAAATATGATGCCCAAATAAAGAGAAACGGTTGCTAAAATGGCTTAATATATATTTCCATAGAAAAGCACATGATTTATGATTTCTGATGTTTGAGTTTAAATTTAAATCAGCCCCCAACAACTTAACAGGATATGTTGCAAAACAAAGGAAATCAATTTAATAGCTCACTACAAAGTTCTAAAACAAACTACTGATAAATTAAATTATAATGAACAACAAGAAATCCAAATGAAACACTCACAACTAAAACAATGAAACTCATCAGATCCAATAGGGTAATCTTCAAGACATCATCATCCTTACATGCATCAGCATCATCAGTCGGTCGACTGCTCTTCAGAGGGATTCACCTAACTTGGAATCGGCGATTTCGATATATGTCGTTGATGTAACGTGCACCGGACAAGCCAAACAAATCAGTCACTTTAAGCAAACCATGAGCATACATCTACACGAATATTCTATATCAGAGTTACCGTTTTAATAATATGTAATTCTCACCTCCAATATAACGGGTTGGGCAACCAAGCAAAATCGACCCAAAATCCTTGCGAACATCACCCGAGACTGAAGAAGATGATAAAGTTGAGAGCCGATAATAATGATATCGACTGGCGGCGAGGAAAAAAATTAAACTTCGACTCCAAAGATCCGATGACCGATAGAGATACTGGTGATGCAGAGGCAGCGGCACACAAAGGTGTTGGCCGATAATAGAAGCAGAAAGAGGCATCGGCGCACAGAACTGTTTAGGAATGGATCTAGGTTTAATAGTTTTTGAGCATTGAGGTACACGTTTTATCGAGGCTTTTTTTAAAAAAAAATTTCCGCCTTCTTTGTAGGAAGATTGGAGCAATGGTTGATTTTTCGGACGCGTTGACCTCCTTCAGTTAAAGATTTAACATATCTGGGATGAGATTCGTAGATTGATCTTGAAGATTGATAATAGTAGTTTTTCATTTGATCTCAAATATAACGGTTTAAAGAATGTAAATTCCTTAAATTAGGGAGTGTTTTAACGTGAACATTTATATTTGCACAATTTGGAGTATTGGTTTTTTTTTTTCCGGAGGAACAGAGGACACGTGGCGTTCTACTTTTACAAAAGACGTATATTTTTCGTTTTGGGGGGAAAATAAGCTTTATAAAACTGACACGTGTCCTAAGTGTCATTTGCTTTCATGAAATGTGAAGGGATTTAACTTAGATAGTTAAATAGAGCAAGTAAATTGAAGAGCATTGGTATTATATTGGGTATTTTGAAATGAAATTATTTTTTAAATGTAGTACGTGATGTAGAAACAGGATTAGCAATTAAATTGGCGGATGTGAGAAGAATTTTGCACATGAAAATGTGAAACCATGCTGTAAATTGCATGTATTTATATGTCGGACATAGTTTAATATTAGGGTTTAAATTTTTTGTACAAGTATTGAAAATGTCTTTCACCACTCTATTTGGTCTGAATGTTTACTGAAGCAGTGGAATCGAAATTGTGAATGCAGTTGTCTCTACGAACAACAGAACTACTCAACATCCATATTACTTGCAAGTACTAATCCTCCTTCAAAAATTGAATACGTCTGTACATATAAATGTGTATCAGTCCTCTATTGTCCAATTCATCCACATATATATATGCCCCCAACATCCTCCTAATGTGCCATAACAAGTCATAACTCCCGAACCTGCAAATAAAGATCACTCTCGTATTGAAGATCTAATGGATATGTCTACTTCGATTGAACATTCTTGATTCTTGAACATGAAGGAACTATAAATTGTCAGACCGGGGTATATAAACAAAAGTAGATTAACTAAAGTTTACTATCAACAATGACAATAAGTAATGTACGAAGTAGCACGAGTGACGAGTTACAATAAGTAGATAAACTAAAATTTACTAGCCAACAAAATCACAATCGACAAGACCGGGTATAAACAAACAATTCACTATTACCAGACCCCCAATTGACGGACTAAACTTGCAAAACAAAGTTGTGAAAATTTAATACCTGTTGAATTAGAAACAACAAAACGATTGAATATTTCCCCATTCATCTCATGGTTTGAAGTTTGGGAAAGTGGAATGAGAATGTTTCTAGGGTTTGAGAGAAGTACAAGCTCATAAATACAATATAAATATAAGGCTAATACCCTAAGCCACAAATATAGAGGCCAATATTACAAGTGCGATACTCACAGATCTAAGGTTCTAGTAGTGTATAACCAATTCACACCCGGCTGGTAAATTTTCTTCAAGCAGGTGGGCTCGGTACTTTGTAACAGCAACGCGTTGAGGATCCGTTTCTGTAGTTAACTTCTCAAGAGATTTGGCAATTTGAAACAAGTCCAACGCAAACTCAATATAGTTCATGTTACCGCAGAAATTAATGAATTTCAACCATTTCAAACATTTATGATGATAACTCGCCAGCTCCTCCTGTGCACTTCTTCTTTGACGCACAAGATCTCCATAGGTTTTCTGTCACACACAAAAAATCTTGTGTCATTGAAGAAATTAGAAACTCTTGAAATGGAAAACAATCTTGAATTGCTTTGATTCTTAGGTACAAACTTGCTGAGCGGTTCCATTACCTCTACAAAACGGCAGTTTGGATACGCACAAAATGACTAAAACAAAATATATACAATAGTAATATTAGCTATAAAATGACTAAAACAAAAGTGAAAGGAAAAATATATACACACAAGTTTGAAATTCACAAAGATCAAACAAGTTTAAAGATGAAGACGGTACATACAAAACATACAGATGAGAGTAGCGCATCCAATTGTGCACACACACCCCCAAAAAAAAAGAAGTTACAGTCAAACCCCAATAAATGTAACATCCTACGTAGCACAGCCAAGGTACGTATCAAAGTAAAAACTCTTTCTATGCTACTTTATGTGAAAGGTTTGAGTGCAGAGATAGAAGCCTACGCTAATGCTTAGCCATCATGCGCCCATTGATCTCTAAACCTAGCAAAGGCTGGATATTCTATAACAATGTTTCAAAAGTAGGGCTAGAAACCGGCAAAGTTAATGGGGTAGCTGGTCTAATCCACCGCAACAGGCAAAAAAACCGAATGACATCATAATATGATGTAATACATGTATGAATAACACAAAGATTATTATTACAACAAATACAGAAACTATTTTAGTTCAAAATGCAGTTAAATTGACGATTATGGCATAGATTTTTAAAATTAAAGGTGCAAAAGAACATAAGAACACAAAAACTCAAATGAATCTATGTCACTATTCCATGAAAGAGAAATTTAACACTCATTACCGGCAAATTTCATGGGTGAGAAGTTTCACAACTTCAAACTAAAATGAGAGACATTAAGTTGTTGAAGTAAAACTCAAGAAACTTAAAAGTGTAAGTTTTAGGGGCAATCAACAATTTTAAGAGAGTTTTCAGGTTGTTTTAAAAGACATAAGTTGAAACAAAGCTCACAGACCCAGCAACAAGTTAGACCTGCCAGTCCAGTCTGGTTTTGAGAACACTTTATACATACCAGCCTGCCCTTTAAAACTAAAGCTCATTCGCATCCAGGAAGACCAAATATTTAAAGAATCCGACAAATCCACCGTATCAACTTAACACAGACGATAGATCTAATTACAACAAGCTGCCTTTTGTCAGAAGATTTTACTCTCTATGGCTATCCAAGAGAAAATATATTAAAACAGTCCCAAAAAACCCCTTTGTATTAATTTATTCTATGAAAAGAACTTCAATGCTACTTGTGGCAGATGACTTCACCAAATGGAAGGAGATATACTACGTAGACAAGCTGCGCACTTGACGTTTCCCTTATTGAAACTTTTAAAACTTCTTAATTGAGCGGACTATAAAGAATCTCTCATAAGAGGGACCAAGAACATGACACCTAAAGAAGGGAAAAGTGGGCATGCAAAGGAACAAATCAACAGATCACATGTTTGAGATGAGTAGAGCACTGAATGAGTAATTACCTGAATGGTAAAGGTCGACAACAAAGGACATGCCATAGCCAAGAATACAAGGAAGACGAGACGTGCATCACTTATTACTCCAACAACCAGTTCAAGATGTTTAAGACATCTAAAAAGGAGTGATCTGGTGATAACTGGAACAGCCTGACATTATCCCAAGGACCTAAAAAAATTACAACAAAATAAATGGTTAGAAATAAAATGTTATGAACAAAAGAAACCTTCAAATGTCAAGACGTGATCCTAACCAGACTAGGAACATCCAAGACCAGCTTCTCCAATTGATTTTGAAATACTCCAGGCACATCAAACGCCAGCTTCTTCAATAGCATATAAAATACTCCATCCTGGCCTTTTATAGGCACAAGAGATATCATGAATTGCAGGCTGCTCGTCGAAACCTGATTTAGAAGAGGGACATTCTCAAAGAAAAATTCCAGACATCGAGGACCATTGAATCTTGTTCCCATGTACACAAAATACACAAGATTCTTCGCGGAAATCCGCAGAGTTTTAAAATTAAAGCAATGGCATAAAGTTAAAGACTTCAGCGAATGGCTAACAATATTCAGATTGCTAGAGTATGTTCCACCTCCTAAAGACAGATGTTCAAGATGTGGAGAGTTGGACAGAATGCAATCCATCATCTCATCATCAATGTCCAAGTTCACCAATCTGAAGGATGTCAAAGAACGAATGTAGCTTCTAGATTCCATTGCCCATGAAATAGGCAAAGGGTTATCTGAATCTGAGACTTCCCCAAGACAAGATTCCAATTCAAAGTTGCGCACTTTCTTTTGCATTGCGAAACTAATCCAATCACGAATAGCACAGGAACTGATACCAGCGAGAGAATGGAAGCGAATTATTAATTTAGGCACTATGGGACCCTGATGAAATGACATGACCTGATTCAACAAGTTCACAAATTTAATGTCCTCTGTTTGAGAGCCTTTTGCATCACTCCCACTTGGATGTTCAACAACAAAATCACAAGACGAAAACCGCCACAATAGTCCGCACGGCTTCCTCAAGGGTCAAAAAGGAGATGATCCTAGTAATGATATCCTCGGGGGAGAATCTCTACCACGCAAGTCCCATGATTCTTTCTCTTCAGATGCAATAGAATAGTGAAACAGAGCAGGAAAGTCGGGGGTGGGTGGGGAAGATATTTTGAGAAATAATAATAACAATCCAAGCAATTTAGACAATGACATTCAAACATCCCTTTCGTCCCACAATCCCACAGAAAGCTAAAATTTTGACGAAATATACAGAAGGAAATCAACTACAACAATAAAGGAAAATCATTCCAAACAGTTCTAAAAAGGAAAATCAGAGCTGAAAATAATTCTGAAAACAACTACAACAATAAAGATCAGTTTTTTTTTATCGACAAGGCCAAATAATAATTGACAATCGCAGTTCAATTCATTCCAAACAAACTGTGATAGTGTTCTTCTAAACTTAAAATCACTTAAAAAACTAAAATTAACCCATGGCATGCTACATCCGACATTACAAAGCCCAGATAGATGATTACCTTTCTTTTCCTGGGGATGACAGAGATTCGCTGCTCTAGAATCTCGATCCGCGAAGTTGCATGGCGCGTTCGGGCTTCCCCGACCCCGGGACTGTGTGCAGAGTTGCCGACTTCTTCAACGAAAGTACTCCCTCCGTCCCATAATTATTGTCCAATTTAGATTTTCATTTATAGTTCAAATTGTACTAAGGGAATACTAGTTTAATTTTAAGAGATGTATATATATTGTTGTTTTCCTTTTTCTTCTTTTTTTTTTATTTTTCGGAAAAAAAAATCCATAGTACTACTTAATTAAAGCAGCAAACAAAAAGGACATGTGTCAGCACCATAATGAAAATTTTTCCGCTAAAAGTCATTTTCAGTACAAAATTATTTTTGACACGTGACACTCTAACTAATCAAAAAAAAAAAGATAAAATAAATAAATACATAAATCCTTTAATTATAGCTACATAAAAATATTTTAATGATAGGTGCATACTAATCCTTTAAAATAACAATATTTAGTTGATAAAATCAAATACTAGGAAATCCACTTAAATCAAGTGAAATACCATTAATGTCTTCCCAACCCCCAATTTCAAAGAATCTCTTCCATTCCGCTCCTCTCTCACACCCGGACCTTTAAATCAATTACTTCAAATCTGACATCAATTATCAATCCATCTCTTTTTACAACAGAAAAAAAAATGAGCTGTCATGAAAGAAATTTGATTTTTTAAGGATGATTTTTTTTATTCTTCTGTTGTAGATATTGGTTTATGATTTATGTAAATTCGGGCATAAGTTAACTGTTATAAATTAAATGTTGTAAATTTGGGCATAGATTTATGTGTAATAGCTCACTTTCTGTCCTTTAAATTGATTTTTTATTCTTTTATTTTTTTTCATTCTTTTAAGAATAATTCGTATTTTTTATTTAATCAATTTAAAAATACAGGCGACACCCCGCACATTCGCCCAAGGCTAGATCTAGTAATAAGTTTGAAAAACAAACCTCCTCTCCCCAATTTCATTACAGACTCGCTCCCTCCTCCAACAATTACGGTGTTCCTAGCTTATATATAGCTATATAGGAACACGCCTCAGCGCGCTGAATGGTTCATTTTTGTTTTAAAAATCTATAGGAAGTATTACATCCCTTATTTTCTTAACGTTTTTCTCCATTTGTTTCAAATTGTAGCAGCATTCTTCTTAATTAAAAAAACGTGTCTACCAAGAACATTTTATCTTAATCACTATCAATAATGCAGTATGTCAAATGTACACTTCCAAAAAAAATTGTATGCTGGCTTGCTGGTTCTTACCGTACATTTGTGCATAAAATCAAGAATTCATTGACTGCCCACAGAAGAAGAGCTTGCAGAAGTTGGGACTGCCAAACCCAAAATTGTCTTTTTAGGATTTATGGCACAAATTGTAAGGCGTTCAGTAAAAACACATTGATAAGAGAGAGGGCAATGCGAGAAAAGCAGAGGAAGTTGGATCTTTGCAGAGGGGGTAAAATACAAGACTCTTCTATATTTACACACCAGGCCAACCATTGCCAAAATACCTTGGCCTTCCGATCCACCTCTGAAACAAAAAATTCCAACCTCCCCCAACTTTGTAGCATCTTGCTAATACATCCTGGCCATACCATACTGAACTGCTCCTACTTTCCTATTTGTTGCAGCAGCACTAGTTGCTGCAGCAACGCCTACACCACTGTATGGAGCTTTCGCCTGCAATAGGTTTGTGTCGATTGTTATCCTGTCATTGCCATGGTCCACCTTTGTCCCTGTAGCTCGCGTCATGTAAAATGGGTTGCCATCAATGTTAATGGCAATGTCCGGCGACACCTTTGCTGCCATGCCATATTGAGGCATTTGCCGTGTTTGTGTAGACAGGTTCCTCTCGTTTTGCAGGGATGACATGTCCTGCTTCATGGACCCATTACTGCCATGGTAACAGTACGCTGCAGTAGTTACCTGTGGTGGCTGTTGAAGGATCGGGTTTCTGATGAATGTTCTAGGATCGTATGCTTCTTTAGTGAAATTTCCATACTCAGATGCTAAAACAGGCCCAACTACTTTTCCTGGTTTTGCTGCACATTTCACTTCACTAATCAGCTTATTCAACACATGGATTTCGGTTGATAGTGCAAACAAAATGCGTTTTCCCTTTTTGAGAGGAGTTGGAGTAACCGAGGGAATAATGTTT
The DNA here is from genome assembly GCA_949775105.1 of Oldenlandia corymbosa var. corymbosa. Classification (NCBI taxonomy): domain Eukaryota; kingdom Viridiplantae; phylum Streptophyta; class Magnoliopsida; order Gentianales; family Rubiaceae; genus Oldenlandia; species Oldenlandia corymbosa. The sequence continues at coordinate 11,139,350 of OX459118.1, read as the reverse complement.
TAAGCAAGCAGCACATGCAAATCCTTGAAATTTACTATCAAATCACCTTAAGTGAGTCATAAAGCCAAAATCCCACAGAAAATGATGAGATAGATCATTACCTTGAGAGACCCTTTGCTGTGCAGGCAGGGCTCTTGATAAACTGCCAGAAAGCAAGTCAGGTTCTCTGGTACTTCTGGAGCACACCTCTTCCCCGTTCTGCTGCCTATCTTTTGAAATAGTACCTCTTGCCTGCTCTTTAGGTGGTACCGGATTTGAATGTACAACTGTGGACCTAAAGAATATAATAAAGCCAAAAAACTTCGTAAACGTCTTGTGGGCGTTCAAGTCATACAAAAATCTTACAGGACAATAAGATCAGCACTAAATCAACAGCAAACTAGAGGGATCAAGGCACATAAACAGCTTCAAGCAGACAAGAATGCAAACCCCAATTTCATTGCACAATTACAGCCTTTTTGTGGGGAACTGTAAACTGTTGAGCACTTTTTGAAGTAAAAAAATATTTAAAAAAGATCCCTTGTAGGGAAGAAGCATTCTTTTCTCTACAATGTTCCCTTGTAGGGAAGTTTAAAATAAAAAATCCTTTGTAGGGAAGTAGAATTCTTTTCTCTCCAATGTAAAGCAATCTTAATATTCAATAGCATGAATGTGGAAGAGCATAGAGTTGCATTTGTAACTATAGGTTCATCGAGCAGTCTCCACCTCAATCCTGTCCCATATAGATCATGTCATTCCATATTAAACAATTGCTGGATACTCAGACACATACAACAAGAAGAACAACAACACTAATAATAATGCGACATCAACAACAGGTCTTTCTATCCACTTTGAGGTGTTGACACATTATTAGTGGAAAAAATTAAGGCAAAAAGTTACTTGAAAGCATACTGTTAGAAATAGAAATACTTTTGTCCTTCAAAAACTTGCATAGGTCATCCTAAGGTTAATCAAACTAAGGAAAAACCTCAATCTAATCTCACCAACACAAGTGTCAGAGAAGGAGCACCATAATAAAAATACATCAATTCTGTCAAAGAGCAAAAGACATACACAACTTCAAAAAATACAATCAGACTACAGACAACTTGTAATAAGCTAAGAAATGAGCCCATAGAAAGTAAGAACTAGAAAAACCGGATAAAAAATCTTGAGTTACCTAGGAAGAGAAACATGCTTTCTCTCGAACGGGTTCACTGTACTCTGTTTACCACCATTTTCTTCAAGATGTGCAAACTGCTTTCTAAATTGATCGACAGCACTGCAACAAGCAAACACACAAAAATAAGAGAAAACATATGGAAAAAGTTTGCAAACAAGGGAACGAACTTTAACTTATGCAACCTAGGGTAGAGAAAGTTGGTCCTTTCTACACCGTTCATGTAATCTTTCAACAGCTGAGGATGATACTCTAGTATTTCTCTGAATATTAACTCACGAACGTCCTCCTTTGTAACTCTTCGTCTCTCAAACTCAAACTCCATCTTTGATATAGGCTGACAAGAAGGTTCTCTTTCAACTTTGGCCAGTCCCTTAAAATAAGGATCAGACAGAGCCTGTCACAAAATCATCATCATTAGGATATGTATGTTGTTTAATCCAACATCAAACATGCAGTAGTCCAACAAAAAGCTATTTAAAAAACAGATAAAACAATCACTACTTCCCAAAGAGCAAATAAACTATCACAGGAAGTTTTCGAACTATACAAAGAAATCGATCAGATCAACCAAGCAAGAAACACCAAGACATTCAAAGTGCAGGCATTGCTAAACATGCATTTTCCATTGGAGTACAGGGGAGACAAAAGGCAAAGTATATAATGCCATGACACACCTCTTCAGCAGTAGGCCTGTCCTTGGGATCAAAAGCCAGCAGTCTTTCCAGTAATCGTAAAGCTAAGGGATCAGCATTCGGAAACTTCTGCGCAAATGGCACAGGCTGTTTCTTCCTCATGCTTGTAAGGTATCTTCTAGCTTTTTCATTTCGAACCTGCATAAAGTCCAAAGGGCTCTAGACTTTCAAACTATTCTGATATACAGTATTCTGAAATCAGACTTTGTGACAAGGAATGTTTCCAAAAAGAGAAAAATAACAGAAATCTTACTCGAGATATAGTGTCCAAAGATGGAGTGCCAAGCAGGTCTGTCATCAAATCAAGCTGATGAACAACATTCTTCCCAGGGAACAGTGGTTTCCCTGTCAGAACCTCTGCAAAAATGCAGCCTATACTCCATATATCGATTGCAGGGGTATACTACATCCAAATAAAACAAAGAAAGGGGAAATGTGTATCAGCTTCATTTCTAGTATATTTCACAATTTACTGCAACTTGTCGCACACATCATAAAACGCCAGAATACGTAAATATAGCATGAAAGGTTTTTTGCCCGTAATTTTTCATACTACGGACCACAAAAGAATAAAGGGCTAGTTTATTGAAATCTAAATCCTCCACTAACTCTAGAATACTATCAAAGCATGTTTCCAATTTCCGTTCAGAAAGATGTTATGAAACTGAAATTACTTATAAAAGCATAATAAGGCCATTCTCTCCAGTAAAACCAATTATCTACCCCCCCCCCCCCCAAAAAAACCCCAATTACGGAGTGTCAAAAGAGCTGCCAAAGGTTCAGTAGAAAGAAAGAAATATAATACTCTTGCAAAAGAAACATAACAATTATATTCTTAGGCTGATACATAGTAATAAAAAAAACAATAGTATGCACATGAGTAGGTATCTAAAGTTTAAGGCTTGCTGACCCGCCCAACTTAGAGAAATCCCTGTCGTTCAGGTGCTTTTGAGAGAAATTGCTAGTAAAAAGATATAAACTGACATACCTTGGAGAAAAATGACCCGCATAGTTCTGGAGCTCTGTACCACCTTGTGGCAACATAATCCTACAACATAAAAACAAGAATTTAAAACAATATATCTACATAACAATGAAAATAAATAGTAGTGACCAGAAAGAACATTTGAGAACAAGACACCGTAGTTTTGATTTATGCATACCGTCCAAAACACTGTCGTAGGTGTGTCACTAAAAGCAACCCTAGCTAACCCAAAATCACAGATTTTGAGTTTGCAATTTGCATTAGCCAGTATGTTTTTGGGTTTTAAATCTCGATGATAAACATTAGCTGCAGTGTAAAAATGAAAGTATCAGAAGCTTAGACTAAAAGACCAAAATCAGTTGTACCCTTCACATTAGGTGAATGGAAACAAGCAGAAAATGACAGCATACCAAAGGTAGCACATGTTATACAATAGCGTATTTATAGCTCAAGAAATCAGAAAGCACTAATTACAAACAGCATATTCCACAAATGAGCTACCAAAACAAGTCACAAAATGGCAATTAGACAGTATGTTTTTCAGTTTTTAGATCCCAAAGAGATACATTAGCTGCACCAAAAAAATGCCAACAGACCAAAAATAACACATGCCACGTGGTAGCAACTTTATACCTCAAGAAGCAGCAAGCAACTATAACAAACAGTGTAATCTGCAAACAACCTAACACAACGAAGTTACCGAACAAGTCACAGAATGAAATTTTTACCAACATTGAAATAAATTTCTGCTCAACTACCAAAAATTTCCATCTAGCTCAAGCAAAGACAACGAGATGAAATCATCTACAGAAGAGGATAGACATAAATACCTGTATGAATATACTTCAGCGCACGAAGTAACTGATAAAGAAAAAACTGATAATGTTCCCGAGTCAGATCATCGTTAGCTTTGATCACCTGGTGGAGGTCAGACTCCATGAGCTCAAATACAACATAAATATCTTTAAACTCTCTTCTCGAAGGAGGGAGCATAATGTGTTTAATTTCAACGATGTCCGGATGACGAAGAAGCCTAAGAAGCTTAATCTCACGGAGAATTCTGGCAGCATCGGATAAGTGTTCAAAGATGTCATGAATTTTTTTAATCGCCACCTTTTCACCAGTATGAGTGTCGATTGCAGAGCAAACAACACCATAGCTTCCCTTTCCAATAACCTCCTGAATTTTATACCTGCTTGCATCACCATACTCAGAGAAAAAATCCATCTCTGTCGAGCTCTGTGAGTCATAGAAACAAAAAGTGCGATAATTAAGAAGCAAACATAATAGCAAGGGTAATATTCCACGCATATGACCATGTGATGCAAAAAAAAATTAAATTTTCGTCATCAAATTAGATCTGATTTTATCCAACCATTAGCAATTTTAAATTCGCAATTCTCCAGGAAATCATTGAAAAATAATTTGGCAATTTTGTTCTGCCTAATGTCCTATTTATTCAACCACTTGGAGAAATTCCTGATATCTATAGCAAACAAACTAGACAAGGCTCACATAACAACAACAACAACAACAACAAAAACAACAACAAAAACAATACTGATACTCAGAGAAAACAGACAGAAAACAGAAAAGGTCCATGCCTTACTTAAGAAATAACAGGATCATCACTCAGGGATTAAAAATACCTTCAAAGTTCAATAGACAAAGAAACTTCACCTCAAAATACCAAAACAATTCCAGTTCCCAACCAAACCAAATTTGAGCTTGCAAGAAGTTTAATTATGAACTAATTTTTGACAAAATCGAATGGAAAACGAGCCTGGTGAAAAAAGTTAGATTTGATTAATTCCATGAATAAGAGTGCAATATAACGGATCTCAGCAAAAAATGATCTTTTCCACAACTCAGAGCATCGAAAACAATCAGAAGACAAAACCGAATAAACCAAGTTAATAAAAATAAAGAAATGTGTAGAACACCCAACTTTACATCACAGAATCAGGTTCTGTTCCCAAAGAGAGAGAGAGAGAATGGAGCAATGATTCATCAAAAGATCTCCAGTAATAGATGGTTAAGATAAGAAAAGAAAGGAGAAGCATTTAATATTACGGCAACCATGCAACCATTCCCCACTCCTAAATGCCCCTCATCACGAAGTCTCCAAAAATCGATACACCAGTAAAATCACATGAATTCTACAGGAACACCCAACAAAAGAAAATTCAACAGTGACCCTTCAACTAAATCTTCAACGTTTTTCATTAATGGGAACACGAAATTCCAAATTCAATCAGATTCCACAGTATTCAAAACAGGGGAAGGCAGAACTCACTTTTTTCCTATGATCAGGCTGCTGCATTTTTCCAATCTCAATTCCCAAAACCCTCAAAGAAATAAAAAAATTTTGATAGTTCCGAATCAAAAACAACGGAAAACTGCCCAGAAATTCAGCCACATTTACCCCACCGGCCTCGGCTCCGAATCAAAAAGGGCAAATACCACCTCGTGCGCTTCGAGTTATTCCAAAAGAATTCAAAAACTTTATCCCATGCTTTCATACACTCGAAAAAACTATCCCTGTCTTCAGTAAACTCAATCAAAACCATAGAAAAACCTTCATACTAGTAATGATAATCCCATTCACCATTTTTCCCCACCAGTTTATCCAAGATAATCCAAAATTATCATACCCCAAAAAAAAGAAAAAATCCCTCTTCTTTCTCAGCGCATATATATGGATTTATATATGCATTCACGCAAAGAGATTGCGCGGAATTCAAGAAAACCCTAACAACAAAAAGGTAGGGGAGATGGAGATCTGTCGGTGAAGAAAGAGGAGGGGTTTTAGAGAGAGAATTTGGGGAGGTGGGAAAAAAATAAACCTCTATTTATAAAGAGAGAGAAAAGAGCGGTAGTTCATCATGTGTTTATTTATATGGTTATTATTAAAAAAAATAATAATAATAATAATAATTGCTCCTAATGATGAATATTTACGAAAAATATTATAAATAAAAAAATGTGCGTATTTTGGTAAAAAGGATAGTGCTTATCTGAATAAGGGTTTGGTGGGGTAAAGTTTTATCTACATGGAAAACAACCATATTCGGCGTTTTTTCGTTTTTATTTTCTTTTAAGTTTTTATTGTTTCTAAAAAAAAAAAAAAAAAGATTGGTATAGGATAATACTCCCCCAGGTCGTTATTACAATGCATTTTGATTTCGTCCTAAGTTTCACATGGTATGTTATTTAAATTAAAAAAAAATTTAAAAAATATATTTTCATATTGATTGTGTTCTTCTAATTATTATGAAATATTTTTAAAATTTTTATTTCAATTAAAAATACATCTTAGGTGAAACCTAAAACGCAATCAAAATGCCTTATAATAAGGACATGAGAGAATATTCGTTTGAAGTAAATGATTTTTTTTGGGTAATATAATAATTAAGTTGACCAGTGAAAATTTTCCGGCAGCTTAATTCGTCTCGGAAACAAATTGATTCGATATAAGGAAAATTTATAACTTTTAATTAACACAAAAGGTTTATTTTGGTAGGTACATGTAGATGCCATTATAAAAACTAAATTACTTACGATTTATGAAGATGGTTCTTGAAAAAATATTGAACCATCTAGCACCATGCAACATGTCATCAAAATGTAAAATTTTTTATGTCATTTTCTATCTGTATCATCTCAAAATTTCTAGCATGAACATGTAGTTGGGGGGTATTATACAATCTAGTAAGATATTGTATGTAAAGACATACATCGATAATGCAATATTTGTGTCTTTTAGCTTCAAGGCTAACATTAGAACTTGGATGTTGGCGAATTTAGTGAAGAATAATGCAAATTATAAGGAAATTAATTATACATTTTCTAAAAGTATATTGGTTAGCTGCTTATGAATGCAAATGTAAGCCACATTAGTCATATTCCAGAACACTTATTGAAATTTCCATCAAGTCAGATATTAATAGTATTGAAGGTGAACATCAATGATCTCCTAATTTACTTTGCGTCATAATTAGATGATTATGCTTGGAGATATGCACATTACTAGATGACAATGTCAAATTAAAATACAAGGAATATTCAAAAAAGTTTTCGTTACTAGCTAGTTGTATGAATATAAGTCAAATTGAAGCCGTGTAAACAGCTCCATTTGAAGATATGTGAGCTAATTTAGTCTACTCTTTTATGTCCTAAAATTTGGGTGTCGGTGTTCATTTTCGAAAAGCTACAAAACAATACTCCCTCTCATGTCATTATTATAAGGCATTTTGATTTTATCATAAGTTTCACCTAAGATATCTTTTAAATTGAAAAAAAAATTCTAAACATATATTTTTACATTCGGCGTGTTTTCCTCGTTATTAAGATATGTTTTTAAGATTTTTATTTCAAATAAAAAGATATCTTAGGTAAAATTTAGGACAAACCTAAGGCAAATCAAAATGACTTATGATAAAGACGAGAGGGAGTAATAAATAAATTTTTAAAAAGTGGGTATAGTAATGGCGTGATTGTTAATTTGTTTATTACAAAAACTGTTAATAAACTTTGAACCTTGATTAAAGTGCGATTGGATTTAAGGTCACTGTAAGGTATCAAATGGAAGTTGCGTACCAATATGGTTTTTGACATTTCACTTGTCCTATACAATGTATGTTTCATACCTACAAAAGCCACTTTAGTTTGCCTAATTATATTTTGAATCGATCCACTTTAGCATGCTAGTTTTTTTTTGTTTTTTTTTTTTTCCTTCGGTTCCGAAATGGTATTAAAAGAAAACCAAATCAAATTAAATTGTAGTATTAAAAGAAGGAATCCCACACATTGAAAAATCCTAGATTAGTTTTCAGTTATTCATTTGTTGACCTCTTGTAATAAAACTTCATAATTACACTCCGTCACTCCCCAAACTATCTAGACAGGGACTAACGAGTAAAATTATATGTGTAAGAAATTTGAACTCAATGAATAATACTAACTCTTACTTGCTTAAGCATGTGACTATCACGATTTTAGAGCATCTTTTACACTTAAGTGCGGGTTAAGATTTACCTAGTGATCATTTTAAAATCAGAAGGTTGGAAATTGTATACATGTTACCCAATATTTCAAGAAGTTTGGGAATCATGTTTCGATCTTGTTCACAAGAGATTAGTGGACAAATAATAAGTATTCTTTATTCTTCGTGAAGGCGTTTTGTACATTCTTTTTGGTTAAATAAGAACTCGAATCAGTTTTGTTACTATCTCCGTCCCAAAAAAATAGTCAACATTGAGTTTTTAAATTTGTACTGAAAACAGTACAAAACTCAAAATTAAATGTAGACTATTTTTGTGGGACGGAGAAAGTATTTCTTTATTCAAAATAGAATAAATCAATTTTTTATTACAAAAATAGGTAGAGATTAATATGCGTGGTCAACATTGATGTGAAGATGAATGAAGCAAGATTTTCAATCCCATAAAAATACGTTATACAAATACTAAAACTACACGTAAAAATAAGTAGTCTATAATCATAAGTGACCCATAGAGAAAGCAGATATATTGTCACTTTCATTCAATCATTTTTCTTTTCTACAACATTAACCTTTTTTTTTAAGTTTATTTTGCAATTCATTCGTCCAACAGAACTACCATATGTGGGGAAACAAAAAATGTCCGTCTTTTAGCGCTTTACTCAACAGAAGAAAAGTACCTCATCATTCCTACAATATCCAGGCAATCCAAAAAGTGGCTTAGATGTTATTATAAAGTGTTAATTACTAATTATCATAATATTTGGTTCTATTCGTCAATCAATGATTTTCTATATGTTTTGATGGAAAAAGGCTTTGCATGTGTCAAATATTGTATACCTCTGGATTTTTTTTGATGGGATGCCTCTCAACTTCCACCATCAATTTCTTTGGTGTCCACAAAAATTATAAATGACATTTGAAACTTTAGGACATTATAGAAACCACATCACTAACTTTGATTGCAACCGTCAACCTTTTTCTTTTCCTTTGTTTTTTGTTAAATTTTTTTTTTTAAAAAAAAAGCAAACAAACAAAAAAATATATGGCTATGAGGTTTGAAACCTCAAACCACCGAATGAAAAACAAAGGTGAGAACTACAATCGGCTAAAAGCGCAAATGGGAGAAATGTCTTATTCAACTTTATATACCCAATTAATTACCCATTATAAATTCAAACAATATTTTATTGGCATAATGACAAAAGGAAAAACTGCAAACTCCAATTACCACAAATTAACAAAATTTCTTTACGGTGCATTTCCTTTTTTTATCAACTCCTTTATTGATTCCTTAATAGTACTCCCCCGTCCTATAATTATTTTCCACTTTGAATTTTCATTTTTAATTCAAATTGTATTAAAAGTGAAATTTCAAACTGGACAATAATTTTGGGACAGAAGGAGTACTACGTATTAATTCACCATAAACGCTCAAGTATTCTCGATCACATAGTGGACATTTTAATTATACTTTAATTTGGTTATCCACACTCAATATCGTTTTACACTACGTACATTTAGGTCACAATTTATTTATTTTTTCCCCAAGAAAAAACGGGGGGGTTTATTGACGCCGGATGTTGCATGCATGTAATCTAATTATCTAAACGCAAATAGATGTCTTCTTGAAGAATAGAAGGCTGTGCGGCGTAATCGTGTCTGGTGAGGTTCAATGTAAATAGCTTCCTGCATATACACCATCCGTCCTATAATTATTGTCCACTTTGCCCCAAAAATTTTGTCCCAAAATTATTGTCCAATTTGACTTTTTATGGATCAAGTTACACATTTGTCCTTAGTAAAAACCATTATCCATAAAATCTTAGTAATTAAACAATTACTTATGTAGGGATATATCCAGTTGTTTAAGGTAAAATATAGTTAAGTCTGACCAAAAATAAAATCTTTCATTTTAGTAAAATTGGACAATAATTATGGGACGGAGAAAGTACATTATATAAATTTCTTTGGTGCATTTCGAAAACTTTTGATGTAGATCTCATATTCTACCAAAATGATAATTTAAGTATCAGTTTCTTCAAACATAATGTTTGATTACAACCTACATAAATATGCTGTTTGTTTGCAAAAGAAGGTCCAAATTAATCTTCAACGATGTAGTATTTTTTTGAAAAAAAAAATGAGAGTGTCCTTTGTTTTTTTTTTTTTTAATGTCAGGAATTCCACCAAAGATGGGTAAATTCATGTCCACTACAATAGCATGCAAATTACAGTAGGAAGTAAACGTAAAAATCGATAAGTAATTAATATCTCAAGTTCAAAATAATCGTAAATAGATGAAGATATTTAGCACCTTGTTTTACTACCCCCTGCTCCGACCACTGTTTTTTCTAGTGGTTCCAATTGATGGAAAAAAATTACATTTGTGACAAGGTACTCCAACAGCAACATATCAAACAATTTGTTGATCTGCTTTTTTTCTTTCTTCTTTTTTGTTGCAAAGTTTTGTGCATGTAATTTTCCACTCACTGTGGGTCACTGTCAAGAAATATTGTCCTTGAAGCTAAGCTATATATTATGGATTCCAAATGTAACCCCAACAAAATAAAGCAAAAACCAACACCAATATCCCTCCCTTTGCTTTGCAATATTTCTGGTAGAATGGTTTGATGTCAATATTTCTGGTAGAATGGCCTTGGTATATATATATACACATATACGACAGGTAATTAATTAGGTCTCACACACACACACACACACACGCACACACAATTGAATGTATATTCTTCCACTTTAGTAGTAATTCATTAGTTGTTGCGAGACCAATTCAGCGTTACATTGAACCTAACTTTTCACCTAAGCCATCCTTTCGGAGGAGCAGAAATTTCATGGACTGTATATATTGTACTTCTATATTAGCTCTACATCATCACGCACCGTCATTTTTGTAATTTTTTTCACTCCATAAATGAAATATACTCTTACTGTCTTGAAAAATAATCCTCTTCGTACAAATTAAAAAATTCAATGCAAATTATTGTTTTGAGATAACTGGTACAAATTTCAAATTCAATGTGAATTATTTTTTCGAGACAAATGTCATATATTGATGAACAACTATCAGAACAATAATATACCTTGTTAAATTTGGAGTCCAGTTTTTTCTTTTCTTTTTTTTTTTCCGGGTGCAACAAAAGACGTAAACTAAAAATTTTATACTCTTTTCAGTCTTAATTATAAGACATTTTGATTTGTCCCAAGTTTCATTTAGTATGTTTCTCTAATTGAAAATAAAAAATTAACAATATTTTATACTAATTGTATTGAAAACGTACGTAACAAAGGATAAGGGAGAAAGTCGTTGAACCTTGAGAATTCGTCAATTGTGCAACCGACGGTACAAAGACTTGAGGAGCTTCAGTGAAAGAAGAGAAGAGATGATCCATTCATTTGACAAAGTGTACACGTGTGTGAGGTGGACGTCTGGGATTAATCACGTGGTGTACAGTCTTGCTACATTCTCCACTCCTCCAATCTAATCTTCCATTATTCCTCCCTCTTCTTCTGTTGTCATAATATATATATTCCACAGAAAGAAAAATAAAAAAATCAGCAAAAGAAACAAAATAATAGAAACTATTTTGAAGTAATTAGAACACTGCTTGGTTGAATTTATATACAGTACTCTTCCGATTTTTATTATATAAGAAATTTTAATTTGTTCTAAATTTTATTTAATATGATTTTTTAATTAAAAATAAAGTCTTAAAAAATGTATTTTTACATTTATTATCCTTTATTTAGTATCTTGAGTCAGAAACGTTTTATACAAAAAAAAAAATTTAACCGATACTCTATCCATCTCAAAAAAATAGTCCACATTTAGTTTTGAGTTTTGTACTGTTTTTAATACAAATTTGAAAACTCAATGTGGATTATTTTTGTGTGACAAAGGTAGTATATAGTAAAACATTAATGATCAATATTGAGACTGACTTCAATTTGTTAGCTACGGAGCATCAACTGATGTAAATCACTCCAAATATCCTAATATGATGTCCCATCGTCAGTTCAATTGTTTGTTGTTAATAAGGTATATCAATTTAGAAGAGGCCTGTATTGTCACAAAGATATTACACGAACAACTTAGTGTATCAATTTGGACAAACACTCATTTTACATTTTAACTCATTTTACCTCTTAAATACAAAATTCAATGGAAAAGAAAACATCATCCAAATAACTTTCTGATTTAGATTTTAAATTCCAACTTGAAACACTTTTTGTTAGTGTAATGACTATTTTTGAAAAAGAAGTATTTCAGTGACGAAATCTAATAAAGAAAAATCTTAGAGTGACAAATTTGCCAGGTTTCTGTTGTTTAGTAATTGCTTTTGGAATTTTTTTTTTAAAGTGACTATAATTGACAATATTTAATTATTTAGTAATGGTTCGTACTTGATATTTCAAAATATAGTTCAAAATATTTTTTTCAAAACCAACATTCAAAACAACTTTTTGCTCAAAATACCATCCAAACAACATTTTTGTTTCCCATTTAGTTTTCAACTTGAAATACTTTCTACTTTTAAGTGGCAAAATGAAATGTAAGATGACGTCCAAACAAGCAAAAGTTTGTAATAATGCTCATGAAAGATTTTTTTAAAATGTAACACGAGTATTTGGAATTTCAACTCTTACATTGTGATCAGAAAAAGATCATCGGTATCAAACAAACAAGACTCGTAAGATGTTGCTGATTGTTCACTATGGGCTAGTTTTCTTGCAGGATTCTAAGTGAGATAATATTTTGATTGCTGATCTCTTTTAGTCAAACAAAAATAAACTTTGAAATGAACATATAAAATCAATTTACTTGGAATTTTATATTCCTAATATGTCTCAGGAATTTTAATTGTAACTTCATTAATTTCCCAATTGCACTCATCAATCTACCGTAATTTCCTGACTTTTCGGTTGAAGAAAATAACTATTTTTTTTTTTTAAAAAAAAAACAGTGAGTAGAAGCTAATTCCTAAAAGTTAAAAAAAATAACAGACTGCAAATAAGAAATACTGACTATATTGTACTCTAACTACGACTTAATTTCATACAATAGTAATTCAACTTTCCATTCCCTCCTTGGTAATTCACGAGTAGCCTTAATCAAGCTACCATGCATCACATCCGTTTCATCTCTATTTAAAATGAACGAGACCACTCTCACATTATCACCTTCAGCTTCCAACCTTGGCACCTCAATCTCCAGCAAGATGTAATTAAACCTTGAATCTGGCTCAATAATTGAACAAAATCTAATACTCGCTCTGTCCCAAAATTATCCTCCACTTTAAGATTTTACGTTTAATACAATTTTAACTAAAAATAAAAACCCAAACTTGACAATAATTATGGGACGGAAGGAGTATTCATTATAAAATCAAGTGTTTTTTTTTCTTTATCACGGAAGCATACAAAATGTATAATATTCCAATAATTCAAAATGTATAATATTCAAAAAAATCAAAGATGTTTAATCCACAATGCTTTAATTTTTTGAAGAAAAAAAATAAGTGAAATAAATGATTTCTTTTCCATAATAAGTATTTTTGAGCTAGCGATTCGCTCAAATTTATTTCCGATTAAGGCTAAAATTCGACTGGAAGATTGGGCTTGGACATGTTTGTCATATGTCTGTCCTTCTTTTCCTTACAAGGCTCATTACCCAGATGCCTGATTTGTTTAGCCTCTAAGCCCACCATAAAAACCCACTGTGACTTTTCTCATTACATTTCTGCCACTCCCCCTCATAGTAAGACTGTATTTCCAAAAAAGAAGTTGCTATCCAACCCCAATTGTAGTTTGTTACTAAATACCTCCTTTGCATCAAAGTGATTATCATGTCTGGATTTTCAATTATTATATATTTTATATTAAAAATAAAAATTTAAATAAAACAATCATTTCGATACAAAAAAAGTACATGTATGTAATTCCCTTATTTTACTTAAAAGCTTGACTATTATTGATCATACAAGGGCTTTAAACTTGACTACTATTGTATCTTACTCCTCTTGTTGATTTCGTTCTGGATGATTTTCGAGATATTAGATAATTTTTTAAAAAATATAAAAAATCGTCTTTTTTGATAAATAAACGCGCTTTCCTGTTTCATAAATATTTTTTTCGTCCCAAAATTATTGTCCAGTTTGAATTTTCATTTTAGTGCAAATTGAACTAATAGTGAAAATTTTTATTTTTTATTCAAACACTTTAATTTAACATTTCTGGTGATCAAACTAAATCGATTAGGTTGGTATTGCTGGCATAGTTTTTATGAGATTAAAGGATTAATTATGTTCTTCACCCAAATTTATTGATCTAGGGATACTTTTAATTTGGGCCTTAGGATAATCAAGGTAGCAAAAAGCCTGTAATACGTCCAATTTTAGCCCATAAGACGGTAAGGGAAAAACGCAAAAATTCGGCTGAGACAAATGAAGAAAATTCACTTATGTAGAAAGTCCACATTTTCTCCGTGACATCCTTTGAATCCATAAAAATAATTCCTCTTTCCGTCCCGAACAAATAACCCATGCTATAAAATAATTTCTCTGCCCCAAAATTATTGCTGAATTTGTAATTTTAGTTTAATTTGTACAGAAAAAAATTCAAATAAGACAATAATTTTAGGACCGAAAGAGTATAAACTATGTTATTTTTATTAATATTTACAATGTGAACAATTTTTATAGGCAGAGAGAATATTAATCCAGAAGTTTGTAGATGCTAATGTTATCGTAAAAGTTCAACAATATATATAGTGAAGACACACCAGGTCCAAAGTATAGGTGAAAAACATAATTAGTAGTAAAAGTAAGTCGAGGTATAGTTAATAACCCTATAGAATGCCGACGATAATGCTAGCGTTGGTCAACTCCATGTAATCAAGTTTCGATGTTTCATATATGAAAATCTCAAAATACCAGTTACAAAGAAAAAGAGGTGGGGATGATAAATTGATAATTAGAAGCATCAACATAATGAGGCAAAGTCACATTAATGGCTTGTATGAATATACTACTCCTGTATACCATTAGTACGTACCTCCTTACGTATTACAATGAAACATAATTACGTAACATATTATATACTCTTAATCACGGCATCAAGACTTGAAACAGTGTATTATTCAATCTTAATTTCAAAATGCCGGTTGCCCAAATTCCGAGAATCTTCGAACATGTTGTAATAAATCTTTGCAACATCTGTTTATATGACTAATTAAATCTTATAATTTGTTTGCTGTGATTGGTATCTAAATCTAAGCTACTGTATCTTGCTAATCAATGGGAATTAGTCAACATTAAAATTATGTTTGTAATTACTTTTGCTTACATCTGTCTCACTACCAACTTTATTCTCATTGTTGCATGTCCTGGGTACATCAATTTGATTATTAGATTAGAATCGGCACATGTAGTTAATCATATGATTTTATTAAGATAGTTTTCCATCTTATCCAAATTAATCTCGTTTTCTCATTTTATTAAGTTTATTATGGTCACATATAGTGAACATCTCAAAATTTATATTTTTACATTTCTAATATAATTCTTTTTATTAAAAAATAAACCAAAACAATAAGAGATATAGAATGTAGAGAAAGAACAAGTAAAGCGAGAACAAGAGAGAGAAGAGAAAATTCATCTGTGTCTTATTATGTGGAGAATGATTTCCTTTTATAGACAAAATAGATACAAGGATAACATCAAATAATGATAAGAGCTAACTAACTAAATATTATCTCTAAATAGTTGATTCCTTGTATAACTCTTCTAACTTGTCAACATCTACATTAAATATTTATAACGCTTATATATATATATATGTTTTTTAATAGAATTCTTTAATATATATGTTTGTTGGCCTCTGTACTACAACTTTAAACTACGTGCCAAGGAAACACATAAGAAAAATTAAAACATTGTCACATTTCTTTTATATATTGTTTTCCCAGCCCATTTAAGCCCCAGAATTAGAAATAGTGTCAAACGATGCGTCTGCTAAGTCAATAATGGATTTGTATTGATAAACAAAATGAAATGATTCTGGACTTTAATTTTGGGAGTTTGGCTTTGGCATAAAACATACGAGGACAAATATGGAGCTGTCTGAACTATTTTTTTTGGGTATATTTATAACTTCAGCAACTTGTGTTAAATTGTTTGATATTTTTCTCTTTTGAATTTGTTGTATTTTTATTATTTTTTTGGTATCATGTTCATGATTAACCTGTGTTCATATATAAACTGACAAAAATAATAACTGTTTGTTTGTTTTGTTTAGGCTTTGTTTGTTTAGTTTTTTTTTTATAGTTTTTTTAATTAATAAAATAATAACAGTTCCATTTCAGCATACTTTTTTAAATTTTCAATATATTTTTTTATATTTTCAACATAAAAAACACCTAAAAAATATATATTAAAAAAACGAAACAAACATACTATTTCATTTTAGGTGCAAATCAAAAGACACAACCTAAAATATTGAATATGCCCTAATCCTTGAAGATAAGAAACCTCTAATACAACGTAAATTTTATTGTACTATTTCTTATTTAACAAAGGAAAAAAGATACTGTATACTAGTGATTATCGAGTAATTGGAAAAACATTATATAGTGGTAATTAATTAGTAAATTACTTTGATTAGTTTGACTCCCTTTTCCAGTTTCAGGCATTCAGCCAATCAAATTACCCTCAAACAGTGAAACCGACCCACCACGTAGTAAATTATAGTGGCATATCCCTGTATTTTTTCTCAAGAAGAAGATAAGGTCAAACTGTTTTATCCCCCAAATTTTATCCATTTCCTTTTTTGCTCCTCAAAGGCTAATTCCACCGTCAACGGACTCCAAACCCAACTTCAAATGCAGCCCATTTTTTTCTGATCACTCCCACAAAACACCATCATCTCGGTATATACCCAAAACAGAATATGCCAAAAGCCATGGAAATTCCACGAAAATATATCAAAACCAACGAAAATCTACCCCCCCAAAATAGGCACATAGTCAAATTTACAAAGACTTGGAGTAATAAACATCTCAATTAACTATTGTAAAAATAAAGACTTTCATCCTAAAGATTTTCAATTATTCTGATCCATCAGCTGTTTTATTTGAGAGACTCGACTAACATAATGGAACGGAAGGAGCTCTACATTGTATTACTTGCTTTGTCTGAAATTATTGTCTAATTTAGACTCAATTTTTTTTTTTTAAAGAAAAGACAAATCGAACTAAAAGTGAACATTCAAACAGGACAAATGATTTGTCACTTTCTCTGTCTTATAATTAAAATTTTTGCTTGTTTGTTATATAATTTTAGCTAAATGAAGCATGGTATTTTGGCTTCCTAATTTATATCATCATGCAAAACTATTTTGTTTTGTGTGTAGATTAGATGACATAATAAATGTATCATCCATCATCATGAGAGGAGAATCTAATTATAATCTCACAAATCACCCAGAACTTATTGTTTGGAATTTGGATATTATCTCATTTTGTACTCATTTACTACTACGTACGTTGCTCAAATCCCACTTTTCGCTTTAAAAAGACAACTTTTAACATGGCAAAAAATAGGTTGATCAAAATAGTTCAAAGTGGTCCTCCTATTCCTCTGAAATTATTTATCATAATGACTGTTAGTATATGTTTTCCTTCTTGATTTACAAACTTAATTAGAAAAAAATGATATTCACATGAAAAATATGCTATTGTTTTACTCCATCACTCTTATTACAACAATTTCAGCTACAAAATTGCGTAAACAACATAACCTTCTCTATATATTGGACTCTATATATTTTAATTTATCCTTAAAGAATAGAGTATTGGACAAGTCGTTATCCGTCATCCATATTTAATCTAAAAAATAATATAAGCACCCAAAAATTATTCTCTCTAGATATTGGTGAATTATTTTCGTTCATTTATTACTCAATAAAAATGATGACCTAGTAATGCGATTGTTAGAAATGTAATCCATATCCGAACTAAATCCTATTTAACAAAAATTATTTTCAATCTCTTACACATCTTTCAATACTTAAGTTAATCCAACAACATAGATTACTGAGATACGAGGAGGGTATATACCATATATATTTTGGGCATCCAAAGAAAATTAAATTCCAAATGAATCTAGAAAACCAGAAAACTTATGAATAAACACAAAAAAAAAAAGAAAAAGAAAAAATCTATTGTACATCAATGCAGTAATATACCCACTTTTTATATAAAAAGATCATCCCTTTTCCAGTAAAATTACTTCATAATCTTTTTGGGATGTCAATTTCCGACATGACTACACAATTTTTAGAAATAACCCGACACGACATTATTGATTTAATTTGAGTTTTTATCACATTTTTGCTCTAAAAAATTTATTAATCATGTAGAATACATAACAAAAAATTGAACTGGTAACTCGAATCGACACCCTACATGTTACTACTGTACATTAAATTTTCTCAAAAAATTATAGGAAAACAGAAAAAAAGAAGAAGGATCCACCATGATTGAAGAAATGGATACTCTCATCAATAATTTTGGGCCTGATTTTAATCCCATTTATTTATTAATACACCCAGAAGCAGGAAAAACATAATGGGGTATTGAAGGAGAGAGAGTAGAAATCAATTATAATTGTTCCCTTTCTTTTTTTCCCTCCAATCATTCTCCACTGTGTGTGTTTGTGCGTGTGTCTGTGTTTGGGATCTTTTTCCATTTTGTGGGTTTCCTTTCTCCATCTCTCTCAACCTCCTTCCCCCTCTTTCCCTCTCTCTCTCTCTGACTTTCATCATCATCATCATCATCATTTTCTCTCTCTCTCTCTCTCTCTCTCTCTCTCTCTTTTTCGTGCACAGCTTTTCCTTTTTATTTCCTTAATTTTTTTTTTAAAGAGCTTTGTTTTTTCTCTTTTTAGTAAATTCCGGCGGGAGTGAAGGATTAAGGAAGTGAATGAGTAGAAGTAAACAATTCCTCAACTTCTACGAAACACTCTTCCCTCTCTCACTATTGCTTCCTTAAACTCACTTTCTCACCAAGTCTTTTGAATTTTTTTTTTCCTTCCCTTCTTCTTCTTCTCCTGTTTTTTTCTTTAGTTTATTGACAAATTTCCCCCTTTTTCTGGGTTCTTAACACTGGGTTTTGGTCTCTTTATATGAAGGTACTCTCTCTCTGGTCTTCTCCTCCTTCTGGTTTTATTGGTTTGATTTTGGTATATTTTTGTGATTGAGGTGGGTTTTCATTTATTTATTTTTATTTAAGGGGTGATTGGAGTTTGGTTGTTTTTCGGGTTGGGGATTGACTGTGGGTGAAGAAGCTGACAAATATACTTGTGTTTAAGTTTAGTTACGGTTTAAAGTTGCGATCTGTTGCTTTTATTTAGTTTATTTAGGTGTAAAGTTGGTTCCTTTTTTGACCTGGGATTTTGGGTTCTTCTGCTTATCGAATTCAAATTGGCTGTTATGTTGGATTTTACTGCCTTGACTTCAATTTGCTAGAGTTTTATGTTCTGAGCTTTGCATTAGATGATCAGCTGCTTATTATTATTACTTTGTTTCCTGCAACTTGCTCGGACTTTATTTTCATTTATCTGATGCACTAGTTTATACAGTTGAATTCCCTGGTTACTTGCTTCCTGTTCATTTTTGCTTGTCGGTTACTATTGGGGAGCTTTTTTCATACCTTCTTCTAGCAGTATTTTTTCCTAGGAAGTAATTCGTACCTTTTGAAGTTGAATGCAATCTTCCCTACCCTCAAAGATGTAGTTTGAACTTTGAGGGAGAAGATTTCTTAATAGTATGATACCATACTCTTCTCTAGATGTAAATTTCATTTCAGTTGCGCCTTAGCTAGGTGTCTAAATATTTTGTGGTAGCTGTTTTTTCTTACCTTCTTCTAGCGGTAATGAAATTGCTTTTTCACTAGTATTAGGTGAGTTTTTCATTAGTCTTAAATTTATAGGCTATGTATATTATCTCAGCAAATCATGGTTATACTCCTTTTATATTCCTTTCATGGTGATTCTATAGATTTTATACTGTTGTGATGCTTGTTAGCGAATACGTGTGGTACGACTTTCATTCACAGAATCTTGCATCCCTTGTTGGGTTTGTCAAAACCTCATTGGAGGTTTAGATTCCCTGTTGATGTATACACTTTCTTTTAGAAAAAGAGAAAATTTACGTGATTTGATTTGATTGAAAGAAAACTTTTGCAAATGTTATATTTTATTTATTTTGGATGACAGTTTAGATATGCTTTTGTGTCACTACTTTGTGTAAGCTGGATTCTTAGGGAATTCTGTGTCTACTTTTATGTTGCAGTTTTATAAGTTATGCATCCTGTTTGTTATTTTTCAATCATTGATGGTATTCTTATAAATCCTGACTAAATTTTGCTACTTTGTTGTGATAGCTCAGTCCACATCCCCATTGGGCCCCTTCATCGGTGGTGATTGTCGGAACGAGAATGTTCATGTATATGTAGTTTGTCTTTTGCTTAACAAAATTGTCTATAGGGTGTGTCTGGGGTTCTTTTGTGTTCTTCATGTTATCCTTCAACCACTTGACAAATTTGCTTTATGAAATTGGTATCTACAGCATAAGTTTTTGATAGGAACAATTTTTAAAGCTGCAATGAGTGTTGCTGAATACAAGTGCTTCAATTGAAAGGCATTTCTATGTTTTTGCTGTTTATTCATTCATCTGGTTGTTCTATTTTTTAAATAATACTGCACCTCGGATTCTTAAGTCAACTTTTCGAAATATTTTGTGTTTCTAGGAATTGCTTGAATGGAACAAACCTCAAAAAGTTCTGAATTTAATGATTCCGAAGGTAACTCTCTCATTTACTTGATCTTGTCACATCTCACATTCCATTGGTGAATACATTTTCCAATGACCTGAACATTTTAATATCTTTTTTTGTAGTTCATCCAAGAAATCCATTTGGGAATATATCTGGAAAGGAAAGAAATGCTTGGAGGATCCCACTTGGTAGTGGTGCTTATCATGCGTCAAGTGATGCAAGCTTGTTCTCTAGCTCATTACCTGTCCTTCCTCATGCAAAATGTAAGAAAAGTTTTGTTAATGAATTCTTATTGATGTACTGATTTAGCTACCAATCATTTCCCTCCTTTTTTCCCCTAATGTGCAGTAAACTACGGCGATTCTGAACGATCAGCTGCTGATGCGTTGCCCAACTTAAGTAAACTTCTTTTACCAGACAAGGGTAAAGATGCATTTGAAATTGCTGAAGCTAGTCCAGTTGGCAACTTGCTTCCTGGTGATGAAGAGGAGTTATTAGCTGGTATTATGGATGACTTTGATCTTAATGAGCTGCCTACTCAGCTGGAGGATTTGGATGATGATTTTTTTGGCAGTGGTGGTGGACTAGAAATGGAAGCTGAATCCCAAGATAATCTGTTAAATGGTTTGTCAAATTTGAGTGTTTCTGATGGTATTCCTGGAAGCAGTGCTGGACATTTTGCTGTTCCAAATGGTGTGGGTACTGTTGCAGGAGAACACCCTTATGGAGAACATCCTTCTAGGACATTATTTGTACGGAATATCAATAGCAATGTAGAGGACGCTGAATTGAAATCTCTCTTTGAGGTACTTTGTCAATTCTTTTTGGATCTTCATAGTTTTTACTTGTCGAAAATCATACTGTTTACTTGTGTGTGACATGGGACTTTGAGTATTGGGTTTCTCTGTTATGTGGCCACAGGCTGTTGGGAAATGGTAAATTTACTTGTAACTCATATCGAGCTGTAAATAGAGTTGCTTCTTTGGATCTTGAATCCTTTAATTCTGTCATTGCTTGATAATCGCAGTCCTTTGAAGAATCCACAATTTAATTTCCCAAGCTCATGCACGTATGGGTTCTGTTATACCATGTGCAGTTTATCCTTTGACCGGCATTAACTTGTATATGATGCTGCATGAAACTTCCCTTAAGATAAAAACCTGCTATGCTCACCAATGTTTGGCAGGATGCACCCTTGTATCTTTACCGCATTCACTTGATTATGTGAAACAATCTGTTTTCAATCTTCTTGATAATAAATGCATCATACTAGAATGCTTATGAGTATTTTGTTGTCTATGACTTGTGAGTTGGTGTGAATTAATTTAGGATCTGGCCTAAGCATTAATTTCCCGATTTAGTTTATTTTTCATCTTCAATTGGAAATTTAAAGTTGTCTCTATGATTGTTTTTCACTTGAGCTGTTTCATGTCTTAAATTATTGCTGTAGTAATTAATTTCTGACAATTCCCTTGAATATATCTAACTGTAGCTGTTAAGTGGTCCTTGTTTATAATCATATACGAGTAGTATTTTATTGTCAACGAGGGCTGCTATCTGATTCATGATCATTTTGCAGCAATATGGAGATATCAGAACCCTATATACTGCTTGTAAGCATAGGGGGTTTGTGATGATATCTTACTATGATATTCGTGCGGCTAGAACTGCAATGCGAGCACTACAAAATAAGCCTCTGAGACGAAGAAGGTTGGATATTCATTTTTCAATCCCCAAGGTTGGTTCTGGAGTTTACTGTTGTCCGTGTTCTTTTTTCTTTTTCTTCTGATGTTTTATTTATAGATACTGTTTATTGTGGCTTCTCAACTCCATTTTTCTTCATTCAGGATAATCCGTCAGAGAAAGATGTTAATCAAGGCACACTTGTAGTCTTTAATTTGGATGCTTCAGTGTCGAATGATGATCTGCGTCAAATATTTGGCGCCTATGGGGAAATTAAAGAGGTCTTTTTGTTTTTCTTTACAATATTAGTTGTTCCTTGTTGCTATTGCTATTTATATTCTTTCTTTTCTTTTATCTCTTTCTTGAGTAAATTATACCTATGAAGTTGAATAAATTTGGAAATATGTTGTCCTCCAATTGCAGATACGAGAAACCCCTCATAAACGGCACCATAAATTCATTGAGTTTTATGACGTCAGGGCTGCAGAGGCAGCACTGAAGGCATTAAATAGGAGTGACATTGCTGGCAAGCGTATAAAACTTGAGCCTAGCCGGCCTGGTGGAGCCCGTCGGAAGTATGAGTTATTATTATTTAGTCATTATTCTAACATTTCCTTTCATCTTGAGGATCAATATCAGTTTAGCTGCTGTAGTGATCAAGATCATTATCAGTCGGAGCATTCAATATACTGTCTCATTCTTCTCTTCCTCATATGTGCAGCTTGATGCAGCAACTGAGTCAAGAACTGGAACATGATGATGCTCGATCTTTACGACATCAAGTTGGTTCACCAATAGCAAATTCTCCTCCTGGTATTTCTACTAAAATAGAGCCACTTGAATTTTTATGACTGCTATCCATCAACACTATTGAATATATCTATCATCTTTGCGGTATTAATTTTCATTCTTTGATATCTGTTAGGTTGGCCCAATTTCGGGAGCCCTGTTGAACCAAGTACATTGCCTGGTTTCAGTCAATCACCTGGCATGGGTTCAATAAACACCATGAGCAACAATCACTTACCTGGATTGGCCTCCATTCTTCCCGGTCAGATGTCAAACCCTGGAAAAATTGCACCCATTGGTAAAGACTCTGGAAGGGTAAGGCTTTTTTTTTTCCTTTTCTTTTTTTCTTTTCTTTGATTTGGTTTAAATAATTTGGAAATTTATTTAATGCCTACAAAAAGAGGAACCATGCTTAAGCAATCTTATTTTATACCTGAACAGAATTTAAGTTCTAGTCCTGGGCCTGTCTCATCTTTCCTTGACTTGAAGTCCAACTCCTCTGGTATTGGAACTCTTTCTGGTCCGCAGTTTCTTTGGGGAAGTCCAACTGTTCAGGCTGAGCGGGCAAATTCTTCATCTTGGTCAAATTCATCGCTAGGTCATCCTTTTGCTGCCAGTAGACATGGACAAGGGCATCCATTTTCCAGTCGACAAGGCTCATTTCTTGCTACACATCCTCACGTGGGATCTGCTCCATCAGGTATTCCCTTAGAGAGAAGATTTGGTTTTCTACCCGAGTCACCAGAAACATCCTATATGAGTCAAGTTGCTTTTGGAAGTACCGGATTAAGTCCTGGGAGAGGAAACCATGTAATGAATGTTGGGGCTTTGAATGTTGGTGTTCCTCTTTCTGGAAGCTTCACTGAGGGAGGTTCTCCAAGTTCTAGGATGATGTCTTTGTCGCGGAATGGGCACATGTTTTTTGGTAATGGGTCCTATGGAGGAATAGGCACATCGAATCTTGATGGATTAACTGAACGTGGTCGAAACAGGAGAGTTGAGAGTGCGAATCAGATAGACAATAAGAAACAGTATATGCTTGATTTGGAGAAAATTATCAGTGGGGAAGATACAAGGACCACATTGATGATAAAGAATATTCCAAACAAGTGAGTGCAGCCTTTATTAATATCTAATTTACAAGTCCCGCTAAGAACTGCTTGATAGTTTTTGTTGGATATAATTTTCTTATTTTCTAAACTGTCAGGTACACCTCAAAGATGCTACTTGTGGCTATTGATGAAAGTCATAAGGGTACTTATGATTTTCTTTACTTGCCTATAGATTTCAAGGTAACATTTTTATTTTCGATGGATATTTGGAGCACTTCGTATGATTTTCTAAAATGTTAATGTAAGTTAACCATTGCTTTGGTGCAGAACAAGTGCAATGTTGGCTACGCCTTCATCAATATGGTGTCTCCGTCTCATATCGTCTCCTTCTACGAGGTTCTTGTTTCTTGCTTTCTATATATTTTGAGTTGTTTTCTAGTATTTCACTCTCTGCTTCTCTTGGGAGTTTCTTATATTATTTGTTGTATCTGATTAGTCAAAGCTGTTACAGAGTTAATTATTTGTGTCCTTTCTTTATTATTCTATTTAAGGTAAAGCTTGAGTTTGGTACATGTAATCTCAGCATTGCTTCTGATATTTATAGATTTAGACATTACACATTTGCAGCAGTTGTGATTGCTAGACTGAATTCTCAAAAGGAAAGTTTTGGCAGGTTTTCAATGGCATGAAGTGGGAGAAGTTCAATAGTGAAAAAGTAGCTTCCCTAGCGTATGCACGCATTCAAGGAAAGACTGCGCTTGTTAATCACTTCCAGAATTCAAGCTTGATGAATGAAGATAAAAGATGCCGGCCAATTCTCTTCCAGTCTGAGGGTGAGGGCACGGGTGATCAGGTATATATGTGTTGCATCTGTGAAGTATACTGTACACTTGGAAGATAGACTTAGCTTTTTCTCTGTATTTTTATGTTAAATTGCTTAATGATGTCCTGTGTGTTGAAGTCTTCTCTTTTTTGTTTGTTTTTGCTTATTTTAGTTCCTACCTTTTGTACTTTTGAGACCTTCCAAGTTTGAGAAGTTATTTGGAGAATAATGTTGTATATTCTTTCGCCCTTTTTGGTGGTCATTGGCTTATGCACTAAATTTTTATGGTCCAGAAGATAGGAACTAAGAAGAATATTTTTTAATTTCAAAGTTTTATTTCTTGCAAAGAATCAACTGCAGGAGGATCACCTGGATATTGTAAGTCTGCATTTAGGACTTACTGGGAAAAGATCTACTGTGGATGTACACCCTATTCAAATGAATCTTAAAACTTTCTAGGTACCAGAATTGTATGCAAGTGCTCAGCATAAAGCTATATGACTCTTCTTGTTTTAGTATAGTGGTCGAACTGTTTGAAGTGTCTGTAGAGATAGCATCTTTTATTATGCAAATGTATGGAGGATCTCTAATTTAATTTCTTGATGGACTTGTTTTCCCCATTGTTTTTGTATTGAGGTTTACCTGAGACAAGATCAGTGTCGCAACAGGTTTACCTGATCTAACTATGTTGAGACTTATTTGTTTGGGTACAGGAGTTTCTGCCTTCCAGCAACCTGAATATCTGTATCCGGCAGCCTGATGGGTCTTATACAGGGGATTCTCTGGACAGTCCAAAAGGCAGTGTGGATGAAAAGCTGGATAAGAGTTGAACATGTTGGGGAAGTTGCTAACTTATATTAGAAGCGGCTGTGTAATAGCTGAGAGTGGATTAATTGTTGTGGCAGTGATTAATAACTTCTTGAAAAATATTCAAGTACATAAGGTAAATATTGAAGTCTGATGTCGGATGTTGATTACCCATATTCATGCATCTACTTTTTGGGTGATGGATAGTCCATAGCACACGAGAGAAACTGTCGAAACGTGGAATATGGAGCATTTATTCATAGTTAGAGTAACCAGCTGAAATTCATCTTGGGGGGAGGGAAGAATAAGGTGAAGCATTCTGCTTGTGCTCGAAGCGTCACCTGGTGTATGCTTTTGCCACCAATATGTGCATTATGTGTTCTTCGTTTTCCTTTTGTCTGTTTTTGTGGTCGATTTCTTGCAGTGGCTTTTGACTCGCTGAATGTATACATGTGCATAGAGGTGGGAGGGACTGGGAATATGGAGGTTGCAGTCTTGTTTCAAAAGTGTATAGATGGGAGAAAACAAGAACTGCACCTTGCATGATTTCTGTATTAGATTTATGGACTACGTGAAACTTTGTAATCTACAAGTTTCAATGTATAGTTTTTAACTTTATTAATGTTGCGCTTCTTTTGTGATTTTAAAGTGACCGGTAACTTTGAATTCTGGATTGGCTAATGCTGCTGGCTCATATCTGGAATACTTCTGAAATCTTTGTTTTTTTAGTGGGACGGTAGAAGCTGTTTCAGTTTGTAACTGTTACTGCTTTTCCAATTCAGGACCTGTATTGGAAATGTACTAAGATATCCCCTTAGAAGGTGATTCTTTCACTGAATTTGTATTGCTTTTTACCAAGTACAATGAATGCATTGGCCAAAAGTTCTCGACTCTTTGAGAGCTCCAAATACTAAGATAGTACTCCTTTGTCTCAAAACAGTCCTCTTGTTTGGGTAGAGGAAGTATAAGGTCCAGTGATAGCAATGTGGTGAATCTGGTGATGTTAGCCTAACGATGACTTCATAAAACAAAATTTCTGACCAAATAACACATTGCTTATGAATGTGATGAGAAGAGGTTTCAACTTTCCATTGCTTATGCTAATTTTTTTTTTTTTTGGGTTGGTTGATAACATTACATTATAATTTCTGTTGCCATAACCCAAAGTGGGATGAAGCTCTCACGATAACATACAAAGTGTGCCTAAAGCACGAATTGTATCTGATCACCAGAAAGAAAAGAAGTTCGAAGCTGGGGGGAAGGAAGTGTCGGAAGGGGGGTTCGAAACCTGCTCCTTTTTCTGGCCCAACACAAGACCTTGGTTGGTGGCCACTAGGGCAACACCTAGGGCTTATGCTAATTTCGTACTCCAGAGTTTAGAGCAAACAGAGGGCGAAGGCTTTTAACACAGAAAAACCATTGTACAGTGTACATTGATAATATCTACTTAATATACAATCATCCATAAAGATACGCCTCTTTGTTCCGACTTCTGACCCTGTTTTATGTACTGACATTCCTTGCGTTTGATTCCCCACTGATTTGTAATGTTAAAGCAATATGGTAGCAGAAGAAGTCACTTGCTAGCTTACCGAATCCCATTAAGGAAAGAGTTCATGATGTTTTCAGAATACTTAACAAGAAGAAATAACAATAATACCAATGATAAGTAAGGAATTCAAATACATATTATATATTAGAAAGTGGTATTCTAGTGCCACTCTTAACCTCAAATCAATTGCTGAGAAAATACTCTTGACTCATAGCTTTTACCTGCTCTTTGAACCAAAGCAGAAGCATCCTTGATTCTTTAAGTTTGGAGAGCATCCGCTATTGACCCTGCAAGACTTAGAACTTCAAATGGTGCTTTATCTGCTATTGCTTTCACGGTATGAGGACATGAATCTGTGATCCAGAAATAGGCAAACGCTTTCTCCGAGTCTGGGATTCAGAGCATAAAAAAAGTGGCAAAAAGAATGAGTAAGAAGTAAGCCAATCAATAACATGTGAAACTACCAAGGACAGAAGCATTCTGTTACCTTCACTCTTGTGCATGAACCGTTCCCATGACCGCTTTGGAAAAACACCATGGGTGACATAAGCACTAACTTTGGCAGCCCCGTGAGCGGCCAAAACTTTCTGCAAGATGAGAGTAATGCACCAATTGGGAAATGCAACAGTGTTAAAATTACATTTGTATCCAATCAGTCACACTGTAATTGTTCGGCAAAAAAAAAGTGTCGAGCATAACTGGATTTAGAACCACAAAAATAACAGAGGAGCAAACTGCATCTATCAACAAGTAGTGCAATTAGTTACTGGTGTTTCTCTAGTCAAAAACCGTGTCCGATGGTTCTTAAGCATGCAGGCGTCATAACTATGAAGTCCAAATATCACTTTGAAGTAGCAATGTCTTTTCTCCCCTTTTTATTCAGAAGCTTTGCAGCACTACATGCGAGACCAAATAAAAACTCCATATCCATCATAGTGTGCTAACAAACCCCAAAAAGAGAAAGGACTAGCAAATAATCATAGACTTTCTTTCTTTCTTTGAACTTTCAGGGACTTGCAACTTTATGGGATATTCAGGTCAATATGGTGGTACTTTCAGGGAAGAGAGGACTCTTACCTGGCACTCAATTAGAGTACCTCCTGACTGAACTAAGTCATCAACTATCACAACATGACAGCCTTCTGGATTACCCTCTTTTAACCTGACAATTCGTTTATCACCCTCACGTACTTTATTACAAACTACCTGCAAAAAGTACAGGTCTTCAGAACATATAAAGAGACAATTAAATTGAAAGTGAGAAAAAAAAAATTGAGGAAAAACAAAAAAGAGGAGATCTATTTTGTAATTAACCATGGGAAAGTGATCAAGCTGCTTGTGGAATCGTTTCCATGCACCATCATCAGGAAAAGCAATAACTATCTGCATATACCAACAATACTAGAGTTGAGTTGGTGTGTACGAGCACTTGGAAATTTGCAGAGATGGTAATCAAACATAAGAAAAAAAAAATCAACCCCCCATCCCAATAACCTTCTCAGAGTCAGGAAGCTGGTGAAGCCGCTGTTTCAACAGTGGTATCCCTGTCTCGAAGAGAGGCAAAACTTGATCCCCAAAGTAAAATCTTTCCTGCAATGAATACTGAAAATTAGAAGCTAAAGAAGCAAAAACATCCTAAACATCACTTTTTTACTTATTTGTCTTTTATGGAGTGCTGTTTATCGTTACAACAGTGATACCACCAGCAACAACCAAATCCCCCCAAAACCCCAAGGGTAAAGGATAAACACAAAGGGAGCAATTTTGTAGGTATAATCTAAACAGGAATTGTTTAGATGTGTAAGCCATTCTCCAAAAGACTTGTGGGATTTCAAACGTGGATGAATAAAGCCTAAGGGTACAGAAAACTCAATAAAACTTAATAAAATCTCAGATTAAAAGAAGTACACCATGTCAATAATCAAGCAAATACTAAAAGCATCTAGTAAAGAAAAGAGAGGTATATGGTAGACCTGCAATGCATGTATGTCATAAATGACTAAACTTGTTGGACCACCCCTTGATATAGGTATGTTGGACAAAATTCTCGCCATGGTGAACGCAGTGGCTACATCCCCCTCTTCTTCCATCCGCTCAAAAGAGCCAGTTGGAAAGAAAGGCAACACCAGTGAAAATGAAGCCACAAACAGCCTTGGAAGTGCAAATATGACAGAAAGCTGTTCGAATATCACCGCAGGGGAACTAAATGATGCTAGAAAAGCCACATGCTGTCCTTTAATATCTTGAGCATTGTTTATAAAAAGATTAGGGAACCCATCATCAAAACTCCTGAAATACATGCAATTAAATTAGGCAACTTCACGAGCATGATTATGGTCAAAACAGTTTGCTAAATCCCCACTCCCCAACCCAAAAATCCAAAAGCAATAAAGCAAAAGAAACCCAAAGTAGAATCAACAGTATTATCAGCCATTAAATCAGGAAAAAAATCATTCTTTTATGTGATTATTACTCAGTTTCAGCACCCCAAAAGACCCCAACGAGAGAATAAGTAAGGTAATTACTAAGCTTGGATTGATTATGGTGCAGAATTTACATACAAGAGAAGGACACATTTAAATGGGCAATAAAAATCGGCTCTTTATTAATGTTGTCAGAATCAAACAGGAAAAAAAACCCATAACAAAACATCAACAAGAAAAACTGAAAAGGGGATGAGAAAAATGTAAACATGGAACACTTAAAAGGCATGAACAAGAAAATCAGGGGAAAATGGTACCTCCAGTTAATAGTTTGGAGCTGAATGAATTCTGATTGAGCAGCGATTTTCCTAGCAAGGTCCTCTGCCTCCACACAGTGATAAAGTAATACCTGTTTCTTCTGTGGCTTCTCCATGCCTTCTTCTGGTTTACCACCAAT
Organism: Oldenlandia corymbosa var. corymbosa; assembly: GCA_949775105.1. NCBI lineage: Eukaryota > Viridiplantae > Streptophyta > Magnoliopsida > Gentianales > Rubiaceae > Oldenlandia > Oldenlandia corymbosa. The sequence goes on along the minus strand of OX459118.1, from coordinate 11,109,070 downwards.
CAACTAACAAAGAAGAAGAGCTTGTAGTGTTGGAATAACCAAGATTCTTTAAGGGTTTTGTGGGTTTTATCAGCCTTTTACCAGAGTTCCAGAATTACTACTACCTTAGTAGTGTTTATGAACTGCAGTAAACAGTCAGGGTTTTATTACTTTTGACCTAATATTTTATTCGAACTTCCAAAATCGACCCCGCAATTTTTTAAAACTTGAGACGAGAACGTGAAAAAACAGAGTTCTACGCAATTTCTTCCTTTCTTCTTTCACAGGAGAATATCTCCAATGGAATTGAAAAGTTCACACTCATACAGGTCTTCAAAATAAGTACTCCTCCGTCCCACAAAAATAGTTCACATTGAGTTTTAAGTTTTGTACTGTTTTTAGTACAAATTTGAAAACTCAATATTATTTTTATGGGACGAAGGTAATAATAACAGTATATCCTCCATCTTAAGTGTCTTTGTGAAACTAAATAGACTACAAGAATTTTCCATTTCTGAAATATTAAGTGAACTATATATGTATATCTCAATTGTTCTTCGAATGACAATTTCTTTTTGAAATGATTTTTTTTTTTGAATATGGACAAATTACAATTTTTTCATCTAGATGTTACCATATAACTTGTTTGAGAAGTATAACAAGTATTGCAATTGTTTTTTTTTTTTAATAAAAAAAACTTACAATAGGATACTAACTGTTATCCACTTTAGTTAACTTTCTTAGCAAAAGTATTTGACTAGTTAACATAGTTCAATGTTTTTATTTTTTTTTTCACTTGTGATAATTTTACTCGTGAATGGTCATAGGAGCATGTAATACATGAATGAACAAATTAAACGTATTTTTCATTTACTTTCTCTGCCCAAAATTATTGTCCAAATTGAGATTTTAGTTTTCGTACAATTTGAACTAAAAGTGAAACTCCACACTGGACAATAACTTTAGGACGAGGGATAAAAGTTTGAGAAAATAACCCTTCTGTAATTTTACGCAGAAATAACCCAAAAACTAAAATCTAGAATTTTTTTTTTTTGGGAGTCAAAATCACAATTGAAAGATGCTTTTTAGTTTTGCCGCAGAATCTTATACTCATTTTTTGTTGTGGAGATGAAAAGAAAAGCCAACAAAATGCTTCCATAGATTGATGGTATCAAAGGCCCAACTTTGCAACAATCTTTATCGAGTTCCGTTTTGGACCTTTTAGTGAATGGTTGATAATGGAGCCGGCGCACAATCCTTGTTCTTCACAAGAATTTCTTAACTTTTTTTTTTTTTTTGTCAAAGGAAAAATGAATAAATCATCACTTTGCGATGTGCATAACCATAATTCAGACTTTCATTCATGACTGTTATCAACCATTAGAAGAGAGTTGTTTAAGTTATACTCCCCCCGTCCCACAAAAATAATGTCACATTGAGTTTTGAGTTTTGTACTGTTCTTAGTATAAATTTAAAAACTCAATGTGAACTATTTTTGTGGGACGAGGATAGTACTATTTTATTAATTAATCGAGTTAGATAGCAACATATCAATGATTACGTTGATTGTTGATAAACTATTTTTTTAAAAAAATTAAAGTTTGTAATCTTTTGCGTCTTATACAGCCATTTTAAATAAAAGAAGGCAAAGACATTAGAATACGTAATTAATCTTATACATGAGATCTTCACAGTTAAATTAATCTTAACTATATTATAACCATTTGTCCAAAAAAATAGTTCATATTAAATTTTTAAATTTAAAAGTATATATTTAAAAATTCAATGTCAATTATTTATTTTTACAATTTTGAAATTCTATGAATCTTTCTAAAAGATAGTCAGCGAGAGGCCCATAGAATTTCCCTCTCAGTCGACTAGTAGTCTCTACTCTCTACTCCTCAAGTCTGCCCGCTGGCTCATCATGGAACATGGAATTCTCTGCTCAAATCAGTCTCAAACAGTAATAAAGGTATTTAGTCTCATTACAATAGTACATTTTGATATATGATTATTTTAATTTAATCAAATTATCAAAACTAGATGAAAGGAGCACTAGTGGATTCAGAACGAATTTACATTGGGGGTCATAAATGCATTACTGAAAAAACAAATTATCATTTTATTATGGTTGATCATGACAAATTTTTCAATTTTGATGAAGTTTTGGAACCATTTTACTTAGAAATTATATGCGCTTATTGTACCATTATTTTTCAAACATACAAATTAAACCAAAATCTTGTTTATTCAGGAGTTTAGCATTTGAATATGCGAACAAAAGTCGCTATATTCAAAGCTAAAACCTTTTTCAAGAGTTGTTATATTAATAGGTAAAATCAAAACAAAAATTTGTTTTATAAATTATTTTCAACAGAATACTTAAACGTGTACATAAAAAAGAACAAAAGAAAACATGTTCATCTATCCTTCGAACACACGATACCTATCTAAATTATGGAAAATTTTTTTTTTTTATCTAAGTTAAATGTTGTAAACATATATGATCATTTTGAAACGTGAATTTATCCGTAAATAGCATAATTACTTTATCAGATTTCTTTTTGTTTTGAATAATGCATCAGTCACATATACAAATTCTTTTCAAATGTGGACTATTTAATCAAACCAACATAAAATTAAGTGAAGATAAATTAAGCAAAAAAAACCTGGCCAAAATAACAAAAAAATCATTAATATGGTTAAAAAATTGATTAATAATATAATTTTTTATTTTATTAAAATAAAATGCATGTATTATATATAAGATTTAGGGTGGGGCCAGCGGGGGCCATGGGGCCCCCACCCTATATCCGCCAGTGGAAAGGAGGGTTGCCTTTTTTATGCGATGGAAAATTGAAAATGTGATATATAATATACAATATTTTTTCGTTCATAAATAATTACTGAAAGTAACAATTGAAATTGGATAATCATTTCTGGACAGAAGAAGTATAAATGTTCTTAAACATTAACGTGAATTTTAGGTAAAACATTTTTTCTTTATGGATACAAAGTTGTAAACGTGTTCTTTTTTGTTTAGCTAGGTAGATTGCAGTTAATTAAATTATCTAGGTAAACAACTAATAATTAAAGCGATGGGTTCAATCCTTTTCTGTTCAATCATATTTCACTTTAAGGGAAATTTGTAACATGAAGCCATTATCGAGTGATACGTGTGCACAGTACTATTTCCAGTTCAAGAAGTCGCGGATATATAACGTGAACTTTTGGTATGATAAATATTACCTTTTTTTCCCTTAGGTAAAGTGCAAATAATTTGTATGGTACATAAATTACTTTAGGCGTTAGATCAAACTTCTTTTAGTCAAATTCAATTTAATTTTGAATTCTATAATCATAATATTGCGTGTTATGGAGGAGGTGATCACATGGAGTTTAATCTCTTAATTAATACAAGCTGTACAATTATACATTAATTATATACATCACATCAGTGTGTTAGCCCAGGAAAAACCTTTTTTTTTTTTCCCACTGCTAAACGTTGTTTTGAGCTCTTATCATCAAAACACTATATTATGTCAAAATAAGCAATGTTTATCGTGGAGAAAAGACTTTAATGTGGAGATGAAAGGAACAAGAACTGATTAATAGAAGGTTTAGTTGACAAATTTCTTCGACATTAAAATTTTCCCACTGAATTAATCCCAACAATTAGCATGAAGTTACTATCTCCTCGGTTACACAAAACAACCTTTTATATATATATATATATATATATCAATCTACAATAGAAAAAAAGTTTTATAAGATTCTAATGGTCTGTTGGGCGACTATTAACTACTCCCTCAATTCACAAATAGATGTCGCTGGAAAGATTTCACAAAGTTTAAGGAGTCAATAATTATCTTGTTAAAATACTATAATACCCTCATTTATTCTCAATTCAATTGTAGTCCCAATAAAATTCACTTCTAATACAATTCTACATTAAACATCACAATAATTTCCAATGTAAGGGTGATATTGGAAAAAATTGACAAAATATGCCTCGATTTGTGAGAACGACATCTATTTTGGAATATTTAAGTTTTCTTCCAACGACATCTATTTGTGAATGGAGGGAGTATGTCATAATAGATCTGAACACCTGCCCCGAATCGACTTCTCAATCATAATTGCTCTAGTGAATAACTAAAGAAAGTACGATAGATGGGAGATAGAAAAATAACTAAAGGCTAGTTCATTTTCAAAAAAAACTTAAGGCTACTTTGAGACATTCCAACATTCGTGACATTGTTACAAGAGTTTCAAATTTGTACGTGAAGTTACTCTCTTACACAAACTATTAGATAGCAATAAGCGACCTAATAAATAACGACCTTAGCGTATGGATCTTTTCATAGCATATCGATATTTTGATGTAAGATTCAATTATCAGTGCGATAGTTATATGACCGTGTTGACTAAATGACACACATTCGTCACCGAAGAAGGCTTTGTTTTCTAAGAGTTGGAACTCAGCGAATGTGTTGAATTTCGTTACTTTACGAATCAAAATTACTTCGCACATCCATGCACTCATCAATTTTTATATTATCTGTCTAATTTATTTCGGTTAAAATTTGAAATTGCGATGAAATATCATTAATTGCGAGAGGGACAAGAAGAGTAAAGATAGATTAACTGCAAATTTTCCACCGTTGTATAAACCAATTAATCACAGCGTCGACCCTTTTCCACCTATAAAACTCCCTGTATTTTTGTCAACTCTTCTCCCCACTCCCGAGTCCTCTCCTCCCAGCTTCCCCTCAAATTTTCTTCCATTCATAACTGTCTCTCTCTCTCTCTCTCTCTCTCTCTCTCTCTCTCAGTCTCTTACACACACTCACACAGTGACACAATTATTGTAGCAAGTCATAGTTGTTCAACGTTAAACTAATTTTACCCAGTAGAGATAATCATCAAAAATGAGTTTCAACTCTCATTTTCAGATGGTGGTTTTGTCGCTTTACATACTATCATAATATTGGTTCCTATGCTTAATAATCAGCTCATCTTTTAGATCCGCGCGCTGCCTTAAAGATGATCAGAAAAAACAAACAATTTTCCCACAATGTTATTGAAGAAGGGCCGCCATTTAATTGTAGCATTTTTCCTAGCGTGACTAAATGTGTTTTGCATGGAAGAGAATCACAAACATTGGTTTGTGACATTACTACATTGTTGAGATCATCATCAAATCATTCTTTCTTCCCATATTTCATGCTTGTTGCATTTGAAGGTGGAAGCATTTTCAGGGCTTTTCTGTTGCTTCTATCATTTCCTTTGTTGTGTACTTTGGGATTTGACCTAAGGATGAGATTCATGATTTTCATTACCTTTTGTGGGCTGAGGTTGAAAGACATGGATGTTGTTGCTAGGGCTGTTTTGCCTAAGTTTTATCTCGAGGATCTTAATCTTCGTGTTTACGAGGTTCTGGATTCTGTGGGGTCAAGATTGGTTTTCACAAGTTTGCCAAGAATTATGGTTGAAGGATTTCTTAAGGATGATCTGAATGTTGAGGTTGTTCAAGGTTCTGAGCTGCATACAATTTGGAATGGTAAGTATTTTAGTGGATTTTTAGCTACCTCATCTGGGCAGCTACTACTTAAGAAAGATGCTGCTTTGAGGAAACATTTCGGAGAAAAGAAGCCGGATTTAGGAATTGCAAGTTTAACTGCCGATGACTTAAAGTTCATCTCCGTTTGCAAGGTTAGTCAAACATAATTTCTTGATTAAGTATTTCATTTCTTTCCCCTTTGTTTCAACATGTTACTTCTTTTTAGTCATTGTTACCCACGCCAGTTCTTATTAATTTATTAAGTAGCAACAAATTTAAACTTAATTTTTGTTCAATTTTGAGCGTTATATATAAATAAATAAGATCGGAAGAAGAACAAAGAGGGATTTGGATACTCCAATTGCATTAGAAAAGTGACATCTAATTTCGTTTTCTTTTTCCCTTGGAAAAAGTAATTACATTTTATAGGTGTACCATGTAACTGATACATTAAGGATGCTAATGATGCAATTTATGCTTGATTGATATTCACTTTGACTTTCTGTCGCAAGTGAAGTAAGTAGCACCCATATTAAATTTTTTTTACTAACGTTCGCCTAAGTAAATGTAATTGATGGCTAAAGAAAGAAAACTAAGATGTCGTAAGGTAGTAATATTTTCCTTAGCAGACGATTGGTAGCTAAAGAAAATCCTAAAACAAGTTTAGCAAATTCAAATACAAAACTCGTGTGTTTATTGTATTATTATTTCAATTTATTTATATGAATAATAATTCGGAAGGAGCATGTAGAACATTATGGCATTTTATTGTATATCTTTGCTAAAATGGTGGAATTCCATTGTAGGTTAGATAACAGGATCAAAAAGAAAAATGGAAACGACTAACGAGCTATATTCTTAAGACCAATAAGTAAGATTAGTATCAGATTTCGCATGTAGTTAGAATTTAATGGTAGTATTTGTGTGTGTAAATTTTTATCTTTTTGCAATAGAAATTAGTTGAAATTGTGCTTTCCCTTTTGACTAAACTCAGTAAAGTTTCCATCAACGTATTTTATCACTAATTGTACTGACTACTGAGTATAGTAAGAAAAGTTTTCAGCATAATTGGCCGCTTAGCTGGATGTTACAGGTTTCTCCATCGCTGACCAATAGAATTAATCTGCAATTAATATCGTGATTAATTAATTTCATTTTTTAATTTTTATTTTATTTACATTATGTTTCTCATTTTTCCACAGGAGTCATATGTTGTTACCGAAGAAGATCGCAAACCAAGTTCCACAACCATAATGCCACGAAAGAAATACCCAAAGCCACTAATCTTCCACGATGGAAGGCTAGCATTCTTCCCAACTCCCTTTGCAACTCTAAAAATGTTCATTTGGCTCCCAATTGGCCTAACCCTAGGCATTATCAGAACATTGGCAGTTCTACTTCTCCCTCACAAAATGTCCATTTTTGTGATCAAATCCACTGGTTTGATTTTCAAGTACAAAATCCACCACCAAAATAATCAAAACAACCCAATTTCACCAAAAGGGAAGAATGGTGGAGTACTCTATGTATGTAACCATAGGACACTTTTGGACCCCGTTTTCCTAAATCTAGCAGTTCAAAAACCACTAGCAGCGTTGACCTATAGCTTAAGTAGATTTTCAGAGGTCATTTCACCAATTAGAACGGTAAAGCTGAAAAGGGATCGAACCCAAGATGCTAAAACCATCGAAAATTTGTTAAACGAAGGCGATTTGGTGGTTTGTCCAGAAGGTACAACTTGTAGGGAGCCATATTTGTTGAGGTTTAGTTCATTGTTTGCGGAATTAACCGATGAAATTGTGCCCGTAGCCGTGAATACACATGTGACAATGTTTTATGGTACAACTGCCAGTGGATTTAAGTGGTTAGACCATATTTTCTTTGCCATAAATCCTAGACCATGTTATAGTGTTGAGGTCCTAGTTAAGCTGCCTAGGGAGTTGACTGTTTCTGGTGGGAAATCGAGCCATGAAGTGGCTAATTACATACAGAGCAAACTGGCCGATGCATTGGGTTTTGAGTGCACTAATTTGACAAGAAGAGACAAGTATTTGATGCTGGCTGGGAATGAAGGACTTGTCAACGATGATAATATTCCTAGAAATGTTTTCCAATGGAAAACAGGTAGAGTGAAGAAATAGCTAGTCTTTGGTATGGTGAAATTATGTTTGTGAAAATTTGTTTTCCATTTTATTCAATTTGTGGGTTTATTATGATGGAAATAATATTGGAGTATGTATTTCCTGTTTCTTTCACGTAATGGTACTATGTCTGCAATAATGCAAAGTTTATACAATAGAAAGCACTTTGTTCTTCACGACTAAATTAATATTTATCCAGCTATTCTGTGGAGCAAATTGGCCACAAAATGGCAACCAAATTGAATTCTTTTGCATGCGTGAAATCTTCCGAAATACATTAATTTTGAATCAATTATTATGTAGGGCACGATGCATTTAACGAATACATCCAACATTTTCTGTTCAATGGAAGGATATGTTAGACCAATTAGATCATGACATTATACAGGTCTCGTACTCTGTCATGTACTGATTGGAAACTAGGCTTTCATATCTCTCTTATTTGTTGGATTCTCTTTTTTGTTGGAGTTATTTTTAATATATTGTAGGGACAAAACTAATATGTTGTGCCTATTGGGTGTTTTCAATATATTATGGAGACACAGCTAATAAGTTGTACCTATTGACTCCATATGAAAAGACATTAACAAAAAGTTATGTTTATGACCATAACCAAGGTTATGTCTAATCCTCAAGGGTTTTTCTAAAACTCTATAAATATGGATCATTTGGATGCTTTTAGTGTACAATGAAATCACCAAATACTTGAAATATTTCCAATAACATTTCTTATACTTGCATCAGGTTGTTGGTTCACTAAAGTGCATAGTGAAACAACATGATCTCTATTTTATCTCATAGGAAATTCGCCTAGACTATTGCACTGTATAGTGGGCGAATTTATCCTAAAGGAAAGCAAGTTTACTTGTGACTTGGAGACAAACTTTCATTTATCATAACTATAAATTCTTCATCTTGTTCTTTGATCTAGTGCAACTATTATTGTCAACTATTCTTGAAGTAGAATTCCAACAATCTTTAGGCTAAAATTCGGTTAAACAATGACTAGTATTTGAAAAATCAAGAAAGGATATTTTTCGTTACACATGAAAATGATGGAAAGGTTTTAAATCATTGGATTCAATGGAAAGGGCAATGATAGAATACAAAGGACCTTGTCATCAAAGTAAGAAATATATTTTACTTGTGAATTGTGATATTCTAAGTTTAAGGTATGTATTTATTTGATAAATACCGAATGTATTGACGTGATCTATATATGAGTGAAACATGGTTGTAAAATTTATGACGTTTTGCCTGTAAAAAAATTTACTATACATTATTTGTTGATTGCTCAAATGTGTGGTTTCTATCAAAATAAAATACTTAATTAATGTGATGATTATTAAAAAAATAGATGTCATAAAAGGTTTGATAGAGAATTTGATCATGTTTAGTTTCTTGGTTTTAAATGGAAATGCAAAAATTTGCCTTTATGTGATGTAGCAATAGAGTGCTTTAATTGCGTGTTATAAATTTTCTGTTAAGTGGTGTGAACCTTGTTATCTTTAAAAGAATGTTGATAGAAAAATCGAACACACGGAATTTATTATGTGTTTTGTTTGGGATTGTCGGCTTGTTCGTCTACTAGAGTAAAGTTGACAGAGAAATTGACGTTCGTTGATATGTCTAACTGTTTGTTTTTGTCGACTTGTTCATCGGCTGAATTAAAGTCGACAAAAAAGTTGACATCCATCAAAGTGTCTGACTGTTTGGCCTCGTCGACTTAGTCGTCGCTTGGATAAAGTCGACGACAGAAATTTAAGTAAAACAAAATAAAATAAAATAATAAATTCGTGTATGCAGAATTTTTGTGAGTGCATCACATATTAATTTTTGATTTTGGGTCAATCAAATAAAAAAATTTGATCCCAATAAAGTGTTAGTTCCGTGTATTTGTGTTTGTTACATGATGAACGTTTAATCGCTTAAACGAATTTACAATTTATATGATAATTTCATGTGATACATAGTATGATTCATATACAAATTCAATCTTTGCATTTCTAAAATGATAAAGCAATTTAAGATTTAATTGTTTTTGTACACGTAATACATTATTCATGATTAAATTGAATATATTGCATAAATGAATAATTTTCATGAAGTGACACAAACTACTTAATCATTAACCTGAAAAGTTTCGTTCATGAATTATTATGACTTTTGAATTTATTTGGACGAAGAGATACACTAAAGAGTGTGTCTAGTGAGTCTAAATAAAAGGACAACAATGAACAATTGTGTCTAGAGACTCATGGCGAAATGACATAAACTAAAATTTTTGTCTAATCGTGACAAGTATAGTGACATCAACATAAAGTGATGTCTGGTATTTTTACTTGAAAAGACACGAGTCAAAATCGTGTCAAGTCATCCAAAAGGTAAAGTGAAACCAAAGGGTGTGAATGAAAAAGATATAAATAAAAAAGGTTATGTCTAGTCATTCAAGAGGCACAAACCCAAAGGTTGTTAATGAAAAGATACTAGTTAAACTTGTGTTTTATTTATGAAAAGTCACATGATATGTGGTTCATATGATAAATTATGATATATCATGATATCAACGTACATTATGAATATGCCATGTTGTCATTATTATATGAGGATAATGATATTTTATATGTTGTACATGGTAACTCTAATTTGTGAAATTATCTTTTGACATGAAAGCAAGTAGTGTTTATTTAATATATAAGAATCAAATAAGTGCATATTGAAGAAATATTTAAATGACAAATGAGTCATTATATGTTTGGATGTAGATGACAAGTTAATTTTTGGTATACATAGACTTGGAATAAGTCTTAGAAACCAAAAGAGAAATTGTTATGTATTAAATTTGAGATTGAAGACATGGTTAAAATTAATGTCTTGTTTGAAAAGGAATTGAGAGAAAATGTGATACAATCACGCATAGTCTGCCTTGCTATATAGAGAAAAATTCTAAAAAATTCAATCATTGAATTGTAAACCTGAGTGATTCACATAAAACTTATCATATAATATGTTAAGAGTTAAAGGGAACTTTCATCTCAAATTTATGTGCACATATAGTCAAAAGTTGGATATGATGTATGTGACTTGCATAATTGTATGATTTAGTTGAGATCACTGAATTTAGTGTGATGTATAAAAATTGAAATCAGAAGGTCATTTAATGCATATGTTTAAAGTTTATATACATGTATTCTAGTATATATGAACCTATGTGAAATATGGTCAAAAGTTTGAGCTTGTATAAAATAAAGTATTGCTTCTTGTATACCAGTAGAAAGGTGTGTTAATGTTTAAGACATTAAGCAAAATCATTGTCTAAGTATGGCATTTAGCTAATGCTTAAGGGAAAAGTTGTTCAACAGCTTGTGATATATAGATAGAACTCTAAATACAAGAGATTCTATATATAAGCCCTATATATTTTCTTTGGACTAAAGAAAAATGAACCTCAGTCACTAAGAATTAGAGGTTGTCGGTCAATTGACAAGGTCCCATAACCTAATACAAAGAAGTTGGGAGAAAGAGGTGTTTCGTTCATTTTCACTGGATATGCACATAATAATTTGGTCTATTGGTTTCAATAGATGTTACCTTCAATGAAGATAGATACACCTTAATGTTGATAATAACTAGAATTGAAGGGAGACAACTTAAACTAAGATTTATGCTCAAGTCATTGAGACTTAAGAAGCAAATAACAAGGGTCAAGTCCTTGATTAGTGGTATATATCTTGTTATGGGAAAAAGATTTGAATATTAGTAACAAAATCTTTTGTTGCTGTCATACCAATTAGCTCAAATTTGACATGTGCAAAGTTACATGATAAGTAACAAATAAATTTAACTATGTGTGCTAGTAGTTTAATTTAAATTGATGCTACACTTATTTGTAGTAATCATAGTATGACAAAAGTAATACAATTATGAATTTACATAATATGTTTTCATATATGGTTTGCAAATTCATGTCTTACTATATTTTTGAATTGTTTGTATCAATATTTTGAAGTTTCCATGAGATCTCAAAGAAATAGGAGATCATCTGTTTGGAAAACTTGAAACTCTTCATATAGAGTGAAAGAGTTTAGAGAGAATAAAAGAATTCTCAGAGTTTGAAGAGAATAAAATAATTCTCTATTAAGGTTAATTAAAAAGGAGAATGATCCTTGACCAAAGTCCACATTATGAAAAATGGACAAAACATGATGTCCATGTTTGAAATCAAATCTTCCTAGATAACAATGAATAAGATAACACGAAGCTACCATATTGTAACAAGGAATGACACTAAGAGCTTGAGTGTAAAATTCCTGTAACAAGAGAAATGGAGCTAATTCTTCTAAGAATATGAAGAAAGAAATCATGACATGATGATTTTAGAACCTTCATATTAGGGAATATGATTTCATTGTTGGGTTGATTGTGAAGTTTGAAAGAACAAACTGGTTCTTCAAAATGCTAAACATGATCATATTAATTAGTAGTCTGCATGCATTGTTTTTTGAATTGTGTTCACAAGATGAGTTAAGTAACTCATGTTGAGAACTAAAGTTCTTGACAAGATTTGAGTCGATAGACTCTGTGTGAAGAAATCATCCTTAAAATTTGAGTTAAAAAACTCATAAGGAAGGATAAATCTTAAAAGACATTTGGTCTAACGACTGAATGACTTGGGGGGATATATCTAAAGTCCAGAAATAATTACATGCATTGGAACCTCAATTCAACGCTAGTAAATACTCTAGTCTTGAATTCAATGAGCGATAGTACAATGTACAAGTAATTGAGCACTACAATATTTATCCCAAAGTAGTTAGTGCTATATATTTCCCGCTGGGTATCAGGTTGAGAATTAGCTCTTAACAAACCCTTGTAAATGCCAAAATGGCGGGGGCATTAAGAAGTTTGCATGTATGAATGTCAGACTGGGCATCCACAAAGCTTGGGACTTGGCTTTGTGAACATTCATGAAGAGATATCGGTACAAGAGCTTACGTACTACATGCACTGGCAAGGTGTAGGCAAGTTGAAGAGAAAGAAACCTATGTGTGTTGACAATAGTGGCTTGTAACATGCACGTACGGTTCAAAGCTAGTCTACCGGGTTGTACTACAAGTTATGAAAACAACACTAAGGTAGTGGTTCAAGTCTAGCGACACCATTATTTTATGCATGGATTTTACTGGAATTATTCTGAATCCATTTAAAAAATCATTTTCAATATATTGAAAATGGCGGGGGATTGTTGAAGTTATTTTCAATATATTGTAAGGACACAACTAATATGTTGTGCCTATTGGGTGTTTTCAATATATTGTATAGACACAACTAATAAGTTGTGCCTATTGACTCCATATGAAAAGACATTAACAAAAAGTTATGTTTATGACCATAACCAAGGTTATGTTTAATCCTCAAGGGTTTCCTAATACTCTATAAATATGGATCATTTAGATGCTTTTAGTGTACAATGAAATCACCAAATACTCTGAATATTTCAAATAACATTTCTTATCCTTGCATCAGGTTGTTGGTTCACTAAAGTGCATAGTGAAACAACACGATCTCCATTTTATCTCATAGGAAATTCGCCTAGACAATTGTACTGTATATTGGGCGAATTTAGCCTAAAGGAAAGCAAGTTTACTTGTGACTTGGAGACAAAACTTTCATTTATCATAACTATAAATTCTTCATCTTGTTCTTTGATCTAGTGTAGCCATTGTTGTCAACTATTCTTGAAGTAGAATTCCAACAATCTTTAGGCTAAAATTCGGTTAAACAATGGCTAGTACTTGAAGAATCAAGAAAGGATATTTTTCGTTGCACACGAAAATGATGGAAAGGTTTCAAATCATTATATTCAATGGAAAGGGCAATGATAGAATACAATGGACCTCGTCATAGTAAGAAATATATTTTACTTGTGAATTGTGATATTCCAAGTTTAAGGTATGTATTTATTAGATAAATACCGAATGTATTGACATGATCACAACTATAAATTCTTCATATTGTTCTTTGATCTAGTGTAGCCATTGTTGTCAACTATTCTTGAAGTAGAATTCCAACATTATTTGCAACAAAAAGAAAAAAAAAAGGGACGAATTAGATTAACCGTAATTTTTGTTTCCTACATAACCCAGTGAAGGTCTTATGTTTGTAGTAGTAATATTTTTGTTGTGTATTTCGTGACGCTATTTACAAAATCTCACATGCCCTGTTTAAAATTACTAGTGCCATCTATAAGTTTTGAGAATCTATACACCATCTTAGACGAATGTTAGATGAAAAGCTAATTAGAGTATTACAAATTCTGAATTTAATCCTCTTTTTATACTAAAATTTCTTCCCAAGGTGATTCGTTTCTTCTTCTTCTTTTTTTTCTTTCTGTTTTTTCCTTTTTTTTTTTTTTTTTTTCCATTTTGGTTTGTTCCTCTTGATTGATGTGGCTATAATGTGAAAGAGTTGACTAAGCTTTCAAATTGAGGAAGAAATTTCACTAATCAAATCATGAAACTGTTGGGCCAGTTTTTTCCGATTGGGCTTTGGAAGATTTGGAGATAAGGTGGGCTGGATCAGATGAAGCAGGAGGTCGCGGATCAAGCTTCTAGTAGGCCCAAAGCCCGATTTGGGAGAAAGAAGCCTAGTTATTGTTGGGTTAGAATTATGAACCGACTGGGACTTAAGCACTATTTAAAGGAATCAGCGGTAGGAGAAAACACACAATCAAATTAGCATCAAATTGCTTCTTTAAATTTTCAGTCTTTTATTTCCGATTTCATCTCTAAAATTAGGATTCTTGAAGAACTCGCTAGACTAAGCCGATCATTGGCGGCTGTACTTGATCATTCAAGAATTTAATAAATTTTGGCCTACGACCGATTCATATTGTGCCGAAATTCTTACTTTCAGTTTGCTTAGCACAAGTTATAAAGAACAACGCATAATCGTTTGATAGATATATTCCGTGATTTTTCCAGGTCGAAAATTGTGCAAACATATTTTTGACACGCTCGGTGGGACTATACAATTTTGTGCTAATCAGATCAGGATGACTACTGCAACCACAACAAATGTGATCCCTCCTGATCAATCATTACCACCAGCAAGCACGACAGGCCCACAAACCTCAACTCAGACCTTAAAGGGGCTAACACCGGACTATTCACCAAAACAAACGAGTACTAGCGAGTCCGTGGTCAGCAAGGATATCATGAGCGCCATGGCAATATTGGTTGACTGTGTAAATTTGATTCAAGCAGAACTGGATGCCATCAAAGCTTCGGGACAATGGCCGGTTACACCAAGTTTCTTAGGACATGAGAAGCAGATGAGTAAGATGCCGGAGAACTTCAATATTAACCCTTTGCACTTTTTAAGTCATGATATTTCGGGGTCGTCCCACTTTACAGCAGGTCCGTCCTCGTGTTTGCCGAGTGACACATCTGGGATAAAAAAATGTCCAGTAGTTGGTATGAAAAAGTGGTACCAAGCCAACCAGCGTTAATTCCTCCTTATGGGAACTTTACTTTTGATGGCAGGACAGCCCCACCGATTTCTGATCAATATTAGCCATATTCAGCAGGAGTAGCCACGAAAGGGATGCCTCCAGATCCTAGTACTGCTGGGCTATCTAAACCTGATGAAAGCAACCAGCGGATGTATGTGGAAGAAACCGTTTAGATACAGGACCGATTGCCCGATGGGAGTTTTGGAACAATGACTCCATGCAAGGTTTTTAAAGAAATGATTCCTCCTGCAGCCTTGTAAACAACCTCAACTACCGCACCAGCGACAGAATCGGTGGTTGCCAACCAGCAAACTCAACAGTCAGTGGAACAATAATCGGTGACTACTGGTAACAGGCTGTTAATGTTATTGAGGGGATCATCAATGCCGCCTCATCCTACAAGAGAAGAGGTACATGAAACGATTGTGGACAGGTGTGGAGCATGAACAAAATAGGAATCAAGAAACCGCTGCTAGGACTGCTGTCGCAGGCTCTAACACGGCTCAAAACACTAATGTTATAAGGACACTGACTCTAACACCGACAAGAAACCAGATGCAGTATGTTACAATGGCTAATCAGCAGGGGCAACTTCAATATTTTCAAGTGTTACAACTCCCTAATCATTATCCACAGTTGGTGCGGGTTGTGAATTTGCCAAATGGTGCGATAGGAAATGGAACCCAGGTAGCAAGGATTCCCTTGGCACATCAAGGCCCTTCGCTTAATGGGATGAATAACCAGTCTCAAGAACCGGTGGTCAATCGGGTTGTGGTACCTGGTAGTAATAACCCAGCTGGTAATCAGATACCGACAGCTCAGGGACAGATGGAAAACACAGGGCAACAACCAGCTGGTGTAGGCAGACACCGCCAATTAATAATCCAGCATTGATGCCTGATTAGATTGAATTGTGCCGATTGATGTCAGAGGTGCTACGGCAAGATTTTGGGTTCAAGATTCCAGAGGTTCCAGGAAAACCATATCCGAACCTAGTCGACTTGGAGCCTTTTCCCCGGAATTTCAAAATACCCACATTCACTAAGTTTTCAGGTGATGATAGTACAAGCCCGGAGCATCACATTTGGGCGTGCGAGCTGGAGTGCGGGCAATTGGCGAATAATGAATTTCACAAGCTGTGATTGTTTCCACAATCATTGATCGACACGGCATTGGAATGGTATCAAACATTGAGACCTGGATCGGTGGCCAATTGGGATGTTCAGAAAGAATTGTTTTTACAGAACTTCTATATAAGCAAGCCAGAGCGTACCATTGTGGACCTTCATGATGTTAAACAAAAGCCTGCTGAAACTGGAGAACAATATTTGTTAAGATTCAGACAGATGAGAGCTACGATACCGGGGGAATACCCGGAGCAAATTATCATTACTATGGCTATAGTGGGTTTAACTTTTCCGATTGAAGTTCGAATTGACAGGAAGGACTTTTCCTAACCTAGGCGAGTTGGCCGAGCGATTTACCAATTAGATAAAGTCATTGCGGAAGAAGCTGAGAGCCACAAAAGTCGTGGTATGCAATGGTTTAATCCTCTTAATATGGCGTCTGTAAACCAAACTCAGTATTTTGGTTTGGATGAAGAGGATGAGCTTGAGGATATCAATGCGGCTGAGATAGTAAACATGAAGGGATATAGGTGTAGCGCTTTGAGAAAACCTAATACTCCACAAGCATATGGTATACCATCAGGACCGGGTACCGCTACTGGGGCGAAACCACGGGCAAATCCTAATAATCCGGGACAAACTTATTCATTTGGTATCACTCACCAGGAAGCAAACTTTGAGGATATGTTGAAAATGGGCCATGTGACTTATCGGAAGGGGCAGAAACAACCAAAACCTGCTGAGATAGAAGGAAAACGTACTGCAAGTATCATATGTCAATGACGCATGGAACGAATGATTGTGTGGTATTCCGCAATGTCATACAGAAGATGATTGGCAGTGGAGACATTCAAGTGGAGAAACCAGCCGCGGTGATGATAGAGCCGTTCCCGGTGAATCACGTGGTAGGAATTATAAATATGGATCCCCGAGCAATCTCGTATGCAAGACAGAAAGTGAGCATTGGTTGTCAAGACTGTGATAGAGTAGTGGAATCAATGAAAGAAGAAGTTTGCCGATTAGGAAGCGCAAACGTTGGGCACTTGCATCAACGTAGAATACTCCCGCAACCAACAGAAGAAGAGATAACTATTGAAGTAGATGGGCAGCTACAGACCTGGGTTAAAAAACCACAAGTGCAGGAGGCGCATGAGAACTATCAGCAGAAGGTAGCAACGTCTTTAACGCATGCACTTCAGAACATGCATGTTGAATGTCCGGGACTGCTAAAAAAAGATGTTGGTCAGTATGACACTAGACTGGGACCGAGACAGCGGATCCATGAACGGCTAGGTTCAGGTACACATCAAGGACTGGGAGAGCAGATTCCAGCCAAGGATGGCTAAAGACAGGTTGTCTTGGCTAGGCCGTCGTCAGGGAGTAAGTTTCGGAAGGTCCGCTCAACCATTCGTGCCGCCTACGAATAACACCGCGGCAAGGATGGTGAGGCCCAATCAGGTTACAGATAATTTGTGGAACAAAGTGGAACATCCCAGATTCCCGACTCCAGTTTCAGCAAGTAGTGGTATGACTCAGACTCAACGTCGGAGGTGGCAGCATCAACGAGCAGGACGGTATCAGGAGTCAAAACAAAAGAGGAAGTTTGAGCAATCACCTTACGCTGTGCCTAGAAACAGACTCGAGTACTCAAGCAATGGCGAGTCAAGGGGCAAGACAGTATGGATGTTAATATGGTGTATGTACTTCCCAATGAGTACACTGCTACACAAACCATGGTAGAACTATTGAAAGTAAAGGTTGATAAGCCAGAAGAAGTGCGATGCCGAAAGCTAATCAGCAGTCGAAGGAAGTATTGGGTATTAAGGTGACAACTGATGGAGATTCCCCAGCAGTAGTAATTTCTGTACCAGAATCGATGTCTACTAGCCATGTGAAGTCGCTATATATGCAGGCTTTGTTGAATGGTGTTCTTGTAAATAGGATATTAGTTGACAATGGCGCAGCTATAAATACTATGCCCACTTCCACTCTACGAAGGTTGGGAAAACAAGAACTGGATTTGGTCCCTACTGAGATTGCAGTCAGTAATTTTACAAGAGATGTGAGAAGTACTCGGGGAATATTGCCGGTTAAGGTAGAGTTAGGCTCTCAAGCAGTCGTATTGGCTTTGTTTATAGTGGCTACCACAGGATCTTACAATGCTTTGTTAGGCAGTGACTAGATTCACTCGGTCAAATGCGTTCCTTCATCTTTTCATCAAGCTCTGGTGATCTGGGGGGCAGGCAGACCAGAAGTAATAAGGGCTGATGCTAAACCTTTCACGGTTCAAAACAATATGGCTGAGGGATTGATAAGTATGGTAGACCTATCGCCGCAACGCCTATGAAGAATATAGGGGTCAGGGAGTGGAAGATGTTTTTGCAAGAGATCCGCATGCCATGTCAATATTTGGCACCCAAGCCGCATGGTGGGCTGTCAAGCCAACAAACAATTTAACCTACTTTCAAACTAGTAGCATAGGAAAGCAAGGTCGTCTCCTCAGGGAATGGTGGATTTGTTTCTTTCAAATAAGTAACCGAAAGGGGGGTTTTGAGTTTTTAAAACTAAAACGTAGTTAAAATAAAATTCAAATGATAGTTAAAAAAAAATGAAAGCAAATTATGAGAAAGTTTCTAGTCAAAAGATTTTATATCCACCTTGGTCTAGACAATTGATCATAGATGCAATGATGCTCAATCACTTATAGGCAAATTAGTTTTCGTTGTTGGAACCTCCTAACAACTCAATCATGAACTAAGTTTAGTGATTAAGAAAACCTTCATTAAACACACTAGTCGAAATTCAATCCTGGAACCTCCTAAGATTAAGAAAACGACTGCATTTAAGTACAAAGACCCAATTCTGGTCCGTATGAAACAAACCTTGTTAAATAAAAAACCAGATTACTTGTTCTTATAACATAACAAAATCACTTACCAAGTAATTTAATTATATCAGTCCTTTTTAAAACAACAAACCTTGCTGCCTTATTGGTTGTTAACTAACATGAAATAATGAATGCTACCAGCTATTCATGAATCCACAATAATCATATCAATCATGCAATAGAACAAGCAAATACTCACAAGAAATTGAGAGAGAAACAACATTTAGATCTTACAACTATTCAAACCAAGGCTTCAATATCTTTCAACTAGAAAAATAATTTAATTACACATAATAAAGCTTTATTGAAACAAAACTATGGAGAATGGGGAAGAATAATGCCCAAAAGGGCTAGATAGGCGGCTTAGGACCACTCCAGCCTCCTCTTCTTCTTCTCACGTTCAGCCCCTTTCCAAAAGAAAAGAATAAAATCAATTTATATGCCAAAATTTAGGTCAGCCGCCAGAAGCTTTCAGAATTTCGTAGCTGCAAATTAAGTTTTCCGAAATTTGCATATTGGTCCCTTGGGTTTGCCAAAATTACAAATTAACCCTAAAACTTTGGAAATTTTGTACTTTAGTCCCTATTACAGCGTGCCCACGCGGGAATACAACATTGTTGCTGGAATTTTCTGCTTTCTTCATTGATTTTGGCATGGATTTTGTGTGCCCACGCGAGAATGTGATGTCATTGCTCTCTTTTTGTGCTTCCTTGTCAAAATGCTCCAAAAATGTGTGTTTATGAAACATTTTTCTCAATCTCAGCTCCAATCACTCCTAAGAACCAAAAACATCAAAATACACAACATAAGTGAACAATCTAATTCAAAATGCTATACAAATACCCATAAATAACATGAAACTTCAAGACCTATCACCGCAGGATGCTGGACCAATTATAGAAGAGATTTTCGATGGTGGTGAAGGATTCAATAATTGATTGGCTGGAGTCATTGGCGTTATGTATAGTAGATGCTATTTGTGAAGATGAATCAGTGGTTGAATATGATGATATTGAATTGTCGGAGTTGGCAAGAGCAAGTAGTAAGCTTGAGGATGATGCCGTGGTGACAAAAGAGCTAATTGAATATGTGAATTTAGGAATCGGCGGAGAACAAAAGCCAACATTTATAAGTGCGGTACTTTCTGACGATCAGAAGAAGGCATTGACAAAGGTATTGATGGAGTATCGGGATTGTTTTGCATGGGATTATATCGAAATGTCAGGATTGGATCGAAGTTTGATTGAGCACACGATTCCCATAAAGAAGGAATTCAAGCAAAAACAACAAGCGCCATGGAGGTTTTCAGATGAAGTAACTGCTAAAATCAAGGAAGAGATATTAAGGTTATTAGCGGTTGGTTTTATAGAGGTGGTGGTTTACCCGGACTGGTTGGCAAATGTTGTACCGGTAATTACGAAGAATGGTAAGACCAGAGTTTGTGTGGATTTTTGTGATTTGAATATGGCATCTCCAAAGGATGAATATCATATTCCGATTGCGGAGATGTTCATGGACCGATTGGTCGGTTATCGGTTTAAGAGTTTCATAGACGAGAATGCTGGGTATAATCAGATTTATATTGCTGAGAAGGATGTCCTGAAGACGACATTTTGGTGCCCAGGAGCGTTAGTGATTTTTCAGTGGAGAGTGATGCCATTTGGGTTAAAGAATGCCGGAGCGACATATCAAAGGTCCATGAATTATATTTTTCACAATATGATTGGAAATATGGTGGAAGTGTATATTGACGATGTGGTGATAAAGTCTCATACTTTTTAGGAACATCTGGATTAGTTGGCTCAAGCTTTTACCCGAATGAGGAAATATAAGTTGAAGTTGAATCCATTGAAGTGCACGTTCGGGGTAACTTCTGGAAATTTCTTGGGATTCTTAGTCCTAGAGAAAGGGATAGAAGTTGATACTGAGAAAGCCAAGGCTATTATAGACGCTAGACCGCGAAAAAATAAGAGAGAGTTGCAGAGCTTGAATGGCAAGATGAATTTTTTGAGACGGTTTATAGCAAATTTATCTGGAAAGATCAAGGCGTTTTCACCATTGTTGAAGTCTGATAATACTAGTGAGTTTGTTTGGGGAGAAGCAGAACAAGAAGCTTTTGATCGGTTAAAGAGATGTTTGATAAATCCGCCTATGATGACATCACCACAATGTGGGAGGCCATTGAAGCTGTATATATTGGCTCCAGAGGATTCTATTGGGTGTTTCTTGGTTCAGGATGGTGAAGATGGGTTAGAAAGAGCAGTGTATTACCTAAGCTAGTTGTTGAATGATGCCGAAAGGTGGTATCCGCCCATTGAGAAGCTATGCTTAGCTTTATATTATGCTGCTATAAAATTAAGACATTATATGTTACCAGTTATTATGTATGTGATTACTAAAGTGAATTTGGTTAGATACATGTTATATCGGCCGACTATGAGTGGCCGTTTGGGAAAGTGAGCGTTAGCCTTAATGGAGTATCAATTCCAGCATGTACCACAGTCAGTGGTTAAAGGTTAGGTAATGGCGGACTTTTTGGCGGAGTATCCGTCATTAGATAGGGATTGGTATAAGAAAGAGGTAGAATCTTATGAAATTATGGCCCTGGAAGAAAGACCATGGGAATTATATTTTGATGGGTCTACTACTTTTGTAAAAAGCGGAGTTGGGATCACGATGTTATCACCAAATGGTGTGGCCATGATGGTGCATGTCAGATTGGTATTTAAATGTACTAACAATCAGGCGGAGTATAAAGGCATTGTGTATGGTTTGGGAGACTTTATTGTTTAATAAACTAAAGCGTGCAAAGGTGATTGGTGATTCTTGGTTGATTATTCAGCAGGCCTCGAATGAGTGTCGTTGCAATGATGATGTGCTGGTTAAGTATTAAGAAATTGTAAAAAGGCTAAAGGAGCGGTTTGATCACATCAAGTTTGAATATCGACCTAGAGAGTGTAACCAAGACGCTAATTGCATGGCACAAGCTGCTTCTAATTATCGGCCGATAATAGATCAGTCGCTTTCTTTCTATGTTGTTGACTTGGATCAGCCGGCATATGAAGATTCGATGGCAGTTATAAATAATGTAGGTATGGAAACAGATTGGAGGGCACCACTGATTGAGTGTTTGGCTTTCCCGGAAAGAAAGGTTGATTCGAAACTCCGGAAACAGTCAGCCAATTACTTGCTCATTGACGGGTTGTTGTACAAGAAAACGGAAGATGAGGTATTGCTGAAATGTGTTAGCAAACCAGAAGCGTTTTTAATTATGCTGGAAGTGCATGAAGGAGTTTGTGGTGCTCATCAGGGTGGAAGGAAAATGCCTTTGTTGATTCGAAGGTACGGTTATTTTTGGCCAAGTGTAACTAAAGATTGTATAGAATTTGCTTAAGGGTGTAAGGAATGTCAAAAGCATGGGTATGTTCAGAAGATGCACCCAGAGACGATGTAGATCATATTGAAACCATGGCCGTTTAGGTGCTGGGCAATGGATTTGATTGGATAATTTATCCTCCATCAAGTGAAGGCCACAAGTATGTTATAGCCGATTACTTCACTAAATGGCTAAAGGCGATTCCAATAAAAGAGGCCGATCAGAAAACTGTAATTAAGTTTGTGAAAGAGCACATCATTTATAGATTTGGAATTCCAGAAACTATAGTTACTGATCAGGCCCGGTAGTTTGTTGGAAAAGATATGGTAGAATTTGCTAAGGAGATTGGGTTTGCTTTTATGCATTCTTCTCCATATTATGCACAAGGAAATGGACAAGCTGAAGCTTCTAACAAAATTCTTAAGGGGATTGTGCAAAAATCTATAGATGAAAACCCAAGAGAATGGCATGAATTATTCCCTAAGCTTTGTGGGCTTATGGGACAACTAAGCGAGGAGGAATTGGAACTACTCCTTACGAGTTGGTTTATGGGCAAGATGCAGTATTCGGTTGAACAGTTAGTCAAGTCGGTAAGGATAGTTGGGCAATTTCCTATTGATTCAAGGGAGTATCGACTGGCAATGCATGAGCAACACGAACAAGTAACGGAAACAAGGAAACAAGCTATCTAACATATTCAGTTACAAAAGGAGAGAATGTTCAAGTAATATCAGAGAAACACAAGGCAGAGGAAATTTGAACTTGGGGACAAAGTTTGGAAAGCGGTCTTTCCGATTGGACAGAAAGACCACAGTTTAGGTAAATGGTCACATACATGGGAAGGTTCATTTATCATACATCAGAGTTTAGGCAAAGGGGTTTACAGGCTCAAGTCATCAACAGGAGAAATTCATGCAAAAACAGTTAATGTCGTATTACTAAATAAATATCATGCATCAGCATGGGATCAACTAAGTGTCACAGATCAACAGATGGCCAAAGAATTAGCAAGGCAAAGATAAGAATAGCAAGGCAGTTTTATTCAGAGGAAGGAAAAAAAACCATCGAAAAGTAAAAGAGATATTCCCAGCAAAATGCACTCTGGCCAACATAATCAAGAGAAATAAATTGTTTTAAGACCCACGCAGGGGCCAATGGTAAAAGATAAATTGTTCAGAAGAAGGGATTTACTCACCCTTCGATTCGCCAGAATGTTCTGGAATAGGTCCTGCACCAGCATCAACCATCAACAGTTTCAGAGCGGCTACCTTTTTCCCCCATACTGAATGAGTATCCATCAGTTTAGCACCAGCTTGATCATATAATGGCCTGGCAGTTTCAGCTGTGTAGTGCCATTCTTCAACCTGATTAAGAGCTTCAACCGCCTGATCGGATAACGGGACCAGCTCTTGGTTCTTGGCTCCAATCTGATCCTTAATCTCTTGAAGTTTCATCTCCAAATTCTGTTGGGCCAAGGTCAATTCTGCCAATTATTTTTCAACTGATTCCATCTGCTGATCATAAGTCTGAACCTGTTCTTGGCTTTTGGCTAAGTTAGCTTCTTATATGGGCAGATTCTTTCGGATGTCCGAGTTGAAGATGTATTGTTTTTGTAGATCACTGAACTCGACAAGGAACTCATTTATAATTTCAGCGGTGATGCTGGTCATGCCCCCAGCCATAAGAGCTTCAAGGTCCTTCTTGATCTGATCAGATTGGGCAGTAAACACTTGCCCAACTGGGGTACTGATTATCTTTTTGGACAGCTCAGTGACGGAAGTGCCTGTAAGGGGGCTCATTGATGCTCAGGGGGCACCTGTTTTAAGGCTTGCTAACCTAGCACATAGTGCCGCTGATGAGAGCAGATTGGAACTTGGAGACCCAGTCTGATTGGTTGAAACCGATGGAGTAGGAGTAGACAGCACAGGTGGGAGCCGAGAAACAACGTCTTCAACATCTGATCTCTGTTTTTCTGAGTATCAGCAGAAGAACTTTGTGGCAATCGGCGTTTCCTAATAAGAGGAATTTCTTCTTCTTCTTCTTCTTCTTCTTCTTCTTCTTCTTCATCATCATCTTCGCCGGTTTGTTGTTGAAGAACTTCTTCCTCCTTATGCTCTTCTTCATCCAGGAACATGATTTTATCGTCGGCTGGCCCTTGTCCCTGTTATCGAACAGAAGGAGGGGTAGGTTTACTGAAAGGTATAAAAAAACAACACAGCAAGGAACACACATCACAATACACTAAGACAAACGAATAGGGAGGAAGGTTACTCTTTGAGGAACAATAGCTGTTTGCTTGGTGCTCCGAGACCTGGATAGCAGCCTTGTGGATTGTCTGGTTGCAGTAGAAGGGTTCTTCGGAAGTGTTGTTTGGTCTTTGCGGAAAGCTTTCTCTTTGACAGGATCTGCAATTGTCAGAATTAACAAGTGAGTGAACGGAAAAATCAGGGAGCAAACTGTGATAGACAATAAGAGGGAATGTTACCATCATCTGTCAATGGAATTGCACTCTTGGAAATAATTGGTATGACCGCATTGGTCACGGTCAATTGTTGCCTGAAGACATCAGGGGTGCCTGGCATAATGATTAGGAAAGTCTGTTGCCACCGCAATCTGAAAGCTGCAGTGCATATCGGTCTTGGAGTGAATGGAACAATGGTTGCATCTTGCATCTTGCATAAGAAGATTCATGAGATTGACCCGGCTGCGACTGCAGATGAAGGAATATGAAACCTGCCGATTCTCTAGTTGTTCCAGCAGTTGAACTCAAAGCTGTGAACAATTTGCATCAGGCCAAACTGTCTAGCCACCATGTTGGCCGGGTAGAATTCGGCAAAAGTCTCATGGTTCTCTGTTTACCGGTAGCTTCATGTGGCCGGGAAACAAAGTGCAGATCACGGGTGGCCAGAAAATACTCCCAGATTGCCCTCATGCCAGTGGTACCAGACTCATCCCAGTGACCAAATCGGGCCTCAGCCTCAATGATTAGTCCAAAACATGGGTGGTAACAATCAACATCAATCAACCAATGAACAACAGAAATGTCAGACTCGAACTCTAGGAAGATGCCCACAACATCATCAGTGGACATTTATTTTCCTCAAAAGAGGTGATGTTTTTACATAAGGGTTGGTCACAGCCCGCTATTTTCGAATAGCCGGATCTAAAGGCTGGGAAATACATTTCAAGTCACAGGACTAACAACCACAAAGGACCACTTAAAGTACGTTCAAGATGTTGCCTAAGTTCAAACATGCTTCTATAAAAACTACCCAACAAAGTCGATGCAAGATCTACTTGCTTACAGGTGGCAAGTACACAAACCAGGTGATAGAAATTCATAGTCATTTGCAAGGATTTGGAACAGAACACGTACTGATTGAGCCAAAAGGCTAAGAAAGTCATGTGTTGGGTAGTAGAATCAGTATCTCTGACTGAATCCATTATTCAGCCGAATTGGTTCTCCTGATTGGATGCCAGATCTGCTGTATCTGAGTGCTCCAAGTTGAAGTCAACTGCCCCAGGAAACGCCGGCGGGAGTCCAGTAATGATGCAGACATTGAGAAGAGTTGGTGTCAACATTCCCCACGGGAGGCAGAGAACGTTAGAGGTGGTTGACCAAAAGCGGGCGGCAGCGCTAAACACAGCCGGATCAAAGAGGACCCAAATTTTACAGAACTGGATCAGGTCATAGATTCCAGCAGCACGCCAGACTTGCTCGAACTCTAGCTCCAGATAATCACACCAATTGACCCAGCCGGGATGGATTTTGATTTTTGGGGACCAAGGCCAACTACGTTGGCTCTGAACGCTCTGGCAGTAGCCAGGATTGACGAATTGGTGATGAGGACTTGGGGGATGACATACCGGAACATATTGGAAGAGCGCGGGTGGAGCAGCATCGAAACCCGGACCTAAACTGTAGGATCGAATTTCTTCATTGACCGGAGCCATGGTGTCCGGGTAATTAGGCACCAGCGATGGGGCCTCAGCTTCACGGATAGCCCGTTTCTTGGCGAGTACAACAGAGTAATCCCTTGCAGCGACCATGGAAGCGATGAACAGAAGGTCACCGGAAAAAGGGGCAGTGAGTTTGAGAAAGAAAAGAGGAAAAAGAGATTGGGGGAATCG
This sequence comes from Oldenlandia corymbosa var. corymbosa, assembly GCA_949775105.1. Taxonomy (NCBI): domain Eukaryota; kingdom Viridiplantae; phylum Streptophyta; class Magnoliopsida; order Gentianales; family Rubiaceae; genus Oldenlandia; species Oldenlandia corymbosa. The sequence goes on along the minus strand of OX459118.1, from coordinate 11,082,353 downwards.
ATGAGAATGAAGGTGTTTTGAGAAAAAGGGGAACAACGTATTAATAGCATCTCGGGGAAAGTATTAACAGACTGATATTCCCAAATCAATAGGGTATTTGAATAACATTGAAATCTCACTTCTCCGGGGATTCAGATATTAGCCATTATAGAGGAGATGTGTTTCAGTAAGTGAAGGATTCTATATTTGAATTTTGTCCAGGAAGGTTAGAAAACTTATTCAGTACATTTCACAATTTTTCTCGGGGGCATTATGTTGGGCCAGTTTTTTCCGATTTGGCTTTGGAAGATTTGGAGAGAAGGTGGACTGGATCAGATGAAGCAGGAGGTCACGGATCAGGCTTCTAGAAGGCCCAAAGCCCAATTTGGGAGAAAGAATGGATCAGATGAAGTAGGAGGTCGCGGATCAGGCTTCTAGAAGGCCCAAAGCCCGATTTGGGAGAAAGAAGCCTAGTTGTTATTGGGTTAGAATTGTGAACCGATTGGTACTTAAGCACTATTTAAAGGAATCAGCGGTAGGAGGAAACACACAATCAAATTAGCATCAAATTGCTTCTTTAAATTTTCAGTCTTTTATTTCTCATTTTATCTGTAAAATTAGGGTTCTTCAAGAACTCTCTAGACTAGGCTGATCATCGGCGGCTGTACTTGATCGTTTAATAATTTAATAAAGTCTGGCCTACGGCCGATTCTTACTGTTCCGAAATTCTTACTTTCAGTTTGCTTAGCACAAGTTATAAAGAACAATGCACAATCGTTTGATTAGATATATTGCATGATTTTTCCAGGACAAAAATTGTGCAAACAGAAACTGTATATTTATCAAACTTGTAGCCATTGTAACAAGGAAACAGATCAAACGAAATATCAAGCCAATAATTGAGGGGTTTTAATAGTTTCATTATCACATTTTCATCAAAACGCGTATTTGTATCAATTTATTTTTTTCTTTAAATTTAGGTTCTATGTCCATCTTGACACCAATTTTATTGTTGAAGTTATAGCATTTTCGAATCCATCTTTTTTGTATTTTTCAAAAAAAAAAAAAGTAATGAGACCTTTTAATTAGTTTATAAAATAAAGAAAGTTATATATGAATGTTGAGTCAATTTTTTTTTTTAACAATTGGTCAATATTTATTTAAATTTTTCCAATATATATACAATATATACATATATACATAGATACACCTAAACACACACACACACACACACACACATATACAAACAAACGGAGAGTCTTCCAATTCTGAGCCCCTAGTCGATGACCTATTTTGACTAATAGGAGAGCCACCCCTGTCTAGTGGTGTGAAGAGAAGGTAGTGCCTGTTAGATTTAAAAAAATAAAATAAAATGTTAGAATAAAATAAAAACGTAATTATAGAGATTATCAAGTATAAGCAGCAATAGTAGTACCAATAAGCTATTGGCTCAAACAACAATGCTTCATTGTTGAAATTCTCTCTCGCTTGATTGTATTCTCTTATGGCTGCGTCAAGGGCAAGAATTGCAGCGTCAAGCTCCAGTTGATGATTCTGATTGATCAAACCGCCAGTGTATTTTCCTTCATTCATCAGAATCACCCCAGAAATAAGAACTTGACATTGACTGCAAATCATCCAAAATATAATCAGGCAACATGAAACAAGACATTACATATGATGGGATGGCTTGGATCACCGATTGGATGAGTATCTCCTTTCCAGCTCTAGACAGCGTTTTCAGATTCCTGCTTTGAAGCTTTTGCAACACTCAATCTTTGATGCTGGAGAAAACTTCAAATTTGCTTTTACCAATCACTGAAGGAAGTACTAAGTACTTGCCATGTCCATCAACTTGTGGAATACCAAGTATGTCACACATATCAACCCTTGTTTGAACGACTGTATTGGAGCTGGAAAAAATTCCAGATTTCTCGAAGTTTATCCGTTGGCCTGATACTCTTTCGTATAGCTGAATGGCGCATTGAAGATATCCAGCCTCCTCCTCTGTAGCATCACCAAATATTAAGGTGTCATCAACAAAGAAAAGATGTGATATTTTTTCGGAGCATCCCAGAATACACCAATTCCATGTATTCGACCACATCTTTAAAGATCCTGTAGCAAACATGAGAAAACTTCCGAACAAATAATGAAAAGGTAGGGTGAGAGAGGATCGCCTTGACGAATACCTCTCTATGGGGAAAGATTTTCAAATTGTTGACCATTTAGGATGAAAGAAAAACGGACAGAGGATAAACAAGAAATGATTAAAAGTACAAAATCATCACAAAAACCCTAAAACAATTAAAACCGACTTAAGGAAGCACCACTCGACTCGATCAAAGGCTTTACTTATGTCTAATTTAATAGACATGAAACCAGTTTTACAAGTGGAACGAGTTTTCATAGTGATGGGTTTCATACGCAAGGAGGACATTATCCGTAATGAAGCGACCACGGATAAAAGCAGATTGAGACTCAGAAATGATAGAAGGTAAAATCGAACAGAGTATATTGATATAACTTTTGAAGACAATTTATAAACAACATTGCACAAAGAAATTGGATGAAATTGAGTAATAAGGTCCGGATTTTTGACTTTTGGAATGAAGACAATATGAGTATAATTCATTTGAGAGTAAAAAATGCTATGATTCAAAAAATTAACACAAAACTTGTAACATCATTACCAACAACGTGCCAAAATTTTTTGAAAAAAAAAAGGACTCATACCATCCGGACTGGGCGATTTGAAGGGTGTCATTTCCTTTAGTGCTTTTAAAACCTCATCTGCCCTATAAGCAGATTAATCCCAATAGTGACAACGGATATGAACAACAGTTTAATGCGCGCTTATACGGCAAATCAGGTTTTATTATAATTGAGAGAATACAATAAATGCAAAAATATATTTTTAAAGTTTCATTTTCAATTAGAAAATTATACTAAATACTACCTCCGTTTTAAAAATAAGTGTCGTTTAGCAAAATAGAGAAATTTCAAAATAAGTATCGTTCTCACATCCCAATGTAATTTTTGTCCAAAGTTACCAAAATTACCCTCAAAAGAATTAATACTATTGGTGGACATTTTTTAAATGGGGTTGGTTGAGGATATTCAAGTAATTTTAATACTCTATTTAAGAGTATTTTAAACTATGTGCAAAATGTAAGATGCCAATTATTTTGGAATGGAAAGAGTAAAATTTAAGACAAATTAAAATGACTTATAATAAGGACCAGAGCAAATAGTTTACTCTTTGAGTTAAGATAATTGTTTCTTCATTTTATTTTGTTTGACGCACTTTGATCCCTTTTGCCTTTGAAAATTGGAAGCTTGATTGCGATGGCGCCGCCCCCGCCCGCCAGTCAACGTACCTTGAGTCTTGACTAACTTAACAGTTGGATGGATGAACTCGGAATTAAAAAACGGACTGCATTATACGTCCGGGAACCATGCAAGGTCTTGTAATCTTGTTGAATTGAATTGTTCTGTTTGATGATTTTTTTTCTTTTTTTTATTTAAAATAAACATCATTACTACCACTTATTTATAATGTATTAACGGAAATTCCCTTTTTTTTTGTTTCCTCCCTAACATGCCCGGGAGTACTGTATTCCCATGCATGGTGGTAAGAACTAAGAATTAGTAGCCAAGAAAATTTTCAAGGAATTTGAGCATGTCCTACTATAAAATCGCGTAATATGCCTTATCATTTTCGAGTAATTCTAACCAGCAGTAATCCGATCTGTTGGGTAATATGGCATATGAAGACATATTTTTTTTTCAAAAGTAATAAGGCATATGCATAAGATTTTCTCCACCCCCCTCCCCCCTTCCGCCATGCGAATTTTCTAGAAAGTTAAACTCCGTTTCAATATATTTCCAAGTGGTTGGATTTTCTCATCACTAGCTGGTGCATTTCCTAATTATTGATCCAAATTATTATGACACTTTTCAAGATGTTCGGTTGTTTGGTGCGGATGCAAAGCTTGAAAGTGAAAGGGATAGAATATTCGAAGAAACATGAGTATTGTACTTCTAAAACAAAGTTTCATCCTTTTGATTTCCGGTCCAACAGATCGCAATAGGAAAAATATGTAAAATTTGAACAAGAAGACAAATAATAATTATGTGGAAGCCAAAAAATATTCCCAAAGGAAACGTTCTTTTTTTCCGTAAAACAGAAAAAAAAAAAGTTATTTCGGCAATAGCTTCTTATTTTACTTGTTTTGATGGGTATAACAAGTGCACTAATCTATTTATTGTAAGGGAAAATGGAAGAATTAAGTGTAATAAATACAAAATATGATACAAATACATACTTTGACCTAAAAAGTTCAAAACAGAACTTTAAATATGAGTCTGGTCATCTACAAGTAATGGAGTCATTGCAAAATAATTGTTATTACATTAAAAAACATGTTCATGACTTTCATGTAATGACCAGAAACAATGAAGCTGAACATTGATTAACCCTTGCATTTGCCCTATAAAACCCTCACCAACAATCTTCTCCAAACTCAAGCCTTCCATTATATTTCTTGTTCTCTCAACTGTCTCCTTCTCAATCATCAAGTACAATGGCTTCATTCTTAAAGTCCAATATTCTTAACTTATTTGCACCATCATCATCACCTAATCAGCTTCCTATGTATCCCGGCGTGACGAAATATAACTTAAACGGTAGAAAATCTCAAACCCTAGTTTGTGATATGCATACCTTGATAAGGTCACAATCTTTCTTCCCATTTTTCATGCTGGTGGCATACGAAGGCGGAAGCATCTTTAGGGCTTTCTTGCTACTTTTATCATATCCTATTTTATTGGTTTTGAGCAATGAGCTCAAGCTAAAAGTTATGATCTTCATCACATTTTGTGGTCTTAGGTTGAACGACATGCAAAAAGTTGAAAGGGCTGTTTTGCCTAAGTTCTATCTAGAGAACTTAAATCCTCATGTTTATGAGGTGTTTGCTTCCGTTGGCTCTAGACTAGTGCTTACAAGCGTGCCTAGGGTAATGGTTGATAGCTTTCTCAAGGAGTATCTCAACGTGGACACCGTAAAAGGGACCGAGTTGCAAATCCTTGGTCAATTCTTCACTGGATTCGTTTCAAGCTTAGGGTTGCTGGAGAATAGAACAACTCTTAAGGAATTATGTGGAGAAAATCTCCCTGATATTGGCATTGGAAGTTTCAATCTTGAAGATGACTTGGACTTGATCTCCCTTTGCAAGGTATACCTTCTCAAAATATTGAGTAAATTATCAAAATATACCATCTTTGTCCCAAAATTATTGTCCAGTTGGATTTTCATTTTTGTCTAATTTATGTTGGAAGTGAAATCTCAAGCTGGTCAATCTCATAATTTTGGGACGGAGGGAGTATTTCCTTTAACTTGAAGACAACTTCCCTCCGTCCCACATAAAGAGTTGACATTATAAATATAATGTGAACTATTTTTATAAGGCAGAGAGTATATCTCTAAAAACTGAACCTATCATCATATATAATGATAATACCCATTAGTCAACTTGGTGATAGGATTTTCATATATATATATATATATATATATATATATATCTTGATATTGTGTGAAAGTAACTAAAATTAATTAATTTGAGAACTAACTGAATTTGAATCCTTTTCCAGTACGAAAGACCAAAATGATTGTTAGTTCCACGTTAAAGTAATCCGATGATTTATCCCATAATGAAAATTTTCAATGAACAGAAAGAAAGTGAGTGCAAAGAAGAAATATTGTTACTCTTGATTATAGTGTCGCACAAATTCTTTTCAATTTGTATGAATTCTTGCATGCAGGAAGCTTATGTAGTTGGCAAAGAAGATCTCGAGAAAACAATGCCAAGTTCAAAATACCCAAAACCTCTAATTTTCCACGACGGAAGGCTAGCGTTTCTCCCAACTCCTCTCGCAACCCTCAACATGTTCCTATGGCTCCCATTTGGGTTATTATTAGCAATTTTTAGGCTTTCAATTGGTGCACTCATGCCTTTCTTGCCATGCAAAGTTGTCATCATGTTATACACTTTGTCCGGGATGGAAATGGATCTCAATGTGAGTAACCTTTCAAGTATTTCAAGGTCTTCTGGTAAAGGGAAAGGAGTTCTCTACGTGTGCAACCACAGGAACAATGCTGATCCCGCATTCTTGATCCTTGCATTGAACAATAAAAACAGACCTTTGACTTCAGTAGTTTATGGTGTAAGTAAAATTTTTCGGTTAATAACGCCATTGAGACTAGTGAATTTATCAAGGAATGATCGAACCAAGGATGCGGAAAAAATCCGGAAAATATTGAGCCAAGGTGATTTGGTGATGTTTCCAGAAGGTACCACTTGTAGAGAACCATATATATTGAGGTTTAGCTCATTATTTGCTGAATTAACCGATGATATCGTCCCGGTTGCTATGAATTTGGAAGTTGGAATGTTTTATGGGGCTACTGCTTCTGGGTTTTTCAAGGTATTAGATGGACTTTTCTTGGCTATGAACCCTAGGATTTATTACAGTGTTCATGTTCTTGAAAAGTTGCCCTTTCAATCCACAGTTGGAGGTGGGAAAAGTATACACGAGGTGGCTAATGATATTCAGAAGAAATTAGCTCATGAGTTGGGTTTTGAATGTACAACTCTTAGAAGGAAGGATAAGTATATGATCTTGGCTGGAAGTGATGGTGTAGTCCCATCCCACAGTGGTAATCGATCTTGAAGAATGAGGAATTTCAACAATGCTGTTCGATGCAGTTGGGTTGATAGGTTGAATAAAGCAAACTGAATTTGCAAGTTTAATTTGAGATGATATACATTATGTATGGTTTTTGAAATTTCGTTTGATTTCATTTCGTTATGTATTGTTTAGTTGTACTACCGAATAATATGAAATTGGTTTGAATTGATTTAAGTTGAAGCCACAATTTTGAAAAGAGAAGGGTGTCAATTTAGTACTCCCTCCCTCCATCCCAAAAAAATAGTCCACATTAAGTTTTGAAATTTGTACTAAAAACAGTACAAATTTGCAATATCAATGTGGACTATTTTTTTGGGACGGAGGTAGTATTAATTAATTTCAACTATATTGCGTACTTTTTACTATTCTCTGTGTCAAAATTATTATCTACTTTAGATTTTCACTTGTAATTCAATTTGTAATAAACTGGACAATAATTTAGGAGTGCTAAATTTGGGAGCCCCATCGATCAAAGTGTCAGGATTTCGTGCTAGGAGATAAGGTCCAGAGAGTTCCAATATCGAGCCCAATAAGTAAGTAGCAATCTGCCTCAACCTAAAAACCTCAAAATGATAGGTTTTGGAACCAACTTACTTATTAACCGCTCTCTATTGCCTCCAACTACCGGTGTGGGACAATTAACGTACTCATGACCTTAACAATCTCCCCGTCACGAGTAACTCACCACATCAAAGTTTAATTCTTTGATGTGGGACAATTAATTTACTCATGACGTTAACAATCTCCCCGTCATGAGTAACTTCCCACGTCAAAGCCTAATTCCATTTTCAGTAATAACCGCACCAAGCCCACCTCTACTCTAAGTTGGAAAGGCGACATCTTTTAGAGTACCGAGTTTCATGGGTCAACCCAGGTGCACAACTCCCAAAAGCCAAAGAGTCTACACCAGACCCAGTCAAATTTCGGCTCTAATACCACTTGTTAGGAATTTTGGCTCGAGAAATAAGGCCCAATGAGTTCCAATATCGAGTCCATAAGTGAGTAGAAACCTAACCCAACCTAAAATCTCAAGGTAATAAGTTTTGAGACTAACTTATTTATTACCTGTTCTTTATTGATTCATATACTGATGTGGGACAATTAACCTACTTATGACCTCTAACACAAAGAAATGCAAAACTCATGAAGAGGCTTTAGCTAACCTTGAACAACTTAGTCACACGCTCCTCTCCTTTTGATGGATCATTTATACAGCTGTAGAAGTCTAAGAACAAATAAAAATACAACAAACGAGAACGTAGTTAATTTCATAATTGGAATTTGTATGAACGTAATGTAGTAATTTAATCAGCGGCAGTTTACAAATATCCGAAACTTATTAAAACACCTTTTCTTTTACCCTGCATTATTATGTAGCACACACGATCGTTTCTCTTCTTTTTTCTTTTTCGAAATTTTAAAAAGATTAAATAAATTAATCGTTCGATCAAGTAGATATAGGAAATTAATTTGGAAACTTTCTATATATCAAAAAAAAAAAAAAAAAAACAGTCAAAAGTTGACAGAATTGGATTTCCAATTGGCGGTGGGATAAACTCTAAAAATACAGGGGCATAAGGAATAGGATTTGATTCACTTCTCTTTCACTTCTTACCTTCTGCCTCTGTGTAACTCTTCCAATTGCGGTGGTTTTCATCCTTCAGTATTCTTCACAGTTTTCAAAGAAGAATAAAAAAAGGAAAGCAAATGGATTCATACCTCTCTGTTTTATTCTACCTTTTAAATTTCCCCTTCATGCAATCTGCCACTGCTGAGTCGCACTCTGGTTTCCATCTAAAAGGGCTTTACAGATCTTTCCAACTCAAAGGGCGCGTTGAATTGGAGGGGATTTCAGTGTGGAAAGAATACTTAAAAGCAGTTAAGCCGGAATCCGATTCTTGGGTTCGAGCCGAATTTGATTTCAAGGCACTGGGTACCTTTCTGCCGCCGGAATTGTACACTAAATTTCGGCAGAGCTTCATAAGGCAGATGGCTCCGTACTATCCTCAGGTCCCAAGTGTGACCGGCCTGTTCGAAACCTGTTTCAATCTCAGCGCCGCCATTGAAACCGATTGTGCTTGTATTAATGATATTCCAGAGGTGGAGTTGATTCTGGTTGTTGATGAAGGGAAATACGGCCGATTCCCACCGGAGAAACGTGTCCGTTTAGAGACCGGCAATGTGTTGGCGCTTGAGGATGATGATACTCAGACGTTCTGTATGCCATTTGCTCCGACACCTCATGGATTTGCTCCGACGCTGCCTAAGGGAATGGATCTTGCCCTGTCGGAACGATTCTACACAAGGGATGGATCGATTATGATTCCCAGTCCAAGACTGTGCTAATGTCGCACTCTGTTATGTGATCTGTTGTTTAGTTTCTTCACTTTTAATCATAACCAAGTTGTTGTCTTTTTTTTTTTTTTATAAATTTTTTTATTTTTGTTAAACTTTGTTCCGTTATATGCATAAATCAGTACGCTAACTACAGTACTACAGCTTGTGTTATTCTCTGATTTTTTTGATTCAAACTTGACAATTATGCTTTCTTGTTGCATCACTTTGATACAAGAGTGCTCATATTTGAGGCTAAGTAATTTGGATGATGATGGTGAATCGGATTGAGGCTAATACATACCACATTGTCAATATTGCTTATAACAAGACACTGTTTGGGAATTTGAGTCTTATTCAATGGTGTTTTGTTTGAGCAAATTGTTAATTATAGGATGGTCGAATCCGCATGAACTAGCAAAGGACGTATTACGTATATATATTAAGTTAATGAAATGCGCTTACCAATAGGCAGCGAATACAGATCGTGAAGATATATGTAACTTGATGTGTTGCAAATCAATACTGTGTACCAGCCCTTTTCTCTATTTCATCCAGAACAAACAATGCTATACAGATTTGGGGTGCATTGGAATACTTTTCCGGAGTATACAAAATTGAATGATCACCAACTAACAAAACTAATTTGAATAATTTCACAACATCAGACAAGAACATGATTAAAAACTACCAGGATGAATAATGCCCGCAACCAAAGCTAGTGACAAAAGACCATAGTATTGGTCAAAATTCGAGGAAAAAACCGGAAGATAGAAATGGAACTAAATAAAATGGCATCCAAAGCATCTATTTAGCTCTTTCAATTAAGTGATACAGACTAACTTATTTCCAAAGTGCAAGTATGTATGTATGTGGATATTATAAAAAGCCAACCTGAAAGCATAGAATACTTGCAATTAATCCGACTACAGAGGATTTCCATATTATAGGAGATTGAAGAAGTTTCCATTGCACCAATATTTTTAGATGCCATCTGGCAAGGAGCTAAATCCTAAGTTCATACAAAAAAAAAAAAGAAGAAAAAAAGAGAGAAACTCAACATTAATCAACGGTGACCAGAGAAAGGATCAACATTTCGCATAGCTTCCGAATCAGATTTAAGCAGTACAGGTTTCTTTAGCATTGTTATGTAAATTATCAGAAAGATGAAAAAAAGATGGCTGTGGAAGGCCATCAGAAGCGATCATTCTCCAGGGATTTCCTGGAGATTAACATACAGCCTTGATAAGGGGAATCCCGCTCCATTTTTTGAGCTTCCTCATATTTCTTTGGGACAAATTTAGTTTAACAAATTATGTAAAGATGAATTTTGTGTAGTAGTTTAATCAGACTCACGAGTGCCAAAATTATATTATTTTTAATACAAATTTCAAAATATCAATATGGACTAATTTCTTTGGGACTGGGATACTAGTTTTCTTTCATCTTCATTAACCTTCAACATAGTAATTTCGTTGCATTTAGCTTTGGACATATGCTTCATTATCTCACAAATTTATTCCTCTACAAATTTGAATTGGTACGTTTTCATTTCTGGAGCATATCGCATTAGCCTTGATTATCGTGGTTAACTCTTCTTCGTGAACAGCAAGCTATGATAATGCTATAGATTTTGTATACCACATTAGAAAAAAGTTCAATTTGTCAACATGGGGTAGCTTTATATGATTAATTCCAATTAATTACGCCAATTATGTATAGGAATTTGGTGGAGAGACTGAAGGCGACTCACAGTATGGCTTGCCTGATTCGTGTTAGATCTATTTGATGATTGGTAACATTTTGAGTTGACAAATGCAGAAATTTTTGGATCACATTAATTAATTTGCTATCACAAAGTTGTGGATTCAATTAACTCAACAAGCTCATTTTGTCCCCAGCATCTATATGTTGAAGTATTTATCCCACATTGGTATATGGAGACACTTTGTATCAGTAAAAAAAAAATAAGTATCCTGAGCTACTCCCCTCATTGTCAATTGGTTTTGATGTGGAACCCCATGGCTTCTATATGGTATCAGAGCTGGTTTGGCCTGTGGTGATTTTAAACTCACGATGTTATTCCGTAGTCCAATTTGATTCTGCGGCTAGTGATGTTATTCCACGGTTTATTTTCTGATTCCGATGATTTAATCCAAGCCCTTGGACTTGAGGGAGAGTGTTGAAGTATTTATCACACATTAGTGTCTGGAGACACTTTAATCCAAGCCCGTATGGGCTTAAGGGGGAATGTTGAAGTATTTATCCCACATTAGTGTCTGAAGACACTTTGTATCAGTATATAAATACCATGGGCTAAATAATTACGATTGAAGGTGTCTGAAGACACTTTGTGTTAATATATAAACACCATGGGCTAAATGATTATAATTGAAGAATATCATGGGCTAAAATAATTACAATTGAAGGTGTCTGAAGATACTTTGTATCAATATATAAACACCATGGACTAAATGACTACGATTGAAGTTATTTTGATGCATGGAACAAAAACTTTATTTAAAGTCAAGAATACGGACGGATCAAGCCTCAAGTTGAGAGCAAATGAAAAGTTTAGCCGCTCCTTATATTATAGTTTGATAATTGAATTACATGCCCAGATATTTTTATTTTTTTTTTTATATTACATACCGAGTTATTTTCCCCTTTGTTTAATGAAAGTACTCTATAAATATTTTAATCTTTTTCTATCTCAAAATAATTGTCCGATTTGGATTTTTTACAAAATCGAAATATGAGAATTCTTTTGAAACAAAGAAAATAGGAAATTATATGATATACTAATTTTCAAACATATCTTTAAGAAATTAAAACGTTATTTGATTTTTTTTTTTTCTTTTTGCAGAATTTGCACTTTCCTGGTGAGGCCGATTCATACATCTGATCTTCCAAAAGAAAAGAAAATCATGCACAACGCCGAACTCATAGCTAGGCATGTTTACCTTAATTTCTAGCTATATTTTGCATTAGTTCAATGATCAAAAAATAAATATCTGAAATGCATAATATTGACGAGTCCATATCCAACACAGATTATCGGACAGACCCATCCGCCAACAATAGGTCCAACCGACTTAGCTAGGGCGGTTTAACAATATGAAACCTAGTAGGATTGGGACATCTGCTAAATAATTCCATGCCTATAAATAGCGTTGATCACTCCACAATAAATGTACGCTATCTCTAGCACCAATCATCATATACACGCTTTCTTGTAACCCTATTTTTGACTTAATCATTGAGTGTCTACCCTCGGGAGACGTCCGAGGCCCTGTTTTGCAGATAAATCCTATCGGAGTTCCACTAAACCGACGGTACAATTCCCGACTTTGTTAAGTGACACGCCCAGTTGGACCCGAAAAACTAGGGTTTGTGTCACAAAGCTTTCTTAAGCTTTCGAAACTCCAATAACCCTTAGCTTCCGTTACAAATTAGGGTTATTTTTTGAAGAAAGATGGTTATAGTGGCTGAATCCCAATCCAGCACGGTATCATCTACCGAGCGGCGCAGTCCCGACGACAACGCTACCTTGCTGAGTTCCAGGAACAACAAAAGCGGAAAAAGAGTAGCAGGCAGCCAAGGAAAGAAACGGGTAATGAGCGTCTGAATATCGATAATGCTCAATCTCGTAAGAAGAAATCTCCTACTAAACCATCAACAGTTAATCCTGCTATTGAAAGTCAACAGACAAACCAGAATGTCTAATCCCCCAAGGGACGAAGAACGCTTGGCTGAAATCAAAGCGGAACTCAAGAAATTGTGCGACGATAGCACGCTCAATCAAATGATGAAAAGATATGTGCTCGAGGAAACTCGACGCCGTTACTTGCTCGGACAGCTAGATCCAACCGAGCAAGAGTTAAGAGATGTAATCGATGAAAAAAAAGCACTCAGAATGTTGGCTCTACTCGAAAAAAAAGCAAGGCAAACGTAAGGTCTTGGAAGAGGAAGACAGCAAGGAAGCCCCGGAGTACGAGGCCTTCCACGAGGAACATTCAATCGCTACCCGAAACACAACCTTCTGGGATTCGTTTAGAAGAGCGTACCCTACATTTGAAATAACAGTCGAGGAAATTAAGGAACTCCACGAAGAGATGCGCAGGCGAGATTATCAAAAAGATCAAGACTACCATGATTCCTTGATTCTTGAAGCAGACGTACATGACGAGATAGCCGTCTTGCAGAAAGAGAATTTCAAACTTAGAACTGATAAGGAGATAGTCGTATCGCCGTGGTTTCTCGAGAAGCATTATGTACTTGCTCGAGTACAGTATATGATTGTTGTGAGGACTCGCCGATACATCACCGCAATGGAGCTGCTGAAAGAGAGAACCCGAGATGTAGAGCTTTTTACCGAATATTGTGGCATCTTGCAGAATTTACTGGTGGATCACAGAATCGACTTTCTAAGTTTCGAAAAGCTAGAAGAGTTTATAGATCCAAGGAACAGGAGCTCTCGAGAAGAACTACTCTTGAGGATGAATGAGCAAGACGAGGAGATTGCTGATTTGAAGGACAAGCTCAATCAATGTGTTAATCTCGTTAGCAAACATGGGTTTAGAGGCATCATTCGTCCTTCTTCTGATAATCCAAGGAGGCAGGTCCTTGTAATAGTGTAGAAAAACAAGCGTATTTTTCATAACCTCACACAATGTGTGGAAATATGTATTCATCATGCAGGTGGTCTGGTGGTTGTGGATAAAATTGTGTAAAAATAATGTTTGAAATAAATTTAAAAGGTAAATTAAAAAATTGTTTGGATAGTATTGGATTTTGTGTTCGAGAGGTGTTTTAAAAGGAAAAATGAGATAAAAAGGTAAAATAAGAGTTGGGCGAACAAGACCGTATACTCCCTACGTGGCTATGTCTCAAAATTATCATCTAGTTTAGATTTTTATTTTCAGTCCAATTTGTGTTAAAACTAAAAATCTGAAATGAAGACAAAAATCCATTTTGGGATGGGGGAGTAATTTGTCAAGACAAAAAGTCTTCTTTACAGAGCAAGAATTCATCTTGCATGTCAAAGTATGAAGCTCTGAAATTGTTGAACTTTCTAAAATCCATGTTTCTAGTTCTTTCCATTTCATTGCAAGCAAGGGAAGGGTAAGAAATTTTCCCAATTAAGTTAGAGAGATGAAATATGGTAGTATTTAGTATTTGTTTGGCAGAAAAAAAAAAGGACTAATTTTAGAGAAGTTTATATTGTCAATACGTTTTCTACTATTTTTTTCCGTCTTAGAAAAACAAGTGAGTCGCTTTCTTAAGAGGGAAAAAGTATTTTCCCAAATCCGGAGAAAGAAAAAAAAAAAAAAAAAAAAAAGCAACATTTTCAACAGCTAACATTTTGCCTCCACGCATGCCACGTCTCTTTAGGCTTACCCCATACTGTCAGTTACAAAGTACCACATTTTTTGTTCACTTCAATATGGTAAAGAAAACAAAGAAACTGATTCGGGTCAACCTTTTCAAGATCAGCATGCCTATAAATTAAGAAAAACATGATGTTCTCTTCAATCTTGAGTAGTTCACTAGATATATTCTTGTTCTTTACGGAAGATATAATGTGTCCTGGCTATGTTGCAAAATCTTAAGCTGTACTATAGCTGATTCATGTCAAAAACATTCACCATTGGGAATTTTCTTGGAGAGCCGAATGAAAGAATCAAAAAAGAATTTATCATTTCCAAGCATAAACAATTGTATATCAAATCGTCGTAGAGGGTCACAAATGTTGGTTTGTGACATGAAGGCATTGCTAAGAAGTCAATCATTTTTCCCATACTTCATGTTGGTGGCTTTTGAAGGGGGCAGTATGCTGAGGGCATTGTTATTGCTTCTATCCTATCCTTTGTTGTGCGTTTTGGATTTCGAGACCGAATTGAGGGTTATGATATTCATCTCATTTTGTGGGCTGAGGTTGAAGGACATGGATGTTGTTGCAAGGGCAGTTTTACCAAAGTTTTACCTTGAGAATCTTAATCTCTTGGTTTATGAAGTGTTTGAGTCGGTAGGGAAAAAGCTAGTTTTGACAAGTTTGCCTAGAGTTATGGTTGAAAGTTTTCTTAAGGGATATCTCAGTGTTGATATGGTTAAAGGGACTGAGTTGCACACAATTGGCCCGTTTTTTACTGGTTTTGTATCCAGCTCGGGATTGCTTGTGAAGCATAAAGCTCTTCAACAATTTTGTGGTGAAAATATGCCACATATTGGCATAGGAAGTCAAAATGATGATCATCATCACCAATTTCTTTCTCATTTCAAGGTAAGTTGGATCCGTTTGTTTTTCATCAAGGAGTTGGAAACATAGTCGAAAAATGATGATCCACACTTTTCATGAAATTAAATCACCCTAGTTATCTTCTTGTATTATACTCAGTCTCACTTATCTTAATCATCGTACTAACATAACATTCATTTTAAGATAGGATGAGTACGTATCTACTTAATTAGACATATTTGAATATAAATTCCGGTTTCTGTGCGCATCATCGTCTTTAATTTGTTCTATGTAGCTTGTCTTTGTGTGATTATACACAATGAACAAGTCTCTTAATTAGTATACGTAATGCGTTTTTGTACTAATGGATGAAGAAAATTACTTCAGCCTATATTGAATACAAGTTAAATTTGATTCAAAGTGATTGCATTTTTCTTTTGATTGTTGAATTTTGGGGAAATCCGATGAATCTATACCTGTATATCCTTTTACTTTGTCTTCTCTACCGCAGGAAGCTTATGTTGTTAGAACAGAGGACCTAAAAAGCAATTCCACCAAATCAGTAATAATGCCAAGGGAGCGTTATCCAAAGCCATTAATCTTCCACGATGGAAGATTAGCCTTCTTTCCAACCCCTCTTGCGACCACAGAAATGTTCATATGGCTTCCATTTGGAATCATCCTAGCAACATTCAGAATTCTAATTGCTGCAATCTTGCCTTACAGATTAGCTGCATTATTAATGGCGTGCACCGGCGTAAAATTCGATTTTAAAGGCAAATCGGTCCATAATTACCACCGCAAATCCAAATCTAAATCCAAATCCTGCGGCGTGCTCTATGTTTGTAACCACAGGACTTTGGTCGACCCGGCAGTTCTTCTGGCGGCGTTGGATAAAAAGCCTTTGACCGTGGTAACTTACGGACTCAGTAAGTTTTCCGCGCTCATCGCCCCCATAAGAACAGTAAGTTTGAGAAGGGATAGAACCCAAGATGCCAAAACAATCCAAAAGTTGTTGAGTGAAGGTGATTTGGTAGTTTGTCCTGAAGGTACAACTTGTAGGGAGCCTTATTTGTTAAGGTTCAGCTCTTTGTTCGCGGAATTAACCAATGAAATTGTGCCTGTTGCGATTAGCACAAGTGTTACTACGTTTTATGGTACAACAGCAAGTGGGTTCAAGTGGTTAGATCCGATTTATATGGCAATGAACCTTAGGCTTAGTTATAGTGTTGAGGTTCTTGAGAAGTTGCCCAAGGAACTTACAGTTTCGGGTGGGAAATCTAGCCATGAGGTGGCTAATTTCGTACAGCGAAAAATCGCAGATGCTTTGGGACTTGAGTGTACTAGTCTTACGAGGAAGGATAAGTACATGATGCTTGTCGGAAACGAAGGACTAGTTCAACACTCATGCACAAGGATAATCATGCACTAGCTAGCTAGATTTTTGTGGTGCTGAAAAGTGTTATTTATTCGTTGTATATGTGGATATATTTGGCTCTAATGATTATTATTTAAAATCAGAATTACAGTTCAAATCCATAAATCAAATTTTGTCGTTGATTATCTAGCATCCTTGTTACTCCCTCTGTCCCAAAATTATTGTTCAGTGTGAGATTTCACTTTTAGTATAATTTAAACTAGAAATGAAAACTCAAACTGGACAATAATTATGGGACGGAGGGAGTAATAGTTTGTACCGTTTGGACTTTGGAGACTCCACTAGCTAGTTGGAATCACTTTGTGATTTTAATTCGACGAGGATTGCATACACAATCTTGACAATGCCTTTTTCGATTAGTTTTCAATCTTGTTTTTATTTGAATGTTGCGAGCTTCACTTTAAGGACGAGCATATACCATTCATTTGAAAGGATCACAAAAAAAACAAAACAAAACGTGACTTTGGACCGTAATCTCGAAAGTAAAATGCTTGAGTACAAAATCGGATTATGCATAAAAAAAAAATCTTGTACTATGACGTTATACACTCTAAAAGATATGTTTCTCAAAATATTTACACTTGGGAGTACTGAAACACGCCCTATAAGAATTGACTAGATGATTAAACTTTAAAGAGAATCAAAAGAAAAAGAAAAGAAGACGTGGCTTGGACCAATTCGATTTAACAAAGGTAATTAAGAGTTGTCCTTTAATTAACTCATGAAGTAGAAAAGTGAAGTTGATGAACTGTTTTGGCAGCTAATTTGCCCCCAAAAGTTCAACATTATCCACTAAGTGTGAATAAAAGCTAGCCATTTCGTCTTGAACTCCAACAACACAGCTACTATTACCTATACACAACGAAAAGTGATCCATATAATCAGACCGAATGATGAATTCAGTAGCCCCCCATGCAAACTGTCATCACAAAATCTTCTTCCACAGGATCGTGGAATATCAAATTTAAAGATTTAACTAATCAAAAAAGATGTACGTGATTAATTTATCTAGTTACAAATAATTAATTAATCCGCATGATGATAATTCAATGTCGTCCACATGTAACAATTATCATCCATCACAAAAATTTTGGACCACCCAACGACTCGATCATTATCAACGCCATACCTTGACATCAAAATATAGACCTATCTCTAGTCAATATATAATTAAATTATGGCTAGATGATTTTAAATGGAGACACGTTCGCCATTGCATCACAACCTGAAATAGAAACCTTAATTGTAAAGCCTTGTTTGTAATATTTAACTAATACTATAATGAAAGGGATTTTCAGACAGTAAAAATGAGTGTCGAATCGATAAATAAAAAGAAATTTCAGAATTAGAATGTGGAACCAGAATACGGGATAAATGGGTTCCATATGTAAAGACTGTTCAAAGAGATTAGTGCTACTATTACGTTGGAATGGGAAAAACAAAAAGCCATAGTCAAACATCCACATCAAATGATTGAAAGGTTCTACACCAACCCAGTAGCATTTTTCGCATGAATTCCAACTGCCAAAAGCAAAAGGGATAATTGAGAAAGAAGAAAAATTGTTGTTGAACTTTGGATGATTGATGAGAGGAATTATTTCACTGGTTGACTGCATCAATAAATTTTTTTTTTCATCTTTTTTATAATTTGATGATAACGTTTAAAAATTGATTAAAATGGGAGGTTATTTGGACCGTCACATGTACTGTTGAATTGAGTATAAATTGTTGTTGTGGACTGTAAATGAGGGGATTTTTCATCATCAACATTTCAGCATGGAGTCAGATTTCATTTAATGTATGTCTTTGGCTAGTTGGGACTACAAGAACGAGGTGACCGAATGGGCTTTTAATTTTCTTTTTTTAATTCCAAAATGAATTTAGTCAACGATGAGGTTTTCCTTGTTTTTTTTTTCTGGATTAAAAAAAAAAAGACGAGAATTTATTTTAATTTACTGGAGTGGAACTTGGATTGGTCAGGCTAGTGGTTTCAAATGAGTTACATAATATAGCACAAAAAAAGGAAGATATTCAAAAGGAAAATCATTTTATGTATAGAATGTACAGCTAAAAAGCATAAAAAAGGGGATGGTCATTTAATGGAATTTTAAAACTGAATTCACGATATTATTAGGGAAGATATAATTAGTATAATGAACCCGATCGTTACACAAGATTTGAGATGATTATACCTTTTTTGATGCAAATATTTCTCAGAATGTATATTGAGATAAATCGTGATTAAATAGGCTAACTAAATTAATCGTCCCAATGTGTAATTGTATATGCACAAATTGAATACAATCTCATTTATTACTAACAGTTATCAGATGAAGTTGACCAAATTCCTCTAATGTAACTTGTAAAATACTATAATAAAAATAATTAACCATCTCTCTCGTAGATTTCAAAGAGGTAAATTAATACTATACACATTCATTGCTGTGGAATATGCTGCTCTGTGCAACTCTCCCCAAGCAAATTGATGAATAGTGGTTGGACCTCTAATTGCTAAAACATGCTCACGCTTTCCAATATTTTTCCCTCTTTTACTAAAAAAATATATATACATTCCCTTCATCTCAAAATCCCAAAAATAGAATCACATATATTTCTGATTGGAAGGATAATACTAATGCACATGTATAATCACACAATCAAACCAAATGTCCATCATACCAAATCATACATATATACAAGACTATGTCAAGATTTTCAAACACAAACGAACCCAAAAACCGTGTCAAATTTTCAAAGTAACCACAACAACAAACATGAGCAACGCACAAAAGTACTAGAAGTCGCTCACCAACAAATTAACCTAACCATGTTCATCATGTTGGTTACTTGTCATCACCCCTTCATTTTTCTTTTATCAAAACAAAGAAAGAAAAAAAAAGAAAAAAAAAACTCAATCATGTTGACGGCATTTACTCAATAAGGTAAAATAAATAAATAAAGAAAGGGAAAAAACAAAGTAAAAGTCTACAAAATTTTAACGTTTTTAGGCGGCAATTAATGCCAGCGGTGTGTGTAACCAAAATTGCATGGTCAACTTCTCCCCTCTCTGCACTCTTTTATTGCACTCTCTATAAATTCCCCCCCTTCCCATCCCATCTGTTTCCTTTATCTTCTCAACCTTTCATACCGATTTGATACACTATTCTTTCCATTTATCGCATTCTTTGTTACTATTGTATAAACCCCCCAACAAAAAAAAAGAATAAAAAAAATTACTCCTATCATCATAATCGTCATAATCATCTCATAACCACCATGGTCTTTTTCCCTATGATGCTACTCAAATTAGCAGACTATCTTCTGTATAAGATTCTTGCTAATTCGTGTTATAGAGCTGCTACAAAGGTAAGGAATCATGGGATTTTCCATAGGAATTCATCTTTCCGATCATCATCATCATCATCCCAACAACTGCCACTTTTTCCTAGCGTGACCAAATGTACTTTGACCACCGATAGAAAGTCCCAAACTATGGTATGTGACGTTAACGATTGCCTAATCCGATCCCCATATTCTTTCTTACCTTTCTTCATGTTAGTGGCATTTGAAGGTGGTGGGATTTTCAGGGCTTTTTTGCTTCTCTTTTCATATCCTATTTTGTTGGTTTTGAACCATGAACTCAAGCTTAGAGTCATGATCTTCATCACATTTTGTGGGCTGAAAATAAAAGATATGGATAGTGTGATGAGGGCTGTTTTGCCTAAGTTTTATCTCGAGAATCTTAATGTTCATGTGTATGAGATTTTGGCTTCATCGGGCAATAAGGTTGTGTTCACTAGCTTGCCAAGAGTTATGGTTGAAGGATTTCTTAAGGAATATCTTGGTGTTAATGTGGTCAAAGGGACTGAGTTGAAAACCAAGGGGAAATATTACACTGGATTGGTGGCTTCTTCTGGTTTGCTAGTCAAACATAGAGCTCTTAAAGAGGTCTTTGGAGAAAAAAGGCCTGATCTCGGCATTGGAAATTCAACGATTTATGACCAGCTCTTTATCTCCCAATGCAAGGTATTTATCTACCTTATTACGTTTTCCCTTAAACTATGATCATTTGTGCATCTTTTAATTGTCCTGCACTATCGAAATGCACTTTATTGGTATTTTTATTTCTTTTTATAACATTCATATAGTATGTAAATTTCTTTGGTGTACTAATGAATAGTGCCAAAAACTGCGACTTGTAGGATTACCCCCCAAAAAAAAAAGCATATCACAATTACATTAATTTTTCTCTTCTTTATTTTGTGGATAAGAAGGCCAACATTTTCTCTTTTCTTCCTTTTGGGCCTCATCATCGTGTCCTTAGGAAATTCTATAATCTACTTAGGAAATTCTACTTGGGAAATTCTGGTACCATATGATAATCTACTTAGGAAATTCTACTCTCGTTTTGTTCATTTCCCTTTTTTCTTTTCTATGCTATCTCTTCTTTGATTAGATATGGAATGTTTTGAGTGGTTCATTTTGATCATACCATTCTTGTGATCTTATTTGAGTATAGGAAGCATATGTTGTGACCAAAGAAGACATGACCAAATTAGTCACATTTCCAAGGGAGAAATATCCAAAGCCATTAGTCTTCCATGATGGAAGGCTAGCTTTTCTACCAACTCCATTAGCAACTCTAGCAATGTTCATGTGGATTCCAATCGGATTGTTCCTCGCAATCTTCCGAATTCTCGTTGGCAATTGCTTGCCTTACCAATTGGCAGTCCTATTAGGCACAGCAAGTGGTGTAACCCTTCAAATCATAGGCCAAATCCCATCAAAAACACCTCAAAAAATTGGTGGTAAAATCAACAATAATGGAGTCCTCTACGTTTGCACTCATAGGACACTTCTTGATCCTGTTTTCCTAAGCACGGGATTAAGGAAACCCTTGACGGCCGTAACATACAGCCTAAGTAAAATGTCCGAATTTTTGTCACCAATTCGGACAGTAAGGCTAACAAGGGACCGGAAAAGAGACGGTGAAACCATGCAGCGATTATTGTCGGAAGGCGATTTGGTGGTTTGCCCTGAAGGCACAACTTGTAGGGAGCCTTACTTGTTGAGGTTCAGCTCACTGTTTGCGGAATTGGCGGATGAAATTGTGCCAGTGGCAATCAACACAAAGGTGACCATGTTCTACGGGACAACCGCAAGTGGGCTTAAATGTTTGGATCCAATTTTCTTCTTGATGAACCCTAGGCCACTCTACAGTGTTCATATCCTCGAAAAGATACCCAGAGAGCTTACTGTTGCTGGTGGGAAATCTGGGCATGAGGTGGCTAATTATATTCAAAGACAGTTGGCTGATGCTTTGGGATTTGAATGCACTACTTTAACTAGAAGAGACAAGTATTTGATGCTGGCTGGGAATGAAGGTGTGGTTGAAGTACCAAAAAAGAAATTCTAGGAAAATAATTTTTTTTTGTCCTTTTCTAAAATGGAAGTATAGATTTTTATATATAACCCTCAGTAGATGTTTATCTTCGGAATTTAGTGGTACGATTTTGATTTTGTTTTTGTTCTCCGGTGTGAAGCTGTAATTTTATCTATTCATAAATTATTTCGTTTCGTAAATTTTAACTGATATTGGAGGAGGCAAACTTGCAAAAATGTATTTATCAATGTCTTCTGCTCTATCAATCAACGGAACAAGAAAGAACATCAATTAACATGTTAGTAGTACTATCTGTTAATATTAAGAAGGAGATTATTTGTAACTATATTTGATTGCAAAGTTGAGAACTTTGTGTGTAATGGAGAAATGGATTATCTTAACAGGTGAGTAAAATTATAGGGAGCTAATCGTTAACCACGATATGTTCAAGGTAGCATTTTCTTTTCCCTGTTATGCAGTAATGTGTTTACCAAAAACGGGTCAACTCGTATCTGTTACTGTTTTTCAATTTACTTCAATTATATTGGTAACACAATACATGAAACTATTGAGTTGATTGTGGAAATTATTTTCAGATTCAGTGTGTGTAATGTGTATATATGCATGCTGATAAATCCACTAGCAAAATAATGAAGCATGGGCTGTTTGATCCTAAAGGAATAATCAAATCTTTATGGGATCGAGCAGTAATGTTTAAATTCTTCCAGTCTGTCTACTGCTATTGGGGGAATAAAATTTGTAGTTACTCTTTTGACCAAAAAGCTTCTCTCTTTTATTTTTCAACGCAAAACTTCAGTCAAGATTAATTTAATGATAGTGAAAATTTCCCAACTCACCTTACGCTTCTAATTTAGTCTTAGCCGACGAAATCAATACAATTTACTGATCAGAAAGTGTCTCTTTCATTTGGTTCTTTTCCAAGGTGCACATTTCTAATTCTGCACTTATCTTTAAAACAAAAAAAAAATACATAGGCTGCAAAAATATCTCTCCAAAGCCATGTTCTGGAGATGGCT
The DNA here is from genome assembly GCA_949775105.1 of Oldenlandia corymbosa var. corymbosa. NCBI lineage: Eukaryota > Viridiplantae > Streptophyta > Magnoliopsida > Gentianales > Rubiaceae > Oldenlandia > Oldenlandia corymbosa. Next base: position 11,059,194 of record OX459118.1, on the reverse strand, counting down.
TTGGAGAAATCACTGAAATACCATAAGGGGATTTTCACAGCAAATTCCTGGGCCTCTCTTTAGATTTCAAGGAAAAGAAAAGTATAATTTTCAAGAAATTCACTTCAAGGCTAACCAGGAAATTCACGAATTGGAAGACCAAACTCTTGACTTTTGCTGTTAGAGTCACGTTGGTCAAGTCTACACTTTCAGCAATGCTTGTCTATCCAATGGGAGTCTTCAAACTTCCAGCATCCACTATCAAAAAGGCAGAAAGCATAATTGGAAACTTCATATAGAATGGTGATAAGCAGGGCAAAGGAATCTACTGGAGATCATGGAAAAAGGTTAGCAAATCAATTTTTCAAGGGGTTTTAGGGCTTAAATCTATCACTGAATTCAACCAAACCTTATTAGCCAAACATATCTAGAAAATGATCTCCCAACCAGAATCTTTGTTATCAAAGCTTTACAGAGCTAAATATTGCATCACTGATTCTTTCCCTCAACAAAATTCACCAAACAATGCTAATTGGGGCTATAGAAGCATTCTCTGGGGAGCTAGATTATTACAAAGTAGCATTAAGTGCAAGGTTATCTCAGGTAGAAATATTCATATTGCTGAGGATTGGATCTCTAATCATGTCAATCCAATTCACCATTCCTCCTTCTTGGCTACACATTCCAATATTTTGGTGCGTGATCTTATCAACTCTAATGGTCAATGGAAGCCGTCCTTTCTCAGAACCATCTTCCCGGATCACCTCATCCCTCATATCACAGGGATATACATTGATCACTCAAGTAGTTCTCAGAATGACAAACTCATATGGTTGAATGTCACTCATGGGAACTATACTGTCCACTCTGGATACCATAAGGCTCTAAATAATGATACGGGTCCATCTGGAATCCAAGCTCAACCACAACAACTACTAGAAATACAAGCCTGGAAAAGGTTGTAGAATTTCAGGGTTCCACCAAAGAAGAAGTACCTCTTCTGGAGAGCTGCCTCGAATGCCTTGCCAACCAAAGCAGGTTTCACAAGAGAGGAATCCGGGAAGATCAGTTATGCCCCAAGTGTTTCACTCAAGTGGAGGATGATATCCACCTGTTTTTTAACTGTGCAATATCACAGGCAATCTGGAGTTTTGTCTACCCTTCATTTCAAACAATATTGAATGTTAATTCTCCCTCTCTTCTACACTGGTTTGTTGATTGGGTCAGGACCTCTCCATCACAAGAAGATATGGACTTCTTCCTCACAATCTTCTGTAGGATATGGATAGAATGTAATGATAAGGTTTGGTGTTCTCATACTACGGATCTAGTCAACTCCTGGAGAACAATCCAAGTGGAATACACACAGCACAAGGCCTCTATCCACCATCAGTAACATCAACGCCCATGTACTTCCTCCAGCGACCTCACACCAAGGGCCAATGTAATACAGACAGTTATTGTCTTTGATAGCTCGTTTCATCCTATCACTCGTATGTTCAACTGGAGCATGGAAAATTATTTCACCAAGTGGCCAATTGATGCAAATCAAAGCAATAGCATTCCCTTCCCTTTCAGCATGTCAAACAGAGGCAACTACCTCTTTTTTAGCTCTCCAACAAGCTTGGGAATTTGGAATCAGAGATGTAATCGTCCAAACTGTTGCCAAGAACTTACGTCCACTCAACTTATTTCCTCTTTTCCAGTAGAAACACAGGAAGTAGTTTCAAACCTTCGAAATTTAGTGTCTAAATTTCATTCTTATGTAATAGTTAAAATTCGTAAGTTCGTAGAAGTGATGTTATGGATATGCATAATAATGCGTACTCTAGAATGCAATGTAATAAACTAGATACCTTAACGTAATAAACAGCTACTTTCTCAAAAAAAAAAAGTCGAGTACTCGATCGTCGCATCTTTCTCTATTCATTTTAATATAGTTAATTTTAGTCATTAAATTATTTTAATTTAATAAATAAATTATTTAAAACTGTAAGAAAAACATTTCTTCTCTACCGTTTTAATATTTTATTTTTATTTTTGAAAAACTACCGGTGTAATATTTATATGAAGTTTTTTTTCCCCATAAATCCATAGTTATATTATCTTAATTGAAAAATCAAGGTAGGACCAAATGATCACACGTCTTTACAAGCTACTTCAGTGTTAGAAATTTTATTGTTACCACGCAATTCTCTCACTTAGAAAGAACTATACAACCTTATAAGTTATATCGTGATTTTATATATAATACACCAATTAGGATATTGGCACTTCTTGTCCTCAACTTGGCAATGGAAAATTAAATGATATTCTGCTTAAGAAAAATAGTTGCTATTGACTTTTAAAAATAGTTAAACGATATCAATGACGGTATCATTGATCTATTATAATAGAGGCGTTGTACCAAAAAGTTTCTTTTTCCACTCAACTATTTTTTCAAAGGCAGATGATACTGCCAGGGCAGTAATTAGCTGCCAGGGCAAAATATAGCTTATATTTCTTATATTGCCCTTGTTAGCTAAAGGGAATTTTTTCTTTCTCTCCTCTTAATAGTTTTGGTCTCAACTCATCCCTCCCCTTTCATTCTTTCTCTTTCTTAGATCCAAAATCTTCATGAAAATGGGAGCAGAACAAAGTTTCAAGGTATTCCAATCTAAGAAACCTCGGCCGTATGTTCATCTTTCCCTTGCAATCATACAATGAATGCAAAAATCGACCGGATTTGGAGTTTGCCTTATCTATAAAAAAATTTTCTCTCAATATTGAGATTTAGGAATCATTTGGAAGTGTTCAAGATAATAGAATTATAACAAATCAATTCACTGAAAGAAGATTCAGACTCAAATTTTCTGTTGGCCTTTTTCATTCACCTAAATTTAATTCAATCATGTTCTCCACCATCTCTCCGAAGTCTTAATTTTCATCAAAGTGGTCATAGTGATGATAAAAATAGAATTTTAAACCACCTCTATTTTTTTTTTCTTGGGTTATCAAACTTTCCGATGAATTTGCTCTTATTCTCACAGAAAGTTGGCTATTGCTCCCTCGGATATGAATTTATTGAATTCAGATTGTCTTTGAACGTTTTGATTGTTCATGGATTGGGGAGTAGAGTGATGTCATAAATATAATAGGATGATGATACCTGTGGGCATAGGATGTTAATTGGTTGCCAGGATATTGGCTATATCCATGGAGAGAGGACTCATAGGATGATGATACTTGTGGCTATATCGATGGAGCAGGGGAAGAGGAAAGAAAGGTGCAGGGGAGGACGGTCGAGGAGATAGGACTCAGAGGAGAGTAAAACAAGTAGTTGACTTATTAAGGGTATTACATGTCCTTTTCGCTCTGAATGCTAATAACTGTCCTGACAGTATCATTAGTCTTTTTCAAAATATTTTTGTTACATTTCTTCAACACATGTACTACCTTCATTTTGAAATGGATGTTGGAGAGATTTTGTAAATTTAAGGAAACAATAATTATATTTTAAAAATACTAGAATATCATTATTTATTTGCAATACAATTATTCATATAATATTGTTCTAAAATACAATTTATATTAAACAAAATTATAATTTTAATTTAAAAACAATATTTAAAAATTGACGAAATATATCGCTATTTTTAAGAACATGTATTTAAACAAGATCTATATTCAAATGGAGGGACCATAAAATATGACGACCACTGTGTTACTTTTCAATCTCTTCTTCCATTTTATCTACCACCAATCTCCTCATCCTTAACGTGACTTATACTGCCAATCTTTCACCATCAAAAGCATATTTCTTGGCAGCGCCGAGTGCCAACCCTTCCTGCATCGAGATGGGTGCACATATAATCATTGGATACGATGATGAGTTCACCTTATCATCATTAATGTTTGCTATAAATTGAAGTCCCGTGGTCGCAGGTAAAAAATCACGAAAGTACGGTTGTTTTTGTTCTTTGAACTCAATGACTTGGTTTCTTCGGACCGATGATCTTAGTAGATTACTATTTCTGTCCAAAAAAAATAAATAATATTGAATTTTAAAATTTATATAAAATTAGCATAACTTTAATAAAAAAACATAATACAAATTTATACAAATTTGAACAGAAAAGTACTACTAAATATTGATAATCCCTAACTAGTCAAAGTGTTCCGATTATTAATCTTTAAAGTATAACTTACAGTGATACTACAGTGCAATCAATTTAGAAATGATAGCCGACGGGGAGAAAAAAAAAAAGAAAAAGATCATTTTTTGTAATTTTGGTCAGATGTCAACTAGTTTGATAGATGCTTCTGAAGAAAATAGATCTCTTTCTCTGTTCTTAAGAAATCTTAAAAATTTGTGAAAGTTAAGTCAGAATAATTTTGATTTTTATTTTTTTTTTTTAGAAAATCTTACTTTGATTTAATCTAAGACAGTTAGCAATTTATGAAAAAAGAAAAAAAATTTCATTTGCATAGTGGATAGATAGTGAAAGAAATTTGCTCAATATTAATTTTTAGTTAAATTTTTTATGTTAGGGCTGAAGATGACGTTTTCATTATAACAATGCAAGTGAATTAAAGAAAGTATATTCCCTCTGTCCCGTAATTATTGTCTAGTTTTACTAACATGAAAGATTTTATTTTTGGTCAAACTTAACTATATTTTACCTTAAACAACTGGATATACCCCTACATAAGTAATTGTTTAACCACTAATATTTTATGGATAATGTTTTTTTACTAAAGACAAATGTGTAACTTGATCCATAAAAAGTAAAATTGGACAATAATTTTGGGACAAAATTTTTTGGGCAAAGTGGACAATAATTATAGGATGAAGGGAGTATTATTCTTCCACTGCCCATACAAATAGACAATGTTGCAAATGAGATGTTGGTTGTAGTTCAATTCACTATTCAAATAAGAGTGAGGCTTGTTACGGTAAATTAGTATATGAATTTTTGATTTCACACTCGAATTTATCATTAGAGGTTTGTCTAGACTGCTTTAGCACGAGTTTACCCATCTTTGGTGGGTTACGACTTAATTAAAAAAAAAAAAAAACAATGCACCATAATGGACTCACAAAAATCTCTACTCATCCCAGTTCTATTTTCCACGCTGAATCCGACGAGATTCCAATTGGTTACCAAACTAGGCCCTTAACCAGCTTTTCATTTCATATCCCGTTCGAGTTTGGGTTTCTATGGCCTTCCCTTTAAAAGTTTTTGGACTCTCTTAAACCCAATAACTGAGGCCCCTTAAGTGGTGAAGACAACATTTCGTTTAGTCAGACCACCAGCGATCGGCCGTCACACTCCGGCGGTCCGGCCAATCACCAGCCTTGTTGCCTGAAATTCAGGTTGGCACCTTTCCACAGCAGTAGTAATAATAATAATAATAATGATAATAATAATAATAATAGAATCATCCACGCATATGTTTTTAAACTGATAATTTAAAATATGTTTTCAACCACATATAAGATTTAACACTGAAGAAAATTAATGAAATATAAAACCATTCTTAATAAAGAGGATGCATTACCCCAAAGTTTGATTTGGTGATCTAACCATATTTACATAATCTTGCAGTTCTAGTCTACGACTATGCGGGCTGCACTTTGACAGTTTTACTCCATGTACATATTTCTCAAATAATTATACTAAAAATAAAAATCTAAATTATTAGAAAATTATTTTAGGACCCAAAGAATATTATATAATAACCAAGCACAATTGAGGTCTAACCAATTGTATAAAAAGTTTGGGACAGACAAATTGCTTAACCTTCTAGTTAGAGTTCAGGTCAACGTCACAAAGAGGATTAATATATAGATGTGCGAATTATCCACACGCATCAATAATTCAATTTACAAATCAACTTACGTATGGACATAGTCGGCCTTGTCCCCACGTAATTCCGATCTCCATGTGTGATTCTCTTAATCCTACCCAGCCTTTAGTTGTACCACATGACCTCTCAATTCAATCCTTATACCTCTTTCTTAATTTGCATGTTATATATATATATATATATATATATATATATATATATTATGCGTTCCATATTTATACATATAGGACAATCATGATCATTTTAAAACAGACAAGGTGTAAAGACTAATGTAGAATTGACCGACAGTAGAGTAATTATGTTTTTTACGTTTATTTTGGAGCTTAAACTTCGTTAGTAACTTTTGGACGTACGACATTTTTCCCTTTTTCCAAGTTTATTGTAATCATGCAAAACAGGCGCACGTTCAATAAATAGAACAAAGATGTGCTGAAAGATCAATTACGTACAAATACCACATCACAGATACTAACTGCATAGTAATTAGTACAAATCCATGAGCATAATGCGTGGATATAGTTTTTTTTTTCTTAATTTCTATGATCATATCACAAATCACGAAATATATCTGAAAATATTTATTATGTCATGCAACTTGTTTGATATATAATAATATTGATAGTAAAAAAAAGAATATCATTACTTCAAAAAAGTTATCATCTTAATTATAACAATAAGTTTTTTAAAAAAGATAATTATAACAATAAAATGTACACATATTGTTTTCTTTAAAAGTTATAATTTTGTTTAAACTCCCTGGTTTCGCACCTTCCTTCACAACTTTGGAAGAAATTAAAGGGAAAGAAATAAGAAATCTACCTCGTTTCTTAAAATCTCGAAAGAATATATATTTCCCAACACAAAAAAATAAATAAATAAATAAAAGAAATAAACTAAATGATTGATTGATTTTTCCTTCAGGAATTGTGATGAGAATGACACGGAGCCCGAACATGCAAACCTAATAATGCATCATCCAGCATTTGATCGTGCCATCCATTTCTCATTCCCCGATTCAACCGTCGGATAAAACCCGGTTTCTTCATCTCACAATAACTCAAGAATCTTGCCATGGCTTTCGGATTCTTGCTCCTCCAACAATCATTTTTTAGCCCTTCTTCCAGTTCCGATGAATATTCCAAGTCGGAGCTTCCGGAATCCGGCTGCCGGAACCTTCCACCGGAAAATGCTTGTTGACTAACAAACTCAACAATGCCATTCACAAGATTTGATGGGGCGTTACCATTTCCGAATCCATCCCAAAGCCATAAACGCACCATTCCTTTTTGCATTGCGACATAAATGGCGCGCTTGAAATCAATTCCCTCCAAAACTGAAGGACTAATATAAATCACGAACTGATCATTGACTTCCCCAGAGTCAACGATGACCGGTTGACTAAGATTCTGGCTAGACAACCAGAGAACGACGTGGCTGACTTGTTTCTTCGGGTAGTTTAAACTAGGGTAGAGGAAATCCTCCACAAATTTGCTCGTGGAGAGGACTAACCGGGAAGCTTCATCGTTCGACAAGTAGAAAAGATCGAAACGTTTTCCGGCTGGTTTGTCGCGGCCGGGTCCGTTGATGATGGATATTGAGAATCCTTTGGATGCTTCGTGGTTAGCCCATATGGAGATGACCCCAATGGAGACGACGAAAGCTACTCGAAGAATGATTCCATAACTATTTGTTGTTGTTGCTGATGATGATGATGAGAAGATGATTCCGGCAATAGCTGGAGATGTGGTGGAGATGACGTCAACGGCGGCGGCGTCAGCTGTGGAGGTGGAGGAGGATATGAAAGGCTGGAGGAGTTGTTGGTTGTCGTCCTCCATCATTAGTAAGTATTTTAAGAAGTTGAGTTGTATCCAATATTCAATAGGAATGAAGAGAATTTTCCAAAAGGCGCTATATATTTATTTGGAATGGTCCAAAAATGGAGTTGATACTAAATGGAGTGTCATTTTGCGCAACTAATGAAATGACTTATCCATTTGATTTTTTTTTTAAAACAAAAAAAAACTCCCTCTGTCCCAAAAAGAATACTCCACATTAAGTTTTTAAATTTATACGGTTTTTAGTACAAGTCTCAAAACTCAATGTAAATTGTTTTTTTTAGGACGGAGTAAGTAATAATTTTACTCTTTTTTCGTTTTATAAAAGGATAATGTGCGGAGTTACGGTAATATAACAAAATTAATACTATTGTTTCGAATAAAATGAGTACTATATATATTGAAATTACAGATACATTGTCCAGTTTGAAGCCAATCCTAGTGATTATAAATTGTCATTTACACCATTTTAATGTTGTTATTGGTGTTGTTAAATATAAGGGTGATGATTATGCCGAAACAACTTCTAGCATCCAAAATAAATTTTAAATAAATGGACATAATTACCCATCTTAGAAGAATAACTTATTTTCACCTCTTTCAATGTTTCACCTCTGACAGGACTCAAACTTACCAATTGTGGAAGCATGTCTCATCAATTCCAAGTCAAATACTTCGTTGTCCATTCTTCTTTCAGAATGGAGGCAGCCTATTGAGGTAAATCGACACCGTTCATCGCCTATTCCGGCGATTTTCCAGTGAGAAGTTCCACCAATTGCGATCATGTTTGCATTAGCAGTAGGAGTTATTAGTTGCGAGAGGCCGTAATATGAGGTTTTCGCATTTGTATTTTCATCCAGAAATACATTAGATGTCAGATTCCCATGAATAAGGTTCGCCCGAGAATGAAGATGCAGCAGTCCTCTGGCCATCTCCTCCTCCCAAGGCTGCGGCCAAAATTTTGTTGGGTCCATTAATTTCTATTTCCTCTCTCGGCTACCATGGTCCAAAAGCAACCCCGATCTGTAATCATAACCAAATGCAGCCAATCAAACACAATCACATAATCTTCTTCATTCCTAAAAACTTTTACAATAGGGATTTTTCGTTTACTGTGAAAATTGAATGTGTATGAATCAGTCGCCGGCGATTGTGTATAAGAAGGGACTGTCGTGTGGAAGATAAGTGATTAAATTTAAGTTGTTTAATTAATGAGGGTATTTTAGTAAAAGTTACCCTGGATGCTAATTTTTGTTTTGACAGAATCACTGCTCAAAATATAATAGGGTCAACATGGCTTTCATGAAGCTGTAGTTCCAAAAGAGAAAATGGCTAAGGACTGAAATTCTATCATTGATAATACTTGGGAGACAGGGTAGGAGGAACAAGCACAACGAATGGGTTTAAAATGGACACAAAGTCGCCTCAAGGTTGACATATTCAATTCCCACTTGTTAATTGTTTATCTAAACATGCAACTTATATGATTGAGTTTCCCAATTTGCTGAATTAATCTTACATGTCATTGGTGATTGGACCATCGATATTCCATTATAATTTAATATTATTATTCTTTTTCCCCGATACAAAAAGAGAAAGCGTATCCTTAAAAGATTATGTTGGGGATTTCGATCTCCTCTCCACATAAATTGCTGGAAGTTTACTCACTCAACAACATACACATTGGATTAAAAGTAAACAACCTAGCAAAACACAACAAGAAGCACAAACACAACTTACGTGGTTCGATCTCTCATAGATCTACGTCTAGGGGAATAGTAACACTTTCTACTAGTATAAGAATAGAAGAGTTTAGAAAGGTGGAGCCTCTCTCAACACACTATGTCTCTCTCCCTCAATTCTACCCTTACACTCTCCCACAAAGTGTTTCCCATCACTCACCTCCAATGTGCTCCGGGGAAGAAAGATGCACATCACTACACAAAGAAGTAGGAACTAAGAGAGGATCTCCACTCAACTCGATCCTAATTCTACCCCCCTCACTCAAGAGCTCTCTCTCAATAAAGTGGCTACATCTTGCCTCTCTTCTCCCCAAATGATTCTAGTACAAACACTTCCTATTTATATTAAAACCCTACACAACTATTACAATCTTATTGAACTTTAGGCCCAATACATACTTCATGTGCTTGGGAATTTGAGGAGAAACCCAACAAATCCTCCCTCGACTCAAAATCCCAAGTGCATCAACAACATCTTCAAGAACAAGGCTTGTATCTCTATCTTCAACTTGAGCCATTCACCACGAATGTCAAGTGAATCACAAACTTACATCTCGAATCATCAACTCCTCGGAAATAGGATAATCTCTTCATGTGTGGGAATGTCAACAAAACACGCATCTATCTCCGCTTCCATCATCAACACCACAACAGCACTGAGTCATTCTCTACTTGGACATTCCTCCTCCTATCATCTCCTCCAAACTCGTCAAGTCTTCATCATGATAAGGAACCATTCGATGTGACCTCTTCAAACAAAATTCTTCACATAATATTTCACCCACTCGGTTGAGCTTCCACACAAGTCACAATCCTCGCAAATAACTCACCACACACAACTAGTGCGTCAACCTCCAACAACATCTCAAAGTTAAACTAAAGGACTCAATCATCTTGTACCGCTGCTCTTGACAAGCAGGACATGCCGCCTAACCAACATATCAGGTAGACTTTCGACACAAGAAAACCTCACACAAATCCAAATGGTTAAACTTCAAAAGACCTCCACGGTCTGCACACTTCTCTCTCGCACCACATCCTCAACACTTCAAACCACACATCTCTTCATCAAGATTATCTTCCACGAGTAAATCTTGGAACACTACACTCCACCACATCATAAAATTTCAGCACCCACAAAGATTGGAGGCATACACAATCATCTCCACATCTTTAACAACTTTCCTAAAAATTTTTGATGACGTGGCTGTCAACTGATTACGTGGCGGTCAAACTTTGACTTTGACCGATGACGTGGCAGCACAGTCAGCAACACATGATAGACACCACAGTGACATGTGTCATCCACGTGGCACACTCTCAACCATTTAGACGCTGCCACATGGCGGCATCTCAGCAAAACCCTAATCTCTTCATCTTAGCCGCCACTCCAGTGGATGGTCCAGAACGCCTCAATTTCAAACCATGATATTTTAACATCCAATGGTCGGATTCTTCTCAAACTTCATAGCTTTCACAACTCAACAGCGTAGAATCCAAATCTGGTGTCCGATTGGCGAGATTCTGCTCTGGTGGTCAGAAAAAACGCATCGGCCAGAATCCTTCTTTCGACTATTCCTCTCTCACCAGTAGTCCAATACTCACGAAAACTTGGGCTCCCCACGCTTTTTGATATGGGAAATTCAACCATTAACTCTGATATCACAACTCAACATCGTAGAATCCAGAATTGGTGTCCGATTGGCGAGATTCTGCTCCGGTGGCCGGAAAACACTGCGTCGGCCGGAATCCTTCTTTCGACTATTCTTCTCTCTTTGGTGATCCAATACTCACGAAACTTGGGCTCCCAACATTTTTTGATATAGGAAATTCAACCATTAACTCTGATCGGCCAACAAGCACTTTCTTTATGCCAAACCGAAAATCAACTCTTCTAGCCACTCAAAAAACAGTCCCAATTTCGAACCTTAAGCTCTTGATACCACTTGTTGGGTATTTCGATCCTCTCTCCACACAAATTGCTGACAGTTTACTCACTGAACAACACTTGCATCGGATTAAAAGTAAATAACCAAGCAAAACACAACAAGAAACACAAACACAGCTTACGTGGTTCGATCTCTCATAGATCTACGTCCACGGAAATGGTAACACTTTCTACTAGTATAAGAATAGAAGAGTTTACAAAGGTAGAGCCTCTCTCAACACACTATGTCTCTCTCCCTCAATTCTATCCTTACACTTTCTCAGAAAGTGTTTCCCATCACTCACCTCCAATGTGCTCCGAAGAAGAAAGATGCACATCACTACACAAAGAAGTAGGAACTAGGAGAAAATCTCCACTCAATTCAATCCTAATTTTACACCCTCACTCAAGAGCTCTCTCAATTGAGTGATTACATCTTACCTCTCTTCTCCCCAAATGATTCTAGTACAAACATTTCCTATTTATACTAAAACCCTACACAACTATTATAATTTTATTGGACTCTAGGCCCAATACATACTTCATGAGCTTGGGAATTTGAGGAGAAACCCAATAGGTTACATTAATTCTCACATTAGAAACTACTGGACTATAGTAAAAATGATGTCACATATGGCTTAATTTTGGCGCCCTTTGGAAAATGGCAAAGCATAAATCAGATCGCACTGTATACTTTATAACTTATCACCCTCTTCAAAATGGGAAGCGGCGAAGCTTGCAAATACATATATATATATATATATTAATCATAGCACCTTTAGGGAATGAATCTAATTAACCCATCTGGTAAAAGTTTAAACCAAATTTTTTTAACGTGAAAGTATCGAATTCTTAATCAACTATTTCATTGTCAAATGGTTTATTCATTTAATAATGATGATGCACAATATCTCTACCTATTGAAAACGAAAGAAATGGAGAGGTACTTTTTTTCTACATTTAATTTCCTACTATAGTTATGGAAGGAAAGACAATGACCATTTTATATCTTATGCATTATGGAAGATGGTTTTGTGGTCCTTAAAAACAACAGGAATCAGCCAGTGATGATCAGATTACTAGATATAGATAGGACGATTCCAACTTCCAAGTAGATTAGGAGCATGCCCTTTCGAAAATTTCTTTTCCTCAATTAAGACTAACGCATTCATAAGTTAATCCCAAAAAGGAATTTGCGGAGCAAGAACTGATTGTAGTTAGCGTCTTGGTAGACACTACTATAAAAGTTTTTTGTCCTTGCCTTACACATCAAGCAAGAGTGTTTTCGAAATATTTTATTCTAAAAGTCAATGATTTTGTTTTCTCATTTCATCCATCCCGGAAAAAGAAAAGAAGAATCTTATTACATATATATATATATATATATATATATATATACACCGCCCCTTTTCTCTTGTGTACTAAACAATAATCATTATTACCCCACAAATGTTTGTAATTATTTTTAGCTTTTCACTTATTGAGGGGACAAGAGAAATTAAATTGTCAATTTCTTTTCCACAAGTTATGTTGAGTTCTCGAGGTGATTTTATTCCTTTTTGTTTTTCCTTATGATAAAGGAGGAAAAAATTTAAAATAAAACCTTGCTGAGGCAGAGAGCACTTAAGGACGATGATGGCTTCTTAATTTTGCTCCAATGGACTAAAAAAGTCTAGTAAGAGTCTAATGAAGCTTTTACTTTAGTTTACTTTCCGTTCCTCTATTAATATATATATATATATATATATATATATATATATATATATCTATGTTAAGGAATAACACTATTCACTACATCTTGACCTCGCCGCACAACTTCCTTTATCCGTTCATTTTAAGAAAACACAATCAAATAAATTTATTGCAATATGCATTCTAGGTTCCCTTCTAAAATAAGAGTATGATATATTGTATAATTAAAACACTTCATGAAATCAATTCTACCCAAATTATCCGTCTCAAAATAAGAGTGCAATATGTGTTGTGCTAAAAGAGTTCATCAAATTGAATTCTTTTTTAATTAAAATGGAGGCAATACTTGATCAAATACTCCATTCATAGTCTTCAAAAGGAAAAAAAAAAAAAAAATTAAATAAGGGGAAGCAAAAAGAGGAAAGTTAAATTGAAGCTTCTACCAACACCAAAAAACTCAGCAGAATAGCTTCTTCTACATTGCAATAAGCCTACATTACATTACCCCAGTTTTCCTCTCTATTATACCAATGCCTAACAACCTTTCTTCAACCTACATTCAACTCAACTTTCCATACAGAAATCACCTTTCAAAAAGTTCTGCAGACAACCTAAAATCCTTAACCTTATAACACATGTGCTCTCATCTGCTCAGATTAGACACCACTGTTAGGCTTAACAGACAAGACAAGATGTGAAAGTCATAAGCAATGCTGAAAGACAGAGTGGCCCCTGAGCCTGTTGGGGTAATAGGAGGTCCTGCCCCATAAACTCTTGATCCACTTGAATTGGTAGTGTTCAGAATTGAAGAGGTTGTGCTGCAAGAAAAACAAAATATTCATTACACAATCAAAACTTCTTTCTCAATTTACGGAAATTACAGAAAATGGTAACAACGCAGCAAAAGATTAAAGGGTTTTACCTTGTGGACCTATATTGACATGTGCCTGAACCTGCAATTCATGTAACATACAAGAAATCAGTATATTTCAGGAAGGGATTTTCTTGGAGAGTCTGCAAATGAGTAAGAAATTAAAAAAAAATATATATATTTACTTGGATCAGTGTTAGTTGGAACAGCAGTGCCACCAAAATTACAACTATTTGGAACAGGATTCTTCTGATAGTAGCTGTTGAAAGCATAAGAAGCATGATGATTAACTGTGTTTGGATTGTAACAATTTCCACCTGGTTGAATGGCTGCACAATCTGCTCCTCCATAACCACAGGCGTAGTCTAAAGCAACCTGTAACGCCATTGGCGACGCCGAAGGGCTCGCAATGCACCAGCTTGCGCTCGAAGACAGTGGTGATGTCGAACTGCTGGCCGGCGTCATTAATGGATTCATTGGATTGGCTGCAGCAGCTGATTCAGGATTCGAAACAGTTGGGTTGAACGTTGGATTTGTCGCGGTTGGATTCCCGGGGGTTGTTATTGGAAGTGTTGTAATAGGAGTAGTAATGTCTTTCTCTGTTGTGGAGATTGACAATTTGTTTTGCACTACTACTTCAGAGTTTGTGGCAAGTGCTGGTGAAAATGAAAACAGGACAATTCTTTCAGACAAGATCAGATTGAAATCACAAAATCTTAGCTTAATTAAGATTTTCAAACAAGTAATGGTGAAGAAGCAATTTTGCAAAGAAATAGCCAATAGGATCACTCCAAACATTCAAGGTTACAAGAAGGGATCAAATGCAAAAGACAAAATTTCATATTCAAGTAAGCCAGCCATGATGTTACCTCTGAGTGCATTAATATATGCTTTATTGGTAAAAGTAATTGGCCACTAAAAAGCAGGTCCATTTACATATAAAGGTAAGAAAAACCAAAAAATTCCACTAATCCAGAACCCAGAACATGAGTGTTGATTGTCAGCATTCATGCAGAACAGAGAGATTTGATCAATAATGAACCATTAGCTGATGCAAAATGAACATCAAGAAATCAAAACGAGAAAGAACAAAGGCATAAACAAGAATATATAATGCAAGACAGAATAAAGCAGAAAGCATCTCTTAGCTTACAAGAACAACAACACACATTAAACCAAAGAAATTACACTGTCCCAATCAGAGTGTTTGAACAGAAAATATGAGAGCCCATTAGTCACCTGAAATGAGCAAATGTCTCGTCATGAGTTGGATGAATATAACACAACAAAGAACCCTTCTACCCATTCTCCCTAAGTTTCTACCCTCTTCCTCTACTCTGTTTCCTCTGTGATCAGCTAAGCCATACCAAAAGCAAAGAGAAATTTGATGGCAAAATTGGTGAAGAAAGAAAGCGAACTCAGTATCCCTCTCAAATCTATGAGAAGTTGTGAGAAATGAAGAGATAGAAGAGAGAAATATATGAGAAGTTGTGATGAAAAAGAGAGAAATGAAGAGATAGAAGAAGAAGAAGTGGAAATTTTAGACATGAGATGAGAGGACATAGAGGGAGCAAGAGAAGGGGAAACAAAAGTTGTAACAAAAAGGTTGGCAGAGAAAGGTGGAAGGAGGAGAAGAAAAGAGGAATAATTTTTGGAATTTTTGAGTGTGTTATATTGGTTGAGCTTTGAAGTAGTGATGATAGTAATGATGGTGATGATATGGTTCGATTTCTCTTTTTTCTCTCTTTATTAGCTTCAACTTTTGTAGACTATGATTCACAGGAACAAATCCCTTTCTGAATCTAAACCACCACCCCTTACTACTGTGGCCAATAAGAAAAATCTCTAAGCCTTTGTTTTTATTTTAGGACGAAAAGAGGGAGAGAATGTTACATATTTGTAACTAGCGATTGTTGAGTAAGATATTTCTGAATCTAACACATGATATATTGATATTTGAAACTAGCGAACTAGTAAAGTTGCTATTAGGACAAACTCGAATCCAAATTACTTTCAATCCAAGTTCTTTTATGTATTGTTGAAAAACGTTTATCACTAAGATAAGATCGATTGCTTATTAAAAAAATTAAAAACTATAATAATTCTACGAATAACTGTTCATTAGCTTAATGAAATTATGGACCATTTATGGTCCCGCCATAAATTTTCTTGTATTCAAAACTGAGGTTTCCCAAATTTGTCCACCCCCTCCTCAACCTGAGGCTCTTTTTTTTTTCCCCAACTCACAAAGAAGTGCAAAAAGGGGTGCAAACTTGTTTCTTGCTAGTCAAAAAAGATTCCCAATTTCATCTTTTTATCTATGTAACAACTTACATGTGAGGTTAGGATTCTCTTTCTCTATTAAGATCCATAATACTATAGTAATGTGCCCGAATTGATCCTGGTGTTTTCACTTTTCCAACCTTTGTTAGTTGAACCATCTTTAATCAAGAATTCCCTTTAAGATTGGAGAAGGTATTGATGATCTTTTGCAACAAATTCCAGTAGGGTGAGGAATTTAGGATGTGTTGAATTAAAATTGTAGTTTATGAGTTATAATAGCACATTAAACGATAATTGTCTACTTCATTCAACTGATCAAATTTTCATTGAAACACCGTTGAAATAAAATTTCTTATAAAGGACAAGTCATTGTAGTAGGTTCCTGTTTGAACACTTGAAATGGAAACCCCACATTTTTCATGCTTTGTCAAGAAAAAAGCCCACAGAATTTCAACAAACATTGAAAGTACTGCGGTGCAAAGAAAAATTTTCACATACACAGTCACACACAGTCACACACTATAAACTAATTTACTAACGTATATATTAGTTTTGAAATACACTAGAGTCGCGGCTACATCTACGCTAAGAAAAAGTGGCATAACTTTTTATGTGGAAAAAGAGCCTCTAAGTGAAAGTAATTGTTATGTATCCTACATCGATGGTGGGAGAGACTTGATATCAATATATAAGTCTATGGAGTAAAGCGGGTTTTAATCCGCGGACTTGTGGGACGAAATGGACTGACCCAAATTGGGTCTTGAAACTTTGACTAACTCAAGGAAGAAATCCGAGGTTTGACTTTGAACTTTGACTGGTCTGGCAGGCGACGGTTTATCCGGAAAAATAATCGATCGCAAGACTGAAAAAAAATCAGAAAAAAAAAAATATAAAATTACCCATCCAAGCTCATTGGCTTTGAGAGGGGCGTGTTAAATGAATGAAAGAAAGAAAATGATCTCATGTTCCCTTGTCCCACTATATTACCCTATGTGCTACTCCCCTCATTACCAATTGGTTTTGAGGTGGAACCACATGTGGACTTATATCTGGACCTTCAAAATAGTATCAGAGAGACAGGTGGAACCCGTGGGCTTCTATAGTAATTATTCAAACTGATGAAGATTTATGGTTTAAACTTTAAAGTGAGGTTTGGATATCCACAAATCCAAGTCTAAAAAGCCCTCTAAACATGTATACTTTTGACCAATGGATACCAGAAATTTCTAATGCCACTATAAAATATTGCTTCCTTTTATTTTGTTAATGCTCCTTTTGAATTTGGTTTCAAGTAAAAGTGACTTCGTGTTTGTTGTACAAATGGCCAAGCTTTAAATTTTAATTAGAAGAATGTTTTAGACAAAGACCATCAACACCAACAATTGCGGTTGATAATGGCTTTAAGATTCTGGTGTAATATAATAGTGTAATAATCCTTTTTTGTCATTATAGTGTAATGTAATAGTGTAATCCCTTTTGTCCTTCCACATCTTGTTCGCAAAAATTCTTAAATACTGATGTTGAGTGTTCTTTTATATATATATATATATATATATATATATATATATATATATATATATATATATATATATGGAATGGCTAGAGTCCCGTAACATGGCGGTTCTGTTTAATATTACCAACTATTGGATTAGAAGAACATACTACATCCGTTAGATTAAAATCAAAGTGTGTGAAAATAAAATACTCTCTGTTGCACTTGATTGTTGCAAAATAACCTCTAATCTATCAAACCCATGTCATTAATAGGCAAATCGAAAATCCATTTGATAAACATCAAAGAACTACTGACGGCGGCGTCAAAATTTTGTGTTCCTATCCAAGTTTGATACTAGTTTTTCATTTTTTCCTTATGTGATATTTCAGCGGGAAGCATTAATTAATTTTGTATGTCTAAGCACGGTTGCTACTGATAATTTTCTTTGCCTTCTGTTCAAAGTAGTTGTTTTGAAAATGCGACCAGATTAACAATCCTAACTGAAAACTCAAAACCCACTCTCTTCCCCATTTGCAACCGGATCGCCGTCAAAACGATTTAAAAAATCTGGAGTTTTTATACATGCCTAGAAATGAAAAAAAATGAATAATCCATTTAACTCCTTCGTAGACGTTGCAACATACGTCTGGGTGGAACTCCGACTTCCGGACGGGAGCATTTAGATTCTTCCGATTCACAGACGGTGTGTTTTTAGATAAGTGTGCTTCACCGGGAAACTCCAATTAAGAAATCCTGCACTTGCTTCCTCTGCTTAATGATCCCAAAGGAGCTGGAACAATGTTGCTTAATTTCCCATGGATCGTGAATATGAACAAAGGGGAAAATGACACGGAAAAAAAAAAACCCATAAAAATCTGGAACAAGTCCGAATCGAAACGTGAACCGCCTGAGTAAGCTCGTTCTTAAATTCGTCAGACTCGGCAAGAATTAGACTATTGGGCAATAAAAATTATTTTTGGGACAAGTTACTATGTTTCTCATCACATGAACATATTCTATACCCTTAATTGTGATTGGTTGGAAAAAAACGGGACGGTTCCGTTAAAATAGATAACGAGACTCTAGATTTTCCATATCTATATATATATATATAATTAATTTAATGTTTTTACTTTATATATATATAATTTTATGTTTTTACTTTTTTTTTATTGCCATAGGTTAAGGAATTGCATGAACAGTTCAACAGAAGCTAGTGGTGTGCACGGTTTAGATGGTTCGGTTTTTAGTTTTAATCATAAACCAAATCATTAGAACGGTTTGAACCGTTTTGAATTCAAAACCGAACCGTTCCACATTTGAAAACTGGACCAAATCAATCCGTAATTAATGGTTTAATTTTGCGGTTTCACGGTTTTGCTCTCGCTTTAAAGTTTTTTTCTTTGGCCAAATTATTATTTTTTTAGGCCAAAACTTGAGCCTTTCATTTTTTTTCTTTGGCCAAATTATTATTTTTTTAATTTGCAACAAAAAAATACATAACTTTTTTTTACCAATTTCAATTCAACATATGAAAAAGTTAACGGTCGAAAACTTTGAATTAAGAAATAAGAATTCAAATAGTTACGTTTCAACTTTCAAAAGCCCAAAAAAATATTTTAAAAAAGTAAAAAAATGGTCGAAAAAACTTTTGAAAGAAAACAAAAGGAATACTGTAGAAAAGAAGGGGAAAAAAAATGGAGGACGAGAGCTTTTGAAATTCAAAAGAAAAAAATAAAAAAAGGGTAAAAAAAAAAACCCAAGAAAAGAGGTTTAAAGGAATTAAAATTGAGCCTTATGACTAAACATGATATTGAGTTAAATAAGTCTATTATCTCACAAGTGTTGAGTTGTGATTAATACTATATATTTCTCGGGTAATGATTCTGCCAAAACAATTTTTAGCATCCAGGACAAATTTAAAATAGAAAGACATAATTACCTATCTTCAATGTTACATCACTTTTCACCTCCTTTCACCTCTGGCGGCGGCTGCAGCTTCTCCTCCATCCTGGGCACGAATCTGAAAAATTGTCTTTCTCAATATTCAGACATTTTGCCAATCTCACAAACAGCCCATGGTTTTCAATTTTCATATTCTCAACTGCAAGAAAGAAGAGTAATTTCATTGTTTCTTCTTATCTCTTTGAAAGTATTATCTAGTTGATACCAAAATTTGGCTTTGGAAGAAAATTGTTTGAAATCTTTTTCCGTCAATAGATTTGCTGATTCACTGAAGAATCACAAAATTCTAAACCATTGTGGTGCAAACAATATTGAAAAGTGAAGGTCATAACGAAATTTTGCATTACCTTTGTGATTTTTTTTCCTAAGATTGATGTGTAATTCGCTTCCCCTCTCTCTCCGCCATCAATTCACATTAGATTGGATGGGTTCTCATTACATTTGATTCGCATTAGATTAGATGTGTTCTCAACTCAGTTGATTGGTGAAGTAGATTAGATTGAATGGGTTCCCAATCTCCTATGTTTTCTATCCGATTCCAAAAATTTGAACCCTCTTAGAATATAGAACTTCAGCCAATTAGTCAAAACGAGAACTCGAAATAATTAATAGGCTTTAACTAACCATCAAGATGAAAGATGAAATTCAATTGCTGTAGCCCGAGGGGTTGATGAGAGGTGGAAGACAATGATTAGTACCAGGAATTTGATGGTGGGTAATTGTATAATTTAATATTAAATTTATACTGGATGCTAAAAGTTGTTTTGTTTTGGCAGAATCAACTGCCGTTTCTATGTATATAAAAATTCTAAAATATGTACCTATTACTAAACGGTACGGTCCGGTTTAATCTATGGATTTTGTATATAAAACCGTAAACTAAACCGTTCATTTTGGTTTTCAAATTTTGAAACTGTCGATTTCAAAATAAAACTTTAAAACCAATCCAAAATTCAAACTGCGGTCCGAATTGACCGGTTTGGACCAATCCGTGCACACCCTTAGAAACCACCACTTCTGTCTATAAATAAAGGTTCTTCCATTTTAGAAAAATAATTTATTTTCTTAAACTAAAACAACATAACAAAATAGATTATTTTTATTAGAATGCAATTTTTCTTTAACAAAAAAATCTCTTATTTCATAATGGAGATTGTTTTTTACTGTTATTATGGAAGATGGACATTGAGCTTCAGAAAGCATGGTTCAAGTTTGCTTTGGAATATCTATTAGAAGAATATTTATGTTACACGTAAATAAGACAAATATTCGATAAACAAAATGATGATTTCGAGATATGAAATATAAATGGTCCCGACTCCCGATTTCAGACAACTGAGGCTAAGGCCATCTTCAACCCAATACTTTAAATTACAGTGCAATATACTTTAAATTAGAGTATCAATAGTATTTTTGCAGTAATCTTTCTCCAATCCAGTAACTCTATATTCTACCCAAAAAAAGAATATTTTCTTTATATTCTTCTTTACCTTTTATTATTTTACTATAATTATTAGTATTTCAAATAATAAACATTAAGCAATAGGAAACATGTATAAATCATTTAAATCCTTTATATTGTGAGGTCTTATGTATAAGTATTATTTTTTCTTCATTGAAATACTTTTATATAATCTAAATGTATCAAATGACAAATACAATGATATAAACTATTACAAAATGCCAAATTTTTATTGATAATTAAAGTTTCAAAGGCTCACAAAATACAGATTACTTAAAAATATATAAAGATACATTTTAAAGGAATAATTTTATATAATTTAAATGCATCAGATTACACATGAAAATTATTAGTACAATAAATTTTATTGATAATTAAATTTTGAAAGGGATGCAAAACACTGATGATATTTAATTTTATAGAATGGGAAAAACGGACATAACAAAAAAAGAAAAAAGGTTGAAAATAAATGAAAAAACGGATCAGAGGAAAAAAAGAAAAGATAAGCAACGAAAATAGTGGAGCCCACGTATTAAAAAAATGGAAAAGAGAAAATAAGTAATGAGGGTCCACCATTGAACAAGAGTAGCGTCTTCTTAGCGTTACTCTATATCTCCAGTGGCAGCCGCGGGTACTGGAATTCACAGCACCATTTACAGTACCGATTGGAGAGTCTTGATACTGTTAAATCCAGTAAAAAGTGCATTTTCAGTACCGGTTGGAGATGCTGTAAGCAATGATTGGAAAACCTTATCCATATTTGCAGTTTAGCCATCGGTAGAATTCACAATTTCACATTTGTGGTTGAATAAACTCCCTGACATTCAGACAGCCATTTCTCTTTCTCAGTTGTGTTGATTCCATCCGTTAATTGCTTTCCGCAGAAATCAGAAGAATTACCGATCAAATGCTAAAATGTTGCTGTTCATATGTTCCAACATCAACCTCAATTTCAAAGTTCATCTCAGAACAGCCATACCTAATCATGCTAGAAACCAAGTGTTCTAACATGAGAGACCTCAAACTGATTCATGCCCAGCTCATTAAAACTGGCCTAATCAAGGACAAGATTGCAGCTAGTCGTGTTCTAGCCTTTTGTGCCTTATCTCCAGCCTGTGATATGAACTATGCTTATTTAGTCTTCAGCCGGATAATGAAAAGAAATCTTTTCATTTGGGACACCATTATTAGAGGCTTCTCTCAGAGCTCATTCCCGCAATTGGCATTATCTATCTTCATTGAAATGTTGGAAAGCTCACCAATTCAGCCGGACAAGCTCACTTATCCTTCTGTGTTTAAGGCTTATACTCAGCTAGGATTAGCTGCAGAGGGAGCCCAACTTCATGGGAGGATTATGAAATTAGGACTGGAATCTGATCCCTTTATTCGAAATTCGATGTTAAACATGTATGTGAATTCTGGGTTTTTGAATGAAGCCAGGAAACTGTTTGAGGAAGATGAGGTTGAAGATGTGGTGGCCTGGAATTCAATGATTTCGGGTTTGGCCAAATGTGGGGAAATCGATGATTCGTGGGAATTGTTCAACAAAATGCAATTCAGAAATGATGTTTCTTGGAACAGTATGATAAGTGGTTTTGTGAAGAATGGGAAATGGACAGAGGCATTGGATCTTTTCAATCAAATGCAAGAGGAAGGATTTGAGCCAAGTGAGTATACAGTAGTTAGTTTGCTGAATGCTTGTGCATTCTTAGGAGCACTGGAACAAGGAAAATGGATCCATGAGTATATTATGAAGACAAACAGTATCAGGATGAACGGCATTGTGATAACAGGACTGATTAACATGTACTGCAAGTGTGGAAACATTGAGATGGCTCGTAAAGTGTTTGAGACAGCACAAACGAAAGGGCTATCATGTTGGAACTCGATGATATTTGGCTTAGCGATCAATGGATTTGGCAATGAAGCGATACAGTTATTCTCGAGGCTTCAATCCTCAAATCTTGAACCTGATTCTGTTAGTTTTCTGTGTGTCTTGACTGCCTGCAATCACTCTGGTTTGGTTGATGAAGCAAGGACCTATTTCACGTTAATGACAGACACATACAAGATCAAACCTACAATTCAGCATTTTGGATGCATAGTCGATACACTAGGACGAGCAGGACTCCTTGAAGAAGCAGAGGTGCTGATTAACAGCATGCCAATTAGTCCTACTGCCTGCATATGGGGATCTCTTTTATCATCTGCTCAGAGCCATAGGAACTTTGAGATGGCTGAGCGGGCAGCTAAGCATTTAATTGAGTTGGATCAAGATGATAGCAGTAGTTATCTTTTAATGTCCAACGCTTATGCAGCGTCGGGTAAATTTCTGAAAGCAATGCAAGAAAGGCACTCAATGAAGGATAAGCAGATAATGAAGCAACCTGGTTGTAGCTCAATTGAAGTAGATGGGGAAGTTCATGAATTTCTAGCTAGCGGAACGTTGCACTATCAAGTCAATGAAATATACTCGTTACTGAACTAAAAGTAAGCAGAATGTTCAAGTTGGCAAACTCTACACCATGTGCAGCCTTCATTGTAATCTCTTCTTCCTGGGCATCTAAACAGCAAGCTGTGAAGTAATCCTATTCATATTCAAAATGACAACATGCATTTTTTTTTTTTGGCTAGACTTCTATGGGACAGCAGTAATCCAATCCCGAAGAAAAGATTATGTGCAGTGTTTCAATTTGTTTTCCCCAATTATACAATATAGAGCTGAATAAGAGAACTAAGACAATTACATACTTTGAAATTGCATCATTCATATGACATTGAGAGATAACTGAGATTGTTTCATTAAATATCTTTCTGAAGGCTTATTAATGACATTATGATTTTAGCTCAACTGGAATAGATTTAGGAACAATAAGGATATCTACTGTAGAAGGCAATAGACATGAGAGAAAAATTGGGTGACAAGTAGGCAGCAATAATAAATAATCATGAAAAAAATATTAATCTTATTAGGGATGCAAACTTAACCATCTCCTAATCAGTATTCATTCTTTTGGGTTCTAGAATTGATTTATAGAAATATCTCCTACTTATAGCCATTCTCTAAATGCAGGTAACCATTCTATCAATTTCTCAAAAACAAGTAAAGCAGTGAAGTGATGGAAGGTGCTGCAGACCTTACACCTAAAGTTGCATCAAATGGCAACATGGAACACGGTCCAGAGCTAGATGGAGGCAATAACCACAGGGCTGGAGTGGATGCAAGGGGCCTGCTTGTCACTCCAACTACACTGCCAAAGGCAGTGAAATCACATTCCTCAACAGGTGATGGAGAGACACTACGAAGACCTCGTGGGAGACCAGCAGGATCCAAGAATAAGCCCAAGCCACCAATCATCATCACCAGAGACAGTGCCAATGCACTCCGAGCACATGCAATGGAGGTGAACTCTGGCTGTGACGTCAATGAAAGCTTGGTGAGCTTCGCCAGGAGGAAACAACGAGGAATATGCGTGCTTAGTGCAACAGGCTGTGTAACAAATGTCACATTACGCCAACCTGCTTCATCAGGAGCGATTGTAACGCTTCATGGCCGATTTGAGATCCTCTCGTTGCTTGGATCAGTTCTGCCCCCACCAGCACCACAAGGAGTTGCTGGCCTTACCATCTATTTAGCAGGGCCTCAAGGGCAGGTCGTAGGTGGGGCTGTGGTTGGTGCACTCATTGCTTCAGGCCCTGTGGTGATCATGGCCGCAACTTTTATGAATGCAACTTTCGATCGCTTGCCTCTAGATGATGATGAAGTGGTTACTACTGCAGCTCAGAACCAGCAGTACCAAAACGGTAGGCAACGACACCATGTTGATGCTTCGGAAATCTACGGATTGCCACAAAACTTGATCACTAACGGCACTTTACCTCCTGAAATGTACTCCTGGGCGCCAGGGCGTGCTCTATCCAAATCCTAGATACCTGAGGTAACCAAGGAAAAAAGTTTCTGTGCAAAAGCACATCATTAGTGAGAACCCATTAACCTTATCATTTCGAAACTATCATTTCACAATGAATATAAAATATTGTAATCCTTTGTCTTTCACATCATGTGATACTAATTGCGCAAAATGGCCTTACTCCAATTACACTAGCATATAATGACCAACGGTCACGTCATGAAATTTCATCTTCAGAAAGGTCAGAAGATCAACTTACAAATAGCCATTCAGCTTAATTTCATCCTTTTCCTACAAGCCGGATCAATAGCAACTGAAAAAAGAAAAAGATTTGATCTTTATGCAAACAATGGTTCCATTTTGTCTTATTTTCTGCTTATTGGTAGCTCAAACAATACAAAAATATGGAGGGGTTAAAGAATAAAGTATCCAATAGGGGTTTAATTGAAGAACAAATTCGATGAATTGAGTAAATTGCCAGTTATTACCCGGTGATTTGATGGTATCAACCCGAACTTTTTAAGGCAAAGCCCAGTTTGAACTTTGAACTTCAAACAGAGTAGAACGCAACCAATGAAACCAAGCCATCGGGCCGTAAAGCTATAAAGGCGTGTCTGAACGACGCCGTTTGTGTCGTCGGAGGAGCGGAGGCAACCGTAGCGTCCGGCGAACATTTTTGGGGACGCAGGGAACCGACGAATCAGGGGAAGTTCTTCCCAGCATAGACATGAGGCGATGAAGGCGTGATAAGAAAGCCCGTTGATTGTAGCGCCTTCTAATAAAGCGTGCTAAATGTGGGAGGGATAATGAAAGGCGCTGCTTTCTTCGCAGTAATGGAATAAAGGCGTGATCCGGTGAGGAAATCGAGTACATACACAAAAGAAAACAATTCGATCTTGAGTTTCACTGAATAGGGATTTGAACTAGATATAAATCGTTGTCAATTTAGAACAGTTTACACTGAATAAATGTTACGATCAAAGATATGCTCTCTCTGTCCAAAAAAAAAAAAACACGTTATATTAAATTTTGAGATATGTACTCAATCTAAAAACTCGATAAAAACTCTTTTTGGAGACGGTAAGAGTATATTATAGCAACGAAGTCGTAACATTCTTATACAAATAAAATCATTTCATTAACAGGTACGAGTTGCATAGACAAAGTATAACCGGCTCAAAGTCTGACAGAATATGATGTGTTATCCAAACCTCCAACAACCTAGTTACTAAACCGAAAAGTGAGGATAAAAAATGATGTAGTAGTATCTAGTAAATATAGCTAGCAACCAAAGCTTGTTTGTATGAATTGAGGACTATAGGCATCCTGAAGGGAGTTGTTCACCAGATGCAGTACCATGAACATGAGAACAACTTGCAGTTGCAGGCCCTCCAACACCGTTGTATCTCAAGTTGATGTCCTCAAGCTTCACATTCCGACACGGCACTACCTCACTGCACTGTAAAGATACCGCAACCTTTGAGCTAGATGTTCCCTGAATGTTCCTGTAAGTAACGTTGTTGATCTGCACTTGTGACCTCGATCCATCATCCTAATTAAACATCATCAACATCAACAATATAAAATTCTGTTAATTAAATAAAAAAGGGGGAAAAACAATCCAACCAAAGTGGATTACTTATCTCAAAAAAAACAAAAAAGTTCAACTAAAGAATCCACGTCTAGTTGTGTTTTTCTGACTGTATTTCTTGTTTTTTAATATAAAACGTTTTCTAGCAAACTCATTAATGAACTTATGTTTTACACGACCCATTATATTTAATTGAAAGAGGAACTAAATTTTGATTTTGGAACGGAGGGAGTAACATTCTACCTGGAACCCGCAATACGGGCAGTATTGTTGATCAATGAAGATGGGGTTGTTAACATTCTCCATACGGATATACTGAAAGACAATATCAGAAGCCAAGCTGGGAGAAGAAGGCGACCAAGTCTTGATCCTCACCCCATTCTGGGTACCCGTAAAGTTGGTGTTGGAAACCGTGATTCCCTGAACATGTTGGTCGGTTGATTGCCGGCCGAGGCTCCCGATGCTGATTCCGTGGCCGGGGCCACATTGGACTTGGTTGATATCAATGTCTTTGCTCCCGAAGACCATGGCTATGCAGTCGTCGCCGGTTTCGATCTTGGCTCCAAGGATCTTGACGTCGGTTGAGTTCCCGATCTTGATTCCGTCGGTGTTGGGGCTTCCTTCCGGTGCGGTCAACCGAATGTGGTTGATGTGAAGGCGCTGGCATGCGAAAAGGTGGATGTGGGTGTTTTTGCTGTCGATTGATATTATGTTCTGGACAGTTGAATTGGTTATGAAGTCCAGTCTCAAATTCTGGTCTCATACATAATCAAAGCAGAATTAAGAACATTGTTAGTACAATGGATATATTAAAGTCCAAAAAATACATTAGTATTAGCGAAATATCACAAATTCGATAACCACCAACTGTTACCAATCTCCATTTCCCCTGATTGGGAAAAAAGGACAGAAATGTAATACTCCCTCTGTCCCAAAATTATTGTCTAGTTTGAGATTTCATTTTTAGTGCAATCTGAACTAAAAATGAAAACTCAAATTGGACAATAATTATGGGACGGAAGGAGTATGAAATAAAAGTACAATTATGTAGGTAAAGAATTGAAGTAGTAACTTTGGGGAATAACTTCCATCTCATTATTATGATTAATTTTGTAACTATCTTATATCCCCTTAGCATAAAGAAGAAAGAGAAGAAAAAACCTGAAAAGACCGAACAATTATAACTTAACTCATTAAGTTTTAAAATGATTATCTCCCTCTTGAAATAAGAGTTATGTTTGTTGAACTCATCGTACATTTTAGAACGGGGAAAAAGTACTACTTACCACAGGAAGAACGGGGCAGGACGAGGTCCTGTTGCAAGTGTTATACTTCCAAGCAGACGGACCTTGGCCATCCAGAACACCTCCTCCAGTTCCGTGGGAACCTCCTTCTAATGTCAAACCATCAATAAATTGAAACCCGATCCAAGTATCAATGTTCAAGAACTGTGAAGGAGATGTTGGACCCCTAAGACTCCCTTCAATTCTAAACGTTATTCTTCCTAAACATGGACCCATGAATGTCACCGAATTCAACATGTATCTTCCCCTTGGAACCAATACTTTACTCTCCCCAAACCCCCATTGACACGCTGCGTGCCACGCTTTTAGAAATGCCTTCACAGAAAGAGAAGAAAAAAAAACAGTAAATCAGAATGTCTTATTACTAACGAAGCGAAAAATTAAAAACGTTCAACTCATTCTAAAATCATTTTATTAACATCAATCGTGTCGTGTTAGTGATATGATATATGTAAAATGTAATCGGAATGGAACTGACCTTGCTGTCATCGCTATGTCCATTGGCTCTAGCCCCATAGTCCCTTACGTTGAAGATTTTAGGACCCGAATTTTGATATGCAAAAACACTGCTCCATAACAAAATGGGGATTAATAAAGCAATCCCAAATGTAGGAATTGAAGCCATTTTCTTTTGATGATTCTCGGCTATTTGGTTTAACAAAATCTGGCTCGTTTTGTTTTCCCTTAATTTACGTATATATAGAGGTGATTAATTTGTAGCTGCTTACATTTGGTAGATAATGGGTAGGTACCGTTAATTGCTTAGTAAATGCTGAAAATTGTCTTGTCCTTATTGTGTTTTTTGTTTGTGGGGGAAAAATCATTATTGCTATTTATTTATACATATTAATTGCTGTTAATCCAATCTGAGATTGGGGAGCTTGCATAAATCATCCTCAATGGTGGAGTATAATTTATTTCTATACATTGACCTTCCCGAATCCCAATTTCAATTATATGAAATGAATGCAAAAATAACAACAAATTCATCAACAATTATTAGAGCCACAAAATTAATATTTTATTATGGATTTTCCTTACGATTGGATTAAAATTTTTCGGAGGGAATTATATATATGCATCTGCTGATGATGGTATTCTAGCTTGTGAAACGATCAAGTGAAATGAACGACTTAATTTACAATGAAAATTTAAAATATATGTCGTGTCTATACGTGAAACCTATTATTTTAAGTAAAATGGGGGTTATTATTATTTTTTTGGGGGGTGTTTATGGTGAGTTAATTACACATCATTTCTGTTTCAAATTTTGTAGATTTGTTGTAGCAAATTTGGTCGTTCATAGTATTTTTTATAATTAAGACATTCTGTTACTCTAAATCCTATTTGCAGTTATATACTAAGGACAAATAACACATCAAGAAAAATATCTGTATACAATGAACATCTCTCATTCTATGTCCGATCCTCCATTGTTCATTAATCAAAAAAAAATTTCCTAAATTAATCAATTTGAAGATCTGAAGGTTCTCATTCAATTATCACGATAGTGCTGCATCCTTTAACAATCATATCACGATAGATACTTTTTCCCTTTTTTTTGACTGCAAATACACCCTTAATTAACATTAATTTCAAATACATGAACCTAATGAGAACCTATAAAATTATTATCGTGATATTTGAAATTAATATCACGATAGATATTAAGGGTGTATTTGAAATTATGATGATTGATGAACACTCACCTTGAGTGTTCATCAATCATCATCAGCACATCCCGTCAATTTTCAATAGTGGCTAGTTTTGTACTCGGTCTACATGAAATATCATCAAGATTAAATGTCATACTAGCTCTTTCTTCTGTTTCAGTGAGTAGTAATTTAATTACCTTTCACTTTTGATGAATAAAAAGGAAGACGGAAGGTTAGGAGTAAAAACTAAAAATTAAGGACCGGAAGTTTAAGAAGTGAAGTACTTATGACTTCTAAATACTAACTCCTAATTGAAGTTCTTTAGTGCATCAGCAACTGTGCGTTATGTTAGTCGAGAAAAAGTAAAATCATCGAATGAAAAATACTACATTTGGATAGTCGATGGGTAGAATTCACTGAAAAGATATATACATGAAAACCATTTTAATCAATACAGAAAATGAATATCAAATTACATAAAATTACGAGTCGTAGGGAAATATAATTAGAGTGATGATTTAATGATGGGATAGAAAGTAATCGGGAAAAATTTTCAACGGCGAATAAGAGTAATGTTAATTAAGAAGTTATTTTTAAACGTCGGGAGCATCATGTCAGATTATATATATAGTTTAACATATGATTGGTTCCAAACAAATAGTTGTTGACGTTGATAATGAAGGGTGGTTAAATTGGCTAAGTCGGAAGAAGAGATTATCGGCGTACATAGTTATTCCTTCTGTACCAAAATTATTATTCAATTTGAAATTTCACTTTTAGTGCAATTTGAACTAGAAATAAAAACTCAAACTAGACAATAATTGGGATGAAGGGTGTATTTGATTAAAACCATCAACGAATTGTTGGGGAAGACAATGATTAATGGATTCGCGGGTTGATATAAAATATGATTAAATCGCAACATTATCGGTGTCTCTCATGCTCATATAATATGATTGTTTATTTTATTAGACGTTCGGGAAAAATTTTCAACGGCGAATAAGAGTAATGTTAATTAAGAAGTTATTTTTAAACGTCGGGAGCATCATGTCAGATTATATATATAGTTTAACATATGATTGGTTCCAAACAAATAGTTGTTGACGTTGATAATGAGGGTGGTTAAATTGGCTAAGTCGGAAGAAGAGATTATCGGCGTACATAGTTATTCCTTCTGTACCAAAATTATTATTCAATTTGAAATTTTACTTTTAGTGCAATTTGATTGAAGGGTGTATTTGATTGAAAAATTTTCAACGGCGAATAAGAGTAATGTTAATTAAGAAGTTATTAGTCGGGATGTTAATTAAGGGTGTATTTAAGGGTGTATTTGAAATTATTAAGGGTGTATTTGAAATTAATGTTAATTAAGGGTGTATTTGAAATTATTAGTCGTGAATGAGAACCTATAAAGGGAAAAAGGGAAATTAATTTAGGAAATTAATGTTAATTTCCTAAAAATTATAAAATTATTAATAACACATCAAGAAAAATATCTGTATACATCATTTCTGATATATACAGATATCAGAAATCATCAAAAGTGTATGGGTAAACGCTTTCAGAAATCATAAGTAACCTATAAATCATCAAATGAAGAGCTAAACGCTTCTTCATTGCTTGACTTGCAGTTGCGATTCTTCACATCATTTTCTTGGATGTCAAATACTATCATTTTTATTTTTTTTTGAATGGCAGCCCATTGGTAATGGTGTGAAAGTCTTCTCACTTGATTTTAGGTTTCTAGAAAATGCAGATTCACATCAAATAATACTAACACTTTCTTGAGAGGGTTGGGGTGATAATTAAGAGGGTTATTTTTACTTGCCCCAGTGAAGAATCTGAGAATTTCCAAGTCCAAAAACCTAAGATAACAAGTTGGGGAGTTGTAAGTTCAAACTTCGAAGTCAGTGAATGAAGAACATTGCCACATTGGGGGTAAAGCTCCAACCCCCAACCCCTGAAATGCTTGACCGGTAGTTGCAGGTCACAACTTGGATGGCAACTATGTCTTTCAAGCAGAAATAACTTTTGAAGAAAATGAGGATCCATTTCAATGGATGAACCACTTCTCTCCAAAGAGCAACCACAAGAAAGAAAACTGTCCTTCCAAGATCCAGAGAATAGCCCGCTTCAGAGCCAATCCAGCCACCACCACTTCGACAACAACACTGAACCCTTACTTCCCTCAACATCTAATTCTTCCTTAGCAAACCATTTAGTTAACTGTAACAAGAAGCGAAATCTTATCCGGAGATCAAACTCTGCTCCTTCCATATTATCAGACGTGAAGGTAGGCCTTCGGGATTCATTAGACTCGATAGCTTCCATCAAATCAGTACCTCTAACTGTGAAGCAAGCTTTAGCTGGAGTAGCAGTATACAAAATGATCGGCGTTTTAATCTACCTGCTCAAATGGAGAAGTTTCAGGGGAATAAAGAGCTGGAAGCTTGTTGATGCTTTATACTTCAATGTGGTCACTCTATGCACCATTGGTTATGGTGACATAGTTCCAGACACAACGTTTACCAAAATGTACACCTGCGGCCTTATTCTAATTGGTTTCGGATCTATTGACATATTGCTAAACGGATTAGTTAGCTACGTTCTTGACCGGCAGGAGGCAGTTTTGCTCAGTATGGTTGATCAAGACGGGTTAACTACTGTGGTCCGAACTTATATGATAGATACTGCAAAAGGTAGAATGAGAATACGAATCAAAGTGGGATTGGCTTTGGTAGTGGTAGTTGGCTGCATAGCCTTAGGAACAGTTATGGTGCATATTTTAGAAGAACTAAGTTGGGTTGATAGCTTCTATTTGTCTGTATCATCAGTCACTACAGTTGGCTATGGGGACTATGCCTTCTCAACACTAAGAGGAAGGTGCTTTGCAATTATCTGGTTGTTGGTGAGCACATTGGCTGTAGCAAGGGCCTTTCTGTATCTAACAGAGCTCAGGATTGACAGGAGAAACCGCAAGATGGCTAAATGGGTTCTTGAAAGAAAGATAACTCCTGAGGATCTGGTAGCTGCAGATCTTGATCATAATGGTTCTATCAGGTACACTACGAAGTTCCCATGAATTTTTTCTCTGGTTACGTGAGAACCTTTGGCTCCTCAATAACCATCATTTGATTAGTTTTCTTAAAGTTATTGTAGATTTACCTCTTCCAACGAGAACACAACTATAGTCAGAGTCCAGTATAAGATGATTATCAAACTTCATTCGATGCATAAAACACAAGAGTATTACTAAGACATTCCTTTCTTATTATCCTCAAGG
Organism: Oldenlandia corymbosa var. corymbosa; assembly: GCA_949775105.1. NCBI lineage: Eukaryota > Viridiplantae > Streptophyta > Magnoliopsida > Gentianales > Rubiaceae > Oldenlandia > Oldenlandia corymbosa. Next base: position 11,026,349 of record OX459118.1, on the reverse strand, counting down.
ACGTGTAAAGAAAAATCAGGATCAAACTTAACATTTAACTAGAGGAATATCCTGTTATCTAGAATGTTGTGATTGCACTAGTCATCAGAAAAACAAAATTTATCTTCATCATAATCATCACCTTTGTTACAAACTTTGCATGCTGCAGAAAATCTGAGTACATCATTTACAAGCTGAAGCAAATGGGCAAAATTGCAGACAAAGACATTCAGCAAATTGGCAAACAATTTGACATGTTAGATAGCAGCAACTCTGGTAAACTTACTCTAGCAGACATAATGCGAAGAAAGACCACTCCAAACACAGCTTCAGAGGCTGCAGAATTTGATATCATTGAATCCAGGATCCAGGTCAAAGTTCTATAGAGAAAAGGGACGCCGGACATGTCAAATGGATCAGAACTTTTCTAAGTGACTTGGTATCCAGAAGGTGAAAAGCATTTACATGGTTTCACTACAGTCTGAGAAATGCAACAACAGGATTACTTTTCCGTCCAGCTTCTTGCAACATGCTGAACAAAAGTTGTTGTCACTGTGGAGCAATATGTTTAAAATCTCTCATCAATACACAACAAAGAGCCACTAGGTTTGAAAATAATTCTTCCATCTATATTTGGAAATCAGATCCTTCTCAATCCATCTTTGATCATCAACATTTACAAGAGATAAATTACAAGAATATAATATTGTAAAACATCTCACTTCATGTGATTCTATAAGGAATTGCCTACAATCAGGCCACAAGGGTTTTAGGACTACCTTGTTTTACAATCTACTGAGAAAATATACCAGTGAACCGCAAACTCCAAGCAAAGTTTTCAAATCCTCGGACATCCATGACAAAGTCAGTTGACATAGATAAGCCCAGACCCATACTGAAACAGTCAATAGATGAAGCCATAAGCAGAGGCATTAAATGCCTGTGCTCCTGCAGTTCTGATCATAACTACAAACGAAAACCCACCAGGTCATCCAGACAAGGAAGAAAGTACAAAGGATCACTGAAACAGCAATTAAATTGTCTTTTGATTCAGAGACTTATTTTATTTTCTACTCTAGAGAAGTTCAATTTCAGTACTCCTAAGAAACTCTAGATTCGAAAAGGACTCCACAGGTCTAAGAACTTCAAAACAATATGGAACCACAGTTTAGATCACCAGTCTCAAAATCCATGAATTGCTGGAAATGGAATAAAAAAATTAAGCACCAGATATGAACACAAGAGAGAGAGACGAAATAATATGGATAGTAAGGCATTGATTGGAGTTGTAGTTTCATTTGTGTCAGCTATATTCCATAAGATCTCATATGCGGCAAAACAAAGAATGTCGTTAAACTAAAGGTAGTAACACTTATAAACTTCGGGAGCATGTATTTCTGTTTGTTTTCATTTTCTTTCAGCAAAGAATACAGCAGATAACAATGCAAATAACAATCACCTAGTAAACAACACACGGCTATTAGTGTTGGCCAAAACTGCAGTCTTTATGCAATCTCCAATCTAGTTCCCACTTCTGCCTCCTTGATTTTTGCTATTCTACACACAGGTCATACCGATGTCAAAAAAGATGAAGAAACTAATAATAGAAAATCATTTAAAGAAAGCAATAACTTTATTGTCAATAATTTGGCCCCATGTTACCTCTCTCTAACATGGTGAACATCCTCAAGAATACTAAGCGTATGCCGCACCTTTTCGTTTTCTACATTCTCCTTGCTTTCCAGCATCAGCTTGGAAAATTTTAACAAGGTAATAAGCTCAACTTCAATTTTGCGAAGCTGACCATCTACTTGCTCCAAGAAGTCCTCGTAGGAGGATACTTCCAGCAACTTGTGGGCCACATCAACTTCATTTTTAACTTTGCCATCCACAGATCCCTCAATTAGCTCATTGTCAGAAGGCTCTCTCAGACTCTCAGCTCCGATTCTTAAGTCTTCTTCGAGAGCCACATTTGAGGAAGTTGCCGCAAACTCATCATTTCCATTGGCACTCTCTTGAACTTTCTCTTTTGGAGATACAAATATGATGGGGCTGGGTTCTGCATCCCCACCCATGTTAAGATCTATAGCAACATTCTCTATTAGATCATTTTCCTTGACTGAAATCACCTAAAAATAAAATGTTGACTCAATTTAATCGAAAGGGAGCATAAACAACTACGAAAAATCCAAGATGATGTCCACAAGAAAAGCAGAAAGCAGGAGAAAAAAATTTCAAAAAATGTCCAGTTAAAAGGTAATTCAGGTGTAGAATGTGAAGTGATAGCCTTTTGGAGCATAAACTAGAGAACACCATCGAAAACGGAGCATCAGGGATGACCAGATCTATTTGGCTTAGGGAACTGGGTTTTCTCAATAGCTATAGAAATTCTTCCAGCGTCCAACCCAACTACGCACAACATAATAATCACCTCATTCAATTTTGCAGAAAGCTCATCAAGCAATTCAATGCGATCTTTTGATTTTTCCATGGCCTCCATAACTTTCTTCTTTTGAAAAAGCAACTCCCTAGCTTCATTTTCCTTGCCATTTCGAACATTTACAGCAGCTCGATGTCGAAGATTTTCTGCAGCCTCAGACAACCGCATCAACCTCAACCTTGCACTATTTGCTGGAACAACAACCAGTTCCCAATCGTTAACTCTATAACAAAAAGGCCAAGTGATTAAGTAAAAGGCGAATGCAGTGGCAACAGAAAATTAACATAAAATTGGCCTGTAATTCAAGATAAAGTAATCCTCATCAACAGCATTCATTCACCCTTCAAGCAGCCATTTTTTTCCAAATTCCTACAGAAGATTAAATTAACAGAAGCTTGGAAACTAGAACAAGACAAAAGCTTCACTAAATTTCCATACGCAACCCATATACCAGAAACCTAATTCATCCCCATTTTTGAGACTAGTAATGGAGCGAAATTGTAGCGCCGGTCAATTACAACTTTCTTCTCTTACTCATACGACCCAATTCAGGAACATACCAAAAGTACTAAAAAATTTGTTCAAAGCATAAAGAGCTAAAGTGTATATAGCCAGATACCGAACGCCTGAAGGCTGAAAGGCGGAATAGCTAAACGAACTAACGATCAAAGGAAAGACATTTTTATTTTTTATTTGTTTGAAAAAAAAAAAAAAAAAGGGAAGTTAACCTTTGGCTCTGGTGGTTTGTGCTTCCTTGTGAAGAGTGTCAAGTTGTAATCTAAGTTGCTCTGGGTTGATTCCAGAAGCGAAGCATACTGTCCTTCTTATTGGAAGCTTTGTAGGGACCAAAACGGAGGGAAATTTCAGTATCATCTTCAGATTGCAATCTCGCCTTCACATAATCAGGCTATGAGATAAGCAAATTTGAAGGAATCCGTCCTATGGTTTGTTTATGAGTTTTTTGTTTTTAAGTTTTAACAGTAATAAGGAGGAAAAAGTTGGACGGAATTGTTATTGTTATTATGGTTACAAAAACAACCATACATTTGTTACAAACTTAAATTATTAATTTTTCTTACATATTCATGTAGGTCAAATACTCAAATTTAATTTATTTTTAGTATAAAGGTTAACTACCATTCTTTTTGAAAAAAAAAATCATCAATCCTATACCAAAGCATACATGTACCCTTTTCAAAATATATATATATATATATAGATACACCAAAGCATAAACAAATGTACTTGAAGGTTTTTTTCATAAACGATATTAAGTTCTTTGAAATCTTAGCAAAAGTAAGTAGGAGAACGAGGGAAAATATTATGAGCTCTACTTATGTAACACGAACTTATCAACAAAGAGTTAACAAGACCTCAAATATCTTTCATCATTGTAGCCTGAGATGAGTGATCAATAAAAGTATTGTTAATTACTTTGAATCGAAAGAGTAAAATTCTCTTGAATTAAAAAATTTGTCGCACCTAAACATCGATTTAATATAAGTTCTAGAGGAAAAAAAAATGCTTATGATAATAATTACAATAATATATTAGTATGTGTTTAGAAACAACACAATTATCTTAATCATCATAGAATTAGTATTTTAATTGTTTAAGATAAGATATTTTAGAAAGGATGCTTTTAATACTAACATATTAAAAATGTAAAATTTATTTTTATATAAAAAAATAAAATACAATAAATTGGAAATGAAATGGAAATGGATGATGTTGGAAATGTAAAAGAAACCAACGACTCTTCCCTCTTCGCTCTTCTTCCTTTTATTGTTGTCTCTTGTCATCTTTACTGAACAAAGTACACTTCTGAGATGGATAAATGATAAACCCATATCCTCAAATTCCAGTCGCTTACTCTCGTAAATCTTTGGAAACTCCTTCAGGAGCATAAGGTATCTTTCTTCAATCGACCATACACCTTTTCGGTGCTGTTTCTTTTTTAATGCTTACTTCACTGAATAGAATGAATTACTTGCTTTTTTGCTGCCAAAAAATATCTGCACGAGTGCTTGTGTGGTGCTTGATAAAATATCCCACCGGCAGTAAATTTTTTATTAGCTTAACCCAATGGTAACATTAGATTTCTTCTTTAAGTTTATAGTTTTAGTGCTGGAGCTTGTGCAAAGAAGCTACTTCTTGTCCGCCCCTCTTGTTGGTTTGATTTTTTTATTTCAATCTGTTTAACAGAAGACTGATATCATTTTAAATGCGGTGCATATTTAGTCTCTGAAAATTGAATTGTAAAACAATTCTTATAATAACTACTCAAACGGGGTAATGCGCTGTAAAGATTTTTGAGCTGGAAACCATTGGCAATAGTTTGTCTATTGCTATGTTGTCAAAAAGTCTGCAAATTGTTGAATTCCTCATAAAATAAGTATTCAGATATTCTAACAGAACTTGGGGTTCTAAGATTTTCAGAATGTGTTTCAGAGCCGGTGTAATCAACCTTGAACTAATCAACCGAGGAACCCTGTCCTCGATTGTGTTCAAACGCATCTTTTCTTAGTAAAACCACATCTTTTTCTTTTGCACGTCTTAGTAAGAAACCCACATTTACATTTACTTGTTTCCAGGTGAAAAGGCAAGTATTGGTTTTTGTGATTATATTTCTTAAATTTGGTCTGCCTTCGTGAAGTTATTTGTTGATCATCTGTATGGAATTTTGTTGGCTTGATTTTTTTTCATATTAGATCAGATGTATTTTTGACTGTGAACTCCTCCCCAGATTTAACATTATGGTAATGATGTGTTGAGTGTGTCCTTGGTGTTATTTACTGAACTGCTTATGCTTAGTACTCGAAGGTAAGGGTCAACTTTCTTCATTCATTTGCCAGAGAATTATTGAAATCTAGTACCTGCCAGAACAGTAGTTGAGTAGAAAGACCAAATAAATTACAATGCAGTAATATAAAACTGTCTATAATGGGTCTAAATTAATTTCATCCCAGCAGAAATGTGGCTGGATTACTTTCCTTCTCTGCTGTTTGTTACTGAGCTATGTTACCTGTGTCAATGGCCGTCGTTCTTTCGTCTCTTAGTTTTGAAGCCATGCTGTAATAGATCATGTCTCCAAAACGAGTGAGAATGAAGAAGTTACTGTTCTTTCAACGGACTAAACTTTCTTTGCTGCATTTTTTGTAAGATTGGCTATGTCTACTTGATGTGGATTACTTCAGGCTTTTGAGTTTTTTGTTGGCTTTTGGAAATATCAGAATTTATTTTGCTTTTACTTTGCTTTAGGGAAAAAAAGGTAAAGTATCAGGGCCTGAATTTTTAAAATTTGAATGAAGATATGTGTGTTGACCTAGCACGATGACGACATATAGGCAGTCCCACATAGGGGGATAAAGGCATCTTGTTTTTTGTTTGTTTGTAAAGTAACAATTCTAAAGATTTCATGAAAAAGTTACAAAGAAGTTGCTTGAATTTTAAAATACGAGTATGTCTGCCTCTAAATACAATTACTTTATTTTCTGTCTTTGTAGATTTGAAGGGACACATTTGGGTTGAAAGAGATAACAAACAGAACTTTAGAGATTCAAGGCACTTTGGAAATAAAACAAACAAAATAAGTTTTTTTTTTTTTTTCCCAATTTGCTGGCCAAACTGTACACAGAAGTAGCAGAAGTGCGGTGAATTCCATCCATATTTCCCTCTTCTCTCCGCTGCCGCTTTTCTGTCTACTGCGTGAAGGGCCAAAATGCTTTCACATTCTGTGATGGCAGCAGGAGCAGGAGCTTTATCATGCCTGCCAATAAACCACAAAATTGGCGGAAAGATACCCTTTAACCTTCAGCTTATAAATAATCATCAAAGGACTCTGAAATTTGGGATGGTGGTGAGAGCAGGTGGATACACTAGGGTGGCTTTGGACACACCTGGGGCTTATCAGCTTATCAATAATGAAACTGGAGAGAAATTTATTGTATGGGGTGGCGAGGAAAATGAGCCTCCTGACTCTCCTATTCCCCCCGAGCAGGTTCTTTCTTGGAAACCTGTTTCAAATAGAAGTAATAGAGGAGATTCAGATGGCAATACAGGTTTTTGCAATTATTTTTCCCTCTTTTCTATTTCTTTAAGTCGAATCTTTACTCACATATTACTGAATTTATTGGGATTACTGTTAGCATTGAGTTTCTTAGAGGAAGGAGTATATTTTATTAATGAAATAATGATAAACGAAAAAGGAAGGAGAATCGAATTCTGTATGTTTGAATTAATAATTCACGGAAGTAATTAGGTGGTAGATTACAAGTGGTGTTGTGTCCTGAAGAAAGCTCCAATGTTTAGTTTAAGTTGAGCAGATGTAATGGTAGCTTAATGGGATGATATCAGTCAGTTTGAAGATATTTTACTTCCTTCAAAGTGTATCAACTGGGGGTTGCAATTTCTTCTTTTGTGCTTCAAGGTAGAAAGGAAGACAAATAGACTATTGGACAGGTGAACACGACAGTGTCTGTTGCAATATACTTTATGCAGAAGAAAATGTTGATCATAAGAATTGCTATAAACTGGTTGTCAGGTTTCGAGTTTAGATTTGCCAACTTTTTCGGCTGTGTTAAGAGTTTTTGTTGTTCTGATATAGATTGTTGAATAAGGACAAAACTCAAGCACGGTCATCACCTGATATAAATTTGGAGTATCATGTCTACTCTTAGTTTGTTGATTAATGTATTTCTGGTCTCAAGCCTGGAATTCTCAATTTCAAAAACCCGAGATGAAGAGGGTTGTCTCAGGTTTACAGCGTGCATAAGACTTTTTCTTTCTCCTGCTAACTTTGTTGTTTTTATGGCTGTTGATAAGGACATATCCTCATAGAAGCTGCAAAGTCCATTCGCCTCTCTGAGGGGCCTGATGATTTGTTCATGTGATTGTGTGTTAAATTTTCTCTAGCATTGAGAATCGGATTCTGCTTAATATTGAAAAATGTTGTTTTTGAGGTCAACATATGTGGGTATCAGGTCTACATCCTCATAACTAAAAAACAAAAGTAGAGAATGTATGGGAAACAATAGAGACCACTTTGTGAATTTCATCTTTGCCTTACCGGCTGTCTAGCTAGGTTACACGGAGATCTAGTATTCAAATTGTAGTTTTCCTTCCGTTTAAATGTATCTGCTACTCATTAATTGCTTGAAGTTGAATCATTTGGTATGATTATGTGGTGTTAGATAGATGCTGATGTTAGATTCTTGCAGTATCACAATTATAAATCTTTTCTTCTTTTGCTGTTAAATACTCGAGTTGCCATAATCCATTGGTAAATCACTAAAGTGATCACAATCATTTGGAAGACTCTTCAATGGCAGATTGATTGACTGCTGTAATATTTCTGAATACTTTCTTAATTGGGTTTTTGATTGTGTGAGTGATTGAACTACAGGTAGTGGAGAACCTACTAGAAGTTTTGGCAGATTGAAAGCTCAAAGAGTAAAAGATCTTGCCAGAAGAATCCATAAAAAGATTCAAGAAACCAGTGACCTTGATTATGTAGAACAGAATACAGACAATAGATATAGTCAAGTACGTAATATTCATTTCCTATTTCTTTCTTTTTTTTTCTCATGATGTCAAAATGTTAAATGAAGTGCCATGCATTACAGGAAACCAGAGATGTGATGCAAAAAGTATCAAATAGGGGCAAGGATGACATAGATCGATTTCCAAAAAACCGAGTTGCATCAACAAAAAACCAATTCTCTGACATTGCATCCCCGGGAGTAGAAACCTCTGCTTCAAGAGGATCTTCCAACCCCTTAAGAGGATGGGGAAATGCAGAGCCAAGGGACATATATAGGCAGGACGACATTTCCCGGAAAAGGAAGAATTTAAAGGATAGTGGTATTTTCTTCAGTAGAAAATCCTTCAAGGATATAGGATGCAGCAACTATCTGATCGAAACGTTGAGGGGCCTGCTTTTTCTACGCCCCTCTAATATTCAGGTATATCAATCTTTTAGATAAGGTTCACTTCCATTTACACCATCTCTCTCGCTTTACAATAATTCTTGTCAGATAAATGTTAATGTCCCTCGTAAATATAATATTTCAAGTCTCTGAGTCTCATGCTACTTCGCTTTGCATCATTAGAAGAGCATCACTTACATTCAATTTTCTTAAAATGTCTAGAACTGATTCTAGACAATTTAGGGTTTCTCCCTAATTTCCTTTCTCAGCTGTTATATTCGTCAGCCAAAAGGGTGGAAGCTCGTTAAAGGGTTGCTATATTTTATTGAATTCTTAGTTTCTTGCATTTATGATTAGCGAATCATCTGCTGGAAAAAGATGAGCGGTTCTAGAGTAGCCTTTCCCTCTGGTTTGTGGAACTAAGACGTCCAGATTAAATTTTTTCAATAATTACTTCCTTCAGTATTTTCCCAACACTCATACTTGTCATCAGTTGTGTGAATGAATTTTCTCCTCCACTTTATGGGTTTCTTATTGCCATTCCTTTGATACAGTAACCTTTTTCTTTGATGCAGTAACCTTTGAATCTGATGTTTTTATGTGCTCCATATTATTGTTACACTATTATCATTTTATTTTCTACAAACTATATGGATAATCATAGCTAGAGGTGCCCTTTGAATGGTTATTCTCTGTTGAATTAATTTCTCTGATTTTGTCTTTAAAAAAAGATTCTTCTGGATTTGTTTCTTATAAATATTGATGTCAGGCCATGGCATTTGGACCTGTTGTTGAGGGTAAGAGCTGCATAGTCGCTGATCAAAGTGGGTCAGGAAAAACTTTGGCTTATCTCTTGCCAATTGTTCAACGTCTTAGAGAGGAAGAGCTCCAAGGAGTTAGCAAGCCAGTGCCAAACAATCCACGGGTTGTTGTACTGGTTCCTACCGCTGAGTTGGCATCGCAGGTAGCTGCTTATCGTTGAACTTTTATGTGATTCGGTTTATTTTCCTCTCCCCGCTTTGTTTGATGTCTCCCGGTTATGTTGTTCTCTGGCTGTTTTTGGATTTAAAATTAACTTCATTTACCTGTCCTTGAGGGCCTTTTTACCATCAACCTTCCTTTTCCAAAAAAAAACCATCAACCTTCCAAATGATGTTCAGTGGGTATCTGAAGGATTCTTTGAAAAATTTTCGTCTTTTTCTTTCTCTCGGATGTTGCTTACCATGGATATTCAATCATATGTTCATGCTGGAGAAGTTGATTCGGAAATTCAGTGTGAAACCATCATATTGTTTACTCATATCATTGTATTAGATTACAATTAGCCAAATGTAAATAAACCAAAGTGGAACAAACAAATTTCTAAAATCAATGTCTTGGCTGGATTCAATAACCTGGTGCCCAAAAAAAAAAAAAAAAAAAACCAAATCTTGTCACATGTACGGAATTTGCAAACAATATGATGGGAACAGTTGCTAATAGTATGACAGTTTTCTCCAAATTTCCTTATTTCCCGCTTCTTACATTCTCCCTGTACTTCTGTGTCCTCCCTACCGAACTCCCTGGATGGAAAAGAAGGAATCTCAGTGACATCTTTCTTTGCTCAATTGCTATCCCCGTTTGTATCTTCACACTAGTACCCTATCTTTTGCAGGTATTAAGTATCTGCCGATCAATATCCAAGATGGGTGTTCCATTCCGGTCTATGGTTGCAACAGGTGGATTCCGCCAGAAGACTCAACTAGAGAGTCTAAAACAAGAGCTAGATGTTTTAATAGCTACTCCTGGAAGATTTATGTTTCTAATGAAAGGAGGGTTCCTGCAGCTATCGAATCTCAAATGGTACGTAAAACATAGTGCAAGATGTTTGCTTCTAGCATTTTCTTGTGTAAACAGTGGGTCTGTCTGTTCCATAGCCTTAATATCTTTAAATTGAATAAAAGCACGTAGGTCATCCCATGGTTAAAGTTTCTGTTCTTGTTGAATGAAATCAGATTAATCTTCTTTTTTTTTTTTTTTGGTCTTATGTATGCTGTTTCGAGTATTGTTAACTAACAAGGGAGATCTGTAGATGCAGTCGCTGAAATTATTCTATAGAGGATCATATGTCTCCTCTTCTTTCTCATTTCTGCTTTCTGGTATTGTCAATCTAATTTCATCATTATCATCTCATTTCACTTTTGCCCAACTAAGAAGGAGATAATAAAAATTTGTTCAAATTTCTATCTTATCACAACATTGCACCAAGGATGAAAAAGTTTCCATCTCTTGGATGTTAAGTAAACTCGTTTCTTGTGTTTCAGTGCTGTACTTGATGAGGTAGACATACTGTTTAATGATGAAGACTTTGAGCTTTCATTGCAATCTCTGATGAACAACTCGCCCATTGTGACACAATATTTGTTTGTGACGGCAACTTTGCCTGTTGATATATATAACAAACTGGTTGAGGCTTTTCCTGATTGCGATGTTATAATGGGACCTGGAATGCACCGTACTAGTCCCGGCCTTGAAGAGGTACGTTGTTATCTTGTGTCGCAATTTTTCCAACAAATCCGGAGCTACCTCTATAATTACCATGCTTTAGTGCGGAATTACTGAACATTATGGAGAATTTCATTTTATTTTTACTTCCAAATTCCCTTGGTATTAATATGGTATTGAAATTGGCAGATTCTCATAGATTGCAGTGGTGATGACACTGTAGAGAAATCTCCCGAAACGGCTTTCACCAACAAGAAAAATGCTCTGTTGCAATTATTGGAGGAAGATCCAGTGACTAAAACTATTATCTTCTGTAACAAAGTAAGTTTGCAGCTATGATATCTCCAGTTGCTTGCTTTATATTGGTGGCCTTGCAGATTACTCATTCATGGAGGTTCTACTATTTGCTTTATACAGATAGAGACATGTAGAAAAGTTGAAAATGTGCTTAAACGATCTGATCGAAAAGGATCTATGATTAGAGTATTGCCGTTCCATGCTGCTCTGGATCAAGAAACACGGCTCGCAAACATGACAGAGTTTCGTGGCTCTGTTAAGGATAATACATCTTTATTCTTGGTGTGCACCGACAGGTATTTGTTCTCAATTGTCGATTGCACACTGGTTTCCCCCTCTGCCGTTCCAACTTGTTGATCCTGTTCATGAGATTCTATTTTCTGATTGTCTGACTTCATCTTGCTTGAAACTAAACTGTCAATGCACCTCTTTCAGGGCATCCAGGGGAATTGACTTTGCAGGCGTGGATCATGTAGTGCTCTTTGATTTTCCTCGTGATCCAAGCGAGTATGTGCGTCGTGTTGGGAGGACCGCCAGAGGCGCCGGCGGGAAAGGGAAAGCTTTCATTTTTGTGGTTGGTAAACAAGTTTCTCTTGCACGTCGGATAATTGAAAGAAATAAGAAAGGACATCCTCTGCATGATGTGCCTTCTGCGTATGAATTGATGGGTTAGACAAACACATATGCAGTACAAAGGCATTATCATCGACCTTGTGTAAAATAACACGCTGACTGGAAATTTTGTGGACAATGACAAGTTAGGAAATAGTTAATTGGCATTTCCTTCCGTCCCAAAAACATAGTATCCTATATTTTGTTGTAGTAACGTAGTTTATGCAGCTGATATGAATTTCTCTATAGCCCAAATGGTATTACTATTGTTCAAGAAGCATCTTCTACCAGTGTACAAAAACTGCAAAATATCTTAAACGAATACATATCACACTCGAATTATTTCTTTTAAAATGACAATTGTGTTTAACATTCCATTATGATCTCACTCTTCCGTCACTCTCTTAAGTTCATTAATTTATGAGCCCAACTTTTTACACAACATGCCATATGACAAGCGTAGTAAAATGATTCAGGAGACACTAGTTATGGTATCGCCATTTGTTTTGGCACCACAAAATTCAAATTCTTTGGAAAATGGTGATGATTCAACTGTTAGACTAGGGTATATTATGCTATAAATTGGAAAAATTCTTGGGTGAGTTTCGGTGGGGAAATGGAATCTAGTTTTTGATGTTTGGTTGGCGCATTTGAAATTGGTGGGAATAGATTAATATCTAATTATTTAGAAATCTTATAAACTCACCAAGGGATTGGGTTTTGATCTGATTCCTGACTTTGCAACTTCTTTTCTTGAAGTCTTTATTTTCTCATGGTATTATATTGTGTATAAATTTATTATTAAGTCATAAAAATAATTTTTCTTAATTATAAACTCAAGTTTTTTCTTTTTGAAACTTTTAGTCAAATTTAAATTACCAATATTATTAAATGAAAAATTAAATTGATTAGCATATGATTCGAATTGAGATTGAAAGTTGGAATTTGTTTATCGCATTAAATTTGATCTTGAAAAAAGAGTTATTGAGATTCAATCAAACTAATTTTTTTTTTTTTTACAAAAATCATAACGTAAAGTAGTCTAGTTGATTTAATAAAAAGATTTATTAACTTTTGAAAATTATAGTAGTTAAATTTTGTACAATTAATTGAATGCAAAAAATAAAATAATACCTAAACATAATTATAGAACTTATAACTGTTTTGGAATGAGTACGTCGATAGTAACTCTTTCTTGTTATCATCCCTAACCTCGCAGTCAAACCTAAAAAAATTGCAAATACATATATCTAGGAGAAGAAAAGGAGAAACATAATGAATAGTATGACAGTTTAAAAATTAAGGATAATTAGCATCGATTATGTTGGGGCTATAAGGAAAGCGTGGAAATCAAAGATGAGATAAAGTACGACAAAATGTGTAAGGACACTAAAAACTTTCTTCCTTGATGTAATAATGTTGCTTGTAAATAGGTAGGGAGGGAGTATTGTGCCTTATGTGTAACAAGTGTTTTTTCCCCTGTTTTTGTTGTTCCTCCTTTTATAAAACGTTTTCAATTGCTTACAAAACATACTCCAATATCCATTTCGACATCATTAATAATAAATGTAATTATTTTCATTAAAGTCCGTATGAAAAATCTAACTGCAGTTTTTTTTTTTTTGAGAAATAAAGAAAAATTCATTAATTCACTAAAAATCATTTAGCAGCGATTGATAAAAATAAGATACAACCATAAAAACATAATTTACAAACGGTCATAATGTCATTTTTATATTTTTATAAAAGGAAGATAAAAATACGTACATGAAATGTGAATAATTTTATCTCCAATCAGCCCTCCCATTCAGGCATTTTTACCGTATCGGTGCCTTGTCAGTGGTGACTCAGTGCATGAATCTCCTCACCAAAAAGTTGATAAGCTCAATGCCCTCCAAGTTGGCCGGCCCAGACAGCCAGCCAATTTGTAGCATATACTAATTAATATTCATTCGGGCAGATCAACTTGGCTGCCCGTCTATCTATAGCAACCTTCCCGAACTGCCCGTCAGAAACCCTAGCTACCACTAGAAACCCCCCTCAAAGGTCTGTATATATAAATGTGAGACGAAAACTCGAAAGAAGTGGTGGAAAGGGTTTTGACTCGTTACTTCTCTTCCCCCCCTTTTTGGTGTGCTTTCATTTCAGAACTTCTATTAGGTTCACATTCATTTGCATTTGAGTTTGTATTTCCGTAGTCACTTCCGAAAGAGTATTATTCTCATTCTTTCTATTTTTGGTAACTAGCTGTTACTGCCGAAGTGGTGAATGAAAAGGTCTTTTGAAATCAAGCAACCAAAAGTCTCAATTCCTCAGTCGCAAGTCTTTCTTTGTTTTCTTTAAATTTCTTTCTTTCTTCTTGGGTTTTAGTTTACATGGAAAAGGGGACTACTGAATTATTATTATTATTAATGGCTGATGAAATTAGACTTCCTACTTCTACAAGAGGTAATAATATCGTGGTATTATTTTCGATTTTTTTTTCTCGAAGTTTTGGATTTAAAAAAAAAAAATAGTTTAAAGGATAGCGTTTAGAAATATTATTTTGAGATAATTGTGCAAAGCTTCCATCCGCATGCGATTTCGTAATGACCACAGCGGCCATATTTTGCGCATAGTGAAGAACAGAAAGCATATGCCTAGTTTTCGAAGCATAATGCTTTCTTGCTGTTTCTTAATTAGTGGTTGATCTTGATTTTGCCAAGTTAACCGCTTTTTAGCTTCAGCAGACAATTTTATTTTTTAATATATATATATATATATATATATATGTTCAGCTGTATTTTGGTAGTAGTAGTATTAAACTTCTTAATCGGATGAAACCGCATTGAAAATTTTTTTAGAAATTAAAAATAATAAAACTCACATAAAAACTTTTGCTTCATAGTATCGAGGTTTACCGGTAATACTGATTACTTGTTTGCTGAGTTAAATAGTTAACCACAGATTATATATAAGCCTTCTCTACTCTCTGTCTCTGACGGACTTTAAAGTTTAAACTCCGGTTTAATATTTTATTGTTAAGATGGGTGATTTCAGACCATACCATTTCCGTTGGAATTGCTCTTGGAAGCAAGGGAGTTGAGAATGTAGGCAAATTAACTTTAACCATGGTCTCATACTTGCAGCAAAGCAAACTAGAACCTCGGTTAACATTGGGAGTAGTGTAACGAGTTTTTGAATAAATTTAACATAATTTTTGAAATACAAGAACACAGAATGGAGATTTCGTCTAAAAAATAATTTAACCGTACACTTTCAGACAGTAGAATGTGAAGAACAAAATAGATTTTTTGGGAAAAAAAAACAACATAAGAGTAAAAAAATGTATGTTGTTCTAAAGTTTTGAACCGTTTGAGGATTTTTCTTTTTTCAAGGAAAAAAAAATTAAAGAAGAAGAAGAAGAAGAAGAAATTGGAGGTTTTTGCCTTTCTGATTTGTGCAGAAAAATGGGCTTGACAAAAATTTTGGGCTTTAAGAAAAAACCATGGTCATTAAGCAGTCCTCCAAGAACCAAGTTAATTTCCAGCCCACTATCTAATTTTATACGTCCTCCTCTTCAGCCGGCAGCCATCAACAAATATCGGAGGCCGCGCCACCAAATTTGGTACCTTGAAATTCATTGGCCTACAGGCTACAGGTAAACGTACATGACGATGGTTCAAAATTCCTAGTTCCGGTTCATGAACCGTCGATTCACGATTCAAAACGTTAATGAAGTTTAACCGACTCTTGAGTTTATAGTTACGGTTTAGGTTTGTGAAGCTCCCGTCCAGTTTTGCGTCAATTTTGGTCACTTTTTATTAACAGTCGTAATAGTCATAAAATTTCAAAAAATATTTAAAATATTCTAGAGTATTACAAATTATTTTAGACGTATAAAATACAGTGAAAATATGTACAATATTTTAGAATGGTTTAGAATTCTGTAAAATCTTCTGAAATCTTGTAGTATGTAGGACAATAATGTGGAATTGTCTTGAAATTTCTAAAGTAATGATAAGTTAATTTTCAAGAGTAACCTAGAAGTTTGGAGGTAATTCCTTTAGAGTATGTGGAGGAAACTTTTAGAACTTTAAGGATTTGCCTATCCCTCATTTGTATAAGTACAGAATTGAAAGGGTTTTAAACAAGTTGTGAGCTTTCTTTGAATCAGGTCAAGAATCTTTTTTTCTTTCTAAATTTTTCTTTCCAAAACTTGCAAATTTTGGTTTAGATAGGCTGAACTAGTATCACTTTTTACATTTGAATGAGCTAGTGCAATAGGAATTGAAAAATTTCTCTGTTGCGTCTCTACTTTCCAGAGGATCATATTAAGCGTATTCTCACAATTCATTTACACAAACCAATACACATGCCAAAGATAGCTTCTTTGGACTTTAGAAAGGCATGGCCAATATAGGGTAAAATCTGGATATTACCAGGCCACAAATCAAGCAGTTTAGTCTTCTCCATCAACATTAGCTCATCCATCATCAACCGAGAGACAAAGTCAGCAATGGAAGAAATTATGGTCTCTTAGATTACCGGCCAAAATACAGCACTTTAGCTAGAAACTCATGCATGGCAAATGTGCCTCTTCAGACCAATTGAGGAAAAGGGGCATGTCGATACCCTTCTCTGTATGGAATGCAATCATTTTGAAGAGACTGGCTCACATATTTTTATGGCATATGAAAAAGCGAAAAAAGATATGCTTTTTTTTTTTTAAATCAAAAGTTGGCTTTAACTTTCAAGAAGGAACGGCAGTTACAATCCAATAATGGCTCACATGTTGAATAAAAGAGGCACTAAACAGAGAATTGTAAGAAGAATCTCTAGTAATATTAAGGTATATCTGGAAAAACAGAAACAGATTGTATTGGGAACATCAGAGAGATACACCCTAAGAAGTCCTGGAGTATGCCATGGCAGATTATCAAAATTTTAGAAGAAGCTTGAATATAGCTCATCCGCAAGACGAGTTAAGCCAGCAATCTTTCCAACCATTGGCAAATGATGACCTGCCCTTGCCATTAATTTTTTATGGCGCCTTATAATCAAGACACACTCCAAGCAGCTGAAGCTTGGGCAATACACCTCCCAGACTCTGCATCCCCAATAACACAAATAGTTAAATTCTTGGCTCTTTCTGCCCTTTAAGCGGAAGCATACACTTGTTTAGAGGCCATCAAATATGCAATTCAAAACCGAATTATGGTGGACACAATAGGTACTGATTCAATCAATCTAGTCAACACTATTTGTAATCAAGTGAAAGCTTTAGTAGAGATCAAGGATATTGGGGATGATATTCTCTGTTATCAGAAATTATATAATGTCTATCGCCTTAGAAAAATTAACAGAAAGAGTCTGATGGTAGTGCATAATTTAGCTAAGGCATGTTATCAAAACTCGGTTTTTTCAATAGAATAATAAAAGTCTTCTTTTAGTTTCGGAATACTCTGAATACTCTCTATGTCCTATAATTCTTGTTCAGTTTCAAATTTTATTTTTAGTATAATTTGAACTAAAAATGAAAATTAAAATAAGACAATCATTTCGGAAGAGAGAGTATAATATTTAATCAAATCAACGCTTAACAGACGTGTTACTACAATTTGAATTGCCGGTAGGCTTTGAAAGAAGAGTAAATATCACCTGTCCCTTCTCTCTACTAAAAAACAAAAAAAACCCCACTGGAAACTCCCCCCGCTCCCCCAACCACTATTAACGGTGGTCGGGGGAGCCATTTTTTACTTCAATAGTTTTAAATTTTTTTTTTCTTCTTTTTTTGCTGAACGAGAGTGAAAACAAGATGTAGGGTTGGGTTTTGCTTCACGCTGCCGCCTCCATCTCTCTTTACTCGTCTATCTACTCCCTACTGCAGCCACCACCGCCGCCTCCATTTCCCTCCCTCCTCCTTCGCCTTCCCTATGCTTCAGAGACTAACGCCGGTGCTACTGAACGGCTTCAGATCCGGAGGGCTTCCTCCACCAGTCCGCCGGTGCTGCTTCGCGCTCCTTTGGCGCCGCTGCCGTGCTGATTCCTCTGCCGTGGAGTTCATTCACCGCCACCTCAGGAAGGGCTTCCACCACCCGTGTTGACGGGTGCAGCTCTGAGGCTTTTGGCCTGAGATCTGAATGCCGGTGCTACTCGTAAGTCCGCCGGCACTGCCCCCCCTCCGGCATGGCCGCTGCTGCAACCCAAGAACAGAGCCCCTCGACTGAACAGATCCCCTCGACTGAATCTGTCAACAGAGTTTGGTCCGAAGTGAACAAGCCTCTGTTGGCAAGAATGTTGTCGGGACACTGCCGACCCAGATGCACCGCCGTTTAGTCCACAAACACCGGACCTCGCCAGATCCGATTTCTTTCAGTTCAACCCGGCGCCGCTGTTACTCGACACTGCTGCCGCCAGATCTGGTCCTTCCGGCCAGATCTAGTTTCTTTCGGTTCAATTCCCGCAAGCCGGTTTATCGGCCTATTGATCGATTTGGGTTTACTTTGGTTCACCTGGTCCGGTTTCAGATAACCAAATCAGATTTTACTGTTATTGTTTGGTTCAAGATCAGACTCGAAAGAATTATTTTTCTGGTCCCTCTTTTAGGAAGGGAGAATAGGCCTTTTTATCCCAAAGTTTAAAAGCATATCATTTTCATCCCAAATTTTTCAAAATTATGTAATATTAGGACATTTGTTAATTTTTTTTAAATTATTAACGGTGATATTTCATTCAGTTTCTTTTCTTTCATTTTTTTAATCAAAAAAGTTTCATGCTTGCGTTTGGTAAATTTGGTCCATGTCAAGTAAAAAAGTTACATGTCTTTGCATCAATTACAACACTAATTTTTATAGATGTTATATATTAAAAAAAAATGAAATAGGGCTTACTATCTAATTAGGACACACACAAAACCTCTCATTATTGTAATCAATCTAAAAGGTGAATCTTAGATTTTTTTTTTTTTTTTCTAAGCAAGGGAAGAATCGATGATGTGAAAACTAAATTAGGTTTAGCTATTTTCTTATAAGCTGAGAGTTAGTGGAACGTGTTAAAAGATTAAAAGAATTGGGGGCGGAGAAACAGAATAAAGTACTACCATTAATTAATTAACTGGAGTTAAAAATTTAACGAATATCTTAATGTAACATGTTTTTAAAAAGTTTGGGATGTAAATGGCATGTTCTTAAATTTTGAGATGTTTTGGATAGTGTGGCCCAAACTTTGGGATGAAAGGACCTATTTTTTCCTTTTAGAAATAACAGTGTCTAGTTTTTCTGTATATCACTCACAGATTTGGATTCTCCATATACCCACTAAACGCGGCAGTTCAGATCTGTGATCCGAAAGAAGCGAATTACGATGACAGGAAATTAGTCTGTATCATTCCTTACTTGAATTACTAGAAAAATTCAGATGTCTCTGAACTAACATTAGACATAATTTAGTAATAATTCGATTAGTTTTTTTTTGAAAGTATCAATATATTTACTGAAATTTAAACTTCTGTATGATGACGGACTCTAAGTTGTATGGGGTAAGTCTTAAGCACTGACCTGAAAATTTTTTCTGCTATTTATAAAATTCTCAGGTTCTTACCTGATTTATTAAAAAAAAAAAAGAATTGCCGGTACAAAATCATTGTTTTAAAATGTCGGCTTAAGGTTTGTCAAATACTTAAACCTTAACCGATCTCCGAATAGACAATTCAGTTACAATTTAATAAATCGTCATTCACGGTTCAATTCTGTTTATGAACTGACATGCTGATTCTGATTAAAACCTAACCGTGAACATGCTTACTTTGGAGGATCAACCGGCCCTCTGGATTCCCATAGTTTCACATGCGTATTTGTAACACAGAAAAATTACACAGCCAAAAATTGGTTAACGGCCCGATAAAAGGACATTTTTTAAGGACTCCCGACTTGACATTTTTATCGATTACTGTAAATTGAATTTAATCAGTTGGAAACAAATTCTCTAATGGCAGAGAATAAATTTTTGTGTTCTTGACCAAGTGCACTAGACCGATTCCATGAGTTGAAATGATTAAAAGTTCAATTCTATTGTATTTTTTTTAATATTCAATTATAAGTATTTAGTCTATTATATATGGGTGAAATCTATGAGGAAGGGATAATACTATTAGGGGGAGACTCAACACACGCACGGCTCGATCTGATTCTCGGAAAGCCTTCCTGACAGGTGCGAGATAACATGCACAATTCAACACACAAAGTCCTGTTAGTGAGGTTTAAACATGAGACCTCCAGGTTGATGTCATGCCCATTTACGTAGTACATGACCTCCAACTTCCAAGTAAAAGTCCAAATACTGACACAAAAAAAAATTGGTAAAAGAGGAAAATCTTAACAGGACTAGTAAGACTTTTATTTTATGTTTAGCATTGTATTGTTGCTTAGCATTGTTACTAAATTATGGACAGTTTGTAAACGCAATCATTAATTCTTCTGGGTTGAAAAAAGAAAAAGAAAAAAAAGAAAAGAAAAGAGAGGAGGGAAACATCGTACTCTTTTCGTCCTATAATTATTGTGAAAACTCAAACTGGACAATAATTATGAAACGGAATTGTACTAAAAGTAAAAACTTAAACTGGACAATAATTATGGGACGGAGGGAGTATGTTAAGGTACAATTAATTGAACTTGAGTTCTTATAAATCGGCAGCTAAAGTAAAAAGATGAAGATCATTGTGCCTCCATTTTCTGGCTCAATAACTGGAGGGAAAATAAGAACACAAACTAAAAAGATTCCTAAGAGGACTGATTACACGTAAACGGCAATCGCTTCTCTCCACTTTTGGAAAGTTTTTCTTATTAAATAGCTTCAAAACTGGAAGCGGCTGAATTATTCTCATCATATGGGGGATGTCGTGAAAGAACAAAACATGAGGAAGATGAAGAAGTCCCCAAATTATTTGTGCTTAAAAAAAATTAAAAAAAAAAAAAGAATTGCCCAAAAGAAGTCTTTCGTGTCGCTATAATTCTTGGTGCCTTTTGGACCAAAGTAGCAAACCTGCTCCTCTGATATTTACTTGACTAAATGGACCATGACTTCTGCGCTTCAAAGATGCCAATTCCTTGCTTTTTATGATTTTATCCTACCCAAAACACCAAAAAAAATAAAATAGAAAAAGATTACTCCAAAGGTCAACAATATCATGCTGCAAAATGTTACTCTATTTCACTTCTTGCACTTCATCATCCATCCGTAACATTCAAAAACAGCATGATTTTTGGCTTGAATTCCTTTTCCTCTTTTGAACTAGGGGCGGTGTGGACACTATATTTTCGTAACTTGTGAGATTCAAACTCTTAAACTCTAAAAATTTTTTAAAAAATAGTGCGCTGTACTATTTTCAGTACAAATTTGAAAGTTTAATGTGAACTATTTTTTTGAAACGGAGATAGTATTATTTATATTATGCTAAGTTCAGAAATATGCACGTTCATCGGCCCTACTCTAGCTAATAACTTTCTAGAGAAGGATATAGTTTCGCTTGGAGAATTTGAAGAGGGAAATACGAACAAAAAAAAAAAAGAAACATGGTTGTGTTAATATGCACTCAAAATAAGATGGAGAAGACAAATAAATCAACCATCGATTCCATCGCAAGTGGAGTTCGATATTTTTGTTACCTGATTTGGTTTTTTTCTTTAAATCTTTGGAATAATCATACAATAACTTTCGAGCAGTATATATACTAGGGTTTATGTGTTCATTCAAATTTTTGAGTTGCAAATTATTAGGTGCTATCTCCATCAGTACTTGTCATCTTTGATGAGATTGAAAGGATTTGAAAGCACTATACAAGTCAATTGATTCTAGATTGAACCAAGTAAACGATATGATTGTTCCTTTACTGTATTATGTGTCTGTGTACAGGGAATTCCTCCATGATTTCCCAGAAAACCAAGGGAAAAAACCTCAACAAAAAAAAAAAAACCCCACCAATAACATCGTCCGATTATGTTAATTAGTATTTTACATCGTGTGATGATATGATCATGAGCTCAAATTGACAATATGCTGGCCAAATTGATTAATTATTACTGACTATCAATTAATTAAATTGAATTGATACAAAAGGTTAGGTCCATGATTTGAATTGAATATATTACAAGTATCATCAATCGTTTCACCCTAATAGGCAACCAAAGCTAAAGTTGCCTCGTCAATGGGCGAAGTTATTGACCTTTTGCAAACTGGTGGGTTTGATTCCTTACTTGTAGCTCTAATGCTCCGTCATTTTCACTCCTTAGCCAATCGATATGCGTGTTCTTTACTTACTTTGCTTCTTCACACTACATTCTTAGGCAATATGAAAAAGGCATTACTCTTTCCGGCATAGTAATTTTCATAGTCTAATTTATCGTCTTATATTTTAATAAATAAAGTGGATCAATAAAAATTTGTGACGAACTAGTACATCATGAATACCAATGTTGTTGAGGTTTTGATGTTACTCTTCTCTAACTAATATTCCTAATCAATGCTGCAAAAACTTCTTTTTCTTTCTTTTTTTTTTTTTTGGCCCGGACTCGAACAGGAGAAAATGAATAGTGAGTGCTCTTTTTTTCGGTCTTTAATTTGTATCAGAAAACGAACATCGTAAAACATTTAAACTTGAAAAACATATACAACGTTACGCCATGTTCATGCTTGGAGTGAATGACAAAGTGCATACAGAGCCGCATTTTTATTCACTCGTATTACTCCCTCTGTCCAAAAATTATTGTCCAGTTTGAGATTTTACTTTTAGTATAATTTGAACTAAAATGAAAATCCAAACTGGACAATAATTATGGGACGGAGGGAGTATATATTACGACCGACGGGAATGAAGTATATCACCAGTTATTGTATCCAAAAAATATATAGTTCCATTATAAGTACAAACAAATTCGATCAACATAATTATTTTTGACGAGATGGAGAGAAGAGTAATAAAATCCTTACTATAATAATATTGTTTCTGTTCGAACAAAAAAAAAAAGTCCAAATTGAATTTTAGGAGTTGTAATAGTCCACATCTGATACAAATCTTAAAACTAAATGTTAAACTAATTTTTTGGTGACAAGGGAAGTAGTGATTAAATTTGCTAAGTAGAGATCAAAGTCGTCCTATGAAAATCTTTGTAAGAATTATTTTGACTTAGGAGTTTGGAGATTTTATGGTTGATAATTTATACGTGCCTTAACTCACTTAGCTAAGAATATAAATATTGTTGTAACCAGTGGAATTCTCTAGCTAACTTAAATTTCAACTACTGATCAGTTGGTGGTAAACATATTTACTTATCTCTCTCCTAATTAAATGAAATAAAAGAAAGGAAAACTTGCTGCTAATTTTTCAAACAAAATACTAAAATAGCACTCCTTTTTTACCGAAATAACTACAGTGCACAAAATATACAAAACAATCATTTTGAGAAAGAGAAATTATCATCATCAATTGAAAAGAGGAACTCAAATGGCTATAAAATTTCAGAAGAATAGAGAATATGCACCAAATTTCGGCGAAATGTCTTATAGTACCAGAAGATGCTGCGTATCTCAATCCAATAATGCACATGTTGCGTGTTTTCTTGCAGCAACGTTGTGTTATAGTACAAGATTTCATTCTATTTCATCGAAAAAGAAAAAGAACAAATACTTCTCCTTTCGGCACATTTAAATAATCAACGACACAATAACGGTGAACTATTAATCTAGATAGAAAAAGTAATAATAACACTATATATTTAATTAAATTAGAATGGTGGTGATTATGTGTACTCGATTATATGATTCTGAGAGATCATATCATCAAACTTCGAAGTAGCCCTCATTCTTTCATTTTTATATGTATGTGATCTCTGCTCATCCCATGAGATGTTCGAGTAACAAATACAGGGATTTTTATTAAGATGTAATTAGGATAATTTACTCTTATCTCGCTTATTATGTATCAATTATACCAAATCATAAAATAAATAACACCGTTGATGACTGGTGAAACACAATGTCATAGAAAATCTAGGACAAGAAGAGATCTTATGCATACATGAAAATTGAAATGAGCTACTCTTGAAGGCCAATCTAGCTAACTTGTAATCCTCAAAACACATCATCCCCATGACCTTCGTCACTGATATTCCTTATACAATATAGACATGGCATTTATAGCTCAAGAATTTCAATTTACATAGTCACAAAATTATGATAAAATACAAACTCTTACAGTATACTCTTTCCCTCTCTTCCAAAATGTATAAAGATGACATTTAAATATTTTAGGAGGGGGTTAAGTACAAATCACTGTGAGAAATTGCTATTCCTAGCCAAATCAACGCATTAATTTCGCAAAAGGCTGAAGAACAAGTACTAGAATCCATGTGCTAATAACCAACCAAATGCCACTTGCATTATTAGACAACAGAAGAATGAAAACATACTACATTGTTATCTACATAACTATAATAATTATAAACTTATAATAGCCGTTTTATTGATTATATCATAATAATTAAGACCAATGGACTACACTACCTAATAATCTAATCTGTACAAAATTCAATCAAG
Organism: Oldenlandia corymbosa var. corymbosa; assembly: GCA_949775105.1. Taxonomy (NCBI): domain Eukaryota; kingdom Viridiplantae; phylum Streptophyta; class Magnoliopsida; order Gentianales; family Rubiaceae; genus Oldenlandia; species Oldenlandia corymbosa. The sequence goes on along the minus strand of OX459118.1, from coordinate 11,002,040 downwards.
AATCCATGATTAAATATGTAATTAAACAATCATCTCTGCAGCTTAGGAATCACGAAAACACTCGCTCGTACGTCATCGGAATTCAAGAAAATCATAAATTATGAATCATTGAACACATCAAATTCTAATTAGGTAGAATCTTATCTCTCTCTTCATGTTGGCTGGCTGACTGGCTGGATGGCTTTTCCTAAATTTCCCCCGTTCTCCATCTTATACGCATAAAAGGAATCCACGAAGATCCCTTCATTTCCAAACTATATATGTTGCATTTTATAGAGAAAGTCAATTTCTTGTGGTTTTCAGGGTTCGGGTTTTGGCATGAACAAAGAAGAAGAATTCATTTGATCAGGTGGGAAGAAGTTATAGTTATCTTGAGGAAGCTGGAATTGTTGTTGCTGATGAGACATGAAGTTTGGATAATAGGGATTATTGTAAGGATAAATATTAGTATCATTTCTGGTGGCTGATGATGATGTGGCCGGCGGCGCCGGGAGCATTTGATTCATCATCAGAAAGTCTGAAGTAGGGAAGAGAAGTGGTGGTGATGATGATGAGTTTGATGATGAAGAAAAGAAGGAAGAAGACAAGAGCGCAGCCGCATTTCCTCTAAGTGTTGCGGGACAGTGATGGTTGTGTTGGCCTTCATAAGTCGTGATCACGATTGATGGATCTTGATATGATCTCTCCACACGTTTCTTCACGCTGCATTTCTGACTCGTGCATCTGTAGTAACTCCTACACACACACAATTCATCATCGTCATTCTCAGTTGAATGAACGAATTAGGAATCGCTAAAAAAAAAGTAATCTACTTGGTTGAACTGAAAAAATCATATATGGTCCCGGGTGAGGACTATAATTATGAGGTCAGGATTCAAATCTAGTTGGCAAACAGTAAATAAGAAATTCATACAGTCCTCGAATTGGTGAAATCCTTTCAAGCAATTATACAATGAATCTGCAACTAAAAGACGACTTGTACGTACCTCATTCGTGTACACAGTTAGGTCATGGTTTTAGGCCATTCTCCACAATTTATATCAGGAAAGTTAGATACTTTTTTTACAGTACAACAAAGTACTTAAAGAAAACAAGCCACATGTAAGCAAAACCATAACCGAATCATTTCAGATTTTTTCGTTTATTATTCCAGAATATAACTAGCCCTAGTAGTATAATCATGCATTTATTTGTGCTTTCTTTTTTACCCTTCTTTTGGGGGGTGAAAACTAGAGAAATTAATGGACAAAAAAAGTATATATACAAACCGTGGGAAAGGGCTGTTCTTGACTGCTTTCTGTCCATATTTTCTCCATCTATATCCATCTTCAAGATGATCAATTTCACTCTTTGTCATGAAGGCAAATCTTGGTTCTCTTGGCTTTTTCTCCCCTTTCTTCTTCTGTTTGTTCCTGCAGATCAAGCATCAATAAGCAATGTTCATTAAGTGCAACATGGACAAAAATTTTTATTAAAGAAACCTGCGATATGTGTACGATTAGGGTTTCCCATGATTCACAAATTAAGGTAGAAGATACCTGGTAAAGGGGAAAAAGGATAATCATTTTGAACAAAGAAAAAACAAAAAAAAGGCTGTGAAAAATATGAAACAGTGAAAGATTCCAGCTTTTACTGCTTTTATTGCTGAAAAGATGGTCTAGATGCCATAACTATATCTATCTAGCTCATGAGTTGAGAAGACTTGCAAAGGACACCAAAAAAGTCTAGCTAGCTTGATGAGAAAAACTAACTAAAATAAAATATTCCCCATTTGACACATTATTATTATAACCAACGAATAAAAACAAAGTTTCCATGAATCAAGGCATCTATTAAAAAATCTTATAGTATAAACAAAATTTTCAAAACAAATAATTTTTAAAAAAACAAAAAATAAAAAAAAAAACAAAAAAAAAAACCCACAATTTCTTTGACTTGTCATCCCCATCTTCATGACTCCCTTTTGTCCTCATCTCCATGTTGCTTTTTGAAGACTCTTCTTCTTCTCCACCACCATCACCACCACCTCCTCCACCTCCTCCGTCCTCATTTGATGAACATGACAATGATGAGTTGGGATTTTCAACACTTGTATTAGTAGTGTTAGTAGTTGCCCCCATGTTTTGATTCTCCGATGATGAATTATCCACATGATGATGATGATGAGTAGGAGGAGCAAATTGGGGTGAAGAGTTCCGGTAATTGTCAAAAGCGCCGGATAAATAGTTGTAATCTGATGCTGATCCTTGTAAACAATCAGTGAAGCTCATGTAAGAAAAATGATTATAAGATGATGATGATGATGATTGGCTGTACATACTCATGGGATTAGTAAAACCACTACTTCCACCACCACCCATGTAATCATGGTAAAAAGGGTTGTTTTGATGATCATTGGACATGGATGATGTCTTTAATTAGAAACTGCAAAAAAAAAAAAAAGTGCAAATAAAAGCTTAAAAAGGATATTGGAGAACTAGCTAGAGAGAAGAAGGGGGTGAAAGAAGATGTGTTAAGGAAAGTGAAGAAAGAATGGTGAAAGAAATGTTAGCATAGGCCTAGATTTGCTTTTTGTTTTTTTGATCCAATATGAAAGAGTTTTTTTTTGTTAGGGGAAGACCAACTATTTTGGCTTCCTAGGAAGATAAAAAAAAATAAAACATAAAAAAATAAGAAAAATCCGTGGAATATGGAGATTGATAATAATGCTTATGAAGGAAAGAAAGAAGGGCTAGGTGGACCACAGCTAATTGGCTCATGTAGATTGTTAGGATTACTTGTTGCTAGAGGAGTATGGTCCTACGTAGGTGTATTTATGGTCATTGTTACAGCTTACACACTTAAGGAGATGGATTAATTGGTCATGCAACATAAACATTTTTTAGTTAAAGCCTAAAGGGCACATGATTTGTTTGGAAAATAATTATGTATATGTAGAACTACGGTACAAATTTGTGTATAGTTTAATTTCTTGAATGAGATTTGAGGGATTTGTTTTTAGCTTTTAGCTGATGCATTTGCCCATGAATTCAGTAACGTTTGTTTGTAGTCATGTTGTTATGATCTGGATCATGGAATGGGGGCAAATATTCCAGTCAACCTTTCTAATTCCATTAGTCTCCTCGTGGAAACATTAAAACATGGGATTCTATTACATAGGAGTAAATACCATGAAACTTTCACTTTGATGTGTACATCGGCGAATGAGTTCCATCCTCTTCCCGTCTTCCGTATACGATCCAGCACAAATGTAGAAATAATTGGGAGTCTTTCCCTGCAATAACTTTAAAATCTAGACCACGAGATTATTAATTTCATTACGCGTATATATAGATAAATAATACTGACTAAGTCGTATATAATTATGGTTTTGATTTTACTGACCAATTATGCAACTTCGAAATGTCTTCATATATGGTCAGTCGACACAAAACAAAAAAAAAAAAAAATACTAGCTAGATTGTTGGATCATTTTCAATTTGTAGTTGAGGTCACTCAATAGTGTATGATGAATTGATCCTCCATCTATCCACTCTATATATATGCATGCACCTCAAAAACATCTTTACATTTTAAATGAAGAACCCTACGGAACCCTAATTTTTTTTGGTTCCAATAATAAATGGGGTAATTTTGATTGATGACAAATAAATATACAATTGGGCAACTGGCCGAAGTCGCTACTAATTAATTTTATTTCACATACGCTTCTGAATTTATTTTTATATGTATAATATTAGCAATATTAATTCAAACCGTGATTATTGTAAAATCTCAAGGAACACCTGAATATCAATTATTGGTGTTTAAAATAATTAGTACAAGCTGATTGTGGTGGCAAGCTAACAAGCATATTAGCATTAGTTGTTTGTTGTTTATAATCACGATAACTTAAGACTGCCAAATAGATACTGTATTTGATAAGCTTTTGCATTTCGACAGATCCAAATTAAGTGGGAAAACTAATGTCCAAATTCAAACAAATTAAGCTACATATGTTATGTATGGATTTGGTGTCACTTTAGTTGTTGTACTATAAGATATAGCACGAGTTTTGTCTTTATTAATTTCTATACAAAACTAATTTGCAAAGTTTTCTGCTTTAGATGCTTTCACTGCTAGACTAAAAGTGATATTTTTTCACCCTGTTGACTCAAGAGAAGGACGGATTCCCCAGTCTCAGAACTTGTTTTGGATTCATTTGTCTCTGTCATAATTGTTGACTAAGTTTATTAAAATTAATTGTGCAACTACGATTAATACTACATATAAAGTTTGGTCAAATGAGTAAAAAAAAAATGTAAAAGTTGAGCATCTACCCAGATCAACCACTTGAAGTCTAAAAAATTCGAGTGGACTATTTTAACACTATAAAAAAACATCCTGCAACATCTATACTATACGTGCTTATATAACACTTTGAAATACTATACAGAGGATTGAAATCAAATTTTTTCAGTCGTCATTTAACTGTGAATAGAATTTTTTGAAATGACAAAATGTGAGGTAAAAAACTATATCAATAAGTCACAAACTTCTCACTAAAATTTTTGAGGTAAAAGAAGGAAAATGCCATTGAACTCAAATAAAGGCCTCAAAATAGAAAATAATTATAAAAAAAAAAAAGAAAAAGAATACGGAGATAATACAGCAGTTTGGGCTGGGCTTGGAGAACTGGGCCTAACATAAGAGGTAGTATTGACCGAAGCACCGGCATTTGACCGAAGCACGTGGGAGAATTTTCTGTTAGGTTGCCATTGGTAATTTGACGGCCCCTAATATCCTCCGGGCCAATCCCAATCCTCAATTACATCCCGAATTTGGTGCCGAATTTTGTTCACCCCTGCCCTCCGCCGTAATTGGTCAAACACTTCTCACTCATTACGATCCCCAAACACAATTTAATCCGGTATTGCTCATTCCCGCAATATACATTAATTTAGTCTCCTCTTTCTTTTCTTTTTTCTTTTCTTTTGAGACACTACTAGGGCGTGTGCAGTTATAATATAGAGCACCTAGTGTGTAACTCACACACCTAAATATCAAGAAAATTCACCTATTTATAAGAATGCCATTCAAGTAAAATATACGTGTCCATTTAATCTCACATTCTGCGCGACATTTGGAATTTTAATACCACCATTTTCTCCGAATTTTCGGTCATTATCATTATCCAACTTCCTATCTCATAAATTCCAATCCGCATCAAACCAGAAGGAAATTCAAAACCAAAAAATCATCCTTGCTGCGAGAATCCTCACACCGGAACGCCAAAATCGCCATCATCAAACCTTAGTTTTCATTATCACGTCGGCATCGATATCGGATTCGTTTTGTTCATCAAGAATCTGGATTTATTAATCCAGTAACTTCAATAGAACATGAAGATTGGGGTAATAAATCATCTTATTCACACTTTTTTCTGGTTTTATTTTTTTGAGTTTGTTCACGAAACGGGATTGTTCATTAGTTTTCACATATTGTGTAGAAGAATGGAACTATCAATCCTCATATGAAAAAAGCTCTGCAAAATCTCCGATGGGAACTAGGTAATCGATTCAATTCTTGTTTTCTGGTGGTGGGTTTTGCAGATCTAAGGTTTGATATTAATTATTCTATAGATGTTCATCGCAAAACTTGTTGTTCATCAACTATTCGTCATTTTTCATATATATTCATGTGTTTTGTACCGTTATTCATTTTATGACAACTCGCTATTCATCTGTTTGACGAGATTTTTGCAAGTTAGAGTAATGAACAATGATAATATGTGGTTATTCATCAACTATGTCATTATTGTTCATCTACTATTCATTGTTATTATTCAATTTTTGTTTTCTGATTGTGGGTTTTAAATGTCTAAGGTTTGACATTCATTATTATATGATTGTTTATCGAATATGCTTGTTGTTCAACAACTATTCGTCGTTGATATTGGGTTTTTTTTAGAAGGAAATCTGTTTTTTTTTCATACATATTCATGCGTTTTGTATTGTTATTTATTTAATTAAAACTCGTTATTCATCTGTTTGTCAAAAGGTTTATAATTTTGATGAATGAACAATGATAATATGTTGTTATTCATCAACTCTGATATTGTTGTTCATCAAATATTAATTCTTATCGAATTGTTAATGTCATTTCTGTCAATTGTTCATTATTAGTGTAATGATTATTCATTACTGCATCAGTATTGTATATGTGAAAGTTGAACATTCATATGATTGTTCAGCAGTTTTAGTGTTGTTGTCAATCAAATGGAGCTCGTTATTTATGGTTATTCCTCAAATAAATTATTGTTATTTTTTTTTTGAGAAATAAAATTTATTAATTTACTGGAAATCGTTCAACAGCGATTGATAACAAAAGATACAGCCAGAAAAATACAACTTACAATTGGCCATAATCATGGTGCCTTTGTTGTGTTTCTTATAGGTAAACCTATATAGATCTACCCTATCAAGCAGTGGTTGTATCACGTGCCGAAACAAAGATACAACACTAAAAATCAGTTGAAACTCTCAAATCATAGATCTAATAACTAAATCTATGATTACTGAATGTTTTAAAGCCATACAAGCGAACTCCAACGAACCCGCCGCCGTACCTACAAACATCACCGACAAAAATGTCGTCATACCTACGAACATCACCAGGGAAGTCGCCGCCATACCAGCGAACATCCATAAAGAAGTCGCCGCCATATCTAACTAGTAGAGGTCACTTATTGAAAAGAAATTAAACAACAATAAAAAAGTGAAAGGATCGGGACAAAATTATCTCCCTCATCCTTCCATGGTGGAAAGATGGGAGAAAAAGTGGAGTTTTTTTTGTTTTAGGGTTTTAGGGTTTGAGAGGGAGAAAGGGGCAATAAATTGTTGTTATTCATTAAATGATAATGTGTTACTCATTAGTTTACTAAAATTGTAATTACTTGGCATAATGCAGCAGTAAGGATAGAGGGAAGCAACCGAACATTGCAGGAAGTAGAGTTAGTGGATCTTAAAAAACACCATCACATATTAGTGTTGAAGTGGAGATAAGTAACCTGTAAAGAAAAAAAAAAGGAGGAATACATGACACAAACATTAGAAAAAGGTAATATTACTATTTTTGAAATGATTATTCATCTTCAATAGTATATTTATTGATGATTACCAGAATTTTGATTGAATGTGAAATCTATTTTATTGTAATGTTCTTTTTGTTTGATCGGTGGCAAAAAAATGCTCATTAAGATGAGCTTGATCGAATGGTAATCAAATATTTGACAGAGTTGCTGAAGTCAAACAATCAACATATAGGTGTTGAAGGCAAATCATTCAAGACCGTATATGCTAAAAACAATGACTAGTGTTATTAATACTGTAAAATAGTGTTATTCATATTATAAAAAAATGTCATTCATCATTTGAACATGTGTTATTCATTCGATAGATATGTGTATTTATCATGCAAATATATATCTATTTTTTATTTTATTATTGTTATTCATCTTGGATGGGATCATTATTCATCAACATTTGCTTCGTTATTCATCTTTGTAGATATCTATATTCATTTCAAAATTTTAAATTTATTTATCCATAAATTTGTCACTATAAGAACACCATTATTCATTCACAGTATTATTATTGTTCATCGATAAGCATACTATTATTTATCCGAAAAACATCGTTATCTATTAAAATCTTCCATATTTGACGCTTAATTCTCCATATTTCATTGATAATAAGTTCAAATTTTTTGCTCTAATTGATTCTTTGGGTTCATAAGTCTTGATGATGAATCATATTTAATTTTATCCCAATAAAATTCATAGCTATAAAAAAATTATCATAAAATAAAATGATAGAAAAGATAACAGGATAAGAAAAAAGAAAACGGTTTAAAATTAAATGTGTGAGAAAAAAATGGGATGAGATTTGGAGGATTTAATGCGCGTATAACTGAAAATTAGGAAAATAAATAAATCAACTTGTGTAGAAGGAGAGTGTATTACACATGCCCATGAGGTACACCTTGCAAAATATACCTAGGTGCTTTTTATTATTTGTCGGAGCGTGTGAGTCTCGTACTCAGTCTGACCGATAATAGCAGGCCTCCTGCCTATTTAAGTTGGTTGTTGGTCAACTACATGCTTACGCTTCCAGCTTCTACCTGTATTCGCGGTAAGAGTTAAACCTTCAACCTTGCGGTTAAAGTACAACGCTCTAATCATTAGAGCACAACTCGATTTTTTGTTTCTTTATTTTTGATACATACAAAATATACTCACTTGAATCTCTGTCGTAGAAAATGAAATAATTTTTTTAGAACGCATAATTTAGTATTTTCTTATTAAAGTGAAAATATAAAACTTTATGATACCATGCAAACTCTACACTATTTACTAGGTCCAACTTGTGCAGAACCTTTGTAATCAGAACTCTATTTAAGTAAATTGAATGAAATATGTATTTGGCCAAAAAAAAAACTGCAATTTACACTGGTTTCTTCAAATCGGCATGAACTAAATTTACCATTTATTCCCTCTTAAAGTTATTCAACAATAATTTTGAAACGGAAGGTGTATTACACTCTTAAGAAAAAACTTCCGTTCAAAAAATGATTAAAACTACTACTAAGTACCCTCTAGAGTATTACTCTTACATAGAGCTGGCAATTGGGTAGGTAGGGCGAGTATTGGGTGGGTAATTATCAGGCGGGAAATAATTAGGCATAGGAGTTTCATTACCCAATTATTTTACACAGAATTGGGTATGGGTAGGAATTAGGTAATGGGTAGCTCAGTACCGTTGGGTTTTCAAAAAATATTTGAATGTAAATGGGAATTTTCTATTCTCATTTATATCTTTTCTTTTATATGATAGTATTTTTTTTTCCTTCCTATTTATCATGATTTTCTTTTTAAAAAAACTGTTAAATCACACTCAAAGCTCCCCTTAAAAATCAATCTTAAAATCTGTATGTTCCATCCCATCCCCGTTCGTCGTGTTCCCCCAATTTCATTTTCCCTATTCAAAAAAATTCTTTTAGGTTTCTTTTGTTTTTTTTTTTAGGGGGGGTAGGGGGGTACAAACTACAAAGCACAAACGTTTTTGGATTGCTTCCGTGGCTAGAAATTTTTGATGGGCTGCCGGAGCTTAGTCACGACGGTTGTTTCCTCTCCGTCCTCCTCCACGGAAACCAATTCGCGTGAGTAGGATGACATCTTCTTGTAGGTTCAAATTACTTGTTATTTAAATTTTTTTAGTTTAATTTGCATATTAATTTTATCAAACTGCCAAAAAAAAAAAAAAGAGTTGGACTGAAGTGATGATGATTGAGTTAATTAATACTTCCTTGGTCCAATAATTATTGTCCAGTTTGAGTTTTTATTTCTAGTTCAATTTGTACTAAAAGTAAAATCTCAAACTGGACAATAATTTTGGGACAGAGAAAATATAAATCTACAGAAACAAATGAAGATATGGTTAGACGAAGTTCTAAATATCACAGTTGAGGTGGAGCCATGGAGGTGGCGGTGGGGGGAGGAGGTGCGGGGGCGGCTACGGTGAGAAAAGAGGAGTTGACAATTTGACATTTTACGGGATCAATTATGAGTAAAAACATAATTTAATTCATACCCAAAAGGTCTCAATAGGACCCAAACTCAAACCCAATATTTACCAGTCTATAATTAATACATACCCGTAAGTACCCATTAAAACATGGGCGGAAAATACCACTCATTTAATAAGAATCCTGTTGGGATCCCAATGGGTTCGGGTATTTTTACCGCCATACTCTTGCATCATGTTCCTCTTCCTACGACTGATACACTCGAAAACACCAGCAATTTCATCTGACGGGGGACTCACACAGGAGTAAAACAGTGTTTTGGATAGTGTAAGGGGACAAGATTTGTTTAGCAGCAGACAACCTTAATTATCTCCTGTCCCATACACAACCAGTATCCATATGTAATGAACATATCTTACTGTTTGGAGAGCCTTAAAAAAATTCCTAACCCACAAGTACCAACGATTTCTATCATACTTTCAGATCTCAAAAAAATTCCATACATACTCTTTCTTTTTTTTTTTTGTAAAAAGATTCCTGTATATTAGAAAATTCCTAGACTTACATTGCATTTTATAATAAGTAATATTATGATTTATGAACATCTAAAACATCCATCGTGGGAACTTTAAGTTTATATTTTCTTTTTTATTTTATTGAACTACTTGTATTCTAATAGCTACGATGATAGAACCCAATTTATGTAGATAGGGACGACGTATGTGAGATGCATAATGTACCTATGCAATGTAATAAGGTAGGTGTCATTGCTTTATAAATAGGGTGTTAGTTTTTGAAGTCACCACCTTTGGCATTTGAAGCCACCATTTTTTTAAATTTCTGATTTTGCCCTTCTCGTTTCAAACTTCCACTTAAGAAAAAAAAAAAGAAAAAACAAAACCCCCTCATTATCCAAACCCCAAATTGAAGTTTACTCGGAGGCAAAATTGATGGCAACACGGAAGAAATCAAGCGGGAAAGAGCCGATCTCATCACATGTAAGTTTTTTTTCTTAAAAATTTGGTTTTTTTGGAAGAAAAAGAAAAAAAAAAAACGGAACATTGCATCCAGCGCGTTCCGATTTGAACCGGGACGCGTTGCATGCGCGTCCCGTCGGTACCGCCGGACGGATTTTTAGGCCGTTCCGGCGGCCGTCGGATTTTGCCGACGGGACACGTTTCTTGTGCGTTCCGGTTCCCGGTTCAAACCGGAACGGGCTTGATGCTCGTTCCAGTTTGAACCGGGACGCGTTGCTTGCGCATCCCGTCGGTGCAGCCGGATGGCTTCCTTGGCCGTTCCGGCGGCCAGCTTGGACCGGGATAAGCCCGGTCCAAGATCCGGTCCGGTCGGAGAACCGGACCGCTCAGAATTTTTTTTAGTTTAATTTAATTTTTGTAAGTTTTAATTCATTACTAATTTTGAATTTAATTTAATTTTGTTATGTGTAATAAATTTAATTTAGTAATTTAGTTTATAATATAATATATTTAATGTAATTAGTTTAAAAAAGTTTGTGATTTAGATTAATTGGTTATTAGTTTGTTATTTAGTTAAATTTTGTAAATAGTAATTTAAATATTTATGATTAAATAAATTAATATAAATATTTTGTAAATTAGTTGAGTATATTGGATTAATTATAATTAATAGTAATTTAATAAATAGTTTGTAAAGTATTTTAGTTTATAATTAAGTACAATAGATTAATTTGTTTAGTTAATTATTGTATGATAATTAGTTTTATATTATGTATATAATTACTTTTTTTATATGAATTGTACGTTTAATCAAAGTGTACTTAATTATTAAACTATTTAGAATTTAAGAAATTTGTATAATTATTTGTTTAGACTAGGAAAATATGATGATGATGACTAAAATTTTGTTTAGAGGTTTATTGTGATGATGATGATGATAGTGATACTAGTGATACTGAAGATACTAGTAAGCGTAAGGTTCTTGCGCGTTATCTGACATGAGTCGTCGGAAGAAAAAAAAGGAAAAAGAGTTAAAGAATTGAGTGAAAATGACTCAAGTCAATATGGGTGGTGTACCGTTTGAGACTCGGTCTAGTCAGCCGATTAATGCACCCGAGTATTCTGAGGACGACCTGGAAGAGGAGGATGAGGATGAGGAGAATGAGTTTGATGAGGATGATGTGCAGGACAGTGTTAGGATGGGTGCGCATCACAGAGATCAACCTATGTACAATCTTAGTAGTTACCCTCCTCCCCTGTTTGGTTGTTCACGGCCTGGTCCTGGAGGTTTACCCTCTCCCCCAACCCCTATCCCTTCTCCTATGAGTGGTCAGTGGCGCAGTCCACATTATAGTTCCTCTTTCCCTGGTGTTGTTCAATTCCCACAGGGTACATCCACCGGTAGTCGGCCTCATCCTTCCCGCCCTGCTCAGGCATCTCCCCCCCGCATTGATCCCGTGCCCCCTCGCGGAGGTCCCGTCTCCACTGGAATATCTATACGTCCCCCCCTCTCATTGATCCCGTGTGCCCTTGCCGAGATCCCCGATCCACTGGAGTATCTACACGTCCAGTCACCACTATTGCATCATCAGGTACCAAATATTTATATTTAATTTTTTTAATTATTTAAAATTATGTAATTATTTTTAATTAATTTTTTTCATTATATTTATTGAATTGTTGTATGTGTATAAAACATAATAAATAATATTTGGTTTACTCATTCATGGTATAGGCGGCAGCAGCCAGTCGAGAGTTTCTGATGAAATTAATCCGACTATATGGCTAGTGACAGATGAAGTACCCAGTGGGCCGAAAGATGGTAGCGTGATTCCTAGCTTTCTTGGGCATATTGCTTATTATTTCTGGCATGGATATCATAGACCCATCCTGAAGAAATTTAAAGGCGAAAAGATTCTGAATGATGTAGTGAAAGGCAAGATTCGGGGGACTGGATTGGGTCACCTTCTTCATACCTCGTATGAAGATATTGATCTTGTCTTAGTAAGTGCATTTGTTGAAAGGTGGCAGGCGGACACAAACTCATTTCATTTGCCGTTCGGGGAGATGACCATCATGATGCATGATGTTTATCATATTTTGGGCATTGAGGTTGATGGAGAGTTAGTGTCAGGTACGCCCGAGACAGATGTGTTGAGGGCACATGCAGCAGGGATACTTGGACTGGATTTGAATGGTTACAAATGGAGTCATGGTGGTGTCTCTGATTGGTTCATCCTTGAGCGATGCCAGAAAGCAGACGAGAATACCTAGGCCTCTACTTTCTTGTAGGTATTGTTAGCCTCGACATTGTTCATGGGTAAGAGTGGTGGGAGGTGCAGTGTTTCACTTGTACATGAGCTGATGGCTGGGATCGAAAATATGGGTTCATACTCGTGGGGCTCTGCTACACTTGCGTTCCTATACCGTCAGTTAGGGATAGCTAGTAGGGAAAAATGCACTCAGTTAGGTGGTTATTTGACCCTACTGCAGGCCTGGATTTACGAGTATTTCTCGTGTTTCCGCCCCCAGGGAGGGCGAGTTATCCATAGGGGTAATGACAGGCCCAGAGTACATGACTGGATACCACCATCTTATGCGGGGCCGACATCTGTGCCAGATCGTCTTCGTCGGGTTAGGGAGCGTCTCGACGGTTTCACCGAGTTAGAGGTACATATTTTTTGCTTTGACTGTATTTCATTTTTTTGTTGAAATTTATATTTATAAATAATCTAAATAATATTTTGTAGGTAAAGTGGGAGCTATTTGGACCTGGCTGTAATATCCTCGAATTATGACGGGTTAGGTTAAATACTATTAGTTACTGTTAAATCAAAGTCACAAAATTTTAATGTTACAATATAGATGTGATTTATTTGACTAGAAATAATTCAGTTAAATACCTAGATATCTAACATTAGAATTGAAGATACTTAAAAAGTAAGATAAGCGTCCTAGTAAGTCAAGACTTTATACTATAGAATTAAGATATCGAGAAACAAAACTAAATAAACTAAATTTAGCTAGCATATATAAAGTGAGAATGACGTTTATAGTGGTAATAACCTGAGTAGGAAGTTTGGTGAAATTTGAAGCAGTGTAGATTAATTTATCCTTCACTAATAAATGAGGTTGTGTAATATAATATTAGTTTAAGGTAGATGATTAATTAGGAGGGCGAATACTAATAAAACAGAAATATATGTAGCACCGAACAAAATCATGTTCATTTTGAGGACTTTTGAGCACCAAATACACCTAGGAAGCTTTTAGATATTAATAAACAATTCGAAAGATTGAAGGATTTAGGACGGTGGAGGAGAAATGTGTTCTATGAAGAAAATAAATGATTAGATAACTATTATAATAACAATCAAGTTGGAGTGTTTGGTTAAAATTCGTATATAATATTTAAGCAAATGGGATCGCGCGACTTAAAAAAAAAAAAAACTATAACTCACTATAAAAAATTTCAAATCACGATTCTATTGTTATGTATTAAACTAAACTTAGAGAGGCATTTAACGGTATAAGGAACATAGAACAAAACTTTCTGGATCGATACAGTTTAATTTTTCAAAGTCAGACAAAATTAACTGACTATGCATTTTCATGGCTCAAATCGTGAGAGTTGAGTCATGTTCCGCGAGGAAGTTGCATGGCACTAAAACTTGGATTCAAAGTTTTAATGTATTTCTTAAACTGGTTGCGTTTAGAAGTACATTTGTACTCTGTACTATTCTAAACAATAAATAAATGAAAGTATTCTACTAAATTGAAAATGGACCAAACAAGTAGTTTTAAGTAATAGGAAATTTTAGTATTCTACTTGAATGGGGGAGCTGCCCGAATTATCATAAGCGTGAGCTGTCCAAATTGGGTTTAACTAATTGGTTTTATGGGACAAGCTTCGTAGGAGTCAAGCTAGCCTAAAACAAAAGCTTTAGGTGTGTGGGTTTTGATGCACCGCCTTGAGGAAACCTCCAGTATTTATCCTATATACTTTAAGAATTAGCAATACTAGCTAGCTGGTCATAGTCGGGAAGACTTGAGGGATAGGAAAACAAAAATAAAATAAAATGATAAAAAGAGAGAGAGCGACAAGAGAAAGAACCCGAAAGAAGAAGAAGTTCGTTCGGACGTCGTTGTGTTCTACTTCTGCGGAAATAGGTAATTGCTACACTCTCTTTGTTGAATAATGGTTGATGCTCGCCTACTTCTTCTGTTTGTGAGTGTAAGTGGGAACGAAGAGCACGGAGAGCAGACTTGATGAGTATAACAATTTAAATCTTATAATATATATTTAGTTAGTTGAAGTTTAAATTCCACCGAGAGTATGGTGAGCTAATATTGATTTGGAACTCAAGATGGTGAAATGAACTTGAGTTGGGATAGTAACATTTGTGTTTTTTTTAATTTATTTTTTTACTTCGTGAATCAAAGGTGGACAGGCCGTAGGGAAAAAATAAAGAAAAAGGCTCTGAACGGCAAACTAAATTGAAGAAATAAAAGGGCTACCGTAAGCCGACTTTGCTTACCTTGTCGTAGGACTTTGAGGTTAGATAAGCTAGGAATCTCCGATCGATCCAGTTAATTACCTTGTTGAATGAATGAAAATAGCTACACATTTGAGAAACCCAGAAGTCGAACCAAATCGAAACACCGAAGTCGACCTCCTTTACGTAGCTATTTGATGCTAACCAGCTTGAAACTAATTGGGACTAAGAAAACCATCTCAAGCTGACATCCCTTTAGACTTTAGTGGTCAGGTTAAAAGATTTTATTAAGATAATTGTAGATAAAGGAAACCTGGATGCCTTAGACTTCTCTATGAACCTAGCAAAACTCACGTTTAAAGCTTTATCATAGAAGACTAACAGTTAAACCATATCTGTGATCAGTTTAACTAAAAGCTCTAAAGAAGAGGACGAAAATAGTAGAGAGTGGATAAAACCCAGTAGCCTTAATAGTAAATCAGTTTATCGTACACCGCATAGTTATAAGAATTTAACGATCTTGGAAATTCTTGTTGCAGATGAAATTCAAAAGGCACTGAGTTGATTCGCCATATCTGTGAGTAATTCTCACTCTTTTAAAAACTAGGAGTATGGGAATATATATTTGAAAGTCACTACACCTTTGAGCACATTTTTAAATGTTATTGATATATCAAATGCATATCGTTAGATGACCCGAAGGTGTACTTTATCGTCCTGGGGTATGTGTTCTATGTGACTTCTAAGTGTTATTGTATCTGAGACAAAATGAATCGTTATGTGATCGAACGTACTTGATTGAATATGACCGTTGAATATGTTGCTTCTGGTGGTATACTTTATCACTCCAGGAAAACTATTGTTGTGATTGATTTATTGATGTGAAATAACGTGTGATTGTTACTTCGGTGGACTCTTTTCACTTGGAGCTTGGGCCCTGCCCTGATAGGCGAAGCCTTGCGGGCCGGCATCGGGCTGATCGCCAGGTTAGCTTACCTAGGCTTATCGTATTGTCCGGATGGATGCGGAACTCATGAGTATCCAATGGTGGCCACGAGGTGTTGGAGAGAAATTGTTATTGAATCGTTATCGTGTTGTCCGGATGGACGTTATCGTATTGTTGAAATCTAACTTGGAGTCCGTCTGTATGCCACGACGGTCCTTGCTAAGGTTTCTCTGTATCCTCCCTATTGTTAATTTCTTAATGTGAAATAGATGGTTGAATGATTATATGCAAAATTATTTTACTCTTGAATATTGTCTTATGGAAGTAATTTATCTAAAAATGTCGTAGTAGTATAGTGAGAACCTTACTGAGCTCGGCGTTCACCCCCTTTTTTTCTTTATCCCCTTATCCCACTCCCAGGTTTAGAACGGAACAATGCAGATGAGTCCAAGGGAACGGGACTGTGTGCAAGAGATGCTATTATTGATAGATTGTAATATGAGATGAGATAGATCTTAGTGAAAATGTTAGGTCGATGTTTGATTTGTATTAAAAGTATAAAAGTATTGCGCTTTGGGCGAGAGCCCGGCGGACGGCTCAATTCGTAGTTAAGCACGATATTTAATAACAAGTGGGCGAGTTGGGTCGTTACACTGGCCAACAAGGAATAGTTCCAAGGACTATCTACAGTGGGTGGATAATGTATAGGAACTTGCAGGAGCCATACATGCCGGACAGATGTATACGTCAGATTGGCTACGTACAGAATATTCCTCGTTCGCTCATGTCCTCTGATGATGCATTCCGAGAACCCAGGACTACCCAGTACTTTGTAGAGCATTCTGTTGTTGACACACTCAATACTTGGAAGAGATTCCCGGAGTCAGGGTGTATTAATTTGGGTTTGAGGCGCTTCAATTTCGGTGACATCATAGGAGAATGTGAGTATGGGTACCTTGAATGGTACATGCAGTATTCACATCCATTTTTGCTGCCGACAACTGACCCATCTTCAGACTCTACACCAGTTAGGAGCAGTCAGGATTATGTAAGTTGTATTTCTAAATACATTTTTTTTTAGATATGCATTTCTATATTATATATAGTTTAACCTTTTTTGGTTTTTTTTTCAGTGGATGAATGAATTGAGGAAAATCACTACGGACCTGATTAAAAAGGTCAAAGTATCCGATCACGAGCTAGCTGCTAAATATAATGAGAAGCTGCAGGATACGATGGTCCATTATTACAAGGCCCCATGAGCATTGTCATTGTCGTATTATTGGACTGGATTTGTTTTTTTTTTTTTTGTTTCTTGGACTGGATTTAGTTTTTTTTCATGCTGCAATTGTGTGTTGTATATAAATTAGCTTATTTGGTGTCCGTGTGGTATTTTTTTTTTTATGTCCCTGTGGTATGTTATTTCACAATACATACAAAACAAACAAATTAGATACTAGATAATACCATTATCATCATCACAACAAACAAACCAACATGGATCTAATCTAAGAAACTAAGATCAATGAAATCATTATCATCATTTACGAGTTGTCGAGGATTGAAGGGGACCAACCTATACCATTTTTGAATTCTAGGAAGAAGTGGTAAGTTCCAACCAGCAACGCTATGATCATGTTCCTTAGTCCACCGATTATCGATCGGTGGAATTGGAAAGTCACCGTCCAAATTTATCCGAATGAAGTGTTTGTAAATACCAAGGTGACATACCCCAATCTGATATGCCGGACATGTTGCCTCACCGCGTGCAGTGTCAGGTAGTATCGTCCAACATGAGGTGTTTAGCGACTGGTTCTCTTCTCCTGCACCGTAATAGTACACAATTGCATTGTTCATAGTCGCAACTACGAACAAGTCTGTCGTACACATCCAATGGCGCTCAGGTGCAAAACCTAATCCACTCCACCGTATACGACTCACTTCTTCCTGCACGGTAGTCCTGCATTTACATGTGTAATTATTTGTGCAAAATACTGTCAAGTTCAGCAAACATCATAACATAGAAAATGAAAAGTAGGTATACCCGTAAATTCCCCTGTACAGATGCCAATTTTATTCTAACTCGATCGCAATTGCCTCTCTCGCCATCGCCCACTTGTCCGGGCACAAATACATGTTACTCTCGATGACGCGAATAACACAATTGCCATCGGCACCCACATCAAGGTAACTGGTAATATATGTCCGAATGGGCCATGGAATTAGGTCGTAGCAACCATACTGTGAAATATCACTCGTAAAAATATCTGTAAATTACACAGAACAAATGTTATTTGGAACAATTGTTAATAAATAAATTATGGACGCAACAATAACTTCTTAACATGTATATGTGGATGCATCTGTACGACCACCTGAAGACGAGGGGCGCTTCTTACTTGAATCGCTGGTCACTGTGGTCGACTTTCCTTGAGTGTCGTCCCTGTAATCCCACACATTAGATGTTGCTTTTATCTTTGATTTAGCCCCCTTTGGCCGCCCCTTCCTTCTCTTGACCTCCTCGGGTTGTTTGAACCCACACTGGTCTGGATGCATAATATCGTGGAGAACCCTATTTACCGTGCGTCGTACTGCCTTAGGACACTCGTTCAGCTCTTCCATCAACTATCTGGTATAAAGGACATCGTCATCCACATCGCTCGAACCACCAGTAGCAGCCTATTCATCGATATTAAGGGTCGCCCAGAATGGGTGAATATGCTTAAGAGTTATCGATGTGGCGGCATCTGCAGCCTTTTTGAGGGCACACGCACATGGAATTCGACAAGTCCAGTAAACCACATGATCACATATGTCATTCGTTTCTTCTTTCCACTCTTGCGCCTTCGACCACTTAGTATTCAGTTTTTTCAAACATGTATGTGAAACTTGACACTTTAAGCGGTTCAGTGAAAAACCGCAATAATGGGTGCCAATTTTCTATCTCGAGTATTCCAGTTTGTACTTGAATGTAGGATTATATTTTTTGTAACCATTTACTGTAAAACATTCTAGGAAAAATGCCAAAAATACTAAAAAAATACTAAATATATAATAACTAGAATATAATGGAATAGAACTTACCGTATTTCAGTTAGCTGACTCTGAATTTCCAAGTGCACCTTAGCCCAAAGTGTATCCAGTGACGCAGTGGATGTTTCTAGCCGAGTTTTTAATTGCTTGTGCGCGCTCTCGACCCTACCTGTAGTAGTGTTGCCCATATGAAACACAGTATTCGTCCATGCCTTGACAAATTTGTAGTCAACCACTAGCCATGTCTTATGGATATAATTAAGAACTCTCGGAAAATTGTGCCAATGACGGTTTATTACGGCAACAGCTTTATTGTAGTTATCTTGATTATTAGTTTCCACAATGTCTTTTCACAACCTATATGCAAAACCATTTGCAAGCTTGGCGTCAAATTTCAATTCCTTGTTGAGATGTCGCTTTACATTCTCATAAACATGCCAAACACACAACAAGTGGCATGAATCTGGAAAAACCGAACCCAGCGGCGCCATCAACCCCGGTTCCCGATCAGTAACAATAACAGCCGGAGACAGATGACCAAGAAGCAAATCCCTAAACTGCCTCAAAGCCCAATAATAACTTTCACCAATCTCATCACTCAAGAGGGCGTATGCAATCAAGAAGTTCTGGTTGCATGGTGTCATCCCAATAAACTCAACCAACGGCATTTTGTACTTGTTCGTCTTGTATGTTGAGTCTATCTCGACGACCCAAAAATAAGTGCAAAATAAATTGACAGCATCAGGATGTGAAAAAAAAAAACACGAGTCAGCACACCTATCTCCTGATTGCAATCTGTCATGATGATGTAACGATGATGCTTCGCCACCGATAGTGTCTTCGTCGCGACATCCATGGCACTCGAGTCACCCAAGACCGGGAACCTTTGACTACGCAATTTCTTCCTGTAATTGTAGACTTGCCGTCTGTTAACTTTTTCATCTGGAAATTTCCTCTCAATCGCAGCCATTATCTGACACGGCCTGCACCCATCTTTAGACATACCCTGTATAACCTGTTTCACTCCATCGCTAAGGCCCCTCGTGGGATGATCTTCGTCAAACAGGGAATGGTTATGCATTCCAAACTCACCAGGATACACACGGATGCGCCACTTTCCACCAACTGAGTGCACATATAACTTAAATTTGCAGCCAGTGATTTGTGTATTCGAATCCGTTGACACATATTTTTCACCATCTTCAAGTAACCCCTTTACCTTTCCATCTTTACAACATCTCATCAAAACATCATTCTTTCTCTTGCTAGAAACTACATTTATTATCATACCATTTTCTAAGCCCATGCCTTTCACCCAATCAACCGCATCATCCTTTTCTGCAAATTCCTCCTCTGTAGCAAACACTACACTGTAATCTTCACCATCGCCACCAAAATCTTCGAACGAATCCTGCAAATTAAACATAAAATTACAAAAAAAAAAAAAACAATGTTGCACTATAATAAAGTAAATTAAACATAATTTAAAATTATTTAAAAAACAAATAAATAAAAATCACAATTTTAATAAATAAGTAAAAAACATACAATTACATTAAACAAAATTATTATAAAAAAATATATAACTAATCAAAAAAATATATTAAATCAAATTTCCCTAAAACTAAACTTAAATTACTATAATTAAATATATTCGCATATATAATTAAAAATATAATTCCTAATTAAATAGTTAAAATAAACCAAACTAAATTAAATTTAACTAATTAATAAATTTATTGTTAGCATAAATAATTCCGAAAAACTAATCTAATTAAAAATAAAACTATCTTACTAAACAAATAATCAACTAAGAATCCTACAAAAAAAAAATAATATTGCACTATAATAAATTACTATAATTAATTATATTTTCATATATAATTAAATGTAAATATATTCGCATATATAATTAAAAATATAATTCTTAATTAAATAGTTAAAATAAACAACTAAATTAAATTTAACTAATTACTAAATTAATTGTTAACATAACTAATTCAAAAAAACTACTCTAATTAAAAAATAAACTAACTTACTAAATAAATAATCAACTAAGAATCATAAAATAATATAATGACAAAAAAAAGATAAAAATAAAAATAAAAAAACATAATTAAATGGAAAAAAAAAAACCAGAACGGGCAAGATACCCGTTCCGGCTTAGTTTGAACCGTGCAATATACCCGTCCCGGTTGAACCAAGGACGGGCAAGGAATGCGTTCAAGCCTTAACCGGAACGTGTGGGTCACTCGTCCGGGCGTGAAGGTGGACGTGTGGCTAGCTCGTCCGGGCGGGAAGGCGGACGCGTTCCTTGCGCGTCCTTGGTTCAACCGGGACACGTATATTGCCCGTCCGAACCAGTTTAACCCGGTTCGGACGCGTAATATACACATTTTTCTTCAAAATCGAACGGGTATATTACTCGTTCTTGGTTCAACCGGAACGCGTATATTGCTCAGTTTGGTCCGATTTTTCAGTTTTTTTATTTTACCTCTGAGTAACTCATTTCTTTCTCTCTCTACTTTGGAAAAAATGACAGGGGTAAAATGAAAATTTTTAAAAATTGGTGATTTCAAGTACTAAAGTATATGGCTGCAAAAATTCATCGCCTATAAATAAACATATATAATACCACTTCCAAAAAAACAAAAATGATAATAAATAGCTATGATGATAAGCTTGTAAGTTGTCACACAGATATGATCTCAAGTTTCCTATTGGTGTTTGTAGGGGGGCAATCCATTTGCAAAAGGTCTGTTAGCCTCTTAGCCTTAGGTGAACAATCTGAAAGACAAGGTTAACCCAAAAAAAAAAAAAAACAAGGACTGCGAGAATTGAAACTTTCCCCTCGCTTCTATGATTATATCCCACAATGCAGTAAATGAGATGATGATCTCTCGATGAAAGTGGCCTTTGGCCACAAACAGTCTTTTTTTTTTTTTCCTTTTCCACCATATATATAAAAATATTGATGTACTATCGTTCTTTACGAGTGCTTGGCAGCAGCCACTTGCCCTGGGTTTCGGTGATTGAACATTTACAAATTCAGACATAGAGTCCAAATTTGACTAGAACAAGATGTATTCTATGTTCTTAGAACAAGAGAACAACTGTATAAAAAAAAAAAAAAATGCTACTACATTTTTGGTTAGCTGCATTTCTTCTCCCGATAAATTGGCCCAAAATTACCAGTAAAATTACACTGACATGTAGAATCCAGTACCAAGATTAACGTAAAAGATCGAGTCATCGAGCGTTTTATATTACAAGAAACACTCAAATTATTGTATCCCTCTTGAGTCTTTGATTCAGAAAACTGTCAAAGTTTGCCGCGCATCTCTGGCTTTTCCCATCTCGAGATCTGCTTAATTAACCAAAAACTGAGCACCTATCTTATATCCGCTTGTTTATTACTATTAACTGCATCGTTTTACTAATCCTGAAGTTGAGTGTTTTGAGCTTACACGTTAAATTATTCGTTGTTCTTGAACGAGTGAAAGGAAGTACAATTAATTACACTAAAAATATTAAAAAGTTACTCTTTGTCATCGTTTGATACCAATTGTTTAAAAACAGACCGTAAGCCACCGAAAATTCAAATAGTGTCACCTTTTGCTATTCTGATAGATTTCAATGCAAAAAGTAACGGGAAGCCACTAATGCACGTGAACAACTCATGCATTGGATTAAGGGTATTTTCGTCTTTTTATCATATTATTATGAAAAAAATAAAAAAAAATAATATTATTATGAACAACCTCGTTTCATTCAAAAAGGACTGGATTTATTTTTATATTTTAATTTTTATTTTCTTTTACATTTTTCCTTCTATCCACGAAATACACTCCCCTCCGCCCATCCAAAATACACTCTTTCTTGCCCGGCCTCTTAATTTCCCTCCGCTACCTCCCGAACATAAATCTCCTCCGCCGCCACCCCCTCCTAAACCTAAGTCTCTCCCTCCAAAGCATGATTATGGATCGCCGCCTCCTCCAACACCAGTCACCACCTATGCCGCCAACTCCATCATCACTTTATCCTCTTCTTCCATCATCATCATCTTCTCCAACCTCTTCATCATCGAGAGAAAATGGGTTTTCGAAATCGAGGAAGAAATCTTGCATTTGAACTTGACTCGAGACTATGCATCGCCGAAAATAGTTACCAGAGCCCAATACGTGGCGGAGATGAGTATCGAATGGGATTAACCAATACTCAATTTTCTAGAATTAGCCAGGTCAACCGCCTCTCAAGGCCTAAAACCCGCAAGATGTGCAAACCGCGAAATCAAAGGGAGAGAAATTGCGAGATCTAAAGGGGGAGGAATCGAGGTGTGGGTTTGGGAGATCTGAAGGTGGACGGTGGATCGGTGGTGTGGGTTTGGGTGGAGCCGCAAATCTTGCTGTTAGGATGGATCATGATGGATCCAAGGCAGCGACCCAGATGACCTGCTCGATCGTTCTGGAGGTATTGCCTTCTAATTCGGAGGCGGATAAAAATGGGTCTGTTCTTCTAGATGGGGATGAGGAAGAGGAGAAAAAGAAGAAGAGGAAGAGGAAGAGGCGGGATAAGAAGAAGAGACTCGATCCGAAGGAAGAGCTGCTCTGTTTGTTTCCATTTACTACGTCATCCAGTGCCATTCAGAGAAAGATCAAGAATCAGTATCCTGAATCAGTAAGCCTTTAAAGTTCTTCTGGTTGGATTTTCTTTTCCCCTCAAATTATTCGGTACATTTACGTGTTCATAACAAGCAAACTTGTTTTTTTCGTTTGGGAATGGTGTGGAAGTTAAATTAATGATGTCATAAGCAAAAAAATCAGTGAATCATGATGACCTGATGTTTTAGGTAAATAGAAATTGCCTCACTTTATTCTTACTTTCTCAAGTAATATTTCTGTGTATTTTGTGTTGAAGTTTGATTAGATTTGCAGGCTATATCGTTTTTTTTCGTTTTTGTTTTTTAGAAGCTCATTTATTGTGTTCATTCGTTCATGCCAAATTGGTTGTCAGTTATATTGGCTTCCAGCTTATTAAAAATCAAGTGCTTTCCTAGATGCAATTTACCGTTCTTGTTTACTGAGAGTATTTTGCTACGGAATTGGAATAAATCATTGCGATGCTTGTTACTTTTGACTATTTTGGAATCAAATGATGATGTTTTGAAATGTTACACGTAGAATCTAATGACATTTTTCTTTCTTTCAGCAAGTTAATCGGCTTGAGATTAACTCTCGTTCAGGTGTTTATTCACTTCATTAATCGGCTTGAGGGGGACTTGATTTGGGAAGATTTTGAGGAACTTGAGCTAATTAACAAAAGAAAGCGTGACGAACTTGACTTGTGAAGAATTTGAGAAACTTGAGCTAATTAAGAAAAGAAAGCGTGAAGAACTTGATTTGTGAACATTGTTCTGAGATCAATGGATTTAAATTTGATGTTATATCATGATTTTAGAGTTTGATTATGTTGATTTCCGCTTTTAGATGATGATGGGTTGTTTTTGGGATAGTGATCATCGGAGATGGAGGCAGAGAGGTGATGGGACTTGGGGTTGAGGAATTATTAAAAGATGCGGTGGATAAATAAAGAATAGAATTTAAAAATAATATTTATTGAAATTAATCCTAAAAAATTAAACTGAAAATAATATTTTTTATCAATATTTTTTTTTGAAATTTAAAAAGACCAAAATACCCCTTACTCAACACCATTACTTTTTGGATGAAACCCTAATAGAAAATCGATTAGTAACATTCTTTAACTTTCTAGTGACGTGTAATTTAGTTTCATTAATGAGATAAAAACTAGCAACACATGAAGACAGATATTCTCTCCATTCAAATGAATGTGCAGTTTGAATTTCAATGAATTATATTAAAAGTAAAATTGTAAATCGGACAAATCATGTTGAGACAAAGCTGAGTGATATAAATTTTCACTCCTAGATTATCATCCATGATTGAACCAGTGCATGGTTTTAACTTTTAACTCAAACAAACAAAAAATCACAATGGGGCTTTGGATTTGTACCTACCTACCTTGGATATGGGAGAAAAACAAAACCTAACGACGAGGAAATACAGAAAACTGTAACAAAGACAGAAAGTCAGCAGTCTCGTACAATGTAGGACCTTAGTTATCAGGACCAGGAGCCCTGCATCCTCAGTTTATATAGTCACACAAATCATAGGTTACGACAACAATGGGGACCCTTAGCCAAAGGCCCTCTTTCCAAGTTCAAAGTAAAACATGATGACCCTCTTTTCATGCTGCAAACTACATGTGACCAGAAGTCCAAAACTCCAATCATTAAACTTGTTATTCCCTAAACACCTCCAATTATTAGCCCGTCGTGTAAACATTAGCTGTCACTACGGTTGGGACTTATTTTACTTTACAAATGTAAAAAATGTACAATGAAAAACCAGCTAAGAGAACAGAATCAACATCAAATTCACAGACCAAACATGCTCTAAGAATCGCTTTATGCAAGAGAAACACTAAGCAGACGGGGGAAGGGGAATGCAGGGGAAGGAAAAGAATGTAGTAGCAGCCAGTTCTTTAGAACTCTGTGATGGCTATTTCAGAACATATAAATTAAGATTTTACTAGTATATAAATTGTCAGCAAAAGGTGAAAAGAAAAAGAATGGCCATTCATCATCATCATGCATGTTGTTTTATCAACAAAGGCCCACTGCAAACATATCTGTACAGCAACAACAATCCTTTCTCGCTTGTGTCTCTCTCTCTCTCACACTCACAGTTTCACTCACTCCCACACAGTCACTGTCTCTCTGATTTCTGCCTTTCATCATTTCAGAAATTCATGCCAGCATATGAGGGCCAATTCTTCTAAAATGCCAAAAGGGTTAGCCTTTTTTTCCTTATCCAATTAATCTCTCTGCCCATGCAGGAATCTTACCTGGACCGTACTTCGAAATTTGTGGGTTGTATTGAAGAAAGGGTTAAAGGTTTGAACTCAGGAAGGTGTGAAGAAGAAGAATCTTTATCAAAGTCATGTGTTTGTTGTCAGTCCGTCCTAATCACAATTGCCTCTGATGTCTGTTTATCTGATGATTGCTGCCCTACATTGCTGTCCACATCACCCAAACCACTACTATCCTTCATAGATTCAATATCCATGCTGCTGGACGTCCGGCTTCTCCTGCTCCTCCGGTCCTGTACAAAGACGATATTTATTCATTGCGTTGGTCCTACAACAATCAATTATTTTCTGCTAGAATTCACAAACAGAATGCCGTTGGCAATGCAACATGCTCAATGATCACATAGTCCTAGCCTGAAAGTTAAAAAATTCCAGACCTGGAGGCTTGGACAAACCAGATTCAAACAAAAACTTCAGCTACGTATTCCATAATTTTTTCACCAACATCAACATAGTCCCTATTTGTCTTTATAGATACTCAACTAGTACAAATGCACTGTAAATTCTGCATCTTCCTCACATACGTAGTACATTACCCTGAGAAACACTGATTATAACTATGGAATGCAATCTGAAAATTCATAACAATTTCAGTAGCAGATTTCTCAATATATCCAAGAAAAGGCCTCAAAAGGCACAGGAAGAGGACTAGTGGACTACTAAATTGGTAGATAATAAACTACATTACTGAAAACAAACACAAACAATCGACTAGATATCAAAGGGTTGGGGAAAGAGAAGCACCTCACGGTAGGGAAACTCATCGGCCTCGAGCATTCGCACTACTTGAGTCATCCTGGGTCGTTTCTCAGAGTCCGGATCAACACACCTGAGTGCAACCAAAAGCGCTCGTTTTAAAGCACGAGTACTAGGCTTCACGTCAAGGTTAGGATCCACAACTTCCTCAGCCCTTCTATTCCCTACCATCATTTTGAGCCACTCAACAAGATTCACCTGTTAGAGGCATAAAATTTGTTGTAAATTCTACCTCTGATAAAAGTAACATCCGCAATTTCACCGGTACAGAACTGAAGATGGAAATAAATAACTAGATAAATAATTAGTCAAAAGTAGAATCATCAAGAAGATGAACTACCTCGTTAGCAGGTCGTGCATAGTCAACTGGATCTCTGCCGGTAACTGATTCCAATAGCAGAACACCGAAACTGTATATGTCACTTTTTTCATTTAACAAGCCACTGTTTGCATATTCTGGAGCGACATATCTGAAAGAAAGAAAATACATGCATCTTACTACATGATTTTGTTCCACGGTACCATCATCCATAACATTGTCACATGTTGTGAACACAAAGAAAGCACTAGATTCATATCAAGCTGACATACCCAAATGTTCCCATTACTCTTGTTGTTATGTGACTTTCTCCTGAACCCAAGAGCTTTGCCAATCCAAAATCAGAAACTTTTGCGTTAAATTCATCATCGATCAAAATGTTACTAGATTTTATGTCTCGATGGACAACTTTAGGCTCTATAGCTTCATGTAAATACGACAGCCTGCAATAAAATGTAAGACATTACACAAATAACCAATGAATTCAAACTTTAAGGAGCTAGCTTAGCATGAAACAGAATGTGTAAGATAACCATTACTAAAGCAACTCGAACTAGCCTTGAGAAGTAAGCTGACATGCAGAATCATTAGAAACAAATTATGGTAGGCAAAAGAATTAAAATTTTGAAAGAAAATATGGATTTAGAAGACCTTGAAGAGCTGAAAGAAAGAAGAGAAATTAACTATAAGCCCTAGTTTGTGGACTCACGCTTTTGCAGTCCCAAGGAGGACCTTCATCCGTGCTTCCCAGGTCAGCGTACCATATTGCCGCATAGCCCCATGAAGCCATTGTTCCAAGTTGCCATTATTAACATACTCATACACTAACATCCTGCATAAGCAAGAATAAATAAATAACCTAAAATGTGTTCTACGGATGTCAATGTCAAAGCTGGGTAATAGAGGAATGATCATCGAAGGGAATGAGAGAATGAAGCTTGAAAGTAAGGGCCAAATGCAGCAAAGAATGCTCTGTCTACCAGGCCAGACATTGGCTTAATCCCAGTCAATCCACAAATGAGGTTTAGAAGATTTTAAAAATTGAAATGATAGACATAACAGAAAAATCTTACCTGTGAACCCCTTCTATACAATAGCCTAGAAGACGCACAAGATTTTTGTGTCGAACATGGCCTATGGCTTCTGCTTCAGCTCTAAATTCTTTTTCAGCTTGGCCACTGGAAAAAGTTCATAATCATTTAACAATGAGCTGAGTATATAATCTAAAAATAGACATTGAGGAAAAAGTAACTAGTCTACCATCATACTTACAGATTATTGAGAAGCCTTTTTACAGCTACCTCTGTCCCATTGACTAACTTTCCCCTATAAACAACTCCATATCCACCTTCACCGATAACATTCTCAGCTGAAAAGCGGTTGGTTGCTATCTCAAGGTCTCTGAGGGTAAACCAGTGACCCCATCCAAGATGTGAGATCTCTGGCAAGCCAACAAGAGGAGAGGCCATTGGAAGACCATAAGAGGATTGTTTCCGAGCATTTCCAGAACTTCCTTCCTCCCCTGATTGTGAACTACAGGCTCTCTCGTGATGATACATAGAGCTACATTGGCTGATGTTATCAACATCACTAGATTTGCTCCTCCCTAAATGAACCGACATCTTTTCTGAATTTTTATCGCTAGATTTATCATGTACCGACAAGTACACAGGTTCAGGATGATCAAGGTAATTTTGATCCACCACTCTGTCAACTTTAATGTCTTTGGACACATTAGGAATTTGACAGAGGGAGTACTTCTTATCAAGGGTGCTTCTTGATTTCCTCCGGCACATCACCCATACGGACAGGATACAGAGAATCAAAACAATAAATGCACCAACACCTAAACCTATTACAACCCAGAGTTTCAGACCCAAAAACGACGTCTTTTTTGATAATTGAGCGTTCAAGGAGTCGGACGACATCTTCGACAAGCACCTTGCAAATATGAACTAACAAATCTTCTACCCGAAGCTTCAATTTTGATGGTATAACATCCCTGCTGGATCATATAAATGTGATCAAATTTACATTGAGGACAAAAGCATTCAAAATAGCATACATATACAAACTTCAGCAAATTAGCAATTCAAGTTTCAATTTTCCTCTACCTCTTTTGGATTTGGATGCTTTAACGCCTATTAAACGTAAACCAGCCAAATATCACCTCATTCTAATGACGCATTCAAATATCAGATAAGGGCCAAACAGAAAATCCACTTTAACTTTTTATACGGAGAGATGAAAAGTTGAGACAAACATCGTCAGAAAGCAACTATCACATACTAACAAACGAGATAAAAGTCCAATAGAAATCACAACATTGTACAGTGCAAAATCCAGAATACTAAAAGTCTAAAACACCTTGGGAAATGTAGGCAGTCATAAACAGTACCAAAGCCAAGTAAATATAAACCTTCACCCCTCCGCCCACAAGAAAATAACTCAACCAAACAGAGCCTAGAAATAACACACACTCAACGAAAAATCAAGAATAACTTTTTTCAATAGCGACACACAATTACACAAATTAATTAAATTCATAACTCAACCTTCTCATTAAATTGAGAGCAAAATCAAACAGGGCAGGACTTTAAAAAAAAAAAAAAAAAAACACACAAGAGAAAGAGGATATGGAACAAAGAGAAAGCGGTCACCTTTGAATGATCTAAGGTTAGCCCCCTCGGTCTTCCTCCTTGAGAACCCAAAGAAGTAAAGAAAGAGCCTTTGTTTGTACCAACAGAGATCCAATAAGCATAGATAGGCCAATGCAGAGCTGAAATGAACCCCAGAAACCAAAAACAAAACCACCAAAAACAACAAATGCCTAGCAAAAAGTTACCATTAACTCGTGAAGAAAGAAGAGGAGTAGTTTACAAGTACCAAAAAAAAAACTATGGCCTCTCTTCAAGTGGGCCAAAAATGTTGAATTAACAAAACAAACAGTAAAAAGGAATTTTTCTCAAATAAGACCAGACAAAAACCCAATCTTTGTTAGAAATAAAGCAAATGTGGGGGTGAAGAAAGGGTGGGAAAGAAAAATAAAGATACTTCTTTTATTCAATTTTCTTTTTATACATAAATATTTTTTCAGCACATTGGATTAAATATGGTGGTGGTGGGGAGGATTTAGAAGGGAAGTGATAAAAGCAAGTAGTTGAAAGGGTTGTTGAGTTTGAATCAATGTAGAGAGGAATGAGGGGCCTCAAAAGAAGCTGGAAAAGGGAAGCTTGGGTTGCAATGGAGGTAAAGAAAGGAAACCACAGCAGAGAGAGAGAGAGAGAATGTGAGTGAGTGAGAGAGAAAGTGAGTCTCACAGAAGTAAAGGGGAAGCAAAAACTTCTTTATTTTTTTCCCCATAAATTATAAAGAAATACAAAAAAAAAAAAAGAAGAACCCCCCAAAAAAAAGTTAAGGATGAACTGAAACATTACAAAACAGATAAAAGATTGGCATTTATTAGATCAGTGCGAGGAAAAATGGGAAAAGGTGAAAGGAAAACTCCAACAAAAAACCAAAGGAAGAAAGAAAGAAAAAGGCAAGATGTATTATGTGAATATGACCATGACCATGGCCAGTGATGATAGATTACACACAGACATGCGCAATTGACTGATGATGAGGGTGATGTGGCAGAGTAATTACAAAGTGTACGGTACTGGTTGCAGATAGATTAACCTTATTTTTATTAGTACACATAAAATTAGATAACATTTTTTTCAGCTTTTATTTTAGATTTTACTTCAAGTGATTACAAAGGTGTTTTTGGTGAAAATTTAAGAACGTAAATTTTTTTTCATCTTATTACCTTTTAAGAGTATTATTATAGCATCCATGAAATGTTGTTATTTATACCATATGGTAATGTTCATGATGCACTTAGTTATAAATTTGATACACTTATTCATAAAATTTCATACATAAGTGAGTCTATAATTTCCATAATAATAAGAGGTTGTATGCCACTAAAAAAAATTACTCCTTCTGTCCCAAAATTATTGTCCAGTTTTGAGATTTTACTTTTAATACAATTGAATTACAAATAAAAACCTAAACTGGATAATAATTATGAGACGGAAATAGTATTGTTTTGGGATGGGGTGTCGATTTTGTAAACTTGTGGTCAAGTGAAGATTATGAATGATCTTATTGTGATTTTTTTCCCATATAAACAGCCAATCTTGGCAAAATATGTACATTTACACTTGATCAAATCTCTTTATTTCTGTGACGAAAATGTAGGAGAATTAATTTGTAGTCATTCACAAAAATTAATGTCGAAAGAATACGATTCTGTTAGTGCGGGACTGTGTGTGTGTACGTGCGCGTGAGAGTCGCATAACATAAGAAGAACTCCAAATGTAGTACAAAGCTTTGCTTCAAAATCCAAAACGTACAAAGTTCAATGATGTAATTTACTGAAGTATCCTTAATGACCAATGGAAGAATGGAAATGAAACGATTTTCTTGTATTTGGCTTATTTTCCCCTTTGGCTTATATTCACTCTATGTCCCAATAATAATCATGTTTAACCATTAACCTGAATAAAAAAAAAAAAGGTACGCAGTAAAAAGAAAATATTTTTCAAAATTACACTTTTTTTGTCCAAATTTATTTTAATAAAAAAATACTACTTCAATTATTTAATCGTCGCACATGTATAAGAAAAAGGGAATCCTATATTTCGGGGAGAGAACTGTAGTAATTCACAAAATTCTCCTTCGATTGGTTTGTTTTCTTTTTTAGTTGGTTTTTTCAGAATTAAATAATAATAACTGTCTCGTCCCAGTATACCTTTTTATATTTTCAATACATTTTTTTATATTTTCAATACAAAAAACACCTAAAAATACACATTAAAAAAACGAAACAAACATTGCCTTATTCATACACAGAATTTTATGTGGCATGTGTGTTTTTTTCTTTATTTTTTTCGTTTGGAAATTAAATTCCCATTGAAAGTCGTAGGAGTAATTAACTCTTGAATTTTGAGGGAAATTGCAAAATCAAGGTGACGGTTGGGCGCTCCTATCTGCCGTCATCCTACCTCTACATGAATTTCTGAATTAAGAAGGGGGAAAGAACAGAAGAAATCTTAGTCAAAAAAAAAAAAAAAAACATCATAAATAATTACAAAAATCAATGACCCTTTTTTAATGCTCAGCATTGTGAACAGAACCCCAATATTTGACTACGAAACGACTTTCAATTGTTGTTGATGCAAATCTCTCTAGTCAAGAAACCTATAATTAAAATTACCTCATGAAGAAAATTGCCAAGCTTTCACTTTCAGATTTTTTTTTAATAAATTAATAGTAGCAATATTTTTGTGGACAAAAGGTTTGTACACAGCTGTGTTTGAGCTTTTCCAAACAAAACGTGGTACCACGATTCTGCTTGGTTTTCTTTTTCTACTTATTTATTAATATAGGAAGAAAAAAGAAACTTTTCTTTATCAAATAGTAGTATTAGTATATATGACGTGAGTGTTCACTGTTAATCTAACAAGTAAATTTATTTACTGATTTGTAAAGCATTTCGATTGGATTAAACTTTAGTGATTTTCAAATGTTATGCTAACAAATTAAATGGGAGTTTTCCTCTATGTCATGTAACTTTCTTTCCACAAAAATACATGCATCTTTGATACTCTTCCCCGTGTTGCAAGCAAAATCTAAATGTAGTAAGGAGTGAGTTCCTTTTAAACTTCCTACTTTTTGCATAAATGCTATAGTAGTAGAATAGAAGCTAAGTTTTGTGAAGCAAAAGCACATGATCTCTCAACGTGATCAATTTGTTGGTTTGTATAAATGCTAGCTTAACGTGGTTGACTTGATCAATCTGGATCAGTAGTAACTAGTATTAAGCTTTAATAGTACTCTAAATTCATAAATTGTTTTTCAAGAGAACTTTCATGATTCATACAGCTTGTCATGACCTCATGAACTTGCACTATTCTACGAACTTTGCAATCTTTCTACAACATCTGTCGCAATGCCGTCACACTTTCTTTGCCTTTTTTTTTTTAACGCCGGGAACTCACCAGAGATGGGTAAACCCACGTCCACTGCAATAGCCTGCAAATCACAGTGGAAGGTAAACCACTCTAGAAAAGCCCAGAATGATAAGCTTAGGTGCAAAATCAGGAGTTCATTAGTGGATTAGCCATAACAAGTCCCTAGAGGTGCCAATAGGGACAAGGTTAGAGCCAACCCCTTACTTTTTATTGGAATAAGGGATTGAACTCGTGACCTTTTCTTGGAGTAAGGGTGGTTTTACCACTGAATCAACTCCTTATTCGCTTTGCCATTTTTGTTTTACAATTTTTTCTTTTTTTTTTTTTTGAAAGGGGAAAATATCTCTTTAATTAGAACACTAGAACACGTAACAGAGAAGGTGATTTTTTTTATCACTTTCAATTTTATATCCCAAAGTTCCAATAAATCAAAGACTTGGCAAACTATAAAAAGCTTCATCAGCATTAAATTATGAATTGCTCATTTCTTTGTCTAGATGTGTATTCTTTGTAGCAGGATTAATTGCTACCACAATAGCAAAATTATTTGTTGTTCAATTTGAGTTTAACAAACTCTTTTTTCAAACAAATTATTTGCTGTTCCGTTTTTGTTTAACAAACTCTTTTTTTAATATGTATTTGAGGGAGGGAGTATAGTTGATATCTATATAAAAATAAATAAATTGTAGTATTTACTAGTATAAGAACAAATGAAAACTACCCCAGTAGTCAACAAAACACACAGGGGAAAGCCGTTAGTAAGACCTTTAATATATGATTTGGGCCATTTGGCCATCTGGAATGATTGACTTTTGACTAATCCACCAATGTTAATTTAATTTGTTTTTTCTTTTCGGTAACGGCTTATTGAGGGCATACAAGTCATTTTAGTTAACTAAGATAATACAAATTAAAGTGGATTTGGCCATTTGGCTAATCCAAATCCAAAGGAGGGAATAAAAGAATATTAGCAGTAAAGAAATGTAAAGAATCTGAGTAAGAAAAGAAATGTGCTTTTGTCTAACAAATCATTATTGCTAATTGATTTAATTAGTTAAATCATCTCTGTTATTGCTATTGGAGGACAGGCAAATTGAAAAGCTTTGATTTGAAGCATTTACTTTTTCATAAAGCATATGTCGTCTCAACTCCTCAAACAAACAAATCTTTCAAATCTTTTATGTAATGCTTTATAATTAGAAAAGACTAATTAGGTAGGTTGGTTTTGTTAATGAAAAAAAAGAATTAATTTATACTTTTCGTCCAAAAAACGAATCGTCTTGTTTATTCTATTATTTTAATACATTACACATGACAATTACTTTGTGATGGAAGAGGAGATTAATCTTCACTTTTGATTTAAATCTAAAATGAATAAATCAAGCACCTTAATTAAAATTTAATCACAACTTGAGGGAATGATTAAAGGATGAGGCTTGTTTCAGAATAACCACATGGATAGCACGTACGTGTAGCTGGACGTATACCCTTTTCAGTTCAATTCGCAAGTTAACTCTTGTGATACATGTGCTTGTGTTTGTGCTTTCCATTATCCAAAAAGATTAAAAAAAAAAAAAAAAGACGAAGAAGAAGAAGATGTTGATGACGACGTTAAATGCATGATAAATTGATAATGTATTTATCTTTTTGATAATTATAACAAGCAAAATGTAGACACCAGAACAAGAGGTTGTATGTAACAGAAACGCACAACTGAAACACCGTACTCTCCCTAAATTAGAATAGTTTTTGCAAAACTATTTTGATACAACCAATGGAGTAAAACCAAAACCTTGATTACAAAAATTATTGATTGAAGATGTATTTTAAAATGATTATTATATTTATTTTATTTCTTTCATATTATAAAAATAGATTACATTGTAGTTTGTGATTTGTACTGTTTTTAATATAATTTACTATACATACAATGTGATTTTTTTTATGAGTCTAAAAGATACAATTTTAATATAGTTATTACTATAGAAAATACAATAACTTCCTCTATCCCAAAATTATTATCCAGTTTAAATTTTTACTTTTAGTACAATTTAAACTAAAAATAAAATTCAAACTAGATAATAATTTTGGGACAGGTAGAGTATATTTTAGGGGAGAGAAGCATAAATTTTGATAAGCATCACTTGATGAATTCCTACAATTTTCCTGTTCTTCTTTTCTCCCCCTTTGTATGATCTTGGAACATGTTAACACACAATACTTTAATCGATGACGCCATCACTGTCAAACTTTTCAGAACTTACTGAATTATCAATCTTTGTCAAATTGTCACACAATAGATTATACTTCATATGCATTGTTTAACGCAAAGTCATATGCAAGTCTGTCAAATTCTTCTTAATACCACCAACATCGAAATCATCAAGTCTCTTCCAACAAAACCGCTTTTTTTTTTCTCTTCTTCTTTTCTTTTTATACGTCCATCTCCTAGTGCAACACAAAGTTTAGGTTTTGATTAGAACGTTTTTTAGTGTGCATTTTCTATTTAAAAATGAAAAAAGACTTCTTTTATGTAAACGAAATATATTAAGAACAATATATTATTTCTGTCCTAAAAAAAATACTTTACATTGAGTTTTTAAGTTTATATTAAAAAAAATACAAATTTTAAAATTAAATGTGAACTATTTTTTTCGAACATGAAAAGTATTATTTATTTAAAAAATCTACAAAAACATACTCAATAGAAATGGTAGTCCTAAACAAGGCCTTAATGTTCATCCATCCATCATCATGCGTTGAGAAAAAAATGCTACTTATGTGCATGCCACAACTTTCCACCGGCAAAATCGTGTAGCCCCTTAACAAGCTAAGGTTACCCAATTCACAATGCTCCCAACTATTTTTCCTTTTTTTTGTTTTTTTTGAGAAATGAAACCAAGTCTACAACGTTACACTAAAACGCACTAGTCCTCTTGTTTTCTGTGATATTAGTGATGTCATCTGATCTGTACCAATTACTCCCTCTGTCTCAAAATTATTGCCCAATTTTAGATTTTACTTTTAGTATAATTTGAACTGAAAATAAAAACTCAAACTGAACAATAAATATGGGAAGGAGAGAGTACATTTTCCTTTTTGTCTAATCAAAATCAATTTTTTTACCTTTTCCTTTTTTTTCTTCTTCTTGGGCAAATTCATCCGATGGGTTTGTTTGTTAATTAGATTGTCTTGAGATGAATGAGGTGACTAACAAAATGGATATCCATATTTTCACTTTCAATTCAATAGCTCAAATCATTAATTTGAAATGACCAAGCCGTAAAAAGTCATCAAATACTTAGAGATTCATAAATTTGACCTTCCATTCATCTGATAATTATATAGCAAAATACAATGTACACCAAAATCACCCAAAATATTACTAGAAGATGATAAAAACGGATATGGTGGTAACCCAACTTATCACACAATCACACACTAGTGGTACATTTATTTGCCAGGAACAAAGTTGGTGGCGTAAGCCCAAGCGTTGTTGTTAACTGGATCAGCAAGATGGTCTGCTAGGTTTTCCAAAGGCCCTTTTCCAGTAACTATGGCTTGAACAAAGAACCCAAACATGGAGAACATGGCTAATCTTCCATTCTTAAGCTCTTTGACCTTAAGCTCAGCAAATGCGTCTGGATCATCAGCAAGACCAAGTGGGTCAAAGCTTCCTCCAGGGTAAATTGGGTCAGTGACCTCACCTAGCGGCCCACCAGCAATTCTGTAGCCCTCAACTGCCCCCATCAATACAACCTGGGTAGCCCAAATGGCTAGAATGCTCTGTGCGTGGACTAAGCTTGGGTTGCCAAGGTAGTCAAGCCCACCTTCACTGAAGATCTGTGATCCAGCCTTAAACCAAACTGCCTCGCCGAATTTCACACCATTTCTTGACAGAAGCTCTGGGAACACACATCCAAGGGCTCCAAGCATGGCCCATCTGGAGTGGATCACTTCGAGTTCTCTGTTCTTGGCAAATGTTTCTGGGTCAGCTGAGAGCCCAGCTGTGTCCCAACCGTAATCACCAGGGAATTCTCCAGTGAGGTAAGATGGGGGCTCGCCAGACAATGGGCCCAAGTACAGAACTCTGTCTGGGCCGTACCATGGGCTGCCTGATGCTGATGGTTTGGGCTTAGCGGCAGTCTTCCTCATGCTGATCCTTCCTTCACCGAAAACTTCCGGTCCGGCGATTTTGACCGCTTGTCCGGCGAACGATGGAGATGAAAGAGCCATTGATGAGGCAGCCATGGTTGCTTGGAATGAAATTGGAAAAGGGATTTAAGAGAAAATGTTGGAATGACTTGGGGATGCGATGATGATACATATTTATAGGTGTTGGGAAAATTTTTTATTTTATCTAAGGCAATCTTTTGCCTTTTTTTCATTGGTGATTGTCCTCCTTTCTCTAAATTATTTGATATCTACGGATTTTTTTAAAAAAATATTTTTTTTAAATGATCTTTTATGGATATTCTAAGGAAATATAGAAATTGTATCTGTCCTAGGTGTGACCAATGATACTTCTCCACGTATCATAATGAAATCAGGTTAATGGCTGTTGTTTTGTTGTTTAGTATTTTCTTTTCTGGGGGGATATGGTAGCATATCCATCATCAGAGTGTAATATCCAAGACAAGATAGAGAACTTCCTTTTGATTTCCAGGGATAATGCGGGATGGAGAATCTTAATTCGAAAAATGAAATGTAATTTCCGCTCCTTCATTTTTGTAGTTTCATCAGACCAAAAACAACCAAGAAAAAGAAAAACCATTATTTTAACTGACCAACTTCATGAAGTTCAACCCATAACATATTCGGGGTGCCTTAAAACATTTATTTTGATAATTGCAATAGTTTCTCCGCAGTCTGCATAACATATTACTATTTCCACTTTTTCAAACTAACATATTACTATTTTCACTCTGAAATAATTATCTAATTTTTATTTCAATGTTAGCTAAATAATTATTTTGGGATAGATGAGTATGATATTCTTTAACATGAAACGTAATAACCATATTTTGTTTCACCCAAGGCCTTTTCTTGAAGGCTGTCCTTGCCCTAACCTAGGCATGTCCACGGTTCCAGAATCGGCAGTTTCGGTTCTGGAATCTGGAACCGGCGATTCTAGAGCCACGATGATGGGGACCAAAACCGAACCTTGAGATTGCGGTTTCGGTTCTAGTTTTGGAACCACAAGTTTTGGTTTAGTTACGATGCGGTTACGGTTCTAACATGAGACGGTTTTTCATTTGAGTTTTATGTTGAGTTTTGAAACCAAAAAGTTAGATTTTCATTTAAATTTTATTTGGTGTCGGTTTTCACATAATTTTATGAAGATTTTAATAATTTTAAAATATTTAGACACTTTTTAAAATGAAATATCTTATAGAACGTAAAGAATTAAATTAAATTATAAAGTAAAAAAGATCTTTTAGGAAACATTTATTAACCTACAATGTAATATCAATTAGACAATTACCAATGGCACGGTCCTAACCGTAAGCTTATGAAAAATTTCTCAATCGTCCTTGCCCTAACCATAAGCTTATGCCAAGAGGCAAGATGGAAGATCAGTTGATTGCAAGCTTCACGGAAAAAGTTTGGTTCGTTCACTGTTATGATGATGAAGATGATACCACGGGTAAGATTTTCTTACCCTTTTTTTTGGGTAAAAATTAAGGCTGTTAAATCCCATATTGTTGTTGTTGAGTTTTATGTCTCAAGTCATATTCTGCAAAAAAAGAAAAAAGAAAAGAATAAAAATGAACGTCTCTTATATTCTCCATGGTTTAGTTTTCTCTGCTAATTTTGAGCTAGGAACAATAAAGGAGGAGAGGCAAATTATTGTTTTTGAGGCTAGCTATACTTCTTTTTAGGATCCTATTGACGAATTTACTTTTATTCTTTTCTTTACAAGCGAGGATATGATAAGTCCAAATCGACAAAAGAAGTGGACGAAGAACGCTGAAAATCCTTATTATTGTTTATGAAGTTGTCCGGAGATTGTATCATTATCATTTTCGCCTTATGTTAGCTGTAACATTGAGAATTGAATCATTTCGCAGAAGGAAAAAATACTCTT
Source organism: Oldenlandia corymbosa var. corymbosa (assembly GCA_949775105.1). Lineage (NCBI taxonomy): Eukaryota > Viridiplantae > Streptophyta > Magnoliopsida > Gentianales > Rubiaceae > Oldenlandia > Oldenlandia corymbosa. Next base: position 10,962,890 of record OX459118.1, on the reverse strand, counting down.
AGAGTGTAGAACACTTCATACTTGTGTATTGCACTTTTTGTAATTGTTTGACTTTTTATTATGCTCAGTTGTACTTTGTCCTACTTATTTAGAAACACAAGTTGAAAATTTTTCTTTGAAAAGTCTTGTCATGTTTTGAATCTATAATGATCTGTTAGAAATGTAAAAATTTAATTAGCAGTTGAGAAAAATGTTTTTTTTTTAAAAAAAAAAATTATAATTTGAGTATATAGTAGTATATGTAACCAGACAAAGTCGTAGTATCTCCATCTGCCCGTATCACCTCGACTTCATTTCTATTTCCTCTGCAGGATCTTAAATGGAGAAACGAAATGCATTTTTTTTTTTCTGGCTCCCTGTTTAATCAACCAAACAGAAAAAGAGGGGAGAAAAGAAGAGAAAAACCTTGGTTTGTAATTTTGTTTTTACCACCATCAACCAGTGACATACATGTATTGATTCAATAGTTTGATTTCTCTGTCTAAAAATGAAAATTATATGAGTTGTAAATTTTAATTTAAAAAAAAAAAAGACTTTTATTTGTGGACGAAAGAACTATTAAGGCGTTAAAGAAACAGGCAAACAGCTATGGGTTGAAGCAATAATTTTCAGAATCACCATATCTCATCATTTATCCGGTGAGGATTCTTTTAGCTGGGCTTTCAAAGTAAGCTGTTTCATTTTTTCTTTTCTTTTTTTTCTCCCTTGAAAAAAGTACAAAATGATTGATTTCTTTTTACCATATAGATCTCATAAAACTTAATGACAGTATCCCGTCGGGGCAATTTGTAACGTAGAAAAACGGTAAAAGAGAAATGCCTGAATGAAACATAAAAACAACTTATATATTATTACTGATCACAACATTCAAATATAATAGGAACACAAAATGTTAAAAAAAAGTTGTAAATTAAATGGGGACCCTTCATGAGCTTCAGTAAAACCCTAGCTAAAAGGTCCAATTATTTCACAAGTTTTTTTTTCCTCCCTTCAATAGTAGAAAAAAGATCAATAACGTTAAATAAATAATCCGCTTTGTTGAATCATACACGAACATCCTCTTACTCAATGGAACTTCCGTTTGAGGACGAGGAAGAAGTCGGCGTCCTTGCGGATTTGCTTGTCGAAAACATCGTAATTCTCCTGCAATTTCCTGGTGTAGATCACAAAGAGTTGATCCAAGATGTGTTCACCAAAATGCTCGGTCAAGATCATGTCCATCACGGCGCGCACTTGAAGAGAAGTCCTCTGGACATCAAATGGTAAATCCTTCATTGGGTGATTCAAGATCCCGACTTTCTCAACCGTGAAATTGTTGTTCCTTTCTATCACCTTTCCCAACTCCTCCATGGATGGATGGTATTGTGGCAAGTTGAATGAATCCACACTCTCTTCACTTATTATTCCCTACAGTTACACAAAACATCAATCTTCCAAACTATATGACGTCAGCTCATAAATAATTGAGCAAAAAAATTTTTGTTTCTTGGTGGTGATGAGTATGTTTTTTGAGAAATTATTTGGGACCCGTCTCCACTCTTTAATTCTAGCCCACAAATCATATAATCATTGGTTGAATTATTAATAATATGTTAAAAAAAAAGAAAAGGAAAACCTACTTTAAAAGAATGAAGTTGAAGAACAATGTAACCACTCCATCCTAAAAAAGAAGAGTTCTACACACCATCTTTTGTATAGCGCAAACCATCCTAAATTTTTAATTTCCTTTACTTTTCGGTTTATTGAATGAAATGAAGTGTTCAATTTTCACAAAATAGCGTAATGCAATCTTCCCTATAACGTATCCAATTTCAAGGAAATAATTTCCTTGGCTTTTGCTTCATGAAATGCAACGTCAAAAGGTGTACATATATAACCGGCCATATATATTGTATGATTTGAGAAAATTATTGAAGATAGGGTTTTTTTTTTGGTCCTGAAATGAATATACAATTTGAATTTTCAAATTTCATATCATATATCCGACTATATATATATATATATATATAAATATATATACACACTAAAAGTAAAAAAAAATCAAAATGTGATAAATTTTTTGAATCACATGCAATAACAATTGAAGTTGATCTATGCGTATATGCATACATTCAACTGTCGATCGAAACGCTCTAGGCATTGTATGACCAATCATGTATATGACTTTCATCTTTCAAGGCAACAGGTTCAGCATATAGCTAAAGACTAAAATTAATAAACAGGACTAATATTTGTTTTGACAACAAAAATACTCCCACAAATGAAAATCGATAAGTCTATTGTGTAAAGATAATATGTATTAGTAAGAAGGTAACAAAATTACCTCTGAATGCTACATAACTACATTCAACAATGTGATAAATAAAAAATAGCATGACAAAAAAAAAAAAGGACCTGGAAGAAGAAAAACTTATTATATAAAAAAAACTTACCGATTTTGCTAATTCCATCAAGGAAGATCCCAAAATAGCATGAAGCAATCCAGCACCAGTCATTGTGAACATAGTCTCCCCACTTGGAAGCCCTGGCATTTGAATAATCAACAACCCTCCTCCCACAAGTTCTAAAGCCCTAGATGTAAGAAACACATCCATATCTCTCTGAAACTGGTCAAAATAAGCCTTCACAACATATTTCTCAGTCCCAGTGTAATGGATCTTCCCTTTATTATACGCAGGAGAATTTTTATCCTGAATCTCCTTAGGAACCTGAGAAAGCCAGTGAAGTGCATAGGAGCAATGAGCTAAATGCAAGCTCCCTTTGGGCAAAACCCTAGAGTAGAACGACCCCGGAACCCCGGCGGCGAAATAGTCGCTGTTTGGTGGTATGCCTCTGAATAAAATGTTGAAATCATTGTTGACATGATCATTGAAGAAGACATGGAATTCTGGTTTTGGTTGCTTTATGGATTTGTATTTTTCCGCCACAACTTCGACTATGTTTTGCATAGCGAAATATGTGTTTGGTCCCGTTGAGCAGCCGAAATCGCCAATGGAGAATGGCTTGGATGGATCGAAAGTTGTGAGATTATTCTCAAGATCCAAATGTTGAGTCACTGCTTCAATGATGATTTCCTTGGCTGCATCAATCACCCCTTTCTGCCAATAAAGAAAAAAAAAATTTTAAAAAATAAAAAAAGGTGTCAAAAACAAAATTAGAGTTCATTGGTGTGATACTCTTTATACATATATTTCTTCCATCCCGAAATTATTGTCAAGCATTTTTATTTTTAATACAAATTGAACTAAAAAGGAAATTGAAACTGAGAATAATTTTGAGCGTGCTTTTATATTGGTGGTTACATGTTGATCCCAAAGTCGCTAAGTAATCATCTATCGTAAAATTTTCTTGTGTACATGCATGTTTTTTTATATCTTGCGTGTGTTGAGAAACTCCAAATTTTTTGGTAAGAAATTTTTTTTTTTTTTTGACATTTTTTGGTGAGGAACTCTCCCGAATGGTTTTTAAATTTCAGTCTTCCTCACTCTGGAATCTAAAAAACTGAATTGTAAGTTCTATATAACTAGAATGTAGATGGTATAATGTGAATTGATGGACGCTGCTCATGTAATATAGTCTATTCTATTAAATTAAAATAAATATACTCTGGTACTAATATAATAATTACTTAATGGAGTAATAGGAATTAGAAGTGGTACCTGATAGGAAGAGTTCTGAACATAGCTATTAGGGTCGTCTCCTCCTTTCATTGGATGTGCTTCCTTAATGTTCGTTGTTGGCGCCATTTGGTCTCTCTTTTCTTTATCCCTTTTTTTCTTTTTAAGTGTGTGACTGTGTGTTAATGTCCAAGCCTCAGTGTTGTATTAATGAGAGAGACGATGAGAAATATGTCAAACTTCTCTCCAATTTATAGGCCAAAAACAAATGTTTGCCCTCAATAATACTCTCTCTATCTCAAAAAAAAAAAAGTGTACATTGTGTTTTTCAAATTTGTATTAAAAATAAGTCTACTTCCTTTGTTCTGATTCCATTGTAAATTTCAAAACTTAATGTGAATTTTTTTTTAGACAGAACTGTTAATTTTTTTATTCTCTGTTTTACATAGCGCGTCACCATTACTATTTATCATGATTCTTTTTTCTTTTTTTTTTTGGGGTACTATTTATCGTAATTCAGATGTACTAATTTATCCTTTAAGGTATTATTATCAAACATCTAAAAGCGACTTTCATCTTCCAAGCGAAGTTAAAAGGTTCAAAATTAAAACCAAAGAATTTGATAGCTAAAATGATTTACCAAAGAAAGTCTCATTTGTAACGTTTACGATGCTAATGATCTCCTAAGACCTAAGTGACTTTCATCATTATAAAAGTCTCGAACGGACGAACACTCGTGCCACACGTTCTTCAACCTTACTAGTATTAATAATAATAAAAAAAAAAAGTTATGGTCTATGATCAGCAAAATGACATATCATACATGATGTTTCCCATTTCCATGAAATCCCAAGAACTAAAATGTATATTTTATGGTGGACCTTTGAGTTTGATGGGGTTCCCTTAATGAGCTAGTGCATTATTATTATTATTATTATTATTTTCAATCCTTGAAATTCATGGGTGTAATGATCGTTCTCCTTTTCATTCAAGACTCAATTACCATGAGGCTAAAAACAAACAACAAAGATAAAGAAACTAAATTCTTGAATCTTAATTATTGAAATTTAGTTGAATCTCAATTTAGTTAGTTGAGTAGAGCTATGTTAATGAGATGAGTAACAAATGTATAATTTGTAATTTCCGACATAAAACTAGTGTTTTTTCGCTTATTCTTCAAGTTTTAAAAAGGATTTTTACAACTTGTACTCTTAATTGTTTTTTTTTTTTTTCTAGAGCTCGCGTGGAATGAATGCACCAAGTTATTTGTCTTGTATTCTTCTTTTTTTGAAGAATTTTTTTTCCCCCCTTAGCCGTTGGCTACTTTTGTATAAAATTGAACGGCTGGAAATTATAATGGTTGAATAATGTCGAATTTATAGAGTTTTTTACCTAAATAATTTTCAATGGCAGGACCTGAACAAAAATATATGTTCCGGAATGGTGTGAACAAATCTAGTTGTCTCGAATTTACCAAATCCGAATCTATCCATTTTGTACTAGATTCGAATTTGGCAAATCCGAATCTCCTTGTATTATAACTATGTGATGAATCAATTTTATTGGGTAGATTCGAATTTAGTACAAAATGGATAGATTCGGATTTGACAAATCCGAGACAACTAGTTTTGTCCACCAAAAATAAAAAAAAAAAAATTATTTTTGTCCACATCCTTTTTTGAAAATTTTTTTGGCCGAAACACGTTTTGTGGAAGTCACTCGACTGTTTTGTTTCCTTTCTTTTTTTTCCCCCTTTCGGTAGCATAAAGGTTCTTTGTTTTTGTCTTGAACAGAGTATTGGTGAGGTGAGTAGATTAGCCATGGAGAGTTAGAGTGACAGATTTTACAAATTTTCACCTTTTCTTGAGGGTAAATTCATTTATTCCTGCAATTATTCTTTTTTTTTAATTTTTATTTTTTGGTTATTTCATTCCCTTTGCACAACAACCTGACCGACGTTTTCTTATTTATTTGGCCATTGAAACCTCATCACTCGGATGCTAAATACTCCCGTCTTAAAATAATTATCCAATTTATTTTAAAGGAGTGTATATGTAAATATGGGAACCAGAATGCTAAACCTGAAATAATGTACATTTTCATAATTAGTTCTATTACAAGAATTGGCATATCTAAGTACTAATTAAGGACATGAAAGGGATAATAACAACAATAATAATAATAACAGTTATTCACTAGACCTTTGTTAAGACTCATAGTTCTGATTACGGTCCATTTCTCCCAAAGACCAAAGAAAGAGTCGGGTTTGTTAAAATAAGCAGGAATAAGTATGACTTCTTTTTTGGGACGGAATGAATAATGCGTGAAGATTAGTTGCCTTCGATTGGCTACCGACCACAAAGATTACCAGTAGTTACAAGATTACCAGTAGTTAAAAAGCACGCATTACAACGTTCCAGTTTGCTCTGAAAGTATTCATATCAACTACAGAACAGATCTTTCCATGTTTCAACTCTCAAGTAGTCCATCCATGCTTTTGAGGTTAAACTGATTCGTTAACTAATTCAGTTGACGGTGAAGACTTGAAAATCTGTTGAAGCACCTGCGTCTTTGCCGGATCAAGTTTATTTGCATCAAATCTACGGTGAACGCCGCGTTTCAGAGCTTCCCGCCCTTCCTCAGCGGCTCTTTTCCTTAAAGAAGATAGTGAACCTGTCTCCGGAGAACCAGTACTGATATCACGTTCCTTGGTTTGCAAGTCTTTTCCATCTGTCTTTGAAGCAATGCTATTGCTATCCACCGAGGTGTCTTTACCAGATTTTAAGGAGCTGTCCATGCTGCCACCAGAACTATTCTTTCCCCACCATCGATATGAAACAGTTGACAGTCCATCAGAGGGAAATCCAAAAATAAATTCATCTGTCTCCGCATGTTGCACCTGAGGGACCGCAACTTGTAGATTCTTATTTCCTTGCGGCTGCATGACAGTTTGCGATTTCAACAAGTCTAGGTTGGAGCTCGTTGGTTTGTTATGAAGCTGGAGGCCCCTAGTCAACATAAAATTAAAAGGATTACTCCACATGATATCTGCAGAAATTGAACTAAGAATTACTTGAAGTTATATTTCCTACACCATCATGCAATTATTCCAAAACCAGAAGAATGATCTTGAGGATAGTAAGGTATAAAGTCTTGGAATCGAGTGTAAACAAGCAAAAAATTTTCTCAAGAAATGATTTCCCTCCTACAGTCATCAGAAGTAAACTGTTAAAATGCCACAATCCTGACTAACGTGAAAGCCTATAAGTGATATCAGGAATTTGAGTATGAAAAGCAACCTCTTTTCAAGTAATTCCAGCATAATCTAAGAGCTAGTCACCATGAAAGTAGCACTCAGTTTCAAAATGTAAAAATACAACATCAAAAACATAATATTATTATTAATCTTTTGCTGCAGGAACTTAACTCATATATATTTATCAAATTAGCACCGCATAGCATCTGTAACTTGAAGCAATTGGTTTGGAGAAACCAAAATAATTTTCCTTCAAATATCAGCTGGAAGCCAGATGAGCCAGATGCTTCATCAGTTTGTGCTATCAGAGGAGTCAAAACTTGTGTCTATAGCCAATACAAAAGGTCAGAGATAAACCAGCTAATCAGTTGATATCGTGCAGTAATAACAAAACACGTTCTGCAATCACTCCACTGTCTTTTGTGTCCCCATCCCATGCGCAACCAACACCCCCCTCCCTCTCTCTCTTTCCTCCTTTATCTGTGAATAACTAGATACCCCAGTAGTCACCATAATTAGTCATTTGGTGTTTGAGATGATAGAAAAAAAGTCAAGAAGAATACTTCAAAAAGAATTGGGTCCAAAAGTTTTGTGTTCACTTACTGAACCGATGCTGCAGCTGGATTCGTATCATCACGTGCTCTCCCAGAATCTTTTAGCCCTTCATTAAGTCGCTTGGTTCTTTCCCTAGCAGTTTCCTCTTTGACTTGCTCAATACTCTTTCCAAGAAGTAACTATACATCAAGCAAACACCAAAGAATAAGAGAAGCTACATGCGCATGACCAAAAATTTACCAAAGAATGCACAAGAAAATGAAGACTTGTTTTCAATCAATTTTGATGCAACATTCTTAAGCAATGCTAATGTAAGATGCACAACTCATGCAAGCCTTTTGGAGCTAAGACATTGCACCAAATGCAATAGTACCACTTGAGGATATCAAACCCACAATATTCATGTCCATATTAACTCAAGCTTCCTGATACTAGGTCGCGAGTCTAGCTTCCAACTAGGAGAATAGTGCTTTGCCTCGTTATTCCTCTAGTCCGGGTAGCTAATTGAACAGGACAAAGACTAGGAGTCAGTACCAGTTTCCCTCCACATGTATGCAACTTAGCTTATAACCATCTACTCAACAAAAATGCAATTTAGCTTCTGAGTAAAATCTTGCCAGGGAGTTCAAGAAGATTTAAAGCATTGAACGATATTTTAAAAACCATATTGTTATTTGACATTCAGTCTCTTTCATTGTAATCCAATTGCATATGAAGCAATCTGAGGATCGAGAATATTTAACAATTTAACAAGTCTAGGAAACAGAATCAGATTTCTAATTGGGGTTAGTTTATCAACAATCAATGAGAAGTAGAAGATCAAAGAGCATGTAAGTTCACCTTGCGATATGGCCATCTGGCTAAACCATTTTCATGGCAAAACTTCCTCAGAGCGCTTGTATTAAGACCTGCAAGATAAACATAAAGATTTTCAACAATGTCCTTGTAAACATCTCTCAGCAACTTTTCTTGAAGTATGATCCTACAAAATTAACCTAAACAACTTTGGTGCTACTCAAACTCCACAGGCTTTGAGATGCAGTCATAAAAGAACACCAGTTTTCAAATCCTTGTCTATAGTAAGCTATAAATTCAACCATTCAAACGTATGCCGAAAATCCTCAAATATTCGATGTCAAAAGTGAGGATAGCTGACAATGACTGGAGAATACATAAAAACTACCAACATTGCAGCTTAGTTATGAATTCCGCCCGTGGGGGGAAAATCAACGCAGTTAAAAGATAGCCACTTATCCATCCCAAACTCTTAAACCCTCTGACTAGTAGACCTAGAACAAGAGAACAATCCCAAGTACTAACCATCTTCTATTGAACTTTAGCTTGCTATCAACAGATCTAACAACCAAAAAGACCCAAAAAAACACAATAACAATGCCAAATTAACGAAAACAAAAAAGGAAAAAGAACAAACTAAAAGAACCCACAAAAAAGCAGACATTAATACACAGAGAGAGAGAGCAGTATGAGGTACCGAGAGAATCAGCAGCATCGGCGAGTGGCAAAGAGAACAACTTGGAGACTTCATCATACGTCAGGGGCTTGGAATTTGAAAGTGGAGCTGGTTTTGGATGTGGGTTTGGGCTCGATGCGTGGTTTATATTCGGGTTTGGGTACGATTTTTGGTTCGGGTTTTGCATTACGCTGCTCATCTTATATCCTCAAAGATTTCGACTTTTGAATATTCTGTGCCCAAGTCCTTCCACTTCTGTAACTTCTTATGATGAGTTTATTTGACGAAACCTGAAAGCGTTGTAATATACACCCTTTATTCTTTTCTGAAACAAAATATATCGATTTTCTTTTCTTTTTTTTTTTACCCCTTTTCTTATTCACAGCAGGAGACTTTCATCACCTCTAAATTGTGGAAACCCCTTACATAAAGAAAATATGTCGATTTTATTGAAGAGACTATTATAAAAAATAATACAATAATTCTGATTTTACACAACATTTGAGTACTATAGTATATCTTTCTCATAAAAGATAAATAAAACACATTTAGGTAAGCCTTTGATTTTGATAACTATTTAATTAAATAAGATGGTACATTTTGACATATTAACCAATAAGATGGTGCATTTTGGCATATTCATTAATCGGACGAAAATCAATATATCCTATTAACAGACCAAGAGAAAACATATATTGAGGGATCGCATTGTGATTAAAAAATTTTCACTGCAAAATACCTTAAGTCAAAATTATATCGTTTTGATTTTATAAAAAAAATAAATAAAACCAATACACATAAAAACAGATTCCTAATACAAATACATATAAAAATCAGTTCACCCTTTTGTAAGATGGAGAAATTTACTTATATATATTACGATATTAAACTCTATTTCAATATTTTCTTGCCCCCCTCCAAAAACGCCGTTTATGGTAAAAAAAACTAAAACCTCACATATACACTTAAGAAATATCCAAACAATATATTCTCCTTACATTTAAATTCAATCATTCTAATGCCAATCTCATTAAAAAAAATATTAAAACTTCACATCTGAAATTACAAGAAAAAACCAAGTAAGACATTTTTGTATTCAAACTCAATGACTTTAATGTCAATCTCATTAAAAAATGTTGAAATCTCGCGAGTAAAATTACGAAAAAAAATCCAAATAAACATTCTTCTTATATTTAAACTTTAAAAAAATTAAATTATAATAATAATAATATTAATATCATTTAATTTTCATCATGTCTTTTTAACTCATTTTTTATTGTTGGCTTATTCTTTGTAACACTTTTTTTTTGGATTAAATTTTACAATCAACCATTTAATCGAGTATATGGCATTTTTTCACAACTAATAATCGTCTTGATGATACATTTTAACACAATCTGCAAGGTACGGGAGAAAACCTAATTATTATGCTATAAGGTGACCAACAAAAAAAAAAAGCGACATTAAAAGAATATATTTTCTGTGAATAATGGAAAACTTAGATCAGAAAGCATTCTGTATAATTTTAGGCATTCTGCATAATTTTAGTGATATCTCACGTAATGTTTAATTACGTCATATACATGTTATACCGCTTAAAATAGCACATTTCGCTATATTAATTGCATAAAAATTATAAATTTTGGATAAAGTGATCACTGTAATAAGCGGCACATTATACAAATAGTATAAATATATTTATATTTATATGGATAATGAAGACCTCGGATACGAATGAATATTGCATGATTTTTATTATTATTTTATAAAGTGATCACTTTAATTTATTTATTTATTTATTTAACTTTGCATATTGCAGGATTTTTTATTATTATTTTATATACTTTAGATTTTTATTTTTTATTTTTTATTTTTTATTTTTCATACTGCAATACACGTAGGTAACAGTGACTAATACCCTTCGCTCATGATATGTACCTCGATGAGTGGAAGAGCTGGCCAAAGGATCTAAGGTTGTTCCATGCCCATGGCAAGATTTGAACTCTCGACCTATGGTTAAGAGTGGAGGAGTCCTTACCACTCCACCACAACTCTTTTTGGTTTTTTTTATATACTTTAGATGATGTAGCTCTCTGAGAAAGATAAAGTTATGTAATACTTGTTTTCATTGGATTAGCTGATTTTGTTTGTGACAGTTTTAATTGCCTGGGAAGTTTTCCGGTGTATCTTTCTAGTGTAATTAGAAATGTTATTACAATTTATTTATATTAGTTAAGCCTAATTCTGGATACGGTATTGGATTTATTTAATTTTTCATAATCACGTATAAAGTTAAAGATAAATTGCGTTAGAGCTTGTTTGATAAAAAAATTTTGTTTAATTCTGAATGGTTGATATCGAATTAAAAATAATGAATTCATTATCAGTTACATAATAAGGAATAAGTTAACTTTTATTTTATATATTTTCTACTGCATGTTTATTTTTTTGTTATCAAACATGCTAAAATGAAAAAATACTTAATCTAATATAAGCATTAAGTGGATTTATCAAACATGCACTAAGTCTAAGGGTCTGTTTAATAAAGCCACTTAATGCTTAAAATTATTAGATTAAGTACTTTTTCAATTCAGCGTGTTTGATAACAAAAAATGAACATCTTAATGAATTAAGTGGTGCTGAAACTGTAATACAAAATCTATCTATATAATATAATAATAGAAAACCCAGAGAGGGGAAACTGGAATAGTTTTCCACTTGACACGTAGGACTGGCAATTTTTTCTATTTTTTGATTTATTAAAAAGGAAAAAAATTATATCTTTGGTTAAGAATTTGATTTTGAAAATTGAAAACAAGATGGATGTTGGTAACTATGAAATGTAATCCCTAAAATCTCTCTTATATATCTCAAAATTTACTTAATATTGGAATATTGAAATAAATATATTGAACTTATGAGAGATATACAACAGAGAGAATTTCAAATAGATTCTTATGAGAGATTTGTATTCCTTATCTTTTGAGAAATTTTGGGAATTTTAATTATTGATAAAAAAATTTATAAAGTGCAAACACTCGGGGTGATTATGTTTCATTTTTATCATCTTTTTTTTTTCTCTTTTCTTCTTCCAGCATGTTTTCTACTTCATTAGCATAGAAGGTCTCAATATGATCAATTCGATTAAATGTAGTAGTATTTCCCTATTTCGTTTCATTGTTTCAATTAATATAGTCTGGATTGAAATTTTCTTTTTTCTTCTTTTTTCGCAGGTTAAATTTTCAATAGAGGGATTTTCATAATACATTCTCGGTTTCCAGACACTACTATGTTATAGTTTAATGTCCCTTTTGTTCCCCCATTAGTTTGTGTTTATGCAGTACATTATCATACTTCAAATCGGGTAGGTTATTTGGATTGAATGTTGCATTTTTTCTTCAAGATTTGATTTTAGTTTTTTCTTTTTTATGACATACTAATTTACACAAACTTTCTCCTTAAAAGTATAGACCTATTATTATTGCTAATTTTCTCTATGACATAATTAATTAGGAATATCTTTAGATGGTAACTTATTTAACTGATTATTTTTTTAAGAAAAAGCTTTTACAGTTTGCAGTAATCTACCATAATTTCAGGTCACTCAAGATTAGTATTTTAAACTAAAAGCAAACAAAGGAAGAAGGCAACGAGAGGTAATTTTTTTTTCCCAAAGGTGCGAGGAGGTTATTTTGGTTTTTTCACCTCAATTACCACTTGACTTACAACTTTCAAGAATCACCCGTCGAAGAGGATAATGGTTATATCCCACGGCAATAGATTGGTAAAGATCTTCAAGTAATGTGCAGATGGAAGAATTTTAACGCGGGGCTGCAGGAATTAAAAAGATACCTCCATCTAAAAATGGTCTAACTGTATAGTTGAACATTGTATAAAAGTGAAATGAAATTTGAAATTGCGGTTCAGTACAAAATGAAGACACGTTTTTTTGTCATTTGTTTATCAATGACGATAAATGAAAGTGAGGTCCAGTCCAAGTTAGATTATATATATCACGTTCCGTATTCGGTCATGAATTGGTTAGTTCAACACAATGAATTAAAGTAATACTATGTGATCAAAACGGTGATGTGAAATACAAACTATAAATGTTGTTACAAAAAAGTGTTCAAATTTATGATATATGTAATTCAAATTTAAAATTTTTTTTTTCTAATAATTTTTTAATTTGGTGTCCAAATAAAGTCCCACAATTTATTTGAATATTTCTCTATTCCTTATATGGTGCATTATTTGAACACTAACTACATTTTTTGAACACTAATTGATTCATGATTAACGATGTTTGAAATCTGTATTATATACGTTTTTTCCAAACATTTCTTTATTTCATTATACTTAGGGCTGGCAATCTCCGATACGACTCGAAATTTCGACACGAACCCGATACAAAATAATCGGATTCGGGTTGGGATTTTTGAACCCATATAATAAATAGGTCGGGTTATAGTTGACCTGTTTATTATACGGGTCGGGTTCGGGTCAACCTGTCGGGTTATCCGGGTGACCCATATATGTTGGTTGTTTAGTCATTTATGTTGTTTTATACGGGTAATAATGGAAATTCAGATGAAATTACCTTAATCTAATAAATCCATCCCTTACCCATTTACTTCTTCAGCCGCCGTTCTTCTCCTTTCTCTCTAGTTTCTGCCGCAAGTGTGAAGCTAAAATATAAAAAACACCAAAAATCCTCCAATTTTCACTTTGTTATATTACTCATTGGGAGCTGGCTTCAATCGCCCCCGAGCCTCTCTCCTTGCTTTCAGTTAAGTTCTAGTCTTGGCCCTGCTCCTACCGGATCTAGTCTAGAAAGACTCCCCAGTTGAGAATTTTTAAATGGGGATAATACGAAATTCAGTAAAGAGCGGAAGCAACAACAAAGAAATCGACACTCGCCTAAATTTTCTTTGTCAATTTCTTTTGCTAATTTTTTCTGAAAATTTTATTAAAGTCTTTCTCCCTTTGGGTTCGGCCAAAGAAGTTTCTGTCGTGCGTGGTTGGGCGTCCGGGTTAGCACCCCTTTTGTTAATTTGACCCGGATTTGGACCGGAAAAAAATGATTTGCAGTCCCCGCAAATTTTGAGCTTTTTTTTTTTAGTGAAATATGGTTCTCATTTCATTTGTTGCTCGTGGATGACTATTGGAGTTCTATATTTGGTGAATTTTTGAGTGTTAAACCTTGTGGTGTTGTGGTTGTTTCATTTTATGCGATCAGATTTATATGGTTTTTATCCATTTTGGTTGAGCGAGGAGCGATCATTCGTGATTTTGGTGAGGGTGAGATTTTACTGACTTATTTTTGTTTAAGACAATTTTTTCATGGATTTACGGGTTGGGTCGTGTGTTATCCATATATTTTCAAGTCAGGTTAGGGTTATAATATTGAACCTATTTATTTATTCAGGTCGGGTTCGGGTTAACCTAAATTTTTTCGGGTTCGGGTTCGACCCGACACGCTAATCCGAACCCGACATGGATTGCCAGGCCTAATTATACTTATTTAAATTGCGATATTTTTGCCCCGTGCAACGCATGGGTAGCATCTAGTATAAGAATAAAAATTATTTTATTACTTAATGAATTCAACAATTCTAATTCAGTATTAAGAATTCATAATTAAACACTAATTTTTATCAAACATGCTCTAAGTTATGGTAGCTCAATGTATATAGTTGTTTTTTGATGTTTTCTTTTTCCTAATATACTAACAATGGCTTTAAAAAAAAAATCATTAGCAAACAAAATTGGATATAGAGGAAAGGTCCAATTTCAAACGCGAGGCCGCTGATGGTATAAAAGGGGATGGATTATGAATCTCAGAGCCGTACGGTGGTGATGATGGCCGGTCCGAGGTTTGACTGTTCATTGTTGGACTGGCTAAGCAATCCAAAGTCCAAACACAGAAAAAGAAAACGCACCAAAATCAAATTAAAAAGAAGGTGCTTCTGTCATTCTTCACTTCCCACCAGTTTCCCCCAACATTTGCCCCATAAAGCAGAAAAAAAAGAGAGATTTAACCCACAGTTCCATGAGACTGACAAAAAAGCTCCAATAGATTGTGATTCTTTATCCCATGATACGCCTCTTCTCCCCCTGCTTTTTTCATGTCTTCTGATAAATATATATATTGCAGATTAATAATCAATCAAAAAAATGCCGACGCAAATCTCAATGATTCATAAAAGCAAAAAAATTAACCCAAAAAAACCCACCCAGAATTCCTTTCTTGTTTCTAGAGAAAACCCAAAGAAAAAGACACCCCATTTGCCCCCACTCTTGCTCCAAAGTATCTACCTTTTCTTCCTCACAATCCTTTCCTCTTCCTTAACAATGTATATAAGCTCTCATTTTATTGTAAAGATGGAAATTTTTTGTACTTTCTTGAAGATTACTCTTGAGAGGGTTAGGAGGGTGATGCTCATTCATCATTATCACATTCATCAATGGCGAGTTCGAGTGGGACGAAGAATCAGGACGTGGAAGTCAGGGGACCCCAGAGGCAATTGTCTAGGACATTTACCAGGCTTCCCACTTATCTGGACCCTAATGATGTGGATGGCCGGGTTGCTGATAGTGAAATGGTGCCCTCGGCTTTGGCCCCCATTGCTCCTATTCTCAGGGTGGCTAATGAGATTGAAGAGGACAATCCCAAGATTGCTTACTTGTGTAAGTTGTAATGTTAACTAGTTGGAAAGTTTTGATTCAGTTGAGGTAATAAAAATGCCTTTGTTGGGGGAGAATTGGGATGTTTGCTGTTTGCTCCATAGCTGTCTAGACTAAATAAACTTTTGAATGTGTTGAATAAAATGCCTATGTGGGACTTGAATTCTGTGATATGATCAACTGCCTTTCATTTGTGATTGGAATGAATATTTATATACGTGTGTTATTAGTTATGGAGTTAGATTATAGTGTTTGTTTTGACTTTGACGGTGCCAAATGTAAGTGACTTTGAGGGCGTCTTCTGTTTTGGTATTCCACTAGAACAGTGTACTACAATTTGTTTCAGCCGCATTGTGCTTTGAAGATTGATTGATGATCTCTTTTATTCTTCTGTGAAAATGGGAACATTTCTGGCTCTTACTTTTGCATTTCCCCCCTTCTTTCTTTGGTTCATTTTGTTAAACTCATCAGTGACATTATCACATTAACTTCTCTTTGTTAAAAGAATGATCCTTCTAGTTGACATATCATTCCCCTGCACAAAATTTTTGGAAGGCCTCCAAAAAGTAATACTCTGATCTGGTAATATATGTTCGATCAGCAGATTGAAAAGAAATTGTGGGTACCTTCATATTCTTGTTGATACTTTCAGAAGGGGAAATCTAAGATGTCTGACAATCAGCTATAGCTTACTGTATAGATTTTGTTTATCAATCTGACTCTTGTACTTAAGTTTTTTGTTACTGCTTCTGCAATCTTGCATGAGTAGTAATCCCTGGTAAAAGATAAGTAGAAACAAATTAAATACTTAGTTTTTTAGCTAAGAAATTTCGGAAAGCCATAATACCTATTCTATTCCTAGTTTCTTAGCAAAGAAACTTTAGAAAGCCATAGTACCTATTCTAGGTTGTGAGAAACAATTTTATCAATAAATGGCGGACCAAAGTCCGCTGTCATTTCACGGTCTTTCAGAGCAGGTAAGTTGACATACAATTTTCGGAATCTTGGCATTTAAATTTGTACAAACATTTTGTTAGGCTTAGGCTTTCTTTTAGTTGTTTCCTTTCCTACTTTTTACATGTCTTTTTGCCAAGTTTTGTTTAGTTGGTCCAAGGGGCAAGTTTGTAAGTAAATTGCTTAGATAGTTTTTCAAATCCTCCTTCCTTTCTCCTCAATTTTCTTATTTTTCTTTGTAATAGGTCGCTTCCATGCATTTGAAAAGGCTCATAGGATGGATCCCAATTCAACTGGGCGTGGTGTTCGTCAGTTTAAGACCTACCTGTTACGAAAACTTGAAAGGGTAGAACCTATTTTATGAACTTCTTTTGAGGTGTTGAATTCTTGATCAATTGTATGATTTTAGTGAAAAGCTTTGTGATTTCATGAATTGCAGACCCTCACCATTGAGTTTTTCAAGCATCTCATTTCTTTTCTTGATTACATTTTTGTGTACCCTTTGTCTTATTCCAATGTTTACCATGAGACCAGAGGTTTTAACAGAGTTCATATGAATATGCATTTCAACACTTCAAGCTGTAAATGTTAGCATTGCAACTTATGAGGCAGCTGATAATGTACACCTATAGAATCTAGTTGTACAAGATCCAGTTATTCTTTTCGAGCTGTAAGCTGATACATATATCATGAGGATGGTATACACTGAGACTTAGGCTTGCAATAATTGTTGCTGATTCCAGGATGAAGTAGCTACTGGGGCAACAGCGACTGATCCTAGAGAAGTGTTAAGATACTACAAGAATTACTATGAGAAAAATATCAAAGAGGGTCAATATACCAAAAAGCCGTAAGTCTTCGATAGCAACGCTGACCTTTGTTTACTCTGGTGAATATATTCATTTTTCTCTATGATTATAAGATATATACTACTTTTCGATTTTCTACTTGTAGGGAGGATATGGCTAAGATTCTTCAAATTGCTGCAGTGTTGTATGACATGCTTATGACTGTTATACCTCCCGGGAAAATTGACCAAGAGGTTTGAGTTGTGTGATTTATAGTTTTATTCTTCTTCATCTTCCTCTTCTTCTTCTTCTTCTTCTTCTTCTTCTTCTTCTTCTTCTTCTTTTTTGTAGTTATTTAGGAGATTGAAACAGTTTCTAATCAAATATGCAGTCTTGTCATTAATTTCTTGATGCTTGTAGACACGTAGGTATGCTGAAGATGTTCAGGAGAAGAGAGAACAATATAAGCACTACAACATTCTTCCTTTGTATGCTATTGGTGTTAAACCTGCAATTATGGAACTCCCTGAGGTTCTGCACCAAAGAACTTTCTGTTTTAGTTTTAATATGTAATGCTATAATGCACTCATACTCTGTATTTCTCTCCTTCTTACTAATTTATATTTTCATGCAAAAATGTCTAGATTAAAGCAGCACATCGAGCTCTGCAGAATGTGGAAAATCTTCCTGTGATCAGGTTGCCTGAGAACAAGTATAAATCAATTAATGATATTCTTGAATGGCTTTATCTGGTGTTTGGCTTTCAGGTAAAGCTTCAGAACTTATTCTTATGCTTCTGCTTTCTGCACTTCTTTCTTTCATCAGCTATTGCTGTTTCTTTTTCTTTTTTATTATGTTTTACAGGAGTTTACAGGCATAAAGAACCTAATTAACTTCCACCACTTAACAGGCTTATGATTCATGAATAGTTTTTTTTTTTTTTACTGTTAACTATAAAATCAGAAATTTCCCTTGTAAGTAGTTTGTTACCTTGATGCTGGACTTTAGAAAATATTCTATAAGTAGTTGCCCTATATGGTTAAAATGTACATTATACATATGTATGACTGTTTATAAAATAACCTCTTCAATGACAAACTTAGTTTATTATGAAAAATTATCTTCTTTTATGTTTGCATTGCAATTGATTCTTATAAGAATCTCCCATATCAGTTTCCCTGAAAGCCATTTTGTTACCACTGAGATCCCCGGGCCACGTAGCTTGCAGCTTGTTGGTGTTGAGTTTGATGCTAAGGTTTGGTTGACCTAGTAAAAGCTTTGAGTACAGGCATGACTCCAAGGTTATTCTGTGTATTTGGCTTGGTCTCATGAGAAATTTAACCTAGCTAGATGCTCAATTTAGTTTATAACATTGGGTTGCTTTCGTTCTTCCACTCTTTGTACATTTAGTTTGACCTAGTCATGTTCGAGAGCGGTGGTAGAATAATGTCCCCCATCTGGTTCATTAAAACTCATAGAATAGAAGATATTCGGGGCCACTCTTATTGCAATTTTCTTTTGAGTCTGAAGCTTAGCTTCCTGATAATTTGTGTACTCTTATAAACTTGTCTTGCATCGTCTATGATGAATCATTTAATCTGACTATGTTCTGTGACCTCGTCACTATGGAACAAAGAAAGGAAATGTTGCAAATCAGCGTGAACACTTGATTCTGTTGCTGGCAAATATGGACATACGAGATAGGGATGAAGAACATTATGATCTGGTAAAGTCTCTAACATGAATGCTGTTATAACTGTAGCACAAACTTTTTGTTTTCACTTCTCCGTATTTGCTTGTTCCAGTCTTTTCTACTCATGCTTTTAGAGTTAACAAAAATTAATCGTTGCAGTTGGATGATATCACTGTTCAGAAGCTTCTGGATAAAATCTTCAAAAATTATCAGTCATGGTGCAAATATCTACACCGTACGCATAATCTCTTGTAAGATCCTACTTGGAGCCCAGAAAGTGCCGCTACTTTATGTTGAGAATGTAAAATCACCTGTCATTTTTTTTTCTCCTTGAATCTTACTTTCTATTATGATTCAGATTTCCTCGTGGTGCTAATAAGCAACAGTTGCAGCTTCTGTACATTAGCCTATATCTTCTTATATGGGGTGAAGCTTCAAATATCAGATTTATGCCAGAGTGCATTTGCTATATTTTCCACAATGTATGTGTTTTCTCACTTGGTGATTTTATTTTGTTAATCCAGTTATTTTATTTTATTTTAGTAGTTTTCTGAGATACATTGTCAGAAGAATTCAAAATCTATGACTCTTTTGTGTCTCTTTTCTTGAATGATTTTAATCTTCTTTTTTGTTTTTCAAAAATAAACTTTTCTTCTTGTTTTTGATTTTTTTTTCGAGTACTGGTAGAGTTAAAAAAAAAGAAGAAGAAAATAACTATTTTTGTCTCATCTCATCTCAATTTAGTTCTCAAATTAAATTCAAATTGGATTGTCCAGCGTATTTCAACTTTTTCTTCATATGTGGGTGGAACCTTTTCTGGTTAAGTTGTTGTGATTTCATTTTCTATTTACTTTCTAGTCTAAATCGGAGGAGTTTTAAATTTACTTTACCCTCCCTGTTTGTTTTTAAAATGATTCAGTGAAAAGAATTAAGTGGCTAAACCTTTAATTGTGAGCTCTCTCTATTAAAAATTTGCTTGACCATTAGTTAGAGATGTGAAGATGTAATCAGTAAAATGGTTCGACTGTAGTATTGCTCTTGAAGATTTCACTGTTAATTCAGTGCTTCATTTTAAAAGTAGACCCATACACTTCACGGCTTCAGGAATCAATTCTTTTCGCGACTACAATTATTCTTTTCCAAAATTTCTTCAAGACTTAAGTATCAGATAGGTATCTTCCCTAGAAGTTAGTGACTACAATATTTGTTGGGTATTTTTCTCTTCTTTTTTCTTTTTTTTCTTTTTTGTCAGAAATGATCGTGATTATTTGCTTTCTAATTGAAGATGGCAAATGAGGTGCATGGGATTTTATTTAGTGATACTCATACTGTTACTGGAGGTTCATATCAAGTGGCATCACGTGCTGAGGGGCATTTCCTGCAGGAGGTTATAACTCCATTGTACGAGGTCCTGAGGAAGGTGACTAATTTTGCTGCTAACTTTTCCTTTTGTTCCCGGATTGATTTGTTTCTAACTAGACTATTTTTACTGGAAAAGGAAGCCATGAGAAACAAAAAGGGCAAAGCAAGCCATGCTCAATGGAGAAACTACGATGACTTGAATGAGTACTTTTGGTAATTTGCTAATCTATAGAGTTGATTCTGAGGTCTATGCCCTAGTGTGGTATTTTGATTTGTTGTTTGCCCCTCTTTTTTTTCAGGTCTGGAAAATGTTTTAAGTTGGGATGGCCAATGGACAAAAGTTCAGATTTTTTTGTGCATTCGGATTATAAACAGTCTGAAAATGTGGCTTATGTATGAGCTTACATGTTTTCATGTATTCCTCCAACACCCCCTCGCTCCGCAGTATATTGAATGTTTATAACTGACACAATATGTGTATCTATTTGCAGCAGGGTGGAAACAATGTTACCGCTGGAAGACGGAAGCCGAAAACAAATTTTGTTGAAATCCGAACATTTTGGCACCTTTATCGAAGTTTTGACAGATTATGGATCTTTTTCATCTTGGCTCTTCAGGTATAAGTTAGGGCAACCTGAATATTCAGTTATTTCATGTTTTATGCTTTAACTTGTGTTGGGAAGAACTCTGATATTGTGAGAAGAGAGAGGTCAATGAATGCATGAAGAAGAAAAAAATATTGTTTTCAACCAGAAATTGTCCTGCTAGATGTATACCTATGTAAATTTAGTAAATCCCTTGGTTTGGGTAGGTATTCTTTCTCACATGAATGTAACTAGTAATCTATGAAGTGCTTAGTACTTTTTTTGCTGAAGTTCATGGACATTGTTGGTATGTACCTTTGAAAACCAAGCAAATCCTTGAACTATCTAAATGCGCAGAGTAGTGATTTTTTTTTTTTTTTTTCACTTTTATATAAATGAAATTCACCTACTTCATACAAGTTTCTAGGAGGTTAAGGTTTTGAGCCTACAGAAAGCACCTTTGGCTGATTTTATGATGCCTTTCGCTACATCCTGAAGATGAGTATATCTTCTAGTGATCAAACGGTGACAAGCCTATATTATTCCCAGTTTTTTACTTCTGAAAAAATCTCAAAAGAGTATTCATGGGTACAAAAGCGGGAAAGGGGACAACATGAGAATGTGATGTATGACGGGAGATGCATAGCGAGAGACCTGGATCTATTAATTTTTAGCCGCAATTCTAGTTATGGTACTTTCAGGCAAAACGCATGTACTTTCCTTGTTAAAACTGACATTATAGTAGTAGCTGAGTGATCGTTTTCTTTCACCGCGATTTTTTTAACTTTTTATTTATCTTTGTAGGCAATGATTATTATTGCTTGGCATGAGGACGGATCCTTAGCTGCAATCTTCGACCCAGATGTCTTTCGAAGTGTTTTAAGCATTTTTATCACTGGTGCAGTTCTAAATTTTCTGCGAGGTATCAACTGTAAATCTTTTCGCAACTAGTGGGAGTATTTTTGTTAGTTATTTGGTATATGTGGTGCTCTCATTATTGTAGCATGTTGGTGGTAATTTTTTGTTTTATTTTTGGTTATACGAAAAGGACAAAGATGTTCTTCTGTGTGATATTATGCAATATCTATTCTCGAGTATGCATAACGTCTTCCGTTACTTTTGCAGCTACTCTAGATATAGCTCTAAGTTTGAATGCATGGAGAAGCCTAAAGTTTAATCAGATACTTCGCTACCTCCTAAAATTTGCAATGGCTGCTTTCTGGGTCGTCCTTATGCCTGTTGCATACTCTAGATCTGTTGACAATCCGACTGGACTCGTCAGGTTTTTTAGTTCTCTAGGAGGATCTTGGCTTCATCAGTCACTCTATAACTACTGCGTCGTACTCTACTTGATACCCAACATATTGGCTGTGATATTGTTCCTTGTGCCGTACTTGCGGAAAACCCTGGAACGTTCCAACTCTTTCATTTTCATAGCACTGATGTGGTGGGCCCAAGTAAGAATAAACTGATCTTTGTACCCTTAATTTGTAGTCCTATGTATAGTCTTACATCTACCTCTCTATTTCAGCCAAAGCTATATGTTGGAAGGGGAATGCATGAGGATATGTTCTCTCTTCTGAGGTAAGAAACAATAATTGCCTTCCTTACGAGCAACTATTCCATCCTGCTTGAAAAGACAAGATTCTACATAGTTCTGTTTATGTGGAGACATGACTACAGATCTTGTTCATGTAATGGGGCAAGAATTTTTAGTTAGATGAAAGGTTAGGGTGGGGCGAATTAGGTTTGGGAATGTATTTGCTACTTTTCTTGAACCAAAATAGTTGAAACTTTGTCTCTCCTCAGATACACATTATTCTGGATCCTGCTGTTGATAAGCAAGCTAGCTTTCAGCTACTATGTTGAGGTTGGTAATGCGCTCCTTTATCAATTGTTATTCTTTAGACTATAATCAATAATTTTTTGGGAGAAAAAAAAGAAAAAAGAAAAAAGAAACCTGTGAACGACTACTACATTAAGGCAGGCTGTTTTTTGCACAAACAACTTTCACCCAAATCAAGGCATCAGTCATCAGGCTGCCAGAAATGTGGTTGGATCCAAGATCGGTGTAATTTTGACCCTGTGGGCCGTATATCTCAAAATAATCATGGGGCTTCGAACTGCTGGCCACATCTTCTGATCTCTAGACCCAACTCTGAACAAAGTCATTCTTTTGTGGCTACTGTCCTGAAACAAAAAGAACATGGCAGCTCTTATTAGCTCCCGTTGTTGACCATGGCTTGTTGCTTTTTGAATTGGCATATCAAACTGCTCATGTCTAACTTTTCTCCAATTCTGTTTCTTGCATAATTAGATATTGCCTTTGGTTGGACCAACAAAGATCATAATGGCTCTAAGGGTTGGCAATTATGAATGGCACGAATTCTTTCCTAATGGTGATGTTCTTGTGCCTCACTAGAAATGTTAGAATTTCATTATATTTCATCTGTTTTCATTGTTTTGCCATTTTAACTAGAAGTTGCAATTGTACATGGTGCAGTTACTCATAACATTGGTGTTGTGATCGCGATCTGGGTTCCAATCATCCTGGTAAGTAACAAGGAGAAACTCTTAAAAGGTTTCGTGTGCGTCGGCATATTCCAAGAAGTACTTAAATATTTGATTGATCTCTAGGTTTATCTCATGGATACACAAATATGGTATGCTATATTTTCAACAATTGTTGGTGGTATATCAGGAGCTTTCAGTCACCTCGGCGAGGTATGTGCTTTCTCTGATTATGAGTGGTAGCTGCCCCAAAATCATTTATCCTTGATATTGAGTTGGAAACACTCGTGCCCAAAAGCTGTCAAGTTGGTTTGTTCTTATTTTCTTCATAGTTACTTTATAATTTTGATTCTAAGATCATTCCTGTTTATCTTTTCATCTTTAATCTTTAGATAAGAACGCTGGGGATGTTAAGGTCAAGGTTTGGATCTATTCCTCGAGCATTCAATCTCTGGCTTGTGCCATCAACAAGAGAGGAATTTAAACAGCGTAGAAAGGTAATGCACTCCAGGTGCTTTGTTATCACACTGGGACTAGTAATGTTATATACAAACACACGATTTGTAAGATACATATATATATATGTATGTATGTGTGTGTGTATATATGTATGTATATTCATTTTTTACTATCTGGATGCTGTTATAATTTTGACTGAGACAGAAAGAGTTCTGGCAGGATCTTCCATTGGATCCAAGAAGTGTTGCCAAATTTTCGCAGATGTGGAATGAGTTCATACTGTCTATGCGAATGGAGGATTTGATCAGCAACAGGTTATAACATAGGAGATTAGGTTCTGTGATATTGTATAACATTTGCTATTATCTCCTCTTGATTAGCTAGTTGTGAAATTAAAATTCCAGGAAGAGAGCTTTATTTTTTTTGAGACTGGTTCTAATAGCTTTTAATTATACAATTATTTTAAGATTTATAACTGTATTTTGTAATGTTGATATGATATCGCCAGCGAGAGAGATATGCTTTTAGTACCCTATTCAGCAAGTGACATTTCAGTTATCCAGTGGCCACCATTCTTGCTCGCTAGTAAGGTAAATGATTATTACATTGTGGGTCTTGCATTAGCAATGCAATATCCCTATTTACTGCTTATCTTGCACTTCTATTTGTTATTAGATTCCAATAGCAATTGACATGGCACAAGATCATAAAGGAAAGGATGATGTGGACCTCTTCAAGAAGATCACAAATGATCCTTTTATGGAGTCAGCAGTCATTGAATGCTATGAGACTCTAACATTTATTTTGTACAATCTTGTCAGAGATAAAGATGATCAACAGTAAGGCACATTAAGGAATTGTTGAGTTTAAGGGCCAAGTTCTTTCTCTAGGATAGAAGAATTTTCCTTGGCCATCTATCTCACCTAACGATTCCTGTGACGAGATCTTTTGTGCTATTTCAGGATCATTACAGATATATGCACTGAGGTAAAAGTTAGCATAGAACAAGGGAGATTCTTAAATGAGTTTCGAATGAGTGGGTTGGTTTCTCTAAGTGAGAAATTTCAGAAACTTCTATCCCATTTGGTGAGTCTTCCTATTGTTCGTTTCCTCTTCTCTTAGCTCGCAAGTCATTACTTAACAATTCTCAAAAGAGATATCTTTGTGGCTTTTCTTGTGATTCTGTTTACAGATATCAGATTATGAAGATGTGGTGAATCACAGGTCCCAAGTTGTGAATGTTATTCAGGATATTATGGAGATTATCACTCATGACATTATGAATAACGGACATGAGTGAGTAGCATTTCAGAAAGTGGCTTCTTTTTACTTCTCTCTTTTTTTTTTTGGGACAAAATAATGTATTTAATAAAGTCTAGATCAGGAATACCCCAAGTTTGTTGCATGACTCTGGCTGGTTTTTGTGTAGAATCTTGAAGAGAGTTCCTCTGGGCCCCCAGAGTGACAGAAAAGAGCAGAGGTTTGAAAATATAAACTTTGAACTCACTGAAAACAGATCTTGGAGAGAAAAGGTTTTTGACTGTCCAACTTTGGTTTCCTCTTTGCTTTACTGATCCTTCTTCTCCCTCTTCATCTTTTTTATTTTATATATATATATATATATATATTCTTATTTCTTCTGGGTCACAACTCCCCTCAGGCTGTCAGACTCCATTTGCTTCTGAATGTGAAGGAATCTGCAATAAATGTTCCTACTGATTTAGATGCTCGTCGCCGCATCACATTCTTTGCAAACTCCCTTTTCATGAAGATGCCGCCTGCTCCCAAAGTTCGGAATATGCTATCTTTTAGGTCAGTTCAATTAATCTGCTCAAGAAATTAAGTTGGTGGATTACTTTGTGACTATCTGTTTCCCCTGTTTAAATCTTGGTTCTCCGTGGTAAACTGCCAGAGAAAAGCTATGGATACAGATAAATTTTTAGTGATTAAATTAAAAGGCACTTTGTTTTTGACTTCTACTTACTGGTTGCAAGAATATTGAAAAAATATATATATTTTTTTACTTCAACACCAGCCTGGCTAGAATATTGCTTGTTTGATCCTGCTTATTACAGGTTATAAGTTAATGAATCTCCCAATACACAAGGCCTACTGTATGCTTGCTGCCAAGACAATATATAATATATATATTTTCTTTAAGTTAGGGATTTTAACCTTAAATAAAAACAGATTGCAGCAACTTCTGGAAAATTCTGTTTTGGTATTAGTTTGCTTGAACAGTTTGAGCTCGAGTTCCGTGGTCCTCTCAGAAACTATATATAGATAAAAATTATGATGATGTAACACTGAAGGAGCACGGGTAACCGAATGAAAAATGTTCACATGGATCATTAACTGCTTTAGGAACCCTGAAATGTGTTTGAGAAAATTTATACCCATTCCAGGGTTCAGGATAGGGTTCATTAAATGAGCAGTTTTGCATTTTGGTCAATGACTCTTTTGTTTTCGGTCCACAAAACATTGCTCGCAGTGTTCTGAGTTTTGTTATTGGTACTTCTTAGTTCCATTCTCGGAGCCTCTTTTTGTTGTTTGTTCAATCACTTTGGTTGTTTCACGTCCTTTCTAGTGGCCATTTGTACGCATGTGACTGTGAAGAAGTTGGAGACTGTAGCCCTGGCTTACTGTTCTGGAACACAAGCTTAACCCATTTTTTTGTGTTTCAGTGTATTGACCCCATATTATAATGAAGACGTTCTCTATTCCGAAGATAAGCTTAATGAGGAAAATGAAGATGGCATTACAATTCTGTTTTACCTCCAGAAGATATACCCAGGTCAGTTACAATGACATCAATGTAGCTGTTTTCCCTTATAAAGAATGATGCAAAGGTTTACATAATTTTGTGTTTCCTTCATCATAGATCAATGGAAAAATTTTGAGCAAAGAATGAAAGATCCAAATTTCGGTTATTCTGAGAAAGATAGGACAGATTTGATTCGCGAGTGGGTATCCTACCGGGGGCAGACACTTTCTAGGACAGGTTCTTGCATTTTTTACTTATTTATTTTTTTACACATATTAGATCATGATTAAGCATCTTTTAATTTTACCACTTTCTTGGTTTGCATGGGGACTCCAGTTAGAGGGATGATGTACTACAGGCATGCTCTCGAACTCCAATGCTTTCTGGATTCTGCCAAAGATCGAGGTTGCTTACTTTTTAATCCATGTTTTGCTATACTGTATGTATACCAAAGGATGAGTAAATTGTCACAGGATCCAGCACAAACTAAATGCAAGTTGTACATTTCATTGGCAGAAATTTTTGCTGGCTACCGCTCAAGAGATAACGATGTCCAAAGAAAGCTAAGGCGGGATTCAAAGGCTTTGGCAGATATGAAGTTTACCTATGTTGTGTCTTGTCAGATCTATGGCGCTCAGAAGAAATCCAGTGTTTCTGAACAGCGTAGTCATTACGTTAACATTCTTTCTCTCTTGCTAACGTAAGAATGGAGCTTTGAAGTTCAATGAATAACTGCAATTAATGGTTTAAACTTTACAGTACTGACAGAAGTTTGTTAATTACTGCAGATATCCTTCTCTTCGGGTTGCTTATATCGATGAAGTAGAGGACAGTAACAGTGATGGAAAATCTACAAAGAGTTACTATTCTGTTCTTGTCAAAGGAGGGAATAAGTTGGATGAGGTAGGAAGTCAAATCTGTGGGGAAGGCAATTTTCACTTCAGCATGACTTTCAGAATTTTTTTCATTGGATTCCAAAATGATTTATTTTGGTTCACTGTCGAATAATAGATGAGTAATTGATGATCCACTGTGTTGCAACATTAGGAAATTTACCGCATCAAGCTTCCCGGTCCTCCAGCAGTGATTGGTGAAGGAAAGCCCGAGAATCAAAATCATGCCATTATTTTTACTCGTGGGGAAGCCTTGCAGACCATAGACATGAATCAGGTTGACTCATCATTTTATTTATTGTGAAGTACAGTGCAAAGTTTTTACGATTTGCCTGTCAACATGCGGGTTGTCTCATCACTTTTGATATTGTGAAGTATTGCAGAGTTGTTTATGATTTGCCTGTCACAGGATAACTACTTTGAGGAAGCATTCAAAATGAGAAATACGTTGGAAGAATTTCTTCAGTATCATCATGGGCGACGGACACCAACTATTTTGGGCTTAAGGGAGCATATCTTTACCGGAAGGTCTGTGCATGGTTCTACTTTTCTGTTTCATAATTTACATCCTGCCTGCAAGTATCAATTACATTTATCTTCATCCACATCTATCTTCTTTATTTTGCAGTGTTTCTTCTCTTGCTGGGTTCATGTCCAATCAGGAGACAAGTTTTGTAACTATTGGACAAAGAGTTTTGGCCAGTCCTCTGAGGTAATATTTCTTTCTATTCTACGGGAAAGAATATAAAATGGTCTAGTCTAGAATATACACAGAGAAGCGTTACTCTATAAATATTCCCTGGAAAAGTGAGTTTAACAAGAAGGCAAGGAGCCTCGGATTTTGAGTTTATCTTTTCTTACGACTTGGATAGAGTTTAGTTCAACCATAATATTAGTGTCCCAGTAGCATCCGGGGCAATTTGTAAATGAAATTAGTAGCACAAATTGGAATTGAAGAACAATTAGCTAGTGTTTAAAGACAAAAAGATATTCAAGATTTTATTCATGCTGATTCTGATATTCATTGATTGTTCTATTTCCAGCTCCAATGACTATTTGATGGTTGGGCTAGTGTTCCCTTACTGTCTTACAGACCTTGTTTCTTTTAGTAAACTGCATCTTGATGGGTGATATTTCTTATATATGATAATTCATATGTTCATTTTTACTGGCAAGTTGAATTTGTCTGTTCAATTGGTGAAATTCTGATTGATACTTTTTATCTGACAGGGTAAGGTTCCACTACGGGCACCCTGATATTTTCGACAGGATCTTCCACATAACTAGGGGCGGCATAAGCAAAGCGTCAAAAACTATTAACTTGAGTGAAGACATATTTGCAGGTCATGATTTTGCCTGATGGAGTGACATACTAATAATCTCCCTTGATTACTGATTGGGTTAATCTCTCAGGTTACAATTCAACTTTGAGAGGAGGATATGTAACGCATCATGAATACATCCAAGTTGGCAAGGGACGTGATGTGGGGATGAATCCAATATCACTTTTTGAAGCAAAGGTTGCAAATGGAAATGGTGAACAGACTCTTAGTCGAGATGTCTATCGGCTTGGACGTCGATTTGACTTCTTTAGAATGTTGTCATTTTACTTCACAACTGTTGGGTTTTACTTTAGCAGTATGGTAAGTGATGGCCTTCTTAAATGTAAAATTTTCCTCGGTAGTCTAATATTTAAATCTGCAGGTTATTTTTTGGGCATTTTTATGTACATAAAATTAGATTGCCCTGACGAGGTTTTGAAACCCCCACCTCATGGTAATAACAATCCACCCTTACCACCCCACCAACCCTCCCAACTCTAATTTTGGGTGTTTAAAAAAGCAATAAAATTTGTTTGTTGGGGTACTGTGTCTGTAAATGCAGTCTTCTGCATTAGAATATGTCTCTTTTGGGTTTCTAGATGTTTTTTTCTTGGAAAGAGATGAGAATTATCAGCTACTCCTTCCTTATGTGTTGATGAGAATTATCAGCTACTCCTTCCTTATGTGTTATCGTTATAAACACAATTTAAAGACATTGATAAAAGCTTTGATGAGCCTCAGCATGCAACATTTGAACCCTGCTTCATTTGTTGGCATTACCTTTTTCCAGGTCTGGATTTGGCATGGGCAGCTTTTTTATCAACTAAAAAAACACTTTAAATTTTACTTTTCCGATTTTCTTTAACAAATTGCATTTACCCAGGTCACAGTGCTGGTTGTATACATGTTTCTATATGGGCGGTTATACATGGTCCTGAGTGGCATGGAGAGGCGAATTCTGGAAGATCCAACTGTTCGGCAGAGCAAGGGACTAGAAGAGGCTTTAGCTACGCAATCTGTATTTCAACTTGGATTGTTACTGGTGCTGCCAATGATTATGGAAATTGGTCTTGAACGTGGATTCAGAACTGCGCTGGGTGATTTTATAATCATGCAGCTACAACTGGCCTCAGTATTCTTCACTTTTCATCTTGGAACAAAAGCGCATTACTATGGCAGAACACTTTTGCATGGAGGTTCTAAATACCGGGCTACAGGTCGAGGTTTTGTAGTTCGTCATGAAAAGTTTGCTGAAAACTACCGAATGTATTCCCGCAGTCACTTTGTCAAAGGGCTGGAGTTGTTTATGCTGTTGCTTATATATCAAATCTATGGACGTGGTTACCGCAGTTCAAATTTATACCTGTTCATCACTTTTTCTATGTGGTTCCTCACCGCGTCCTGGTTGTTTGCTCCTTTCGTGTTCAATCCATCTGGGTTTGATTGGCAGAAAACAGTGGATGACTGGACAGATTGGAAAAGATGGTTGGGAAATCGTGGTGGTATTGCGATTTCACCGGATAAAAGTTGGGAATCCTGGTGGGATGGGGAGCAGGAACACCTAAAACACACAAATAAGTTGGGCAGATTGCTCGAAGTAGTCCTTGCATTTCGGTTTTTCATATACCAATATGGAATTGTTTATCACCTTGATGTATCTCATGGAATAAAAAATATAGGGGTAAATTTCTTCCTGCTTAGTTTTCATTAGAGAATTGGTTGTCTTTCCATCTTACAATTAGTAATTTGCTTCACATAATATTTTCAGGTATATGGACTTTCTTGGTTTGTCATGGCGGTTGTACTGGCTGTTTTAAAGGTAATCAACTAAGCCCCTCAAAAAGAGCAGCGTCGCTGCTTAAGACATGAATTGAATCTTGCATTATATTGAGGTTTGATATACCCTGGTAAACAATCAGAGAAAAAGGGGATCCTTATGCTTTGCAGGTAGTAATTAGGTCTCCATACTCAAAGTGGTGTCGGAGGTGTTGCTTTCTTTCTTCTTTATAAGTTTTTTCCGTTCATGTTAATCAGAGTGCTGTTGTCCATTTATACATTTTTTTTACGGTCTATGACCACCTTATTGTCATTTAATATTCTGTGTAAGTTTTGGAAGTCAGTTTACCTATAAGCATGCAGAAAGCATCTGAACTTGGTTCAAGTCTCCTCCTTTTCTAAATTAAACTGAATAAGACTTTGCCTTTTACTTGTAGTTCAAAAATCACTTACTTTTGGGTCTCATGCGAAGTATATAAACATGGTTCTTATTTCTTCTTTCGCAATTGCTGTTTGAGCAGATGGTATCAGTTGGCAGACGAAGATTTGGGACTGACTTCCAGCTTATGTTCAGGATCTTAAAGGCTCTTCTGTTCCTTGGTTTTGTATCTGTTATGACTGTCTTATTTGTTGTCGCTGGTCTCACTGTGAGAGATATATTTGCTGCTATCCTTGCCTTCACTCCTTCGGGCTGGGCCATTCTTTTGGTAAGTTCAGTTTTTGACTTCTCATTTATAATTGCAGTAGGCTTCTCACCAGGTGGCAAAACGATTGATATAACACTAGTGATTAGAAATATTCTTTGTTTGGGGATCTTTCATTTTAGATTTCATGATGCTAAATGAAGTGAAAGCAATATTTCATGTGAGCAAGGTAGTTTGTTGGGTGTAGGAACACTATTTAACTAGGCTAGTTAAATTAGTGTAACACTATTTAACAAGCCGTAATATTTCATGATGCTTTTTCATATGAGTGTAGCCTTTAAAAGGGGGGATGTTTTCTAATTAGGAATCATTTTCATTATGAACATATTTAGCATTTATCTGGGAGCACTAACATTATCTGCTGCCATGATTCCCAACTTTCAGATCGCTCAAGCAATGAGGCCCTTCTTGAAAGGCATAGGTTTCTGGGATTCCATTATGGAACTGGCAAGAGCATACGAATGCTTGATGGGAATCGTTATATTCGCACCTGTGGCCGTGTTGTCTTGGTTCCCATTCGTCTCAGAATTCCAAACTCGGCTGCTCTTCAACCAAGCGTTCAGCAGAGGTCTCCAGATTTCGATGATTCTTGCTGGGAAGAAAGACAAATCCTCGACCAGTTGATGATCAGCACTGCCCGTTTCTTGCGCTTACAACTAATCTGATTGTTTCTTACCCATCTCAGTTAGTCTAGAGCAACTAGCATCAGGGTTGTTTTCCAATATTCATATTTTGTACCAACAGCGGTAGAGAAACACTAGAACATCACACAATCAGTCTCATGGTTAGTAAATTAATTAACTTGTATCAATTCCAGATTTGAAATTATAGTTCCTAACCAATTTGGAGTGTGTTTAGCAGATAGATGATCACTACTCAGTAGATGCTTTCTTATTATCCTCTTAGCTTACTTTTTGTGGGATTTGTTTTTCATATGCATTCTGTAAAACATGTTTCCCGGTCTCAATAATACAACAAACGCGGAGTAATATTTAATTTTGGATCCCTTTAGAGCCACCAACATCTGTGATCTTTCACTGCTTGATGCTAAAACAAAGATGATGGCCCCCCCCTCATTCAGAAGAGTTAGTGGCGTTAAAGCAACCCAAAGATAATTGAAATTGTCGCTTTATTGTTTAGGAAACTTCAGGTAAGGCGATAAAATGTAAATGAAAGAAGCCTGAGCAACTAATTTAATGAACCATTCACCAAAAAAAGACACAAAAAGTTTGTCAAATTGTAATGATACATAGAAACTTGATGATGATTTTCCATTCCAGCTTACACAAAATATAAAGTTAAAAACTTTGTACAACTTGTTGGCCTGCAAAAATCCCATCTTTTCCAATGTGGAAAAATCAGACTATTCCTTTATTTATATACTTATGATGTATCAAAATCAAAATGGCTTGTGATAAATATGAGAGCAATGGGGAAGCTCCCATCTTTGAAGAGAGTTCTAAGCAGAGAAGCTTTGTGGTCATGGAGGTTTTCTTTCTTCAAGCTGATGAGAAGGTTCAGTTTTCCATTCCATATGTCGATTTTCGACGACGTCGTCTTCAGGATACTCTACCTGCTGGAGCCTTTTGTTCTTTTATCTACATTCTGCTTCTTCTACCTCTGCTGTGGCTGTCACGTTTGATTGATTGTTTTGATAAACGTATCAATCAACAACCCATTTGCTAAATTAATAGCTCTTCTTGGGAAAAATTGTAAACTCATTCTTTCTGAAATTTTTGTTTTCTTCAATTGTTTCCATGATCTGCTGCTGCTGCTGCTGCTTCTTCCTGGTCTGTACTCTGAATTGATTTATTCATTCTATTCTTATTTTTTTTCTTCTATGTTAGTATTTCATTCGGATACAAACAAATCAATAATGTGTGATTAGATTGTAAGTACAATGTTGACCTATCTATTAGCACCGTTTGATGATTTTGCTGTTCCTTCTTCAGTTCAGAACAGAAGATAAAGATGATCTTTAGCAACTTCAATATTTTGTTCATGGTTCACTTAATATACTTCACATTTTTAAGAAGAAATTAGTGATTCTTTTGATCAGATCAGTACTACTTACGTTTGATTTCAAAATTCATACCGCCAACTACTTCGATCATCGTGTAGATTGATAATACTTTTTTTTTTTTTTTTTGCTTGGACCAAAGTTGTTTTATAAGGGGACGAAGACGAGTAGAAGTTTGCCTAAACACACTCTGATCCAGTACTTACAATACCATTTATCAGCAGAAGTATGCCCAACTATAACAAACACAATCTGAATCCACTTAACAATATGAAACAGGCCGCTGATAAATCCCGGGCCATTTTTTATTAGATCCAGAGGTAATTTTTAATATTTCTACTTTATCTTTCGATTAATATTTTTTTCCTATTTTTCCTTCATAGAGCGGGAATTTCTATTTGTGCTAAATCTTACTTTTGTTTTGAAGGGATTTTCTCATTTTCTTCCCTACTTTCAATCAAACGAACCTTCTCCTTTTTCTTTTTCTTTTTCTTTTTCTTTTTCCCCCATAATCTAACTGAGAACGTTGCGGTTAGTCGTACATGCGACATTGTTTTCCTTATTCAATCAAACGCAGCTTCTCTATTTTTTCTTCTTTTACTTCCACAATTCAATTCAACAATTTGTTTGCCTCTTATTTGTTCTATCCTTATAAACGGAGTAAGTTATTATTTAGAATTTATGTGTTTTCTCCTCTTTTCTTTTCCATCAATTAGTTATTTAATTATTGCTCTAATACCGTTAGACGAATAGGTTTCTGTTCTCTTTTACTAATGAAAGTTTCATTGTTGTTATTGTTGTTATGATTAACAAAAACTTTTTTTTGTTTTGATATTTTAACAATGTAAAATCTGGCGGTAAGAATCTCATATTCTGCTAATTGTTTATGTATAAAAAATCTGCATAGCCTGCATTCTCTTAGTAATCTGGAAATGGAGATAGTGAAATTAGTTCAAAGCTGAAAATTCCAGTTCAAGTATTCATTTTATTCATATATATTGATCACTAATCCATTAAGTATGCGTTATCTTTCTTTTACCATCTTAATACCCATTTCAGAGTTTGCACCAAGATGGTAAATAGTGAGAATAGTGAGAGTTTGTGCAAATGATTTTGAAAATAAAAGTTTGTTGTAAAAATAATGTTTAGACGTTGAGCACAAATTTGAAGCGATTAATGTTATTTAGCCATGTTGATTTCATGAGACATTATCGTATATTGTGCAAGGATTTCTATTTTATTAATATTTTTTTTAGCTTTATAGAAAAATAAAGAAAGGGGAAAAAATGTAATTCTATTAATAGATATCGTACTAGTTTCAAATTTTTTAAACAAAAGGAATGAAAATTAAAATTAACAAAAAAAAAGGTCTGAGAAAAGGAAAAACAAAAGGGGCGAACAAGCATTTGGTTCGCGCATGTTTCATCCACTACATCAATTAGGTGATAAGTTAAATATCTATTTTGGTTAGCAAGGGTAAAATAGGACTTCTAAAAATTAGCTCTGGAATTAAAAAAAAAAAAGGCCCTGAATTTATCAGCAGCCTATGAAATAACCATGAAACTTAATATGTAACTACATATTAGAATTCGAACCAAACAATAATGTTATAATCACCGTCCTCATATTTATGGACAAGTTATGATCAATATATTCAGTATGCTTTGCTATTGCAATTTTTGAATTTTGTGTCTATATATAGGGAAAGGTATTAATATGCTCAGGTATTCCGTAAGCTAGATGACATGTTATCACAATCTTAAACATGAAATTCCAATTTTGTATCTGAATTTGGATGATTTATTTTACACTGTGATTTGTAGCATATTGCAGTGGACGTATTTTTTTTTTGAAAAAGTACCTGTATATTGATAATTAAGTGTCTATACTATTACAACATTGTTTTGCATAAGCTAGATTATGTAGGTCATTAACATCATCTCTACTAACCTTAAGAAAAAGACGCGATTGAAAAGAAACTATTACAATACGTAATTGAGCTACAACCGGTTGAGCCTCTAACGGTAGTCTGGCCAATGGTTGATTTGTTGTCAACTGTTCGCATTCCGTATGCACCTGGACATTTTGTACACCTAGTGATGATGCTTCTTGCAGAGCTAACATGCAGGTCATGACTTCTGTCTGAAAAAACGATAAGGTGAATAATGCAACGACCTTGATTTGTATATGAGCTCCTGTAGCAAGAGTGATTTTCCAGGTGCCGACTGCACTTTTGGTATTTGGGTGGAAAAAGCCATCAAACGAAATTATTACATGATGCGGCTGGCTGAAAGCCTGTGACATAGTTTCTTCATCGCTGACATAGTTTTTGGTGTTTTAAAAAAAAAATAATCCGAAAATTGAATTATAAACCACATACAAACAAAGCTAATCGACTTAGGTATATGCATCGTTTAAATAGAATTTGTAAATGGTAGTCAATAATTCAGGATTTTTGGTTGTAATCTAATGTAGTGCTACCAAAATAGACTCGAAAGGATAATTTGTTCAAATCATGGTGTGCGGCATCCCTACACTTCTTTCTAGAGAATGTGGAAATATAACTAGATGACAAGACTATGGTAGTTTGGTTGCAAGTAAGAATTTCCTATATTATAACTATAGTCAAAGATATCTTATTGTTGAAATCCTTTTTTGTTAGTTGTAAATTTTTGTATATTAGGAAAGAATGGAACTCTTTAGTTTTATCCAACAAAGATTTACGAAGATGGGATGATCAAATCCTTTCGTGGTTGGATAAAACATTTAAGGCGGATTGTCTTAGCTCATTATTATTAACTATTATTTGATCTTTCCTTTTATTGAAAAATGAATACCGCTTTTGAAAAAAAAAGGGTGTGCGGCATACTTTGGCAATTTCGGACAAAATCTACACTATAACTACTCATAAATCATTACGGGAGAATGATTATATTATCAAGACATTCTTGAACATTGTAAAGAGAATTTAAACTTTTTTTCTGGATATTATAAGATATTTACCGTCGACAACAATGATTAATTCTCCTTGTTCATGGTAGAATTTAGAATTCTTTAATGAGTTGGTTTTTCTTTTTTTCTTTTTTTTTTTTTTACTATGAATGAAATTCACATTCCTCCATTCTATTTCCTGCGTTATTTTTAGTACAAGTGTTGTAAAAATAAAAATCAATAAAATAATTATTTTGAGATGGATGAAATATTAATTACATGTAATAATGCAATCAAAATATAAGTTTTATTGTATAAATTCATAATTGTATAATTATATTTCTTATGATGGTTTTATGCATCTGATATTTTGAACGAATATAAGTCAAGATATTATCTAAATTCAGATTCCAGTCTTCAATTTTTT
Organism: Oldenlandia corymbosa var. corymbosa; assembly: GCA_949775105.1. Classification (NCBI taxonomy): domain Eukaryota; kingdom Viridiplantae; phylum Streptophyta; class Magnoliopsida; order Gentianales; family Rubiaceae; genus Oldenlandia; species Oldenlandia corymbosa. The sequence continues at coordinate 10,926,116 of OX459118.1, read as the reverse complement.
TCCCTTCAAATTAGATTTGATTTTTATCAAAGAAAATCGTTTAATTATATCTAAATTTTTATAATTCAGACTATAAATCTCAAATTAAGTTTTATCAAAGAGTGCCCAAGTCTTATAGTGTCCAAGTCAAAAAATAAAATGTTTTGGTGTGATTTCCCTTTCCATTATGACAAACAAGTATTCAAAATGATACATTCTCCTACAAGATTACAATACATTATGAATAAAGAAATATTCATTCTTATGGCATTTGTTAATGTTATATTACTTTTATTCTTCTTTTTTATGTGATTTTTTCAAAATTTTATTACAAGTTTGTTATTTTCCCGCTACTATTTAATCTGCTTCTTAGCTAAAAAAGTTGTTTCTTGATACTTTTTTTATTTTTCCGGGAGCTTGGAAAAAAAAGGATAACAAGAACAGAAAATGAGGAAAATAATAATAAAGAAAAAATACACAGGGAAAAATGGATTGGTAATGAAGTTGGGGGTTGCTATTTATAATTATATAAAAATTACTCATTTACAGTCGTTAGGACAATTTTGTCCCTCTTCCTCCTATTTTCTCCGTCCTTCCTCTTCTTTATCTTATTTTTCTCTTTTCTTAAAAAATATAATTATTGATCCTACTCATTTAAACAAACTAATTATTGAAAAATATAATCAATAACTAAAATGAATATAACAAGAATAATAATAATAACACAAAAATATAATTAACACTAAATTAAATTTCAATACATAAACAACAATTACTAATACTACTCATTTGAATTTAATTAAATTTAAAAAATATAAACAACACAAATTAATACCACTCACTTAAAAAAAACTAATTATTGAAAAATATAATAAATAACTAAAATGAATATAACATAAAAAAATTGAAAAAGAAAATAAAAAATAAATTCCAGTCAGGGGTAGCCGGCCCGGAACAGGCTACCTATGGAGGACCAACCGGCCCGAAATCGGCTACCCAAGGAGAGGTAGCCGATCCAGCTATCCAAGAATGGAGAAAACAAGAATTTTTTTTTTAATTTTTTTTTTCAATTTTTCATTTTGTGTTATATTTATTATAATTATTTATTATATTTTTAAATAATTAGTTCTTTTACATGAGTTGTTATAATCTTTGTTGTTTATATTTTTTAAAATTTAAAAATTAGTATTAGTAATAGTTGTTTATTTAAAATAAAATTTAATTTAATGTTAATTATATCTTTGTGTTATTGTTATTATTCTTGTTATATTCATTTTAGTTATTGATTATATTTTTAAATAATTAGTTTGTTTTAAAGTAGGATCAATAATTATATTTTTCAAGAAAGGAGAATAAATAAATAGTGGAAAAAGAAGGGAGAATGGAGAGAATAAGAGGAAGAGGGGCACAATTGTCCTAATGACGGTAAATGAGTAATTTTTATAACTGTAAAAAGCAATTCAGAAATTGGAATTAAAGCAGATTTAACCCAAACAAACAAGTACCGGAAAAAATGTCGCTCCTACTCAAAATTTTGCCCTCGTCGTCAATCATACCCAATAGATTTTCGATTAGCCAACTTTACCCTAATGTTTGAAATTTTCGCCAATTTCGTTCAATCGGCCATTTTCCGTCCAAATTAACGTATCTTCGTTTGTTTTTTAATAAAATAATAAATTTAAATACAAAAATACCCCAGTAGTTTTTAAAAATTTTAAAAATAAGCCCAAAAATATATAAAAAATAACAAGATAGTCCCTTTTCACCTTTTTATTTCATTTTTCTCTATTTTGTTCCATTTCTCTCAACTACTTTTAATGACCATAAAAGTATATATTATATGAGTTTTAAAAAATATTTTTTTAATTTTCAAACTTTACCGTAAAATTTAATCTTTGTATAGTTGTAACACGTGATTGTATTTATATAAGCATGTTAATCTTTTAATAATATATAGCAATAAAGACACTATTTTTCTGATTTATTTTATTCTTTCTAACATAAAGATTAAAAACATTTAAATGAAACTAATATTCTACATAAAAAAAAATATTAGCTCAAATAAAAAAAAGTTAGTATAGTTTAGTGTATTACAATTTAACTAGAGAGACTACATAGCATAATATAATTTATAAAAAAAAATGTTTATACTTATAGAGGATTTAACATTTTGTAATAATTATTTGAGATATTAATATAACTTCCTATAGAAGAAATCTTACTATTTTATTGTTGTGATAGAAAATAGGTTTAAGATTCAAGAAAGAAAACGTATGTTTTGAGGATTTTTTTTAAGGTTTTAATTATTTTATATTTTAGTTATTTTTTATGAATTATATTAATGCAAGTTATAATCTCTTGAGTTAAATTGTAATACACTAAAATATATTAATATTTTTTTATTTGAGCTAATATTATTTTTTGGTGGAATATCAGTTTCATTTAAATGTTTTTAATCTTCATGTTAGGAACAATAAAATAAATTAAAAAAATAGTGTTTTTATTGCTAAACTTTATTATTAAAATAAAACTAATAATAAACCCTAAACCCTTAACCCTGAACGCTGAACCCTGAACCCTAAACCTTGAAGCCTAAACCCTAAACCCTGAACCCTGAACCCTGTACCCTAAAACATAAATCCTAAAATTTTTAAAAATTATTGAGGTATTTTTGTAATTAAATTTATTATTTTATTAAAAAACTAAAGGAGATCCGTTAATTTTGACGAAAAATGGGCCTATTGGACGAAATTGACAAAAATTTCAAATATTAGTGTAAAATTAGTTAACCGAAAATCTATTAGGTATAATTGACGATGAGGGCAAAGTTTTAGGTAAGAACGACATTTTTTCCAAACAAACAAACAAGTACATAAAGATTAAAGGGGTGGGGAAAAAAGTAAAATGTACTGGAGTTTATATACGTGGATCGACGATTTCCTGCTTCTCGATCGTCCTCACCGTCGACACTAGCAAAACCCAATATTACTGTGTTTTGGCCTGAAATTCAAGATCAGGAATGGCCTCTCCGGCCATCCAGAGATCTCCATTACAACGCCTCTCCACATTCAAAGAAACTCCGGCACAACCACCGTCAGCCGCCACTCCAACTCCTCGCACCGCCACTCCCACCCCACTCTCCCCCTCCTTCTCCGTCATAGATTCCTTCTCCTCGGACCCCATTTTCTCCGCTTTCCTCTCCGAGGACTTCGATTCCACTCGATTCTCCTCCGCCGCCCTCTCTTCCGGCTCAGCCGCTTCCCGCATTGAGAAACTCCAAGAGGGCCTCCGCCTCCTCGACTCCCAATTGCGCCACGAAGTTCTCTCCCGCCATCAGGACCTCCTCCAACAGCTCTCCTCCATCAACGCTACCGATTCTGCTCTTTCCTCGCTCCGATCCTCTGTCTCTTCTCTTCAATCCTCCGTCCGGAAAATCCGGTCCGAGCTAACGGAGCCCCACCGTCTGATTTCCACCAAAACCCTACAGTTATCTAACATTCATTCTACCACTGAGCTCCTGCAATCCACGATTAGGACTCTCAGGTTGTCCAAAAAACTTCGGGATTTATTTGATTCTGCTCCCGATCCCGAAAAGCTTGATCTATCCAAGGCAGCCCAGCTGCATTTTGAGATACTGACCTTGTATAATGAATCCCATTTAGCCGGGATTGATGTTGTGGATTCCGAGCTTAAATGGGTTTTGGAAATAGGGCAAAAATTGCGGGCTGAAGGGATGAGAGTGCTCGAAAGAGGCCTTGAAGGGTTGAATCAGGCTGAGGTTGGAGCTGGTTTGCAAGTGTTCTATAACATGGGAGAGTTGAGGGGAACAGTGGATGGATTGGTGAGTAAATATAAGGCAATGGCAACTAAGAGTGTGAGCGTGGCATTGGATATGAAGGCCGTTTCAGCTGGGGGCGGAGGAGGAGGGTTCCCTGGACCGGGAGGGGTACAGAGGAGTGGGACGCCGCAGCTTGGTGGCGGGACAAAAGCAAAGGACGCGCTTTGGCAGAGGATGAACGTTTGTATGGATCAGCTGCATTCCATTGTTGTTGCTGTTTGGCATTTGCAGAGGGTATTATCTAAGAAGCGCGATCCTTTTACCCACGTCTTGCTCCTTGATGAGGTCTTGCAGGTGAGTTGGCTGGGGTACTCATTTTCAATTATTTAGTATGCTACTGATGCAGATTTTTGCTTGAGTAATTGATTTTTCTCGCTTGTATCTAGGCCTATGGATTCCTATCTTTTCTTGTTGAAATATTCAGTAAAATCCTATAAGATGTCAGAGAAATTATGTGAGAGTGCTGATGAAAGTAGTATTTTGTTATTGATGAAGCTTTGAAAACCTACATAGTAAAATGAATCATGCAAGGGCTTTATTATATATTTACTTATTAACTTTTGTTTGTATGGACTGAGAGGGAGGGCTGTGCCTGAGATAGATAATTGTAGTTCGATCTTCTGACATTTGAGAATTGAACTTGAACTGCTCTTGATTTTTCTGCAATTTTTGGTGCTGCAGTTACAGAATTAGTTAATAATTTATAAGTTTGGTTTTAGTTGGTTAGCCTTTTGCAACCATTATATTCAACTACATAATGGAAGCCTTTGCCCAAAAGTTGCCTTGTATTCCATAATCTCAAAGTGGTTTAGCTTTTAGTATGTTCTAAAGGACATGGCCTTTGGCTTTCTTTTCAGGAAGGGGACCCGATGTTAACTGATCGCGTTTGGGATGCTCTAGTTACGTCTTTTGCTAACCAAATGAAGTCTATTTTTACCGCATCAAGCTTTATGAAAGAGATTTTCACTGTCGGCTATCCAAAGCTCTTTTCCATGATAGAAAACCTACTTGAAAGAATTTCACGAGATACAGATGTTAAGGGAGTTCCACCAGCTCTCACTCCGGAAGGAAAGGATAAAATGATGGCAGCGATTGAAATCTTTCAGACTTCATTTTTAACTCTCTGTCTGGGTCGTTTGTCGGAACTCGTCAACTCTGTATTTCCCATGTCAAGTCGGGCTACTGTTCCATCCAGAGAACATATACTGAGGATTGTGTCGCGAATTCAGGAAGAAATTGAAGCAGTGCAGCTGGACGCACGTCTGACTGTCCTTGTCTCGCGTGAGATCACTAAAGTACTGTATTTGCTGGGTGAAAGAGCTGAATACCAGGTACTTCTTAGTTAAGAAAATATGTCTCTCACACACGCAGACACTATATGTTTACATATACCGCAATAGTCAAACTGTTGCCCTGTGTGTTCTTTTAGTTTTCTATTTCTCGTGTCTGCTCTTCTTAAGTAGCAGATAAAAATTTCGCGTACAAGCTATGAATTAAAACCAAAGACCTCTTCGTACTAGATCTTGTGCATCTGGGGGTTGTTATTTTGGAAGCCTGGATTGTCAAATAACTTTAGTGGAAATCACACTGTGAACAGCTACATCACTTTCCTTTTTCTTTCTCGAGTGGTCTTTAACCCACCCGGTACTTATGCAGGGAAAGAAGGAGAGGGGAGGGGGGCTTATCCTTGTGAATGGACGGCAAACAATTTCTCTTGAAAACTTAAGATACTTTTCGTCCACCCTTACTTTGACTGCCCATTAGAGGATGTTGGTTTTGCTTAATTCTTTTTTTGCATTCGGTAATTTTAGCATAGTCTTGAACTGTGTCCTTACCGTAAGCAAAACTTTGTTTCGAAACACAAGATTCAGGCGAGTCGACGCGTCTCTGTGTTCTTTTTAGCATACTATGTCAGAGGTATGTACATGTATGCCGTTTCATGAAGAATTTTGTGACTATTATGCAGATATCAGCAGGACCTGAAGCTCGCCAAATAACAGGACCTGCAACTTCAGCACAGCTGAAGAACTTTGCTCTATGCCAGCACCTTCAAGAAATTTATACCCGTCTATTTCCCCTTTTGGGAGGTTTGCCTGTGACTGCTGCTGAGTCTTTGTCTCCTGCCCTTGATGCAATATATCGTGTTGCATGTGATTCGGTTACATCTTTGTTCCAAACAATGCGTGATCGTCTTGAGTCGTGTATTCTGCAAATTCATGACCAGAATTTCGAGACTCCTGAAGCTGCTATGGATAACAATGCATCACCATACATGGAAGAGTTGCAGAAGATCACTCTCCATTTCCGAACTGAATTTCTATCCAAGCTGTTGCCTAAGTCTGCAAGTGCAGCATCTGCCGGAACTGAATTCATATGCACTGGGCTTTTGAGGAGCATGGCTTCGAGGGTTTTGACTTTTTTCATTCAACAAGCATCACTGGTTAGACCTCTGTCAGAATCTGGCAAGTTGAGGATGGCCAAAGATATGGCTGAACTGGAGTTGACAGTAGGCCAGAATTTGTTCCCTGTAGAACAACTTGGTGCACCGTATCGGGCTCTCCGGGCTTTCAAGCCTATACTTTTTCTGGAAACTTCAGAGCTGGAGACATCCGCCCTTCTTCAAGATCTACCATTAAGTGTCATACTGCATCACTTGTATTCGCGGGCACCCGAAGAACTGCAATCACCCATGGAAAGGAACCGCCTTACTCCTCAAAAGTATTCATTGTGGCTCGAGGAAAAAGGGGAAGATCAGATCTGGACAGGAATCAAAGCTACTCTCGATGATTACGCTGCTAAGGTGAGAGCAAGAGGAGACAAGGAGTTCAGTCCTGTGTATCCTCTTATGTTGAAGCTCGGGTCATCATTATCAGGAAACAAGTCCGACTCTTGATGTTTTGTTCGAGTAGATGGTATTTATACTAAGGTTTTCTTCCTTTGCTGAGTTCCCTGCTTTTTTATGTCCTGACTGATTCATCTCATAGGATTACTTAGTATGTTAACAATGTACTAGAATGCCGTTGTTTTTTATATACATGATAATCACTCTCGCATATCTGATAGGATTCTCTTCCAACTTGTACAATGGATGAACCTTGTTGGCACAGAAAACCAGACATTCAATATACTGAATATTTTGGCATGATATGTACCGCAGTAGGTCTATTTCGTTGTCTCTTTGTTTCATGGGGGAAGGGAGAATTGGCTTGTTGCAGATTTGCTATTGACAGGAACCAAGGTTTCGCTTATTGAAATGGAACATAAGGCACAATCCACATATTACTGGCAGGGTACAATTGTTATACCATTATCCTTCTTCGAGTGTGTTGTACATTTTAACTAAGCTAGCAATTGATATTACTGAAAGCTAGTGATTGATATTACTGATGAGACACAATTGCCTCGTGTTGTAATTTGTTGTTCCTTGGAATGTATAGTTCCCTATCCCAAAATGATTTTCTTTTTTATTGTGCCCTGTATCTTGGGATAGAGGGAGTATATGTTATGATTTAGATAGTGTTTATTAGAGAATTGCTCGAGTCCAGCGCAGGGAAGGCCTTAATAAGATAATCATTTATTAAAAACTTATTTTACTGTAGTGCCAAAAATTGGGCAGTCCTTTTCTTGTATGAATCGTTCATTAGCAGCCTTTTTGCCTTGAATATATTTTAATAGCAGCTTTCCAAAGCTTAAATAGAACCAATTGCCATGATGCCGTAGATTTTAAAAGCCAAATATCTTTGTCGTTGCATTACACTAAACGATTCTCGTGATATTGTCCAAGTGAAAGTGAAACGGGTTAGCTTCATTGCTTCTATTCCCTTTATGCAAAATGTTATAATACTGCATTATTTGTGCAAGAGGATAAGAGAAAAGAAAATGATATTCTCACATCACAATTGTGTTTCCATCACGGGAGTTTGATGGTTCAGTGAAAAGTAAAGATTGGTATTACTCGAATCATCTAGTATTCCTAGATTGTAAACTTGATCATTGCTGACAGATGCTCCCTATCAAAATTAGGAACTAGTCACAAACATTTGGATTTGCCTCATAGTCCTCTGACCCCTTGTTGGATTTTAGTTTGTATAAACTCTATTTGGAAAGGGATTACTAGGAAACCGGAAAAAAAGAGAAGATTAAATTGAGAGTCAAGAAAAGAATGATGTAGGTTGATCCGAGAGCACCGTGGCCAGAGAGCGATGAGACCGTGGACCATATTCTTTCTTTATCCCTTTGGCTGATATAAGACCTGCAATCTGCTTTAGGTCAGTCTGCTATAGAGTTTAAAATCTCAAACTAGCCACCATATAATCAACAAACTAGTAACTTGGTTATTTCATTTCTCATCAGATCGTAGAAGTGTTTTTGCATTTTATCCCGGTTTGAAATTATTGTTGTGGGGGGGGAACAACAGTTTTTAGGGTACAAATTTGCTGCATTTTCATTGTTGTTGAACAAAAAAATTCTGCAGTGTTCATTTTTTTTAGTTGTGTAATCCATACACCATCCATTCTTGATCAACCACTCTTCCGCACTAAAATCAGAAACATGAATCCCTTTTCTTTGATTCTGCCAGAAAGACTAAGTATGTCGCGTTCTTATAACTCAAGCCTTAAGGAAGAGGTTAGAACTGATGACTTGGCTTTTAGAAAACATTATTGCTGCTGTAAATTTCTACGAATATTAGATGCTAACAATCAGACCATCAGCTCTTTTGGCTGTTATATTCCATCACCATCAAAAGTAAAGACAACCTTAGCTAGAAGTACAAATTCAAGTGATGTGTAAATTGAAAGGTCTAATGCGATATAAGGTGTGAATTCCTAAAGATATGCAGATATATTGTTCATGGACAGACATTCGATAGCACTGTTTGTCCACGCTGAAGCGGTTGATCCTTCCAAATAAGCAATTTTAGTGTCATTGTCAGTAGTTAACTGTAGTAATCCATCTGTCTAATTACATTGACTTCCAGGGCCTAATTGATGTAGAAGTTCCAAATGCATATGCTCAATGTTGTATTGGATATTACTACAATACTGAAATTTGTAGTTCAGATTTTAAACAAGTTTAACTTGGGTTTAAGTTCTTATGGTGAAAGATTCATTCGGATTTCTGCAGAGCTATCATCACTCACGTGAAGGCGCGAACCATAGGAATGAATAGTAGATATAGAACCGTTTGAGCTTACTGACTCCACTTTAGTAGCCATATTCAATCCCTGGCATTAGTAAAGTTTACAGGTGTTTAGAACAGTATCATGCTTGAGTTATAGGATATGTGGATCATGCTAGAGGTTGCGTGATTATGTGAATGATCATCATGATTCTTGCCATGTTTCATCCTTTGGTTAATGTCCTGCAACAAGAACCTTGTTGCTTAACTGGGTGGATACTATTTTTTTTCAGCTGTCAATGTGTACATAGCCCAAACAAGACAAACCTAAACAGTGTGCTGCGTGCCCTTAATGTTATTCTACAATTCCAAGTAGTCATTTTTCTAATGTTATATAAACAATTGCAGATAAAATATGGCTTGTTTCAGCCTAATGAATTGACTTACCCTTAATTTTGATGCAATTAAATTATGAAGAAAGAGGACCCCCTCCCATGTAGTTACAAAACTTAGCATATTCTTAGATGAAGTTCACATTAATTCTAGAGTGACCTCATCAGCAGGGAAAGTGATAGAGAGGGAAGAGACTCAGATTAAGATAGGCATGTATGGATTGGTGGGTAAAAGACTCCAATTTTCGTGCTTTATTTATTGTACTGATCCTTCCGTCCCATTATAATAATTCATTTTGTTGTACTGTTTTAATTTAACAAAGTGGATGACTATTAAAATGAGACAGAGAGAGTGTTGATGTTTGCAAAAACATCATTTTCAGCATCTTTTATTTTATTTTTTCTAATCTGGTAGCTTCTTATAAAACCCCAACTCTCATTTTATTTCCATGACCTACATCAAGCTACATCAACCTCCCTCCCCTTTAGAGCCTTCTTAGTGTGTGCTTAGGAACCTCAGATTGAAGAAGAACAAAGAAAGTCTAGGGAGTTGATTTCAAGGTCTAGCTGTCTTGTTATCTCTTTTTTTTTTTTTTTCCCTTTCATAAAATATAAAAATCATGGGGAAGAAACTCATCAGTCAAATAGCCTCCACAAAAATATCTAAGAATGAAAAGAAAAACCTCAACAGTTTGATCAAGATTTTGAAGCCTAAAGTTTACATCACAGATGCATCAAACTTCAAGAGGCTGGTGCAAGATTTGACCGGCAACCGGGATTCCATCATGCCTAGTTATTATGTCCCTCCATCAATCCCGAAACCAGTCATCAGCAGCAGGCAAGTTCCTGCTGTTGTTGTAGATATTGATGATGAAGACGATGATCATCACCGTCATGATCATGCAACACCTTATCGAGAACACAGCTTTGATTCATCGGTCGAATCATCGGAAGCTAGCATGCTGACATCTTTTAATACTAGTCCAGCAGAAAGTCCACAGGAGTTGGATGCAACATTGTTTGAAAGGGATTTGGCAAGCCATAAGGCGGTGGATTTACCGGTATATGGGGATATAGAGTCATGGCTTATGGAGATTGATTCTTATAATTATCAACTTAGTAATAGTACTATTCCTGCGTATCACCAACAGGTTGGTGGTGATCATCTCCATGACTACAACAACTATGATTTCTCCGAACTGATGATATGATCCTCATGAATTCATGATCATAGACTTCTTTAGTTCTTTGTCTCACTCGGATTTATGGGACTAATTAATTCTCTGGCTTTTGGCTTGTTGATGTAAATTTCTTGTCGATGGTTTAAGGGAGAGGGTGTTACTCTTGTATATCATATGGTGCTATGATTTCGGGTGAGTGAAAATAATTAATCAGATATTGTATACTTTGTAGGATGTTCATATATATATATATATATATATGTACATTCTCTTTGGGTAGAAATTAAGAAGAGGTGTATATTGTAGATTATCTATCTATCTTTCCTTTTGCAAGGCTACGATCTTGCAATCATGTGTATTAATTTATTTGGTCAGAAAAAATTATTGAATTTATCTATTATTCACAGTTCAGAAATGAACGTTTGATGTGAGCGTACCATTAATTTTTTCCTCCAAATTTATTATTATTATTTTTTTAAAAAAAAAATTATTTGATTGTGTCTGAAAACAAGAGACATGTTTATTTCTTGAAATAAAAAATAGGGGTTCAACATTTCTCACATCTACGTGTTTCAGTATCAATTTCTTGGTCAATCACTCTTGTTCCAATCTCATCCAAAACCACCATGAAATTTTGCTTGCAATGAAAAGAAAATAAATAAGATTAGCCATTTAATTAGCTTTTTCTTGAATTTTCCCTGAGTTCAATTAAAATAATAAGACTATAAATTCCTGACACGATAACTGATAACAAAAATTAACTACCCTTATCAGAGAGGTGAACATTAATTGAACCATGTATATGCCGTAAAATATCAATTTGATCCCCATTGCACGATTTTACGATGGTATATATTAAATTCATTGATTATTTTTTTGGGAATGTAATGGAATTATAATTATATGATCAAGCATTGATAATATTTATATCTATTTAGTTGATAATACATTCACTGAAAACGATTAATGAAAATCTCAACTGGATAATCATCTCTGGACCTATAAAATATAATCTCTTCCAGTTTAAGCCTCAAAGAACATGGTACACAACAAAATTTCAATATCTCACGCTTACTAATATTCCATCACTAGTATTCCATCCATAGTGACAATCTTAAGTTTTGGTGCTGATCACAAATTCAATCTTACGAAGTAATAACGTTTTCCATTGTAACCTTTGGGATGGAGATGAGCAAATAAGTTTTCTCGTGATTAACATGCATGCACATTTTGAGATTATATAAATCTTGGAGGGCATGATGTGTTCTTCTTGGTTTTACTTTTAGCTTTGGCGTACGTTGTAATTTTTGGCCATTGAATAAGGACATGAGGTGGACAGATTAGGCCAGAAATATCTCTTCAATATTTACTGTTTGGAGTATTTTACGAGGGAGTAGGAACAAAAGGAAAAAAATAAACTAAAATTCATGGGATTAGGACCATGCTGTTCTTCACCTTTCAAGTAAGTTAACTATATATTTTATTGGATTGGAGCCAAAATTAGTGGACAATTACATTTTAGATGCAATCCACCTTTTTGTCCTAGCTAGCCAATATATATATGATCCAGCTCCACAAAGGCCAAGAGAGAGTTGTTAATCCTATTTTCTAGGACTTTGGCCAAAGAGAGAGTTGAGAATTATATAATTTTTTAGTTTTTTCGTCTCAAAATAAAAAAAAAATGTAATTTAATATTAAATAAATAATTTTTTATTTTGAAACAGAGAATGAACTTCTAATTAGTATCATCTCTCAATTAAGTTCATGATGTACAAGGATCATTAACTGATAAGGTTAATCAAAGATTTTAAGAAGACTCAACCCAAAATGTATCACACATGGACAATATTCTGATTTTTATTATGTGTCTTAAAACATAAAAACACACACGTCAAAAAGATAGATAAGAGTATCCAAAATCTTTTAATTAAGCACAAAACTACAACACAAAACGTGACTTTAATTATACAACTTTGTGAAACTTAATGTTAGGTACATGTAGTTAGAATTGTTCTAAGATTTGGAACTTATTGATTCGGCCATTGCATCTTACCGCATTAATGTACATCGATTATTTATCTCTTTAACCCAACCTCGTCACCCCAAATCTACGAGCCTTCGTTTTTACCTGATCAAAATGTTACGTGATTGTGATCTTACTTACTTTTAAGATCGGAAAAATATTAGGTATGTTTGTTTCGTTTTTTTAGTGTGTGTGTTTTAGGTGTTTTTTGTATTGAAAATATAAAAAGGTGTATTAGAAATGTAAAAAAGGTATGTTGGGATAGGACAATTATTAATATTTTAATTTAAAAATACCATCAAAAAAATGAAACAAACAAACTACTAGGTGTTAAACCCGTTCGTCTGATGGACAGAGTAGAAAAATTTTTGTGAAAACAAAAATCTAAGATTGACAATAAATGTTTCATGAAAAGAAAAAATGCACTTTTCGTCCCGCAGTTTTTGGGGTAGGATCACCATGTATTTTTAATTGGCAAAAATAGTCCCTTAAAATATTTTTCTTTTTAATTTTGGTAGATTTAACTGAATTTTCATACACTTAATGGTTTAACTCTTCTCTCCGTTAATTCTTTTTTTTTAATATTTTCTTCATAATTGTGGGCCTCCCCAAACTTTGACCCAACAATTTTAATTCATTTTCTGAAAAAAAAAATCGAAAAAACCCAAAAGAAAAATAAAAAAATCTCTCAATTCTAATTTTATAGCAAAGCAAAAACTTCGTCGAGGAAGTCATCTGGTTTTGATGAGACCGATCTCCACCGCTCTTGGGCGAGTCTGAATTTGAGTCTTGTGGGATTGAGAGAAATTGAGAAAGTGTGTCTGTCTAATTTTATATTTAAAACCAATTAAAATTCATCAAATTTAATCTTCAACAAAAATTAATCGGCAAAGTCCTCAACTGCCGCCTTATCGACCGAAGAAATTTGCCACACCCAGAATTATCTCCTGCACCCGAAGCCCCTTCAACGACCAATAGTCAGATTTTAACATTTAACTTTGACAAAGATAGTAGCGATTCCAAAAGTCAGATCTCAGAATACAAGAAATTGATTTGCAATATGTAGTTCCCAGCTTCTACCTTGAACAAAATTCCAAATCGGCAATGCCAACTCCACCATCTCCACAGGAAATAGGAGCATCAATGGGGAAGTCGTTTGGCGGAGGAAGTGGGCGATGGGGCAGCCAATACCCTTTGACGGATCCATCACCTTCGCAATAAAACGTCAGGGGACGGCGGCGGGAAGGGGGAGGGGGAGACGGGATGGTGGTGCGCACTGGGGAAGAAGAAAGGGGGTAAGAGAGAGGGGCGGCGGCGGGGGGTAAGGGGGGAGAGATTTTGTGCTTGTTTGGACGTCAATTTACACTTCATTTTGTCACTTAAAAGTAGAAAATATTTTAAATTGAAAACTAAATTGGAAAGAAAAATATTGTTTGGATGTTGGTTTTGAAAAAAAATATACGTTGAACTACATTTTGAAATATCAAATACAAGTCATCATTAAAAATTAAATACTGTCAATTATAGTCACTGCAAAAAATAATTTTTTCAAAAATAATCACTCAACAATGAAATCTTGCCAAATTTGTCACTGAATTATGGTTATTACACTAATAAAAAGTGTTTCAAGTTGGAATTTAAATGTAAATCAGAAAGTTGTTTGGATGATTTTTTTTTCCATTGAGTTTTGTGTTTAAGAGGTAAAATGAGTGAAAATGTAAAATGAAAGATTGTCCAAATAATGCCAAATATTTTTTTGGGGGACCATCACCTTTGTAATTAAATGTCAAGGCGGCGGCGGGGAGGGTGGGGGGATGAAGAGACAGGATGGTGTTGGGTGTTGGGGGAAAGAAGAAAGGGGAGGAGAGAGGGGGCGGCAGCGGCGGGGAGGGGAGGGGGAGAGACGGGATGGTGGTGGGTATTGGGGAAGAAGAAAGGGGAGGAGAGAGGAGGGGGGGAAGATTTGATTTTTTTGCTTTTCTTTTGGTTTTTTTTTTCAGAAAATGAATGGGTCAAAGTTTGTGGGGCCAACAATTAGGGAGAAATATTTAAAAAATAAAGAATTAACTGAGAGAAGAGTTAAACCGTTAAGTGTGTGAAAATTCTGTTAAATCTACCAAAATTAACAAGAAAAACATTTTGGGGGACTAATTTTGCCAATCGAAAATACATGGTGACTTGATCTTGTTACTGTCAAAAGCTGGCGGATGAAAAGTGCATCCGGTCCTTCATGAAATAAAATTACAAATATTATAAATCTTGCAATGTTTCTTTATAAACTACATTTGTTGTCATGTTACTCGTCTTGCCATCCTCACAACATATTAAAATTTTGAGTCCTTTTCTAGATGTACTCTTGATAATGTACAACTGACCATGGCTAAAAACTGAACATGGTAAATACAATTCAACCTGCAAAAGGGGCTGTCCCTGACTTTTGTTAATCGTCATCGTAAAACAAATTATAATTGAAAATTGTCTTCTCTTCATTTTCAATGGAAATTTTAGGTTGGAGGGACACAATGACATCCGAGGTATGTATACATCTTCTCCAATGTGACTTCCCGAGATAACGTTTGCTTCAACAACACGTTGTCCTAGTCTTAATATACGGAACGTAGTACCGTTACACAATCCCCCCCGTTGATCACGCTGCAATATGCACACAATGGTTGCCATAACAACACATGGGTACTGCAGAACCAAACAAATGTAATTACCTACTCAGGAGCAACATTTCATTTATATACTAAGCACAAAATGAGTTTATTAAAATGTTCATACTTGGTTGCTTTTGGTCAGATCAACAATTCTTGTTAGCTGCAAATCAAAAGGAAATTCATCTCTGATTGAACTTGTGAGACAGGACGTCAGATGACTGACCAAATTGGAAGAAGTATCTTAGCCATTGGCAGCTATCATCCATAAACATTTGAACCAAAAAAATGTAAACATCGGAAAACATGATTAAACTGAAGTAGCAACATACCACATTGAGTCAGCATAACATTTACTTTCTTCTGTAATTATTGATGGGTTCAATGTCACTGTTAATAAATAGTCTTGCATTGAATTTAGAGTTCTGGACATATTTGCAGTGTTTAGTCTAAAGAAATTCATTACTCTCATACAATCCCCAAACAACAATTTTTGTAGAGTTGAACTCTTGGATTTCAGGAGGGCAAAATGATCCTTTAGAACTATAAATACACATTTATTTTTCCACATAAAATAAAACGCTGACCCCAAATAAGTGTATATAATAGTAACCAGTAAGGTTCGAAAATATACTTTCAGTTACAAAATTTATCCTTTTTTATTAGGAATAGCAGCAGTACCACAACTTAAATTAAAATGCTACCCACTTTAGTAGTCAGCCATCTTTAAAGAAAATCCATAAGTTATTTGTTACTACTACAATAGTTAAAGAACTTTTGTCTCATACAACACTCGAGGAGGTGCATTCTTCCAAATAATGTGAGCAACATGAAATTATGAAACTACAAAATCCAGCAAATATAAAACAATTCAACAAAACAGACACATGCACATAAATTGATAATACAGTAAATTAAACTTTAAATATCTATATTACTCACCATTGAATTCTTTTGGTACGACATGTTGAAGAATCATTCTTACACGACCTTGATCATTACCTTTCATGTAACTGTCGAGATCCATAGCATGCTTATTCCACAAAGTCACATGTAATTTATTTTGTCTGAAACATCGTAAAATCAAAATTGTATTTTAAAATAAATGAATTTATACTACCTAATTATAATAAAGTCTAATAAAATATAAATCAATAAAAAAATTTGATTACTCAAAATCCTCCAATACAACATCCATTATCTTTCCTTTCTCCCTGTCAGTGACCTTTTCCTCAACATCGCTCTGCCCGACTACCACACCAATTACATCTGAAACATAAACCATGGATACATAAAACTGATTTATATATATATATATATATATATATACATATAATTAAAGCATAAAAAGAACACCACTAACTTCTATCAATATTACCTAACAGATATACAGTTTTTGAGTTTTCGGTCAAGATTGTTTCAAAAGGAGTAAAATCAAAACCATATTTGGAGATTTTGGTGTCATGCCGGAACTGAACTAAAGTATTTCGCTGGAACATTATCTTGTACTCATGCTTGTTTGTTCGGTAACAACCACCAACAACGTCCAAATCAAAGTTTGAAATCACACTTTTGCGGCCTTCTTTCAACTTTGAATCGAACCTCCTAATCAAAAGCCTATCAACATGGGCAAGTGGAAAGGAATGTCAGTCTCCAAGTTTTAGAATTAATTCAGAGTGAATAATTTTTGTACTATATCAATTATTCGGCGATTGAAAAGAAGTGAATCGGCCAGTAAAAAAAATATTTGGAAATAACAGTGAATTCTTCTTAACCCAAATTACTCTTATGCTTAAGCACGCAACAGACAGTTAAAATGAATCTACTTAGGGCTTAATCGCAGTTCAAATATCAAAAATTGCTTTGACTATCTAGACCTTGGCTATAGCATATCATTATCAAAACACTAAGAAAGAAAGAAAAAAAAAGACATAATGATACCCAGGCATCAGCTCCTACTTTTAAACAGCCATAAAAATTAATTACAGATAGAGGCATTCGAATCAATATATATTAATCAAACAAAATTATAACAAAAAATTGTAAGTGAACTACTTTATCTTTGGTATGGAAAGAAAACAATTTTTTTCCGCTGTTTATAACACATCAGTAAATGCACAGCTAGTTTCTTTTCCATCAATTAGGAGAGCTTGAAGGCACGGAACATCACCCGATTTACCAAAAGTTGATTTCCAAACTTGGAGCACACGAACGTTAATTTTCCAGTCGTTTTTTACTTCATTGGGGTGAGCTCCTCGATCCAATCGAATTCTTGAGCCATCCGGATGAATAGAAGGAGCAAATTTTTTAGTACAATATAAATTTTTTGGTTTCGGCAGCAATGGGTGTGGAAGAACTTCTACCCTAATCTAACTTTTATAAAGCTCTGAGTAGGTTGATACAAATTGAGATAACAATGAACCATTCAAATCATATTTGAATCTAAAACTAATTTTTGAACGTGAAGTAGCATAATATGGACGGATTAAATGGGGATATTAATAAAACAGAAACTCGGATAAACATCAATGGCTGATTAAAAATTTTAATCTGAAATTAATTACCGAATGAAGATAGGAAGAAATTGAGACTGGAATCTTGAAGATTTTATGATTTAAAATTGAAAAATTTTCCAACCGAAACAGAAGATAGAGATTGGGAGAAGATTATTGATCGGTGATTATGGGAAATCGGTATAGGGATGTTCAATTTGGATGAGTTTATATTTAACCAAAACACAGGAACAACTGTAGGGCTGAAATTTGAAGATTTTATTGTTTGAAATTGAAAAATCTTCCAACCAAGTTTGAAGATTAAGATTGAAAGAAATTTTGAGCGAAGAGTTTTGATGGAAGACAAATACGAAATACCAAATGGAATTTATTTGACCGAAGATATATGTTTTTTTCTTTTTTAATAAATCAGAAAATGAAAAACATTGCCAGTCCTACATGGCAAGTAGAAAACTATCCCAGTTTTCTCTCTCTGGATTTTCTAATATAATATTATATAGATAGATGAGATCCGGAAAGAGGTAGATATAGGAGTTTTATACTGCAGGGGGCAAAAATACATACCGAGAAAGAACAAAAATGAAAAATAATGGTAAATTAAAAAAAAATCAAAGGTTAGGATTCAACTTTTTTGGAATTTTTTCTTTTCTATTTTTTAAAAAATAAAATTATGTATTAGTCAATTGTGTAAGGTTCAGAAAATTTTTATGATTGTGACTTCTGAAAATAGCTTGTAAATCATCCACTTACAAAAAAGGCTTGTAAATTATGTTAAAGATGTGTTAGGGATACAGCAAGGACTCCATGGCCCAATGGATAAGGCGCTGGTCTACGGAACCAGAGATTCTGGGTTCGATCCCCAGTGGAGTCGAATATTGCGTTACACTTTACAAAAAATTTTTTGTCCATAATTTGAGGTTTTTATTAGATGCCAATAATCTAATTTATGTATTTATGATACAAAAACCTTCATTCATTTTTTTTTTTGTTTGTTTTGTTTTTAGCAAACAAAGGAGGCTAATCAATGAAACCAAGTTAATATATTTATAAAATAAGTAGCTTTTATTATATCATGTTCTAGTCATGGTTTGAGACCGATGGTAGGGTTCAATCCAGTGTAATTAACATCAAACTGTTGGAGATTCATTTAACTCTTTTTAAACTGGTGCTTTGGTGTTTGAATTACCATCACCCTACCATTAACATCAAGCACAACGTTGAAGAATGAAAACCTTTTACAGTTCATTTCGTTTACCTACTTTGAAGTTTGGACTGTACTATTTCATAATGAAAAGAAACTAATTTCCCCTTCAATATTAAACAGCCACATTAAGGTAAAACTTTGACTAACGACCCCCCAACAAATTAATTTTTTGGAGTAATTCGGAACGAAAATATACTCCTCCCGTCTTTGTATACACTATTCAATTTCAACACATGACGGATCATAAAACAGTCAAAATACCTCTATTTGTCTACTTTGAGGACATTCTTCAGTTCTTTCTTAATCTCGTTTTGTTAATTATTATTTGTTTACCTGTCTCTCTTTTTTGAAGCGACAAAGCATATTATAAAGATGCCTCGATTTGTCTACTTGACGAGATTCTTTTAGTTCTTTCCTAATCTTACATTTTGTAAATTATTTTTGCCTCCACGAAAAGCTAGTAGCCAAGTAGTGTGACTTGTTCTGGTCTTCTGTTGTGTCTTTTTTTGGTTCAATTAAGGTTGACCATGAAAATATCCCAAAAAGCTGATCTACCATTCCCAACCAAGAAGATCACATTGACTGTCTTGAAGAAGAAAGAAATCAACAGCTAAAAAACATGTTTTGGTTCTCCATTCTGAATTTCTTCTTTTTTTTTTCTCCTGTATTGGATGAATAGACGACAGTGGAATACTCAGCAAAGATAAGAACGTAACTGTTTAACTCCAATAACCTCCTGATCTTGGGTATCTTTCCAAAGATTTGGGTTTCTGTTTTTGTTTAGTATTATAATTAACCTCATACAAACTAAGCAAATTTTCATTCCAGTATTATCTGGTAAATAATGCAATTTTGTCCCATTTTGGAAAGTTTTCGTTGTTAAAGTACGAATCTTTTTAGGCTAAATTGAAAGATAATCTGTTTTTAACTCGTGTCTGTGATTAGATATTTCATCAATTCAAAAATTATATTCCCTTCGACTCAAAAATAGAGTTCTTATATATTTCAAAACTCTTTTTGTTGTGACAGAGATAATATAATGCACAAATGGAGGTGCGATTATAAGGTTTCAACTAAAATGTCCAAATAGTCTCTTACATTTGGGCTTACTTGATTTTATGTCCCTATCATTAATATTTCAATATCGTAGTCCCAAACAATATGTTTTCACACTTTTTTTATCGCATTTCACTGATTCGACCACTTTTCCGTCCAACTCAATGTTGACGGCAGTTGACATACCGGAATCAGGGGTATTTTCATCTTTTTATATAATTAAACTTCTATTAAAATTTAAATCATTAAAAATATTATAAAAATTCACATTTATTATTTAATTGTTAAAATATTATTTTAAAATTTTAAAATTTAAATTATTTTCAAAGTTACTTTTTTCTTTACTAAAATAAATGTTAATTATATTACATTTTTAACCGTCCACTGTAACTTTAAAAATTTATCGAGTCACAATAAATAATTTAAAATTCAAATTAAAAAAAACCAAGATTTTTGACTTTGACAGCTACAATAAATCTTGAGTTATTTCTAAAATTTTATCGCGCTATAATAATTAATTAAAAATTTAATTTTTTTAAAAAAAAATGCAAGAAAATTGTGGGGTGAAAATTCGGATAAAAAATAGTTTATTTAAGTTTTTGGCTTAGTTATTGCTTTGAATTGAAGATACTCCCTCCGTCCCATAATTATTGTCCACTTTGCCCAAAAGATTTTGTCCCAAAATTATTGTCCAATTTGACTTTTTATGGATCAAGTTACACATTTGTCCTTAGTAAAAAAACATTATCCATAAAATTTTAGTGGTTAAACAATTACTTATGTAGGGATATATCCGGTTGTTTAAGGTAAAATATAGTTAAGTTTGACAAAAAATAAAATCTTTTATTTTAGTAAAATTGGACAATAATTATGGGACGGAGGGAGTATGCTTTAAAATGTGGTTTTAATGAAAATTCAAAAGTTGTTGGGATAGAAATTCAAATAAAATAATATTATTTTTACACCACCACCTCCACCGCCGCCGACCGCTGCCGGACCACCTCCTGTCGCCGTTGGACCGCCGAGATTCCGCATTTAAAAAATAATGTAATTTTTAAATTTTATAATAATATTTTAAATTAATGAATAATATTTTAAAAAGTAAATAATTAAATGTGAATTTTATGATTTTTTAATGATTTAAATTTCAATGAAAGTTCAATTAAGTCAAAAGACGAAAATACCCCTGATTCCGGCAAGTCGACTACCGTCAACATCGAGTTGGACGGAAAAGTGGCCGAAACAGTAAAATGGAACAAAAAAAGTGTTCAAATATAAGTTTGGCACTACGATATTGAAATGTTAATGCTAGGGACGTAAAATCAGGTAAGTCCAAATGTAAGGGACAATTTGGACATTTTAGTCTAAGATTTCAAGATAAAGCGAGAAATTGATATATGCTTGTTAATTATCAGCAATTTGAGTAACTAAAGAAAAAAAAAAAAAAGTCTTAAAACTTACTGTCTATATTAACTTTAGCACACTTCTTCTTCCCTTACTGCAATAGTTTGTTGAACTTCCTTTGATGGATGATTTATGCAATATGCATGAGCCTACCATCTTCAAAGGACAATGAGGATGAAAACGAAAATAATTCAAGCTTTAGGGACTTGAACTGTGACTGTAGGGGAAAAATATGAGGAAAAATGCAGAGATATGCTTGAAAGAACACTTGTCAATTAAGTATAAGATGCATAGATGTAGATGATTACACTCGGTTGGGATGATCTTCTCTGTAGAAGAAGAAAGCAATAGGGAATTGAATGAAGTATAAACCAACTATTTATGATGGAATTGACTAGACAGTATGAAACCAATTCACCATCACGCAGTGATGCAGAAAGAAGTTAAGAAAAGGCTTGAAAATGAGTTATTTAGCACAAAAGAATCATCACCACCAATAGCAGCTGGCTAGCTGCTCTGCCATGATTGAAGCTTGCCTTGTGTTTGCTGTGGAGCAGTAGGCGCCGGAAGACTGTATAAGGATTTCAGCTGCCTACTTATAAGTTTGCTGTTCTGAAGAGCCATTTGGAGCTCCAAATCATCTGACCACCATTGCTCCAATCCATGTGCCTCTAAGAACTTCTGCTTCCCCTTTGACAGCACAAACAGTTTCGCTTGCGCCCCGAAATTTGCTTTGCTTTGAGGCCTTGCATTTTCCTTGTCAGCAGGACTGCCTTCAACTCCATCTGGATCTGTGTAGTAGCAGCAGATATAGTCGCTGTTGTTAACATATAGATGAGGAACCCATTGTTTCATTCCTGCAGGCAATGCGGATGTTGTAGCCTCGTTGTCAACCTGTTCTTGATTTTCGCCGTTCATAGGGAACATTGATCTCATTCGTCTCCACATAAATCCAGCTTTTTCCCCAATTGTTTTGAAACTATGAGCTAGAGAAACAGATGGAGGATTAAAGAGATGTGCTTCCACATATATTCCATCTTTAGCTAATGCTTTTCCAACTTGAAGCGCAAATCCAGCCCCTAAGGAATGACCAGCAATACACACATTGTTACTCCCATGCTTATCAACGATGGATTTCAATGCCTTCAAAGCTCCACTGAATCTGACAGACCCTTTCAAACTTTCCCAAGCCAAGAACCTAAGATCATCCTCTATATCGCGCCGAAGTGTAGAACTTTTCAAGAGAGTTCCTCTAAGTGCTAAAACAGCTCTTGGAGCACCAGCAGGTTTCATTAGTAGATAATCAGCCATTGCAGCAGAGCGATCCCATTCGAGCACTCCACCATATATCGATCCGTCTCTTTCATCTATTAGAGTTTCCACTAACTTGTACTTAAAAGGTGTCCACCATTTTGGCGCTAGAGCATTCTCTGCCGTTCTATTTTCTTGTCTGTCAATTTCAAGCAAGTATACAGCTTGAATGAAGCAGGCAATCACTGACCTCTTATAATTACCGTCTTTCCTGCAACGTACAATGTAGGAACAAAACTACAATCAGATATCCAGAAAATACGTCAACAAGCAACACAACCTCAGAAATCTATGAAAATTGCTAATACATACAAGTCAAAGCTATATGTAAAGATGCCAGGGAACTCAATGAATATAAGGCTTTTCCAATACAGAGAAATCCTCACATCAACTCAAGTATTTGAAACCCATATGGTTGGTGTAAGCATATTTAAAACACAGACAAAAATATCTTCACTTTTCATTTTTCTCAGGATGCATTACTTCCTATTAGAAACTACAAACTTTAAATATCTCACAGGTGTCTGTAAAGACAGTCATTGAACAGACATCAAAATTTCAGATCTTACTGATTGCAGTCAATGCCATTATAAGAAGCAAGTGTGATGGTGATCAAGCTATCTGAATCCAAGATGCAAACTTGAGTTTTTAAAATTTTCTTATATATATCAGATGGACGACCAATTAAAACAAACAGACCAATGGAAGAACAAATTAGCTGAAAACAGAACGAACACCAATCTGATCAAACATAGAAACTCATAAGAAACAAGAAACATCTAATTCATACCCAAAAAAAGCCAGATTAACATAATTGCATTTAGAAACAGAGAAAAACAGTGTGGAATTCAAATGTTGGCATTAGGGTTCTTACCAGCTGGAACTGAAAAAGTCCTTCCAATTTGGAGAAGGGACATTACGAGGTCCAGAAACATGAAAAGCATAAGGATGGCCTTCTTCTTTACTCTGCATCACCACTACCACGTTATCTCCTTCCTCAGTGTTTGTCTTCAAAACCTCGCCTTCACCCATCTTTGCCATTATCACCCAAACTTAAAAGAAGAACCCACCAATAATCCGACAATATCTCTGAAAAAAAAATTGAAAATAATAAACAGCCGACAACCCACTTCTTTCAGATTATTCCGATTCTTCTTCCTGCTTTCCCCTCTTTAATTCTCAACCCCACCTGAGAATTTTGCTCAGTGAGTGGGTAAGGAAAGAAATAAAAAGAACGGAAGGAAATTTGTGAGAGGAAAAAGGGGGGAGAAGTGATGAGATACAGAGAAAGATTGCCTTTTTTCGGAGTGTGGAGAATTAGATTCGAGCAGTTAATGAGAATTTAGGATGCTGTTCATGAGTAATAAATGGGATTTCGAGAGAATTAACGTTAAAAACTATCTGGAAGAAGAACGATGGAAGAAGATAACTTCCCCTGTAGAAATTGAAACCGAGTACCCAACGGTCATATTTTACACCTAGGATCCAGTTTGGGGGGTTGGACTTTACTCATTTCTTTTCCTTTCCTTTTATTTCCTCCCCCCACGGCCCGGCTTAATTACTTAACTGGGTTGGAGTTGGACTTTCGAATTTAATTATTGCGTTCATATGGAAACCGAAGAGAAGTATATTTTAGAGGCATTTCATTTTAATTTTTCATTTATGAATTTTTCTTTGATGTTTATTTCGAAGTTTTATTTATTTTTAAAGTGCACATTATCGGCGACAATTGACTAATTTTATTTTATTTTCTCGAATGCCAGTCTACTTAGTTACAGTTGAGTGCTCTACTAGTGCCTCATTCATTCATCTACCCAAATTATTCTACATGAAGTCTCTTCTCACAACCTTCGCCACTAAGGTATGTTGGATTCCCATTTAGATTGTTTAAAGAAAAATAATACTCCCTTTGTTCCATAATTATTGTCCAGTTTGGATTTTCATTTCTAATTCAAGTTGTACTAAAATTGATGTATCAAACTGGAAAATAATTTTAGGACAGGGAATTCATAATCACTCTAAATATTACTACATCCGTTGTCCATAAAGATAGTACACATTGAGTTTTGAGTTTTATACTGTTTTTAGTATAAATTTAAAAACTCAATGTGAACTATTTTTGTGGGACGGAGATGGTATGTTTTTAGTTTTTAGAATCAACATGTTAAATTCAAAAGCCAAACTGTGATCATAGTGCTACACTTTTTTCTTCTTTATTTTTTAAAAATTGGAGTCGAAAGTATAGTGTCATACAGTCTCTACTCTCTTGGTCTTGACTCTACGAGATTCAAAGAAATATATATATATATATATACATATAGTGAAAAGAATAATATTGATACAGAAGATGAGAAGAAGCAAAATATCATAAATGAAAATTTGAGTTTATGGTATAAATATCATCACAAATCATGACATACATCTCAAAGTCGTCACATTTGAGAAAAGTAAGAGGCTCGAAAATTTCGAGTACAACTTTGATTCTTTGACAACTAAAAAAAATAAAAATAGAAGTCTAATTTTGATAATGAAAAGATTAATTAATTGATCCCAACAGGAGGACAAGGGAAACAAATAACGTAAATTTATTTGAAGTTTTTAAAAGAACACAATAATCCAAAAAAAAAAAAAAATTCTAGGATGCCAAGTGAAACGGTGACAGATTTTTTTCTGTTCATTAATTTTTGCCAAAATGTGTTCAAAACCACAAAAATACTACGAAGTGGACCAACACCAAAAATATTTGTGGAGGAGCTATTTCTCAATTTTCACTACCTTTTAAACAGAGGCACCGAAAATTTGGGACAATTCTGGAGAAAAACTAAAGCCGATGGCTGCGGAAAATGAAAATAATACCTTCCGATTAAACAACAAGCATCAATTTCAGCATCACCCTCCATGGCTTTGAACTTCAGCACTGTTCCATTACCCACAAAACCAAATCTATCTGTAGTAATTTCAAAACATAGGCAATCTCATTACTTCTTGGGTTCATCATCTTCATCTTCTTCTGTGGTGGCAGCAAAAGCAGCTTTATCTGAAGGAACAGAAAGCAGAGGAGTTGCAGAGGAAGACCCTCCACCTTCTTCTGGTAAGTTACTTTTTTTATAGAAATTTATTAAAATCGATTGATGATTTTTGGTTGAATTATGTGGCTGAAAAGTTCAATTCTGCTTCTTTTTGGTTTGGTTTCAAAAGGGTCATCTTCTACTCGATCCCAACTTGACCTCCTAGAGCAACTCACTTCCTCTTCAGGTACCTCTTATGTACATTGTAATTGATTCTACTTCGGAAATTTCCTTAAGATCCCACCAGATTGGTTTGAGATTCTGATTTGATTTTTTCTTTTAACTGGGTAGGATATGAGAGTGATGGTTATAGTTCTAGTTCCCCTGGTTTTTCCGCCCTCACAATCCGCGATCAGCTTCTGAAGATTGTTGGGGAAAGAGATGATGATTTCGTGATTCCGCTAGGTAAAAAGAACTTGAAGAAGATTAGCCCAAAATTCTTAACGATATCGCAGAAGAGAAACATCAAACGACAGGCTTATCTTGATGAAGTATCCCAGAGGAATGACTCTGTCTTCTTTGCCACCATTGGAGCTTTTGTAATTCTTCCACCTGTTATTATACTGGGAATTGCCATAGCTACTGGGTATGTCCAGCTTTTTCCATAACTTGTAATCGAAGTTTTTTTTAGAATGGTAATTTTATGGTGTTAGGATGGTCTTTAGTCAGTCGAATCTAAATTTTTGTTATTCTAAGTCTTGTAACTAGGTCGTTACATTTCTATGGGAGGAGATAGTTTAAGCAGTTGAACGTGTAAGTAGTAGAAGCAAAACGCTATGATATTAAATTCAAAGTGAACATTCCCTTTTTTTTTTTTCGTGAACGTAAAATATGGAAATTGGATTTGTATAATCTGATTTACTAAAGTGCAATTAGAAAATTGAATTTTTGCAAATCCGATTTTAAAGAAAATAGTAATTTATCATTACAAAAAGGATTACCAAAGAAAAAAAAAAAAATTTCCTAGCGGCAGAAGCCTTCACGACATCGTTGTACAAAGAGGAAAAAAAGAAAAAAAAAATATTTAGCAAATCTGCAAAAAAAATTGGTAAGAGGAAACTTTTGGTTTCTTTGTGATCAAGCAAATCAAATCCGATTCGTACTTCAGGCAAATCAAACAAATTGTAGAACCAATTAGACTTGTGATTGTTGTTGTCATGTGTGTGCTTCAGGATGTCAACTCCCTAACATTATGTCGTTCTGTAACCAATACATAAAGTATTTTAGTTTTTTTTTTTTTTTTTGAGGGGAAAAACCACGAATACATTAATTAATCAAAGTAACATCATTACAGCAAAGAGAGTGACCATAAGCTAACCTATGAACTTCTTCAACTCTACTACGAGCTACCTTAATAATATGACATTTAGTCAACCTATTTTTTAATTGAATTAGTTCCCCAATTAGAGCTTGTGCGTCTAATGGGAAGTCCAATTCCCGTAACACTTGTCCCTCAAGAGAACTACAGTCTGTGAGGACTTGGATTTCTGCTTGTAAGGCATTGGATGCCCGATAGAGACAGCTTTTATCTGCATGACCACACCATATGAGGAGACTATCTTCCAGGCGGCGCTAGCTTGACGCGAATCTACTCTAAAGGAGCCATCGACGAAGGTAGTAGCCTGATAATCTGTATCATCTGCGGGGGTTGCTGGTGAAGATCGCTGTGTCGGGACGGAGTGAAAACCACGACGGAAAAGTTTCATGTGCAAAGAATCCTCTTCCTGAGCCAATGTCGCAAGCAAGGTAGGTTGCAAATCTCGATTGTGCCACACTTTTTGATTTCTACCAAGCCAAATGCACCACAAGGTATGCGTAAATAATGAGATTTGCCACAGAGTGGGTGAGGAAAACAACCAATTCTGGAACCACATCTCAAATCTCTGATCAGACCCAATATCAAAATGAAATTGAGGCAGAATGGCCCACCATATTTGCTTAGAGATGTCACAATCAAGGAAGAGATGAAAGATAGTTTCCTCTGTTTGGTCACATTTGGAACAGAGAGGCGATAATTCAATACCTCTTCGAAGCAATGCAACTCGTGTTGGGAGTGCATTTGTGAGAGCCTGCCACAAGAATAATTTCAGTGTTGCAGGCATATCAAGCGACCAAAGCTTTTTCCATATTGTTTGTTCTCGGATCGAAACATCAGGAAGCTGGTCTGTTCTCATATTCCTTGCATGATAGTAACCTGATTTGACCGAATAAATCCCGTTCTTAGTACCTGTCCAGATAAGTCGACCAGGAAGATGATTTGAGGAGGGATTAATGTGAATGTCAAGAATCCGTTGCACAAGTTCTGGTGGAAAGAATTTATGGAGAGCTGAGTTTTTCCATTTACCGGTCGATGTGATCATCTCCTTAACACGGAGGTTGGAGTGAGTGGCAATAATGGAGTCTGCCTTAATTGGAATTTGGTGAGCGGGAATCCAATCATCGTGAAGATGAATGTCTCTCCCAAAAATGACTTGCCTTTTAACTTTAGAACGGAGTAATTGAGCACCCCACAGGATCCCCTTGAAGCCCCAGGTTGAATTATTTGCTTCATCCATGTGCAAAAGGTTTTTTGATTGGCAGTATTTTCCTATGAAGATTCTGGAAAACAGAGATGAGGGTTGCGAGATAACCTTCCACGCATGTTTGGCTAAAAGCGCTTGATTAAGTTCTGACGCCGTTCGCATACCTAAACCACCATGTAATATTGAATTGCTCATTTTTTTCCCCAGGATTTCCAGTAGATGCCTCTATTGTCTCTATCGCCTTTTTAAATGAAACGGGCAATAGTCTGATCCGTCTTTTGTAGAACATAAATGGGTAATTTGAAGGCTCCCATGGGATATATGAGCATGGAGGATAACGTTGATTTAGCTAATGTTATCCTCCCCATGAGTGATAAAGAACGAGTTTTCCAATTCGTAAATTTGTCTGTTAACTTTTTTTCAAAACTTGCAAACAGATTCTTTTTTGGTTGAGTAAAATCAAGGTCCATCCCCAGATATGGTTGTCCTCGAAAGTCATTCGAGATTTTCAGTAAGCTCTTGAGATATGTCTCCATTCCGGAGGAGTGTTATCACTGACTAACAGGGAAGATTTATCGAAATTAATCCTTTGGCCTGAGAATTTGGCATAGACATGAATGATCCCCACAAGCACAGAAATACAGTATTTTAGTTAATCAGATCAAAAATAAATTAGTGAGCCTGGCCAGAGCGTTTGCCAACTTCGTTGTTAAATCATTCGCTCCTGGGACGGCCTCCAGACAGCCCAAAGATTTACTTTGATGGAGGTATATTCCGGCTTCATCGATCTGCAGGTCTTGGAGTATGATTTGCGGATTCAGAAGGACGCTTTGTTAAGGAGCGATCAAGAAGATTAAGGGGATTTCGGAGAGTGAGGAGGCTGAATCCCTTGCTTTGAAAGAAGCGTTGTTATTCGCGTCGGAGTTCAACCTAGACAGTTTCACAATTTGTGGCGATGCTCTCAACACTATCATGGAAGCCCAAATTGTTGTTTCAAATGGAGTGGATTCACATTCAACAATGGAGTCGATCCGTACGTTGCTTACATAGGTTCATCCCTTGGAGATTTTTTGGATCAGTCGTTGTAATAACAACCTAGCATATGAACTAGCATCCTTAGCAAAGCATAGTTCTGATGAATGTACTAACTGGCCAGTATTGCCAGAATCTATCTGTCAATCGCAGCTGGACGATTTCCAACAGTCGTAATGAAAGTATCTCTTTTACTCAAAAAAAAAAAAAGAAGCTATAAATACGTCTGATCATCAAATGTTGTGATCTTCGATCATAACTCTTTTGGTAGCTCAACAGCTGTTAATTATTATAAGTATTAACAGCCATCAACCGGCGGTGATTCTCCGGTCTCATAGATAAATCCGATAATTTTTTAGTTGGATTAGTTAATTGAAACTTGAAATTAAACTGACCGAGAAATTGAATTCAATATGGAGGGAAAGAGCATAAAGCATCAAAAGAGAGGGGCGGCGTCATGATCTGGGGGTCTCCTTTGTTTAGTTTTCATAGTTTAGGGGCTTATCTGTAATATTGAGAATTAGTGGATTATAAATAGTCAAATAGTACTGAAATGCCATTATCGAATAATATTGTATTGAATTGATTTTACCAAAAGGTGGGTCGTTCCCAATTCCTCTTTGGGTTTTCAACCCTAACCGCCCTTCCATCACATTTGATTCATCGGAGTTCTTCCATTTCCGTCGATTCCGCCACCGGAATCTGACAAATTGGTATCAGAGCCTCTCAATTCTCGTCAACTCTGTTTAGTTTTCATCCATTTGTTCCTCAAATTCTCTGATTCCCTCCATCTTTTTCTTCGATTTTTATCGAAAATCGCTTCTGTTCATCGATTCTTGGGAGAAATCGCGCTCTTTGATGTCTTCAACCGCGATTCAATTCTTCTCCTGTTCCGATTAGTTTCTGATTATGTTCCTTCGGATTCGTTCGAATTGGTTATAGATCTTGGAAATTCCCACACTCACAATCAATTCTTGAAACCGTTGGTTCTTGAAAATCTTTCACTTGAAATGACAAGATCCATGAATACCGTCGAGTTACCAGCCAAGGAATTGGAACCACAAGGAGAGACGGTTACTACAAGGCTTGATCAAATCGATGGACGCTTCTCCGATCTTGATTCAAGGATCAGTGATTTGATCGCAAACAACAAAGCAAGGTTTAATCAAATGATGAAGCTGCTAACGACGCAACAGGTCTCCAACCCAGGGAAGGCTTCGGTGCATGAGATAGCTATGCCGTCATATTCAGCAAACAGCCGGACTCCGTTGATCAGAAGTCGTCTGAACCGGGAAAAATGTCGAACAAGGCAGCGACGGAAAAGTGCGTGCGTTCAACACCGGCTAGTTCATCCAAGACGGCGCATGTGGATGGTGAAGCAGAGCCACACGCCACTGATACTATTAAGTCTCAGTAGTCACAGGGGACTCATGGCCCGATGTGGTATCAGTAACCCAGACTCGACTTGGCTGAGTATACTGGAGATCATCCTCCCCAGAATTGGCTCCAGAAATATAGGAAGTATTTCTTGATACACCAGATTCCGGAAGCTGAGAAGATGGATTCTGTTGAAATATTTCTTGATGGAAAAGCTGAGATATGGTACCAGGGAATCAAACACCGTTCTGGTAAGCTCTCTTGGAATCAATTCTCTGAATTGTTGATTCTTAGGTTTGGTAGTAAGGGAGGGCAGAGTCGTGTAGAGAAATTTAGTAAGCTGTTTGAAACTGGTACTATGGGTGAATATCAGGAGCATTTTGAGGAATTGCATTCGAGACTCTTGAACTTGGGGTATGATTTGAATGATGAGTATTATGTCTCATGTTTCCTTAGTGGTTTGAAAGAAGAAATTAAGTGTATGGTTAGGATGTTGAACCCTAAAACCTTTTGAAGTTGCGATTTGCCAAGAAAAGAACCTAGCTGCATTGATTAGTATTGGTTTGTTAGACTCTGGTCACTCAGGGTCAGTCAATGTGCCTGTTGATCACTCTGGGTATCAGACAAAAACTGTGTTGCATCCGGTCAGCAGTGGAGACCGGGGAAATGGTAATAAATTACTAGGAAATGATGGTAGTTCAGTTTCTGAGGGAAGATAGGGTATAAACCTGAGAATGATAATCACCTGGATAAAGAGAATAAACCTTGGAATGACAATAATGCTATTGTTGGTGGGAAGCCTACTGGGAATAAGAGTTTTGGAAATCGGTATGTAAAGAAAATGTCTCCGCAGGAATTCCAGTATAGGGCGAATAACCACCTGTGTTAAAAATGTGGGGAGCACTTCAAGTCCGGGCACGTTTGCAAACTTGGTCAGGTTAATGTCATGCTTTGTGAGGAAATGGCTAAGGTGCTTACATTTGATAGCATAATCTGGACGGTGGATGGTGAGATGGTCGACCTTAATGATCTGACTTTGGAATTTGAAGATGGTAAAGGTTGAAGAATGGTTTGATTACGTTGCCTGCTGTTTAGTTGTGTGTTTGTCCTATGGTTCCAGTGAAGATCAGTGGGAGTTACTGTCTTATTTCTGATTGTTGCTTGGGAATTACAGCATTTCAGATTTTTTCCAAGAGCCTGTCAACTTTTTGATAGTTTGTTGTCCTGTTCGTCAAATTTGTTTGTGTTTCTATTACATTCCCTTGTAGCTTCTGGTTTAGCCATTGTTGGAAATAGGCATTTAGCCAATCCTGTAATTTGTTTCAGTTTAGATGTGTAATAATAGTCTTGAGGTCAAGACTAAAATAAGAGAGAGGGATTATCATGATCCGGGGGTCTGCTTTGTTTAGCTTTCATAGTTCAGGAGCTTATCTGTAATATTGGAAATTAGTGGACTATAAATAGTCAAATTGTACTGGAATGCCATTATCGAATAATATTGTATTGAATTGATTTTACCGAAAGGTTGGTCGTTCCCAATTCCTCTCTAGGTTTTCAACCCTAACCGCCCTTCCATCACCCCTGATTCACTAGAGTTCTTCCATTTCCGTCAGATTCCGCCACCGGAATCTGACAGGTGGAGGATTGTTTATTAAGTGAGTGTCCAGATGAGATTTTGGGCTGATTTTGTCACGCTTGGAGATGAAAGATGCCACGCAAACGTTGTTGGAAAAATGTAGGTCAAATGTTAATGTAAACTAAAATAAAATAAAATAATACTTGAGTTGCGCTAAAAAATACTGTTTTTAATAAACTATTCAAATGGTATTGAAATGTGTTTTCAGGATTAATAAATCTTCTTCCAAATGATAAAGAGAACAAAAATAGCTTAAATACGAATCCAACAATAAAAACAAAACAAAATTTTTTTATTGTTTAAAAGAAAACCAAAAGAAAAACGAGAAGCTAAAAAGCAAGCTCTCGCGTAAAGAAGAAATGGCTTTTAAGCCTTTGAATTGGCCGAAAGATAAAATGCAATGTAGTGAAAAACATGATGAGATAAAGAGAGGACTTTTGGTGTGCGTTTTGAGAAGTGTAAAGGCCTCCTGTTTATAGACCAAAATTTTTACCTTTTCTTTTTTTGAAAATTGTGACGTTGGGTTCACAAAATCTGGTACTAATCTAATAATTTTGATAAGTCAAAATATTTACTGGACTTAGTGGCCAGATCTTATGAATCTACCAAGAATTATGGGGAGGAGGGTTGGATGGAGTGATTAGGGGGATTCAAATGAGTGATGGTTATTCTCGGGAGGTCGAGGGTTCTATTCTCACCGGATCCATTCAACTTTTTATATTTTTTTATTTTTAAAAACCCTACTAAGACTTGTTCTCTAAGAGCAGATCATTTGTCCATCTTTTTCTGTCTTATTCTGTCCAAAGGCCCGATACGACATCGTTTTGTAAAAAAAAAAAAGCTGGACCTCCACATCTTTTGATCTTTATTGAGCCCAGGCCTCTTGTTTATTTTTTTTTTTTTTACCTCAAGTTTCCTTATTCATTTATTTAATTATTTTGGCATAATTAATTTTTTCTTTTACTCTTGATGAATCCTATAAATAATCGTACTAAGTAATTGTCAGGTCCGGGACTCCAGCGACAAGGATGGAGGGCCTGATCGGAGAAGAAGAAGAATTGGGAGAGGTTAGGGTTCAGAAAAAGGGTAAGTCCAGAAAAGAGAGAAAATTGTGATAAAACCAGAAATTGGATTTTCATTCACAATGATCAACGATGATCTATTACTGATGGGATGGTCGTTGACACCTCTAAAAGAAATAAATACCTACTTAAAACTAGTAGCTAGCGGTAAGTAGGATCAATCCACAGAAACAACAGTGAACCACTTAAAATCTTATTATTGTGCAAGCAAAGAAAAATGAACTGAGCA
This sequence comes from Oldenlandia corymbosa var. corymbosa, assembly GCA_949775105.1. NCBI lineage: Eukaryota > Viridiplantae > Streptophyta > Magnoliopsida > Gentianales > Rubiaceae > Oldenlandia > Oldenlandia corymbosa. The sequence goes on along the minus strand of OX459118.1, from coordinate 10,892,494 downwards.
GATTGTCACTTGGGAGAGTGAGAACAGACACTTGACAGAGTGAGAAGGCAGAAGGGCCAATCACCTTCTTACCTATATGATCCAGTTTTGATTCATGTTAACTCTTGTTGCATATGATTTATTGTTTGATCAGGCACATGTATTCCTTACCTACCCTCTCAAAACCAGTAAAGAGCTCCAGATTAACCAAATTATCTACCTCTCAGTGATAATTATTCATTAATCTAGGTCATTAAGTTCTTAAGCCTAATTGATCACCTATGCCAATCAACTAGCTCTCATTGATGATTGAAACCAAATGGTAGATTTCTTCCTTTGTCATAGACTAGTTTAAGCCGTTCTAAAACTATGTTCACCCTCTCATAATTCCATAATTATGCACGCACATTTAGCTAAGTGGCCAATTTAACTACAAAGTTAATTCAAACACTTAAACTAGGAAAAATGCCTCATATAAGAAACTGAATCAAAACCTTCATATATAGATAGTAGGAATTAGACCCTTAACTGAGTTTAGCTACTCATGTTTATTGAGCTAAACATGAGAGTAACAGAGTACAAAAGTGTAGACATGATGAAGAACAAAAGGTTAGGGGATAGAAAGGGAGAGTGGTAGCAGGGCAGATTCTGTCTACTCACTTTGGCGAGTGGCCTTCGCCACTTGACAGAGTGACAGTCTGCACTCTTACTCCTGCTACTACCCTGTTTTCTAACCTAACTAACTTAACTAACTACTCTATTTTAGAACTGATTCTAACTACCCAAACTGTTGTTTTTGTAACTGCTATTGGCTGACTATTTATAGAGATTTGGAGAGACTTGGATTGGTTGAGATTCTAGCTTCCTTCTCTGCAGCAAACAGGGGAGGTGGCAACTTGCAGGAACTGAAGGTTTGTTTATTCAGCAACTTGCCAATTTGACAAGTTGTTGTCTTCTTTTTTGTTGCTCCTTCTCTTCAGCCGGCATTAGCCATCTTCCTCTCATCATTGCTTTCTCTTCTTAGTTTACTTCTCCAGCACCTCTTCACCAATTTCAGCCACAAATCTCCATTTCCTCATTCTTTAATCCTCAGCAACAGCTCTAGCAGAGGTAGCAAGCATCAGCATCAGCACCATGCTTCCTTCCATCATTATGTTTCTTCCTTTTCAGCCCCGATTCAGCCTCAATCTTATGCTCTTTTCTTCCTTGTCTCCCGGGATCATTTGTAGCACCATTTCTCACCTCCTGCAGTAGCCAATCTTTCACTTCAGTCAGCAGCAACAGCATGTGGCAAGTAGCAGAATTGCAGCTACATTCTTCTTTATATTCTTCCTCTTTCTCTTCTTCCACTTGCAGTAGCAGCAATTTGCAGTGATGATGATCCAATTCCTTCTTTTAGCAGCAAGATTTCAGCTCTTATTTTCTCCTGATTGGCAACAGCTACAACAACTGCAGAATTAACTTGGCAGCAGAGTGGGTGTCATTTTTCCTCCTCAATTGATTTGCTGCTGCAGTGTTCATCCACTTGAGATCATCTGCAGTCAACCTTCCTTCTTCAACAAGGGTTCCTCTTCCTGATCAGCTCCAATTGATCCTTCCAGCCCTTGATTTTCAGCAACTTCCAATCTGATCCATTTTGATGCTCTTTTGTGCAATTTGGCCCCAATTTATATAATTTTTCACGTTGACCCTTTGATTACCCTGAAATACAAATTTGACCCAAAAGTAAACTAATTCTAACTAATTGACACCTAATTTTGAATAAAAATGAGTAAAAAGGCCTGCTAAAAGGGGTCTAATTTAAGTGTTATCAATTACATTCAACTTCTTCTATATATATTCTGACTTGACTTTCAGAAGTTTCTAAACAAGTCCATGATCTATTGATTACAGGCAATTGAGTCCCAGGGCATGACAATACCCTCCCCTTAAAAACAATCTTGTCCTCAAAACTATAAAAAAGAACTACAAGATACTTCAACAAAGACAACTCTAACGACTAACAGTAGCAAAAATGAAACTACAGTTGATTACAGGCAAAAGATCTAGGAGACTCTAACAAGGTCAAAAACAAACCACCACAACATACTAGAAAGGCTCGAAGTCACCCCCCTTTAAAACGAGTTGCCCTTTTATCCCAAGCATTCACTTCTACAAGTCTAGTTCCTCCTTTAAAAACAATTGAAATTAGTGGCAAGGATTTTATGCTCCCTCTTTGTATTACCATGCATCACTCCAGTCTCCGTTAGCACCGTTAGTAGCCTTTCTTTATCCAAAAAGGCACCAAGATCAACCTAATCACTACTGGACAAAGAGCTTACTTGATCAGATTCAAAAGCGACCCATCCATACAGTTGTTTTTCCTTTGAATGATTCACACCGCTATTATCATCCAATTTAAATACGGAGAGGTTCCTTCAACAAAAAATACTGACCCCTCACTAGAACATGTCAGGGACGTATCTTATGGCCTAAAAGAATTAATCTTTTCAGCACACAAAATGGTATTGACAATACTTCCATTTCCACTATCTAAGTTTACGGGTTCCTTGTTTGCCTTAATTGGATCGACAAAATAATCCCACTTGACAACAAAGACCTCAGCAACATGGTTGCAATTCAAATCAATCACAGTATTGTCATCAACAGGGTTAACAGTATTGACATACACAATATCAACAAGGTTGAAATGCACAAATTCATCAATAACCTTCTCCCTAACACTAACTAACCCAACAGATTATCATTATCAATTCACTGACCAAAATCACAGGCAGGTTCGTTCAAAATACAATTCACTTCACCTTCAAAAAGATTCACATGAACTTCCATAGTAATTATAGGATCACCATCAAATTCCTCATTCCAAGCAGAATCATCAATAGGATTCAGTGAATCTAAGGCAGAGAATTACCTTTTTCTTTCTTCTCTGGATCAACTTTCGTTTCTTGGCCGGAGCCTTGATCGGAACCTGAAGCACCATCCTTCGTCATTTCTGGAACCTCTTTTGATTTACAACACGATGCCATAATCGGCTCAAACATGTCTTTCAACAACTTTCGAATTTTGCGTTCGATTTCCTTCCATTCTCGGTCAAATTTTTCTTGTACTGACTTAGAATCGCAGGCCTCCCAGATATTTATCACCATTGTCGGCCGGATAAGAGTTCCAAATCGGAGCTCCAATTGTTCAATAAACCTCTTCCATGTTGATATTTGGCAAGTGTATTGCAATCCGTAAAGGAATTGCAAAGGTTCGCAAGCTATGTAGAAGGAAGCCGTGAACACTTTTAATTCTGGATCTGTGAAATTACGGCAAAAGAAATCTTTGATTTACAACCTCCAGAAATTGAAATTCTCACCGGAGAAAATAGAGATTCTAGTTGGCAGAGGTCGAGGAAAATCAAACGGAGTCGGATCCAGTGGAAAAACATCCGATGGGTGCCGATTTAACTGTTTGTAACCTAGGGTTTCATAATGAGTAGAAATCATGACTCCGAAACTTGATTACTCGAAGAAAAATCAAAGAAAACAGATAAAATGGAGAAGTTAATCTCAGATATCAGAATTCAGTGCTTAGAAGGAGAAGAAGAGAATTTTCTTCGAATTAATCAGAGAAAATGAAGAATTTGGGAAGAATAGATGAAGCGAAAGATTGAAACTGGACAGAAGCCACCGAGAATCAGACTGCTCTGACACCAATTGTCAGGTTCGGGACTCCGACGACATGGACAGAGGGCCTAATCGGAGAAAAAGAAGAAGAATAAGGAGAGGTTAGGGTTCATAAAAGGGAAAGTCGGGAAAAGAGAGATAATTTGGATAAAACCAGAAACTAGATTTTCATTCAAAATGATCAATGATGATCTTAATACATTTGACTCCTACTATATATATTCTGACTTGACTTTAAGAAATTTCTAAACAAGTCCCTGATCTATTGATTACATGCAATTCAGTCCTATGGCATGACATCTTTGAAGCCAATGCACCAAAGGCACTCCTCGTTCACCGACGGCCAAAATTCCACCTCCATTTATGGAATCTTCACACCAGAACATTCTTATTCTAAAAGGAAAAAACAAAAAATAAATAAAAAAAATTCCAGAGCTAGTCAAATCGATAACCCCATAACCCATGAAAACATTAGTAATCCGACAACCAGGAAGAATTTCTAGCGATCTGGCTAAACACATACCAACAATATTTCACTACATAATTAGAGGGGAAAAGCAATACTAGACACAAAATTTGAGCTCAACTATCCTATACAATTATCACCAATTCCAAAACATTAGTCTTCACATCACATCCTCCAAAAACACCAAATCATATGCATAACCCAAAGAAGTGGCCTCACCTACCGAGACCTAGGCGGTCAGAAATTGTAGTCATGAGAGAATCCTCGAAGCCAACGCTCGCTCGTCAATTACATCATCCAAAACACCTTCATTCTTCTTGCTTCAGGTTAAGAGGAGAATCATGTCAAAATCCTCAAATCATGAAATTAAACCTTCCCCAAACAAAATATTGACGAAAGCCCAAAATTCAAAGCTGAACTTAAACATCAGAATCCGTAACAATGGTGGAAGAGATGTGTAATCGGCAGGGAACTACAATATAGAAAGCGGTTTCGAACAGAACAAAGGGGATTTAATCCGAAAAAAAATCAATGAAGAGAAAAGAAAAATCAAGGTATAAAAAAAGTCTGTAAACAAAATGAGGCCCATGCCCAACAAGAATCAAAAGATGTGAAGGTCCAACTTTTTTTTTTCTTAACAAAACGACGTCGTATCGGGCTTTGGACATAATAAGACAGAAAAAAGATGGACAAACGATCTACTCTCCTTATTCTCCCATTTTGACTTGGCATTTTAGTATATCCAAAAACATAAGTAGAATAACAACTCAAATTTTCCACAAATGTTTACTAAATAACTATAATCTTTTTGAAATAAAGTTGATTTATTCAACAATCCCCTACATATTTCAAAATATTTTAAACTACAAGAATAAGAAAAAAATGTTGGATATATTTGGACATAGTACAATCAGTCTGGTGTCTTTTGGACTATGAACCAAACTTATATTAATGAAACATGACTTACCGAATAATTGGTGAAATTAAAATTAATATGAACCAAGTATTCCGTTTGTAAGACATAGGTTATACTAACCACAATGCCTTGTTCGTACGGTTTTGCGCCAAAAGGCCATGTGCTTACCTGGTTATTCATGAAAACTCTAAAGATCCGACCATAAAATCTCATACGAGCGCCCCACTCCACGCTCACGTAGGTGAATTCATCGAGTGTACACTGCTTTAAATACACCACTCGTAAGAGATATGAGTTTATTAAGAGTTTAACTCAACCTCACTATATATAGCAGTTTAAGCACCCATCTTAACTCAAAGTACTCCAGTGTCAATATTGACATGTTATTACCCATGAACCTACTTTATGGGTTCTTCAATCACATAGGTTGGGTTACCATCTCTATTGACAGTCAGTTGGTCTAAGTCCCATTTCCTTTGATGTTTGAAGAATTAATTTTCTTCCCAAAGGTTCGGTTTAACGAATCAGCCAAATTCATTTCTGACTTCACATAATCAATGGAAATTATTCCATCCTTCAACAGTTGTTCCACAACATCATGTCTCAATTTCATGTATCAATTTCTAATATTATACGATTCTTTTTTGTAGTATTAATTGCTGTTTCACAACCACAATACATAGAGACAGGAGACATCGTATCCTAATATAAATGAGTACCCACTAAGAGATTTTTTTTTCCAATCAGCCTCGGAACCAGCTAGCTCAAGAGCTACAAAGTCCGATTCCATAGTTGATTTTGCATAAATCGTCTGTCATGATTATTTCCATGCTATAGTACCCACCAAGGGTAAACACATAGCCATTAGTGGATTTTGTCTCGTCCGAATCAGAGATCCAGTTAGCATCATTGTCTCTTTCTAATAAAGTGGGAAATCCACTATATAGGTAGTTCATGGTTCCTCTTGTATATTTCATTAGTCTAGTAGTTACAGACTAATGCTCATGATTGGGATTATGAGTATATCTATAGTATATCTACTCAATCTACACACATCATATGCAATATCAGGCCGTATAAAACTCATCAAATGCATCAGACTCCCAATAATCTAAGCATATTTATACTGAGCAACTGGGTCACCATGATACCTTTTCAATTGAGTGTTAGCGCATACGGAGTCCTCACTGGTGAGTTTTTAAACTTCTTAAGAAGTCTCTCCACGTAATGTTCTTGTGACAAGATTATACCATCGCTTCTCCTTATAACTTTAACACCCAATATCATTTTTGTTTCAGCCAGATCTTTTATATCAAAATTAGATGATAGAAAATATTTAGTACTATTTATTACATGTAAACTAGTACCAAATATAAGCATATCATCTACATATAAGCATACGATCATATATTCACCATTAATACTTTTAGTATAACACATTTGTCCACTTCAAAAGAAGAGAATCCATCTCCTTTTAAGACTTGATCAAATTTCTCATGTCATTATTTTGGAGCTTGTTTAAGGTCATAAAGAGATTTAACTAATTTACAAACTTAATTTTCTTTTCCAGAAACAACACAACTTTCGGGTTGAACCATATAAATTTCTTCTTCTAAGTCACCATTTAAAAATGTTGTTTTCACTTCCATTTGATTATAAGAAGTTTATGAATAGAAGCTAAAGTAAATAGTACTCAAATAGAAGAAATTCTTGTCACAGGTGCAAATGTATCATAATAATCAATATTTTGTTTTTTTGTGAAAAACCTTTTGTAACTACACGAGCTTTCTATTTATCAATAGATCCATCAGGATTAAATTTTATTTTAAAAATTTATTTGCAACCAATTGGTTTTGCAATAGGTGGTAAATCTACCAAAATCCAAGTTTTATTTTTCACAATGTAATCAATTTCACTTTGAATAGTTCTTTCCATAACTTTGCATCAAAAGAATTTATTGCTTTATTATAATTTGAAGGATCATTATCAAAAGAAAAATGTTTTCTTTGCCTTTTGCTCCTTCTTAATTCATCCTCAATGGGAATTTCTCTATCATATTCAAAAGGGGCATGAGAATTTCTATTTGACAATAGATAAATGTGTTCTAAGAATTCATCATTCTTTGTTTCAATTATAGTATTACAACCAAGCGCATCACTTTTCAAAACAAGAAATCTATATGCAGCATTATGTTCAACATATCTGACAAGCATACAATCATAAGTTCTACTACCAATTTTTCTTTTCTTGGGATCTGGTAGTAATACTTTTGCAAGATACCCTCACATTTTTAAATATTTTAAATTAGGTTTATAACCTTTCCATAATTCGTAAGGTAATCTATCAGTCTTGTTATGAGGAACTCTGTTTTGTATATGACATGCAGATAAAATAGCCTCATCCCATCAGTTATTAGGTGCTTGATAATTTACTAACATAGAGTTCATCATTTCTTTTAGTGTTCTATTATACCTTCTTTTTCACAAAGTTCATTTAAGGCAAAATATTCATCCCCTCTATCAGACCTAACTCTTTTTATTTTTTTATTAAGCAATTTTCAACTTCATTTTTATAAAGTATTAATATATTATAAGCATCACCTTTATTTCAAAGTAAATAATGTCTAGTGTTCTAGAATAATCATCTATAAAAGTGACATAATATCTTTTATCTCCTCTAGTCATAGTTTGTTTTGATAATTCAGTTTCTCTAGTAACACTTCTACAAGTTTTCTTATTGATTTGAGTTTCAGCTTATATTTCACATTTATTCGTATTAGTAAAATTAATACCAAAAACCAAGTGATTGCATTTTCTTTATGTAACCAATATTAGTGCGTCGTAGTCTAGCTTACTATAAGGATATGGAATCAACAATATAAGCAGAACTATATGCATTTTCATTGATCACATTGGAAATGTTGAGGAGAAAGAGTCCTTGGTTACAATAGATTGTCCCCACAAACACATTGTACTTGGTCATAACATTTTTTTTCAGATTCAAATGACACTTTTATCCCAACTTTCCCCAGTAAGGCAACAAAAACCAAATTTGCTCTAATGTTTGGAACATGCAACACATGTTAAATGCTAAAGTTTTTCCCAAAGTGAATTTCAAGACCTTGATCCAGAGCCTATGTCATATGTGCCTACTACATTTGGTGTTTTTACAAGTGAGAATGAGTTGCAGCATGATGATTTTGCTTATGGTCAGGAAGGTGAGAACTTGTACAATCCTGTAAATGGTGATCCACAAGAGCTCCGAAGGTCTACAAAGGAGAAACAACCTTCTACTAGCATTCCCGTGATGAGTATATTCTCTTGATTGACGGGGGAGAACCTGAGTGCTTTGAAGAAGCCATGGAAGGTGTAGACAAGCAGGAGTGGTTTCATGCAATGGAAGATGAAATGGAATCCTTGCATGGAAATCACATTTTTGAGTTGGTGGCATTACCTAAGGGTAAAAGAGTTTTGACGAATATGTGAGTCTACAGACTGAAGCAGGAAGAGAATTCTTCCAAACCAAGGTACAAGGCCAGATTGGTTGTGAAGGATTTCAATAAGAAGAAAGTAGTAGATTTTGATGACATCTTTTCACCTGTTTTGAGGATGTCTTCAATCCGGATTGTGTTGGGGTTAGCTGCAAGCCTTGACTTAGAGGTTGAGCAAATGGATGTGAAGACTGCATTTCTTCATGGTGACTTGCATGAAGAAATTTATATGGAGCCACCTGAAGGGTTTAGGGTGAAAGGTAAATAGGATTATGTGTGTGAATTGAGGAAGAGCTTGTATGGCTTGAAACAAGCTCCAAGGCAATGGTACAAGAAGTTTGAGTCTGTGATGAGGCAGCAGGGCTACAAGAAGACTACTTGTGATCATTGTGTATTTGTTCAAAAATTCTCCCCTAATGACTTTATCATTTTATTACTTTACGTTAATGATATGCTTATTGTTGGTCAGAATGCTTCTAGGATTGATAGGTTGAAGCAAGAGTTGAGCAAATTCTTTGATATGAAGGATTTGGGGTCAGCAAAGAAGATCTTTAGAATAAGCATTTCTAGTGAGAGAAAAGCAACAAAGTTGTGCCTATCATAAGAGAGGTACATTGAGAAAGTACTTGAGAGATTGTGAATGGAGAAGGCTAGGCTGTTAGCACTCCTTTGGCGACACATATGAAGTTGAGTGTTAAGCAGAGTCTCTCTACTGATGAAGAAAAGGAAGAAATGAAAAATGTTTCTTGTACTTTTGTTGTTGGTAGTTTGATGTATGCAATAGTGTGTACAATACCTGATACTGCTCATGCAGCTGGTGCGGTGAGTAGGTTTCTTTCCAAGCCTTAGAGAAAGCATTGGAATGCTGTTAAGTGGATTTTAAGATATGTTCGTGGCACCTCGAGATTGAAACTTTATTTTGGAGGTGGTAAATCAGTTCTCATTGACTACACTGATTATGACATGGCTGGAGATGTTGATACTAAAAGATCCACTTCGAGTTACTTTACTGCATCTGGAGGGGGAGTTGTTTCTTGGCAATCTAGGTTGCAATGTGTTACTCTATCAATAACTGAAGCTGAGTTTATTGCAGCTACTAAAATGTGCAAGGAGTGTAGTATTTGAAGAGGTTCTTGAAAGAACTTGGTTGCTCTCAGAAGAGGTATATTTTGCTTTGTGATAGTCAAAGTGCAATTAATCTTGGCAAGAATCCTACTTTTCATTTTAAGTCTAACCATATTGATGTAAAATATCATTGGATACGTGATGTGTTGGATGAGAAGTTAGTTGAACTTGAGAAAATTCACACAAATGATAATGGGGCTGACATGATGACCAAGGCTGTGCCAAGGTGTAAGTTTGAAGTTTGTTATGTTGTGCCATTGCCGGGATGACAATTTCCTCCACATAGTCCGGAAGGGAAAGATTTGTTGGGATGGGCTCCCAACTATGTGGGTCAAAAGCCCAAGTAAATTAAATAGCTTTTGGCCCAACTTTTCCTATGTCCTTAGCCCATTTTGAGTCCACTTTGAGAGAGTAAAATGCAGCCAAAATTAGAGTTTGCGTGGCTGTTATTTTGGTCATGAAGACAGAATCCAAAAAAGGGAGAGAAGGGGCAAGAAATTTCCAGCAAGATTTTTAGTGGAGTAGCGTCTGAGTTCTTCAAGTTTGGAGGGGCACTTGTTGTTCATTGGTCCTGAAATTTGGATTCGAGTTATAAGACTCATTGATCTACATCTCCACCAAAAGGGTTTTGGTTTTTGTCAGCTAGATTGTGAATTTTGAATTTTTAAAGTTGCTGTTTTTTTTGTGGATGTTATAGTATCTGTTGATGTTGTATTTATGATTCTAGTGCCTTATGGACTTTTTAAGGGCTATAGATCATTTGGGTATTGTTGGATTATGTACTCCTACTCTTGATTTGGTGATTAGTGTATTTTTTTAGACTTTTGGGTCTGGTGGATGAAGAAAACTGTCATTGATATCACCCCCAAGAGAATATTTATAAAACCTACTTAAAACTATTAGCTAGTGGTAAGCAGGTTCGTTCCAAAGAGATGGCAGTCAACCACTCAAAATCTGCTCAAAGTGCAAGAAAAGGAAAGTAAATGAGTTGAACAGATTTGTCACTTGCGAGAGTGAAAATAGTCACTTGACAGAGTGAAGAGGAAGAAGAGTCAATCACCTTCCTACCTTTATGATCCAGTTTTAATTCAAGTAATCCTGTAGTGTATGATATATTGTTTGATCAGACACATATAATCTTTATAATTTATCTCAGATAGAATAAAAAGTCCTAGATTATCTAAATTGCCTACCTCTCAGTCAGTGTAATTCATTAATCTAATCCATTTAGTTCAAAAGCCCTCTTTAATCACCTATGCCAATCATCTAACTTTCGTTGATGATTAAAACCAAAGGGTAGATTTCCTCCTTTGTCATAGATTAGATTAAGTCGTTCTAAAGTTATGCTCCCCTCTCATATCTTCATAACTATAAATGCACACTTGATTAAGTGGCCAGTTTAATCAAAAGGTTAATTAACTTACTTATTTAGACACAATGCCCCATCAAGGAAAACTGAATCAAAACATTCACATAAAGATAGTAGGGATTGAACCCTTAACTGACTTAGCTACTCATGTTTATTGAGTTCATGAAAGCAACAAAGTACAAAAGATCATACATAATTCAAGATCAAAAGGTTAGAGGATAGAAGGCAAAGATGGTAGCAGGGGGAGTTTCTGTCTACTCACTATGGCGAGTGGCGTTTGCCACTTGACAGAGTGACAATCTGCACTCTTGTTCCTGCTATTACCCTGTTTCTAACCAACTAACTAACTACCTAACTACTGTTTTTGAAACTGATTCTAACTACCGAATCTATCTTTTCTTTCTAACTGCTATTGGCTGACTATTTATAGAGATTTGAAGAGGCTTGGATTGGTGGAGTTATGGCCTTCCTTGCAGCAGATTGGATGAGGCATCAAGTTGCAGCAGCTGAAGGTATTTGTTTATTCAGCAACTTGCCAATTATTGCTTGGCAGCTCCTTTCGTCTTCAGTCACAATCAGCCACCTTCTGCTCATTATTGCTTCTTCTCCTTAGTCTTCTTCTTTGGCGCATGTCACTATTTGTAGCCACAAATATCCTTTTCTTCATTTTTTAATCCTCACAGCTCAATTTGCAGCAGTCAGCAAGCAGCAACATCAGCAGCATGCTTCCTTCCATCATTGTATTTCCTGCCCCCATTCAGCTTCAATCTTCTTCCCTTTCCTTCCTTGTTTTCTCGGCCACTTGCTATACCATTGTTCACCCTTCTGCAGTAAACAATCCATCAACTCAGCAGCAGCATCAGTTGGTAAGTAGCAGAGTTGCAGCTGTTGTTCTTCACATATTGTCCCTCTTTCTTTTCTTCCACTTGCAACAACAACAACTTGCAGTGATGGCAAAGCAATTTCCTTCCTTGGGCACTAAGATTTCAGGTCGTGACTCCTCCTTGATTGACAGCAGCAACAGCTACTGCAGCAGCAACTTGGCAGCAGAGCAGCTGCCCTTCTTTTCCTTAATTGAGTATTCTGCTGCATATTCTTCCCAATTGTGATCATCTGCTGCCATTCTTCCTTCTTCAGCAAGGATTTCTCCACTTGCTTCAGCTCTAATCGATCCTCCAACAGCCTGAATTCCAGTAGCTTCCATTTCAGTCCAGAATGACGCTCTTTTGTGCAATTTAGCCCTCATTTATGCTGATTTTCCATATTGGCCCCTTGATTACTCTGAAATACAAAATTAACCCAAAATTAAACTAATTCTAATTAATTGATACCTAATTCTGAGTAAAAATAAGACATGCTAAAAATGTAAATATATCTTAGTGTCATCAAGGTCTTGCGGTTTTTACTTCTTCACAGGGGCTTTTCACGTAATTGTTGGTGTTCTTATGTTGCTTTTGTTTCTTGTTGCTTTGTTGCTTGATTACTTTCACTTAATGTAGTTGGTATTTTTCACTCTTATTAGATTCTTGCAAATTGGGGAAGCGTTGGATTTGTTTTCGTTGTGCTACTTTCTAGCTATTGTGTTTAAATAGCTAGTTTGATTTGTCTATTTTGGTCCTTGCCTCCCAACAGTTTCTTTTGAACTCTGCCCCATTCAAAATTTTCAACCACCACCACCGGAGTTCCTCTCTTGATTATCGCCACCGCCAACCATCATCTCATTTCCTCCCTCTCATTATCGCCACCGCCATTCACTATCTCACTTCCTCTCTTTATTATCACAAGAATTCTCATAATTTTATTCATCAATGGACTCATTAAACTTCAAAGAGATCAGCCCAAATTTCGGAGAATTCCAAAGATATCACGACCGAAAGGAGAAAAAGAGCCTTCTGAATTTCAATCCTTTAAGTGAGATTTATAGATTGAATAAAATGGAGTGGGTTCGATGTGAAGATGATTTTGAAAGTTATATCACTGGTCTGGGCAAAGAGGCACGAATATGTTTCGGTGGCAAAATCTGTTCCGACCAAGGCAAATTTGAGAGGCTGACTCAAACTTGTGAGAAGTATAGTTACAGATGTTATTCAATGGAGAAAGCTAAGAGATGAATTGTAAGAGGTTTGATGAAGAAATTCTGAGAAGAACTAAGGAGCAAGAATGTGTATAAAGGACAGGGTTCATGGGCAGGGCAGCAGACAAGCAAAAGGAGCAAAGTGAAATCTTCTCCATGTGCTTATAAATGCAAGTGCTTGTAATTTTACTTCAATAGAGCGAGCCATTATCGTAGTTGACTATTACTGGAAGGCAACTTGTAGTTGAACAATCTTGGGTTACCTTTTTTTGTTTGCATAGTAGAAACTAGAAAGAAAGTTGTTGTGAAAGTATTCATATCAATTCCAGAACAAATCTTTAAAAAAAAAAAAAAAAAGTTGAAAAATACTAACCCAAAGTTCTTAACAATTTCATAGAATAGAAACACAAAAACACCGGTTTAGTTTAATGATGTCTCACCGGGGATTTGAGCTTTTTTGCAAATTCTTTCACATTTTATTATACTCTCTCCGTCCCATAATTATTGTCCATTTTGCCCAAAAAATTTTGTCCCACAATTATTGTCCAATTTAATTTTTTATGGATCAAGTTATACATTTGTCCTTAGTAAAAAACATTATCCATAAAATCTTAGTGGTTAAACAATTACTTATGTAGGGGTATATCCGGTTGTTTAAGGTAAAATAGAGTTAAGTTTGACAAAAAATAAAATCTTTCATTTTAGTAAAACTGGACAATAATTAGGGGACGGAGGGAGTAATTGAAATTGCCATAACCACTGGATATGTCGGACCATTCCCATTATTTCTGTAATAAGGAAAGAAAGGATTCTCAAAAAAAAAAAAAAAAACTCCGTGTTACACAAACAAATCCTCTTTCTCAGGGGTACTAAGTTTATTGAACTCTAAAGGAAATCAAAATTATTGTCTTTTTCCTAATTCACTAAACAAGGGAAACTTCATGATCAAAAAAATAAAATAAAATAAAATAAAATTTGACCAATAAATTGAATTGAACACCTAGCTAGCTACTCTCTGTCTACGTGGGAAGACACATTCTTCACATTCCCGGCAATTGCATGAAAGGTACAAGCGTAATAATTGAAGTTCCTTTCACCGGGGAAAATGGATAACTCTTTGTAGTAGTTTGGGTAAGCAGCTATTCTAATACTTGGGGTAAATTTTTTCAACTTTCAATTTGGCCTACTCAGTATTGTTTACAGTTTCAGCTCGTTCCCTCTGCTTCAACATAAACTCTTGGTCCGCAGCAGAATGTATGGCCGTAATATGGTTTTGTTTCATAATGTACTCCCATTTTTCTTGCAGGAGATAGAACAAAATAAGGAAAGAGATCTCCACTGTGAAGAGTATGATCCAGACTCGAATGTTTCTTCCAGTTTTCTGGTGGTATGCAAATAAACCAGTGTATATAGCAATCACTCCCAGCAAACAAACCACGCTGCCAATTAACCAATGCACAAAATACCATATCATCCTTCCTCTGTTTCCCCTGAACAGCAACATAACAAAATGTATGTACATTTTCAGTGAAACAAAAAGGAAACAATTTATAAACAGAAAGTTCTGCATTGTGGATGAATCAATAATAGAACAGTACTTGCTTAGCCGCGTGATCCCGAGAAAAAATTGTGCCCAAACGAGACCATAAAGGGCGACTCCCAAACGTTGGTGATCATTGTTGAAGGCATTTGGAAAGTCCTTGTATGCCAGTATTGCTCCAATTGTCAAAAGTAGGACCGCTAGAGACTGCAGAAGAACATGAATGATTAATAACAATGTATTTATCCAATTATCATGGCTGCATTATAAATTCCCAAAGCAATCAAAAGTGATTATGTTTGTTAACAAATCAAAAATTAAGTGACATGATTAACTAGTAGTTGTTTGTCATCAAATGCATTGTGGATGGTGGTTACGAGTAATAATTTGTATGAAGGAAATCATTACTTCTCTTTTCTTTCTTTCCTAGTTTCTTTCCACCATCACAGATAGTTTAAGGCTAGGATAATCCGATTTTCCAAAGAAAATTCACCAAAAACCCATGGCAACCAAAAAGTATAGGACAGAATGATACCTAATCAGAGTTAACTTTTGGGATCTTTTTCATTTCACAAATATTGAAAATGTAACAAGAAACATGCAGAAACAGAACAAAAACTATGGCTTGCCTGTAGAGCAGCATGAATGTAAAACATGATTCTCATCCGGCTTGGATTTTGCTCGTAGTTAGCTTTTCTCATAATCAGAATTCCAAGAGGCATCAAAAACCCCATGGAAATCCAGAATATAACAGCATGAACCACCACCTCTGATATCACTTTAGGTGACAACTGTTCCGAAGGAAAGAATTTGATCATTCTTAACTTGTAAGTGAATCATATCACATAATATTTAGACCGAAAAAGGGATATTATGTTTACAATGAAAAGATCAATTTACCATTTCTTCTCTGCTTCTTGAATTCAGCTGGGCTGTTTCAAGTTGCGGCTTTAAAGATGAGCAGAGAATCAATGGAAGCTGAGGAAGAGTAACAAAACCTGCAAAAATGGCAAGAGAGGACATCCTCTGTTTGTAAACCATGTTTGGCAAAACACTCAGAAGGAAAAGCACAAACAGATTATTTAAAAATCTGATGGCCGGGCTGAATCATGTACAGGGAAGTTAAGCCAGAAAGAAGCTAAAAGTTGAAGCAGTACAAATAAACAAATGAAGAGCTCTCACTACTCTGGTGTCCAAGAAAGCATTTTTATAAACCTAAAAAAGTGGTAAGAAATGCCTTAGGAATTGGACATTTGCTGTTAATTCAACCTGGTGGGACAACTGATAACAAACTTTTTTTTTATTTTTTGATGAGGAAGAATTTGGTGATCACAAAGTACACACACTCAAGTCTCAAAAGAAAAGAAAAGGTTGAAAATAAATACTCCCTCTGTCCCAAAATTATTGTCCAGTATGAGATTTCACTTTTAGTACAATTTGAATTAGAAATGAAAATCCAAACAGAACAATAATTATGGGACGGAGGGAGTACAACAATTATTGAAACAGAGGGACTTAAGAAAAGAATGTCAATGGTATATCTTTGTAAGATGGAAAAAAGGACATAATCTATTGAAAGAAAAAAAGGAGATGATTAGTCGGTTTGAAACAGAGGAAGAATACTGAGAAAACAACCAGACATTATCCTTTGCTTGTCCAAAATGCCACAGAGCACACCACCTTTTTTTACATGTTTTTTTCCAGAATGCACAAAAGCACCATGAATATTCTATGTAAATGTGGGCAATATCTATATGGCCCTCTGCTGCTGCAGAGAGCACTACTACCTTTTAGCATTTTGTTTGGTGTTCTTTATTTGGATTTGGATCTCTTCAGATCTCATGTTGTGTGTTTTTTTCTTTGAGCACATAGTGTTGTCAAATTCAGAAAAACACACCCAAAAAAATAAGACACCAAAATGAACCTCATTCCACAAAAAAAAGGAAGAGGTTGTTTTTATTATTGGAATTAGTGATCTCCATATCATAATTACTTTGAAAGGCATTGGAGAGGGTTTAATAAAAAAAAAAGAAGAGAAAACAATCAGTATTATTATACTAATCCTACCATTCTAGACTTGACAGATTTAATCTTTTTAATTTATAGCCCATAAAACCAACAGTCTTTAGTATTATTTTAGAATGATGAAATCAAATCAAACTATGTAATTCTCCTTAAAGGTATGTAATGTAGCTTTTATCCATCCAGATATCTAACAGCTATTAAAAAAAAAGGTAAAAATGATTGATCATCATAACATTCCATTGATTCTGTAAAAGTTTTGAGAACATACGTTCATACTACCACCATCGAACTAAAACAGTACAACGAACATGATTAATTTTTTTTTTTTTTTGAAGGACGGTAATACAACCAAAAAAGAAAAACAAGGAACTTCCAAATTATTTACCACTACAGAATTAAGCAACATGCAAAAGAACACATAATTAGAGGAAGAGAGAAGAAAGAATGACTGACCGGAGAAGGGTTGAGCAGAATGCAGCAAGCTTGATTAATTCAGCTATTATATGGTAAGAAATTGAGGAAAAGCTCTGACAGTAAGATTTATAGAGAAGCGGCAGAGCGTGTACGCCTCAGACAAAGAAAGAAAGAAGATACGTACACCTTCAGTCTAACTGCATTTCAAACTTTAAGCGAGAGATTTGCCTTACCCAAAAATCTTTCTTCTTTGACCCAAAAAAATAACTAATCTCGAATTACTTAGTTCATTTTTAACTTTTTACTGTAATTCGAGAGTCTAATAGTCTACCATATTTTTGGGGAGTGGGTATTACTATACTTATATTATTACTACTATGATAATATGATTATCAAATAAATCGATAAAAAATATCAAAAGAATTGTATGACTAGAAGTTTTACTACATACATCTACATTGTAGTTCTTTTTATTTATTATTATACTCATCCCACTATACTATGTTTTTTTTCTTTACGATTGAATGGATGTATTTATAATTATTTAACTTATACCTAAGTACTGTATATATATATTTTTTTACCAGTATTTATATTTGCATACAAATATACATGTTGCAAATCCTGCAAATTGACCCAAGTAGCAAATATTGGTGTATTGGTGCTTCATCGACATTTTGATATTATAAAATCGTGATTAAAATGACGTTGATTATTGGTGTTATTCATTCACAAAATTTTGTTAGTTTCATCTTTTCTTAAGATTAATTACGTCTTCTTTTATTTCTTTTTTTTTTTCAAAAAAAAAAAAAAAACTTGTCGAACTATACATATGCAACCATTTCTTTAAGCCCTCCATGACATTCAACATGAATTTCAATCAATTAGGACTCACTTCGTTGACAAACTTAGTGCCGCAATTTTTTTTTTCCCCGCTGCATTAATTCTTCAATCATCACATATATTATACTCGAAGAACCCTAAATTTGCAACAGTCAAAGTTGCTTATGAGCAAAATTCGGTGAGTACAACTCTTTTACTCCCTATTGTTTCGCATGAGATCTAGCATTTTATGTTGATTGTGGCTTTGACTGGATTGCCTTAAATACGAAAATTTCAATAGATGCTTCCTATTATTTTTAGATTTGTGAAAGTTTAAGCTTACAATTATTTTTATTGAGAATATGTTTATCGAGGGCGTGTTGTAGTCTACTTATAAGGTCAATTAATTTATCATAATAAATTAATAATCATTATAAATTACTAGGTGGCTTCATGGATAGTAAAGATGCAGCGAGAGTTACATATAGTGCAAACTTTTTATACTATTTCAGATCCAAAAAATATAACACTTTGAATTTTAAAATTTATATTGATTTTAATGCAAATTTTTGAAAATTCAATATGAATTATTTTTCCTAGACAGATGGAGTATTAGTTTAAAATTTAAACCATATTAGGGATTTAACATGAAATATTGCCATTTTGATGTATTTTCTGAGACTGGTATTAATTTTAAAATAAAAGGTGATGAATTCTTAAAACGGCGTACCAATTATTTCTTTAAATTACTATAAAGTAGAATGTCATTAAATTAATAATTTATAAATTAATAAATTTGAGTTTTCAATAATTTTTTCCCATTTTACTTAGGACCAGTAAACAAAGTGAGCGAAATTGATAACAAAATAAAATATTAATATTTTTTTAAAAATTCTCTATATATCTATTGGTCTCGAAAATAGTATAAATTAATACTTACACTGAAGGAAAAAATATATAACAATAATGATAAATATTTAATAAAATATGAAGTATTGATACATGTTTTTCAATCCTGAAGAAGATGTAAACTATGTATGATTTTAGTATTGATAAGAGTTTTGACTTAATTCAGATTATAAAAATGATAGAAAATTACATCAAATAATAAGGATTTTTTTCTTAAAGGAAATTATTTAAATTAATAATTTATTAAGTTATAGATTACTTAATAATTTTTTAAATCAATAAATTTTATAATCGCAAGAGTGTTCATTTATAGAAGTTCTATTATAGTTATATTGATTATTAAGTATTAATTAAAATTATATGATGGTAAAAAAATATTTTACGACATGATGTTGGATGTGATGAGTGATGACTGACGACGCTAATGTAGTAGGAGAATTTTGAGTTCAATTTAATACAAATTGAACTCAAACTTTAAATTGAAACTGCGCAACAATTTGACGTAGATTACAGTTTATACAATTTAATTTATTTGTTATTTGACATGATTTCTCATCCACATTTTGAACTCCTTTTTCGTCATTTTTATTATTTCCATTTTTGTTTCCAACAACTCATTCTTCCCAAACCAACATCTTCATTTTTATCCTCCTCATCCCCATCATCCTCTTACAAAATTTTTATTAATTTATAGAGATTATTATTTTATCAATAAATTAATAATTACTAGTTTACCGATGAATTTATATTTAATTTTTAAATTTTATTCAAAAACAAATACTTGTTCAACCTTACTTCCTTATATATTTATTATGATCCTATAATTTATTTTATAAGGTTGGAAGGAAAATCAAAAATAAAATTTCCTTCTTAAAAATAAATTTCAAGGAAAAAAAAAACTCAATAGCCTCCTATTTTCTTAAAACTTCTTAGTTTTTTCTTTGGTATTTTATATCATTATTAACTTATAATTTTTAAGGGACCTATATTTATATATTTCTAAAAATTAATTATCTTACTAATTTATTGATTTTGTTTGATTTTTATACTGCTCTCGAGTTAGGACTGAAAAAATTTATTCTTTAATAGAGTTTATTAATTTTTAGGGTACTAATTTAGAAGGTTTTTATTATATGTTTATCTATCGAGGGCGTGCTTTAGTTTTCTTATAAGGTCAATTGATTTATTTCATAATAATCATTATACATTATTGCGTAGGTTCATGGCTAATAAACTTATAGTGAGAGTAACATACCGTGCAAAGTTTCTTATACTAACTCTGTCTCAAAAGAAAGTCTATATTGAATTTTAAGATTTATATTAATTTTAGTACAAATTTCAAAATTTAATGTGAACTAATTTTTCGGGACTGAGAGAAGATTAGTTTAAAGTTTAAACCATATTAAGGATATAACATGAAATATTGCCATTTGAGGTATTTTGTGAGAGTGACATTGGTTTTTTAAAGTAAAAGGTGATAAATTTTGATGGACGTACAAATTTTTTGCTTAAATTAATACAGTAGAATGTTGATATATTAATAATTTTTTCACAAGCAAAATCAATAAAATAATAAGACAATCATATTTCAGAAAGTTTCATGTGTGTGTGTATATATTATAGAAAATTCTATGGTCCAGTCAAAAGTTTTTTTACTCAACCATGTAGTTAAAATCTAGCCAATAAAAGTGAGACACACCAGAACAATCTATCCATTTACTTTCACTTTTTTGATATCCAAACTTTTGAAAAGTCTGACTTTTATCATACCGTGATCTTCATATCTTGTGTTCTTATTAACACCATCTTTATTTTCCCCATGTTTTTATTCGGTTTTTATAACAATCTCCCCAAAACGGCGTTAAATTTTGATATTCATCTAAGAAGTTGAACCGTAGAGACAATTTAATTCCACATATACCATCCCTTTCACCGAATTAAGAACTACATTAACAAAGCCATACTGCCATGTAGAAAAGAAAACCACAAACTTCTGTCAACAATGCTCTAGAGAGACGAAAAGAAGGCATGCATTTCACTAAAATGCAAATACATGGATGAACAAATTCTTGGAGATCGGGCTTGGACTTTAAATCAACTCTGAAACCATATGCAGCCTTCAAATCACTCCCTTTCGATGCCAATGATAACTAATCCTTTAACATTGAGTGTACTGTTCTGGTCACCTCCTCGATTATAACCATAGCTTTCAACGACTTAAAAAGAGCTAAAAGACAAGCTGAGTGCATTTTTGTACTCGAATAGATAATGCGGATGGAAATAGGAATAAGTTTAACAAAATGGAGTTGAACTAGCTTTAGAGTCACTTAACACTTCCAAACATAACATAGGTCACAAATAAAGGAAAAAGATAACTGAACTGAACTTCCTAATTTTCTAATTAATATTTCTATTCAAAAATCGGCAAAAGAGAACTTCAAAGTCAGTTTAGATGTCGGATGTTTAGCATAGTTTCATTGACATGAGATGAAGAACTCATGTAAGGAAACCTGCTTTATATCATAACAAGATACAACCTTCAAAGTACAATCCACCAGAATCCCCCCATTACATCCCACAATACTATCCACCTATACAATCCAAGGCTGACAACCGGAAACACATGATCGAGCATAAAAAGTATATAAAAGAAAACACGCAGGTAGGAAAGAAGAAAATTTACCTTGGGTCGCTTATCAATGGAAAACTTCAAAAGAATTTCAAATTCGAGCTTAATAAAATTCCAGTCCTCTAAATTACAAAATCCTAGTAGAGTTCCTAAAGATTTGATGAAAGACCTCACAATAGCATTCCCAAGAGAATACTTATTAACGTTACTATTTATTTTTTCAACCAGAACCTCCACGACCTCCTTGGCTTTGTCTGCTGAGATAGCATTTTCGGTTTTCCGGTAACAAAGGGAGCACAATAGTCAGGAACGAGGAAACCGCGGCCAAGGCATTGGTGTATAACTTCGAAGGGCAAGTGCGACAAATTCCTTGTCCTAAGTGCCACCATGTCCGTTGATCCTTTAATAGTTTATTTAAGATTATTTCCAGTAACTACAATTGAAGCAGCTTCAGCATTTGAATTTGAAGTCGTTGGGATTGGAAGACGAGCTATTGAGGTACAACCAATGCACAAGTAGAACTCGATATTTTGTGATTACTAGTCGAGTATAACAATAGGTCATCAACTTCAAACGCTTCGTCGTCCACCTGGGTAGTCTCATCTTTCAGAACCTCCGAATTAGAACCAATAACTGCTTAACCACATGGATATTAATCTTTTCCTTGAGGATCTTCAATGTTTAATTTCCTTTAGTGCCCAAATAGTATCGGATGGCTGAACCTTAATATCGAAGATGGGTTGGCCTGTCATCATTCATAGTTGTTCACAGTGATCTTCATATCGTTGATTAATTTGAATTACTAATAGTCGATTTAAATACCTTTTTCCTCAAGCGAATAGAGATTCTGATAAAAGACTCAACGATACTGGAGTAGTAATTTGTGTGAGTGTGGCAAGTTTTTTTTTTTGAAAGGAAATGCAGGTGGCGAGGTGAAATGGGATTGGCGGAGAGTAAGTTTATGAATTTTTATTCTTTTTCTTGGCCGTAGATAATCTTACCAGATTAACAATTTACCAGTAGCAAGGCAATAATCAGGTGTGATAGGGTATTCTTTAATTTTTAGCCCACCTTATTTAATCTAATAGTTGTTATTAATCTGAATCATCCAACGGCTATCAATGTCAACTGGACTATTCAGTCGACTGGACCGTAATCGCTCATATATTATATGTATATGTATATGTATATGTGTATATATATATATATATATATATATATATATATAGTATTGCTTTGGAAAATACTATAAATTGATGCTTACCCTAAAGTTAAAAAATATTTAGTAAACTATGAATGTTTATACTTGTTTTTTCAGTATTAAAGAAGACGCATACTATGTGTGGGGTTTAGTATTGATAAGGGTTACAATATAGGCTTAATTCGGATGATAAAAATGATAAAAAAATTACTTTAAGTAATGGGGATTTTTTTCCCCTTAAAAGAACTATTTAAAATTAACAAATTATTAATTCATCAATTGTTCTGTAAATTAATAAACTGTATTCCAGTTTTAGTACAATTTGTATTTTTAGTTTTGATATAACTTGAACTTTAAAAAAAAAATTCAAATTGGATAATATAATACTGAGATAAAGAAATAATAATGTGTACGTGGTTCAATTTGGTGTTGGATTACACGACGTCACAACCTATTAATTAATTTGTTATTTTGCCTCCATTATTTTGATTCCTTTTTCTCTTGTGGTTTGTCCCTTCCACGCCTTTCATCTTCCTCTTTACACCCTTGCAGTCAAATTAAAATTTTCCCCACAAAAATCCTAATTACGAAATTACTCCTCTGCTACTGACTCCGCAACTCCGATCAAATCACCAGTTATGGCCGCAGTCGTGGCGGCGGAGTGGCAGCTCCTCTTCAACCGCTACTACCGGAAACTTGAGCTCTATCAATTGCAATGGAAGAATGTGGACCTCAGTCGCAACAAGGTCGCGTGCGCTCCCTACGGTGGCCCAGTCGCCGTGATCCGTGACGACGGCAAGATCGTCCAGCTCTACGCCGAGTCTGCCCTCCGGAAACTTCGTATTTTCAACTCCGCCGGCGTCCAGATTTCCGAAACCGTCTGGAAAAACCCGGGTGGCCGGCTAATTGGCATGGCCTGGTCCGATGACTTAACCTTAATCTGCATCACCCAAGACGGTACCGTTTACTGCTATTCTGTCCACGCAGAGCTGATTAAGACCTTAACCATCGGTGAAGACCGTTTCAAACACAACATCGTTGAATGCCTTTTCTGGGGCAATGGAGTTGTATGCATAAACGAGGCCTTTCAAGTCTTTTGCATACCAGATTTTAGGAATCCGAACCCGGTGAAACTGGCGGATACCGGCTTGGAGGAAATGCCATTGTGTATGGCTGTAATTGAGCCGCAGTATACTATGTCTGGGAATGTGGAGGTTTTATTGGCGGTGGAGGATCATGTGATGGTTGTGGAGGAGGATGGGGTTCAGCAGATTGGGGCCGAATTCGGGCCTTATCAGAAGATGGTGGTTTCTGGGAATGGAAAATACATTGCAACTTTCACTCATGATGGGACTCTTCTTGTTTTGCCCTCTGATTTTTCCGACGTTGCATTCCAGTATAAGTGTGAGGTTATGAAGCTCAATTTTTGCACTTATCTGTATTCCCTGTTGATAATTTTTTAACATTGGTTGGATAAAGTAGTTTGCAGTAGAGACTTAACCTTTTTGAAGTGTGACAGTGCTCATGTGCAAAGGCCTGATTTATTTGAATTTTATTGTTTTAGAGATAAATGAAGGTAGATTTGAATGTTATTTGATCTGATATTTTGCCCTTTTAATCTGTGTAGTCACCTCTGCCTCCTGATCAGTTAGCTTGGTGTGGGATGGACAGTATATTGCTTTGCTGGGATGATATACTTTTGATGGTTGGTCCTTCTGATGGAGAATTGGAACCAGTTCGATACTTTTATGATGAACCAATAGTACTTATTCCGGAATGTGATGGGGTCAGGATACTTTCAAATTCCAGTATGGAGTTTCTACAACGAGTTCCAGATTCAACGGTATCAATCTTCCAGATTGGGAGTACGATGCCTGCTGCTTTGCTGTTTGATGCCTTGGATCATTTTGACCGCCGAAGTGCCAAGGTAAGGTTCCTTGAGTTCTCTGTGTGGCTATCTGCCATCACTGATAATCTAAAGTTAGACTTTGTGAAACCAAGTTTTAAGTACACTTTTGCTTGAAGATTCTTTCCTTCCTTGCAAAACCCCGGGGGTTTTCTTTTGGGGGCACTTGCCTACTTGAGTTCTTTAATTCCTTATGTAATTATTATTGTTTTGTGTAATCATATGATATTATTAGGGCATTAGTCTATTGTAATGAATTAATGCCTTTGTCGGTCTAGGTGCATGTAAACGTCATACATCATAGTCACTCCTCCAGACTATCATTTAACATGAAATTCATTCTCTTGGACTACTAAAAGTACAATTTGGCAGAGTCTCAGAAGCAAAATAGACCTCTTTCTTCTGCCCTTCTAGGATTGGAGTATTTTTTACAAAATTTGACCTTCGTATTGCCTATTGATCCTTTAGA
This sequence comes from Oldenlandia corymbosa var. corymbosa, assembly GCA_949775105.1. Classification (NCBI taxonomy): domain Eukaryota; kingdom Viridiplantae; phylum Streptophyta; class Magnoliopsida; order Gentianales; family Rubiaceae; genus Oldenlandia; species Oldenlandia corymbosa. Next base: position 10,867,489 of record OX459118.1, on the reverse strand, counting down.
ACAAACTTCTGAGTTTTGGACAACTGAAGAATCTCCCCTGGATAGATGGTTTACATTAAGTGATGATCTGCTAGCCATGTTAAATGAAAGTAATTTCCATCTTTATAAATTACAGTGGCAACTCTACTTGTTTGATTCAACAATATTAAGCATTATACATGCACGTCAAGCTGATTATGTCAATTAATGCACCTCTTGCTAGATTGGCACAGTATCCTTTGGAATGAAAACTTTTTTGTTGAGATCTAATTCCTATTATAATTCTAAAAGGCCTCGTGATGATTTTCTTCCAGGCTGATGAAAATTTGAGACTAATCCGCTCATCATTGCCCGAGGCTGTTGAAGCATGTGTTGATGCTGCTGGTCATGAGTTTGATATTTCACTTCAACGCACTCTACTTAGAGCTGCAAGCTATGGCCAAGCCTTTTGCAGGTTGGTGGTAATATTTTTTTGCTGTGAGTGTATCTTATTGAATCTGTGGGTAGAAGAAGACACAGAAGGCTTGTAAGGTGGACCCTTATTACTGTCTGATAGTTTTGAAGTACATCTTTCTCATGCTAATTGTGGTTTAGGTATGCATATGAACAGTTAAGACATATAGGTATGCGATACTTTAATCAATTGATGTTAATAGAAGCCTGGGGTTGTTTATCATGTCAAGTGGTGCTGTTCGATGTCGTCAGGTTATGTGGATAGGAATAACAGAAAATTCAGTTGGTGCCTGCATTTATTCCGTGACAAAAATATAAATTCCTGATTCCAGTCTTGATATTGATATCCAGTTCGCTTTGGCAGCCAATTTCAACGCAATCACATCCGGGACACATGCCGAATACTACGGGTGCTAAATGCTGTACGGCATGCTGATGTTGGCATTCCACTCAGTATTCAACAGTATAAGGTCCTTACTCACAAATTTTTCCTCGGATTCAGTTTGGTTATCTATCTTTGAGGCTATTCGTGATCAGTTTTTTGTACCATTTTCTCAGTTACTTACCCCTTCGGTTCTGATTGGACGTCTACTTAATGCTCATCTGCACATTCAAGCTTTGGAGATATCAAGATACCTGGAGATGAATCAAGTAAGTCGCTTGCTAAAGTGACATTTTCTGCTATAAATTGTGTCCTGCAGAAAAGGAGGAATTTTTTTTTTTTTTTTTGGGTGGGGGGATGGGGACAGCGCTGAGGTTTCAGATTCTAGACCAAATGAAATGACATGTAAATGAATTCTGGATAGTGTTGTTTGTTCTTATCGTCTTGTCTGACCCCTTTCGGAGTAATAATTCACCTGCATTGAATGTAGGAAGTTGTCATCATGCACTGGGCATGTTCTAAAATAACTGTGGCCTCAGCAATTCCTGACGCTGACCTTCTAGAACTGTTGCTTGACAAGGTTCGTTTTCCACCTTAATGGTTGTTGTTACCACCGTTTTCATCCCATTATTTATGTCAACAGTCAACTAATTGCTTGCAAGTTTAGTTGAAATTATGCAAAGGTATTTCATACGCTGCTGTCGCAGCTCATGCTGACAAAAGTGGCCGTAGGAAGTTAGCTGCCATGCTTGTTGAACATGAACCTCGTTCGTCGAAACAGGTACCTGTATCCTTTATGATTGAGCATGCTTGTTATAGTTTTCACTTTCTGATTATGTTAAGAAGTTTTGAGGTTACTCTTGTTGCAACTTCTTTCTAGCTATCTTTTGTTGACAAACTAAACTTGGAAAAGCTAACTTATGGTTGTTCCTGGCTTAAACATTTTTAGGTTCCTCTCTTGCTTAGCATAGGAGAAGAAGTTACCGCTCTTATGAAGGCAGCCGAAAGTGGTGATACCGATCTAGTATATCTTGTGTTGTTTCATGTGAGGCAGAAGGTATAAAGTAATTTTAAGAATTGGATTTTTTGCCGCTAAACCCAACATATTATCTTATTGGAGGTTTATCGGATATTTTATTTTATTAGTGGACAAGTCTTTGATTTTCTTGTGTACTTAATTACTGCTTTAGGGACCACCTATGGACTTCCACAGGATTATACAGGCCAGATCATTGTCACGTGATCTTTTCATCACTTACGCAAGGTACTAAAATTCGTCAGATAACTTTTCACTTTGGCCTCCTTCCACTACCTTCTTTGGGTTGCTAGTGCTTCTGCAACTGTAACAAATTAGAATTCATGTTTTTCAGGTCCTACAATCGTGAATTCTTGCAAAAATTTCTAGCATCTACTGGGGATGTTCAGGTTTGTTTGTTGTAGCTTATATAACGGCTGTAATTCCCTATCATTTCAAGAATCAATTTATATGTTTGACTTCCTTACTTTATTAATTTTCTTTTTCTCAAGGAACTTTTCATAAAAGATTCTATTCCTAAACAGGATGTGGCCTTCCTATTTCTGAAAGAGTCATGGGAAAACACAAAGAATCCAATGGCTAGTAAAGGATCTCCCCTTCATCGTCCTCGTATAAAGCTCATTGAAGAAGCACAGAAGCTATTCTCGGAGACAAAGGAGCATGTATTTGAGTCAAAAGCTGCAGAAGAACAGGCAAAATTGTTGAGGTGACAAATGCTTCTTGCATGCTGAAACAGGGTTTTACCCCACGAATAGAAATCCATACTTCAAAGTTCCTCGTCTTCTTACATTTGTAATCTCTTAAAGCATATTAATTGCCGGAACTAGATTATCATTTCGCAATTGGATTCTTTTGAATGGTTGAAATCTGAACTTGTATTTCTTGCTCCATCCATGCAGAATCCAGCAAGACCTCGAGGCAACAATGAAACAGCCTATTTTTGTTGATTCAAGTGTCATTGATACAATTCGTACATGTATTGTTCTGGGAAATCATCGTGCTGCACTGAAAGTTAAGACAGAATTTAAGGTATGCAAAAGCTGGTCCTTCTCTTTCCTATTTCCTTCCATATATTTAGAATGAGGAAAGAAATGGGTGTCATTTAGAAATCCCTCTCTTTTTTTGTTCCTTTGCAATGCTTCATTATTAACAGTCACTGATATGCTTGCAATCTATGTCATAATTCAGGTTTCGGAGAAGCAGTGGTATTGGCTCAAGGCCTTTGCATTGGCGACTATCAGGGATTGGGATGCTCTTGAAAAATTCTCTAAAGAGAAAAGACCACCTAGTAAGCAGATTAAACAGTATTGCAAATTGGTCCTATTCTGTATTACTTATATGAGCACATGCTTCAGATACTTTGAGTGAACCCTTCATGTTATTCAGTATCCATTAAGTGGTGAACTGATTAGTTGGTTTCACTTTTTCCCTTCCCCTCTCTCTTCTGTAGTTGGTTATCGGCCATTTGTTGAGGCGTGTATTGATGCTGATGAGAAGGCTGAAGCTGTGAAATACATACCAAAGCTGTCTGATCCGGAGGAGAGAGCTAAGGTAAATACGATCACAATTTATAGTGATTGCAGTAAGACTTATTTAGCATTCTTCCGCTTGGTTTTTCGGTTTAGATATTGTATGGTTCATTTAGGAAGAAAACTTAAACCGTTTGCAGAGACGGAAATTAAAAAGCAGACTGATGATTTAAAAAGATAATTTTACTAATGAAGAATAATTTTGAGATAGACAAGCACATAGTTGTTTGGAGTTATTTTGGTTGTGTGCTTTCTTTGTAACATAAGCATCTTTCTTGCACTGTGCATAGGCGTACGCTCGAATCGGAATGGCGAAGGAAGCCGCAGATGCTGCCTCTCAGTCCAAAGATAATGAATTCCTAGGCAGATTGAGATCGAGTATCTCACAGAATGCTGCAGCTTCATCTATATTTGATACCTTTCGAGACCGGTTATCTTTTCAGGGCATCTCTTAGCTTTATTTTTCCACTGTATTTTACTCGGTGTATCAAGTATCGAAGTTGAGTGAATTCGACCTTGTTTTACGCTAGTTGATACCTGAAGTTGTCAATGTTACTCTTCTGCTTGGTAAATGTCTGTATCTACCTAGTTCTTCATGTAAATTTATGTTGTCTCAATGTTGGGATTTCCTTTTTCCCGAGAAAACTTAAAACTGTCAAGAACCGAGTAACAATTCTCTCCACCGGGATCGAGTTGTAGTATTCCTCACATTATACTTTGGTGTGTTATTCAGAGAAAATGTGAAAGTGTGAATCATCTCGTCTTGCTCGCAAAGTTCAAACGATTATCATTCATTTTGCACTTGGATTTTGCAGCCGTGATTAGAATTTGCATTGACACTGCGGATAACGTCATGGCAACAAAAGGACCCAAACAAAAGTACAAAACATGAACACCGGGTCATACAGAGCTCAGATTATTTATTTAGTCCTTAAAATATCATTGCAAAACGCTGTAGCTACAGCGACTGGGAGATAAAAGTAGCAATTGCGTAAAAGATGGATGTCCAGAAGAGCTTATAGTATAGCTTAGGTTATCTAAAACTGTATTACAGTACTCTTAAGAAATTGCATAAGCTGAATTCTCGTATTTACCTTCCCACCTGAGGATAACACAACAATAAAACTTTTTAAGGGAATGTTGGAAGTACAAGATGTATCTATATGGTTTGATATCGGAAATGCAGGACGGGCCAGCGAGAGTACAAACCTGGAATCTTCTCTTTCTGGAATACTGAGCTCCAGCTCTTCTTCAAATGGCTGGAATACAATGTCGATTTTTTCATCGTTCACTTCTTCAAGGGTCGAAGGCTCCCACTGCAGTTAGGAAAGAAAGAAAAGGGATTAAGGAAGGTTTTGGACATGAGATTAATTTTCAGGAGAGCTTGCAGCATCCTCATATCATTGCAGATATACAGTCTTGCATAGTGTAAGAAAATGAAGTAAAACAAGATGGAAAGATGGTGCCAATGGAATTAGTTTCTCGGAGAATTTACTGATTAGTTGCTCATTTCAAGTTCAATTGAGGAAATTTTCTTTTGTAACTAAACAAAAGCCACGAATACTACAGGTCAAAGAACCTTTTCGATACACACATAGACAATGAGAGAAGCACAAATACACGAAACTGGCTTGCCACAAGAAACTATTCCATTTGAGACACACTATATATACGTGTGAAGGAACCATACCTTTGGACAGTTATCCTTATCGATCATAACAGCTCTGATGCCCTATATTAAAAAAATAAATAAATAAAAATAGTAAAGTCACTCCTGAGAAATATGCGCGCCATACATAGAGGAATTTATGATTGATTATTACCTCATAAACATCGCCAGATATTGTAGTTCGAAGGATGTTCATTGTGAGGCGAAATTCTTTCTTAAGGCATTCAATCAAGGATTGTTGCCTGCCATCTCGGATCTGAAAATGCATATGATGAATGTCACGAAGTAGATTTGCCAGAAAAGCAGTTTGAACATCTCAACCAACCAAATATTACATTTCTCACATGTTTCTTAATGACAAAATGAAGGCATAACTTAGACTAAAGCAAAGGGTCGATAACTCAGATCTTCAGTTATTTCCAAGTTCATGATTTTAGTAAGACTATCTATAAAAAATCCAGATTCCATCGTAACAGAGTTACCATAGAAGATACTGTACTAAGAATCAATTACCGATCTCAATGTTATCTTCAGCGCTGTTGGGGATGATCTCTTTAAGCCTTTGAGCACAGGAGTAATCCAACCATTTCCTTCTTTCCTGGCCTCAGCTTCCTGCTTACGAATAAGGAGTTACATCAGGTCTTGTCTTTTCTATGACAAAAATCCCATGCCATATGATTCTAATCTCTTACAAATGCTTTTATGATCTCTTCAACAGACTCCTTGGAGAAACAGTAATCTATTATCTCTTGTCTGCAAGTTCACCAGAAAGATCAGTCTTGTAAGCCTCACAGGTGTAAGAAATGCAGTTAACTTATGGAGACGTCTTACTTGTTCAATATACTTTCTTCATCAACTGAAACTTCGATGGAGAATTTTTCAATGGTAGATTTGACAGAAGCCTCTTCACCATTATCTAAGCTCACAAGACATTTCTCTAGTTCGGGCAATTTCTGGAGGCAAAAGAAGACATACATGAAATCAGGTAACCTTTTTGTTGTACCATTCATAGATCTGATTATAAACATTTTGTAAAACGTGCAATTTAGGCTAAATCTATAACTATCATGGAGAAAAGGCTTTATTTTAGGGCCATGATTATTTCTCAATCTGGTACTATCTGCTGCAGAAAGTGCAAGAGGATCTGGTACCATCTGCTAGTGAACTCCACATGTTAGTTGATTGAAGTTACATGTATTAAGTTTCTAAAGGGGCTGGGGGGCAGAAATAATAGTTTCCTTCATCATGCAGCTTGTCTTTCCACAGCAAAACATTCTCTTGACATTTTCCCATACAGTTCCATTTGTTGGAAGCAAATACATTAAACACATGAAAACCAAGAACTCAAGCTCGTATAATGAAAGTATTAAAAGGAATAGGCCTTACTTCCCATTTGCATTCATGTTAAGTTTTGATTTTCCTCCCCTACTATTTAAGAAATAAGGTCCCATTTTTAGTTTCCCTCTTAATTGCTACTGCTGTGCTTAACTGCTCCTAATGAGATGTAAAAAATGAAATGATTTCAATATCACCATTACCTCAGAGGGGACAAAGTGTGTTGCTAATCCAGCTGCGACCAATTCTTTACCATTTAGCCTTGCCCCAGTTAGGGCCAAGAATTCCCCTGCATTTACAGTCGGATCAAAACTCGGTCTTTTGATAGCATCACTACATCAGAGCAACTCAATAGAATGGCAAACCAGACAGGTAATACCTAAATGTCCAGGTAGACGTGAAAGCAAGTAGGAAAAGCCACAATCAGTGTGAAACCCTATACTAGCTTCCGGGGTAGCAAAAACCTGCATTACAAAGTATTATTCCACCATTGTAGGAAATAACAAATAGAATGAAATCTCCAAAGATTAAAGATGTACTAACAGTCTTTTCTGTGACTACTGAAAATTTCATAGGGACCATGAAGGATGCACCTCCGCCCATGGCAATTCCATGCGCAAGAGCTACCTGGCAAAGATATTAAGAGCTCCAATAGTAAACAGGCTTTATAAATTACAGGATCTAAAGATCAACCTTTAGACAACAAAGGCCTCAATGGAAAATACCAGTGTTTTCTTGTAACTATGAATGTGGTAGCCAAGCCAATACATTCTGTAGACCACTTCAAGGCACGAATCCTCTGACAAATAGAAGCATTTATGCATTAGAAGCTTTGATATAAGAGGTAACAGACAACCACAAAGGAGAAGCAGAAAATACGCAATTACTTGTTCCCCTGCCATCATAGAACATTTTCAAATCCCCACCAGCGGAAAATGCCCTTCCAGCTCCCTAGAAAAGCACACAGCATAACATAGTAGCTAAAATCAGCATAAAATTCAGATGTTTTTATTCGATTCTCCTAAACACGCCAGCAGGAGAAAAGTTAATACATAGCAACTATTGAATTTCAGAAAAAAAGAGTATTGACCTTTATCAGTATGAACTCAGCATTTTCATCTTTCTCCCACTTTTCCAAGTACTCTGCCATCAGAGCAACCTAAAGTGCACGAAAATTGCAGAGATACTTAATCCAGATAAACCCCATACAAAAAATCAATAACGGCATGGTGGCAAGGATCAAGAAACTTACCAACCGAGCTGATATCACATTCAATTGGCGAGGTCGGTTCAAAGTGACCAATCTGACATGGCTGATTTCTTCAACAAGAACAACCTGATAAACAATTAATTAACAAAATCCAGGTCACCTCAATATTCCTCAGTACAGACAACCCGAAAAGAAGCTCAAAATTCAACTACCTCTTCATCTGGGTTGGTTGCTGCTAAATGAGCCATCTGGATTAATTGTCAGCTCTAGCTAAACCTAAACGCCCTTCATAAAGCAAGCAAAGATACAATTTTTTTAAAAAACCCGACTAAAAACCAATCCAAATCAATCAAAGAAGCATGAACAAATGAAAGCTATCAAGTAAGATTGTTCCTCATATGATCACCCAAACCTGATCAACTTTTGTCAGCACACATTTACGGACAAAAACAATAAGATGGACTAATTCTGGAGTAAAAACACGAAATGTACTTACACAGTTGGTTGCAGATTAAGAGATTCTATAGTTTGGAAAATTCAATCTTTGTGGGATTTTGTTGAGTTCTTTGTAGCCACCAGCACCGCAATACCGACTACTTTACTATTTCACCAGTGCCCATACATTGTCACCACTCACCATCATGATGTTGTGTTCCATTCTTTTTAACATTAATTCCTGAGTTGGGTTCTGGTGTACCTACCACCATTTTCTCCCCCACCTAAAATTTGCAGATATCGTAGCAGCATGTTTGTTTTGCAAAAATTTGATGAAAAATTTTGTGGGGTTCGGACAAACAATACTTTTTTTTCTTCATAATCGTGATGGATGAGTTGAGACTTGAGAGTATATGCGCCTTGAATAATGAGATTGATATTGGGCAAAAAAACCAAATAGAGTTTAGCCCAAAAACTAAAATGCCCTGGCCCAAAAACATGGCTAATCACCTGCTTAATAATACCTGTCCGAAAATGATTGTCGTAGGGATAACTAGATTAAAGAAGTCCTAATATGGTAGGCAGTTGTCTCGCACCAGCGAGAAAATTAGTCACGGTTGTCGACGGTGGACCTTGTTAGTAAATACTAAAATATGTACCTTGTTAGTCAGTTTGATCACTAAATAGTACTACCTCCGTCTCAAAAAAATAGTAAAAAAATAGTACACATTGATTTCTGTACAAAAATCAAAATTCAATATGAACTATTTTTTGGGGCGGAGGGAGTACTAAGTTTTATACTCCATAGTTCCAAAATGATTGTATTGCTTATATTTTTACTTTTAATATCTCTATATATCTTACATATATTAAATAAGAGTTTTCAATCGGACACATGGCGCAAAATTAGATAGGCTAATCCATGTGACGAAATATGAGATAGCCAAGTCCACATGTCGCAACCACATCACTTCATTATTTAATAGTAATTTTTTATTTATAAGTCAATAAAATCTATAAATAACCAATTTTACCCAATTTAATTTTTTTTTGTCATTCAAGGAAATAATAAAAGAGATTTTATCTAAAGTAACTTTATTGGTCAAAACTAAAATTTTAACCTTATCTCAAAATTCTAACATGTATTTTCTCGTTTTATGGACAACCAGAATCAATAAACAATCATAATGTCAACAAACAAAAAAAAAAACACCGTTTATTTTTATTTTTACATGGTTGGTTCGAGATGATATAGTGGATTTTTGCATTAATCTATATATTTTTCATTAATATATATTTTCTCAATTAAAATCCCAACCTTACCTAATTTATTGGTATAACATAAATTAAAATCAAATCTATACCTATATACTCTTGAATGACAAATAAAGTTAAACTAAACTAAAAATCATTATTTTACCATTACAAAAATTAGCCCAAAAAAGAAATGCATGCACATCATTCAAAATTTCTATTGCTATTGATGAAAGGGAAACTTTATTTAACTACTTACATAACTATGTATTAATCTATAAATTTAATTTGAAACCAAAAAAAAAATCAAAACTAAAGAAATAAAGCGTACCAATTAGGTCTTAAGTAGTCATCAAATTACCTAAATCAATTGGCGATTGTGAGAATGAAGTTGATTATACGAAAAGAAGAAAAACACCCCAAAAATCTATAGAATACCAAAACTAATAAAAAAGTTAAAAGAATCTTTAACTATCGATTATAATCCTAAACTAAATTAACGTAATGGTAACTTTATACATTGTTGGCAATTGGCTCTTTTATTGAATTGGGGCACAAAAAAAAAAAAAAAAACAAACTGACAAACAAGTGTACGTACAAGTCTACAATCGTGAATTGCAGAAACAAGTTCTTTTGAAGGTGATAAGTGGTTTACCGGAGACAACAAACCCTAAAGGATCTCATCATTTTCTATTTCCGAAGAAAAAATTGAGGTTGAGAACTTGAATTAGACCTCTCTAGCGTAAGCAATATTATCGATGTCCCAAAATTAATCTTTCTATTTGAATATTTATTTTAAAAACAATTTGAATAAAATACCAAAATAAATTCCACACGGGATTATCACGACTGATTATATAGTATCACAAGTCAAAGTCTTCTTTCTTTAGGGGAGGTACAGGGTACCGTAGTAGATCACACGCCAATTGACTTAACATTTTGACCCGTCACGTAATTTTATTTTGGAGTCCACAAAGTCCTCAATTCGTCGTTTTATTTGTTTGTTTAAGTTCTTTTTTGTTTTGTGGAAGATGGTTCGTGTGACAACTCATCCAACTTTTTCTCTCCAAAAAGTTTTTTTTTTCCCCAATTTTTATTATTATATTTGGACGGTAAGAAAAATAAAATAAAATTCAGTCCCTTTTAAATTTGATTAAAGAACAAAGCTACACTCGTGCTGTCATGCAATTTGATTATGAAAGTTCATGGTTTGGGTATCTCCTTGAAAAGTTCCCTTTCTAAATCGCATGTATCATGTTTTTTCATGCTGAATGAGCTCTCACTTTTTCTTTTTAATATCTACTATGAGATGTTATAACCGGTCCTTATACAATGTAATAAAAAAATTTTGTTGTATCCACCAAGCAAAACACCATTCCATGAGATGAGATCACAACACCATTCTCCCTCCAGCTTATATTTAATCTTCAATCTGAACATACATGCACACACAACTATATAATTAAGTTAAAGTTGTTTTGACCAAAAAAAGTTACTACTTTATTACCAACTACTCAGATTAATATATATATATATATATATATATATATATATATATATATATAGTGCCAACAACGATTTATGCAGATTTCCTCTATATATACTTGCACGAAACAAACATAAGTTTTCTTTATAGAGTAAAGTAGAATTTCTATAAATTAATGGAGTTGGGACCACCAAAATTATTAATTTAGAAAATTATTAAATAATCGATAAATTAAAAAAATTTAATTTAGAGAATTTATATGAGAAAAAAAACCGTCACTAGATTACATAATGTGCAGCTGTCTTCATATCTGAATTACTCAAGTATTAAAACTCTTCTGAATATTAAATTTTTATACATAGTTTATATCATCTCTAAGGACTAAAAAACAAGTATCAATAGTTTATACTGTACTAAAGATTTAAGTCTTTATTATTATTATTTTTTTAGAGTATTTATTAATTTATGGTTTTGTTGGGACCTATATATATATATATATATATATATATGAGATTTTCTGAAACATTATTATCTTATCATTTTATCGATTTTCTTCATTTTTTGTCCTGGTTCCAAGTTGGGACCGAAGAAAATTATTAATTACTAAAATTTATTATTTTATAGATTATTAATTTACTGACGTTCAACTATACTAGAAAAGATTAACATCAATAAAAAGTTGTTAAGAGGGATCTCTCATTATCACAATTATTCTATAGTCTTTCGTTGAATAGTTAAAACTTAAAGCATTGTACTATTTGTAGTACTTCTCATTCAGTTGAATCACTTGCGCAGTTACAGCACATGTAGCTGGATATATATTTAGGAAGAAGACTTATTCATACATGTATATCTTGGTGTTTTTAAACTGTTCTTAATAGATTAACCCCCAGAAAAGAAATTTTCTCAATTCAGTGAAGCTTTTTGTTCAAAAGCCCTAATTTACTTAAATTTTTTAAAAACCACATATTGTTTCTCAATATGTTTGCCTCTACTATCTTCGACTTCGGTGATATTTGTATTTCATTTCATGAGTGATTAGGGTACCGACCAAGGTAAACTGAAAAGTTTTAATTTATTTTATTAAGCTTTATTTACATTTGTATTTCAAAATGAACAAATTAATCGGATACTCGGGGGGTTCTCTGCGTGTCTGCGTCCTAATATCATTTTGTGTGCGATTGGGGTCCCATAAGATTTGACAGACTCAATTAGTCATATAATTAGTTAGTGGACTAATGATGCTTTATTTCGCATTTAGGATAATAGTATCTATGGGTTGTTAGGACTTTAAAATGGGTCCCAAATCATCAATTGAGCCCTCCATGCAAGTCCTATAAATTTGTAACCGGGATGACCATATATCTAATCATTCCAACATTTTTTGTCGCCTCCTTAATCTTACCATATTGATTTTGTTTCCTACACAACTTGTGGCATTCATTTCCAGCCATTCTATTAGTTTATTAATAGCGTGCTCCGGCCAAAATTTTATACATTAACCATTGCGATTTTTGTAAAAAAAAACAACAACAAAGGGTTTAGATTCATATCATTTCGACTAGTGAAGATCTCCAATTGACAGTACTCTTGCATAAAGATCAGGGAAATGCGGGTAACAATCTGGTTTTTTTGGTCATTCTTACGGAAAAGCCAATCATGTTTTTGGTCTACTTCAATTCAATAACGTCTTAATTAGTCTTTGTTTGGTTTCAGCAAAAGGTGGTAATTAAAGTGGTCTCAATGAGTGATCACAAAACCCGCAAGAAGGCCCTCAAAACTGTTGTTAGTTGCTTTGGTAAGCAAGAATTACATTTACTTCTCAAGAAAAGTGTTTTGCCTAATCTATTTCGATTCGATTTTGTACAAGTGAATTTATTGTAGCTAGAAACTTGTCACAGACATGTAAAATCTTTAAGTTTACATTTGTTTTTTTGCTCCCTTATTTGATTTAGGTGTGGATTCTATAGCCTTACAAGGGGAGAGCAAGGATAAGATAGAAGTCATTGGAGAAGGAATGGATGCAGTGACAATCACTAAGTCACTGAGGAAAAATGTTGGCCATGCGGAGATTGTTAATTTGGGTCCGGTTGATTGATAAACTAAGATGATGAGAAACATGATGACCATTTTGATATAGAAAAAATGACAATTTAGAAAATGATATAGCAATGAGAATTGGAACTAAAAATTTATATTGTATTGAAGGAAGGAAGAATGGCTAGAAATTGGGGGGTTGAAGCTGAAATGTAACTTTCATGGAATCTAAGATAGAAATCAAAATCAAAAGGAAGGAAAAAATTGATATTGATTCTCGTATTTCTACAACAAATTGAAATGAAATGCACATTTGCAATAAATAGACAAGATTAATTGTAATTGTTGTTGAGTTCCCGCTGTTTATAGGTTGAAATGAAGTATTACACTTGTTCCGTCACAATATTAAAGTTTCATTTATTATATTAAAATTTTTCAACAAACGTTATTACTATCTTATCATCTCTGCACACTCTTACTATTCACAGCGGGATAAGAGGGAGTATGAATTATATCGATCCTATCATGTAGATTGTTACAATGTTACTACATAATGTTTGCATCCAACACGTATAATTTGTAAAGGAAAGATACAAGATGAAGACATTGTTCGAGTCCGTATCCAGTGCACCCGAGTATACCGTATACCTCCACCAAACACACGAACTACACGTGCTCAATATTTTTCACCTTTACATTAAATGCACAAACAAAATTGTTTTCATCCATTTTACTATTTTCATCCTCACGCACAAACACACACAATTGTTAGTTATCCATAATTTATCCACAAGTTATAAATTGATTATCCAGAAAGGGTAAACTGGTTATCCAGAAGGTATAAACTGGTTATCCACAAGTTGTAAACTGGTTATCCAGAAGGTGTAAACTGGTTATCCACAACTTGTAAACTGGTTATCCAGAGGTAAAGAAGCAAACGACATGTTACTTGGGGGGCTTCGCTTCCCATGATAAACTAAACGACTCCCGCGGCTACCGGAATCGCAGGTCACCAACCTGCCCCGGCTGCGCCGTCCAGCCGAACACGCCAATTTAGCCAAGGTAATCCTTTTTTCGTATGTGTGTAAGGAGATTGTGTTATTGCGTTAAGAGGGGATACAAATTACTTGTATAAATCCCCCCGTGATAAACTAAACGATCCGTCTGCGCCGGTGCCCGCGGCTGCGCCGCCCCCCTGCCGAACACTTTCATAAATAAAATTGTGTATAACTAATTATCCATATTGTCAATACTGATTATCCAACTGTGTATAACTAATTATCCATATTGCCAACACTGGTTATAACATTGTGAACACTGGTTGTCCATAGTGTGTAGCTGGTTATCCATAGTGTGCACACTGGTTATCCAATTATGTTTAACTAGTTATCCATAATGTGCACACTGGTTATCGAGCCATGTTTAACTAGTTATCCATAGTGTGCACACTGGTTATCCACAGAAGGTTTAAAAAAAAAAGCTGAATTATCTAGCGAGCTCACACTATTCTAAGAGAGTAAAGTACACGCGCAGAGAGTTACACGGTGCCCCCGGATGTACCAGATAATTTGCCACATTCTTATAAGGTAGTGTCGAAATTTCCTCTTCTATTGATGTTTACTTTTTTTTTTCTTTTTAAAATAATTGCAATTGTTGTTAAATTCTATTTGTAGGTTGAAATGAAGCACTACAAATCTTTTGTCACAATTACGAAAGTTTTCTTTGATATATCAATCAAAATATTTCATAGATACGATTATCATTATTTACATATATGCTATTCATGTAGACTGTGTTTTTTTTTTTTCGGGAAAAGAGCACACACATTAGATTAAGAAGAAAATCCTAAACTATTACAATTCATGCTATGATATATATACTAAATTATATAACTCGTGTACATCCCGATTTGTCCACTTTAATGACTTGACCATATATATATATATAGATATATATATATATATATATATATATATATATATTGAAAAGGTGCGTTGACAAGATTATGTATTACTACTTAGTACTTTTACTTTCCACCATGTATAATTTGTCCTTGAAAGATAATAGAGGAAGAAAGGAACAAATATTTGAGGAGACGACTTATTTATTATTCTACTTCCTCCCCTTGGTCACCCACATTGCCATAGATTGAACTTCCAAGTTCCATGACTTCCTCGTTAAGTGCATCGATAGCTTGCTTAATGGCCGGAATTGAACCCTCCAGAATCGCACCCCTAAGCTCCATGAGTTTACCCTCAACCTTCATTTTTACACTTGCAGGAACCTTATCACCAAATTCCTTCATGTGTTTCTCTGTGTGATAAACAACAGAATCTGCCTGATTCATGGTGTCTATGGCATCTCTCTTCTCCGCATCGTCCTTGGCGAACTCTTCTGCTTCTTGAACCATTCGGGCTACCTCATCACTAGGCAATGTGCTTGCGCCTGTGACAATGATATTCTGCTTCCTGCCAGTGCCTTTATCAATGGCGGTCACGGAAAGAATACCATTGGCATCAATGTCAAATCTAACTTCAATTTTCGGGACTCCGCGAGGTGCAGGCGGTATCCCGCGAAGGACGAACTTTCCTAACAATTTGTTGTCCTTTACCAATGCTCTTTCACCTTGAAGCACATCAATCTTTAGATTGGTCTGTCTATCTTTAATGGTTGTGTAAGTCTTGGACATTGAAGTCGGAATGGTTGTATTTCTTGGAACGATCTTTAACATGAGACCACCGATTACATTGGCTCCCAGCGACAATGGCGTAACATCTAAAAGAACAATGTCAGTAACATCACCAGCCAAAACACCAGCCTGAATGGCAGCTCCTAGGGCAACAACTTCATCAGGATTGACCGTCACATTTGGTTCTTTTTCTGTCAACAAGAAAACAAGTTCCTGAACAGCAGGAATTCGGGTCGAACCACCAACCATGATCACTTCATCTAGGTCGCTCAATGAGCGTTTCGCTTCCTTCATTGCATCCTTAACAGGTTTTTCGAGCCTGCCGAGTAAATCGGAGCAAAGTTCCTCAAATTTAGCCCTGGTGAGAACCATTTCTATGTGCTTTGGACCATCTAGAGTGGATGTAATGAAAGGCAAGCTGATGTTTGTCTGAGTCAAAGAAGGTAACTCCATTTTAGCCTTCTCAGCAGCTTCAATGAGGCGCTGGAGAGCTTGTTTGTCCTTCAACACATCCACCAAACCTCCTTCATCTTTCTTGAAATTTTCAGCAATCCAATCCACGATTCTCTTATCAAAATCATCACACCTAGATGAGTATCTCCAGCCGTAGCGAGAACCTCGAAAACGCCATCGCCAACTTCAAGGATCGAAACATCAAAAGTGCCACCGCCTAGGTCAAAAACTAAAATGGTTTCGTGTTTGCCTCTTCTTTCTAAACCATAAGCTAACGCTGCCGCGGTGGGTTCATTGATAATCCGAAGAACTTCTAAACCCGCGATCCGGCCCGCATCCCTCGTCGCAGCCCTCTGAGAATCATTGAAATACGCAGGAACTGTAACAACCGCTTTAGTAACCTTATCATTCAGGAACTTTGATGCGTCATCAACGAGCTTCCTCAAAACCTGAGATGAAATTTCCTCGGCCGAGAATAGCTTTCCGACTGCCGGACAGTCGATTTTGACATTACCATTCTCGTCACTAATAACATGGTACGGAACCTGTTTAGATTCCTCGTCCACTTCGGACATTTTCCTCCCAATAAAACTCTTCACCGAAAAGAAAGTGTTTTCGGGATTCACAACCGCCTCCCTCTTGGCAATGTGTCCAACCATCCTATCACCGTTCTTCTTCATGTACGCCATCGCCGACGGAGTTGTTCTTTGCCCCTCCGCATTAGGCACAATAGTAGGCTTACCGCCTTCCATAACCGCCACCGCTGAATTCGTCGTTCCCAAGTCTATGCCGACCACTTTCTCCGCCACCGCCGGCCGTAACGGCCGGCCATTATTGCATGCATACTTAAGCTTCAATAACCCGAGAGAGGTCCCGTTCCGGCTGCTTGACGATTGACTGAAGAAAACACTTTTGATGGATTGATTTAGGGTTTGCCTAGGTTGTGGGAAATGAGGAGTTGTAACCCCGAGCGCATGAATTTTAGTTGTTGATGAAGCAATGATTGATCATCTTTCCACTCAATTTCAAACCCTAATTCCAAGTTCCTAGGAGGCGGAAGAGCGTAACAGGGGAGTTGCGGAGAGATTTTTATTTTTATTTTTTTTACTGCTTTTAGCACAAATTTCAAAAATTTAACATAGACTACTTTTTAAGCATAAGTTTAAAAAATTTAACATAGACTACTTTTTAAGATGGAGGGACTAAAGTCTTGTTTCAGGGCAATTTATACTGGAATAGACGGTGGACTTGTTTTAGAAGTTGTAACACACTCTTATAAAAAGAGAATAAATTTTAGATTAATTTTTATAATTTTAATCACGCGCAACGAATTAATAATTTTCTCCCAAATTTCCTTTAGTATCTTATCACCAATTTTATTCTGTCTAAAAAGTCAAAATGGAAAATCGATCCATCTTCAGTATAGCGGTACATTAAACAAATTTTCATCTATAAAATAAAGACCTACAATACAAAGTATCATTCTTTTATACTAAAACTTTTGAGTTACCTAATAAGTTTTGATTGAAACAAGCTTCTTTTTTTATATTGTTTATGATTACTCTACCATTCTCATGAACGATATTCATATGGATTTCTATCAAGGGAGGATCATTGGATTGGAGTCTTCAGGTTTAAACAAAAAAATCGATGGAGTAAACCATGATGATTTTTCTCAACTTCAATTGATACGTATTGAAGATGATGAATTGCCTCAACGATTTCAAGTAACATTCATTTACGAAGATAAACTTCCTCAACATGATTCTGGTATGAATGATCAATTTTTCTTGTTTTGGGCCGGATTCTATTTTCATTATGGGCTAGATTTTAAGTCTTTTGTACATAAATTTTAATTTTGAGCTTCATTGAGTTCTGGGGGGTTACCACGGACTCAGAATTGCATGAGATTTAGGTCTTAAAAAGGTACAATTAGAATTAGACTCTCTTAAGATTGTTGATATTTTGACAAATGAGAATTGTAATTTTGTGAATAGCAATTTGCTTTTTTTTTTTTTTTTGATAATGTCGGGAACCCCACCAGAGATGGGTAAACTCACGCCCACTGCAATAGCCTGCAAACAACAGTGGGAGGTAAACCATCCTAGGCAAGCCCGGGAAAACAAGATCGGTGAGAAATTAGGAGTTCATTAGTGGGTTAGCCATAACAAGCCCATAGAGGTGCCAATAGGTAAGGTGAGAGCCAACCCCTCATTTTTTGTTAGAATGGGGGATTGAACTCAAGACCTCCTCTTGGAGCAAGGGTGGTGTTACCACTGAACCAACTCTTCATTCGCGAATTTGCTTGTTAGGATCAAGAGATTTCTTAGTCTCGATTGGCAAATTACGGTTGGGCATACCCGACAAGACAATAATCTTGTCGCAGATACCTTAGTGAAATTCAGTCTATCGTGCCCATTTAGGGAGTATATTTTGTCAACACCTCAATCAAAAATTTTGGAAAGTCTACATGTAAATAGGGTATGGGCATCCCACTCACTTAGGGATCATTAAGTTTCGGCTTCCTTCGTGTGGACAAAAAAAAAATTTGAGCTTAATTCTTATTTCACTATTTAATCAAATTATTATTATTCTAATTTATAAAGATAAATATTATAAATAATTTAAAAATACTTTATGTTGGACCCAATTTAGTGAGGAGCACGTGCCCTCACTGAGTCTCTGCCCCTGTGTACTACCTCTTTTTCACAATGTTAGTCCACTTTGAGTAGGACAAATACTAAGAATTAATGATTAGCAAAGATAAATGTCTATTCTAACCTTAACTAATAAAACCAACTACTACTTAATTCAAAACCCATTGTAAACACAAGGATAATTTGGATAAAATAAACAAAATCATGCATTGGAATACAAAGTTGACATAATCCAAAATAGAAACCAAACGTACATTGTGAAAAGGATGTAGTATTATTCTTTTTTCATCAAAAAGAACAAAAAATTTAGCGAAAAAAATGCTCCCTTTAAAAATTTTTTAGGGAGAATTGGATCTGAATCTACTCAATCACTAGGCCCTCAACCAATTCCCAAATACATACATATATCTACTAAAATAATTAGACGCGAATGAGGTGTTGGTTCAGTGGTAAAACCATTCATACTCTCAAGAATAGGTCATGAGTCAATCCCTCACTTAAACAGGAGTAAGGGTAGCTCTATCTTTCCCTATAGGCACCTCTAGAGGGCTTGCTATGGCAAACTCATAGAAACAAATATATGTATTTATATATATGATCTCACATCTCATTTACTTGTATTTAGACTCATTTAGATAGTTTTGAGAGTTATAAATGTATGTTTCTTACTTTTTATGATTTATCTGTTGGAAATGGGTAGTAGTGAATGAGAATTAAGTTTCTCAAGAGTTGGAAAAATTAGAGTTAAGGCAAAGGGACTTTGTCCCACATGGGTGTTGGGAAGAGTTCGAGCTCACTTTATAAGTGAGAGCCCAAAATTGACTTACAAGTTGACTTGCCAATACTATACCACATCTCTCCCGCTCGCGTGCGCCCTCGCAGGGTGGTGCAAATGGAGGTCCGATTCAGGGCAAAAATAGCCTGACTCATGTGTGCGCACGACCTGCGGACACGAATGCCGAACCAAACTCTCGCGGGCCTGATCAACCTACGTTTTGCTCCGGTTCGAATTAAATTTTTCCAGTCAAAATGGAGAAGAGGATATGTAACGTTTAAATTAATTCGGTAGAATAAAGTTAGACGTTTAATAGACAAATAAATTGCTGGCTTTAATTCTTTTGAATGAAAAAACGTTTTCAGATTCATTTGAATTTAAAAGGCCAGAATTATTTGACTGTTTCAACCTTGAATGAGAAGAATAAGGTGGTCTCAATGCATGAAACGTTGGAGCATTTTCCAGGCCATAAATCTGCGAATTGAAGTGCACTTTAATGGTAAATAAAACCATTTGAAGTCTTCAGCAGCTCAAGGTTCTTCTCCAGCCTATAAATAGGCACTCATTTTCCAAAGTTTTACACACCTTTCTTCTCATCTCTTCTCAGCTTTCTTTCGAGCCTTCTTTCATTTCTTTTCCCGGTGTTCATCACTTGTTCTAAGTTCCAGTTCGATTGTAGAGTTGCTTTGTGCTAAGCAGGCTCTACGTTTCCGTTGTATCCTGAGAAACAGTTGCTCGAGATCCTCAAGCACCTTAGGAGGGGGCAAATCTGTTTTAAGGAGATCGTGTTTTCACGAGTCTCGGATTTTTCCTATTCTAATTTTCCTTAGCCTTTGCGAATACTCTTCGTATTTTTCTAACATTATCATTTTAGAGTGGTCCAATAATATGAAAATAGAGCAAAATTACGTGTATTTAGACTCATTTAGATGGTTTTGAGAGTCGTAAGTGTGTATTTCTTATTTTTTTATGATTTATCATTGCAGAGTGGTCAAATAATATGAAAATTGAGCAAAACTTGTATTTAGACTCATTTAGATGGTTTTGAGAGTCGTAAGTGTACATTTCTTATAATTTATCAATGTAGATGGTCAAATAATATGAAAATGGATCAAAACTCATTAAAAATGCCGAAAATGCACTCATGTTAATTGAGGGCGAACTGTCCACCTTGGACTACTCATCCGTTTGTTCACAATGATGTTCCTCCTTACCCGCATTTCGTCCAGTCTTGGGACCCAAGCCCCGATCCTTGCACCGTCATGTAAAACGGTGCGGGCTTTTAAAAAAAATTGAAATTTTCTGCAAATCCAATCATTATTGATGGTGAGAAACAAGAAAGAAAGAGCTTTAGAATAAAAAATGGAATTCAATGACTGGTTGTAAACGGTAAAAACCTTGTGGTTTATCTGGTGGTTAATTTCTTAGGAATTCTGAAAAAAGGGGGGGCTTTCAGCTTTGTTTTTCCCTTGTGTGCTCATTGTGCCTTTTGGTTTGGTTTTACACTTTAGTATAGTATGTCAGTACCAACTGTCTAATCGATTTTGTTGTAGATTATCTAGCTATAGAAGCCGTGATTATGTCGAAATTCCATAAACAGAATAAGAATGCATATGTGATCATCCTTTTTTGGCCTTCGATTTTGGATGTTTGTCTCACTTTTATAAGGAAAAATCAGAGGATTGCAACTTTTTTTAGTTAGAAGTACTTTCTAGACTCTGTAGCAGCTTGGCAAATTCTAAAATATACTCTATATCTCAAAATAATTGTCATGTACGCTCGGACAAAGGGAGTAGGAGTTATCAAATTGACATTAAAGAGAGTTTTGTTTCTTAAGGGTGACCTTGAATCATTTCCTTGCGCGTTTGATTGGCTATTTTGGATTGAGGACTCTATGTACGGCCCCAATAAGAACAAGCGAGCAACTTCCATGTAATTTTGATCCAAAAGTAACACAAAGTTTGTAGGCTCTTGTAGGTCACAATCAAATCCCGACGTTATATTTGGATCGTTTTTTAGTGTGTGTTTTTAGTTATTTTTTGTATTGAAAATTTAAAAAGATTTATTGAATATTTAAAAAAATATATTGAGATGTGACAGTTATTATTATACAAATATTCTGGAAAAAAAACCATTGGAAAAAGGAAACAAACTAGTTTGTAAAAATGTCTTTCCAAATATCTAGCCTTTAGACCAACACGAAAAGATATCAACAGTGATTTTGATTACAAAGCAAAGTTCCGGGGGTATCAATCCCTCAATCATAGCTTTTACAGATATGAAGTTCCCGTGGTTATTTGAATTATAACCGCTCAGTTCACTATCCATTCTATCAAGCAAATTATGACGAGACTCTATAGCAAAAATTTCACTCACTTCTAGACTTTCAGTCCTGATTTGACTACCGTAGGACCACAACAATGATTTATCAAACTGATCCCGTAGTTGAAACACAATGTAATTAGTAGTGGTAACTTTATATATTGGTAATTGGCTCTATTATTCAATTGGGGGGGGGGGGGACTGACAAACAACGAATTTAGTATACATACAATCATGAATTGCAAAAGACGTTCTTTTGAAGTAGTTCACCGGAGACAACAAACCCTAAAGGATCTCATCATTTTCTATTTCTCTGAAGAAAAATTGAGGTTGAGAACTTCGATTAGATCTCTCTAACTTAAGCAATATAGGTCTTGTATGGCCAACCTTTTGTTTTCCATTTTGTCTCATTTTACCTCTCAAATACAAAATCCAGTACACTATCCAAACAACATTTTAACTTACCTTTCAAAATTTATTTCAAATATTATTTTAACACATTTTTTATCCACCGCCGGACCACCTCCACCACCTATCTCCGTCACCGGACCGCCCTCCACCGCTGCCGGACCACCGACAGCCGGCAGCCGACCGGATTCCGGCTAAATTCCGGCGAGTTGGCCAGAATTCGGCCAGTCAGTCGGCGGCTGTCAGTGGTCCGGTGGAGGCGGAGGGCGGTCCGACGACGGAGGTGAGTGGCGGTGGTGATAGGAAAATAATATTATTTTCATTAAAAAACTATCCAACTAATTTTTTAAATTTTATCTCAAAACACATTTTAAATCACATCTCAAAATCAAACCAAAAACTAAAACAAACCATCATCCATACAAGACCATAATATCTTTGTCCCGAAAATAAAGAGTAATGATAGGCATAGTGACAAAATATAGTGAATTTAGATAGTGACTAATGAAAAGACATCTACACTACACTCACTATACATGTGTATTTATTAATTACGGGTAAAAAAGTAATTTAATGGGAAACATAAAAGTTCAACAGGAGAGTGACAAAAAAAGCGGGCCATAATTACTCCACGAGCAGTGATACAGATAGTGAAAAATTATAGTGAATTTGGATAGTGACAAATGAAAAGACAAATACACTACATACTTACTAAACATACTTAGTTATTTATCAAGGGTAAAAATGTAATTTTGAGGAAAAAATAAAACTTTAACGGGAAAGTAGCAAAAAATTAGGGGTCCTGATTAATCCACATCAGTCATTATGTTTTTGTCACTATTTTCTTTCACTATACATATCATTTTTCGAAAATAAATTTGCTTTTTGAATATTTACTTTTAAAAATAATTTGTATCAAACATAAAAAATTCCGCAATGGATCATCACGAAGCGAGGAAGTACTGACTATTGACTAGTATCATAAGTCAAAGTCTTCTTTTTTTATCAGTTAATATAAGGAGCTCTTAGGAACTCCTAGTATGGTGCTCCTAGCGTGTGTTTCACGCTAAAAAAAAACACTCCTAACTACTTTTTTCTAGATTTTTTATTTTTAAATTTTCATAACATAAAAAATATAAATACCCAATAATATTGGATTTTTCTCATTTTTTTTTGCAGTTCTTCTTCGCAACCTTCTCCTAGTATTCTCCGATTCACTAATTCTTTAAATTTCCGATTAGATTTGCCGTTCAAAAATCAAATCGGTGAATCTCGTTTAAAATTCTCTAAACCTCCGCTCCATGTTTTAGATCTGCAGTTCGAATCCATAAGTTGAATCGACGGATTCATATCTGTTGGTGGAAAAAATAAATTTCATATCTACAAATTCATGTAAAAGGATGAGAAAAGCATCGGAAAAAAGCGATCACAAAGCCATAATCTAAATTCTTCAAAGAAAAGCAATCAAAAAAACCCCCAGATGGCTCAAAGGTAATACATATTAATCTATTAAAGTTTTGTATTTTATACTAGTTGATGATGAGTTTCATAGATCTAAGCTCTGTAGATCCAATTTGTTTTTTTTCTTTGAAAAGAATTCATTATTCATCAGTATCAATTAGATTATTCATGAATTTTATAGTCTGAAAAATTCGTAATAATTCATGGGTATGACAGCTGTTATTCATGGATTCATCCGTTGTCTATGGTTATTCATCTGTTGTGCATGGTTATTCATCATGTTGTTGTCGGTTAGAAATGTAGGTTTTATAATCCTAGGATTTAACGTTATTGTTGTTCATCAATTTGGTTATTCATCTGTTCTGTATGGTTATTCATCCGTTGTATATGGTTATTCATCAGGTTGTTGTTGGGTGGAAATCTAGGTTTATAATCCTGGGATTTAATGTTGTTACTGTTTATCAATTTCATTATTCGTCTGATCTGTATGATTATTCATCCGTTGTGTATGATTATTCATCATATTGTTGTTGGTTAAAAATCTGGGTTTATAATCCTGGGATTTAATGTTGTTGTTGTTCATCAATTTAGTTATTCACCCGTTGTCTATAGTTATTCATCCGTTGTATATGGTTATTTATCGCGTTGTTGTTAGTTAAAAATCTGGGTTTTATAATCATGAGTTTTAATGTTGTTATTCATCAAATTGTTTCTTCTATCGTTGAGTATTAGTGAACTCATTCATCAATATCATTTATTGTATGGTTATTCATCAATATCATTGGATTTTTTCATGTATTCATTCATTATCCATTAATCAATATTTTTGTCAGAGTTGAGTTTTTATTGAATGTGAAATCTCACTTATTTTAATATTTTCTTTGTCAGATCAGTGTCAGAGAAATGTTCATCAAAATAAACTCAATTGGTTGGGAAACAAATATTTGGCAGAGTTGCTGAAATCAAACAATCAATATAGACGTGTCGAGTATCGGCGATTCTTTCGAAAAGTTTGTTAGTTTAGGTAGACCTCAAGAATTTAAATGTAAAAAATAATGACTAGTTTTCAATTCTGGTATAATCTAAATACAAAACTAGAAGTTTTATTAGTTTTGTTGCTGACATTAACTCATTGTAAAACATACACTTGTTATATCTCTTCATTAAAGTGTTCATTCTGTTGCTTGTTATTCATCATCTAATCATATACTATTCATTCAGTAAATTACAATTATTTATCTAACAAATTTTAACTTTTAAATACAACCATCTAACTATCGTTATTTATTCAGACAAGTTCTGAAATTCATTATTAAAAAAAAATTAGTCATATGAGACAATAGTGTTATTTTTCCATAATAGTATATTTATTCATTCAGAACAGCATTGTAATTCACGTGTAAGATTTACAGCCTTATTCATCTATATGAATATTGTTATTTTATTAAAAAATCAATAAAAAAATTCAAAACAAGTGTGTGCTGGAAAATAGGTGCGCGTATAACTAAAATTTTTCAGAAAAATATAATAAAAATATTAAAAACAAATATGTGCTAGAAAATAGGTGAGAATGTAATTTAAATTTTATGAGAGATAAAATTAACTTGCTTAGAAAAAGAGTGTATTACACTTGCTCCCTAGTACTCTTAGGAACTCCTCATTATTTGCCTTTCTTTAGGGGAGGTACAGGGTACCGTAGTAGATCACACGCCAATTGACTCATTTTGACCCGTCATGTAATTCTATTTTGGAGTCCACAAAGTCCTCAATTCGTTTTATTTGTTTGTTTAATTTCCTTTTTGTTTTGTGGAAGTTGGTTCATGTGAAATCTCATCCAACTTTTTCTCTCCAAAAGTTTTTTTCCCACAATTTTACACACCCTTTTTTTTCAATATTTGCTATTATATTTGGACGGTAAGAAAAAAAAATTCAGTCCCTTTTAAATTTGATTAAAGAAAAAAGCTAGACTCGTGCTATCATGCAATTTCAGGATGAAAGTTCATGGTTTGTGTATCTCCTTCAAAAAAGGTTCCCTTTTATAAATTGGTTTTTGATGTTGCGTGAGATGTAACTTTTACTTTTAAGTATATCCACGGCGGGATCTTATAATCGCTCCCTATACACAGTGTGATAAAGATTTATTGTATGGCCAATAATAATATATAAAAGAAAGAGTTCTAAGATTGCTATAAGATGAGATCAAAGCACCGCCACCTATATAATAATCTTCAATCACAACATACACACACAACTATATAATGAAGTACCTTTAAAAAAAAACTATATGATGAAGTTAAGAGTTGTTTTGACCGAAAAAGTTGCCACTTTATTATCAACTACTCAGATTATATACAGTGCCAACAGCTAAGATGCAGATGTCCTCTATATATATTAATTTACATGAAACAAACATAAGTTTTCTTTCTTAATTATAAAGTACGAGAAAAAATTAACATCAGTAAAAAGTTGTTAAGAGGGACCTCTCATTATCACAACTGTTCAAAGTCTTTCGTTATCTAAATAAAACATTGTACTTCCTCTAAAATTATTGTCCAGTTTAAAATTTCACTTTTGATACAATTTAAACTAAAAATAAAAATCCAAACTGAAGAATTATTATGGTACGAAGGACTATTTGTGTTACTCCTCGTTCTGTTGAATCACTCATTCAAAGTTTTTCGTTGATTAATTAAAACATTATACTATTTGTAGTACTTCTCGTTCAGTTGAATCACTTACGTCCCATGTCGATGGATATAATAGATATATATATATATATATATATGAGCGACTATGGTCCAGTTGACTAAATGGTTCAGCTAATAATTACAACCGTTAGATGAAATAAATCATCTATCACCGTAAGATCAGATGGGGTGCATCATAAAAGAAAGAAGACCTAGCCACATAGGATAAATTCCCATGAATTGTGCCTAGCATTTTTGTCCCGAAATTTCATGAACGCCTAGATTCCTATCACAAACAAATAACATATATATTTCTTCGTCAACTCTAATCTTCTTCTTAAAAAGTCGACTTAATCCTATAAAATTTGTAACTGCTTTTTTCATGAGAGATACGTAGTTAAGTTCCATCCCGACTATTTGAGTCAGTCATTGTGTGATTGTGTCTCCGAGCAATTGGCTAAAAAAATTTTTCAGTTTACCTGGTGTAGGCTATATTTTTCTGGATTTGGGATCACTATTAATATCAAAATTTTGAATTTTAATGAAAATTAGAATTTGGTTGGGTATGTATCACGTTTGACTGTGCTAAGAAAATTTAAAGACTTTTAGATCATAGTATAAGAAAACTTATTTGATTAAACAAAATTCTTCACCGAGGCATTCAGATTCCGGCAAAGCATTAATTATTTTCGATCCTCATATCTTCTTGTTTTTCTTTGTCTTTCAATATCAAGTATCATTCAATTTTCTCAAGAATTACCAGCTTCTTCTTACTTAATCGGGGTTTCGACTGTAATTGCGACTTGTCTTACGCTCAAATCTCTTATTTGTGTATTCTCTGGAGATCGAGTTTAACTCTAAATCGAACTAACACGATCGAACTCGGTTGAACAACTTTACACCCATATCAACCCAAAACAAATTGACCTGAATGCTTACATATTGAAAATATATGTTGTGCGATGAGTAATAATGTGTAAATTGAGAGGGAGAAAACATATGAATCCTTTATTTTATAAATAAATATTTAGTTAATTTGTTTCCTGTTCAATTTTTTGCTGAGAAGAATGTAACTGGAAATTGTTTTGGCAACCCCAACTTTAACTGGATTAACTAAGTAATATTGTTAGAGCAAAAGCTGTAATGTATGAACAAAACAATGTCCATTGGGAGCTCTAGTAGGAAGCATCATAATTTGTAATCGACGATGAAGACTAATAATGATCTAAGTGGGTTCGTATTGCTGTAAGAAAAGCTGCAACATTGGAGAAGAAGGCGATGTGATGATGGTTTTGCTTAGAGATTTACTAAAAATGCGTTTTCGCTGAGATCTTCGGTGTGCTTTTCTTTCAATTTGAAAAGATTTCTTTCCGTGAGCAATAAATTTTGGCTTGTTTGTCAAATAACAATTTGATGAGATGGAAAAGTTTCAACTTCGACTGCAACAACTTCAGGATGTATTGCCGCGACAAGAGAGAGGAACGCGAATCAAATGTTTCACTAAGGGATTGTGAGCAATCAGTTTCACAAAACTAGAAAGAAAACAAGGAAAAAACTCAGCCGTAACTTCGATAAGACTTCTGAAACAACAAAAATTTTGCCAGAGAAACAGGTGTCAAGTACCAACGGCGCCTGGAGTTCGTCGTAAATTTCAATGGGGATGATGAGTACGACAATGAAAGTGATGGTGAAATGCCGAATTTTTTTTTAAGGTTTCCACCTCATAAAAGTTAAAATCAAAATTCATTTGTTAAAGAAAATTTTATGGAATGAATCAGATTGATTTCGGTTACTCTACCTTTTCATAGTTAATTTGATTTTGTCTAGGTAATGTAAAATAAATGTTGTAGTAAATTACATGATCAACAGGTAAATGATATAATCGGGATTGTATCTCACCCCATACTCCTATATGGTGTGTTAAATTTTGATTGAATCAACAAAAACTAAATGGTTCAGTCAAAATCTTATGACTGGACCATAGAATTTCTCTCTCTCTCTCTCTTTCTCTCTCTATATATATATACATATATATATATATATAAGAGAGAGAGGAAAGAGACTTATTCATACATGCATGTATATCTATGGTATTTTTAAACTCTTCTTAATATATTTATTAGCCATCCCCCTCCCCCCAAAATTATTTTTAATATTATGAAATAGTTAACTTCCTCAATTCAGAGAAGATTTTTGTTCAAAACCTTAATTTATTTAAATTTTTTAAAACACTACATAATGTTTCTCGATATGTTTGCCTCTACTATCTTCGACTTCGGTGATATATGTATTTCATTTCATGAGCGATTAGATGCTTGCCCCGGGCAAATGCCCGGGGGCGTCCTCCCACCTAATAAATTAATATGTAAATAATCAAAACTATTATGAATGAATTTAGTTTTTGATGAAGATAGTTCATTGACCGAAAATTAATTTTTTTGAAAGTCCTAAATAAGTTGAGAAGGAAAGTTTCATTCACTGTCAAATTCAAAATTTTAATGAACATGGTCATCTGATCTCTTCGTTAATATTGTAAATATATTTTTTGTTTTTAAAAGGGGGTGACACGTGGCAGAATGGTTTATGCAATATAGTGCATTTTGAGCCAAAACATTTTAATAAAAATTGCCACATCAGCATCCTGTTTCTGCTTTAATATGATAAAAGGGATTAGGGTACCGACCAAGGTAATGCAATGCTAAAGTGAAAAGTTATAATTTAGTTTATTAAGTTTTATTTAACATTTTTTCTTGTTCCCAAATAAGAAATTTGTATTTCAAAATGAACAAACTAATCGGACACTCGGGGGGTTCTCTGCGTGTCTGCCTCCTAATATGGTTTTGTGCGCGATTGGTGTCCCATAAGATTTGTCAGACTTAATTTGTCATATAATTCGTTAGTGGACTAATGATGCTTTATTAATTTTTATTTAAAATGTTACTCTACCTGGGGGTTGTTAGGACTTTAAAATGGTGTCCCAAATCATCAATTCCCATCATGCAATTCCTATAAATACGTAACGGGATTCCAACAACTGTTTTCGCCTCTAAGAATTTTTACCTCATTAACCACTCTAAACTCTTAATAGTACCATATTGATTTTGTTTCCTCCACAACTTGTGGCATTCATTTCCAGCCATTCTATTCGTTTATTCATAGTGTGCTCCGGCCAAAATTTTATACATTAACCATTGCGAGTTTTGAAAAAAAAACAAAAAAAAAGGTTTAGATTCATATCGTACAAATATAATTTTGCACATTTCGACAAGTGAAAATCTCCCATTGACAGTATTCTTGCATAAAGATCAGG
Organism: Oldenlandia corymbosa var. corymbosa; assembly: GCA_949775105.1. Classification (NCBI taxonomy): domain Eukaryota; kingdom Viridiplantae; phylum Streptophyta; class Magnoliopsida; order Gentianales; family Rubiaceae; genus Oldenlandia; species Oldenlandia corymbosa. Next base: position 10,837,922 of record OX459118.1, on the reverse strand, counting down.
GAATTGCCAGTAACAATCTGGTTTTTCGATCATTCTTGTGGAAAAGCCAATCATATTGGTCTACTTCATTTCAATAACGTCTTAAGTCTTTGTTTCGTTTCAGCAAAAGGTGGTGATTAAAGTGGTCTCAATGAGTGATCCCAAAACCCGCAAGAAGGCCCTCAAAACTATTGTTAGTTGCTTTGGTAAGCAAGAAGTATATTTACTTCTCAACAAAAGTGTTTTGCCTAATTTATTTCGATTTGATTTTGTACAATTGAATTTATAGATGCGAGAAACTTGTCATAGACATGTAAAATCTTTAAGTTTACATTTCATTGTTTGCTCTCTTATTTGATTTTAGGTGTTGATTCTATAGCCTTGCAAGGGGAGAGCAAGGATGAGATAGAAGTCATTGGAGAAGGAATGGATGATGCAGTGACAATCACTAAGTCGCTGAGGAAAAATGTTGGCCATGCGGAGATTGTTAGTTTGGGCCCCGTTGATTGATAAACTAAGGAAGATGATGAGAAACATGACAACCATTGATAAAAATTGGAACTAAAAGTTTATACGGGTCTAGTAGCCAGAATGGCTAGAAATCGGAACTAAAGAGGGAGAGTGAATTTATGTTGATCCAATCATGTAGTTTTTTTTTTTTTTTTTGAAAAGGCAATCACGTAGATGGTTACTACATAGTGCTTACTTACTATCGAACACGTATAATTTGTATTATTAACGATATAACATGAAGACATTCTCGTATGGCAGAATCGAAACTTCCTCTTTGGTTGACGTTTACTTTTCTTTGTAGCAAGACTTTCGTTATGGTTATACACACTGAAGTCTTCTACTAGTACTTTGTGGTGACAGTTGCCAAATGAAATACTACTATAGTCCTATTTATATGGTCTAAACTAATTAAAATTAAATTACTTGAAGATGTAATAATCATAAATCCATTGCGGAAAAATGACATCAATCAAGATAGTGCCTAAATTTTTTTCCTAACGCCAGTATCTAAGATTCAGTCATTCAGAGTTGATCTTCTGCTGATGTGAGACAAATAGTTAGAAGAAAAAGTCCTTTTTTCCTCCTTCGTAAAAGAAAAAACTTATTGCAAATTTGTTAGAGACTTCTCAATATATATCACCATGTCAATTCAAAGTCTTTAGTTGATTACTGGAGGGATCATGTCAGTTTCTTGGGTTCACACGCATTTGATTAATCTCTAAGGTCCCACGAAAACAATGATAGGGAGGAAAAAAAGATTAATTAGTCATATTAAGTTTGATATTTCCTCATCTTATAACATCAGCTGAAGTTTCTTCTATTCTATTAAAATCACTGCAAAAAAAACAGGCCAGTGTTTCTATTTTGGAACCAAGACAATTCCTTAAATTATCTTCTGGTTGCGACATATATTATAATGAATTTTCATTTGCTTACACCTCCCGATCTAGAAAGTTCATAAATTTTTTTTCTTACCCCTCGTGTCAAATTTGGTCGTCACTTACTCTCTTTTACTAATTCAATTTACTATTTTACTTTTTTTTGGTAAAGGATTTACTATTTTACTGATGTTTTCATTTAGTACTACTTCCATAATGAATAAAGAAATGTATTACACGGGAAGTCTCACCGTGTCTGCCAAGCACTCCCCTTCGAAGGGGGCTTGGTGACTTTCGGGTTCCGACAAAAGAAGTAAACATGACTAGGTCATCACTTTTATGTCATTTAGTCAAGTCTTCGCATATCACTATTTAAAAATTAAGTACCCTTTCTGTTCTAATTTCATTGTCAAATGTGATACTCCTCCGTACCATAATTATTGTCCAATTTTACTAAAATGAAAAATTTTATTTTTTGTCAAACTTAACTATATTTTGCCTTAAACAACCGGATATACCCCTACATAAGTAATTGTTTAACCACTAGGATTTTATGGATAATGTTTTTTACTAAGGACAAATGTGTAACTTGATCCATAAAAAGTCAAATTGGACAATAATTTTGGGACAAAATTTTTTGGGCAAAGTGGACAATAATTATGGAACGGAGGGAGTAATGATTTTTTGGGAAGGAATGAATATTCCGTAAGTGGAGTGACGATACTTCATGATAATTTCTCTATATTCTACGGTTGTTAGGATGATGTCTACAAATCCAATTGACTCCCTTATTAAACTTTAAAATGACCCCTTATAAATAAGTAGACCCGTAAGACCAAATAAGAGCACACCATTCCAAACTTCCAACATTTCTAGCTTCTTCTTACTTCCCTCTCCTGAACTTTCAAATATTTAGCTTCGTTTCTCAGCTGATCTACCATCTACAAACCAAGAAAATGGCCAAGGTAACAATCTGATTATAGTTCTGATCATTTTTTTTTTTTTTTGGTGGAAATCAAAAGTCAATCATCTTAATTGCTCTGCTTTTTTCTCTGTTTTGCTTAATAAGTAGTACTAATCTTGTTTTGCTTTTGTTTCAGCAAAAGGTTGTGATCAAAGTGTCAATGAATGATCAAAAATCCCGCAAGAAGGCCTTGAAAACTGTTGTTGGCTGCATAGGTAAGCATCATCAGATTAATTATCTTCAACAATTTCGCCACCTAATTCCAGATATCACAGTGAAATGAAGCAAGATTTTCAGAATCTTTAAACTCCGAAAAAGGGCTTAATTCAGGTTTTTTGCTTTTGTTTTTTTTTTGTGGGTTCTCAGGAGTGGAGTCAACAGCTTTACAAGGGAAGGACAAGGATCAGATAGAAGTGGTGGGAGAAGGGATTGATGCAGTGGAAATCACAACTCTGTTGAGGAAAAATGTCGGGTATTCCGAGATTGTTAGTGTCAGCGCTGTTCCAGAGAAGAAAGAAGACAAGAAAGAAGATAAAAAAGATGACCCAAAACCTACTGAGGTAGTTTGGGCAACTCATCCGTTCATCCACCATGGTGTTCCTCCTTACCAGCATTTCGTCGAGTTCCGGGACCCCAACCCCGATCCTTGCACCATCATGTAAGACGGTAAATGAAATTCTCCCGCAAAAAATCAGTCATTACTGATGGTGAGAAACAAGCTTTGGAATGGTAAATGGAATTCAGTGACTGGTGCTGAATGGTAAAAACATTGTGGTCTCTCTGATTTCTTGGGAGTTCTGAAAAAAGGGGCTTTCGGCTCTGTTATTCCCCTGTTCCCGTGTGCTGAAAGAAGGGCCTTTTAGTATGGTTTTAGTATAGTATGTCAGTATCAACAATTTAGTAGATTTTGGTGTAGAAGAAGTGATTTATGTGGAAATTCCATAAACAGAATAAGAATGCATCTGTGATCTTCCTTTCTTTGACCTCGTCTCACTTTTTATAAGGAAAAATCAGAGGATTGGTACTTCGTTAGCTAGTACTACTTTCTGAATTCTGTAGCAGCTTGGCAAATTCTAAATGATACAAAATGTCTCCAGACACCAATGTGGATAAATAATTGAACACTCCCCATCAAGCCCGTTCCTTGGACTAAATTACCAGGATCAGGAAATAAACCGTAGAATAACATCACGGGCCGGCCCGTTCCAACGGGCTTGGACTAAATCACCAAGATCAGGAAATAAACTGTGGAATAACATCACGAATAACATCACGGGCCGGCCCGTTCCAACGGGCTTGGACTAAATCACCAGGATCAGAAAATAAACCGTAGAATAATATCACGGGCCGGCCCGTTCCAACGGGCTTGGACTAAATCACTAAGATAAGGAAATAAACCGTGAAATAACATCACGGGCCGGCTCGTTCTAACGGACGAATAATATCACGGGCCGGCCCGTTCCAACGGGCTTGGACTAAATCACCAAGATCAGGGAATAAATCGTGAAATAACATCACGGGCCGGCTCGTTCCAATGGACGAATAACATCACGGGCCGGCCCGTTCCAACGGGCTTGGACTAAATCACCAGGATCAGAAAATAAACCGTGGAATAACATCATGGGCCGGCCGTTCCAACGGGCTTGGACTAGATCACTAAGATCAGGAAATAAATCGTGAAATAACATCACGAATAACATCACGGGCCGGCTCGTTCCAACGGGCTTGGACTAAATCACCAGGATCAGGAAATAAACCGTGGAATAACATCACGGGCCGCGGAATAACGTCGCGGACTTAAATTGGGCCATAAAATAACATCATGGGCTTAAAATCACCACAGGCCGAACCCGCTCTGATACTATATAGAAACCCATGAGGTTCCACCTCAAAACCAATTGGCAATAAGAAGAGTAGCTCATGATGCTTATATATTGATATAAAGTGTCTCCAGACACTAATGTGGGATAAATACTTCAACAATGTCTCAAAATAATAATTGTCATGTATGCTCGGAGAAACGGAGTCGGAGTCATCAAATTGACATAAAAGAGAATTATGGTTCTTAAGGGTGACCTTGAATCATTCCTAGAGCGTTTGATATGCCATTTTGGATCGAAAACCTTTTAGATAGGGCCCCAATAAGAGCAAGTGAGCAACTTCCATGTAATTCGGAGCCACACAAAAACATACAGTTTGTAGGTTGTGGGTCACAATGAAAGCAATTTCGTGGCAGTATCATACTTGGGAAATCCTGACAATTAACCGGTCTACTACAAAAAAGGCCTTTCTAAAAATCTGGCCTTGTGTACCGACACCAAAAGATATCTAACAGTAATATTGATTGAAAAGCAAAGCTCCAGGAGGTATCAATTATAATTTCTAAAGATATAAAGTTCCCTTGATTTTTTTTTATTTTTTTATTTTTTGAAATCTAACCGGTCAGGTCAATTCGCTATTCATTCCATCAAGCTAATTACGATTTGGCCCTATATACAGTACAGTTGAAGGTTCTGCCCTTGGATAAAATGTAAAAGCAGTGAATTCAGAAACTAACCTGTACAATTGTCTCTTTCAAAACAAGCATCCAATTGTGCCTGCGAGAATAGAGGTGTGCCTGACTCCGCTGATGCCAGCTAGGAAGAGTCAAGACATCTTGACAATGCTTTTCATAGATGGCATCCAGGGAGCCAGGCACTCCAACCTTCTTATGCAAGGCTTACACTTATGGTTTTATCTCTGGCTGTTACTCTTCCTGTGCATGCAATCAGAACAAGTTCATTGCACAGTCATCTTTGAAGAGGAGGGAAAAAAAAAAAGAAAAAAAAAGAGGTACATTTGTAACATATTGTAATTTTTTATGAATGTGAAGATCATCTTATGATATGCACTTTTAACTTACCATTATACAAGTAACAATGCACAGGTCCGAATTTCACCAACTTCAAACGCCCATCGACTTAACGATGACTTCATTCATTTCCTTTTACTCAACCATCTACTAATATTTTTTAGGTACTGCTCTCCTTATCAAAAAAAACAACTCTGTTGGAAGATTAGTAGTCTTTTGTATGTGGTGGGAACCAAAAGTTGCACTATGGAGTCTATTTAAACTGAGAATTGAAAGGAGAAAGACACAAGAAAATCCATCCACAAATTGGATGTATTGTTCTTCCGAGGGGCAGGCGGCAAATTAAGGGCCCCTTTTTCACAAAAATGCACATAATCTTTACCCTTTAGCCTCACTTTGTTAGGATGTAGAAATCGGGTGATATGACCAATGGAACAACCTTCGGGTTTGTACTGTGTGTTGGCTTTCCAATCTCAGTTTCCACAATAATAGTATTATAGTTTTACAACCCCTCTACATTTACTTTTCACTAGAATCACTACTCAATTTTTTTCACTCGCTAGACCTCTGCTACCACTTGGTTGTCATGCTTTTCGCCCACATCAATCCCTTAAATTCAATCATGGAGGGTCAATTTTATTCTTTTCAAATTCCATGTTTAGTGAATATGACTATGGTAAAAATAAAGTTGAGTTTGATACAAACGAATAACAAGCAAGAATCAACAGATGTTCCAAAAATCTTTTGTTAGTAGTTTGTGCAAATAGATAGAGTCGATTGGAGCCAAAGATCAGCTCCATTTTGAAAATTACTTAAAGAAAAGAATTTCACTCTATGATATAGACAAGGTGACAAGTGACAACCAATTGCAAGAGGGACAAAATTAGGCCCTTGATAAAGCAGGAGGATTAGTGGATTTAACTCATGTTCTTGAAGCTTAATTAGTACAAAAAAGCTGAGTTGATCTCAATAAACAATGTTTTATTTTTTTGGAGTTTGGATACTATTTAAGCCTTCTTAGGGGTTGACGGAGTGAATTTTATTGGTTAGTTTAATTAATCTAGTCGATTTAACAAATCAATATTGGCTACAAATCAAACTTTGGTACGTCATTTTCAGACTCATTTATCCGAAATCCCAATGTTTGCAAGAGTTTTAGCTCCACGACGCCTACCCCCGGCCCAAAATAAACCATATTATATAGGGATGGGGTAATTACAAAATGAGCGCAAAAATGCAACGTCAACTGACAAAAAACAGTTTTATAACATCAATTATTCAATTAATAAAGAGTGATGATCATACATACCGGAAAAATTTGACAAAGAAATTTATAACGAATAATGTGGTTGAATCTTAATTATTCCTTAGGCTCTGTTTGGTTGCATTGAATTGGGACCAAAAATTGGAATTGGAGCTTTCTAATTCCAATTCTTGTGTTTGATTGCTAAAAATAGAGGTCCAAGAATTGGAATTATAATTCAAGATAGGTCTCAATTCTTTATTTTCAATTCTTTTGTGGGAGCAAATAATTGGAATCCAAATTCAAAGAACTTAAAAAAGCACGCGGGTCATAACCGGGTCGTTTCCGGGTTATAACCTAAACGGGTCGCTCTATCAATTTTTACATTTTGGCCTTTTTTATATTTTTCTTTTATTTTTTCAGCACTGTTTTTTTCTTTTTCTTTTTTTTTGGATAATTTGTTTTTCTTCTTTTTTTTTTGTTGGGATGTTTGTCTCATTATTATTATTATTATTTCATATATATCAATTTAATAATTATCAACGAAATCAATCTAAAATTAATATTGTATTTTTTTTTACAAAAAAATCAAAAGTATAGTTGTACCCAAAAAATTAATAACTAAATATTTTAGTTTTGGGTTAAAATTTTTAATATATGATGACATAGTAAACAACATAGCATTTTCAAATTTTTTTAATAAAAATTGTTCCATATATACACCTATATTATAATACATATATATATATTAAACTATTTATGGAATCTTTCACTAAAAATTATGTAAGTTGAGTTTTAAGTATCTATTATTTCATATATAATTATACACTAAAAATAAAAAAAAATTAAGCATATATTATATACTAATGTTAATCTATGTATAAATGAACCTCAATATTCATAAACATCAAAAATAATAATTTTTATGTATAGCATAATCTATGTATAGCATATATTATATAATAATTTTTTTAAATTTTTGATATCAATCAAAACATCAAAAATTAAAAAGTTTGAAAAATAATAAAAGAGAGGAAAACAAGGATATTTTACGTGTTAGTTGTTTGTGTATTAACTGAGAATTTCAAGTATCATATTAATAATTCTTATACGTAATAATTTTTTTTTCCAACAAAAATGTGTGTACATAATAAATTACAAAATTGATATAGAAAATTAATTAAAAATAATAATTTGTTTTAACAAAAAAAATTAAAAATTGTATTAGTTAAACAACCACAAAGTAGTTAAATATACATTACATAATGAATTTATTTATTTTTTTGTGTTATACATATCCATAATAAATTAAGTTTTTTTTTAAGGTTTTGACAAGAAATATAAATTGTACTAGTATTAGTTATACAATAACAAACTAATTTCAATTCTAAAGTATCCAAAATTTTATGCACCCAAACGCAAGAACTGGAATTAGAACCTTAATTCTAGTAAATTTTCAAGATCTCCCAAACAAAGGAATTGAGATTGAATTACAATATTAATATCTTATTTTTAATTTAATATTATTGTAATTCCAATTCAATTGCAATTCAATCTAACCAAACGGAGCCTTAATTCTTTTGAGGTAAGGGATAAGTATGGATGATTATGAGTCATTCCCTTTTAAAATTTCCTGAATAAATTATTATCCAATTAAAATTTTCATTTCAGCATATAAAAACTAAACTTCTTAATAGATTAAGTAATGTTTTAACTACATTACATAATATAAACAATAAAAGGTAGTTTAATAATTCTTTTGTACTTTTTTAATGAATTACGTATCTTTATTTCATTCTTAAACATTCAACATTAAACACTATTTCTTTTTATCAAAGGGGTCCTAAATCAAAATACATTAATTCCATTGCGTCTACTAATGTTGAATGAAAAATATACTATGCGATGGCATCAACATTGAGTGGAGAATGGAAATCACATTTCGAAGCACATTGGCAGAGATACTACCATAAGACTAATGATAGCGTAATGGGAAAATTGACAAGAAAATTTTTATAAAAAATGTATAACCGTCGATATTTTTACTTCTTCTCATTTGTTTAAGGTTAGGATGATAGTTAACAAGGTAAGTAGTAAAATTAGGACTTTAGGCCCAAAAATTTTGAGGCACCCTAATAATGGGTTATCACTTATTATTTTTTTAAAAAAAAATCTGAAATCTTTAAGAGTACAACTTAATTTATTCTATTGTTTTTAATATACTGCGTCTTTGAAAAAAAAAAGAAAGTTAAGAAAGAAAACTTCACTTTAAATTTAGTTTAATTTGTTTGCAAGTTAACTTTTTTAGAAAAAAAAAAGAGGGAAAAAAAAAATTTTAGCTCCATTTGCATTAAAGTCTCGTTTTATTATTTTCAGTATCAAGCCAAGAAAGGAAGAAGGTTCGTGTTTGATTAGAAGCCAACATCAAAAGCTTTACTACTCCTATTATTATAAAAATGAATAAATTAAAAAAAAAACCCGGTTTAGCTTTGGGCCTCTTCAAGGGGCTGAGCCGATCATGTTACACAACATCATTTCTTATAAACTTTCTTGTCAAATTTTCTCTCTATATACTCTTGCCAAAAATGTATAACCATAACGGGATTTAATGATAAAATGCTTTCAAATCTGTTATATTATAAGTAAAGAGCAATCTTAATCTTTAATAGAGATGGAAGGTATAAGTGAATGATTATGTTCTTAAATAGTTATGAAGTTTTACGAATACCTTTTCATTCTATTTTATAATACCTCTTATGTCATTTCAAAGTATAAATTCATAGCAAGTAAATGTTGATCACTTCTGTGAATCGATCTTTTACTTCATTTTATTTTATTTGTTTTGTTAACAATCTGTAATTTCATCTACGCAAATCAGATATAACTTGTAAACCAGATGAACCATAAGAAACTGGGGAGGAAAAAAAGGAAACAAAAGAAGTAAGTATAATAATCAAAATTAGTAAAAGGAGAAAAGCAATGAAATACTCATTTTAGTTTTAATAACAAAATACAAATTAACACCAGAATTTGTAAAATTTATACTATGATTTGTACAGGAAAAAAATGACAAGGAAAAATAACAAAAAATTAATTATAATTATTTATTTTTTTAACATTTTCTATTTGAGGTTTAAATATTAAAGTTTAGGGCATAGTTTAGATGATTGACAACTCATTCCTTGTAAGTTTTTTTTAAAATTTTTCATGTATGGATCACTGCTCTTGTACTAATTAGGATGGAGGGATTACACAGCATATAAAGGTGCCGGAAGAATTTCTCATAGACCAGGCCATGAACGAAACAATTTATTGGAATGTTTGATTGATTTTCGGCAGCATCAATGTTTAAAGTAAAGTTGGACAATAAAATAGGCCCTGAGCCGCAGTGTCGGCCTTGTAAAAGAGATTTGGGTCTTCCAAACCTACTTCAATGGAACAAGGAGATCAAGTCAATACGGGCTGCTAAACCAGAATTCTTGGGTTTTAAGGTATGCACGTCACCTAAGAATGTAGCGGGCTTTGAAGCGTGATATAAATTAGTCGAAGAGAAGGATTCTAGAAAATGTTCATGGTAATGTTTTGAAAGAATCGAGTCGTGCGGTAATAGTTAGGACGCAAGAAGCATGCAGTTGAAAAAGGGAGAAGAAAGCTAACCAACAGCCAGATTAAGTAAGAACTTGCCATCATCAACCACAGAAGAGAGAGGACCGGACACATAAAAGAACAGACGTACGTGAGTAGTAGTAACGCAACAGACATCAAGCTCTACTCCCATTATAATAGGATGGATACCTCTAAAATATCAATAATTGGCTGTGTTAAAAAAAAAAAAATTGGTTTCCAAAACAAAGAACGATGGTCACCTTTTTGGTAAATTGTTTAGTGATAATTTTTTTTTTTTTGGTCGTTTCATGTTATCATTAATGCAAGAAATGTTGCAAAGTTCTTTTAACATTCACAATTTCACTCAACTTCGACGAAACAAAATACATACCCATTTTGCTTCAGAAAAATAATTCAATTTGTTGAATTAAATAATAATACAACAAGGTGAGCGATATATTTTTTTGAGAGCGGAAGGATCTTATATTTTTTATAATTATTACAATAAAATTTTAAACACGAAACCAAATAAATATTGTACCACATACTTAAAATACTCGCTAAGAACAAACTTTTTCTTCAGTATATATAACTATCAAAAACATAAGTTCGCAACAAAACTGAATAGTGAACTTGGTTAAATGTTACGTAAATAATAAAATAAAATTAGTGGCCATTAAAGCAGTAAAATGCTAATATTTAATCTTTTTGACATTGTTGAAATTTAAAAAGAAATTACGGTCAAATAGAAACCTAATTAGTAAAATAAAATTATAGTACTCTCCACTTAAGTATTAAGATCATTAGGTTTGTTTTGGGGGGAGGTTGACATTGTTTGTCCAAAAAAAAAAAAAAGAAAGAAAGAAAGGCAATTTATGTCAAATTTTCCCATTGGCTGCCGCGTAGTTATAATGTATGGCGGGAAAAGATTTCTTATTTTGTTGGCAAATTGCACTATCAAACAGCCGCAAAGACAAACACAACCGGAAATCGACCCTTCGATCGATTTCCGGTCAAATGATCTACATAATCAACCAATTGAAGTGTGAATTCTCATACCGATGGGAATTCATTTCAAAATGTCGTTGTCATTCATTATTGCTTGTATTTTTAGTCATCGCAAGAAAATATACTCCTTCCGTCTCAAATAATTATTTTACTTATTATTATACTTATGAAACAAATGAAGTACTCCCTCTGTTCCAAAATTATTGTACAGTTTAATATTTCACTTTTAGTAGAATTTGAACTAAAAATAAAAACTCAAACTGGACAATAATTATGGGACGGAGGGAGTACTTAAAAAAAGGCAACTGCCAAAGTCCTGCCCAAGATAAGCTTTGCCTAGAGCCACTTAATCCAAAAATTAAAATGATTAAAAAAAAGGGCAAAATGCTTCTTTTTTTTTTTAATTTGGTTGGATTACGTTGTCCATGAATCCCTACATGAATCATGATTCATGCATGCATCTAATCTCCTATTTCAATCAACAAATCCTCTGTGTTTATTGTGTTCTTGCATGGCCCTTAGCCCAGTGGCCCTATTGTACTAAGTTTTAATCCTTGGAGACTTCGTGAAATTTCTCCTACATCTTATTACTAAATAAACCTCTCGATTCAAGAGTCAGTAACCATCTACTCGTTTGACCATCTAACGGAAAAAAAAGATTATTATGAGCCACTGCGTCAAGTCAACTATTGTCTTAATTATAATTTACAATCACTTGTAACGTTTTGAAACGATAGTCTTTTTGTAAATCTTATTATGCCCGAAAATATAAAAATATATTCCCTTCCAAAAAATAAACACATATTTTCTCCATATTTTATCCAAATTAAACATGCACTCCATCTACTCATTTGACAAAGAAAACACGCAGTTTTTTTATTCTTACTAAATTTGTATTTTTCCGTGCCAAAATGATGATTTTAAAAATACAAGGTAACTCGTTGTGGTATACATGTGGCGATTCAAATCCACGTATAAAAGTTGCCAAAACGAGAATGTTAGATTATATATATGGAACAGTGGGAAGTATCAAATAGCTATAGAAGGCCTAATTTGCTCACGCAACTTCAATGACAATGTGTACAAGGATTTAGCTCAAGTAAATATGGTCAAACCGAAAAAAATTAAGGAAAACCTACTTAACGAAAACGACCTATGTTTATACATTAACATGATCTTGAAATCGACAACATTAATAAGCTTTGCACGATATAAGGCGTATTTGCATGTGTGCATTGATCAGTATCTCTCCATGTGCGACAGCGAGACTTCGATCTGTTGAAAGTGATTAAAACTCTTCTTTATAGTGTTCTTCTTGTTCAACACTCATACTTAATTAACAACATTAAATTCCTCAAATTCTTTCGTTTTCTACGTTTGCGGGAAGAAGAAATTGCTCTCTTAATTTCCGCAATGTGGGATGGGGCAATAACGTGTTATGGTTCAAAACCATACTATTGTACACAAATAAAAACAAATCTAAATCAATTTAATTAGGCCGTTTTTTTTTATTGAACGAAAGTCAAGTTCCCATTGGCTCTTTCTCCATCGAGGTGGTATTTAGGTAGTAGGATGGACTACGAGAAACGCCCATATCTATATCAATTTGTGGGGGAAAAAATCCAAAAAAAATTGTGCTTGTTTGAAGAGATAATTCAAGAGGCCACAACCAAAAATTCAATTTTCTAGCTAGTTGCAAGTTGCTAATTAAGAGCTACCATAGCAATTTGGATTACACAACAGTTGTTTTTGCTGACCATGTGATTCAATACACATTTCCTACCACACTTGTGTATATTTGCTCCGATATTTGAAGACATCCGTGATTACGACCTTTTACCCTAATTCTCATTCAATTTGGAGAGATTGGATAGATTCTTATGTAGGAACAAATATTACTAACTTTAGAGAGGAAAAAAAACGTACAAAACAAATAAATGAGCTTCATTGCAAAATCTTTGATCCTTGGTTTCTTTGGTCAAAACCTTAATCCATTTTTTTCTTTGTTTTGAAGAGATATTTTCGCCATCCAAATAGTATGGTAGATTGGTTATATACTCTCCTCTCCTCAATAATAGCTACTAGAAATCATATTGCACACTGGTTTTTCCGAAATCAATATAAGAAAATTCTTCATTCGATTATTTATATTTTCCATACTGATTGTGAGAAGTAAAAACGGAATCGATTGATACGATTTTGAATCTTTCATTCGCTCAATCTGTATGTATAAATAAGAAAATAATTAGTGAAGCTAGATCTCCCTACTCTTGATAATTTAGCTAAAGTTACATAATTCGAATATTGGCTTTTTTCAAATTTATAAAAGCTAATAACATACATATTCGGAGAATAACAATCACGCCATTGCCTTGTCTTCAATTTTCTTACCAGATGAATGTAACACATAATTTGTAGAAGTTACAATCTGCGTCAGGTTTGTATTATGCATTAAATGGAACACAGATGTCACATTTACTTTAACATGTTAGTTTTTAGATTAATATTCAATTATTTGTTATAAGTGATCACATCTACATTGTTTACTCATGTTATCTATAGCACTAGACCAAAGTGACTTAGGACCTAACTATTTTGATTATTATTTTTCTTTCATATCGTACATCAAGCACAAACCCCGCGTACTGTAATATTATCCACACCGCAAATAAGAATTACATTATTTAATTACACTGCTCCTAGGGTCCATATATATGGTCCACTTTTGCCATTTTCTAAAAGAAAGTCGGTCCATATACTATGGAGTTCTATATGTGCTAGTAAAAGAAACATAAATAGAAAGAGGGGGGTGAGGAGGAACGAAAGAAAGAAAATAAAAAAATAAAAAATAAAAAAAAACCTATATTGAGTAACAACCCAATAGGAATAGGATGAAAACATAATAAAGGTTAGGTAGGCTACTATCCATGCACCAAGTTAATTTCATTTATACAGGATTAATGAAGAAAAGATAACCATTAGTAGCCAATTTCAAGTATCCAATCAACTAGTCAAAATTACAGATTGCATGATCAAAAGGGAGAAGAAGAGAGATTTGCAACTTCAAAGTGTTCATCATCAGTTTTGAGGTGCTTCAAACGTATGATAGAAGATATACTATGTTACACTTTTTTCAGCATTATTTCAATTATACGATTCATGCATCTAATTAACCTAGTTCACTTGTTATTTAGTTAAGACGTTAAATATCAATTACTAAAAATATACGTGTTGATATATTGAAAGTGTCACACCTAAAGTGTTGCGAAAAGATTCTATACGACTTCAAACCTTCATCATGCACAGTAGGAAACCATTTCTATACTTAGCAAAATTGGTAATAAACTTCGTCAAACAAGAACCAATACCTCACACACATGATCTTTTACATAACTAAATGTCCCTCCAAAAGTTCACAATCTTTGCAACTAATCTTCTCTTCACCCTAAAATTACTCTTCCACAGAGAAATTCTCAATAACCCCCCAAAAAAAAAAAAAAAAAAAAAACCAACCCAACTCTGATAATTCACAATAGAGAAGAATGTGCAAAAAAAAAAAAATAAACAGTCAACGTCACATGAGAACAAACCTCTTTAAGAAGACAGACAGAGAGAGTACACAATGGCAGAGCATCTCTTATATATAAATTTCATAAGGGAGCAGAGAAGAAGAAGAAGAAGAAAGTAGGAATAGAATAGTAGAAGAAGTAGTTGTTGGATACAATGAGAGCTACTAGTGCTTCATCCATTATTTCCATCCTACTTTTATCACTATTCCTTAGTCCCACTTTTGCTGTCCAAAAGGTAAACAGATAATTTTGTGCCCTTTTTCTTTTTTTTTCTGCCTTCCAATTCCCATAATTAGCATTAAGTTATTACCATAATACTAGTCATAAGTACTACTCTTTTTGGTTCAAAATTGGAACTTTGCCAATTTTCATGGTTTGTTGTTGTTGTGGTTGTTACTAGTCTTATGTAGTGTACTTGGGAGCTCATTATCATGGACAAGATGTCTCATCCATGGACTATGACAGGGTAAAGGATTCTCATTATTCATTTCTTGGCTCATTCTTGGGCAGGTAATAATTTAAATCTCTCTCCTTTGAAATTCTCGAATCTCTTTTAAGATTCAGTGTCTGAACTCTGAAGTGATTTTACATGAAACAGTGAAGAAAAAGCCCAGAAAGCCATTTTTTACTCTTACACAAGACATATCAATGGCTTTGCTGCAGAACTTGATGAAGCAACAGCTCACGAGTTATCAAGTAAGCTATTTGCTTATCTGGGCTGTTTTAATATTCTCTGTTTTTTTTGTGCTGATTTTTTTGTTTGAAATTTGTTCTACCCCAAATTCAGGACACCCGGCAGTTGTATCTGTGTTCTTGAACAGAGGAAGGAAATTGCACACGACAAGATCATGGGAATTCATGGGACTTGAGCACAATGACAGGATTCATGACGAATCGTTATGGAAGAAGGCCAGATTTGGTGAAGACACCATTATTGCCAATCTTGACACTGGTGAGTTTTTTTGCTGATTAGTTTACACTTGCATCTTACATTCTTCTTCTGCATTTTCTGATGAATTCAGCTTTGAAAACAGAGTATAAATCATGAACAGAGGATTTTCTTTTCTCTGAGATAGCAGTTCTAGAAGAATTTTTTCTTTCTGCTATTTTGGGACTTTGATTTTTTTTTTTTTTAATTGGCAAGAAAGTTGGCAATGACTTGCTTGCATCTGGATCATTGACTTAATGATGTGAAGATTGATTATTTCTTTAATGCCCCATTCCTCAATTCCATACATCAATTATTTAAAGTTAGGAATCCTTGAAATCAACCAATAGTGTGCGACATTTCAAGTTTTCGAGATCTCATTGGGGTGCTGTCATGACTCGGCACGTTGGAACATGACAAAATCTTATGTAATTTAACGTTATTTTAATCAACAACAATAAGCTTGTATGGCCCAAGAGCCATATTTCCATCCTCCACTGCTCTCATCAAACCTGATTGATTTTGAGTGGCTAAAAAAGTGCATTATTTTTCATGATGATTACTGCAACCAAATTCAAGAAAGTTTCTCTTTAATTTGGAGCATGCATTTTGCCAGAAGTTGCCTGGCTAAATAGATTGGACTGGTTGTCATTTCCCCTGTAGATGCTCGTTTTTTTTCTGTTTAGTGTTTGCTGAAAATGTGGAATGGTCAACCATTTTTAGATCATTTCTGAGAAATGTAACTCAAATGAAAGTAAAGCAGCTAATAATCATAACATTTTTCTTTTAAGACGTACTTTGGTACTATATATAATAACCTAATGGAGTATTAGGAACAAGTAGATTGATGATGAAGCTAAAATTAGAAGCAAGAATGGTTCTTCCAGTTTGGTTAGTTCACTTTTAACCGTTTCCGGTTTATGGAATGGAATTAGGTGTATGGCCAGAGTCACCGAGCTTCCATGACGATGAATTGGGACCAATTCCAGCAAAGTGGAAAGGGATCTGCCAAAATGGTGAAGATGCAACTTTTCATTGCAACAGGTCATATTCCCTTGTGTCCACTTTCTTCATCTTATCTACTCCAGCTTTTTTGAAGATTCCCTTTTTGGTGCTTGTTTAGCTTTTATATGGAAAATTCTAATAAGTTTTAAGAAACAAAAAGGAATCCATACTTTAAACAGTTTGAACTGACATAGCTCTTTAATTGTGGATTGAAGGAAATTAATTGGAGCAAGATACTTCAATAAAGGTTATGCTGCAGCAGTTGGATCTCTCAATTCTACTTTGAACTCTCCTAGAGATAATGAAGGCCATGGAACCCACACATTGTCGACAGCCGGTGGTAATTTTGTAGCCGGAGCAAGTGTATTTGGATTCGGAAATGGAACAGCCAAAGGCGGATCGCCCAAAGCAAGAGTGGCAGCTTACAAGGTTTGCTGGCCACCAGTGGATGGAAATGAGTGCTTTGATTCCGATATTTTGGCTGCATTCGATATGGCTATCCATGACGGCGTTGATGTGCTATCAGTATCACTTGGAGGAGATCCCATAACCTATTTCAATGATAGTGTTGCAATTGGATCATTCCATGCTGTGAAGCATGGTATTACAGTAATCTGTTCGGCTGGTAATTCTGGCCCGGCTCCTGGTTCCGTTTCCAATGTTGCACCTTGGCAGATCACAGTGGGTGCAAGTACTATGGATAGACAGTTTCCCAGTTATGTTGTCCTTGGAAACAACAAGACCTTCAGAGTCAGTAGTTTATCACTTTTACACATTCAGTCTTTACTTCAGTAATCATATACAGCTCTTTTCATTAGGTACAATTCTTAATAAAAACATTCCTCCGAACAGGGAGAAAGCCTTTCTCAAAAAGCAATGACAAAGGGCAAGTTCTATCCTATAGTCGACGCTAAGACTGTTAAGGCTGCAAATGCATCATCTAAAGACGCGTAAGTTGCACACATATTGGTACAGTTGTTGTCTTAAGCTTAATTTCTCAATACAAACCGGCATCATTTTTTTTTTTTTTGAATACCGTGTTTGTGTGATCTAATAGTGCGCTTTGTAAGCCGGGAACACTTGATCCTAAGAAAGCAAAGGGAAAGATCCTGGTGTGCCTTCGTGGGGATAATGCAAGGGTGGACAAGGGCCAACAATCTGCTTTGGCTGGAGCTGTAGGGATGGTTCTCGCGAATAATGACCTTTCAGGCAATGAAATAATTGCGGATCCTCATGTTCTTCCGGCATCACAGATCAATTACACTAATGGACTTGCTGTCTATGATTATATTGCTTCCACAAGGTAAGAAAACCTCCCAAGATCATTAACATGTCATGTAAGATTCCTCACTTTAGGATGCTTGTGCTATTAGGAGCATAGGTCGGATGCCCAATGATCATGGTGGAAAGATGAAACTGTCATCCATTTATAAGATATATTCCTTCTCCTTATATTTCCTGTTCTTTCAGATCTCCTGTTGCTTATATTACATATCCAACAACTCAATTGGACACAAAGCCAGCTCCATTCATGGCGGCATTTTCATCAAAAGGACCAAATACTGTGACACCTGAACTTCTCAAGGTTAGTTCAGCAACTACTATTTTCTCGTTAAATTACTTTGTTACTTTTCTACTTCGAAAACGCCATTGATCCTTTTAAACTCTTGGCTCTTGCCTTTGACATGGTTATGATGATGCCATCTACAGCCTGATATCACCGCACCAGGCGTTAGTATAATTGCTGCATATACTGAAGCACAAGGACCGACTAACCAACCTTTCGATACACGCCGAGTTCTCTTTAATTCGGAGTCAGGAACTTCAATGTCCTGCCCTCATGTTGCAGGCATAGTTGGCCTCCTGAGAACCCTCCATCCGGATTGGAGTCCAGCAGCAATCAAATCAGCAATCATGACATCTGGTAAGTCTTCATCACAAGTTAGAATCATAGGCATTAATCTGTTTTCACTACATTGCATACTGAAGAAATTTTGAATAATATCCCTTCTTTTACAGCAAGATCCAGGGATAATGCTCATGAGCCTGTGACAAATGCATCTTATGTAAAGGCCACAGCATTCAGCTACGGAGCAGGACACATTAGGCCTAATCGTGCCATGGATCCCGGATTGGTCTATGATCTAACCTACCAAGATTACCTGCGGTTTCTATGTGCACAAGGCTATAACGAAAGCGAGATACAAGTTTTCACAGAATCGCCCTTTAAATGTCCCAAACCAATGAGCCTCGTCGACTTGAACTACCCTTCCATCACAGTTCCAAACCTCAAAGGTTCTGTCACAGTGACTAGAACAGTGAAGAATGTCGGCGAACCAGCTACCTATAATGCTCGCATTTATAGCCCACCTGGATTAACCGTCAAAGTTCTACCAGAAACTCTAAACTTTACGAAGGTTGGTCAAGAGATGACATTCAAGTTAACCATAGAAGCTAGAAAGAAAGGCGCAGCTCAAGATTATGTGTTTGGGAGATTGATATGGTCTGATGGGAAGCATTATGTTAGAAGTCCTATAGTAGTAAAGGCATCAAGCTGATCAGAAACATTGTTCTTGAACGATTTATTCTTCCGATTTATAATTCTACCATTTACTTAAAACCAATCTCCCATCTGATCAATCATGAGTTTCTGATGTTCTGCCTTTCATATGAAACAACACTTGAGAAATCATAGCAGAGCAACATCAATCAGCACTGCGAGACCTTAACCATTTTGGTAACTCAATCAACCAAGGAAGATCCACCATTTTTTTTGCATAAAAATGTTCCCAAGGTGTATTAATCATAGTTACACTCTGTCTCATTCATTTGTCGTGTACCAATCTTTGCGAGTCAGCCTTACAACATTGTGGTATTTGTTAAATTTCATATCTTTACCTCGAAAGGCATAAAACTGAAGTATAAATACGTATATTTACTGAATGAGTTCCAACATGAAGTACTGAGTGGTACAGATGTCCTCATTTACAAGATATTCATAAAGTAGTGACATAAGAGGTTAGACGTACTAACTACACAAATTAACACCAATCTACAAAATTTGCTGCCACATCCACTTCAATCAAACTAGAAGGCATCAGGTGCAACAAATGAAACTTTCTTTTGCTCATCATAAACGGAACACCGCCGCTTCATCATCGATTGTAGGCCTCTCAAGGGTACTTGTTGGAGAGTTTGAACATTGTGCCCGGAAGACCGGAAGTTAGTGTCCTTAACGAGTTGATGAAATCTTGCAGCCAAAATCCTTCATGTATGGCATATGGATGGAGAAAGGCTTCAAGTGGAACACTGGGAGATATTCAACACCAAACCATTCTTGAATTCTACATACGGATGTGCAATTGGTTCTTCACCATCTTCTACCCTCCATCTACATATCACAAAAAGTCATTTTAGTTATGAGTACAACTGTAGAAACTACACTCTGTATTGGAAATATGTTATTCTATAAATGAAACACGGTTGGTACACAACAAACACGACAATGTATCTCCTTCAATTAAATAAGATAAGATTTTGGGTCGCATTTCAATAATATTTTTTTTTTTTGTACTTAATTAAACCACGAACCTGTAATTTTGAATGAGGTGATGCAGAAAGAAAGCCACCTCAACCTTGCCGAGTTCGGACCCGGGGCAGCACCTTGACCCGCCACCAAAAGGTGTAAACTTCTTGCATGCTTGATCTTCATTCTATATAATCACAAGCCATGCACCCGATTAAGTCAGAACACAAATGTTCACATCAAGATTTTTAGTTTTCTCTTTAATGAAAATCAATAATCATAAGAAATAATATTTTGACTAGAACACGACAAATACACAATAAACATAAGTAGAGACTGAATAGTTACCTGCCATCTCCACGGGTTGAAATGGGAAGCATTACCATGGATAGATGGGTCCAAGTGGACTGCGCTGAAAATGGGTAGGACCTTCCAACCCGATGGAATCACATAATCTAAACACACAAAAAAAAAAAATTGTTAATAAATAATACTAGTACGAAAGGGGAGGATTTTTTAAGCCACTAAATTTAGTTCTTTCATACACTAATTTTCAATTTGGATCATTTTGCCCTTGCCATTTGACCAAACCAAATTGAAGGAGAGAGAAAGGGAGAGAGAGAATAAGCCACTCGGACCGAACCGGGCAAGTCATCCGATCCGATTCGTGTGAGAACGGACAAATTATTAATATTTATTTTAATACTAGTTTATTCGCAGTATCGCTGACTGTTAAATACTTCGTACTTTAAATATTATTAACAATATTTATACTTTAGTTCTTAAACTCTCAACTTTATATTTACTTGAAAATAAACAAGTAATTAGTTTTTTCTTGAAAATAAATTTAAGATTATTTGTTAAGTTAATTTATTTAAATTAATGTTAAAATATAAAATTTTGGTTCTAAGATAATTTTTAGTTAAAATAATAATTATACACCTAACTAATAAAAATTTAATGACATAAAAACTAGATTAACTAATTACAAAAAGAAATAAACAAATAACAAAAAAATTAAAAATTTAAAAATAATAATTATACATTTAACTAGTAAAAATCTAATGACATAAAAACTAGAGTAACTAATTACAAAAAATAATAAAAAATTAATAATTAATAATTAATAATTATGCATTTAACTAATAAAAATTTAATGAAATAAAAACTAAATTAACTAATTACAAAAAAAAAAATTTAAAAATTTAAAAATTAAAAAATAGGTCTGATCGGACCGAACCAATATGCAAGACCGAACCAAACCGAACCAGACCGAACAAGTCATCCGTCCTTCGGCAAAGGAAGACGGGCAATACACACGTCTCGGTTCAAAGGTGAACGGACAATACACCCGTCATAGGTTTAAAGCGGACGGGTAGTTCACCCGTCCCGAGTTAACTCCGGACGGGCAATGCACCTGTTCGGGCAAACAAGAGAACGGCCGGTCCACCCGTCCCGGACTAATTCGGGACGGTTCTTTGCACGACCGGCCGGGTTTTTAATTTTTTTTTTAGTTTTCAAATTTTTTTTTTAGTTTCTCTCTAATCAAGTTACTCGGTTTGAAAAAATAACAGAGGTAAAATAATCAAAATTAAAAATTTATGGCAGCTCTACGAAAAATCAAAATCAAGATAAAAAGAAGATATACACGCTGCCAAAAAGCTTTATGCATGCATAATTGGGGGAAAAAAGCAGTCTCTTGTTGTCATGGCAATTTCTGCAGTATTTTAATTGTTGGCAAAAAAAAAAAAATGTATTATTTGAAGTGAGCACCAAAAAGCATACCTTTAAATTTGACATCTTTAAGAGCCTTTCGGTGGACAAATTTCACAATGTTTCCACTTCTCAGAGCTTCATTTATGACCTGCGGCCGGTCAAAACTATTATTAATATGACCTAATTAAATCATCATGCATTTTGTCGACACAAAAACTAAAAGCAACTTTTACCAACACGGATCGTACTGCTACAAACTTTTACCGTATTTAGAGAAAAAAAAAAAGTACTCTTAACAATATCTTGATGAAACTAAGGCCTCAAATGCGATCTAACGGTTCATAACATTTTACACTATTGTTTACATTGTCTTACTTGCATTGGGGCAAAACAAATGATGATTTATAAGAGAACTTACAAGTTGAGTAAAGGACATCTTCTTGTAATCTTCCCAATTCAGGTTCTCATCTTTCTCCTTCATTTTCCTTATGCCCTCATGCTCTATCTGAAGATTTTTAATTTTTTTTCCCATCAATTTTCAAAACCCCAAAAGTACTTTCCAGGAGTGAAAAAAAAAAAAAGAATAAATTGAATGGTAAAATCAAATACCTTTAATTGTTCAAGGATAGGATTTGAGTCACCAAGACCAAGGAAGTAAACCACCATAGCCATGAGAAGGAATGTGGTTTCATACCCACCCAAAAGAGAATCTAACACAAAGCTGACTTTTTCATCTTCAGATAAGGTATCCACACAGAGTAAAATCTCAAGAAAATCACTCCTTTGTTTACTGCTGATTGATGATGAATTTTTAGGAATATCATCATCAACATATTTAGCTGCTGCTGCTGATGCCCTTCTTCTTTCCTCAATTATTGCCCTGACAGTTGAAGATATTCTGCTTCTAGCCTGTAAAGAAAAAATAATGGTTGATCACCATGTGCCTCTCAAAAAGCATAAACCCAAAAATTTTAACATTTTTTTGTTCTTTTTTTTTTTTTCTTTTTTGTGGGACATTTTTAAAGGGGATGAGGAAAACCTGAACAGCTTTTGCATAGGCAGTCCCTGGAATGTAGAGTGGTAATGAAATTAGCCCTTTCATGAACAAAAGAAAATCTTGAAGAATTTCTGCTGTTCTTGGCTCATCAGCCTTCAACCCAAGCACTTGCTTTACTATTACATTGAATGCAAACTGCAAACATGGAACCCAAAAAAAAAAAAAAACAACCAAACCCATATTAGATTTCTTCTTAATGATTCAATCAAACTTATTCTGAATGCTAATTAAAAAAGTTACTTTTTTTTTATTTTTTGAGACAGATGGAATAAAAAAAATATTGTTAATTAGTAGTACCTTTCTTGCTTCATCACAGAAAATGACTTGTTCTTTATCTTTCCATGAACTGAGCATCTGAACTGCGATTCCTTCAACATCATTAAGGAACTCAGGTTTGGATTTAGTGGTATTGACTAATGAAAGAGCCACATTTCTGAGCTTCTTGTGAGTTTCACTAACTGCAACCAGCATTGAGACTTTGCCAAGAATGCCATGGATGGGTTTTGGATAGCTGCATTGGAAAAGCTTATCTTCATTCTGTAGGATGAAGTAGTTGAGCTCTTGATCACACGAAACCACCGTGGGAGAGAAGAATAAATGGGATGTAAACACTTTCCCATACCTACATTTAGAAACAGATAAATGATCAAACATTGAACATATTATAGAAGGAAACTGCTAATATTGATTTAATGTTAAATTTTTTGCTTACCTAGAACAATGTTGTTGAAGGTAAGATCCAATGGAGTTAGAAGGATGAGGATTCAAAAAGGAAAGGGTTTCTCCAAGTAATGGCCACCCAAAAGAACCTTTAGGAACAAGTCCATGCTTCAAGAACAAGGGTAAGAAATGATTCAAGATTATCCCAAACAAAAAACCCACCAAGCCAAAAACCATGACATTGATCCAGAAACAACAACCAGATGCTGCCATGTTTGTGTTGTTGAAGAAAGAACACTCACAAAAAAAAAAAAAAAAGAAGAAGAAAACCCTTGAAAGAAGGACCACTTTTATACTTCTTGATGTTGTTGTTGTTAGTTAATTTGGCACCAAACGTTTGCTATTTTGCTAACCCTTTTGGGTGCATAAATATATATAGAGGGATGGAGACGGGGATATATTTAATGGCGGTGTTATCATTGATTCAGCATTATAGTCTTTCATCTAGCTTATAATTGATTGATGTTTTTGGATTAACAGTAATTTTTTCCCCCATTAGATTCCGTTCTGTATATTATATTAAATGAATAAATTTTTTTTTCCTTGGTCAAAAATGAATATATATCTACATTTCTAAAACGAAATTAATTGACATTTGATGACATTGTCAGCCGCATAGGAAATGAAATTGCAGACTAGTGCTTAGGCTAGGTAGCCTAGGATCTAGATAGAATACAGAGCTAGCTAGCTAGGCCTTTGGTAAAACCTTAGGGGCGCTGGATTTGGGAAGAAGGAAAAAAAAAAAGAACAATATTAATATTACATTTCAACTGCACGCACCTGCTTTTAAATAATTGTCTTTTGTTTATTATAATTTTGGAACGAAAAAAAAATATAATACCGTATTATTTTTTAAGTTCAATCCTGAGGAATGAAAGAAAGTCTTTGCAATAACAGGAGGTGATGGGGGGTGACAAGATTCAGATGCAAAAGCCAAAAGGGTTCTCAAATTGGGGGATAAAAATTTGTACTGACACTACTACTCCTACTACGTACCTTGTCCTTCTTGTACGTGTTTATTTATGCACACGCACGGCCTTGAGAGTCAAAAAAAAAAAAAAGAAAGAAATTAATCTAATTAAAATTTTTAGAAAAGAAAATTGCACAGAAACAGAAGGAGTAATTAATTGCGCCAATTGACAACGCACACGCACGGCCTAGAGAATCAAACTTAATTATTAAAAACAACTCACAGATTCAGAAGGAAAGGAGCAGGAAAATGTGGAGTTATGCATTGTTATTGGTTTTGTTTCTCCCTCTATAATGCAATAGTTTTCTTAGCGGTATATATCTCCCGATTTTATAACAATATAGATTTACTACGAGGTACTTATAAATTTTTATTCGGGCAAAATGCAATGAAAAATATAAAATTAGTATCTCGAAATTTCTTCGAAAAATCATAGATTCCAAAAAGGTGATAAACACTTATAATTTTATCAAATGCATTTAATTAATAAATACTTATTTAGTTCAGCACTTAATTCATTAATTCTTTTTTGATATTTACTAACTACCAAAACATATTAAGTAATAATTTTAATAAACTATTATCATCAAACAAAGCCTAAGCATACTTAAAACTCAAAGAGAACTAAAAACTCTGGCTCTGTTTGGTTCCTTTTATTTCTAAAGTTTTCTAAGTATTTTTTATTAATAAATATTCTATCTCAACGTATCTTTTTACATTTTAAATACATATTTTTACATTTTTTAAAGGAAAAAAATTATTAAAAATACACACTCAGAAAATGATCAAACATATGTAATTACAAAAATATTTAATCTTAAGAAGAAAATAATAATTTATTTTGTTAAAATAAAAGGATGGTAGAGCTACATTAATCTAAGGGTGGGTCGATACATCTTTTGTCGTAAAGACGACCGAGAGTAGTTTGACTCTCATAAAGTTCTTCGTTCCTTCTTTTTGTATGACCTTTTGTAAGAGAAAAAGAAGAAGAAATACAAGTAAATAAAGCCACCAGGCACCAGACATAATGTGCCCTAAGTGCTGGTAATGCATGATTACATTGCTTGTAATTAATGAGATTAATTAGGCTTTGACTGTAGCTATTAGCTACCTATATAGTCTCTCAAGGCATGAAGTTCCCCCACTGCCTTTTAGCTTTGTTTGCCTTTACGGTGTTTTAATCAAGAAATGCCTCCTCTTAACCCATTCATCTTGTCGACAAAAAACAATTGATAGTTATTCTCCATTTTATTTCTCCTAAAATGTTTGATACTCTAACTTACAACCTCACTCTTAATATTTGAAAAGATGAAGTTACCTTCCAAATCACATGTTATATGTCAATGTTGTTTCATCTCTAAATAATTGATACTTCTTTGTCCCAAAATTATTGTCCAGTTTGAGATTTCACCTTTAGAACAATTTAAACTAAAAATGAAAACTCAAACTTGACAATAATTATGGGACGGAAGGAGTATGTTATTGTACTTCTATTGTTTCCATATAACTATTGAAAGATCTCATGAGTAATTCTTTTAAGTTTTGTTCCTTTTGAATTTTGATGCGCACTTCCGAACAAACACGTACCCGGTCCGGTAAAGGAAAAATAGATTAGTCCATGCATCGCTGCTATCTGTGTAAGTTGACTATAATTACCCCCACAATCTCAAAATGAATCCGAGTTAAATTTTTCTTTTCAGTACAAATCATACTAGTCCGCCCGCCTTTAATGTTACATTCATATTAATTAAGAAAATAATATTATATAACATTAATATTATAATGTTTAGGTATCGGAAAAAAATATGATCGTATACACATCGCGATGAATGTATCCAAATTCGAAAGTTATATATAAATTAGTCACAGGATATGAATCTAAAACAAGTTGAAACACTGCCATAATCATGAGAACATTTGTTTCTGGACATTAACTTAAAAAAAGTTGAAGCACTGCCATAATCTAAGAAAAATGACAATGCTATATACGTCGTACATGGAGCTATGTTCCCTAGTGGAGTACTGTTTCCTCTGATGCAATGGGGTGGGAGGACTCATTTTCTGTTAGCCATTGTATTACCCAGTTAACTGCTTTGGCCATCCGCCATGATGGATCACTTATCTCAGGTACACCGCGTTCATCGTTTTGTATCCCATAGGAGTTGCTCCTGGAGAAGTTTGGCTCATGTATCAAGCCCTTCCATTGATCAAGGAAAAGAAGCTATCCGCAGATTTTTTTTTTTTTGGCCTTCCTTTTGGCTAGATCTATACGAAGGGGTAAAAGAGGATATACCATGATGTACAACATAGAATACCAGACTTGTACCCAAAATAGTAAATTCGACTATGTTGCTGAACCACAAATGCAATATAAAAGAGTAAGTCTGTAACTTCATAATGAGTAAGCTCTTTTATTTAAACTGAACTCATCCCTCCAAATTATCCATTGACATGTGCATGTACATGTGACCTCCATACTAAAAACAGAACATGAAGAACATAGAATTTTGAGCGGGAAAACTCACATAGATATACCACGATTGAAGATTTCATTGGCAGTTCTGATCTTATTCTTGGATTCCATACGAAGAGCATATGGTATGTAGAAAGATGCCTGAGTCAGGCCAATTTTATTCGCCTCCAGAAAACTGTAGACAACTTCAGCATCCATACAATTTCCAGCCTACCAATATATTTTGAAAGGCATAACAACAGACAGCAAATCAGAATCACTGGCAAATTGAAAGACAATCCAACAATGAAAAACATTAATAACACTTTGACACACATATTCTAACCAAACTTTGAGATACCGAAGATCACCCTTAGAGCGTGGATCATGCCAAAAACTGTGTACACATTGCTCCATTTTGTGTACCATGTCCTATAGCAACAACACCATGATGTAGTTGTGTTCCACATTCTCCAGTGAGACACCCTGGATTTATCACAAAAGAAACTTGCATTTTCAATAAACTAAAGTCTGACATGTTGCAACAAATTCGTTAAGAGTTCTGGGAGTAAAGTTGCCAGAATACCAAAAATTCCAAATTGTAATCAAACTACTAACTAATAGGGAACAAATATATTACTGATTGGTAAAGCTGGAAAGCTCTGCCTCCGGCTTCAATGCAACACTGATAGGATAATGTGCCAAATCAGCAATAAGGACTTCTCATCATGACCATCAATTGACACAACATGGGCATTCCTCTGAAACCAAAAACACTGTTAATCAATATTTGTAAGTCACCAAGTTAAAAGAAAATTCCAGAACACAACAAAAAGGAACATTATCCATACATAATACTGATTAACAGCTTGAGAATACATTATCCATACTTATCTTTTAAAAGCAAATATAATGCTATTGAGACCAACCTCAATTCTTCCTAAATGGATGAAGAGTATCATCAAACTGGTGATCTTCCTATATTAATTTTTGGATACATTTATTTTTTGGAAAACAAAAAAACAATAACAAAATATAATGAACGACTAAAATAAATAAACAAAAAACACATCCTAACAAATAATAAATCAATTCTCGAAATACAAACAAAGAACATTAATTGGCAAAATAATAATAAGCAGTAATTGAAAACAACCGATGTTAGGGGAAAAAAACCAGATGCTTACCCGCAAAAGGAGAAATCAATGGATAAGAAAAAGACTGTGGGAATCGTTGGCGGCTGAGGAATCATGATCGGATCTGAAAGAGAAAATATAAGGGAGCAGAACAGAACATAGTAGAGCCCCGATTAAAATTAAACCACCATAACGGATCACCAAAAAAAAAAAAAAACCAATTCACCATAAAACTTCTCGGCAATTTTCAGCCCCAAAAAGTTGACTTCACTTTAAACAAAATAAATGTGTACCTTGGTAAACGGATTTGACCAGGAATATGATCTCCCCTTCTTGACAAAACACAGTCGATGATGATCAGAAAATTTTTTCTGGATTTGTGAAGAGGAGAAACATCTAGTTAACTAACAATCCCTAAAACCATCTAAATTCTCATTGCTGATGTTTGTTTCTAGTGTTGTCAGTCTAACCCGAATTAAGAGAACCGGCCGCAGGAAACTCTTGAGGGGGCGCGGTGGTGCTGGATGTCGAGGTCGGATCGGAAAAAGGAATAGAAAATTTGAAGTGGCTGCTTATTTGAAAGAATCCTTTTAAGTCATCTTGTTACGTGCGTTGAGTTTTCTGAAATTTGGGAGATTTGATTTGCAGAATCTTCTCCATTAAGAGAGAGAGGAAGAATAATGGGAAAAAAATGTTGTTCCTATCCAAAACTTTACCCACGTCGTCAATTTTACCCAATAGATTTTCGTTTAGCTAACTTTACTCTAATATTTGAAATTTTTGCCAATTTCGTCCAATCGGCCCATTTTCCGTCTAAATTAACGGATCTCCGTTAGTTTTTTAATAAAATAATAAATTTAATTACAAAAACATTCCAGTAATTTTTAAAAATTTAAAAATAACCCTAAAATATATAAAAATAACAAAACAGTCCCTTTTCACTTTTTCATTTTATTTTTCTCTATCTTGTTCCATTTCTATTTAGTACTTTTGATGACCATAAAAGTCAAGTATATGAGTTGTCAAAAAATATTTATTTATTTTCAAGCTCTACTGTAAAAATAATCTTGGTATAGATGTAACCCATGATTGTAGTTATATAAGTATGTTAATTTTTTTAATAATATAGTTTAGCAATAAAGACACTATTTTTTCGATCTATTTTATTCTTCCTAACATAAAGATTAAAAACATTTAAATGAAACTAATATTCCACTTAAAAATAAAATATTAGCTCAAATAAAAAAATATTAATAAATTTTAGTGTATTACAATTTCACTCAAGAGACTATAACTTGCATTGATATAATTCATAAAAAAAACTAAAATATAAAATAATTAAGACACTATTTTTCTGATTTATTTTATTCTTCCTAACATAAAGATTAAAAACATTTAAATGAAACTAATATTCGACATAAAAATAAAATATTAGCTCAAATAAAAAAAATATTAATATGTTTTAGTGTATTACAATTTAACTCAAGAGACTATAACTTATGTTAATATAATTCATAAAAAAATAACTAAAATATAAAATAATTAAAACCTTAAAAAAATTCTCCAAACATAAGTTTTCCTTCTTGAATCTAAAACTTATTTTCTATCACAACAACTTATTACTATATTGTTGCTTCCTTTCATTTATTTTAAACTAAAATCATATAGAATAAGCTAGCAAGACTTCCTCTATAGTAAGATATATTAATATCTCAAATAATTATTACAAAATGTTAAATCCTCGCATTGATAAGTATAAGCATTTTTTTTATATTGTATTATGCCATGTAGTCTCTCTAGTTAAATTGTAATACACTAAACTATACTAATATATTATTTTTTATTTGAGCTAATATTTTATTTTATGTGGAATATTAGTTTTATTCAAATGTTTTAATCTTTATGTTAGGAAGAATAAAGTAAATCAAAAAAATAGTGTCTTTATTGCTAAACTAAAAGATTAACATGTTTATATAAATGCAATCATATGTTACAACTATAAAAAGATTAATTTTTACGGTAGAGTTTGAAAATAAATAAATATTATTTTAAAACTCATATAATGTACTTTTGTGGTCACTAAAAGTAGTTGAGAGAAATGGAACAAAATAGACAAAAATGAAATAAAAAAGTGAAAAGAGACTATTTTGTTATTTTTATATATTTTAGGGGTTATTTTTAAAATTTTTAAAAATTACTAGGGTATTTTTATACTTAAATTTATTATTTTATTAAAAAACTAAAGGAGATCCGTGAATTTGGACAGAAAATAGGCTGATTGGACGAAATTATCAAAAATTTCAAATATTAGGGTAAAGTTGAGTAACCGAAAATCTATTGAGTATAATTGACGACGAGGGCAAAACTTTAGATAAGAACGATATTTTTTTCCAAGAATAATGTTATAACTTTTCTTTGAAATTTGATTTTATTAACTCAAGAGATAATGGAGAGATTGATTTTTATCATCTGCTAAAATTGGAGAAACGAAATGGGAGCAAAAATAGGATATTCCGAATTTTATTCCGGGTTCTATTTGTACTATGGATATACTCTCACTGGATCACAGAGCTGATTGGGAATCGTGGCTAATTTTGTGGAGCCATTATATTGATGATTTTATCACAAATAACTGTAACAGTAAATTATCTTAAAATGGAGGGATTATGTGCTTTTTATTTTGAATAAATATTTTCAAAACTCGAAGTAATGGTAATAACCACATACTGTCATTAGTTTTTTAAACATTATTACGGCATGTAATTTTTTTTGAGCATGGAAAAAGCCACGTGTCACATATATAAAGCTCCTTTTTTGTACTGTAGAAGTGCTGAAGAGCTTTGGAGGAAAAATTTTCATTCTGGTGATGACACATGTCCCAAATGTTTGCTGTTTTGAGTAAGTATTATGGATTACAGTAAAAATTTAATTAGAAAATAAAGAATTTTGAAAAAAAATCCACCCTAATGAAAATTCAATTAACATGAGACTCTTCTACGAGAAGAGAAATAAAAGCTTTTCTAAGAATCAAGGAAATCAATGTACGAGCTTCGCATAAGTACGAGATTGACTGAGTTCTCTGTGTGCATTGTGGGCGTGTTAGGACGAAAATGGAACAATGGAGAGGATTAATCATTAATGTTATAATTTCCAGTTTGGTTTATGAATTAGTAAGATAATTAGAGCAAAGCCAAAAAAAAAAAAAAATGTGAACATAGTACTATAGGTGGGAAAGAAATCTTAGGTTTCAGTTCTTCTTTTTGCCGACCAAATCGCCTCCCCCATCTTCCACCTCTCTTCTCCTCCAAAAACGGGCAAATGCTTGGTTGTACTTACCACACGCCCGCCGGTGCCGGTGGAAACCTTCACGGCAGCTTCTTTTGACCACCACCCAAAAAAAAAAAAATTTATTTATAATGCAGAGGCCGATCATAGTACTACATGAATTATTTTTTACTAGGAGAACAAATATACTAATTTCTCTCTTATAACTTAGTTTTATATATAAAGTATTAAATTGATCATTATTCATGGATTAATTAGAAGGTGCTTTAACGCGCTTTATTCTTCTACTGCTAGCAGTCTGCTACTACATACTACTAACAAGGTAACAAGCAAAAAGTATTTCAGGCAAAAAGAACATGATTATGCTTAGTTGTAGGCCATTCACTTCTTCTTCTTTTTTTCCCTAATCACTAACACGATTTTAAGGGATATGTAAGGTTTTCCCCAGCAGCAGCTATATTATTTTAAAGAATTCAAAGCTTAAAAAGGTTCAGCCTCCAATTCAAAAAGTAATATAGTAAATTTGATCGAAAGAAAACAGTGTTTAGGGTAGGTGAGAGATATCACCTTCTTTAAAAATGAAATCTCTCATATTTTCATTTTAAAAAAATTACTCCATCAGTCTTAAAAATTAAAAAAAAAATCAACATTTTCGCTTGTGAGTCAAAAAATATAATTCATAAATTATAACTTGAATTATTTTGTTAGGACGATGCATTATTAAAATGAGATTGGCACATAAGGACAAACTATGTTATAGTCTCATAGTCTCCACTTATGTACACATTTTTTTTCCCTTCAAAATCTGGTTTTCAACAAATGTTAAAATTTGTTAGACTAGGACAGCAAGTGAGCTTAATAATAGAGTAAAAGAATATTGATCACGGAGTTGTGATTCCGCCTTTAAACAAGAGGGTAAGGTTTGTTGTTTTTTTTTTCAAATTACAATTTTATTCTATTATAATGGAAGGTGATAAGAGGACTATCTGTTGTTGGAGTTATTTTCAATATATTATAGGGACACAACTAATAAATTGTGCCCTTTATTGACTTCCAATATATTAAAAAGACATAACAAATAAGTTGTGCTTATTGACTCCATATGAAAATACATTAACGAAAAGTTATGTCTATGACCATAACCAATGTTATGTCTAATTTTCAAGAGTTACCTAGACTCTATAAATATGGATTATTTGGATGCTTTTAGTGTAGAATGAAGTCACCAAATACTTGGAATATTTTCAATGACATTTCTTATCCTTTTATCAGGTTGTTGGTTCACTAAAGTGTATAATGAAACAACATGATCTCCATTTTATCTTATAGGGAATTCGCCTAGACAATTATTCTGTATAGTGGACGAATTTAGCCTAAAGAAAAGTAAGTTTACTTGTGACTTGAAGATAAAACTTTCTTTATCCTAACTATAAATTCTTCTTATTGTTTTTTGATCTAATGCAGCCATTATTATCCACTATTCTTGAAATAGAATTCCAACATCTGCTATTAGAATGCCTGTAGCTTCTTGTCCTATCATCCTCTCTTTGATCACCTGCAGGATTTTTTTTTTGGTGATTTGTGAGTGCATGTTGTTGTGTTTGTACTCCTTTCCTGATCACCTAAATGATCAAATTGACCCCTTATCAACACTCAGCTCATAGTGTTCCAATAGTTCTAATGCCTTTGTCGGTGACACACTTAGCTAACCAAAATGGATAGATTAAAAATATTTACTTGATTGTAATTATTACTATAGTTTTACCAACAACATTATTGGTTGCTAATCAAGATAACTTTCACAAAACTTTTGTATCAAATGGACACGATAATTATGTTTGAAAAAGAGTAACTAGTCGCCCATGAATATGAAATCGTGTTTCTAACCTGTAGAAGACACAAATGTCTGATTGAGTAAACATTGTAGCTCTGGAAAGAACGACAAACGAGACAAGATAAGATAATAAACCTTAACATAATCATTCTAAACGGATCACTTTGCGAGGATAACTACAAGCTAACATTTATTGAAGGATCGTTGGCAGAGCACGTAGAGTATTATCACGATGGTGAATGGTAAAAAGAGAAATTTGGAATGCATATTTTAAATAAACCAGAAATAAATAATAAAATTGTATCATTAATTTTGCAAGGTAAATTTTATAACAGATTATTTGATATTATTTGCCCCACATGACCTTGGTGGATAGTAATAACATGAAACTATACTCTTTAAGTGTTAGATTATATGACTTGAACATGAAGTAATTGTAATAGTATATGCGGAAATATAAAAAAAAAATTGCAAAGTATGTGTCTCTTTTATTGGAAAAAAAAGGAGGATAACATGTATTCTAATATTATTTCTACTTTTTCACA
This sequence comes from Oldenlandia corymbosa var. corymbosa, assembly GCA_949775105.1. Classification (NCBI taxonomy): domain Eukaryota; kingdom Viridiplantae; phylum Streptophyta; class Magnoliopsida; order Gentianales; family Rubiaceae; genus Oldenlandia; species Oldenlandia corymbosa. The sequence goes on along the minus strand of OX459118.1, from coordinate 10,804,137 downwards.
TGTGTTGAAAGTTCTGATTTGTAGTTGGTTTACCTGACCAATACTTTGAAAATGTTTATTTCCTTGTAATGTTCTTAGAGTTTAGATTATCTCATTTACTGCAAAAGAAAATAAAATAAAATTGAAAAGAGATGCAGCAAGAATTTTGGGTAGGGGTACGTATATCAAGAATTGGGATATCCCAGATGAACTGGGGTACCCCAGCTATTTCCACTGTTTGAGATTGAAGTCTAACACTGTTTGTAGCTACCTTGTCTCGGGGTCCATTTGTCAGTCCCTAGCTTAAAACCCTAGCTAATATAATCCGCTCTAGTTTGTGACATCAAAAAGAGAAAAGAAAAAAAAAAAAAAGAAGACACGCCACGATATTAAAAGGACAATTGTTTGGTCTAGGGAAAATATTATTTTCTACTAGAAGACCATATTGATGTATGTTTTTTGAAATAAGAAAGTATATTTATTAAAATGAAATACTTTAATAAACGTGATTGCTAGTATAGAAATTTATTTTTTTTATTACTAATTATTAACTTTTTCACAAAAAAATGGCTCCAATTTAGATCAATACAGTATATAAATCAGCGTTCGTGCGTGGAGACCATAATTATGATTCAGCTGGTCACATCTATCAATTCTTTAGCTCTATAACGTTTGATGCGAAACAGTGAAACCAGGATATAAATCAAACAATTAACCCCAGCAAGAAAATGAATCAATCAATCAATCAACTGTGGAATTTCTCCGTAAACTAAAAAATGAAGCGCTTTATCCAAAAATTAATATTTTTAAATGGCCATTGATATAAAAGTACACAAGATATTACTTGGGAGAAGATTCCAAATAATGAGATTTAAGATGTCACATCTGGATCATATCAAGAATCTTTGTGCGTTCTTGGTTTCACGCTTTCTACAGTGCAAAGATGAAGTTGGATCAGGCTTCAGTCAAATTGGAGGATTCTTCAAAAACGAACAGAGGATATGAGTGGTGAATTCTGAATTGATGCTTGTACGAGCCTCTCTCTCTCTTAAGAATTAGAATGGAGATAAAAAATCACAATATTATCGGTGTTGTTTCCTTCATTATTATCTCTATAAAATCAAATTTTAAAGAAGAAGAAAAAAAAGTGAATAATCAATCTTATTAGTATTTTGAAATACTTACAACAAAGTCGATAGAATTTTTTAAGGAGTTATAGATTTTACTTGTCGACTAACCTTTTAATGTAACCAATTATGGTCGATGATTACAGAACTCTTGTCTACTTAACTAATCTGTTGAATGCATTGATCGTATGTTATTAAACCATTACTTCTTTCTACGATAATTTATGTTACGATTACTATAAGAATCAAACTCTCAATCATCTCGTAAATTGATTTACGATGCAAGGCCCAAACCGCAGGACTCGATTGCTTAAACAATCTCATTGTAATAATTCCATAAATGTATGCATTTGTTAGCTGTTGGACCCTCAGCCTCCTATTCCTGATAGAGTTGGCAGAGGGAGAAGGATGATGGGGCCAATACATTAGAAGAAGAAGAAGAAATTCGTAGTCAAAAGGAACTTTTTTTAGAGATCAAATCAGAGCGTGAAAGTTGGTCAAAACTGACACACCCTCGTGCTGTCTCGAACCTCGTGTTCCCTCAGATTGCTGATGTCTTGCTTCCATCACCACCTCTCCTCTTCCAATCTATTTGACTTCCAGTTGCATGTTAAAAAAATATTCCAAACTTACCTAATTAATCCGACATCCCCTCACAAAATCTATCCAAGAGAAATTTCGAAAATGGAATTTACGTTAGACTTTTCTTTTTAGTATATTCACAATCTTTAGGCTTATCCTTTACACTGGTGGTATTTTTTTTTTTTACGAAAAAATAAATTCTTGTAATAAATATTTCCATGATTACTGTTTATATATTCCCTCCAGTCCTTAATATAATGCATTTTGATTTGTTCTAGGTTTCACCTCGGACGCATTTTTAATTGACAAAAAAATTTTAAAAATATTTATTAACAATCAAGAGAAGAAAATGAATGTGAAAATGTATTTTTAAGATCTTTTTTTCGATTAAAAAATATATATTAGGTAAAATTTCGGACAAATCAAAATGTATAATATTAAGGATCGGAGGGATTACCGGTGACCATGTTTGAACCAGGAATTAAGCGTCTCTCCCAACTAATAATTCGCTAAATATTTGTTGGTAATTTCAGTCTTTAGCTTTTCATAACTTATTCACTCTTCTACCGGTCATTGTGTTGTACTTTTGGATCAACACATGTATTTCTCCTCTCAATATGCCACTTTAAAATTACTAATTTTTTTTATCTTTATTTTTTTACATTCTCCACAAAATGATATGTATTGATCACGATTTTTGTAGTCACTACTACCACAGGTTGTGCAGTTTGATTGACACCCTCAAAGTGAACAGGAGCAATGATATTTTGCGGAGGGTGGTTTGATTCACAAACATAGTAGAATTCATAAACTAAAATGTAATTGTTTTTTTTGGTGGCAAATTAAGGGAGGATGTTATATCAATCTTTCGTCCAAGAAGCCCAAATAATGGTCTAAATAAGGCTATATTTGGTCTGTTGAATTCATCGAAAGCTCAAATCAGGTCTTCACCTTCATATTAAACTGAAATATTAAGTTAAACCGTTTCTAATAATAGTATGTATATCTCACTATTTGCATTATGAATTATTTGTTTGAGATAGAAAGATTAGTTGAGATTATATATTTAGATTCGGATGTTATTTTCAAGAGTTTTTCAATCAAATGATATCATCTTGCTTGTGGAACAATAAAGTGTAGGATAGTGATAAGATGGCATCCCTCACTTTTAATTAATTAGATTGCAAACTCAATTCACACGAAGGAAGTGAGGAATTATTATTATTACTATTATATTTTGGTTAAATGATGTCCAATTGTCCATATATCCAAGGCAGCAATAAAAAACTTTCAAGAAAAAGAAAAGGAACTGTCCCCTACTAGGAGGTAAAGTTTAAAACACCAAAAGTGGCATGGGATTCCGTTTGAGTGATTTTCAAGTTACTATTATTATGATGACCATATTGTTGGGATGGAATGGAATGGGGAACGGCGGACCACATTGCAAAGCGTTAATTTTGCGAAGCATGCTCACAAAATGATTGGAAGGGCCGATTGAGTATGAAAATTGGATCTCAATGGTCCTCAAAATAAATCCTTTTTTTCTTTTCGTTTTGCGGGATGTGGTGGCTTGTAAGATGAATGGATGGATGCCAGGTAATTTGGCTACAAATGATTGAATCAAACACGGATATGGTATCCATCATCACTTCAATTTCGCTTCCATCCAAACCCAAAATGTGCAATGACAATCACTCCCTCTGTACAAAAATAAATAAAATGGTCATGTTTGCTTTGAGAGTATAATAACAGAATTATTATTGTGGTGGTCTAGATTAGTGATATTAGTCGATCAAGAGGCGGGTGGGAAGGTGTGTTACAGTCGTAGTGACACTAATTACAAGATTGATATTTGTTATTGTCTCTACTGATAACACCCCAACCAAATGATAAGTGAATCAAACACAATTACAAAATCTTTTGCGTGTCTGAAGGTCCTCCACAGTATTAATTTCCCTTTTTGGTTGCTTATCAATTATCACTCACTCATCGGGTGATAGTTTTGGAACACATTATTTGGAGTCTCGTCTCATTTCATTTTGTCCTCCCTCCATCTCAAAATTATATTTTCAGCTTTAATAAAATTAAAGTAAAAATAAAAATTTAATTTGGGCAAAAAATTTTTGGACGGAAGGAGTATGTGACAAATAGACCTAATTTTTTCAACAGAACTTCAAAGAGGGGGGAAAAAAGGTCTCGAGTCTTTCTGTTACTTCTATCTAGATAGAGGAGATGGTATATTTGTTTTGGGCTCAAATACTTCTACTTACTATTGGGCCTAGTTGAGCATTCAAAATTTTGGGCCTCAACTTCAAACCTTGGACATTTTTAAGTTACGGTTTAGCAATTAGCATTGTACATCTTCTCTAACGACGGTAGTGGAATTAATTCTCCCTGACGGCCGGCAGAAGGCTGCTTTTATCTCCGGCCATCCCATACCGACTACCGTTTCGGGAAGGTACAGCCTCAACTGCCACAGGGATTTTTCGTTTTTGGTTTTGATAGGTTTTCGAGAATTCGATTCCTTGCGGTCTTTGTTTGGTTCCGAAGCTAAATTAATCAGCAATATTGGGAGGGTATATTGATTACTCTTATTCACTGGTCCAAAACGCCCTCAAACCATTCTGCGAATTCGATCGGTCTTTGTTGCACTATCCGACGAAGAATCATTAACGAGAATACCGGTTTTGATATAATACTAGGAATCAAGAGATTTGCTTACCCATGTGGAGATTCGATTATGGCTTTGACGAATGAGGTTGGGGGGTAAGCTTAGCGGATGATCATTATCAATTGGCAATTCTTCAAAGCAGCAATTCTTCAAAGCAGAGAATTGTCCAGTCCACTTGATTCTTGAAAATTAAATCATGTAGTAGTAGCATCAGAACCTGATGAAAGCCTCATTCTTTGAAGAGCTAACGGATTCCCTGACTTGTTACATTTTCAGACATGTAATATATATACTCCATGGCTCGACTGTTTTCACTTAAAAACGAAGAGTAGTATAACATCCAATAATTGACATCAACTTAACCTTTTGAATAAGTGTCAAAGCCTACCTATGTTACCCAAAGTAAATCACAAGATAGTCCACAATATAAGAAAACAAGCAAACAAAAAAAAACAAAATAAAATAATAAATAATTTGATCCAAAAAAAAAAATAAGATCACTGCATCCTCGTAAATCATTTAGTCGCTGAATTGGGTAACAAAAAGTGTTTTCATGGTGGATTATTCACCGGAAGACAGTCAAGACACGGTTGAATCGACACAGTTTTCGTGAGCATTCCAGTTAGTGGGCTCGTTGCTCAATACATGGGCCTTTGACCTCAATCTCCACTAACAATGGGCCTTGACTCTCCCAATTTGGACTCGGGCTTTACTCCTTCTTCTAATGGGGAAAAGAAAAATTAAAAGCCTTTGCTAGTTTGCTTAGTCCCAATGTTCGAATAAGTTGTGAGTATATCTGTCCAAAAAATGTCAACATTCACATTCACTTTTGAGATTTGTCCTAATTTAGATACAGAACTAATTTAGTACAAATCTTAAAACTTAAACTGAATGTGAACTTGTGAACTGAGGAAACACGTTTTGTCAATACTTCCGGCTTCAATCCTAGAGAAATTAGCGGTAGATGAACATAGCTCGACTCCATCTTGATGAGTTGACTTTTGTAACGGAGTTTTTGTTCTCCCAGTATTAAAAAATAAATAAGAAGAATTTTTTTTGAGAGAAGAAGAATTTTTTTTTTTTACTTTTTATAATTAGTGGTTTATAACTTGAGATAGTTAACTTAACGATTTAATTAATTAGAGTTGTTGACAGTAAACACTTCCTAAACGATGATGGAGAAAAGCCTTGCTAAGTTATGGGAGAATCCTTAGCTGTTTAGAAGATTGCCAGCTAAGCAGAATACCAAAAAACCTCCCTCAATCAATCATTCTTACGTACGAAGTATGAGTAGTTTCTTTCTTCTTTTTCTGTCTTTTCTTTTTCCCCTTTCCTTCACACGTAAATAAATTCAATTTACGAATGTTTTCAAAAAAAAAATAAAAATAAAAATAAATTCAATTTCGCATCTTGCCTGTCACTTTTATACAAAGAAGACAAGAAAGAAAAGGAGAGAGAAGGAGTTTAAATACTCGGTGGACGGTGTCGTATCACACATATCCCCCCCCCTTGCCCTCTTTCATCTTATTTTTGTCTCTCTGTCTTTTAGGCTTTCTCCCTTCTGTCAAAAGTTTGTTCTTAATATATGTTACCGACTACACTATTTTTTTCCTAAACTAATTAAAATAAGATTATATCAGTAATTGGATTAAAAATTGATTGATTGATCGATCAATTTGATCGTTTTATTACACGTTCCAGAGAGATCTCTCCTCTCCTGTTTGTCTATTTTCTCATCATCGTCCTCGCTTCTGCTTTTCCTTTCCTTGCACGTTGAGTATTTTTCCGTCCTCGAAACGATGTCGTACGCGTATCTGTTCAAGTACATCATCATCGGCGATACCGGTAATTATCTCTTCCATCCTTTTCTTTCTGCGTGTGTGTGTGTGTGTGTGTGTGTTTTTGCTCAATCGTTCGATTCATGTGGATTTTGTTGCTGTGTATTTTTTCATTCTGACTTGGATGAATTTTAGTTGGGATTCTGTGATTTTCTTCACTGATAAGATCTGAAAAGTTTAAAATTGTTCAGGTGAATCTACAATACGTTTATGCGATTGATTTCTGCCCTAGTTTTCCCGAAAGTTGGTTCCTTTAGGGTAATTTCGGATAGTGGAAATGACGAGTTTATCTATTTGCTGTTTGGATTTGTCCCCGTCTTCCATTTTACGGGATACGGTTATGTGTGATCTTGCTTCAATTTGCGGTGAACCTTCAATGATGTAGTTTGTTTACCTTTCCCTGCTATAGTTGCACGTATTCAGTTGTGCTGAGATTAGGGTCTGGAATGACAAATTCATAATTGCTCTATCCTGCTTGGTTTAATCTGTAAATCATTGTGGTGGCTTCGGTGCGATTATATGTATGACAATGCAAATTTGAACATGCTAAAGGAACTTTTTGCATACCCAGACCCCCCCAGTCAGGGGTTTTAGTCAGGTTATTATGTAAAGCTACTAACTTTATCAGCATTGCATTTAAAAAAAAATGGAAACTTTGGTTTCTGTAATTGGTTGTTGGACTGTTGGATCATGTATGCGGTTTCATGGAAAAATAGAAGCTTTTGTATTTTACATAAGTGCCTGTATCTTTAGCATTTAGGGAACCTTGAAATTGGTACAACTTTGATTGCAGTGGCTAACTAAATCTTCTACCGTGCAGGCGTTGGGAAGTCATGCCTTCTGCTGCAGTTTACTGACAAGAGATTCCAGCCCGTACATGACTTAACCATTGGTGTTGAGTTTGGGGCCAGAATGATCACGATTGATAACAAGCCAATCAAATTACAGATCTGGGACACGGTATGTTTTTTTTTATTTTTATGTCAGTGTTTGATTTTTGGTAGTTATCTCAAATTTCTCCTTAGCAAATTTCTAGTATTGGATACTGATCTTGCTGTAACCGTGTGATAGCTTACCCAAATGAATTCTTTTGATTGCTTGTAACCTTTATCTATGTTATTATTACAAGAAATTGAAAAAAAAAGTTGCTTTGCATGACTTCCATTGTTTCAGGCTGGCCAAGAATCATTTCGGTCAATCACTCGGTCTTACTACCGAGGTGCTGCTGGAGCACTGCTAGTTTATGACATCACCAGGTAGATTTTTCTTTCAACATTTAGGTTACTGAACATGTATGTGTTATCCTTCTGATTTCAAAAATAAGAGAGAAGGGGGTAAACATTATTTTTGATCAATATGTTCCCCTGTGATGGATATATATGGTATGCTATAGAATGCAGAATTATTATATTCTTTGCCAACAGTTCATATAAAGAGTCTGATAGTTTATAATGTCGTTTTTCTGCCAGTTTTGTTATGACAATAGAGACTCATCATTGCATGAAGTTTTTGTTGATGATTGGTTTGATATAAAGTGCAGTTCCAGTAATGTGTGCCTTTTGTTCTCATTAAAAGCTTGTGACTTGACTGCTTGTTTCCTTTTTTAAGTGTCAACTTTCAAGTTGCTACAACATTATTTGTAGATTTTATCCTTGTGAATCAATCTCTCATCTGCACTCAATTTTTTAACTCGTTAATCCTGTAGTTTGGGCATTTAATTATCTGGATTCTACTTTCTCCTGTCAAAAACAATGATACACCTTTGAACCTTTTAGGAGGGAAACGTTTAACCACCTGGCAAGTTGGTTGGAAGATGCTAGGCAACATGCAAATGCAAATATGACCATTATGCTTATAGGCAACAAGTGTGATTTGTCTCATAGAAGAGCTGTGAGCACTGAGGAGGGTGAGCAATTTGCTCGGGAGAATGGCTTGATATTTATGGAGTGCTCTGCAAAAACTGCTCAGAATGTTGAAGAGGTGAAATCACTATACTCTTTTTGTTATGAGAATTTCCTGCATAAGCTGCTACCTGTTCTTTACTGAAGGTTGCTGATCTTCGATTGTACTTCCATTTGTTCCTTCTCAGGCATTTATAAGCACTGCTGCTACAATCTACAAGAAGATTCAAGAGGGAGTTTTTGATGTGTCGAATGAGGTATGGCAAGTGAAATTTTTACTTTTTCTGAAGGTTTACTAGTTCTTGATTTCAGTGACTTTGTGGTTTTCCAGTCACTTTAAATCTAGTAGCTCGACGCAATTACATCTGTTAGGTTGATAATTCTATTTACTATATGAGTGTACTTGCGTTGTACAACAGCTACTTTTAGTTGAGTGCCTTGTTATTTTGTAAAATCATTGGGATGGCTGTTCTACCATATTAAGTCCCTTTTTTTTTTTCTTTTCTCTGAATGCCTATGTGGAGAAATTTCCTTTCTTAGTCAACAAAATGTAATGGTATCTTGATATGCATATAACTCTGGTCCTTTTGGTGATGATCTTTAAACACCGTTGTTGAAGCCTTGGCACGGCAAGTAGTTTTTTTGCCATGATTTCTTCAGTAATTGTACTTGGTGATGATTTTAAACACCTCTATTCTAGTCGTGCAGTGTCTTTTTTCTTCAAAGAGGCCCCATTTCTTCCTTTTTTTTTTTTTTCTTGACTTCATTTAAATTGTTGGTATGCTTAACTTTACAGTCATACGGGATCAAAGTTGGATATGGAAACATCCCAGGACCACAAGGAGGCAGAGATGGAGGAAACACTCAAGGTGGTGGTTGCTGCAGTTAAAATGCCAAACACTCATCGTCACGAACTGTTACTGATTATTCTGGCTTTTATAGGCACAAATGTTATTTTATGTCTGCCTAGGCAACTCTCCTTATATTTTCTTTAATTTATCATCAAAATTGTGTAATATGGTAAGAAAATAAACCGAGAAAAAAGGGGAAAAAAAAAGTTTGGTATATAGGAGATTGTGTGAGTGTTGGTTGTGGGAATTCGGTGCTGACTTCTGTAACATTCGACCCTCAAGTCCTCAACTCATTTGTGATTCTTGTGAATATGGCTTGATATTTAAAGTTCACGTACATTCCTGTGATGTGGTGGTTAAGTACGTCTTCATTTTTTATTTTTTGTTTTTTTGGGAGAACTGTGTTGCAATCAGTGAATTATGTTGGGAGGTGATTGTGAGTGATGTTTAATCAGGAAAAGGTTATAGTGAATCTGAATCATCATGTCATTAATTTATTCGACGGTCATCATGAAATAACACATCAAAATCACATGTCAAATGTGAAAGTGATGGACATGATACTGTTATAGATATTACTATGACATTTAATGTCTTTTACGCCCAGGCGTTTTATGAGAGGTTTAGATATAAAAATCTCATATTTCTTCTCCAGGACACACCTTCATTTCAAATGTACTATATAGGATCTTCAAAACCATCCAACCATGGGAGGTTTCTCAATGAAGTGCAACTTTTGAACGCTTTTAGTGTGTTTTTTCACACTAGAAAATTGTAAGAGAGTGGAAGAGAAAGGTGTGTTTTAGAACAAAGGTAAATGATCTTGTTTTAGCCGGATCTGAGATGTTTCTGTTTCGATTTTTTAATGTGTGTTTTTAAATGTCTTTTGTATTGAAATATAAAAACGTATGTTGAGATAGTAAAATTATTATTAATATTATGAAAAAAATCACGAAAAATCGAAACAAACAGAGGAAGGGAAAAATGAAATAAATATTGCCAATTTGGCAGCATGATTGGGAGATTCGATACACATAAAACCCCGACAAAATCGTGAGTACTGAGACCTTGAATTCAGAGATTTTTCTCGAATCAGAAGTTTCTGTAGTCTGTACTACTTTAACCACTGATTTACTAGATCTTTGATTTTTTTTTTTTAATTTTATTAAATTAATTATTGTTATTTAAAAAACAATGTAGTAAAACGTAAACTACTCAAAAGTTTGCGGCTTCACGTGTCGTCTCACCGTGAACCTCATAAACTGACATCCCAAGATTTTTTCACAACTAGTAAAAAATAAAAATAAAAAAAAGCATAAACTTATATACCCTTGATCAATTACCCAATATATCCTCTCGTGTTTTTGAAACGGTGAACCAATTACGGCAAAACTCCAAGGGCGAAAACTGTAACATCCCATCCATATTAAAACGGACGCCTCTCAATCAGTCCCATTTCAGTCCAAACTCTAAAACTCCAAAAATCACAGAGAAAGGTTTTTGAGTGGTGAAGACTCATCTCTGTTTCTTCTTCGTCCATGGCAGCCATTGGATCATCCCCGCCTTCATTCAAGCTCTCCGATCAATTTACCCGCAATGCTGCCTTAATTGACCCCGCCGGAGCTCCGGCCAAGGTCCTTCGGTTCTCTTCGGCTTCTTCCAATGTTTTCGGCGATAAATTCGTAAATGCTTCCAATTCCGGCGTTCCCCGCGCTGTGCTCCGTCGTCGTTCCGGCGGTGGCGGAATAGTGAAGCCGCTGATTGTGTCTCCTAAGGCTGTTTCTGATTCCCAGAATTCGCAGACTTGCCTCGACCCGGACGCAAGTCGCGTAAGCTCTTTTGATCTTCTAATTTTTTTTGTTCTCATTTCTCAGTTTGTTTTTCAATTAGTATTGTAGTCTTTGAGATTTCGCAAGCGGAATCATAATTGAAAATTTTTTTATTTTAGTCTTTCTCTGTGAGATGAAGGAATGTGATGGCTTAGAATTGGTTGTTAGTTTAAGTATGGTCTTAGATCCACCCCCAGTTCCATGCGTCTGATTTAGTGATGAGTTTTTACTGCTTTGAAGGGAAATTCGAATGCATGTATTTGATCTAGTGACGGTGTATTTGAATGAAAATGTTGCTTTTGCTTTATCCCTGCCTTTTCCTTTTTTGGACTGTACGAAAAAGAATCATAGAATGATAATTTTGTGATTGGTCGGCGATTGGATTTATTCTTGGCCTTAATGTTTTACTAGAATAATTCTAGTCATTATCATGTAAACAACTTTCTGACGCTTACATATGAAATTCGTACAGTTTAGTCAGAAAGTTGGAAGCTTTAGTGCAACACAAACTTTTTTGAATTTTTAACTCCTCATCTTAGCCTTACTTTCTGTTGTATTTCTATGCAGAGTGTGTTGGGAATTATACTTGGAGGTGGTGCAGGGACTAGACTTTACCCTCTTACAAAGAAAAGGGCAAAGCCAGCTGTTCCTTTGGGAGCAAATTACCGTCTAATCGATATCCCTGTCAGTAACTGCCTGAACAGTAACATCTCTAAGATTTACGTTCTCACACAATTCAATTCTGCATCACTCAATAGGCATCTTTCACGTGCTTATGCGAGTAATATGGGAGGATACAAGAACGAAGGATTTGTTGAAGTTCTTGCAGCTCAACAGAGTCCAGAAAATCCCAATTGGTTCCAGGTAGATAACTTTTTTTTTTTTTGTAAATTCAGTCATTTTGAGTTTTGACTATATTACAAACTTTCCGATTCATGCAATCTACATTTGTGGTTATGGTTCTGAATATGTGGTGTGCAGGGTACAGCTGATGCTGTACGGCAGTACTTATGGCTTTTTGAGGAGCATAATGTGCTTGAATTCTTGATTCTTGCTGGAGATCATCTATATAGAATGGATTACGAGAGATTCATTCAAGCTCACAGGGAAACTGATGCTGATATTACCGTTGCTGCCTTGCCAATGGATGAAAAACGTGCTACGGCATTTGGTCTAATGAAAATTGATGAAGAAGGACGCATCATAGAATTTGCTGAAAAGCCTAAAGGCGAGCAATTGAAAGCTATGAGAGTAAGCATCTGGAGCTTACCTACTTTAGGTATATAAATTAAAAATGATAGTAGTTCTGATAATATTCCTTTTCTCGATCTTTCTGGTTTCAGGTGGATACTACAATTCTAGGTCTTGATGATGAGAGGGCCAAAGAGATGCCTTACATCGCAAGCATGGGTATTTATGTTGTAAGTAAAGATGTGATGATAAATCTACTCCGTGACCAGTTTCCTGGAGCCAATGATTTTGGAAGTGAAGTTATTCCTGGTGCAACTTCGATGGGGCTGAGGGTACTTAGAAAATTTTCCTTCCTGAATTGTTAATATGAATCATTTCTATTATCTCCAAATAGCTCTTTCTTTTGATGGCATTAGCTGATATTGTCATTTTGTCCCCCAAAATCTCATGCTATTAGATTAGCTATATTTTGGGAAATTAGCAAACAAGGATGCCTCTCCGTAGTGCCCAAGTATTGCACGTCTAGCTGATCAAACACTCATACAGGAGATAGTTGCATGGGCTTTTTAGCTAACACATACCTATTGTATAAGTGATAATTTTTGCAAAGAATATATAGCATTACTCATTTTTCTGTACTTCTCATTTGATAATTTTTCGCAAAGAATACTTAGCAATGGTCCTATTATTCTGCACTTGTTCAGTTTTGCCTCTTGAAATCTGATTGTACTGCTTCTTTGAAGGTTCAAGCTTATCTATATGATGGCTACTGGGAAGATATTGGTACTATTGAAGCTTTTTATAATGCTAATTTGGGGATAACAAAGAAACCAGTTCCAGATTTCAGGTTTGGCTTACGTTCTTGAAACAATAGCCTTACTTATATGTTTCGGCCTTTGTTACAGAAAATAGAAACTCTGATTGGATATTTTTAATATTTTGTAGCTTCTATGATCGGTCAGCTCCAATATACACGCAACCTCGATATCTGCCTCCTTCGAAGATGCTTGATGCAGACGTGACAGATAGTGTCATCGGCGAAGGCTGTGTAATCAAGGTAACATTAATTTTGGGAAAATCCGTGATGCTGTCTTTTAGATGTTTTGGATAGTATTGCATGCAAGATTTGTGCTGTAATTTCTGATCCACATTTTTTTTTTCATTACAGAACTGTAAGATTTACCATTCTGTGGTTGGGCTAAGATCGTGCATTTCAGAAGGTGCAATTATCGAAGATACACTGTTGATGGGAGCAGATTACTATGAGGTAATGATGTCCTATGAATTTGACTTATGTTCTCAAGAATGTATGGTTTGCATTTAGTTGTGTTGGTGGTGACTCACTTCAAGTTGATCTATCTGCTGTAGACTGATGCAGACAGGAGGCTTCTACTAGCGAAAGGTAGTGTCCCAATTGGTATCGGGAAGAACTCTCACATCAAAAGAGCAATCATTGATAAGAATGCTCGAATTGGAGATGATGTAAAGGTGTGGACTCTATTTGCTTTTTGGTCTTATTCTTTCGATTGCTACATTTATAAACAGATTTGAACTTATCATGTATGCAGTTTCAAGCGTATGTGTCATATGCATGAAAGAACTGAATGCATTTAGTGTGTATTGGATGTATATTTCTTTTGGTTTCATCTTCATCCGATTGTGCTTCTCACAACAGAACTATCTTAATTCTTGCCCTTGAACGATGTTGGTATGTCCAATGTGTGATCGTAAACATGGAACTTTCCTTTCAGATCATAAATAGTGACAACGTTCAAGAAGCAGCTAGAGAAACAGATGGTTACTTCATCAAGAGTGGGATCGTCACTGTTATCAAGGATGCCCTGATACCCAGCGGAACTGTTATCTAGAGACCTTGAAAATAACTGGGAAGATGAGAATCCTGTCTTTTCCCCCTTTTTCCTCCCTCCTTGTCAACCTGTCTGCTGATGCTATAGAGAGCAGGACTCAATGTACCGTATACCGTCAACTGTGTTCAACAGGCAGTAATTGACAAGATCATGTAGAAAAAAGTTTATGAGAATGTTCAATAAAGCTAATCCTTTGTAATCTCGAAGTATAAGATTTATTCATTGTTAGTACAAAATTATTGCTTTGTTTAGCGGATCTTGGTTATTAGATAGCATCTTTCAGACTCGGTTCACGGGAACAGTTTGAGTGACTACAACGGATGCAATCATAGAGGCAAATGGAGACCGGTTTACTTTTGCTAATCCTATGGATCACAGAGATGCAAACCGAAGTCAACTTGAATACATTCACAGAGACATGCAAACTGAGTCCGAATGCGTTACATAGAAAATCTATTCAGTATATACGCTGCATCTTCATCCAGAAATGGGGGTTGGGGGGTCATCATGATAATGTCTGAGCGTATTTGCTGTTGGAGATGGAATTAATCGTGGTTGAAGTACTCGGGCAATCCGGCGGGGTAGAAGAGTGACTGCAAATTGAAAAAGAAGCCTAGAGTTAGACAATTATAAGATGCGGTGGCGGAAAATCCTGGACAGGCCTTTGTTAATGTACTAGTATAACATTGAGCTCTAGGCTGGAGAAACTGTTGGAGGAAAGTGATGGAGGACAAAGGGAAGATCACCTTGAGTTGAAAGGAAGCCGGATGATCTTGCTTCACCACCAAAGAAAGAACACCCGGTGGTCATGAGCCTTGTAGCAAAAGTCAGAAGCAGAAAGTAGTGGTACAAAACAGCATTACCTAACTTAAACAAGTTTCTCATCGTTGCTTTTACTTGAATCAAGTGCGATCTACCAAAATTGATGTGCAGTTGATCTAGCCGGCAGAGAAGGGCTGTCTATTTATGCGGGATTTCGAGACTTTCAGAACTCGGACCAAGGGCGGGCAATGTGCATCAGCATTAGCAGGCAGTCAGATCCCGGAATTTCCAGCAGCCTCTAAATTCAAAGAGATTAAGATTTCAAAAATGAGAATTCAATAAGATTAAGTCAAAATGAGAATAAAACTTCTTCCAGGCCCTTTTTAAGTCCAAGGCAGCTTGTTCTCCTCTTGCAGCTGGAGAAAGAATCCTATCAAAAGTAGATTTACTCTTTCGTTTCATGGAGTTTTTTATATTGTCGCGCGAGCAAATTTCGTTTCATGGAGTTTTTGATAGCAACATTCGGCCGTGAATCCTGTCATGTTGGCAATCTTTGCTTTTAGAATCCTGACGGTACTGTTTCTTTTAAGGTTCAAGGTCATTTGTATAACAGCTACTGGGAAACGTTGGTTCTAGACTTCTTGAGATGTTTTCTACAAGGCTTATTCGGGTATAACAAAAAGAAAAAAACAGTTCCAGATTTCAAGTTTGGCTTACATTTTAAAAGTGGTAGGCGCATAGATCATGTTGAATGCTTCATTGAACATACATTAATTCGCGGAACTGAAAGGGTCTCAGGAGATCAGTCAGTTCCAATATAGCCTCATAGATCATGCTCCAATGATTGGGAGTATGTTGTCCTACTGTAATCATGAAGTATCCAAATATAGACTAATGAGATCGCTTCTTTCAGACTTGAATTCTACTAATTCTCCAAAATGAGTTCAAGTGACTAAAGAATACAGACGGTTGTCTACATATTGAAACAATGAAAGCCAGTTTCACTCATTCCTTGACGCTTGCAAATCCTAGGATCACTAGTAGAATTCAAGGTGACTCAAAAGCAGTATTCCAGAGTCCTGATGCTTTACACACCGAGAAATCATTCAATATATCCGGCCGTTTAAGTTGCTTATCCTTCTATTGTAGGTGGCTCATAAGCATTACGGCCACTTCTATTTGCTCTTGGAGAGGGAAGTATTCCAGGTGGAAGTGCCCTAGCAATCCGGCGGTGGATCAGAGTTTCTGTCATTTGATAAAAGAAGCCCTGATTTAGACAATCACAAGTTCTAAGATAATTCCTAAAAAAATAATCTGAGTTTTAAGATTTGTTCTAAAAGTAGTATAATTCTGAAAACTGAATGTATATTACTTTTTCTGTCCCAAAATTATTGTTCAGTCTAGATTTTCACCTTTGTACTAAAACTGAAACTCCAAACCGGACAATAATTTTTCGGGACGGAGGGAGTATATTTTTTGGGACAGAGATAGTATAGTAGTATATAACATATAACCTAAATGCTGCAAAAGAGTACTAATTCAGGAAATGATGGGAGAAATGAGAGAAAATTACTTCGACTTAACGGGAAGCTGGCTGATCTTGCTTCAGCATATTGATATAATCCGGGCATCAGCATTATAGCCGAAGTTATGAGCAGAAAGTACAAAACAGCTCCAAGTTTAAACAAGTTTCTCATGGTTTCTTACTTCAATGAAGAGCTATCTACCAAAATTGATGTCAGTTGACCTAGCAGGCAGAGAAGTGCTATCTATTTATTTACGATGGATTTCAAGACTTCCGAATTTCGGACCAAGTCTCTTGGTGGAGCAGTCAATCCCAATTCCCACTCCAAAGTGGAGCACTTGTATATTCTTCCAACCACTGAACTCTCCAATAAAAGACTTTTGTTTTGTTTTGTGTTTTTTTTTTTTTTTCCATTTCTCAAATCAATTGGATTGGCCAACGTAGTTTTTAAATTCTCGACCTCTTGATAATAACAATTTACCTTTACTACCAAGCTCGACACCGAGAATCCAATAAAATTACGACAAATCGGGAATAGAGCTTCTATTCTCCTCTTACATCTACCAGGAGGAAGCAACTTAACGTCTAATAACAAAAGTAGATGGGCTGAGTTTCTGATACCGGAATGTCGCGTGGGCTTGCCGTACACGACATCAACGATCGAGTTGAATGCAATTGAACCTAATCTTGAGCATTAACCTGGAAAAAAAAAAAAACAAATAAAGCAGGAAACCGTAAATGGTTTCCATCCTCATCAGATCACTTTTCCCCTACAACGCGAATCGGATATCTTTCCCCTTCAAGCACGTACTGATGAAACCGTGATTCTTTCCTTTTCAGATCATAAACAGTAACAGAGTTCTAGAAGCAGCTAGATAAACAAATGGCTACGTCTGTCATCATCAAGAGGAGGATTGTCATTGTTATCAAGTATGCCTTGATTCCAACTGTATATCATCTAGTGCGAAGATGAATTTACTTCTTTCTATTTTTATTTTATTTTTTTTTACGGCAACTCAGCTGTATTATTAACCACCATCTGAGGTTATACGAAAGATGATTTCTATGAGTGTTCAATAAAGTATGAGACTATGATTGGCTGAGATGGCGACGGAGGGAACAAAATCCAGGATCGATTTTCACATAGTGTGATATATATTGGGACAAAAAGAAGAAACGTGACAAAAAGGCACATTGATGAACTACTCCCTCCGGTCCTTATTATAAGACATTTTAATTTGTACTAAGTTTCACCCACGATATCTTTTTAATTGAAATAAAAACCTTAAAAACCTTTCGTAATAATTAGGAGATTACAACCAATCTGAAAATATATTTTTAAGATTTTTCTTCCAATTAAAAATATATATTAGGTGAAACTTAAGACAAAATCAAAATAGTTTATAATAAGGACCGAGGCGGAGGGAGTATATGCGTATAAGTTGTAGGCGTTATCCTTGAGTTAAACAAAACCTATGGATCACAGAGACGTGCAAAATAAAGTCAACTAAAATATAATTTCTTCTTCCAGCTAAATACAGTTTTTATGGCTTCCGGAGTCGGGATGCTCTACATGGAAGAATAAAATTGTGTATGCTATATACATTACATCTTAGTGCAGTATGAAAAAGAAGGCGAAAAAAAAAAAAGGAGAAGAGAGCCCGAGAACTGTATACTTCGCTTATCCGGGATGATGATTGACATCTGCTGCTGGAGAGGGAATTGTTCCTGCTGGATCATATGCCCTGGCCATTCTGCGGTGTATAAGCATTTCTGCTATTTGGACAGACAGAAAAAAAAAACACAAAAAGAATCAAACTTAAGACATATCCCAACCAAACAGGTGGCTAAAAGAAAATAATAATAATCAACAAATATAATAACACCAAATAAAATATGAAAAAAAAAAAGAAAGGAAGATGAAGGGAGGATGTCAATCATAATTCCTTAATGTGGAAAATTCCGGAGATATGTAACAATTTCAATTCTATTACGTGATAGGCTAGTTCCCCATGGAATGCAATTCAAACAGATTATCTACAACGGGAGCCTGAATGCTGAAAAGATTCCATCAAGAAGTGATGAGGGACTAAGAGTAAATCACCTTGAGTTAAAAAGAAGTTGGATGATCTTGCTTCACCATATTGACAACACCCGGAAATCAGAATTATAGCAGAAGTTATAAACAGAAAATAAAATACAGCGCCACGTTTAAACACGTTTCTCATTGTGTTCACTTCAGTGAAGTGCTGCTATCTACAAATGATGGTGGAGGATCTATAGCAGGCGAAGAAGGGCTTTTTATGTGGATTTGGAGAGTTCCAAATCTGGACCAAGTCTTCAGGAGCACTAGGCACCAGGCAGGAAGCCCTCAAAATGTGACAGTCAATCCCAGCTACCTCAAAATTCAACCTACTCTACCAATAGGACTAAGTCTCCAAAACAATTGAGAATGGTAGTTCCATACTTCCACGGCCACTTTGATCTCTTCTTACATCTACCAAAAGCAAGCAACTAAATTTTCTTATATCAAAATTTGATTTCCTCTTTCATGTCATGGAGTTAATTAAGTTCAGATACATGAATGCTGCACGTTGTTGCATCACAGAAATATTTAAAAACTGTAGACAACAATTAATCCTTACCTCATAGTTGCTGTATGTCATCGATAAGTTGAACCTCACTAAACACTTGTAAGACTTTTCCAAAGAAATTCTCAGCCAAGTAACTATAGAAGATGTATTGTAGCGTTAAGACCAGAGCTAACGATGCTTTGACAACAGCAAGCAATTATCTTCCCACCATGTGCGACTGTGTCAGTGCAGTAACTCTTTGCCAAATTCAATTTACAGTATAACTGATGGTAACAGGACCAAATAGCAATATCAGTCACCATAATTGGCTTAAAAGTTCTGAAATTACGTGCAAATCAACACCGCAATCATGTAAGCTATACACATGGCAATACATTCTTATATCTCTCTATGAAGATGCCATAAATCCCAGTATATTGTTCTGATATCTCCCATTTGTTATTTTTTGTACACCTATATATCTCAGTGTTTGCTCATGCCATCTCGTTCATGATGAACTGGACTATAGAACCTCTAAGTTCCAAATTGTAGAATAAAAAAGTGGCACATTCCATCCAGCATTGCTTATGGTGAAAATAAATACAACCACATAAAAGTGACAATTCATTTCATCTTTGGAGTGGTAGTAGGAAAACTTTGAAAGTATTCAACATAACAAGTAGAAATAGGAAAAAAGAGCTACAATGCTCTCTTCAACCCGTTCACCATTTCCAACCTTTGAACTAAAAACTAAATAACCTCAAAATGATATCTTAGAGACATGATTTGTCAGACAACTTACAAGTTATCTCCAACAGTGCAATTATCTCTCTTTGGTCAACCTCCTCCATTTATCCTTGAGATCAACTGGATTACGAGTTCCATCAAAGACATGCCGGCCGAAGCTCAGTATTTTACTCCAAGGGATATTCTTGTTCATACTGGTCGAGAAAATTCTGACACTTTCCTGTTTACCAGGGGTTTTTTTTTTAGAAGTGATTGTAGAATAGTAGGAATATAATTATTAAACACAAAAGAAAAAAAAAAGGCTATGGAAAAGAGTAAGTAATGGCCAATAAGAGAATGGTTAAAAGAAGCTCTAAAGCCATTAAACCAAAAAAACTATAGACATTCTTCTAGTGAGAAACATAAAAGCAGCTGAAACCAGCATATTGAACACTAAATCATCCTTGGCCATAAGTATCTTCCAAGAGATGGAAATCACTCCCAGTAAGAAGTTTTTTTATTATCCAGAAGGAGAAACACAATGAGTTTGCTCTGGATTAACTAGAAGGGATGTTAAGGGCATTTTGGCATCATTTATAGAGGTTTGATGCAGTTTGGTATGCCTGCTTGTAATTATATGATATGGAAAAGCTTTAAAATACAAATGGTCCACTTAAAGCACGTACCTGAAGCATATTGACCTCCTCATCTGTCCATGGCAAGCTTTTACGTCTCCCACTAGAAAACAAGTCACTGTACATGAACAAGGAAATGCAAGTGAAAAAACATGAAGGGAACATACATCGACAATTTTGAAAGAAAACAGGAAGTTTGCGTATTATGTAAATTACATTGTTGAAGCTGGCTTAATTAGTTTTCTTGACTCTCTGGCAGCAACAATTTTCTCTAACGTATCAACATAAGCTCTCAATCCTGCAGCTGAATTTCGAAAAATCCCCAAGCAGTTTTCATTCGAGGACTTGTCTCTTCTGTCACCATCATATTTACATCGTTTCCCAGTTACAGAACTCTCAGAGTCAGTGCACATCGAAGCATCAGCCCCAGACCCCCTTTCCTCCAACAAATGCACCGGCAATGCAAGGTCACTCTGTGAAGATGCAGAAGTTTTGTTTACCTGTCCCTCAACCTGTTTTCTTCCTTCATTATTGACGATAGCCTCCTGAACAATCCTTGCATCATTACCCACCTTTCTAGCTTTTGAAAGATTTTCTTCTCTTGATACAAGGGGATCAACGAAATGGTTGCCCTCCAGCTGATATTTAACCTGTCTCCGAGGTTGGTATATGACATCTTTCTGTTGAGGTTCTAAGGAAATATTTTTGTGAATTTCTGCCATTTTGAACCTCTTTCCTGTTTCCTCATCTTCAGAAGGCAGCAATGGAAAATGATTGGCCTCAAAGTGAATTTCAAGATGTTTCTGAGGTTGGTAGCCATCACATTTTAGTTGAGGCTGTAATCGAACTTTCTTACCAATTTTTACCATTTTGAACCGCTTTACTGATTCCTCGTCTTCAGAATCCACACGATCCTGACCACAAGCAACTATAGGTCCCGACAATGTTTGATGTCCTGCCACCAATTTGGGATCATGCTTATCACTTGTTTTGACAATGTCCCCATATGTAGTACCTAAACCATCACAATGATTTCCCTGACATAATACATCAGCTTCTCGAGATTGTGGAAAACACTTGCTACAATCAGCAGCTACTCTGTCTTGTTGGCCATCTTTGTCTAGGAGAATATGCTTAGGGGAATTAACCTTGTTAGGTTGATTTTCATCATCTTCTGAATGAGGATTACAGATATTTCTGGCATCTAATTGATGAGTTTGTTCTTTACAATGGGAATTTCCCAATTCTTGTGGCTGGCAGTCTCCATTCATCAACTTCCCATCTAAGAAAACCAACAAAGCTTTCTTTCTTGACATAACCTTTTCCTTAGCTTGACGCGAGTCTTCAACTAATTGTGTGTACACACAATAGGGGCAGTAGAACTTACTCTTTTCATCAATTTCAACAGGAAAACCCAAGCATTTCTCATGAATAGCCAGAGGACAGGTACTAGAACTACAGACTAAGACATCCCCTCCTCTATCACACCTTATGCAGTGATCCTTCCCTAACAAACCCATAATTACAGTCTTTCAGATCTCCCTTATCTCTGGCCCAAATACAGTTGAGCAGTGAAAAATTCGTGAATAGCAGTTGGAGTTGAACCAGTGTAGCAGTTAGCTCTAGCCTAGACATATCATCATACAAGCTTTATTAATAAGGGAGAGAGGAAAGCAGTAAAAAGAATTGAAAATGCATTTTAGCCTTTTTATTAAGGAGGATTGGTTCAGAACTCAAATTAATTACTAGCAAGACGCAAAAATGGAAGTTCACCAATGTAAACACCAAGAAAGATGACAAAAACCAATCACCAAACCTTCAACGTATCCACAAAAATGGTAATAAGAAGTAAAACATTCCAAATTCATATTCCTCATTCATCATCTCAAATTTGTAAAGAAAAACAGTCGCGCTACCAATTCATCGTCACCTAAGGTGAAACAAAGGTAAAAGAACAAGTAGTGTTCAGCAATTCTTAAAACTAAACGAAATCAACATTATAACGCTGCTTTCTACAGAGAAATACCTGTAAATTTACTCGCGTTGCAACAATGAAATTGTAAATTTCAGAGAATTGAAGTGATAATCCAAGCTCTATTTTATTCGCACTGCTATTTGTTCACAAAATCACAGATAAACACTGATAATTCTGCTCAGGCACAAATAATTCCTACACAAATTGGCGAAACACTACCCATCGCCGGTACACAATCTCGGCGTAAACCTACGAATTCGTACGGCATTAAATAATAGACATGATGAAACTCACAGGTGATTGAAAGGTGGAGCAGCGAAGGAATAGCGGAGCGCGCTTAACGCCGGAGACGTCCCCGGTAGTCACTGCCACTGGTTGTCATTATAAGCTCCTCATGCATCACTAGCAAGGTTGGTGGTAACGGATAAAAAGGGAGAAATTATGGAAGAGGGAAACGACTGCGAGGATTTTAAAATCGGAAAGAAAAGAGATCTAAATTTAGTCCATATTTTGCTACACTATAGTCCCGTTATATTTTCATTTTGGCCTTTTAGAGCATCTCTAATCAAGACATTAAAAACACTAAATTAGTATTTTAGTGCAAAGTTTGCACTCTAATAAAAATACTAATACATTATTGCACTCTTTTGGTGTAATAAATAACTAGATGTTTGGCCCAGGCAGATGTCCGGGCGCCCCTTCTAAATTATTATTTTATTAAAATCTAATTGAATTACTATTTTTTGAGGAATTAATTTGGCGTATATATCATTTATGTTATGATTTGGGGCTTAAAAAAATATACCTATAAATCTGAGGTTATAAGGGAATATTAAATAATTAGTTTATAAGGCATTATTCTTAATTGCTGGATTTAGGTATTTTTATTTTTTGTTTATATTAAGCCTGCAAAACGATACGATTGGACATTTGAATTTGAATAAATATATCCATACGTTTGAAATGTAACTGATCCTTATTTGTAGTAAAACATGTGTTTTTTTTTAAAAAAAAAAATTATATAACTTCTAATTAAAAGAGACTTACACGTGGCAAAAAGACTCCTGAAATCTGAAATATGGTGCATTGGAGCCAAAACAGATGCATACTTAGTTGCCACATAAGCTTCATGTCTTCTGCTTTAATAGGGTAAAAGGGATGTTAGTTCATCTCGAACCAAAATACCAAAATACTACATTTCGTGTTCTGGTATAAAGTTTGCACTGCACTATTTTGGTGCAATGTGTTTCACTAGATTTGGTGTAAATTATAAATTAGAGCAACTCCAACCAAGACACAACAACGCTATATAGTCTAAAGTTGGTGTTTTTATGTAAAATTTGCACTCCAACGAACACACTAAATCAGTACACCAATTTAGTGTAATGAATAATGTTACACCAAATTTGGTTTAAACTGTTAATTATACTATCTTGGTGCACTATCTTTTTTACTTTTATCTATATACGTAATTGAAATTTAGTTAAATATACAAATTAAATCATATTATGAAATTTATATCATATTAAATATTTTGTTGAGATCTTCAAAATAAAACTCATTTTGAATATAAAATTTATTTTTTAAAAAAATAATTATTTTCAGTCATTATTAAAATTAAATACGCAACAAATTGAAAAGAGATTATGATATTTCTACAATAAAAAAATGGGATTATAAAATAAATTGAATTGTTAAATGAAACTTAATTTTATTCCGCCTAACTTGTAAATTAGACTAAAATACTTTTGAATTCTAAACCATCCCAGATTATTTTATACGATTATCTCTTTTCACAACTTCACACATATTGTTTCAATATATAGTAAAAATCTCACTAAATGTTGATGATTTGCAATGGTGATGAACTAAAAAACACGCGAAATTACAGTGCAATAGCCGGAGAGGTGGAGGTCTCCGGTAATACAATTTTGTGTTACTCCCAATTACATTTAACCAGAAAGCAACACGTCTCTACTTACTTTTTCATTTTACTCCTCACACATCCACTTCCCTTCAAACGTTAACGGGTTAACATCAAGCTTATTTGCATTAATTTTGCAAAGAGAGAAAATTTTAAGAAATAAAAATAAAAGAAGAACGCTGAAGTTTAATAACTCTTATCAGATCTCCTTGCACCCCCATTCGGTCATAAATTCTGCTGAAATACACTGAATTTAAATCGCTAGAATTTTTTAGGGGAACTTTGAAATTTAGTGCTTTGAATTTTGGTGTTTGTTGATTTGGGTTGAACAGCATACTGGCAACGCCGATCACGGGCGTTGGAGCACTGTCAATGACAGAGGGTAATTTCTGATTCTAGATAATTAATTAATGTGATTGATCATATTCTTGATAACCAAAGTGCTAAGAGCTTTTCAATCATATCATATACTCCCCCCGTCCCATAATTATTGTCCACTTTGCCCAAAAAATTTTGTCCCAAAATTATTGTCCAATTTGATTTTTTATGGATCAAGTTACACATTTATCCTTAGTAAAAAAAATTATCCATAAAATCTTAATGGTTAAACAATTACTTATGTAGGGGTATATCCGGTTGTTTAAGGTAAAATATAGTTAAGTTTGACTAAAAATAAAATCTTTCATTTTAGTAAAACTGGACAATAATTATGGGACGGAGGGAGTATATATATATATATATATATTAATACAAAATATTTTCTGCATGTTTGACACAAAATTGTGAGGTGATAAAATACAATTGGAAAATACTTATAAATTAGACGTTGTAACTTTTTTATATAACTTTTTCATTTAATCTGTTTACAAATTAGAAAAGAAAAAATTATTTAACTCAATCAATATGTGAAGTAACTAATTCAGAATCTTAACATATTTTTCAATTTTGAAAAGGAAAATATCTTTACATCTTCTTTTAGTTATAATCGAATAGATTTACTAAACAATTTTTTTAATTATTATTTTTTTTGATAAACAGATGGATGAGATGAGGATAAATATTTTTTTTAAAAAATAAACAGATGGATGGGATGAGGATTATAACGATATTTTTAAGATCATTAACCTGTCTTATTTTTATGTAAGTTATTAGGAGTCTTTTGAAATGACCTAATCAATATCTGATCAAACATTTTGTCTTATCTCAACAAATTTGAGAAAAATGTGAACAATATCCTTTTCATATTATATTATAATTGCAAAATAATTTTTAGAATTTGATAGTCCTTCCCAATTATTTGTTATCATGCACATCTTAAGATTTTGATAGTTGAAGTATTCATGTAGGGTGTTAGAATGTGTTAAGTTTCAGTTCATTTACACCACACGTATCCCTTTTACCCTATTAAAGTATGAAACAGGATACTGATGTGGCAATTTCTTATTAAAAGGTTTTGGCTCCAAATGCACCATATTGCATAAACCATTCTGCCACGTGTCACCCTCTTTTAAAAACAAAAAATATATTTACAATATTAACAAAGAGATCAGATGTACATGTTCATTCAAATTTTGAATTTGACAGTAAATGGAACTTTCCTTCTCCACTTATTTAGGATTTTTGAAAAAATTAATTTTCGACAAATCAATTATCTTCATTAAAAATTAAATTCATTCCTAATCAGTTTTGATTATTTACATATTAATGTATTAGGTGGGAGGACGCCCCCAGACATTTATTCATTTCTAATCAGTTTTAATTATTTATATATTAATTTATTAGGTAGGAAGACACCCCCGAGCATTTGTCCGGGGCAAGTATCTAGTAGTAAGGTTATTGCTCAGTTTTGGCTCTCCATCATTCGAGTTAATTTTATTTTTCAACATATATATATTATAAGTACTTAGGGAACGTGGAATTGGGTTTGACAGTCTTATTCTCACATACTTCTTTTTTTTTTAATTGTTTATTTTAATTTTTAGTTTCTTTTTCTTTTAAGCCAAACTTAGTACACTTCTCCGTTTTTCTTTTATTATATTTATTGTGATCTTTAATTAAAATTATTGAAATTTTTATTTCTTTTTATCTTCTATTATTTATTATAGAACGTTTCATTTCCCTCCATCTTCTGTTTTTTTTTATAATAGATGTTATATTTTTCATCTTCCTTAGTCTTTTGTTCTTAACTACATATGTTATGATTTTCATCTCTTTTTATTACTATATGTTATAGTTTCTATATTTATTTGAAGTCTTTTCATCTACTATTTAATTTAACAACCACTACAATACATTCTACTTAAACTATTTAATGATTATATTTTTTTTGGAGTCTTTCTTTTTTCTCTTCTCTTCTTCTTAACTTTCTCTTATCCAAGTTTTATCCCCCCCCCTTTTTTTTATTTTGCAAGTTTATTTTGATTTATTTTTCCAACAATCTAATTGGGACTTTAATATCAATTCGAGTACAAGTAGAGATGGACAATTGGGAATTAAATGACAGGTTAGTGGTTAGGTTGCTGTTATTCTTGGTAACAGATCAGGGTTCGATTCTTACCAGGGGTTGTAAGGGAGGGATTTTACCCACATTTAAGTGGGATCCACTGGGGTGAATTTTTGAAATAAAAAAAAAAGATGGACAATTTTGGCTAATCACATAACATGAAGATGAGTTGCATGATTAAAAAACAAACAATGGTTCTAATAGAAAAATTTCAGAAACATGAATGTCTTCTCAATTTTAGATAAGTTTTAAGTCTTTTATTGGTTTTTTAACTTTACAATTTGGAAGAAATAGTTTTTGATACATTTTATTGGTTTTTTAGCTAAAATTTTGGAACTACGCCTCATCATTGCATACCTATTTTCTTTTAAACCCGTACGGACAAAGCGCGTTTAATCCATCTAGTTTAATTTAAATTTTAAATGATTAATCTACACTTCTCTCCTTAACTCGGACAGTTGAGTCAGAAGACATTTATTTAATCAATTTTTAAATCTGATATATTAAAACAAAATGATTTCTAGACTTGTGGCATGAAATGATTTCTGTAAATATTTTCATGTAATTTTTTATTTAACTTGTTTGCAGTTTTACATATTTAAAATTTATTTAATTGATTCAGTTAGGTTTAGTCACAACTTTGTTACATAAAAATCGGAACAAACAAAAATCTCAACTACTTATCTTTTGCATATTTTATCCATAAATTTATTAAAGTGCTCTAACTTACATGGTTTAAAAAATTATGTGCATACAAGATGAGCTTTTGATGTTTTGCAAATGTATAACTTTTTTAGATAGAAAAAATTACGATTAAAAGAGATTATTAGACTCCCAATATCAAAAAGAAATTGTTAAGAATTTATTTATTTATTTTTTTAAA
This sequence comes from Oldenlandia corymbosa var. corymbosa, assembly GCA_949775105.1. NCBI lineage: Eukaryota > Viridiplantae > Streptophyta > Magnoliopsida > Gentianales > Rubiaceae > Oldenlandia > Oldenlandia corymbosa. The sequence goes on along the minus strand of OX459118.1, from coordinate 10,776,794 downwards.
AATAAAACGATAGTATAATTTTTAACTATAATCTTATCTGGATTTTTTTTAATTTAGATATCGTTTGTTAAGATAGCATTTACAATTTTCGTACTTTAACCAAAATAAAAGATATTTACTTTTTTAATGATATGTGAATATAGTTCGTAAAAAAAATTCTTATCCGTTTTTGCTTTTTTTTTTTTAGAAAAAAAATTCGATACAATTTGTAAAAATAGTTTGTTAAAAATATTTGTTAGTAGTTTAATTACAAATCAAATTCCAAATGCTCTCTACATATATTAACGTGCTAGACATTTATAATCGCAATCCTTTCCTTTCCAAGTAACCATGCTTTATTGTGTCTTCCTTGTATTTTTTTTGTTCAATACATAATTTATTTAAATGGTCGTTCGAAATATATAGTTACTCACTGACATTTTCTTTTTGTGCAATGCAGAATAGGCACCAGTCTTGAATACATATGCTTGGTATCTGACAATATTTTTGTAATGAGATTGATAAGAGAGTTGCTTATATTGTATACAAATAAAGATTTATCAATTTGATTTTGATGTTTTGCACACTAGCAAAATGATCTTTTTTCCCGAAATTGTTCTGTTATTCATTAATTCATAAATCAGATATCTAATAAAATTAACAATTTTTATTTTATTTTTATCGATACAGGCAATGCTAAGCCATTTACCATTCCAATATTCAGGAATTCTCCAAACTAGGTGTTATTCTAAACCGATTTTGATGATTAATATGTCGAATTTTAGACTATTGGTACATTCAAAACGTATCATCTTCCAAATTTTGCTTTAAATACATGTTTATATATTTAACGATAATCCGAACAGACAGTTCCAACCATTGTTATTTTTTAGTAATATCATCCAAAATTTTATTGAAGTTTTTACTCATTCCGATTTACACTATTTGCGCAACGTGCGGGGCTAAGATTAGTATGTGTGGCTTCAAATTGTATATGACCCGACTCTGTAGTTGGAGAACTTTATTTGATTCTTTTAAATCAATACCTTTAAAATCTTGGCGAATTTTGAATAAGTAATTCTATGGCAGAATTTGATAATTTAGGAGTATATCCTATGTCCATTTTTTTTTTTAATGCTGAAACTATCACTCGTTTTAGAACTTTGAAATTAAAGTTATATTTAAGGTGTCGAACTAAAAGGCAGACAAAATTTGAAGATGGAGGCTTTGCGTATATGTGAAACTGAAGGGAACCATTTTCAGTCTAGTTTTTTTTAAAAGGAAAAAAAATTTCTCAATGACTCTGTTAACACCACCGTTAGCAACTTTTGTTGGAGAAAAGTCCAAAAGGACACGTGGCGCTTCGTGGTTGAATGTCACAGGGAGCGACAAAAAGTTGTGTTACAATATATACTCACCCATAATTAGAGATGTTCTTACACCAGATTTGATGTAAATTGTTCAATACACTATTTTTTTACTTTAATCTAAACTAGATGCTTGGCCCAGGCAGATGCCTGGGCGCCCCTCTACTGTAATTTTGTGTTAATAGATAAATGAATTCTTGATTTGGAAAAAATAAAATAGTTACACATTTGTTTTTTTTCTTTTTTAGCCAAAAGTAAAAAAAATATTGAAAAGTACAACGATGCAGAAATCATAGAAAAGAATGTGGAGTAATAAAGGGGATAAGTTTATGGGCAAATTTAAATGTTATTTTAATTTAATTGATAAATAATAAATGTTAGGAGTTAAAATTGTGTAGTTTTGTTTCTCTGGATAAGGGAATTTTTTTTTTTAAAAAAAGGATGACACGTGGCGGAATGGTTAATGCAATATGGTGCATTTGGAGCCAAAATTTTTTAATAAAAAGTTGCCACATCAACATCCTGTATTCTGCTTTAATAGGGTAAAAGGGATATATGTTTGCTCTGTAATTAAACTTATAAAACGAATTATGTTGTGAAAATTATATCATATTAAATATTTTATTAAGATTTTCAAAAAATAAGCATCTTGAATATAAAATTGGTACGTTTTTTTTTTCCAAAAATTGATTTTTAATTATTATTAAAATTAAATATCAAACAGAATTGAAAAAACTTGACATTTCTACAATCAAATAAAAAGCGATTATAAAAAACATATTCCACACAATTATCACCAAATTACAAGCATTTAATTAACTACAAAATAAAATTTAAACTAAAATATTTAATATTCTTTTTAGGTAAACTATGAATTTTATTACTTTCTAACAAAATGTCCACATATTTACATTATATACAGTTGATAGTACCACTCCTATCTACTGAATATAACCTCACATTAACCAAAAGCATCACCCATATTTCATACTGTACCATACTAACCAAAATCAACTACTATTACTATGACTTTCAATTTAAACTTTCAACAAAACCAGTTTCTCTTTGTTTCTTTATCTTGCAGCAGTACTAGATCCTCATCAAATTTCCTTCTCAATCTCCTCATAGGCCACCTCTGGTAGTTTATGCTTCATGTAGCATCAGATTTCTAGCTTGCCATATCTTGTAGTATCTTGCTTCTATGACAACACCCTACTTGAGTTTACCACTTCTCTATATGTAAGGCTCTGTTTGATAAAAATTAGTGTTTTATTCTGATGCTTAATATTAAATTAAAAATACTGAATATATTAAGCAGTTACAAAATAAATAATAACCTAACCTTTATTGTTTATATTTTGAACTGGAGTTTCAGTACCACTTAAATCATTAAGAGATTCATTTTTTGTTATCAAACATGCTGAAATGTAAAAATGCTTAATTTTAAATATTAATTAGTTTTATCGAACAAGCCCCAAGGCATTTTGTTTCCCAGTTCTTTACATTTGCCCAAGTGACTGGGAACTTCAACCAGTTTCCAAGTTGTTGCCAGAGAGCAATGACAAAGCTACATTTCACAAATAGATGTTCTGGGTTTTCTTCACCGGTGTTACACAAGAGACATGCCATATTACTAACCTCCATTCCAATGTGCCTCATTCTGTCTCTAGTCAATAATTTTTCTTGCCAGTAGAGCCGTGCAATAAAATAGTGCTTGGATACACTGATTTTATTCCAAGATGCATCAAAGTTGGAGGGCAAAGAATTTTAGTGTAAATAAATGCTTGGAATGTTTTATTTCTTCACGAAATTTTTTACAAATTATAGTGTGATGGTTGGAATCTCACCTTTGTTTGTTTTCTCAAATCTCAACTCACACATGATCCAAAGTTCAATTGATAATTTTGTTTGAATTTCTCGACAATATCTTGTTAAGTAGGTGACCGTGGAAAAAAAATATTCTTTTCCTTCGGATTTTTTTTACTAGAGTATAAATCGTTTACAAATGAAAAAATATAACTGTATAATAATTATTTTAAAATAGAGGAATAGATTGTTAGCTAGTACATTACAAAACGCTACATACATTGAGCGAGAGATCAGATGCATCTAAAAACCGTTAGATCCATGTGTACACGATTTTCTTAAGAAACAAAGGTTGCTATATTTTAGTCAAAGTTGATACATGGTGGAACTCTATCCAACTTGCTCATTATTTGCATTTGAATTCCATAAGAGAAATAGTAGTAACCAAAATTTAATCAAACTAATCATATTAAGAAGTAACAAATTTTGTCTTAAAAATGCCACAAATTTGTTGCAAACTTGCAACAAAGGCCAAAACAAGTCGGTAAGTTTCATTGTAAACCAAAGTTTGGTAATCCGAAAACAAAATGCTGGCAAACACAAGAGGCCATTTCTATACTTTTACTTTGGATTGTTGCTTTGATGTATTATATGGCCGGACAATAAAAACAGCTTCTCAAATCTCCATTTGACTCCAAATGTAAAAGGGCCTATAAAGCTGCCGCCATGGGTGGAGAAGATTGCAAGTGTTAAGTCCCAACGGACAAAGATTCCAGAATTACTTGTATTGTTATTAGAAGTTATACATACATACTACATAGAATTACACATTTATTGGGCTGTCTTATGTTTCACATCATCATCATTTTTTATATATTTGGTTGAATCGAACGTTTTCCTTAACTTTGGAAACATTAGTATTAACCACCTCTCTTTGCGTACAACCACCGACCCACATCAATCTTTCTCACGAAAACTACGCTTTAAGCATCAAACAAACAAAGAAAGAAGGAAATTTAGAGAGCACCGGAAAAGTTCAGGGAAATTTCGTCTGTTTTAGTGCCTTGTTAGTGTATTGTAACGAGGAAGTCTCTTGTGGGAAAGAGAGAGTTTTTGAAAAAGGGAGAAATTTTAGAGGAAGAAGAAAAAAAGATTGAATTTTGATGCTTTTTGAGAGTGGCCCTTTGGAATGTTTTTCCATGCTTTGACGTATGAATTTGAGAAAAAGCCTTTTGCAGTGCAGCAGTTCTTGACTTTGTGAATTTTGACAAAGGTTAGTTTTCTAGTCTCTCTGCCCCGCGTCCTAATTTTCTTCTCCTCTATTCTTGGAAATGTACCAAAAAAATTTAATGTGTTAGAATATAACCATGGCAATTCTGGACCTTTTTTTTTGGTTGGTTGTTGATTTGAATTTTCATTTCACTCATTAGTTTTCCTAACTTGCAGGATTGTATAGATTTTTCGTGTTTGTTTTCTTCCGTTAAGGGACATTGGGTTAACAGTTATGCTAATGTGTGGAGATGGGACGGTGTTTGTTTCCCCAAACTCAGAACCAAGATAAGGGATGGCTGATCGCACGAAACCAATGGCAGGCCCCAATTCTCATCTTGAGGTGATCTCTCCTATCTCTGGCTGCATCAGGTTTTTTGTTGAGAATGTTTTCTTTCCTGATAGTAGGTCATACCTTCCATGATTACATGCGAATGGTTCGTAAATAGTAAAGTTTGTATGTGAATTATAAGAGAATCAATGACTGATGGTTGTACCAAACAGCTCAGTGCTCATAATCAACGGGAAATTGGTTGTACATTTCATTGTTTGTGCTATTTCACGGTGTATGGTTTATTAGTGCTGTTCCCCGTCATTCGAAATTTTTGAATAGATAAGGGATTATGCTGCATTTTTTTTTTCTTTTGTATCTATAGCTGGATGTTTCGGGCTGATATGAATGCTGCTTCTTCTGCATTAAGTAATCATTCTTCTTTTCCTATCCAAAATATGTACCCTGCATCTCTGCAGTGTCAGATTTCTCTCCTCTTTCCACTTTGTAATTCTCATAGTCACATTCTGAGAATTATACTTGAGTGAGCAAAAATATGGCTGGCAAGAGAGAGGGGTAGGGGGGTGGGGGTGGAGGACTTTGCACCTGTTTATGGAGTTTTGTGATTTTGTCTAACAAAGTGCATTTGTTCTTCAGATGGGATCTTTAGACGGAAGATCGGTGCTTGAGTTTGAGGATGAAAGTCTATTCAGCCCAAGAACAATGTCTATCAAGAATTCATCGCTTGATGCTGCTCCTCACAGATCTTTCTATGAAGCAGAAGAATTTGGTTGTAAATGTATCTTCAGTAGGACATTTAACAGCATTAGAAGGGTTATGTTCTCTGACAAGTTAAATTTGCTTGTTCCTTGCGGTCCTTTAGCAATAATAGTTGATACGTGGACTAGCCATCATGTAAGCATGAAATCTCTTTGCCCTTTGTCCTTTTTACTTCGTATCTTCGGATAACTTAATCATCTAAATCCATTTCAGGTTTGGGTTTTTTTCTTGAGCTTACTAGGCATCATACCACTGGCTGAGCGACTAGGTTGGGCAACAGAGTAATATTCTGCCTATGGAACTTGCAACTGTGTCGAAGTTAGATTGCTTAAACCATTGATTGTTCACTCATTCACCGTGGTAACATGCTTATAAATAACTAGAGGAAAATTAGTTGGTACAGACTATTTTAATCTTTGTTAAGTCGAAAAGAAAAAATAATAATCATCACTGTAATTCTGTTTGCTTCTTACATAACAGAAATCACTTAGAGAAATTTCTTTTGGTCTTCAGTGAATTAATACAAGTACACATGGCATAAATTTACTTGGTGTTGAATGAGTACTTTAAAATCAGCCGTACCTGACAATACTTCACCTTTTTTTTCCCTTTTGTTTGTAGGCAGCTTGCTTGTTTTACAGGACCTACAGGTACTTCCCCTAAATCCTAACATGTTCCTTCACTTCTGAATAATCAGTTCTCTCTTATTTTGTTACTGGGCTGCGTTGACATATGAATTCGCTTTTTTTGGTACTCTTGCTTTGTCATGTTTTGTTTTGAAGTATTCCATGTAAGTAGTAAATAGTTTAATTAATCACCATTTTAGCTCTAGAGTTTTGGTTAATTTCCTCGAGATCACATCTAAGGTTCGTCTAAATATCTAGGCCTTGATTTAGTTGGGCGATGTCTACTTAAAAAGTTATTATGGCTTGCTCACATATTGACAGAAACAATTTATGGGTGGGATATTCATGATCTTTGTCTTAAAGATATTATAGGTCTGTGTGTAAGCTACTGTGAAGAAGATATAAAATGGTGGTCAATGAGAATTTGTATATTCTGTTTTGCTTCTACCTCAATTTTTGCAAATATTTTGTTTTTCCCTCATAAGGCAAATAATGTTTGTTACTCAAACTTTATTGCATACCGTTCACTAACCTTGTTCACTCTAATGACAGAAGACAAGACTTTTTCTACACCACCACCATCGTTCCTGCTCATTTATTGATTCTTACTTTGGAATTTTTCCGTAAACACTGCAGTTCTGCAGTTAAACGATCTATGACTTTGTCATTAGGTTTTGATACAAATTAAGGAACTTCATCAAGCCCTTCTGGAATCATTTTTTTATTTCAACCCCTGGATTATTACTGATAGTGATTGTATTAGTGATTCTAAAGTTTAATACCCTCACGTTGAGCATAAATTTCTTCCAGTCCTTTAAGTAAGCTATATTAACCAACAATATTCTTCCTGATATTTGCAGTTGGAGGTCTTTTAAATGCTACCTTTGGAAATGCAACAGAGCTGATAATATCAATGTATGCACTCAATAATGGAATGATACGTGTGGTTCAGCAATCTCTATTGGGCTCAATTTTGTCAAACATGTTGCTTGTACTTGGATGCGCATTTTTTGGTGGAGGAATTGTTCATTCTCATAAGGAGCAGTTGTTTAACAAGGTTGGTAACTGTCTGGTTCTCTATATGTATATGTTGGATTTATTTTCTTCGTAACATTTGAAAATTTTGCTTGAAATCTGGTTACTTCATGACTTTTGCCGAGGAGTTTTTAGTTTTCAACTTCTCTTGTCAGGCCAATGCAGCTCTCAATTCCGGGTTGCTGTTGATGGCAGTTATGGGACTGTTATTTCCTGCTGTCCTCCATTTTACACACACAGAATTACATTTTGGGAAATCAGAGTTGGCTCTTTCAAGATTTAGTAGCTGTGTGATGCTTGTAGCATATGCTGCTTATCTTTTTTTCCAGCTGACTAGCCAAAAGAATTTGTATTCTCCAGTTAATGAGGTAAATACTGGAGTTGTTTTTTATAATCTTGTTACTTGCTTCTTTTTTTGGGTGGTTTTCTTGACTCTGGCATTAAAGTATGCTCGTTGGTCCTCCTATTGTAAGAGCTAAAATCCAGAAGATCTCTGCACTTTTTGACCATCGTTATTTAACAAAAGAAAAAAAAAATTGTTCTAATGTTAGTCAAGTATCTTACATGCTCAATGCATACTATTTCTATATGTTCCTCTTGAATATGATTTACATTGGTTCTGTACTTTTCAAGTCATCCTTTTTCTCTCTTGCATCGTTTGCTATTTACCTCTTTGCCACCCATATCTGAAAGTTTTTGCGTGTGTGTGGTATATTTGTAGTTCTCATTCATTTTAGAATTCCAACTTTATTTGGGAAGTCATTTGTAGCCATTATCATTTTGGATCTACTTTGATCTCAAGATTTTGACTTTATTTGGACAGGGAGATCAGACTGATGGCAGTTCAGAGGAGGAAGAAACTCCTGAGATGTCAAAGTGGGAGTCAATTATCTGGCTCGCAATTTTGACTATATGCATATCAGTCCTCTCCGAGTACCTAGTTAATGCAATAGAGGTAATACTTCATTCATCTGCATCTTCAGATTTTTAGGGGTTACGGTTCCATGGTATTCTGTATATATTGCTCTTGTAAGGATATATGAAATCCTCAGGTAAAGAAAGCATTCTGTTCAAATAAATATATTCTCATTCTGTTAATTATTTTGAATTTTTATTATGGAATAGTTTCTGCTAAATCTCTTTTTGCTAATATTTTCTTTCATCCCTCAAAGTTTGAGATTGCTTTACTTGATGGCTCTCTCTCAAATTACTTGTCCACTTTTGCATGTATCTGCAGTTTTATTTAGCACTCTGACACAGTTAACCTTTCAGGGCGCATCTGTTTCAATGAACATTCCTGTGGCCTTTATTAGTGTCATCCTACTCCCCATTGTTGGAAATGCAGCTGAACATGCTGGAGCTGTGATGTTTGCTGTGAAAGACAAACTTGTGAGTCTTTCACTCGGTTCGATTTACATCATATAGCCCAAATTGGCGTAACAGATGTTAATTTGTTGTTGCATGTTGCAGGACATCTCACTTGGTGTAGCAATAGGTTCATCAACACAGATTTCAATGTTTGCAGTAAGTAGTGATCACAGTATATCATATGAACTCCCATTTGTTGATCAAATTGCTTGCTTATGATCATTGTCTTTGCTTACAATAAGGTCTTAAGCGTTGACATATTTCTGTAACTCTTTTTTTTTCCCTTATTTTTTGAAAAAGTTTCCCTCAATTGCTCATTATTTCTATTTTATTTTCACGTGACTGCAGATCCCTTTTTGTGTAATAGTTGGTTGGATAATAGGCCGTCCAATGGATTTGAATTTTCAACTTTTTGAGACTGCTGTACTTTTCATGACTGTTCTTGTAGTGGCTGTTATGCTCCAGGTTTGTAGAGCTTGCAATTTGTTTCTGCTTTTCTTTGTTAGTGATATTTCAATTGCTAGACTAAAACATCGTGCTTGCAGGAGGGAACATCTAATTATTTCAAGGGCTTCATGCTCCTTCTATGCTACCTCATAGTTGCAGCGAGTTTCTTCGTACATCTAGATCCCAAATCCATACGTAAGTAGCCCCAATTATTTCTTGGATGATTGACTGTTGCATTTTTTCTTACCCTTCTTGAACTTGAAGTTTATTTCTTTCTTTAAAACATACTAGATGCTTGTCCCGGGCAAATGCCCGGGGCGTCCCACCTAATTAATCGATATGTAAATAATCAAAACTGATTAGGAATGAATTTAGTTTTTGATGAAGATAATTGATTGACAAATTAATTTTTTCGGAAGTCCTAAATAAATGGAGAAGGAAAATTTCATACACTGTCAAATTCAAAATTTGAATGAACGTGACCATCTGATCTCTTCGTTAATATTGTAAATATATTTTTTATTTTTAAAATGAGGTGACACGTGGCAGAATGATTATAATGCAATATGGTGCATTTGGAGCCAAAACATTTTAATAAGAAAATGGCACATCAGCATCCTGTTTTCTGCTTTAATAGGGTATAAAAGGGATGCGCGATATACTAGGCTGAAGCTTACAGACTTACAAACATCCACTATATTCGACCTAAAAGTCTCATCAGTACATTCCATTTGCCTCTCGATTTCTCAATTTTGATTGTTACTGATCTCAAATATTTATATGCTCACTCGAAGAAGTTCACAACCACTCGAGTCATGCTTATATCAGATGACCAGTGATGAGACCTTTTCTGTTTTGCATTCAGCCAACAGTTCCCTGCTATACTGTTCAGGAGGTTGAGCGCGATTAAAAGTGTTCATTTGTGATGTATGATTGAAAATAAATGTTACTTTGCAATCACAAACTTAAACCCAAAGAGATATGATTCTCCAATATATTTGGCTGGAGGTTTGCGTGATAAAATCTGCTCATTCATGATGTATGACTAAACGTAAATTTTTTTATTTTTTTTTTACAGAGGACAAGCCTAAATCAGAAGGTACGTGATTCATGAAGTCCAAGAACTACGTAATGGAATCCACGCGTTGCAGATCAGAGAATCTAAAACTTGTCGATGAGAAAGTGGATCCTCATACGCTGATCATGCAGCATGATGCTCCAGTACTTCACCTTATATTAGTGATGGTGAAACCATTCTTAGCTCTCGAATCCTGACTCCATTCGACAAGATTGTACTTCTTGTGATATAGAAGAATGCTGATTGTAGATGAGTTATATACATGGTTAGAATCTTAGAAGTGACCAATATGGGATGTATTGTGAAAATTATGCATTTAACTACACGGCTGTCTTATACCTAAACAACAATGGGTTAGCCTGCAAAATGTAATGCCTTTGGAAACTAAAGATGATGATGAATAGCACATTTTCCACAATGCTTCATTTGCTGTGACTTTCAGGTCAAATAGTCCAAGAACCTACGACAAATGGTCCATTATTCATAAGAATGGTTCTTCATCACGTCATTCCACACTATTCACTTGGTACTTTTCATGTTTCGAGAGTATTTTCTTCCCTGAAAGCCTTCAAGAAGTCAAGCATCTTAGAGAGATGATGTTCTCCTCATAGTAAAATCGATGACGAGAATCCCAGTGAACGCCATATTTGCTCCCAAATATTGTGGAGGATGAGGATGAATCAATGTGCATCACAATCTCTTTGGTCCCTTTTTCCTTGGGATCATTCAAGTAAATCGAAGCAGGAAAGCCACATGAGTGAGATATCAGCACATTTCCATTGGGAAGTATTCCGTGAGCCAGGAAAGGCGATCTCCGAGATGGAAGGGCGAATTCTTTTTCCTCACCCCACACAGTTTCACCACCCTCCTCCCCAGGATTTCTCCAGTTTCTAAACAGGAAAGAAGAACCCTTTTTCAAACTAGACACGACCGCCATGGGCCCGAAAATTGGCCGATAAGTTTTGCGATACCTCTGAGTTCCTGTCTCAGGTTTTGGAAACGGAATGATATGAAACTTCTCCTCAGCAATATCAAAGACCAGGATGCTGTCATCATCGTCTTCTTCTGTGTATACATTCCAGTAAAACACGCCGTCATCGTCAGGCCACCGACTTGAACGTTGTGTCCATCCATTAGTACACTGACCTAGATCGACATCTCTCCAGGCCGTATTTGTCCCGATAATTCAGAATCTCGCACTTTGTACCATCATACAACCCGTATTCCCTGTCTTCACAAAAGTTTAACAACTTGTACTGATTCAGGACGGGATCAAAACCGAGATGGTAATTTCCATGACCCCGATCATCTTCGTACGAAGAATCAGGGAGCCTCAGGCTTTCCCTGGTGGCAATGTTGTAGAGCCACGAGAGTTTTCCGCTGTAAAAACAAACCAGGCCTTTCACTACATTGGTGGCCCACCTTCTTTCTCCCTTGTAGCTTCTCACTGAAACAGGGCCGCCAGGGTGGTTGTGGCGGTGATCCACGGTGGAGTAGTGACGAATCTGAGTACTAGTGGGGCTGTCCTGATGATCAGTATTAAGATCAAGAGGGATAAAATATAAAAATGACATCTTGGAGGAGATCCCTCTCCGGGGCTCACAGTGTAAAAGGCCTCGGGTACCGCCGCGATAAGTTTTCGCAAAGGATGGATCGGTGATTACTGAAAGCCGAGTCGTGAAGATGCACTTGAATCACATCAGAGATTTTACAGGAAGCCATGCCAGAATTTCGGGATACAAATCGTGAGGTATAAAAGGAAGAGCCATTAACGATCTCAAAAACCGATTGAGAGAGTTAGGACCGCTTTATTAAGCTCGTGACATACAGAGAAATATGACAAACACATGTAAACGAGTTGATTCTTTGTTTTGGTGTTTTGTTGTCTTGTAAAATGCGACACACATTTAGCCTGCTTTTTGCAAAGAATGTTTTCGATCTTGTTAGGCATAAGTAGTGTCCAGTGAGTAACTCCATCTTTAGCCGGCCATCTATACATGTCTCCATTACGAATTCAGCCCAATTGTCATAATCGCGCACTTTGAACTGCAAGGAGGACCCATATAGAGGCATTTTCCCATGTTGTACAGCTTAAGACTGGTATCAAAACCGAGATTTACAACTTTGGGAACTCCAAACAGAGATGGTAACTTCTTGTGAACTTTGGAAGCATCGTTGTGACAGGTAGTTTAGGCTTTGTCCCTCGTTGTGGCTAAGGCGGCGGAATGTTCGGAAATTTAGTGATCGCTGTCGAGAGCGAGGAAATCCCCCAAAAAAAAAAGAAAAAACAGCCATGTGTATCACAATCTTCTTGGCTTCCTCCCATTTTTGGGACACATCAGGATCTTCCTGTCGGGAAGTATTCCATCAACAACCGAATTCTGAAATGAACACACAAATTCTACTTCGTCCTCCCACTCCTCAGCTTCAGCAGCTTCGTTTCTAGTCGCGGAAAATATGTGTTTGATCAGAGCATCTGAAACTTGTTGACCACTTAATTAGAGTGATCTTGCGGCACAATGGTCCAGAGAGTTTCACATTTTCTTGGTGATAAATGATTAACCATTTCGTTGCTCTCCGATTTGACTTCATTGGGTTGGTCTCTGGCATGGTTAATTTGACTTCTCAAGGTTGTGCATCTGTCCCTATCAGCATTCCAGTGGATTAGTGTCATCATACTACTCCCTATTGTTGGAAATGCAACTGAACATGCAGAAACTGTAATGTTTCAGGTGAACGACGAACTTAATTAAGAGCCTTTTACTTCGTTCAGATCACATTATACGGCACAATAGCCCGACAAAAGAGAGTTACTCCCAAAATAATTAAGTAAATACTAGTAAAGTTTTGAAATTTGTACTAAAAAAACATACACAAGTCTCGAAAACTCAATATGAAATGAGGGCTGATTTGTTTGAAGCATTTCCTTCCTTTAAAATAACTTCAAACTTCAAAGCATTCACATTCATTATTTATTCAGTAGGTTTCATTTGTCTCTCCCTAAAGATTAGTTTACATGAGTTTCAAGTCAAATATTCTAACAACATAGAGGCATACTCTTCAAGAACAAAAGAATAACGGAAAGTTCCAAACAAAGTAAGAGTTCAGTAATCATACCTGCTAAATATATAGGAGTACACACAACTCCTCAAGAAGTCAAGCATCTCAAAGAGATGATGTTCTCAGCGAAAGAGTACCGCTGATGGCAATGCTGCCAGTCAAGGCCACAATTTCTCCCAAGCCCAAATATCGTGGAGGACGAGGATGGATCAATTTCCATCTCAATCTCCTTCGTCTCCTTCTTCATTGGATCATACAAGTAAAATGAAGCTGGAAAGTCTTTGAAGTTAGATATCAGCACTTTTCCATTGGGAAGTATTCCATCAGGCTGAAGAAACAACACCTGCGACGGAAGAACAAATTCTTCTTCATCACCCCACACAAATTCCAATTCCTCGGCTCCTGGATTCCTCCGAATGTTACACAGCACAAAAGAACCATGCCTCAATCCATGTTCATCATGGAATTTAGACATCAAAGCCATAGTAGGCCCAAAATAGGGCAGATAATAGTAGTTCCTCCTCCAGCTTTCGGGTCGTGTTTGCAAGGGAATCAATTGGAACTTCTCTTGAGCAACATCGAAAACAAGGAGGCGTCTTTTATCACCCCCATCCCCATGATCCACATTTATTCTCCAGTACAGAACTCCACTTGATTCCGACCACCGGCGTGGACCTGTTTTCCCCCTAAAACCACACAAATTGACATCTCTCCAGCTCATATTGGATCCAATTGTCAGAATCTCGCACTTCGCATCAATCGAAAGCCTTCTGTCCCTGTTCAGACACAAGTTGAGGAGCTTGTACGATTTAAGAACCGGGTCGAAACAGAGATGGTAAATACCCACATCACCGCTTCCATTCCACGCTTCGTAGGTTGAAACAGGGAGTTTCATGATTTCCCGGGTTGCAATGTTATACAGCCACGAGTTTTTACCTCGGTAAAAACAAACCAGCCCGTTGACAACGTTCGTCATCCGCCGTCCCTCATCCTTGGGCCGGTCAACCGGGTCGACGGAGCGGTGATCCACGTTGGAGTAGTGACGGATTTGAGTTGACCGGTGGCCGTCGTCATTGTCGAGCGGGAGGAAATACAAAACCGCCTTCTCGTAAGGCCGCGGAAAAAAGGGCTCACAGAGCAGAACTCCTTGAGAACCGCCGCGATGCATTTCGGCTAGGGATGGATCGGTGATTACTGAAAGCCAAAACTTGGAGACGCACTTGAATCGCATCAGGGACTTCACAGGGAGAGGTGGGAGGATCTTCAGAAGCATTTCACGAGGAATAAATGGAGACTCCTCCATTAAACGAGATCTCGAAACGACGAAACCCTATACTCCGATTGGAAGAAATTACAGAGAGGGAAAAGAAAAAAAACCCTATTTTAAGTCTGAGAAAATGACTGCATAGAGGATGATGGATCACTAATAAGATGGTTGAATAAGTCTCTGGTGGAATAGAAAGATTGCGGAGTCTTGTTTTGGAGTATTATGCAATTTTGAAAATTGTAGAGAAACGAGCGGGAGTTGTTGCAGAGGTCGTTGAGTTGAGACACATATATCGGGGATCAAATTTTGCTGCCCATTCTCTAGCAAGTAGCAACCCCTGCATATACTATCCCTGGAGGAATCTTGAAATTGGATGACCCGCCGGATGCGGTGAAACTGTGGTTACAGCATGTTATAGTTGGTATTTCGTACCAACGATTTGTGTTATCATAGTTTTCAGGTTTTGCCTCCTTCATTTGTACCAAAAAAAAAAAAAAAAAATTATTGAGGAACTGCCGGAAACTGAAGAGTAATCCATTCAGTCTTTTGTAATAATATAGTAGAATTTGGTTTCTTACTTTCTTTGGATTATTACTACATATCAAATGTCTTGTAATGTAGTAAGTTGTTACTCTTGGAAAAACTGTTTAATGTTCCTATCAAAATCATAAATAATTAAGGGAGGCAGAGATTCAACAAACATAAATCTTCTTCCAATCTTCTTCTTACGTTAATAAAATTCTGAAACTGACTCTAATTTGATTTAACTAATCTAATAAACATCACTGCTAAACATCAGCCATGGTTGAACCGTGGCATTACAGACTGCGTTCTGTTTAAGCAAAACTTTCCTCATCATTCCGTAAAGTCTTTTGGATTTCGAATGGAAAGTTTCTTTGGTATACCTTCTATTATCTCTCTCCAAGTTTAAACCTTCTATGAAAAATACGCATTGATTTTGGATTTCACCCCGCTCGGCGAGTGTACTTCTGCTGGATGAGTTTTTGTGGTATAGAAGAATGCCGGATGTAGATGGATGTATTATTAACTTAGAAATTGCCATTATGAGATAAATCGTGCAATTTATCCATGAAATAAAAACTAGATTACTGGTTTGCCTGCAGAATGCAATTCCTAGCAAGTTCAAGTTGGAACCAATGATGATGAAATGCGGGAACAGAGGCATTTTCTTATTTGAAATAACTTCAAACTTAACAGCATTTTACATTTTCCAATAGGCTTTGTTTGCTCTCTCGAGTCTCAGGTCAAATATAGTCTGATAAGATAAAAAGGAACATGATCTGAATAACGGAAAGATTAAAGCTAAGAGTTCTAATAAGAGTTCTTGCCTGGTACCGTTGCAGATTGAATTTGGATCATAGCATTATCATATAAAGAAGTTGAATTTAGTTAAAAGAAGATTTCAGGTCCACTGATCTTTGTAAATTGTAATATCGCATCAAACCTCCTGTCCAACTCTTCCTCTGGCATTCACAAACAAGTTGGATCGTGCGCCTTTGCAAAATTCTTTTTCGGATTAGTTTACCGACGATCATGACTGGAAGGTTTCACGTCCAAATCTTTAGAATCCGAAATTGCAACAATATGTATGTTAGAGACTGTAAATATATAGTCTTTGTAAATGTATATTTACTTTGTACGGTTTTACCGAAACCCTAACCGGAAACCCTAATTGTATAAATGTTGTAACGTGATTAATGAAAACAGACTTTTCGTCAGTCACGATTTTTGGATGCCGGTCTGTTCAAACTTTGTCATGGTATCAGAGCAAGGTTGATCTTGTTCTGAAATTCACAATTTTTCCTTCAATTTTTTTTTTCAATTATGGTTAAAACAGAAAGCTCAGGTGAGAAGAATAAAACTGCTGGCAGCCACGACATTGTTAACTGGCGGAAAATCTCGCCTAATGACTTGACGACGAGCGATCAAACCGGTTCTATCATCACAAATGTTCAGTTTAAAGGGAGTAATTATGAAGAATGGTCACGGGCGATCAGAATGGCGCTTCGGGCTCGAAAAAAATTTTGGTTTTCTGGATGGCTCGATCAAACCTCCAGTCGATGATGCTGACCTTCTTGCTGATTAGTGGGCGAATAACAGTCTGCTTTGTTCCTGGATTTTAAACACTACCGAGCCAGCCACCAGGTCCACGATCTCATCTCTGTAGGATGCTCGAGAATTATGGAATCATATTCGATCAAGGTTCTCCATCATTAATGGAACTCGTATTCAGCAGCTCAAGCCGTCTTTCGCCGAATGCAAGCAGAAAGGTTTGTTCGTGGCTTCCTATTACGGCAAACTGATCAAACTTTGGGAAGAGTTGGCTGATTACGATCAACCAGCGGTCTGCAAATGTGGTCTTTGTCGTTGCAATCTGCCGAATGGGATCGTAGGTGTAAAGACGAGAGAGTGCATCAATTTTTGATGGGATTGGATTCCACTCTTTACGGTACTGCTCGGTCGAATCTTTTGGCTCAAGATCCACTTCCTAATCTGGATCGAGTTTACTCCATTATGACTCAAGAAGAGAGGCTTCGTTCGGCTGCAATTGAGTATGAGATTCATGGTGGCGATGCTGCGGCGTTTGCGGTTCAAGTTGCTCCATCCGCCGCTGTTGTTTCTGGTTCATGCCCACCGCTGCACTCTTCTGTTGCTGGTTCCAGTTCAAGAGTCCGTGGTCGTCGTTCTAGCCCTAATCAAAGTCATTTGATCTGCACGTATTGCAGCAAACCCTATCATGATGAGTCCACTTGCTTCGAGAAGCACGGTTATCCGGATTGGTACCGGGGGCCTCGCGGAGCTGCTGCTGGTGGTACATCGTCTACTCCGCCTGGTGGTGTTGCGGTGCCCCCTGTTGATGCTTCTCAGATTGGTTTTCTCCCCGCTGCAGCTGCCGGTCGTGATACAGGTCGTGGAGGTGGTAATATTCATGGGTCGATGCGTGCTCATGCAACACATGTTGTTGATGCAGCGGCTGGGTCTCTCATGTTGGGTGCAGGTGATAAGGCTGTTACCGGTCTTAATGATGATCAATGGCGCAAGGTGATAGATTTTTTAAACTCGGGAAATGGTGGTCATGATTCCCTTCCCGGTACGTATTTTTCCGCCAAATGGATGTATGATTGTGGTGCTACACATCACATGAGAGGTTTTCTGGAATACTTGACGGATATTCGGGATATTGTCGCATGTCCGGTTCAACTTCCTAATGGCACATTGACTCTCGCCAACAAAGCTAGGACGGTTGTTCTTAATAGCAATGTGAAATTGCTCAATGTGTTGTTTGTTCCGAGTTTACAATGCAATTTGATTTTATTGTTTCAATTGTTGGATCAGTCTCATTGTATCGCTCGGTTCACTAATACTTTTTATGTTATCTAGGACCGCACTTCGAGGACAGTGATTGGCACGGGTGAACAGTTGGGGAGGGTCTCTATTGGTTCCGGGGGACAGTTACGACTGCTGCTGTTCGTACTGGTGATTCTTCGGCTTCTTCCTTGTGGCACCACCGCTTGGGGCATCCGTCGTCTCGTGTTCTTGAAAAGTTAGCTATTTCTTGTTCTGTTAGTAGAGGTTGTTTGAATAATACAGCTTGTGATGTTTGTTTGCGTGCAAAACAATCACGAGAAAGCTTTCCTATTAGTCAAACTAAGAGTGTTGAGCTTTTTCATTGAATACATTGTGATTTATGGGGTCTGTATCGAACTCCCACTTTTTCTAGTGCTAGATATTTTTTGACAGTGGTTGATGATTATTCTCGTGCTACCTGGCTTTTTCTGCTTACGGTTAAATCTGAGGTTTCTAAGACTTTGAGACAATTTTTTGCTATGGTTTACTGCCAATTTGGAAAATTGGTGAAAGTTGTCCGTAGTGATAACGGTTCTGAATTTCTCTATATGAGTTCCTATTTTCGTGATCATGGCATACTTCATGAAACATCTTGTGTTGGCACACCACAACAAAATGGCTGGGTTGAACGCAAACATCAACATATCTTGAATGTTGCTCGTTCTTTACTTTTTCAAGCTACTTTACCTCTTGAGTTTTGGGTCACTGTGTGTTAACTGCTGCCTATCTCATTAATCGCCTTCCTACACCTATTTTGGATGGTAAATCTCCTTATGAATTGTTGTTTGGCAAAACCCCTCCCCTTGATCACCTACGAGTCTTTGGGTGCTTATGTTATGTACATCATCGAGACCGGGGTGGTGATAAATTTGCTGGTCGTAGTCGTCGTTGTGTTTTTGTTGGATATCCTTTTGGGAAGAAGGGTTGGCAAGTCTATGATATTGAGTTAGGAATTTTCTTGGTGTCTCGGAATGTTGTGTTTCATGAGACTGATTTTCCCTATTTGGCCTCTGTATCTGAGGAGTCTACTCGTATTAGTCCTGATTTGTCTGTTCCTATCATTGATGATGATGAGCACATTGTTGTTAGTTCCTCTCCTCCTGTTGAGTCCTCTCTTTCGGTTTCTCAATCTGGTGAAGTCTGCGTTGATTGGGGGGGCTCCAGTGTGCCTTCTGACACTGTTGAACCATTGGGACGTGGCCATCGCACGAAGATACCTTCTTCCCGTCTGCGAGAATATGTTACTGAGACCATTCGTCCCCCACAACCCCCTACTGGTTCTTCTGTCCATTCATCCTCCTCAGGTACGCCTTATCCTATAGCACATTATGTGAACTGTCATTCTTTCTCACATGCGCATCAGGTGTTTTTGGCAGCTATTTCATCTGCAGTGGAACCTCAGACCTTTGCTGAAGCTGTTAAAGATGCTCGTTGGCGCATTGCCATGCAATCTGAGATTCAGGCATTGGAGAAAAATAAGACCTGGGATGTTACTACTCTTCCTCAGGGTAAGAAAGCCATTAGTTGTAAGTGGATTTATCGGATAAAGTATCATTCTAATGGGTCTGTTGAGCGCTATAAGGCGCGTCTTGTGGTACTTGGTAATAATCAGGTTGAAGGTATTGACTATAAAGAGACATTTGCTCCTGTTCCTAAGATGGTGACGGTTCGTATGTTTTTAGCTGTGGTTGTTTCAAAGGGTTAGGAACTACACCAAATGGATGATCACAACGCTTTCTTGCATTGTGATTTAGAGGAAGAAGTTTATATAAAGTTTCCTCCTGGTTTTCAATCTTCTGTACCTGGTCAGGTCTGTCGCCTTCGCAGATCTTTGTATGGTTTAAAACAGGCTCCTTGCTGCTAGTTTGCTAAGATGTCCCGCGCTTTGAAACAGTATGGCTTTTCTCAGTCCTATTCTGATTACTCTCTCTTTACTTTACATCGTAATGATACTCATCTTTCGGTATTAGTATATGTGGATGATCTTATCATATCTGGTAATGATAGTTCAGCTATTCTTTGCTTTAAGCAATACTTGAGTGACTGCTTTCATATGAAGGGTCTTGGGGTCCTGAAGTTTTTTTTGGGTATTGAAGTTGCTCAAAATTCCACCGGTTTATTTTGTGTCAACGAAAATATGCATTAGATATTGTCTCTGAGATTGGCTTGTTGGGTGATAAACCAGTGGATTTTCTGTTGGAGCAGAATCACAGTCTTCCACTAGCTGTAGATCAACTATTTTCTGATCCTGAGCGCTACAGGCGTTTGGTTGGTCTTCTCATTTATCTGGCAGTCACTAGACCAGAGTTGTCTTACAGTGTTCATATTTTGTCCCAATTCATGCATCGTCCTATGCAGGCACACTGAGATGCTGCTCTCCGTGTTGTTCGTTACTTGAAGGGTAATCCTGGTCAAGGGATTCTTCTCCGTGCTGATAGTGACTTACAGTGATAGTGACTTCTCCTATTTCTTGGCGGACCAAGAAGCAGCATATTGTTGCTCGTTCTTCTGCTGAAGCCGAGTACCATGCCATGGCTACTACTACTTGTGAGTTAAAATGGTTGAAGGGCTTGTTACGCAGTCTTGGTGTTGCTCACCCATAGCCTATGCGTCTTTACTCTGACAGTCAGGCTGCCCTTCATATTGCCACTAATCCGGTCTTTCATGAACGTACCAAATACATAGAGGTGGATTGCCATTTTCTTCGTGATGCTCTTGTGCAAGGGTTAATTTCGGCTTCTTATGTTTCTACTCATGAGCAGCTAGCTGATATTTTCAAAAAGGCATTGGGTAAGCGCCAGTTTGATTTCTTTCTTGGCAAGTTGGGCATTCGGAATCCCACGCTCCAACTTGAGGGGGGTGTTAGAGACTGTAAATATATAGTCCTTGTAATGTATATTTACTTTGTACAGTTTTACTGAAATCCTAACCGGAAACCCTAGTTGTATAAATGTTATAACGTGATTAATGAAAACAGACTTTTCGACAGTCACGATTTTTGGATGCCGGTCTGTTCAAACTTTGTTAATGTATCCAGGAACTCAAGCTTCTCAAAGAGATGATGTTCTCTGCATAATAGTCTCGATGACACAAAGACATACTAAGGCCGCGAAAATTCTCAAACATTGCAGATGACGATGAAGGATCAATGCGCCTCCCAATCTCCTTGGCCTCGAAATCATACAAGTAAATCGAAGCCGAAAAGTCATGGGAGTGGGATATCAGCAACTTCCCGTTGGGAAGTACTCCCAATGGCAGAAGTGAGGAGTGCTGAGATGGAAGAACAAATTCTTCCTCCAAATCCTAGACAATTTCCGCGGCCTCCTCCCCGGGATTCCTCCAGTTGTTACATCGCACAAACGAAACATGTATCAATCCATGCCTATCAGGGAACCGAGACAGGACAGCTACAGGGCCAAAATGAGGCAGATTATATCTGTCATCAGGCGAATTCGAATTCCAGCCTCAGGGTTTTGGCAAGGGAGTACTTTTAAACTTCTCCAGAGCAACATAAAAAACAAGGAGACGATTACCCCTTATAGTCTCCATCTTCCAGTAAACAACTCCACCTTCTTCCGACCACCCACTCCGACGTAACTCCCCGCCGACACACTCACCTAGATCGAGCTCCCTCAAGGTCATATTTGTTAGAATCTCGCACTTTGAACCATAAGACAAGTAGCCTTGCCAAATCCTAAGCACCTTGTACAATCCAAGAGTTGAATCAAAACCGAGATGGTACCTTTTCTGACAACAACCTTTGTTTGCTGAGACAGGGAGTTTTAGGATTTCGCGAGTGGTAAGGTTATACAGCCAAGAGTGTTTCCTTTAGTAAAAACAAACCAATCCCATCACAACCTCGATCATCCTCCATTGAATTCCTCTGTGGTGGAACGGGTTGTCGTCGTTAAGGAGGGTCCGGCGGTAATCCATAGTGGAGTAGTGACGTATTTTAGCTGTGGGGCCGTCATGAAGGTTGTCAGGAGGGAGGAAAAATAAGTAGGCCTTAATATTATAGAACTCACGGAGAAGAATACCCCAGAACCTCCGCGATAAGCTTTCGTGAAGGATGAATCCGCGATGATTGAACGCCATGTCCTTGAGACGCACTTGAATCGCATCACGGATTTTACGGGAACCCATGTTAGGATATCAGGATGCAATTCCGGAGGGATAAATGGAAGCTCCATTAACACAATCTCGATATCGATTGGGAAGTTGCAGAGGGAGAAGAGCCCTAATTAAGTCGGAGAAGATGATGGTATCGAGTGAAGAGATCGATAAGGGTTAATTGCCAAATCCAAAGGAGAAACATCTCATCTTTAATCAGAAGTAAACCTTTACTTTATAAAGGAGATCATTTTGATCCTTCCATGTAGGGGTGTTAATTTCTTAGACAACGACACGATTTACAGAGACGACATGACACGAAACGACACGACACGATTAACCCGATTTGAGTTTTTATCATATTTTTGGCTCAAAAAAATATTATTAATGTAGTTGGTCCTCTACCGACTACAAATTAAAAAAAAAAAAGAAAAAGAAAAAAAAAGATAAGTCATTCAGTTTGAGAAGCTTAAAAAACCATATCAGTATCACTATACCCAACAGTTTGAGAAGCTTTCTTGATCAGAATTTGGAATCAATGATCTCTTCACTATATCTATTTAATCTACTCATGGTCTTTTCATAAGAAGTCTAAATGGGTGATCTTCACTGTTGCAATTTGCAAATAGATGTTTCTAATCATTTTCACCTTGTATTAGTGGTGATGAAATCATTCTTCACTCTCAGTTAAGGAAATTATAGGAAGATCTAAGAAACTAAGAAACAAGGAACAGAGGATTAAACTCATTATATAATGTCCTACAGTTTTAGATTACCTTCACTGACACAGTAAGGACACGAAATACTGTTGGGAAGCCTCCGAACATTGTAGCAAGTAGTTCAAACATTGTCTTAAACGCAATGATACAATTACTAACAACTTAGAAAGCAATAAATCAAATATCAGAATTGTTACATATCGTTCCGCAAGAGGATGCCAAGCATTTCAAAGGGATGATGTTCTCAGCATAGTAGTTGTAGGGTGTGCAAACCCAATCCCACATCGGTGACGGGAGAGTTCCAAGTTCAATATATAAGTTTAGTGGATTACTCCCTCTATTACCAATTGGTTTTAGAGACTGGAACCCCATTTGAACTTATATCTTGGGCTTGAGGACTGCTGGCTAAGGAAGAAGGTAACCTCCCGCCATCTCAGTCTTCTTCATCTCCTTCATTTCAGGATCATGCAAGTAAATGGGAGCTGGAAAGACATTGAAAAAGTGAGATACGAGCATCCGGAAATCAGAAGTCTCTTCTCATGGATTTCTACAGTTTTGACACTGCAAAATCGAGCCCT
Organism: Oldenlandia corymbosa var. corymbosa; assembly: GCA_949775105.1. Taxonomy (NCBI): domain Eukaryota; kingdom Viridiplantae; phylum Streptophyta; class Magnoliopsida; order Gentianales; family Rubiaceae; genus Oldenlandia; species Oldenlandia corymbosa. The sequence continues at coordinate 10,753,665 of OX459118.1, read as the reverse complement.
GATCCAAGCTCTGTCTCAATCCAGGGAATCCAGACATAACAGCAACAGGCCCCGAATTGGGCAGATAATTCCAGCATTTGCCTTCTGGAGAGGTAGTGATTTGGAACGCTTCTTCAACAACATCAAAAGTAACCAGGCGAACATCTGTCCGCGTCTCTATTTTCCAGTAAGGAATTCCATCTTCCGCCCGCCTACTTCGAGTTCCTGCGAGCATTAACCCTGTAATCGGGCCTGGATCTACATTTTTCCAGGTTAAATCCACCCTGATGGTCAGAATCTTGCACTTTATGCTATCAGAATACCCGCCTTGGCATATGTTGAGCAATTTGTACAGTTTAAGATTGGGATCAAAACCAAGATAAGAATTATTGGGATCCAACCCTTTTCATACACGGCGACAGGGAGTTCCAAGCTTTCACGGGTGGCAATGTTGTAAAGCCACGAGTGATTTGTTCGTCATCCGCCTTCTATCCTCCGGCCACATTGTGTTCTCTTTGCTGCGAGCAACAAGACAGTGATTTACAGTGGAGTAGTGACGAATTTGAGCCATAGAAGTACTGTCATCTTCGTTAAGATGGAGGAAATAAAAATTTAGCCTATCAGAAGGGCTGCCATCAGAGGGGTCACAGAGTAGGAAACCATGGAAACCGCCAGGATAGGATTTTCCGAAGGATGGATCGGTGATTATTGGAACGCCATGTTTTGGAGACGCATTTTAATTGCATTAAAGGCTTCACAGGAAGCCATGCCAGGTTTTCCTGATGTAATTGGTGAGGGATTATGTGAAACGCCATTAAAAAAAAAAAAAAAAGGACAAAAACACCAGCCAAAGGGTAAGAGACGGAGACATATTCTGGGGAATTAGATATGGAACTTTTAGTTTCCAGGTTAAAAAACAAACAAAAACAAAAACAGAAAAGGTACAAAAGGGATTAACTTTTTCTTTGATAAAAGTGAAAGAAGAAGTGGTTGGTAACTTGATACACTACATTTTGAATGATTGATTTCTATGTTTTTAATTGTTTATATCTGTGATTATACCCTTTTTTTTTCTTTTTCTAACAATCATAGTTTACTTCAATTATTTATATACAAAGAAAAGCAAACATTGGTATACAAACATCTGTGCATCTCTTTAAGCAACTCAAGAGATGCAGAAAAGTTGAAGTTGCAATTTTATTCACTACATATGACTCCCCCCATCCATTTGTTACATTTGACAGACCAACAATATCAAGTGATTAGAAATACAGGGGAATATATGTTTCATGAAATTTACAGTTTGCAAATTTATACTGAAACTACATCTGATATTTACACCTAAAATTTAGAACCTTGAAGAAGAATGACTTGCTAAAGGCAAATTAGTTTTTTTCTCACTCTTTGCCTCTAATGCCTTAACCACAACTTGACTTCTTACCGAGTGCTTGCCATCTTTCCATGTCAATGTCCCAAAGACATAAATCTTAGCTGCACCAGGTTGTGTAGCTGAGATTGTGACCGTGAACGTTTTCTCCTCACCGATCTTTGTGAATGTGAGATTTTCCGGCTCAACCTTGATCGACAATCTAGGTGGATTAACAACTTTGACTGTGTAAGTTCCTGGTGAACCAACATTCTTCAGTGTTCTAGTCAATGTGACTGTGCCATTGAAGTTTGGAACAGTGATTGAAGGGTAGTTGAAGCTGAGGAGACTTATTGGCTTGGGACATGTATAAGGGCCGCCAGAAAAATATGAAATCTGGCTTTGGTTATAGCCTAATGCACATAAGAAGTTTAAGTAATCATCAGCTGCTAGATCATACACCAATCCAGGATCCATGGCACGAGTCGGGCGAACCTGCCCTGCCCCATAGCTTAATGGTGTCGCCTTTCGCTTTGTTGCTGCATCTGGGATTGTAGTACCAGCATTATCCCTGGTTCTTGCTGCAAAGAGGCAAAAATGTCAGAATCCTGGTTTTGGATAGAAAACAGAAATGTATGCAGGTGAAAAGAATTCTCAAGCCTGAGGCCTAATAGAACTTGCCGGTTGTCATGATCGCCGATCTGATTGCTGCTGGACTCCAATCAGGATGCAGAGTTTTCAGTAGGCCTACAACTCCAGAAACATGGGGGCATGACATTGAAGTTCCTGATAACATACTAAAGGGAACTTTACGCGTATCAAAAGGTTCGCTAGATACTCCAATAGCCTCGGTAAAAGCAGCAAGAATGTTGACTCCTGGCGCGGTGATATCAGGCTGAGAAACAACCGTAAACACCCTTTTATCATCATTTCAACAATGATAGAAACCAAGAGAAATTCTTAAAGGTGATAGACTAAACCTTAAGAATCTCTGGTGTAATAGTATTAGGTCCCCTAGATGAAAAATCAGCCATCATCGGAGCAGGTTTTATGCCTAATTCGGTTGTTGGAGCTCCGAGAGAAGCCACAGGGGACCTGAAATGCAAGATCATACCAAACGCACAAACATACTTTGAGTGACCGTATTTCCAGGTTTTACTAATGTACAAATTGTAAGAGGGCATCTGTAATAAGGTCTGTTGAAAGACATGAAAGTGGATTTCTTTCTTACTTCGTTGAGGAGAGATAAGCGTAAACGGCAACTCCTTCAGTATAGCCAAGGTTTACAGCAGGAAGGACATGAAAATCAGGAAAGATATCTTCCAAATCTTCCTCGGGATTGACCAGAACCATTCCTACTGCACCAGCTGATGCAGCATTAATGCCCTTCTGTATCCTATCAAATACTCCTCGAAGACAAACCAAGATTTTTCCCTTCACTTTACTCGGATCAAGTGTTCCTGCTGTACAGAGGTCACTGCCAGAACACATAGTATACGATACGAGTATGGTGATAAATTAAATGATTTCTAATAAAAAAAAAAAAATCATACCGCATGAATGAAAAATATATCATAGACAAAGGTATATACATATATATAGAATTCTTACGCGTCGGCAGCTGATGCATTTGCGGCTTTAACAGATTTCCCGTCCACAATTGGATAGTATGAATTAACTGGCAATGTTTTGTCTGAAAAGCTTTGACCCTATATATCCAATCAATCAGGCATATTACTGATTCCATCATAGACAGATAGACTAATGAAAACTAGAAAAAAGGGTTTAAAGAGCAACACTTACTCGAAAATGCAATTTGTTCCCAAGAGTGAGGTAAGAAACAACCTCCCTGTCCATGGTATTTGCTCCAACTGTGATTATCCAGGGTGCTACATTGGAAACAGTGCCGGCATCAGGTCCGCTATTACCTGCTGAGCAAACGACAACAATGCCGTGCTTCACAGCATGAAAAGCACCGATTGAAAGGCCATCTTCATCATAAGAAGCTGCCCCTCCTCCTAGTGATACAGAGATCACATCTACACCATCATGGATCGCCATATCAAAGCCGGCCAAAATATCCGAATCATAACACTGGTTTCCTGATTCCAGTGGAGGACCGCAGACCTTGTAAGCCGCGACTCTTGCTCTTGGCGATCCGCCTTTTGCTGTTCCGTTCGCCATTCCAAATAAACTCGCGCCTGGCACAAAAGTACCACCTGCTGTTGATAATGTATGGGAACCATGGCCTTCGGTGTCTCGTGGCGAGTTGTATGAAGTAGTCATGTTTTGAGACAATGCCACGGAATTATATCCGCCACTGAAGTATCTTGCTCCAATTAGTTTGCTTCATTAATGAAAAAATTGGTAACATGTCAGAGAAATCCTAAATTTATAGTGATGGTTCGAACAAAATGTTGGACTTAAAATGGTGACCTATTGCATTTGAAGGTGGCATCATTTTCATTTTCACAACCACCTTTCCACTTTGCTGGAATTGGTCCATATCCATCATCACTGAAGCTTTTTGATTCAGGCCATACACCTGGTTCATTTCCAATCCAAAAGCAGATAAAAAGAAATGTTAACTATGAAGAATTGGTCCCAGAAATACAATGGCACTTTGTTGAACTAGAACAAAAGGGTCTGTGAGACAAAGAAATAACTCGAGTAAAAAATCCCAAAAATACAATCCAATTTTGTTGAACTGTAACAGAGGGAATTAGCTGAGATAATGAAAAACAAACTTGCCAGTGTCAAGGGTGGCGATTATGGTGTCTTCACCAAACCTTGCTTTGCTCCAAGCCGAGGTTTTCTCGATTGTGCCGCCATTACTTTCAAGTCCCAAAAATTCCCAGGATCTGGTTGTTTGTAGTTTCCTTCCTTTGTTCAGGAACACGGAAACAACCTCCGGATGTTCTACATTATAGGATTCAACATAAAACATTTTAAGCATCTGAAAACAGGATCAGGAAGAAGCATTATATAGGTCATTTTAAATTGCTTACTAGCTATCTCAGCTGCTTCTGCATCATCAAGTACTGCTGCAAAGCCATTGATATATCTTGTATAACAATATATGATTGACTCTTCAGCCTTTTGTTTGCTGTTACATGTTGCAAGTTTAATTTTTAAGCAAGTAAATATTTGTGAAATCATCATCATCACACCAACCAACCAAAAAAAAAAAAAACTTACCTTCCCAAGAATGATCCAAGGAAGGTATAATGATCGTCTCTAACTTTATTATAATCAAATTCTGTGACTTCAAGGTTGGGTTGACGCGAATGAGCTCCCAAGTACACCACATAAGACTAATGATTGATCATATGTTGCCAACACAAAAAGAAAAACAGAATCATCAGACCATTGAAATCTTATGTAGAATATTAATGTTGAGCTATTCTATAAGATAGATGCTAACCTTTTTGGAAGCTAATGTGGTTCCAAAAAATGATGAGAAAACAAGTGAGAGGAAGCAAATGGTAGAACCAAAAGTTCTCATTGTGGTAGCTGACATTTTTCTGGGATGTTGTTTCCTTTTAGGCTTTTTATCAAGCCTAATAATGTATTATGTTCTTCTTTTTCCTCTCCAGGAGAGGAGTTCATATATGTTGACGACGGGAAACGCTTAATGAACGTTTAGTGTTCTGCATGTCTTGAATGTACGTACTTGGATAAAACTGTCACTATTCTTTTTTTTAAAAAAAAAAAAAAGAAATGAGGAAATGAAGGAGGAGACATTCAATATTAACTGTTTTTTTTTTTTTTTAAAAAAAAAGACTTCATCTCATAATTCCATTTTTGGAGAAAATGACCTGGTGGTCAACTTAGATTACCCGAGTGCTTCTATTACATCCACGCACGATTGAGGTCTGATCTTCTAGCATATGTATATTTTTTATTCTTTTTTTTTCCCCCTTTTTGTTACAGATAAATAAAGAGCCAGCCATGGCCAACCTAAACCAGTCAAATTAACAATTAACAACAACAATTATTATGTTACAACTATGATTTGACTTTGGCTGCTGGTGAAACCTCCAGCCTTTGCAAGTCCCCACTTTCCTATTATACTTTAACAGTATCATACTTTAACCTCAGGAAAGCATTAATCTAGAGGCACTTATATTTAAAAACAACAAGGCCACGAGAACTAAAAACAATTACACCAAGGATTTTGGTTGTAGAATTTATCTCACAATAAATATATATATCGCCATTCTCCACAACGCAAAACATTGTTTAGAAAGAGAATGAGAGATTGAAACTTCATGGACATTACGTATAAATTAATATGGATTTGACTTGCCAGGCTCTGTGTTTGATAATCACATTTTTCTACCATTTCTTGTATTTAAACACTAAATAAGAGAGTACCCGTTTGATATATAATCACTACCTAAAAGTATTAACGAAAATGAATTGGTGTGCTAATAGATTACTAAATGATTAATTTGTTGCTCCCGTATACTAATTTATATTAACGATTTGTTTAATTAAGTGAAGCAATTCCTTCGTAAGCAATGAAATATACTCTTTGTCCTAAAATGATTGTTTTATTTAAACTTTTATTTTTAGTGTAATTTAAACGAAAAATTAAGATCCAAACTGGATAATTATTTTGGCATGGAGTGAGTAATGATATTACGGAGTCAAGTTTTCTTAGTTTGAATAAACAAATAAAGAAGAAAGTACTTAACAATAACTTTGCAAAGACTAAGAATGAGGATAGTAGACTTTGTAACTAGTAACGTTACTGGAAAACATTATATATAAGTATAACGGATCCATGGATTTGTTCTTTCATCAGATCGTAGAACATTGAAGTTGAATTTTATGTAGAGAAGCTTAGTTAAGAAAATGGCAAGATTCTTGCTCGATCGTCATCATCATCATCAAGCTTCAGGTTTTTTGCAGCACAGGGGATCAGGGCTCTTGCTTATTGTCGGCATGATCGTTATGTCTGTTTCGATCCTCTCTCTCGTTGTCTTTGGTTGTGCGACACGTCGTCGTCCTCCAAAGAAAACGAGAAAACGAGGATCGACTTGTTGTGGCTGTTGTGGTTGTGGTTGTGGGGGTACTGGCGATGGCGGAGCTGGTTGCAGTGGCGGTGGTGGTTGCGGTGGTTGTGGCGGTTGTGGTGGCTAAATGATATTCCGTTACAGTCACGTTACTCACTGCAGATATATCTTCGAGTAGTATTGTACGCACTTTTTTAATCCCAAAATAATTGTTCAGTTTGAGTTTTTATTTTTAATATAATTTATACTCTTTATGTCCTGTAATAATTATCTGATTTAAATTTTTACTATGCAAACATAAATTGTACTCCCTCCGTTCCAAAATTATTGTCCATATACTTCCTCCATTCCAAAATTATTGTCCAGTTTAGCTAACATGGTAAATTTTATTTTTAGTCAAACTTGACAATATTTTAGCTTGAACTTTCGAATATACCTGCATACATAATTTGTTTAACCAAAAAACATTTTATAAATTCATAACCCAAACTCCCTATACTTCTTTCTCACACTATCACCGGAATTAAAAAACGAACCCCAATTCAACTGCAAGAGCATCACCTTCATTTGTAATTCGCTCATACACCTATAATCAATCCAAGTTTTCAGATGAAGAATTTCATTTTGGGAGAATCTTCGTACACTAAGTTTCAATTTGGTGTTTAGAAAAATAATTCTATTCATCGGAGGCTTCATTGCTTGTATGGCTCGGACGGAGTTCTTCAATGCTTGTTCCAATCGAAATTATTAGTTCAATTCGATGTTCCTCCAAACCATTATTATATCTGGCGGAATTTCTTCTGTTGACATTTAGAAGAAGCTCAAAAATGAGCCGAAAAGAAAATTATGACATGGAAACTGCCAGAAGAAATTTAATTTGTAATCCGATATTCAGTTTCAGAAAGGAAATTAATGACATGGTCATTTTGTATGAAAATTGATGGTCATTTTGTATGGATTGCTAGTCACCGCCGCTTTTGAGCCGTCCATTCGGTGCTGCTGTGTGTTCACATCCACGTGTTGTTTATACAATAGTGGATAACCGGATTCAAGTCAATAGTTAATTTTGAATGAAGGTTAAAAGTGTAATTTAATTTATAAAAAGTCAAATCGGACAATAATTTTAGGAAAAAAATTTTTTGGTAAAGTGGACAATAATTATAGAACGAAGGGAATATAGAAATATAAATAGTAACTGGACAATCATCATAAAAAAATATTAAAACTAAATATTCAATTCGAACAATAACCTCAGGACAGATAAAGTTTTTTTTTTCTTTTTGAAAAATGAGGACAGATAAAGTGAGTAACTACCATAGTTTTCACAAAGTCACATAATTAGGACGATTTATCTTTACGGTGATAATCCATGTATTTGATGAGTTCTCAAATCTAACGTAGAAGCTAAATATTCCACCTATTTCAAAATAATACTTTCTCCGGTTCAAAATAATTATTTAATTTAAATTTTCATTTTCAGTATTAAAAGAAAATATTCAAACTGGGCAATCATGTTATAATAGATGGCATCAATCTCATAAGTCATAACAAAGTCAGACCTTATTGGGGGATAAAATGTACCTTTCCGTCAACTTTCATAGCACAACGTATTAGTCAATAAGATCCAAATATTCCATCATAAAATATCTCGAGTCTAATTTTTAGAAATGTTTGTATACACGATGCAATCAATGTTTTAGAAGTTGGAGCCATTTCTAACTGGTACCTTAGGTATAAAATTGAAGGCAAAAATGTTTTGAGAAGAAGTGAAAACTGCATAGTGCTTAATACTCCCTCTGTCCCATAATTATTGTCTAGTTTTACTAAAATAAAAGATTTTATTTTTAGTCAAACTTAATTATATTTTACCTTGAACAATCGGATATACCCTTACATAAGTAATTGTTTAGCCACAAAGATTTTATGGATAATGTTTTTTACTGATGAAAAATGTGTAACTTGATCCATAAAAAGTCAAATTGGATAATAATTTTGGGACAATTTGAGCAAAGTGGACAATAATTATGGGACGGAGGGAGTACATTTTTTTTTTTGTGTATATGTTATACTACATATTATAATAGTCCTTAATACAATAGTCTAACAGTTTTATTTCAATTTGACTTCATCATAGGGAGTGAGTGATTATATATATAATAAGTTTTACGCAAAACAAAATTTGTTATTTAGTGAGGAGAGATTGATATGTCAGGTTAAAGAAATTTGCCGCAAAGGGACCGCAGGATGAGCTTTGACCGGTTCAAGAAGGCTCATGACATGTTCAATTTGGTCAAGTCAACCATCCTTGAATATTAAACAAAAAAATACTAGCAAAAGATCTTATGCCACATCTTCTGTCTTACATTTCTTGTATTGCGATGCCGATGCTAGTTTTACACTCCTCACCTTCTAGAGAAAAAAAGTCCGCCTCGAATTTTTAAATTTATGTTGTTTTTATTATATTCCATCCGGTCTTTAATATAAAACATTTTGATTTATCCTATGTTTAATAAACTATGTATTTTTAGCTGACAAAAAAATTTTAAAAACATTTCATAACAATCAAGAGAATATAACGAATATAAAGATATATTTTTTAAGGTTTTTTTGCCAATTAAAAATGCGTACTAGGTGAAATCTAGGACGAAATCAAAATGCCTTATATTAAGGACCGGAGGGAGTATATCTTAAAAATTAATATGGATTATTTTCTTGAGACATTACCTTATACATGTCGTCTAGTCAATTTATTGTGGCTTATTTACACTTTGGTTAATTTGGATATTTATATTACTTTAGACACGGTTTGTCAAATGAAGTATATACATTTTTTGTAACAAAAAATTCAATTCCAAAAAGCACGTCCACAACAGACACCTTCCCGGATATGTACGAATGGCCGCATTTTAAGTAAGAAATTACAAATTAGGAAGGTTCAAATGAACTATAGATTTGAAGCAGAAAGAAAGAATCAACAACGTAATCCTCCGGTACAAGTAATTGCCTGAGTTGACCAAATTGAATAAATTGTGAAACGTTATATATAAATAAGCATAGATATAATATATACATGCATTAGTTTGCTAATTCACCAAAGCCGTAATTCAGAATCAAGTATAATAACAGTAGAAGGAGATTCATTAGCAAAAATGGCAAGATTGTTAATTATGAGATCTCTTGGCCAGATGGCAACAAATAATCATCGTCATCAAGCTGGTGTTTTGCAGAATGAGGGTTCAGGGATCATCTTCATCATCGGCATGATTGTTATGTCCGTTGCAATCCTGTCTCTCGTCGTCTTTGGTTGTGCTGATGGAGCTCGCCGACGTCGGAAGAGACATGGAGGAGGAGGAGGTTTCGTTGGTGGTTATTATGGTGGTGGTGGTGTTTACACCGGAGGAGGTAGTACTTGTGGAGGAACAGCTGGCGGAGGAGGTAGTGCTTGTGGAGGAGGTGGTGGAGGAGGCGGAGGTTGTGGTGGTGGAGGCGGAGGCGGCGGGGGCGGTGGTTGCGGAGGTGGAGGTGGAGGTGGCGGCGGTTGCTAAATGAGACTATCAGAGTACATTGATGCCAGTTTTGAGGAGCTAACTCATGCATGGATATGCTTATATATATTTTGAGTCCTCGTTCCTTAGACATATGGAGTTGGCTTTAAATCCATATTCTTCTACGTACTCTAATTGTACAATAATTAATATTCCATCCATTTATGTAGCTGATGAAATGCATATGAATTGATAGGGTGTATAAATTTTGGTTTTGTAATAATGTATAAATATCTCTACTGTAAAATTAGTAGGAAAAAATTGTTACCTAATTATACCAACATGATATTGTAGTAGTTTATTATCAATACTATAGTTTTTTTTTTTTTTTTTTTGGTTTTATTAGTTAGATGGCTTTTAGGCGTTGAGCCCTCATATCTAAATCTTAAACACAAAATGTCGTTTTTTTTTTTGGTTAAACAAGATAGTGAACTTAATTCGTTAGCTAGTATGCTAATTTCATGCATTAAAAACGTTGATAAAAAATTTGTAATGCCACAATCAAATATTTGCGAAATTGTTTTATGTCAAAGCAACCAATCAACTCTGGAAAGGCCTTTTGGTGGTCTCTACCAAATATTTCAGACCAAGAAGATAAAAATTATGTAGCTTATGGAATCTTTTCAGAATTTAAATTCTTCGCCATGACCACTTTTGTCCGGTGAAGTACCTATTTTATTGATAAAGGTAGCTAGTAGCTACCATGCATCATGTATGCATGGCTCACGTATTTGAGCCACGGCCAAGTCATTTTGATTTCGTCTTAGGTTTCATCTAGCACGCATTTTTAATTGATAAAAAAGTCATTAAAAATATATTTTTATATTCGTTGTATTATCTTGATTGTTATGAAATATTTTTAAGATTTTTTTTACCAATTAAAATTACGTACTAAATTAAACATAGGATGAATCAAAATGTCTTATATTAAGGACCGGAGGGAGTATATTTTGAATCCGAAAAGGAGAGATATATATATATATATATATTATATAATATTTCTTATACTATGTTCTTAATTACCTGATGAGCTAATATGTAAATTCGGATATGATTACGATAAGGAGTTGGCTCAATCTTATTAGTTTGTAGATTAAATAACTTTTTTAAATAAAAAAAAAATTATGACTTATCTATAGGAACGTTATCACGTAAACCTATCACACACGTAGTACATTACATCTGGTACCCACAAGAATTCATAATGTGAAATAATTAGGGACTAGGACAGGATATATTGGAAACTGAAGCAATTATACGAGTTTCCTGAAAAAGCAAAAATATTGAAACATTCCTGCATGCATTTGATAAAAAGAACCAACTCAGGAGATTGCACAAGAGATTTGCTGAGAAAGTACAACATATACTGAATTCATAAATGAAATGCAAACAGAAGTGAATTATGAACATTCATGGCTGAACGTTGTATATACCAAAAAAAAAAAAAAGAAGAAGATATGGATTTTGCGTGTAAGACAAACTGATCATAATGTCCAAACGTTCAAAAGAAGGATATTTTGTTTACGCGCTAAAAAAATTGTTAAATTAGTTCTTATGTTCTAAAAAAGATAGTACTCCTTATGTCTCAAATTATTATCCAGTTTGGATTTTTAGTTTTTATACAAATTGAACTAAAAGTAATGAAGTCAAGGAAAAAAAAAACAAAAAGTGAAAATTTAAGTTGGACAATAATTTTGGAACGGACGGGAAGTAATTCACATTTACAATAGAGAAGGCTGAGTGATAAATTTGCTGTGCATAATTCAAAAAAAAAAAAATTTCCTAAAAAAAATGACTACAAGCTTCGCACGGAAAGGTAAAGAAATTACTTCGTAAAGAGACAAGCTTTGAGTGAGCCAGACTTGGTCAAGTCAATATCAACGGTAGACAATAGACATGATCCACGTCTACTTAGCAATTTATAATCCTTCTTCAATCCGATTATCCAAGAAAATGTCCTAAAATCTGAAATTTCCAAGAATTGATCGATATTGCAGAATCTATTCTTCTACATACAGACAGACAGACAACAAGTACGTACCTGGATATTTACAAATGCCGACATATTCAATTAGTATAATTAAAACTCAAAAAAATGTTCAAACTAGCTGATGCATGTAGAGAGAATCAACCACGTAATCGTCGGGTACAAGTAATTAAGTTGACCAATAACGGTCAACTGAAGAAACTAGAAATAAGTACTTGTATGAAGACATTATAAATACGTGAAGAAATTATATGCTTGCATTTGATACTATATATACTACATTTAATCAGATATCACGGAGGAGGAGAGGTTAATTAACTAGAGCAAAATGGCAAGATTGTTGTCTATGAGAGCTCTTGGGATGGCTGCAAATCATGGTCATCATCATCAAGCTGGTGTTTTGCAGCATGAGGGTTCCGGGATCATCTTCATTGTCGGGATGATTGTTATGTCTGTTGCAATTCTGTCTCTTGTCGTCTTTGGTTGTGCCGATGGAGCGCGTCGACGTCGGAAGAGACATGGAGGGTTCGTCGGTGGATATTATGGGGGTGGTGGAGGTGGTGGTGCTTGCGGCGGTGGCGGCGGTGGAGGAGGTTGCGGCGGTGGTGGAGGTGGCGGTGGAGGTTGTGGCGGTGGCGGCGGTGGTGGCGGTTGCTAAAATGTGTTTGTCATCCTAGTTCCGGCATACACCGTCCAAGATATATATTTTTTTGAGTATTATACGTGCTCTAGTCCAATTAAATTTGCCTGCACTGTATAATATATAGTTTCATCCATACTACGTTTAGAAATTAGGTCTGATAAATCTTGTACTCTTACAGATTTTCCACATGTGTAATTCATGAGGTGCGTGGGAATAGCCGAATAGGGCATGTATATACATATGACACCAAATCATTATGTAGTACATTTGTATGTATTGAAATATCTGAGAGAGTTGATGGAGGTAGGGGTTCTGATCACCCACTACGTTTTTTCATAATTAATAATGTATGCTAAAATTCGAGTAAAAATTGGTGTGATTAGTTGTTTTTTCGCCTACTTTAAATATGTTGTACTTTTTCTATTGTACTAAAAGTAAAAATTTAAACTAAAAAATTAAAATTGGACTATAATTTCGGACGCGAGGAGTACTATGATTAATTGTCTTAATGAAGATTTCGCGCCTCCTTCTCAATTCTTGCCCAAGCATTGAGTGAGGACAGTAGCCATGAAAGAAACCCTCATCATATGCATGGCTAATGGATAATTTTAGCTTGTTAGTTACAAATTAATTATAGTAAAATAACTTGAATTCATTAGCTAGTTAATAAATGCTTCCATCTTAATATTTTTTAGATATAACAAAAGATGTAAAGTCTAAATACAAATAGATTAAGAGGTGAGTTAAATATTTTTTGCGTTTAAGAGAGGTTGGCCAAACATGGGCATCGAGAATCTTACGGAGATATGTTAAACCCTACAAATCATACCCTAATTATAGTGAATCTCTAATCACAGGAATCCCTCCGGACCATGATGAGCGTATTATTGACTAGTATTTAGATGAACAATTCCATTAAATGTATGAAATGACATCGCTCGAACTTCAATCAACTAGAATTAAAGGTTTTTTTGTACCCAAAAAAAAAAAAAAAAGAAAGAAAAAGAAGCCATTTTCTGTTACGTTGAATGAGATATATTGTCCCAATCAATCTGAAAACGCCATTTGATCTTTATCCATTGTGGAACATAAAGATAATAACAAGTGTGCAGCTAAATGGATTTTTTTCTCCAGAACTATAATTCTTCCCCATGGCCAAATTGGCCACGCATGTTTTGTAACTATTAGAGCAAAGCTCTCTCGTATGTGACAACTTCTAAGAATTTTGAATACATTTTTGAGGGGCCAACTGCATACTAATTGGCAAGTTTCCTTTTGTTCTTATTTTGTTCAAACATAGAGATATCTTTTCCCCCCTTCATTCCAAATTTCTTAAAAAAGTATGAATTTTGTATTGGAGAAACAAGTTGATCTTCTTTTTTTCTTGAAAATAGAATGGAAAGAAACTGTTGCATTTGTATCATGCAAATTTATGATGGGAATAAAATTCGTGAATTTTCTTACTAAGGTTCTAAAGGTCTTTATTACTTAAATATATTAGATTCATTCACCTTTTCGTGAAGTGGGAGTTTGTAATAGATATAACTTGATTCCCAATTAATTGTTTATCCTCGTTTTTGAGAGTGAAGTTCTATAATTTCAACTTTAAATAAAATATTGATTCATTTCCATTCGAGTTTAAAAAAACACTTATATCTCAGCATTTTTTACAGGCTAAAGTTAATTATACGCACTCTCAAGTCCTAATTACCTTTCTAATCTAGCTACACGTCAAGTCCCAGCACAGTAGTTGGACATTTGATGGGCAAAAAAGGCGTCGTGATAGTAAATTAAATTTTTAACCGTCATTTTATTTTTTACATAGTTGTGCATATACCTGAAAATAGACATAAAGCTTCAACAACAAAAAAAAGAAAAAAAAGGAAGAAAAAAGAACATGATTAGTAATAATCTGTTGACACTAGTTGAGCGAAGAGATCCTCAGCCTATCAACCTGTTACTAATCGGGTCTGTAAGTACTTTATGCTTTCTTCTGTGATGATGACAAATAATTTGTTATAATTAGTAATTAAGACCGACAACGTCTTAGAGCAGAGGATCATTCATTCCAAACAGTTTTTAGCAAGTTGACTAAAAAAAAATTAGCAACCGTATTGTTATAAATTTTACTAATCATTCACGAACTAATAAATAAAACCGATATTGCATGTTACATTACATTACAATTTACAAGAGTCCACGAATTGTTTTCCATTACTTGGGACCATGATACACATTCTTAGATTTCTGCCCACTTCAAGAACTGAAAACAACCAATTGTCCTAAATGATGACGATGTTACAAAATGCTTTAATTGGAGACTTGATTATCATTATCATTAGTTTTTAAGGTTTAAACTACTTACTTCCAGCCAGCAGTTTTACTGAAGATGACAAATCAATTTGCATTTATACACAATATTTTCATTTTGAAATGGCGTATTCAATTGTTAAACGGTATAGAATAAAAGCGGGTAGACGACTGTGGAAAGACAATAACCGTATTCCTACGCATGTTTGTTCTTAGATTGGCTAAAGAAGTTTTTTAACTTTATTTAAGAACCTTCTTTACCAAAAAGAAAAAAAAATTTATTTAAGAACCATCAGTTTTTAGTTCTTAGTTCTAAACCTTTTATATACTCCTTCTGTCCCAAAATTATTGTCCAATTTAAGATTTCACTTTTAGCACAATTTGAACTAAAAATGAAAACTCAAGCTGGACAATAATTATGGGACGGAGGGAGTATTAATTAACCATAAATAGTTCCAAAGTACTTCGTAAAAGGTAATTAGCTTTGACTGACACGCCATATGTTCAACTTGGTCAAGCCATCCCTACTTGAATATTACTTACAGAAGAAATAATTATTCCTTCCATCACAGTCATATGAGACAGAGGAACATTAACAATTTTCTCGTATAGCAATACTAGTGATGTCTGGTTGCGCGACCCTGGCCCAATCTATCTGTAGATTTTAGAAATGTTTATATTTGAAAAAAATAAAATTTTGTATTTGGAACGATATATTTTAGAAATGTTTGAAGGATTTAGAAATGTTTTATAAGTGTGATCATAGAAATATTTGTATTTCGCAAAAAAAAAATAAATTGTATTTCGCCATGTATGTTTTAGAAATGTTTTATAAGTGTTACTTATTAAATATAAATAGCTTAATCGAATATATGTGTTGAAGTAAATGTTAGATAAAATATAAAAGCATCCTAATAAATTTAAATATTAGTAAGATGATTTATTGATGTTCTCCATTGGTCGTGTCAAATCAATACTTAGTTTTGGAGATTTTTAATAGCTTTGTAATAAGCTTCATTCAAAGGGTATACGCTTAAAACAAAATTGACACTTTGTAATAAAAAACCTAATTGATCAATTCAATTTAAAAAACCACTCTAGTTGAATGAAACATAAAGAAAAAATTAAAAAAAAAAACGTGTCACGTAAAGTGCAAAGGGAGATTTAGTAATTTAGTTATGGTTAGGCAAAAAGACAATTTAATATTTTCTACATATCACGTGGCAATCATATGAGATGTTTGAAAGGGAGGTTTTTGTTTCTAATATAGCAAGATATCAACTACTTTAGGCATCGACGTGTACTTATCAATTTATAATCCTTCTCAATTCACTCCGATCATCCGATGAAATTAACTTCCTAAACTATGAAAATTCCAAGAAGTAATATTGTAGAATCTATTTTTCCACATTACGGACGGACCAGACGTTCCCAGATATTTACGAATGGTGGCATATTCAATTATTCCTCCGGTCTTTAATATAAGATATTTTTATTTGTCGTCAATTTTACCTAATACATATTTTTAATCGAAAAAAACTTTAAACCTATCACCTAAATATCAAAAGAACACAATAAATGTGAAAATATATTTTTAAACTTGTTTTCGATTAGAAATACATAATAAGTGGAACTTACGACAAATTAAAATGACTTATATTAAGGACCGGAGAGCAAGTGATTAAAAGAATGTTCAAACTAGCCGATGTAGAGAGAAACAACTACGTAATCGTCCGATACAAGCAATTAAGTTGACCAATAACGGTCAACTGAAGAAGCTACAACCTACAACTACTTTGTGTGAACACATTATAAATATGTGAGGAAAATATATGCTTGCATTTGCTCCTATAGACTATATTTCATCAGATCGTAAAAGAAGAGGTGAATTAACTAGAGCAAAATGGCAAGATTGTTATCTATGAGAGCTCTTGGGATGGCTGCAAATGATCATCATCAAGCTGGTGTTTTGCGTCATGATGCTTCCGGGATCATCTTCATTATCGGGATGATTGTTATGTCTGTTGCAATCCTGTCTCTCGTCGTCTTTGGTTGCGCCGATGGAGCGTCTCGACGACGTCGGAAGAGACATGGAGGAGGTGATGGTGGCGATGGCGGTGGTGGCGATGGTGGTGATGGCGGCGGAGGCGGTTGTGGTGGTGGAGGTTGCGGTGGTGGCGGCGGCGGTTCCTAAATGTATTCGTCGTCATAGTTTGGACCTTACGCTGTCCAAAACATATCTTGAGTATTCAACGTGCCCTATGGTCCAATTAAATTTGCCTATGTTAGTTTATGAAGTTTTATGAAGTTTCATCCATACGTTGAGCCATTAGGTTTGATAAATCTTCTACTTTCTCTGACCCAAAATTATTATTTGGTTTAGAATTTTTTTTAGTTCAAATAATTAGAATTTTATTTTTAATTCAATTTAAATTAAAAATAAATTTCTGAACTAGACAATAATTTTAGGATAGAGAGAATATTAATTTGTCGCATATGTAATTCATGATGAGGTGCACAGGGATAGTGCATGACTTATACACATGATACCAAATTGTTCTGTAATTTTGTACTACCTTCGAGGCATTTTTTATTTGTTTTTATTTAATATATTTTTAAGATTTTATTTTTAACTAAAAGAACATATTAAATTAAGTTTTGAACAAATCAAAATGACTTATAATAAAGATTTTAAAGTTGATGGAGCTAGGGGCTTCGTCCCACCTACTCCATTTTTCTATGATTAATAAAATCTGCGAAAATTTTAATTAAAAATATTTGTATGATTAATTGATTTTTGCGACTCGACTTTCAATATATTGTACTTTCATTCGTTGTCTTTGTAAATTTCGCACTTGAGTCTGGAGTGTAGCCGTAAAAGAAGGTTAATTAATTGGTTATACTCTCTGTATGTGTTTTTAAAAAAATTTGTACTAAAATAACAAACATATAAAAATTCAATGTGAATAATTTCTTTAAGAACGGAGAGTGTATTACATTAGTCTTGTCAGATACGTATTCCCAATGTCCAATTTAAATTTTCGTCACTTTTAGCTCAATTTGTACTAAAAGTGAAAATACTAACTAGAGTATCATTCGGACGGAGAGAGTATAATCACAGTACCCCAGAGTTTCATGGATATTTTCAAATGCACAAAAACTAAAATAATGTTGATGAGTGCGCTATATTTTGGATATAATGAAAGTGGGTAAAATTTAAATATGACTAAATTAACGTATTACGGAGATGTGTCATCAATCTACAATGTTTCAATCACAATTTAACCTAGTAGTGAATCTCTAAGCACTGCAAGTCTGCAATTCCTCCGGGCCATAATGATGAGCGTACTATTGACTATTTATTAGAGATTAAACTCTATTAAATGTATGAAATGACATCGTTCGAACTTCAATCAACTAAAATTAAAGGCCTTTTTTTTTTTTGTACCCAAAAAAAAAAGCCCAAATGAGAATATGAGATATATTGTCCCAATCAACCCGAAAATGCCATTTGATCTTTATCCATTGTGGAACATAAAGATAACAAGTGTTCAGCTTATGGTTTGGTTTTGTTTTGTTTTTTTTTTTTTTCAGAATTATAATTATTCTTCCCCATGGCCAGTTGGCCACACATGTTTTGTACCTATTAGAACATAGCTCTCCTTTGTGATCACTTTTAAGTAGTATTAATTTTGAATAAATTTGAGGGGCAACTGCATACCCCAATTGCCAAGTTTAATTTTGATCTTTGTTTTTTTGTTCAACACAGAGATATATTTTGCCACCTTCGATTCTATGAAAGTATGAATTTTGTATGGGAGAAGTCCCTCCCCCCAATATGGAATGCAATATTGAAACTGTTGCATTTGTACCGAACAATTTGGTGAGAATTAAATTCGTGATTTTTTATTGAGGTTCTAAATGTCTTTATAATTACTTAAACTGAGGTTTATTTCTATCTGAGAAAATGTTTTTAATTCCTCACTGAAGCTGAAAATGATTAGGATATAAGCTGTTGGCACAACCTGTTACCAATTCGGGTCCGTTAAGTGCTTCATGCTTTCTTCAGTGATGATAGTAAGAATCACAACGTTTTAGAAGAGGATCATTCCAAACAATTATTAGCAAGATGACTGAAGAATAAGCAAACGTATTGTTAATTTAGTAATCATTCACAAACTAGTAAAACCGATATTGCATTATACTCCCTTCGTCCCACAAAAATAATCCATATTAAGTTTTGAGTATTGTACTACTTTTAGTACAAATTTAAAAATTCAATGTGAACTATTTTTTCGGGACGGAAATAGTACTACTTCATTAGTAAGAGGTCCACGAAATGTTTTCCATTACTGGGAACCATGACACACACATTCTTGGTTTCTGCCCACTTCAAGAACTGAAAACAACCAATTGTCCGATACGATAACGATGTTATAAAATGCTTTAATTGGAGTATCAATATGATTATTTTTTTAAGGTTTAAATTTAAACTACTTACTTCCAGCTAGCAGATTTACTGAAGGTGACAAACCAATTTGCATTTATACACAGTATTTTCATTTTCAAATGGCGTATTCAACTGTTAAAACGATGTAGAATAAAGCGTAGGTAGACGAACTGTGGAAAGACAATAACCGTATTCCTACGCATTTTTGCTCTTAGATTGGCTAAAGAAGTTTTTAACTTTATTTAAGAACCATCAGTTTTTAGTTCTAAAGACTTTTCTATATTAACCATAAATAGTTCCAAAGTTAGGCCACTTTTCAGAGGAACTTCAATAGAGCCGCCATTAGAGAAGAAAAAGAAAGCACAGAACCATCTTCATTTTAGCCATGGTTGAAGTGGTTGAAGGCAAAGAAGAGCTGATCGCTCCATTACTTACAGATGCTCCACAATCATCATCTGGGAAGTCCCATAAATCCTTGAAAAGAACTGGTTAGTCCAAAAAAGAAATGATTTTTGGTCGACTCTGCCAAGTGTACTACTATATAGTCTATATTTCTGTTGAATCCGAATTCATTTTTTTTAATTATTTTAATCTCTGTACTGGCACTCAAATTTTGGTTTTCTGGGATTATATAATTTGACCTTTTTTGTTGACCAATACCTTTCAGTATCTAAGTTCTTAGGATAGTTTGTCTATTTTTATAATCAAAGTTCTTTCTTTTATTCACAGAAAGTCTGAAGCTTTTTATCTTTTGTTTTGATGAAATTTTGAAGGGACTGTATGGACTGCAATAGCCCACATAATAACTGGAGTAATTGGTTCTGGAGTGCTATCACTGGCATGGAGTGTGGCTCAGCTTGGATGGATTGCAGGGCCGATGGGCATTATTATTTTTGGAGGAATTGCTATTCTCTCTTCAATTCTACTGAGTGATTGCTACAGATATCCCGATCCTGAAGTTGGGCACATCAGAAATAAGACATATTCTCAAGCTGTGAACACCTACTTAGGTGACCAAATCTACTGTCTTCACTCTTTATCTTTACATTGATATCTGTTGGTTTGTGTGGATATCTGCTAATGTAGACTATAATCATCCACCTTTGCTGTTTACTACTAGTTTAGTTTGCATGAATAGAATTGAATACAACCTGTTCCAGTTGGATGGTAGACTTTGTCGTAATGTGATGATGTACCTGATATTAAGTGAAGATAGAAATGCAATACATCAAAATCTTATAATGTATTTTTGCATAAATTCTGTTGCTCTGTATTTTAGTTCATTTTCGGTGTGATCATGGCTTTTGATCGACGGCAAAGATTACACCTATGCTTAAAACCTTTCTTTCCTTTGTCTAGATTGAAAACCTAAGTATTTGAAAGGAACCGCGTTGGCATTCATAAATTGGGCTTTCTCGTGTATTTGTGTAATATTCCGAGTATGTGACAGAGCAATATACATTTAGAAGGAATTGACGAAAAAATTTTATTTTAAAATCCAAAAGATCTTCTCCTGTTTCTATGCTTCAAGCAATGGTTTATTAGCTGTGACAGTTCAGACAAATTACGTTTTCAGGAAAGAAGAGCATGTGGGTATGTGAAACATTTGTGCAGGAAAGCTACTATGGATATGGAATTGCATACACAATAACTGCAGCCATTAGTATGAGGTACTGGATGTCATTATTCTTCTCTCCTAGCTGTTTTTCTGTCTTCTGGAGCCCATATTACCCAACTCCCTTTGGCAAATAAAATGTAGTCTAGATTGAACATCTATATTCACAAACTCAAATATTTACTTCAAGACTGCAGTGGTTTTCTAGGCTTTTGTGAATCGGGGACTTTATTTTCTCATTTCTGTATTAAAATTCTTGTCTTTGTCATAATTGATAGCACTAAATGCATGGAAGATATGCCACCCAATGTACACACAGTAATATCAAGCTACTCTCCTGCTTTGTCTTATTACCTGTTCAAGCAATATATATCATCATCATTGAGAAATATTTTAGTTGACTGAAAAGTTTGATTTGATGATGTCAGCGCAATCCAGAGATCAAACTGTTTCCACCAGGAAGGGCATAATGCTCCATGTGAGTTTGGAGATAGATTCTATATGCTGTTATTTGGAGCAGTTCAGATTCTGTTCTCTCAGATACCCAACTTTCATGAAATGGAGTGGCTCTCAGTCATTGCTGCTATAATGTCCTTTGCATATACCTTTATAGGAATGGGGCTTGGTGCAGCAAAAGTGATAGGTATGTTTCACAATCAGCATTTTTGTATCACTTAGATGTCCTTGGTTTATGTGAAATAGTTTCAGAACCCATAAGAGTGCAGTGGACGAGTATAAGACCAAGTCTATTGGGATCACAAGGGAAGCAATGCTGATGGCTTACCAACTGGTTATGCAGTTCAATTAATTGGAGAGAATCCCACCAAGCCATATGACATTATGATGTTTGGACTTTTACAATTCTTGCAAATTGTTTACTTTGTTTCTGGAGCATAAGCCATGCAGATAACTATCATGAACATTTACATTTTTAAATTGTTTTTACCAGGACAACTGAATCTTTGAAGATAGATTCTTGAACTCGGAACTAGGTTTTCTTTAACCTATTAGTCTCTGTCTATGAGAATAATACATAGTAAACATTATAAGATATATGTGTGTTAGATTTAAGATATTTCCATCCCGTGCTACTCGTTTGAGTTATTTCTTATGAAACCCAACGCAGGAAATGGAGAAATCAAAGGAGACATTCGTGGTGTACCCACGAGAAATACAGCTGATAAAGTCTGGCTGACCTCCCAAGCAGTTGGGGACATCGCTTTTGCCACAACATACAACATTATCCTTTTGGAGATACAGGTGCTTAGGCTAATTCTCACTGTAGTTAACATACATTTATTAAATCCTGCTAGCAATACTCAACTGATTAACTTGATATTGTGCTTGAAGGACACTCTAAAATCACCGCCACCTCAAAATCAGACAATGAAGAAAGCATCAATTTCAGCCATACTTGTCACATCTTTCTGCTTCCTTTGCTGTGGCTGTTTCGGATATGCTGCTTTTGGCAACCAGGCTCCTGGAAATATTCTCACAGGCTTTGGCTTTTACGAACCTTATTGGCTAGTTGACTTCGCCAATGCATGCATTGTTCTCCATCTTGTAGGAGGCTATCAGGTAAAACCAAAAATACTCTCCTGATCAGTATAGTTGTCAGAAGTAGAATGTTCTGAAAAATTCAAGCTCCCAAAATAAACTGATGTAGATTCTTACCTGATCATTGTATTGTACCATCTACAGGTTTATAGTCAGCCATTGTTTGCTGCAGCTGAAAAGTGGATAGCAAAGAAGCTCCCCGACAGCGGAGTTGTCAACAAGAACTACACCCTAAAGCTCCCAATGTTGCCAGCAGCGGAGTTGAATGGCCTTCGGCTGTGCTTCAGAACCACGTACGTGGTGTCGACAACAGCACTTGCCATGTTGTTTCCTTACTTCAATCAAGTTTTAGGTGTACTTGGTGCCTTGAACTTTTGGCCGCTGGCAATATATTTCCCTGTGGAGATGTACCTGGTCCAGAATAGAATAAGATCTTGGTCAACGACATGGCTGGTTCTCCAAGCTTTCAGATTGCTCTGCTTGATTTGCACAATTTTCGCCTTTATTGGATCCCTTCAAGGACTCATAAGTAACAAATTAAGCTAAAAAAGGTCTTCCTTTTTGGTGGAGATTGGAGAGAAACTTCATATTTTGGAACTTGTGAATTGTACATATTATTAGATCTGTAGTATAGTTTCCAGTTTCCTTGAACTATTCCACCTTTGGTTCACTTGCTAGGTGAACTCAATTGATGACCTTTGGTTTGTTTACTCTCAATATAAGCCATGATCGAAAGAGCAGATTTATGCAGTGAAATGAATGACTCACGAATTGATAGGTTATAGTAGTAGATAAATAATAAACATAATTAAATACCATAAATTTTCTATTGTGTTCAATATTTGAGAAAATATAATTTGTATTTTTTTCGCTACTCTTTATTTTTTGTTGGTCTCTCTTTCTCTGTTACATTATTCTCGAATCACTCCACTTATAATATTCATCATGTTACTATTCCTTTATATAACCGTGAAAATTTGAGATTGAGCTCAAAAAGATTTACCATGGAAGGCATGCCTTTGTTGAGTTTACCATCTAGGTACCTCTTTTCTTTTTTTTTTTTTCTTTTTTTTTTTTTTCTCAGTTAATATAGTAGCACTTTTCTTGACTTGGGAGCTTAGGGAAAAAAAAAACTTAATTAAATTTGATGTGGACAGTTGAAATTTTTTTCTTTCATTTTTTTTTAACGGAAGTACATCTTCGAATTTTCGAAATCAGAGAGTTCAATTAATACTAGAAAGTCGGATTCCGGAATTCTGAAAGTCCTATCCGGTTTCAGGAGCATGTACACATTTGTCGGATTTTTGAAATCCGAATCTACCTCACTGAATCTGAAATCACTTTGGGCTTGTTTGCCCGACACTTATTTTGCATTTTTTCTCATTTTACCTCTTAAAATACCTCTTAAACACAAATCCCTATACTATCCAAACAATTTTTTAATTTACCTTTTAAAAAATATTACAAAAATTATATTTACGCAATTTTCATCCACCATCATCGGACCACCTCCACTACCATCACCCGTCGCCGGACCATCGTCGGTCGGCGACCGGCCGGCCGGATTCTGGCCAAATTCCAGCGAGGTGGCCGAAATTTGGCCGGAATCCGTCGCGCGGCCGGCAACGGTGGGCGGTGGTAGAGGTGGTCCGGTAATAGTCTACATGTATTATTAATTTATTTAAAATATCACCCAAATAACTTTTTAAATTTTATCTCAACCCACATTTTAAATCACATCTCAAACTCAAATAAAAAATCAAAACAAAAACTAAAACAAAATGTTGGCCAAACAAACCCATTACTTCCGCATATAGAAATCCGAAACATGTACCTTTGTCTATTCCCTCTTCAACCCGATATATTTCCGTCCACGTCCGTCCCACGAAAATATATTTCGGTATAAAAAACTCCAATTTTTTTTCCTCTCTAGTGAAACATTTTGGGCTTGACTGGAATAACCTACAAATTTGATGGCCAAATTCGAAATTCTATTAAGATTCTGACACACAAAAGAGGTTTTCCGGCCAAGGCTAACCCACAAAAACTATCAACTACACAGTACACAGTAGTACAGCAGGGGGGCTTTTCTAACCCACGGCGGCCTTCTGCCTCCAATTTCCCACCTCACACTTTCAGCATGCAGTACCCGCTACAAAATCCCCAAATTTCCCCGTAAACCTAATCAAGTTGCGTCGAATTCAAATCTCCAAAGTTTAGTCCGCTTGAATTATCGAAGCCATTACCCCATAGTTGAACTTCCAGTCCTCCAGAGCTCACACTTTGCTTTACCCTCGGAAAAAGAAGAAAACATTTGATAGAAGATTTGATTCTGTGCGGAAGGAAACCTGTGAATTTGGACTGCTATTTTCTCGGAGAAGTCGGCGTTTCAGTGATTTGAAGTAGTTCTTTTTTAGGGATTCCGATGATGGTTAGTTCGTTCTTTCCGCGTAATTTGCTATTTCCTCTTGTGCATGCCATATTCTGAATGTCTATCATGTGTTTGTTAAATTGTGTTGTTGATTAAACTGGCTTTATGTATATACAGTTGAAGCGTTTGGTCTGACCATATAGGAACAGCAAGTGCTTAAAACAGTTTGCAATAACTACAATTATCAATATTTAGGCTCTCTGCGTGGCTTGCTTACAAATAAGAAACTTAGGAAATTAAGTTGTATGGAAGGAGAAGTTTAAAAAATGGGCAAAATTATGTCTGTTCATAGTTGCTAGGGTTTGTGATTTTGGAAAAAGCTTTTCCATGATTAAACCTTACTCAACGAGCTGATTTTACTTATGGATGTGTACATCTGTCAAAATGTATCTGTTTCTGGCAGCCTGGGGATTGGTATGAATTGGATACCGTAAACATGAACTGATATTACATTGTTACTGGATATGTATTACAGAGCGGCAGAGGTGGGAGAGGCAGATCTCGTAGGGAATATCCTTCCAGATTTGAAGAGAAAATCCGAGAGAGGCAGAGTTATCCTCCATCAAGACATCTTTGGGTTGGGAACCTTTCTCGTGATATAGATGAAGGCTCTTTGGCACACCTCTTCGCACGATTTGGTGAACTTGAAAGTATTGCATTTCTACCTGGTCGCACCTATGCTTTCGTTAATTATAGAATTGAGGATGACGCCTTTGCTGCCATAGAAGAACTCCAAGGTTTTACTGTTGCTGGCAATCCACTTATAATTCAGTTCACCAAGGCGGTTAGTGATGTTAATTTTTGTCTGATTTCCTTTTTGCCTTTGTACAATGTCTACCTTGAGACATATTCGTATATTTGCACAATTCTCCTGCCAAAATATGCAAGACTCCATATGTGCTTTTTTTAATCCACATTCTTTTCTCAAGTTTTTTGCAATAATATATATTCAATAGCAACTCCAGTTTAGATCTAGATGATACAGTAACATGCTCTACCGGAGCTCATACGATATCCATTTGCACGTCAGTCCAATATCCTCTCTACACCTGCAGCTACCACTCTACTTTCCGCTGTGGTGAGTGGAAACATGCGCATCCTGCATTCTTTGGCCAAACAATACCTGGCATCAACGTGATAATTTGAAAACCAGTACCTCTTAAGAAAAGAAAGAAACAGAAATTCTAGGCCTATTAAATGTTCCATGAGTGGTTCATCATTGTCACATTCTAGGGCGATTAAACTTTCCAGGTGAATAATGATGAATCCATCCTTTGTGTTGCTCATCTTTTGTCACTTATAGTAGTTTCTCCGAATATCTGCGCAGATTTCCTTCTATAGTTAGATCCAAATTTCTGTCCACAAGTTGCTTCATCAAATAAGAATAGTTTCCGTCAATCAGGAAACAGGTCTTCAGTCATGCTGACAAATAGGAAATTTTTATTTTCCATGAAAGGAAAAACACAATGCGAACCAAGAATGGCTGGGAAAATAAGGATACAGATACCAATCTCCTTGAAAGTACAAACATTTAATACCAAAGATATGTTGCTCTGAATTCTATAATGATCTTTATAGGTTAATTTCTTTGATTGTTAAATTTTGATTGAAAGAACTCTATTATTTTGAGGTATCATTACAAAGGATTGTTAAATTAGTAAGTCCATCGAGATGAAATTGAACCTCAGAAAAGCGTGAGACATTGGATTGCGATTCAACTAAGTGATTGGATTGCAAGATACTCATCTATTGGCTAAAAGTCCTGATGAAAGTAATCATCTGCACCTGGTCTTATGTCATCGAACAAGTTAATTTATATATATTTTGAGTTTCATCCAAGGAGTACCTGGTGACACTTGTCCACTAGTCTTAGTACTGTTTCAATCTGGTGCACCCTGATGTCGCGATTCAATGGTCCGCACAAATAAACAGGGGAAGTGCTGGATTATTAACATATGACCTTTATGCTTGAAGTAGGAAAAATAGAACAGGACAGATAAGTGCATGTTTTCATGGTAAAGTATCTGCTTTCCAAACAGCAAATAAATGTGAAACTTGATCTGTCAATTGGTGTGGGAACCAACTGGAGGTGTAGGAATCCAAAAAGGTCCTGGAACTGCAAGATTTCAAGGGATCAAAGCTTTGCTGGATGTAGAAAACATCATTTAAATGCCAACTATGCTAATGGATGCCAAGTCTACACATTCTGCCAATTTAGGAGCTATTGCTTCAAATACTAGTTTAGGGTATGTGATATTTTCTGCCAATTTAGCTTTAGACATTTTAGAGCCCTTTGTTTCGTATGCCTTTTGATGATCATCAGCTTTGATTTCTCGGGCATGCATCCAATATCTACAAGCAAATAGTTCTTATATCTCGAAGTCAGCAGCATTTCGCTGGCTCAAGAAATTTTTACAAGCGTCGTGCCCCTGAAAGTGAATTCTGCTGGTAAGAGATTTTCCTGCAGAAATGGAAACTTGAGTTTCTTCGGTTGGCTTTTTGGCATGGTGTTCACTGTAAATGTCCACAGAACTTTCTGCGGTTTCTTGAGGCAATGCCATTGCTTAGTCTTGGGTCGCGACATGCTGGCTTCCATCTCAAGCTAAGGAAAGGACTTTGGTTTGCTTAGTCTTAGGGCTATTCACTTCCATATACATATTCTTTACTATAAGGTCATGCATCTGGATGACATATCTCAAACACACTTCCCTTATAATCCTTGGGGAAAAAAATTACGTTTACAGTTTGATCCATGTTAAAGTTCTCTTTTGCAAGGTAAATTTTCTTTTTGTTTCTGGAGCGAGTATATTAACGCAAAACCTTTGGCAAGGCATATAGATTGTTGTTGACTTGCTGTTTTCTATCCATTAAAATGTTACTTTAATCGATAAATCTGCACTGTCCAACCCAACCCATGAGAGCCTAAGGTGAGTAGTTGGCACTTGCATATTGAAGGAAGTGGACCTTCTCAAATATTGGTATCAGGGAACCAGCTCCTGTGGTTTCTCTTTTTTTCTTTTATCTTGTTTGATCAAATTAAAATTTTATCCAGTAATGCACATGGTGGTTCATATGGAATGGTTTCCAACAAACCAGGACAACATAGTATTTGTTTTAGGAAATAAAAGGAAGCAACTACATTAGAGAGCGCTTCTTTTCCCGCCGTTTGAATTTCCTGCTGTATTTCATCCCAGAAACAGTGGCTGGCCATTTGCAAACACATAAAAAGAAAGCTCATGTTCCTGACTTTCCACATTCTGTAGTCTATGAAATAAATCGTTACCTGCTGTGAATAAGGAAAGGAATTTTGAAGTTCTTTCTGGTACTTGTTTGCACCCTGTTAAATTTGGCTTCTGTTTCTTTTTGGGGGACCCTGATAAGGTTCTGCTTTTCTTGATAAATGGTATAAATTTTGGTCGTGTTTCTTTGTGGGTGTTGCTGCTTTATGCTGGTGAGAGATGATGACATCACTTTGGCATTAAAGAAGTTTTGCAGCAACTTTTGCAGCGGCTAAGTTCAGAAGACTTTTCTAAATTTAGTTGTGGTTTTCAGGAAAAATCGGCCCCACAGCATGATGATAACTACTTGGAACGTCGAGAAGAAAACCGATCAATGGTAAGAGGGTCACCGTGTTCCCACAGGGATTCAAGAGTACGTCATTCCAGTTTCGACGCTGCATATTCTGACAAATCCAAAACTCAAGAAGAAAATTTAGAACCCAGTGAAGTCCTATGGATTGGTTTTCCTGCTCATCTCAAAGTTGATGAGTTCGACTTGAGAAGGGCATTTGCACCTTTTGGAGAGATCGATAAGATTACTGTGTTTCCTGGACGTCCTTATGCTTTTGTTCGTTTTAGGGATGTTTGGGCAGCCTGTCATGCAAAAGAAACTCTTCAGGGAAAATTATTTGGCAATCCACGAGTTCATCTATGTTTTGCCAAAAATGAATCTGGAACTTCACATAGAGAAAGGAACTTAGTTAATTCCTCATCTCCTCCATATTCTGGACCTTATGGACATCCTTCCGAGAACCTCTACCTGGACAGAGATTTTGATGCTACAAGGGATCACAGAATTATATATCCTCGTTTTACTACGAATCTAGAGCCTGGTGACCCTGATATGATGTGTTTTGGCAGGGAGCGTGATGCTTGGGCTGGCAAAAATCCTGCATCTCGGCAGATGTTCCCCGAAGACTTTGGGCAAGGAGTTCCCAGGAATATCCTTGATAGTCCTTCAAAGGAGAGAGACCTGCACTATAATGAGTATTCTCCTCCTAACTTCCATCACCAACGTCCATTTGACGACGATCCTTTTGATTTGCCTGAAGATTTATCACTCTTTCGTGGAGCTAAAAAACTCAAAACAAGTACGGTAAATGAGCTCCCTGAATGGTCTGATTCTAGACAGAAAAAACATGTTCCTTCTAGAGCATATCCTGGGTTCCAGGATGATGCCTACGAACCAAACATTGGTTTTGGTTCACTTAGTCACAAACAGGCCCCTGATCAATCAATGAAATCTACTTTAACCAATGAAGAGAGAGATGATCACTTGAGTGCTCCTTATGATGGTTTTACAACAGGTTCTGTTCCATTGTCCTCATTTCCTGAGCACAAAATGTTGACCCCTATATCACATCAGTCTTCTGTAAGTAAGGAGTGGAAATGGGAGGGCACTATTGCTAAAGGTGGAACTCCTGTATGTCGTGCTCGCTGCTTTCCTGTTGGCCAGCTGATGGACATGGCATTGTAAGTAGTTTGAAAATATTGGTTTCATAGTAGCACTTGAAATCTTCATTGATTTATTGATATATATATATATATATATATATATATATATATATATATCTGTCGATCCCACCTTGGCTTCAGTTTACAGTTGCAGTTTACGTTACGCATGCTCACATCTGATTAGCTGTAATTTATGGTGCACTATAGAGGATCTGACATGTTATGGTAGTTTTTCTTGGTTTTAAGACTGACATTTGGTTTTGAAAAATGTTGTCTGAATGTCTGTTCTTGCAACCAAAGCTTCTGTTCATTTGAAGAGGATGGTGTGAGTAGCTACAACTGATTGGAACGCCTTAGGGATGATAGTTATTCTTTTATATCTGTGTTAAATAGATGATTGTAGGTGCTCTCCGTTTTGGATGTTCAACAACATACCCTTACTTTAACATGTCGATGTCTCAGGCCTGAGGTCCTGAACTGCACAGCAAGAACTAGCTTGGATATGCTTTCCAAACATTACTATCAAGCTGCTGGTGCTTGGGTTGTTTTCTTTGTTCCTTCAACTGATCCTGATATTGCTTTTTATAATGAATTCATGAATTATCTGGGGGAGAAGCAGAGGGCAGCTGTTGCCAGATTGGATGAGATGAACACATTGTTTCTTGTACCTCCTTCAGACTTCTCTGAGAAAGTACTCAAAGTACCAGGTAAATTGAGCATATCTGGTGTGGTTCTGAGGTCAGAGCATCCTGGTTCAGGTTATGGTTCATTAAATCATCATCAAGCAAAGAAAGAGGCCCACTTTACATCTTTGCAAACAAATCCAGCCACCATTAATCCGTCATCTTCAATGCCAGCTCTACCTGATTTAGAGAGACCTGGAGTCAGAAAAACATCTGATCCTGGAAATTCCTTGAATGGAGTCGCATCTGCATCATTTTTAAGACCTGGAGTAAGAGATGCATCTGGCAACTTCTCCAACTCACCTGTTGACCCCAGGCTTGTGGATGCACTTCCCCGTCTTAAGTCCATGATGGGTTCACAAAACTCTGGTTCAAACACATGGAATACTGCATTGCAGTCAAATAACGGGGTTAATCTCACCGAAGGATATAATCCAGTACCTGTCAGTAGAATGGGCGGCCAACTCCATCTAGAAAAACCTCCAGACTTCTCATCGAGGCCTGATGTTGCTGCCCTTCAGCCTGAGGAACTAATCAAATTAGCATCCAGTCTTCTAGGACAACAAAGGCACCCTGGAGCTGCTCCATCAATGGGGTCAGACCACTGGGCGCAACAAAATTATGTACCACATAATCAGATTGCTCCCGAGTCTTCCTTGGCCCAGTATGGTCAAATGCAACACTTTCCCCCTCAGGGGCAGATTCTCCCTCGTGTGCCTACAGTGCCTCCAAGAGAGCACCAACCTGGTGGTTCTCTGGTGAATCAACCACTACGCTTACCTGAACAGATGGAAGGTGACACCACCGAAAAACGCTTGCAGGCAACGTTGAACCTGGCTGCAACTCTGCTACAGCAGATTCAACAGGGCAAAGGGACATGACAAAGACAGCCTTATCTTAGTATCATAGCAACAGCAAAGTGGTTAAACAGATATTTAGCCTATATATCTGGGCAGATTTTAAGATGTACATAGTATAGTCTGACACTCTTTGTAGTTTAAGGGTTAGTGCAGATGTTAGGTTTTTGTTCTAAGACTGCACATCAAACAACGGTCCCTTAGTTTTTGCGTTTCTTGAAGGAA
This sequence comes from Oldenlandia corymbosa var. corymbosa, assembly GCA_949775105.1. Taxonomy (NCBI): domain Eukaryota; kingdom Viridiplantae; phylum Streptophyta; class Magnoliopsida; order Gentianales; family Rubiaceae; genus Oldenlandia; species Oldenlandia corymbosa. The sequence continues at coordinate 10,722,263 of OX459118.1, read as the reverse complement.
GACATGATTTATTATACACACCTATACTGTCCATGTAGAGACGGTGATAGAGGTCGGGGGGATTTTATCTTCGAAAGGTAAAAAGGAAAACAATCAAATTGCGGACTGCTCAACCTTTTCTTACTGCTCGACATCATTTTACAAAAGATTAAGTATTTTACTTACAAAAGATAATTACATTCTCCATTTTTTGTGTGGAGCAAACAATTGAATCAGATAAAGTTCTGATATACAGATTGTGAATGGCGGTGAAGTGGTAACTACAAAAAAAATAGTATAAACAAAGAAAAGGAAGTATAGAAAATTTCATCTAAAAGTAAAGATAGGTTGATGATTCCATCCCGTTTGTATTGTCTCGGCAAAGAATTGATCTTGCTTCATTGATTGAGCGAGGGGGCTCTAAGTCTTTCTCTTGCAATGCATTTCCTTGCAATCTTTGCATCTGTGATGCAAAAATGTCATCCAGTATCTGTATATACACACAACAAAATATATGTCAACATGTGAAAAGGTTTCTTGAGTTAAAAGAGGTATATGAATTTTCGCTTCTTACCCCGAGAGCATGATATGATCCACTATACCATATTCGATTCTCTTTTCGGCCCTCCAAAAATTTCAAAACAACCTGAAAACATGGAAGAACAGATGAGCTAAACATGGGAGAGAGATTCATATTAGGACAAACATTTTTGTTTTCATTGTGTTACCTGTCCCATTTTGTCCCAAAAACCACGGCAAATGGCTACAAATATGCGACTTGTGAAGACTTCATGCAAGTTGGATATGGAATCTGAGAGTTCTGTGCTCAGCATTTGCATTCTTTCACGAATTTCGACTTCTCCATCTGTCGCCTTTGTCTCCTCCAAGATCCTTTGCAGCCTTGTGCTCCGACTGGCCTGCATCTGTTAGACCCATGATCTATTTAATTTTTTGCACCCATAAAAAAATCAGATTTACTAGTCGACATTATGTTGATGGAAGTATGTGAAGTCCAGTGAGAAGAGAGGAGCTTACATTACTTGCAAGCTTCAGAACAATTGCTTGCATGTAATTCTTGTACTTGGTTCTCAGCAACACAGTAACTCCGTTCATGTGCTCTCCAAAACTTGACTTCTTCTCCCCATTGATTGGAAGATAGGATGCCCAAGCCTTGAGAATATCCTCAATCTTACAGTGAAGGACATCCAGTATTCTCTTGAGTGTGTTTAAAAAGGTCCCTAGCTGCCGGACAGAAAAGTAGCGCCTAAGCACGATTGCTGGAAGAATTTTAGATGCATGCATTACATGACACACAGGTGTATATCAGCTGTAACAGATGCGTGCCAAAATGAACCAACTCTTTTAGATTGCAATGGATACTTTTTAACGATCTTCTACTGATAGATAATTTCACTAAAGATTACTAGCCACATAAAGTCAGTGTGTAAAAGACCTGGTGCACAGAAGGTTTGATGAAAACTTTATCTAATGTAACATTGGAAAAGGCACTAACTTGGACTGGGACTGAATAAAGCGCAGTGGATTGTCTTCTGGCTAATTTCTGAACTTGCATTCCAAGCTTTTTGGGAACACTATCTTTCAGAGGAGTCAAGATATCATTATACTGTTTCTCAAGGGCTTTCATGATTGCTCTTTCAACATTTGCAACAGCCTGCACATTGATAAAATGTCAACATGATTGCATTTCAGATTGCCAAATGAAAGGATACACTTGATTATTCTGAATAGCCATAAAAAGCTTGTCCAAAGAATAAGTGAAACTCACATTCTCCAAAATCAAGGTGTATTGAGGCCATCTACTAATGACGACCTCATACTCATGTAGCATCGCTTTGAGGTTTTCAAACATTTCCTCAGCAAAAGGAGAAGTTGAATAATTTGTGCTCACTCCTGACCAAGGCACCTGTCAAACATACACATTTCAAGTAAGAATATATCTTCGTTGATCCATGAAGATAAAGAAATATTCTATGCAACTAGAACTCAGTGAATAAAGCATTCTTCAGAAACTAACCTTTTCTGCTTTACATTGATCTAGCAGATTCATTTGCATGTCCTGTATCCATACCATTATATACCCATGGTATAAGTCTCTTGAGTCAACACCACCCACTACTGGCCTGTTAATCGAAGTCACATAAATACAGGGGCATGTTCTGGTTATAAAATAGAAATAATTTATCCAATTCCAATGTCATATGTATATGAAAGATGTCAATTTATGCACCTGATGTTCCAGGACTCTAGATTCCTTTCAAAATCGGAAGTTGCCTTTAGAAGCTCATTAACATAAGTCTGGGGGCTTGAAGGAGGCCATGCAGAAAGAAAAGATCTAAGCCTTTTACATAGCTCTGTGCTGTAGACCGTGGCAGTGATGCCTGGCAGGTCAATTGAGCTACAAATAATGGAGCAGATTTGTTATGCCGTACACTGATGTTAGTAAAAGAAATGTCAAGTTCAGTTTCTCTTCATAGCATGACTGTTGTTTAACAAGTAAATTGCTACAGGGTTCATACGTGTTTGCTTTGACTTCTCTGACCAGAGTAACAGCATTAAATAGCAACAAAATTGCTAGCCACAGATGATATTAAACACTAACATGCAATCTGAAAAAGTTTGTTGAAATTAATGGATCTGTTACCTGGGGAGTACATGCTCCGCATGTATCTTAATGTCAGCCTTTATCTCCATGCTAATGTTTGAACAGAGATTTTTCATCTTCAAATAAGCAGTGGACATCGTCATAGAATCCATGACAAGACCCTCAGAGCAATTTGATAGAAAGTCATCTGTCTCAAGCATGTGTTTCCGGCACCTTTTCATGGCTGCTGCCTGCGTTAAATCGAAAAATTAGGTTGGAGTTCTGCTTGCAAAAGTAATCAACAGAAAAGCAATAGATGCAATCGACTATGTTCTTAAAGACATTTATTTTTTACAAAACTCAAAGATGGTTATTTTTTGCTGAGAATATTAGTAATATTATCCGATTTTAATAAATGAAAACCAAAAAATAAAAGTTCCATATAAAGTAAAGAAAGGTACCAACACTCACCTGAAAATAGTTTCTTAGGATGATCTTAGCATCTTCAGCTAGTATATCATGGAGAAGTGTGTATACTTGCACTGCAGGACCTAGGGATGGTGCTGCAGATTCTAATATAGGAGATGACATGTCTGCTATCCCTGTAGGAGAGTTTTCATCTAATAACTTGTAGTTTTGAAATACATCAGCAAGGAGACTCTCAACCTGGGTTTCACAATTTAGCAGTATGCTTTTCTGCAGCAAAAAAATTGATTGATGGATCAGCTATGAAGGATCACAGAAAATTTCTACATGAACATTGCACAGATATGGACAAAAACATAACAAGCATATAGATGAACTAACAGAGGATTGAATTCTGATATTTGCAGTACTATTGTTTGCGTTCATGGTTTACCTCTTGTCTTGTTAATCTTTTATCATTTCGTTCCTGAATAACAGGCAATAGTAATTTGTATACAAGCTCTATACAATCTTTAGTTGGAGTAGCGACATTCATCACATATGAAAGATACCTGCAAACAAAATTTAGAGCACAACACTTGTTCCCATATCATAAAGTGAAGTCCTTTATTGCTATTGACAAGAAGGTCTTGTTTAATAACCTCAGTTTGGTATAAGAATCTGAAACTCCATAGTACTCAGCAAACTCTGTAAGCAGCCATTTCCAAGGTCCACCCAAACACAAGTTTCTAGCACGAAACTTATTACCACGCATGGCAGCCTCTAGCAACAGATTATATGCAAAAGTCTCCACTATCGGTGCATTCTGAAATAAAGTAAACAAGAGTTAATAGTATCATAAATGTCATGCAGAAAACAAAAGAGAAGCATTTACTATTTCACCCAATCCTCTGATATTATGCAGAGTATTTAGTTTCATTAAAAAAATTAACTATGGCCGATACAGCTGAAACTACAAGAGCTATATGGTATATGCAGGCCAGTGTGCTCGATCAATATTTCACAAACTCACCTTTATATGGGTTGGTTCATCGTTTGTAGATGTCCAATTTATTGAGAGCTGTACCTTCCCAATACACTCATGATCATCATGGTGAATAGGCCACCATTTTACTTTCTCAGTCTGCATAGGTCAAAGGAATGAATATTGCAAGATAAAGAGAATGTTGACGTAAATACCCAACAAAATCTATCTCTATCAACAAACAATTTTAGCACGTACAGGATTATCAGTCAGTGATGCTATGGGAATTACAGCTCGACCTTGAACATTTTTCTTCATATCCTGGACTTCCAGGAGGACAACATCCCCTTGATTGTCTGTAAAACTGTAATATGGTTTACATTAATACATTCCTTGAACTACTTTATTGGAGACACATATCTACTTTTTAACGAAAAGAAAAAACTTCATCATTAAGCGGAGATGCAGTGAAAATATTTATTTTCCTCTTAAAATTCATTTATCCAAATTACAGCGAAATTACACATATCTGCAGATATACGTTGAATAATTAACTTCACATTGTGGATTAATATGCCCCAGCAGGAAGTTTAAGATGAAGCTGAAACTTACAAGTCATGATAATCACCAGTTCCAGGATGCAAGGAAATGGCTGAACTTAAACCATCTTGATTGTCTTCCACTGAGCTTTTTAATTGCACTAAGCATGAGAATGACTCTGCTATCAATGAAGATGATGTTAATATATATTTTTGGAATGAAATCTTCTCTTTAATGAGAGAAAAGAGATTCTCCCTCAAGTTAAAATAATATTTCATTTCTGCTAAGAATGTCATGGAAAAGATTGACGTGAAAAAGGATTTCATTTAGCTTTTGAAGTTGTATTTTGATTAGAGTTAATAGATAAAATGAAGTAAAAAGGACAAACCTTCGCATGTCAGTGAAGATGAGGCAAGTTTCAGAGAATTAATTCCACTTTTCACAAGTGCAGAAACATGCCGCACATACTCAGCTCCAACTTGCATGTACATTGTACCACGCAGAGAATTTGTATCTTTAAGCTTCCTTCTTGGTATGATCCTAACTTTTTTCACTGCCATAAAACACGCCAATGAAAACAATAGGAGATTCTTTGATGGGCCAGATATTTGATGGTTCACAGGAAGTAGTACAAAATAATCACGCAATTTGTCAAAAGCCCTTATAGTATTTGGAAAATACTGTACTATAACCATTTACACAAGAGAAAAAAAAAGAAGCTTTTTTTGTTTTTTTTAATCACATTCATTCAGAAGAAAATTGACTATAGACAAGGCAAAGAAGAGCTGGAAAATGTTACTTGCTTCATTTGATCATTTACTTTCATTGATAACCAACTAAAAATCACAAAGAACTTCCAATTACTCATTCATGTGACAAAGAACATGCAATGTGTGTGTCAAAATTACAAACAGAATGAGCATTTTAACTTTGGAATAATTAAAGTTTACATATGTAGCCTCTTTGGAAAAATGAAGAAGGGTTGTCAGACGGATGAAGGAAAAAAAAAAAAGTCGACCCTTGCTCAATTGGAATCCTAGATATCAAGCAGAAACCCAGTTTTGTGATATAAAATTATAAATAGATCAAATCAACACTGCATGTAGTAGTACAGTGCAGCATAACTTGTTCAGGTAAAACATAGTGGAATCTGACCTCTGTTATGCTAAATTTGATAGAAAATAGATGTGGTACCTTCCAGACGGATTTTCCCAGCAATTTGTTTCCCTTGCGAGGGGAAGTCTCGTTTTATCTTATTTCTCGGCCTTTCTGATGATTGCATACCATGAGGTTGTAAAAGGAACTTGTGTAGACTGAGAACAGAAAACCGAAACCATTTAGAGAGGATAAGTCACATCGAAGCTTTCAGTATTTGATACACATTACAATCTAATGGATCCATGATATAGAAACGTACCCAAAGGCATTGCGCAAAAGTAGACACTCATCTTTTAAGAATTCTGGTGCCTCCGGGCATCCTCTTGCCCATGCATTCAGGCATAATCGAATGCATGCATCATAGGCAATCAGACTTTGCCATGCATTTTGATCACTGTACCAAAGTCCAAGAAGTGAACTTAAGATTTTAATGTGACAGATCAAGATAGAGTTGCAAATGATGAGATAACAAGAAAAGTCAATAATATCCATAATATGATGATACCATCAGACCAAAAAAGATACACCATACGAGTGAGTGTGTTCTTGTTTCACTTCTTCATAAGTAATCAAAAATAAAATTCCTGGACCTAATAGTTCCAGGATGCAAAGCAGTAATTTAATCACACCATAGGGACAGAAATTAAGGTGATGATCAATGTTTTACAACCCGTGATGCTGATGCAATGTTAAGGAGAGAGAGAAACAAGATAACACAAAGGCAGATTGCAAACCAACTGATCCACAAATATTAAACCAGGAAATAAACACTCTAAAAAACACAAGTAATATGCAATATAATCACACCACAGGGACAGAAATTGAGGTGATGATCAGTGTTTTATACCTGGCATCATAATAAGGTGAATCAACCTTTGGTTCTGCTTCCCAAGCATCCTTTGTTACTTCTGTTTGCCCAAGAATCATCCCTTGATTGTCTTCTCTATAAACCAGTTAAAGAAGTTTGAGTCATAAGACAACCATACAAAGAGCTATCTTAATGAAGAAATAAATTGCATCAGCATAGATTACCTTTCTTTAACTTCTAGTTTATGAAACTGTTCATTTTGGTCCAAAGGGACTTCTTTAGCACTTGGACACTCCTGAGATGATGCTCTTGGAATGTTCAGGACCTTATTTGCATCATCAACATCTGATGTTTGACCATATGCACTTCCAATCTCAGAGTTCTCCCCTTCTGGCCTAACCTCCATAAGAGGTGGGGCACTAGGAGTTCCTAAGTCACCGACTGGTGTCGCCTGCATTTGAATGAAATAAAACCATTTACAACAACATCCTGTCATTCTGAGATTGAAGGATTTATATCCCTCATACCTAATTACACCAGCAAAAGGAAAGAGAGCCAGTTCTTACATATGCACTGTGCGATTGAAGGATATCCGGCAAACGAGAGCTCCTATTTGCAGCTGCAATTCTGTCCTCAAAACCCAACTCGGTATCTGTATACCTTCTTGTGCTCTCTGGAACCTCAATCCGGAGATACTCTTTCGATAATCCCCTGTTCAACTTAGGACCAAACCTGAGCCCCACATTACCAGTTCCCCTCATATGATTCAAAACTGCAGTTGATTTCTGATTATGGATTTGTTCTCTGCTCCCGGATGTAATTGCCTCATCAAGTCCTTCTTCCTCAGGGCAAATGCCATCAAGCTCATCAGGAACAGACGCAACACTCTCACTCTCATAACCATCATCATAGTCATCCGACCCATAATTGTCTTCACTGCTACTATCCAAACTCGAAGCAACTGGATTGTGAGGCCCCAGAAGACCAGAATGAAACTTTAGAGGGGGAAGTATATGGGAACTAGTAGATCCCAATCCAATAGGTGATCGCGGAATTGGGTATTTGTTATCATAGTTCTCCCTCAACGGTGATCTATGCTGAGCCTTTTCCACATTTGAACCCTGCAATAAAAACGCGGTCTTGACCTTAAATTCAAGCTAAAAAAAACTATCTTGTGCATTATTTAGCCAGAAATCATGCGACCCAAAACCGTAATACATATACACACAAAAATACCGGATTCAGAAAGAACACAAAAGAACTAACGGAAATGAAAATGGATTGGATACAATTAAAAAGCTGCAAACACATAAGCAAAAGATAAAATCTTTAGTACCTGTTTAATCCAATTGATGGCTGATTCGTCTAAGCCTTCAGTAAACATTTTTCAGGCTTTGCCCACAAAAAAAAAAATTAAAAAAAATACAAGGCTGGAGGACGAAGCAGAGAACAATTTGAGCAGATGGGAATTTGAGGACTGTTTTCTTCTACAACATAGAAAGAGATTCCAGTGAATTTTAGTGGGGAGATTTCTGCTACGCTCTTGTGTAGGTGCTCGACCGACATCTGCACAACGGCTAGTTTTGACAATAATAAGACTGAAAAGGTGGAATAAACTATTAAATAAGTTGGAGCCATTTTTAGGGCCGTTTGGCCCATTTAACAAAAGTAAAGCCCAGATTCTTCCAATTATTATCTTCTTCCTTCATCGTCGCCGGGAAAACCAAAGCCGCCGCCGGAGCGATTTTCACCTTTTCTCCATCGGGCTTTGCAGTGCTGCTATCGCCATCAGAGTGACTTTTGTTAACCCTTTTTAATGGTCTGCTGATTTTGCTCAAGAAGGGGATAAAAGAAAAGGACAACGAGAAGGGAACTGGAATCAATGGGCTTTGGTCTCCTGGGACTGCGAACAAGAAAGATGAAAATGAGACATAAATTTTATTTATAACCAAGCATCAACGATGGATTTTAGTTACCCAATTACATTCCATTTCATTCCCTTACTCTCCAGTTCCAGAAGGTGATTCAGGCGCCCCAACCCCATAGTTTTAGCGAAACTGTTTTAGATGTTACTTTGAGATAATCAACTAATGTTACCGCCAATACCAGACATCTGCATGAAATCGACAATTTCCATTGTTTTCAGGAAATTTAGCCTTCGCAATGGAGTTGCTTATCAGAGGTTTCTCCAAAGAGCTCATCTCCATCAAAACTCACTTCTTCAACCTATCACACCCCAAGCACTCATTGACCTACTTCAAGAATCCAAAAGGGTTCAATCAATCAGCGCAATAAAGGAAGTCCATGCACTCGCCATCACCATCGGGCCAAGTTCTGCTGACCCTGTTGTTCTCCACAATAGTATCATCTCAAAGTATGCGTCTTTGGGGGAATTTGTCGGAGCTCGCCACTTGTTTAACAGAATGCCGGATCGAAGTGTTGTGTCATATAATTGTATGATCAAAGCTTGTTTTAGTGATGGGAATTTGCAGGAGGGTTGGAAATTGTTCGCTGATATGAGAAATAATGGATTTTACCCTACGGAACGCACGATTTGTGGCCTTTTCTCTTCTGATGGAACGAGTCTTTGTCAAGGGTTGCAGCTGCTATCACTGACAGTGAAGAGTGGATTTTTGTGTATGGGTCCTTTTGTTGGAACTGCATTATTGGGTATGTTTGGCCGTCATGGATGTTTGGATGAAAGCATTCGGGTTTTTGAGGACATGGCTGTAAAGAACTTGGTCACTTGTAATTCTATGATCTCTTTGTTTGGGCAATATGGATTGGTTTCATACTCTATTAAGATGCTCCACGAGATCATGGAAAGTGGAATGGGCATATCTGAGTTAACTATAGTGGGTTTTTGTCTGGTTTTGTTGGCAATTCGTGCTTGGAATTGGGGGAACAAGTACACGGGCTGGTTATGAAGTTTGGTTTTAAAGACTCAACCTTAGTTTCTAAGTCTTTGATCAATATGTATGCAAAATGTGGTGAAATATGCTTGACAGAGAAATGCTTCAATGAAGTTGCTGCTAAGGATATTGTTTCGTGGAACACTATGATTGGAGTAATGGCAAAAAGTAAGAGACCAGAAAAAGGCTTCGTAACCTTTTTGAGAATGTGCGAAGATGGAACTATTCCTAATGAGACTACATTTGTAAGTGTTCTTAGCTCTTGCTCAAGACTGAGGAACCCATCCTTTGGGGAATTTGTACATGCTAAGGTAATCAAGAGAGGCGCCGAATCTGATATATATGTTGGCAGTGCATTGGTCGACTTTTATGGGAAATGTGATAAATCTGAACTTGCTCATCTTTGTTTTGACGAAATATCTCATAAGAATTCAGTTTCGTGGAACTCTTTGATGGCCAGTTACGCAAATAAGGACTCTTCTATTCCCTTTTTACTACTGGAAGAAATGGTTCAATTGGGGTATCGGCCAAATGAGTTCTCATTTTCTACACTTCTGAAATCTTCACTAGCCTTGGAGGTGCAACAGCTTCATTCATTCATAATAAAGACTGGATATGATGACAATGAGTACGTGTCAAGCTCTTTGATCACTTCATATGCCAAAAATGGCCTTGTATAAAATGCTTTGTTAGTTGTAGACACCATTGGAAAACCAGTTCCTGTGGTTTTTTCTAATGCTATTGCTGGCGTATATAATAGAACCGGGCAATATGAAAAGACGCAAGATCTGTTCTCTGTTCTTGAAGAACGTGATATTGTTTCTTGGAACATCTTGATTGCAGCTTGCGCTCGAAATGGTGATTACACTGAAGCTTTTGAACTTGTTAACCATATGTTGAGAGCTAAGATCATACCAGACAGTTACACCTTTGCCAGTCCATTCAGTATATGTTCAAAACTTAACAACCTCGCTTTAGGTAATTCTCTCCATCATCATTCCAAAGACTGGAATCAACTGCTGTGACCCACTTGTTTTTAACATTATGATCGATATGTATGGAAAATGTGGGAGCCTTGAGAGTTCAGTGAAGATCTTCAACGCCATGACAAGCAAAAATGTCATTTCATGGACTGCTCGTCTCGGCACTTGGATTGCACGGTCATGCTCATGAAGCACTGCAAAAGTTCAGAGAGATGGAAGTAGCAGGGATTGTCCCAGATAAGGTTGTTTACACTGCAGTTATTTCAGCATGCAGGCATGTCGGATTAGTACAGCAGGGGTTCGAACTATTTGGCGAGATGAAAACCAAGTATGGAATTGAACCAGAGAGATGGATCACTACCTTCTCATAGTTGACTTGTTAGCTAGATATGGCCATCTAAAAGAAGCTCAAGACGTTATTGCCTGGATGCCATTCCCGCCAAATGACAGTATTTGGCGTAGTTTTCTGGACGGGTGCAAGAGGAAAGGATTCACAGAACTAGCTGTTGCTGCATAGTTGAGTGCTTGAGTTGATTCCGTATCTATTTTTAACTGTGCCGATAGGTTAGGCAAAGTTTGCTACAGCTACAGATGAGGGCTTAGTTTTGCAGTAGTCCAGTGAAATACATAGTGCAGGACTTCCAGAATTTGAATGTGCAAATCTTGGACTGCTGGCCTAATTATCAAACTCAGTGCACTGATTCCTATTCAGCGAAATATCAAGTGATATTGTGCATTAATTTGGGCAAATGTGAATGTCATATCCTACATCCGACTGATCAGTTGCTTTAATTCTTAAAAGCCTCCCAGAATATGACCGTAAAGGCAATTACACTAATAACTGAAATCACATTTAGCTGCCTTGGTTTTTTTTTTCGAAAGTTAAGATGCCATGGTTGCATACATCTTCATCCCAAGATATAATCAACATTGGAATCACTCATTAATAAAAAGGGCCAAAAGATAACAATCAAACAAGACCAGATGGGGGGTTGAGTTGACTAAATATTGAAGAACCGCAGCAAAAGAATAATGAGAATGAAAAAGCAAAAACACAAAGTTCAATACAATCTCAAACTCTGGCCTCATTGCCTCAATGAATAAGGGGAAAAAGTCCATAGGCCTTTTGGCCCCCTCCCACAGTGTATTCCTATGGTATCATGCAGAAAAGATTATATAAACCAGAAAAATACAACAAACAAAAAGGTTAAACTGCCTCCAACTACACAGCTACATTACAGCCTTTTCCAGCTACTTGAAGACGATTGATTCTTCAGTCAATTTTCACCGACGAGAACAGAAAATGAACAAAGTAGAATGATGTGAGGAAACCAATTGTACCAGTAGCGAGCATGAGGGCAATGGCCATGATGAGCGAGTAGCCAAGATATAGTATAGCCGACACTGGTCCGCTCAAACTCTGCAGGTCAAACACCAAGTAGTTGATGGAGTACAGGAACACATACAGAGCAACAGAACCAGAGGCGTAGAATGCTTTCCACCACCACATCCAATCCTCAACGCAGAGATGCATGTAAGTGAGTACTACTGATACCTCAGCACAAACGACGACTAGGAGCAGAAGCACAATCAGGAGAAAACCAAACACGTAATAGAACCTTCCAAGCCAGATGCTCGAGAGGATGAAAAATAGCTCAATAAAGAGAGTTCCAAATGGAAGAGTTCCAGCACCAAGAACCAGCAGCCAGGATGGATATTTTCGGGCAGGGATCTCCCTAGGAATCTGGTTGGTTCGAACAGGATACTGAATGGGCTCAGATCTAGTACCCAGGAAGCCTCCCAAAAGGGTAAGGGGAACAGATATGCAGAACCACAGAGATAAAAGCACAAAATACATGGAAATTGGAATAGCACCAGTACTGTTACTTCCCCAAAGTATGAAATTCAGAGCAGTGAGAATAACAAAAACAATTCCAGGGAAGAAGCATGCAATCGACCAAGAAACCGATCTCCACCCTTCTGAAGTACCCTTAATAGTTCTCCACAAACGTACCCCAACATATCCAGCAGCAATTCCGAGGAAGAGATAAAGCAGTATCATTCCTGTCAGCAGCATACCACGCGAAGCTGGAGACATGAAGCCAAGGGCAGCAAAAACAATGGTGACAACCCCCATTCCTAAAATTTGGACCCCATCTCCAATCATAACAGCGAGAAGCTTCGAATGATTTGGCTCTCTGAAAACATCGCCAACAACAAGTTTCCATCCGGACAGCTCTTCATTCATTTGGGCCTGTGCTTCTTTATCCAACTCCTCATACCTAGTCAAATCCCTCCTCACAGTCCTCAACATGATAACAAACACAATAGCAGCCAAGAACAAGATGACCATCAGCGAATTAAGAATTGAAAACCAATGGACCCGGGCACCTTCCATCTTCAGATAAGCATCCCACCTAGAAGGCCATCTAATATTACTTTTCTCGAATTCAACTTCGTAAGTGAAGGAGACCCTTTCCTGCTGCCTTATTATTTGAGACTTTTCAAGCTCCAATGGGCAATTCACAGGTGCAACATTGTCATACATATGGAGTTTTGCCATCTTCTCAGGGTCATACTTCACACTGCATGGAATAACCTCAAAACCAACAATCTCGTACCCAGAAGCCTTCTTCTTATCTGCCTCCGATATAACGCCCATGCCTTCCTCACCAGTACCAATTATTTCCACTCCAGCTCCTTCATACTCGTGAATGAGAACCTTAAACTTGAGATGATTGATGATATAATCGTCTTCACTACCTTGTGGTGTGTACCCAACTGGAAATCCAGTCCATTGGATTTTAATCCCATTCTGAGTAGCATATCTCAAAGCAGGCAAGTTATCCAGAATTATGTTCACTTGATAAAGGTCACGAGTTCTCTGTTTCAACAGCTTGACCTCATGCTCACTGAGTGGAGGGGTGGTGCATAAGTATACAGATTCATTCACATTCATACGGAAACGGTAAGGAGAATTATCAATCTGGTCTCCCATTAACAGTTCTCCCAGATTTTCAGCACTCTTCTTTACACCCCCTTGAGGTGTGCAGTAAGGAAGACTATAGTAGCTATAAGGAAGCTCAGTTTCAATCGAAGTCAACGAGTTCACCTTGGCATTTATAGTTTGTCCAGTTGTGTATGTACGCATATAAGTACCCGGCAGATAGAACCCATTGCAAATATCCAACAGCAGGACCAAGTAAACAAAAGCAGCAAAATATTTCCTCTTAAAGATTGATGGCAGCGCCATTCTTCAGTAAAAGGAATAAGAACCAGATCCCTTAAAGCTGCACTCAAGCTATTCCAATATTATTGGATTATGAAACATCAACAACCTACAGGAGAAAAAGCTTATTGTCATCCTTCATCATTTACTCTACTTTTATAATTATAAGAAAATAATGATGCTCATATTTCTTAATTGAATTTAACCTCTCATTAGTCAAACCAAAATCCCCAGTAAAGCAAATCTTAAATTTAAGCAGATCTTGATTAGTCAAATCTTAATTATAAGAAATGACGTTGCTTCAAATTTCAAATACTGACAGAATGAGAACAAGTACATCAGTCCTTGAATCAAGTTGGTAAAGACTCATTCCCTTGTAGCACCGGAAACATCAATGGACCTAACAACTTGCTCGTTTTCAAAATCGAAAATCAGCATTTACATTAGTTACCATACATCAGATCTAATACTTCTCAATCACGGCACTAAGAAGAATGCAAATCCATGCACTTGCATTAGCTACTGTCCTCCATATCACCCTCTACAGCACATTTTGACACAGGATGTCTATGCTAAAATGAACAAATAGCTCAACTTCTGGTGGTTAACTTCAAGAACAATGCAAAAATGCATAAAACTACAAACCGTAACTAAGATATAACATAATTGTAAATACGTGCAGATTCATACCAAGTACAGGCACACTTCATCCTCACTTCATGATTAAACCAGTGACAAAATCAGTATGTTCATGAACTTATGATTCTACTATAATGGAAAAAGTTTGTAACTATACAGATCTACAACTTCAATCAACGAACAAGAAATGAATTAACTGGGCCAACCTTTGGTTCATTAAATCGAAAAACATGCAAATTACTAGACTTATCAAATTGAAACAAGTAAAGATTAAACGAACAGACCATCAATTTCATCGAGAAACTACAGCACAATCATTCAATATGAATCAACCAGGAAAAAAAAAGATTCAACACGTATAAGTAACGGTTACCGGATCTGGATAGGAGGTGTTGAGCCGCCGGCGAGCTCAGTCGGATTGATTCGCGAAATGGATCCGACGGTTAGGGTTTGGCTGTATTGATTGAATTCAGTGAAAATTCCAAGAGAGAGATAATCGTGGAGACTTAAAAGAGAAGTGTGATGGGCTGTAGTTTGCCAGAAACCCTTTTATTTATACGTTGAGTTAAGTGGACGTAAAGCGGGGTTAGATCTCGATGAGGTATTTAACTGTGGTTAAATTTTAATTTTACCGGGACGGTTGACTCTAACTAGTGATTAGCGTTAATTGCAAAAGACCTCCTTGAACTATATAGAGTATCAAAAATTATCCCATATAATTTTTGTGGTAAAACCTTCGGGGCTTATATGGGGTTTTTGAGTTTGATTGTCTCCAACCTTCAGTATTTATCACTCCGCTGCATCTTTGGGTTGCCTTCTACGGTTGAAACGTTAATCGGGTCGGTGTTATTTTTCTAAAATTTCTTTCTTTATGTCTTCCTCTACTTCTTATGGCTCTGAGAATGGAGATTGGATTGAATATTGGGTGTTTAACCCTAGTTAATGAGTTCAAATGTTTTTTTGCATCCCAGATTACATGTATGTTTGTGTTTGCACCTGGACCATTTCGTGTGTTTCATTTTGCTCTTTTACTTCCTCGTGATGAATTCCCCCATCCCTTTTGTATTTTCTTCATCTTATCATTTTGAAGTGTTGTTTGAAGTCAGTTAAGCTTCCACCGATTTGTTGTATGTAGTTTTTAGATTGAGAATGGAAAGAAGATTCAATCTTGGTGATGTTTCCATGCGTGTTATCACTGTTTAGGTGCCTTATTGTTTCCCAAACTGAATCGGGCGTTATTTGCTGAATTTTCAGGTTGGCTCTTAGTTGCATTATAGTTTTGAAATGGCTTTAGCTCGTGGTGTGAGACGGCCTGTTGAGGCTCTGTGCAAGATGATAAATTCCCCTATTAACTGTCGCCGTGGTTATTCTGTGATGACTTGTAAAGGATCTCTCTTTACCGGATATGGAGAAAATAGAAGTTCATTTTCTTCTGATTCCACGTATTTAGGCTATGGAGTTTCGTCCAGAAGATTTTCTACTGAAGTCTCTTCTGCTGATCAAATGAGTCTCATAAAGCAGTTGAGGGAAAGAACTAGTGCTCCAATTAAAGAAGTCAAGGCAGCTCTAGTTGATTCCAACTGGGACATTGGTGAACAAATTTTTAATCTTTTTTTTGTTTAGATATTTTGCATATTTGACTATCGTATGTAGTGACGAATATGATTGAGGGAATATTGTGATTTATGCAGATTCTGCTCAAACGGAACTGAGGAAAAGGGGAATGGTCCTTGCATCCAAAAAAGCAACTCGAACTGCTGCTGAGGGTTTGCTTGCATTGGCGCAGAATGAAAGGAAAGCTGCTATTATTGAACTTAACTGTGAAACAGATTTTGTTGCGAGGAATGAAATTTTTCAATATCTGGTCAGTATGATGAATCTATAGCTTTCGATCTTTCAATGTAAAGTGAAAGCCTGTTGAATATTGGTAGAAAAAATATTCAATTTCAAATACATTTCTTGTTTTTTTTGACCTGAAACAAATTTTGAAGTTTAATTTTGGTGTTGCTGCATTAAATCTTCAAGCTTCCCATTTTTATTGAATACAATTTTGTACTTCCGTTTTCATAGCTCCTTCTTTGTTATCGTGATAAAGTTTCCTCACTTGAAAGTTAATTTATGCAGGCCCAGTCTTTGGCCAAGTTGGCATTAGTGGTTGATGGTTCTCCTCTCTCCTCTGGAACTTTCCATGTTAGACCAGAGTCTTTGGAGGTGGGTAACATCCTGTTCGGAACAATTTTAACTGCTTCAGTCTCTCCTAAAAGCTTATGGGGTTTGCTAAATGATATTTATATTTTGATGTATCATTCAGGTCTGATCTAATGATAAGATTAAAGAGTATTTGTTGATATTTTTGCTTCTTACTCTATTTCATCCTGTATATGGTGTTACCTTATATTCTTGGATGTAGTAATAATAAGTTTACCTTAGTGTTGCAAGTCAAGAGCATGTGATGCGAAACGGTGGAAGTATGGTAGAGATAATGTATACATCATTTTTGGTGTCCTTGGAGTGTGCGATTATGTGGTTTCGGATTTACTATTGTCATGTACGTAATTTGCATGAACCCTCATTCTTGATGTACATTTGGAGTCTCCTGCTTCTTGTGGGAGGAAGAAACGAAGAAAATAGGAAGGAAGAGAGGGGGTGGTGTATGCTGTGTATCTTTTGCAAATATCTACAATCTCATAGGCCTTATTGTGAAACTATTCTCCACTGGACTTTGTCAGGAAAATACCCATGTGTATAAGTTTATAATTCTGTGATACGACTCCATTAAGATATTAGATCCTTAAAGATGGCCTCTGTATGTTTAAATTCCTTTGCAGGAGATGACATTAAACTTAGACCATCCTAAATTAAGTGGAGAAAAAACTGTTCAAAATGCAATTACTGAAGTTGCTGCAATGATGGGAGAGAATGTCAAGCTCAGAAGGGGTTTTGCAATGTCCTCTCCTTCATATGGTGTATTGTCTACTTATCTTCACACCAGCCCACAACCTGGTAAAGTAAACTTTGCACTCAATCACATTCTGGATTGAAGAATAGTCGATGCTTCTACATGAATACTTTCCATATTGTCTGTAATAGTTTTACTGTATGGTAAACAATGCCTCTTGTTATTATTTATTATCATATGCAGGTATTGGCCGAATTGCTGGACTCTTGTCACTTGAAGTAGAGAATCAGAATGCTTCATTGGATGCTCTTGAACGTGTTGGATCAGAACTAGCAATGCATGTGGTGGCAGCAAAGCCCGTCTTCTTAACAAAAGACCTTGTTTCTGCTGAAGCACTAGCAAAAGAACGTGAAATTCTCAAGTCGCAGGTACCTCGATGTCATCATTTGATTATAGTAATCTGGCTCTGAGCTGTCTTAATTCTATGCGTCGAAGATCTATATTGTTTAAAGTTTACAAGTTTAGTTATAACTTCAGTTGTCTTCTTGTAGATCCAGTTCTTGCTTTGCTGCCTTGTACTCTGAGGTTACAATTCCCTAATTTTTATTCAGTTTCCTTTGGCAGGCAGAAAGTACAGGGAAGTCCCAGATGGCTATAGAGAAAATGGTTGAGGGACGGCTGCGCAAGTATTACGAGGAAGTAGTTCTAATGGAGCAAAAATTTATTGTTAATGACGCTCTCAATGTGAAGGTATAATGGTTTGTTCTAAACATCACACTAATTTCTTTGTAAATTGGGGAGTGCATGAGGCCTCCACCTCCTTGCTTCTCTATTTTCATGTTCATCATTGCTATCGCTGTTCTGTAGATCATGATTGCAACTCTTTGAGATTCCTTTGTTGACAACATATGACGAATAATAGTTGTTTTGATTAGAAAATTTTCTTTAGGAAGACGATGCATTATTGTGCTTAACTTTTTTATTGTACATTACATTCTCATTTCACTGCTGTTCTCTCAAAGAAATTTTTAATGTCATCTCATTTCTAGATCTACATATTAACTTTTCCTCATATACTTGCAGACTTTGTTGAATAACCTATCTGAGGAAGTTGGTACTCCTGTGAGGATAGGGAGTTTCTTACGAGTAGAAGTTGGAGAAGGTCTTCAGAGGTAAATATTGTAAAGCTTAGTTATCGATGTTTCAGGTCTTTCTTATTTGAATATATGTCCAAATGATTCCTCTGTAAGCCCTCGGATCACTCTTTTGCCTTAGTGGACAAGTAGTTTGTCCTCCCTCTGGCAGGGCAACCATTCTGGGACTTAGGAGTACCACTTTTTGAAATCGCCCCTAGGAGAAGTAACTTTTCTAAATACTCAACTGTGATTGTTTCATCAGTAACAATGTTCCAATTGTCTAGTAATTAAATTTGAAACAATGGAGTTAACCAAAAATAAATAAAATGGAAATAATAGTCGAGTTTTAAACACCAACCCGCCAAATGATTGGATTACTTGGTTCCTTTTACTTTGCTAATGATTACAGCCATTTTCATTTTAGAAAATGCTACGCTTGTAATAATCCTTGAAAACCTCGATATGCGCTTTATTTCCTTCCTCATTATCTAAAGAACCGAAAATTCAGACATGGAGAAACTAGTGTTAAACCTTGGTAGCAAAAAGGTTAGCCAGGATGAACCAAGAGTCCACAGTGTTTTTATCTAATATTAATTTCTTCTAGAAGCATTTATTTTTCTCTTAGTGTCTGGAAGTAAAGTTTTACTAGTGTATACAGGTTGCCAGTGAATGATAATATTACTGCATTTATTATAATTTGGTGTAAATGGAATATTACTGCCAACAAGAAAAGTCATCTTAACCCTGTCTTATAAGTACCATACATCATCATATGAGAAGAAAATTTATGATGGAAGATATGAAATTCTTCCTTTCACTTAATTAATCAGTATTTTGCAATGTTTGATACCCTTAAAAATTGGGTTACAAGATCTGCCGAGGTGGGTAGCCCTAATCAGATGTTTGATACCTAGATGATGTCTTTGTTCCTCTGACAGCAGCTCTTTATAAGCTACACCATTTTTTCTTGTGTTTGTTGTAGGCTTGAAGCATCCGGTGCTCCTGAACCTCTAGCTCAGGCTGCTTGAGTTTATAACGGCTGCAGAATCCTGGAAATCACTGGACTTGTGTTATCGCCCTCTAGCTCAAGCTGCTTGATTGGTTAATGCTTGAAGAATCCTGGGAAATCACTGAAGTTAATGTTATTGAATTTTGGGGGTCTGATTTTCAAATGTTTTTGGGTAATGTGTTTAATTATTAATTTTGTATCATAGCCTTTTTGCATACTACGGTTGAGACTAATAATAATGTGATGGCCATCAGTTTTTTCCTTTCTGGTGGTTAGAGCCTTAGAGGGAGTGGCAGTTTTTACCCAATTTCCATGAGCCATATAGTGTAGGGTAGTTTTACATTAGTCAAACCGAACTTGCATTTTAATGTTACATTTGATGGCCCTTTATCTCTCTCCCTTGTTGTAACTTTAGCTTGAGACATTCTCTGCTTAATTTTTTACCAAATAACATGCACTGTTGATGAGATGCTCAATGATATTTCATACATTCAAATGCTAACTTGCCCTCCTTGGTTGGAAAGATTGTGCGAGTGGTTATCTTTTCTTAATATCCTGTATCATCATTTACTTCGTTAGGATTGTTTCGGCATTTTGCATGTGTTTACTTCGACTTCATAATGAAAATAGGCAAACGTCGAATAGTGAACACCAAACACAAATCTCATTTTCATTCCAACCAAATTTTATACCTAAATCGAAGATAATGAGTATTGTCTTACTTGCAATGAAGAATTAAAAGATAGCCTATTCAAAGTGTTCTAGGGCGATATGGTAACTTTGTAGTTTGGATTAAACATACTAGTGTCTGAAAATCGACCCCTTGTAGCTAATTATACCAAAAGAATAGTAGTGAAACTTTCAATCAAATAGGGAGGACAATCAAGAACTTTATCTATAAGAAGACTGCATCAAAATTGTTTGTATCACTGATCTACCGCCATTGTTTGTATCAGTGATCTATCTACCGGATGTCACGTTAAAACTACTTTTGAATTTTGAGGCCTCATTTATTTTCCACTTCGCTTCGCTCTCCCTCTAAACAAAACAAAAATGCTGCGATTGCTGAAACGCAATTCGGGCCTCGGAATCGGGCTGACACGCCGGCTACTAAGCACCATCTGCAAAGCCGGCGATAAGACAACCGTAATGAGCTTCGGGGACGGAAGCCATGGCGCATTGGGATTGCCCTCCTCCCTGATTGGCCTTGGCTCCGCCGCCTACGAGCCCACTCCAATCTCCGACCTTCCGCCCAATATCTCCACCATCGCCGCCGGTCACTACCACTCCCTCGCCGTCACTTCCGACGGCCATGTCTGGTCTTGGGGCCGGAATAACGAATTCCAGCTGGGCCGTGACCCTCTTTCACCAAGGTCAGTTTTCTATCAAATTTTCTTTTTTAACTCTTCAAATTCAAGCTCTGATCAATTCCGATGAGTCTTGACTTTCAGTTGTTCGTTTGTTACGTTTTCTCTCAGTGATTAATCAATAATTGAAAGGGTTTTCAGCTTTCGTCGTTATTGAACACTTTGCGAACAAAGTTCGCATCTTTCTTTTCAATGTCATACAATCTTTCATGCTGAAAACTGTTTGACGTTTATGTATCTTTTATGTGGAAAGATCAGACTTGGTGAAACCTGTAATAAAATTCGTCAACTTTGTGGTCGAAAGCAATTCTTTGCACTGATAACATTTAAACATGACATGAAAGGAAAATTCTGCCTTTGTGTTTTGATTACAGTTATGCACAATTATGTCTTGATTTCTATGTAGGGGGACATGGAATGAGCCCAAAAGAGTAGAAGGACTGAATGAAGTTAGAGTTCAAAGTGCATTTGCATCCGGGGTCATTTCTGCTGCTATTGGCGATGATGGTTCACTTTGGGTGTGGGGAAAGTCCAAGCGCGGACAGCTTGGTATAGGAGAAGAAGTTACCGATGCTGTTTCTCCATCACGAGTTACCGGACTTGATGGAGAAGAAATAGTTAAGGTGGTCTCATTATTGTGTTTAAGGTAGAATAGAAAAATTTTGAATTCTCATCTTACTTGAACTGGAAAAAAGAATAAAAAATTTGATGAGTGATGTAGAATTTTTTGAGTGATATGTTGTAGATCCTGCACTAGAAGTTTGTCTTTTACATTGGTTTTGCAGGTTTCACTAGGTTGGGGACATGCGCTGGCTTTGACTAAATGTGGAAAATTGTTTGGCTGGGGTTACTATGCTGATGGAAGATTAGGTAAAGTTGGCAGAGATTTCGAGCCTTCTGCCCTAGATGCGGCTGCAGGGAAATCTTTATCTTCTCAAGGCAACTCGGGTTCAATGCTTGACGCTGCTGAGAAGCTAGTATCAGAGAGTATCGCTAAAGAAAATGATATGCCAATCATCTGGGAGCCATGTTTAATTGAAGAGCTACAAGGCACTGAAGTTGTTGATATTTCATGTGGGCTTGATCACTCCTTAATTCTTTGTCGTAAGTCAGGCTCTTCTGTAAAATGCTATAGATCTGGTGCTCAACAATATGTAGCTAATTTCCGACTATTATTGCAGGGGATGGGACACTTTTAAGTTGCGGGAGCAATGCTTATGGCCAATTGGGTAGACGGAAACTAGATTTGGGGTTGCTTCCAGTTGACATAAAGTTACGCCCTCTTTCTGTTGCATCAGGGATGGGACATTCTTTTGCTATTTGTGAAGATCACTTATCAGAAAACTGTGAAGGCACACGGGTCCTTGTTTCATGGGGTTGGAACAGAAATTCTCAGCTTGGTAGAGAAGGTATGGATAACATTCCACTTGTGGTTGCAGCACTTTCTGGTGAGACACCGATATCAATATCTGGAGGGCGGGCGCATTCAATGGCCGTGACAGCCAGGAAAGAGCTGTGGACATGGGGATGCGGTAGAAATGGCAGACTCGGGTTAGGCAGCTCAACTGATGAAACAGAACCTATGGTAGTTGATTATCTTGAAGGTTGTGAAGTACTGCAAGCTGTGGCCGGCTTTGATCACAGTCTTGTACTTGTTTCTGGCGCGTAACTGATGTTCTTAAATCAACTCAGTGTGCACGGTTGGTTGTCTGAAAATTCTTCTAAGAAGATGCATCCAATAGACAAGGTTGGTGAGACTCTCATCGTACAAATTTTGTTGGATATCGGAAAATCTCCAAAATTTCATTGAAAGAGCGGAATTTCCGACGTTTAAGTGCTAGATGATGTTGGAAGATGAAGATGTAAGTAAGAAGCAAATGAATTCTGTTTGTCAATGATGAGTTTCAACCTTGTGAACTTGAGTTTAGTAGATCTTGTTACTGTGAGTTCCTCTATTGTGGATGTTTTCTAGGTTGATGTAATTATAGTAGAGTACTTACTTCACCAATAAAGGAAGAATCAAGCAAAATTCACTTCCATTACAAATTCCATATTTTTACACTCCAAAATGGTGCTCAATGAACAAGTATGTTAAAAACTCGCGGGACTATCATCCAACTGCTTCTCATCTTCAATGTCTACTTCCAATATTTCCTGAAGAGTAAAACCAGCATTTTCATGAATTTTCATTAAAGTGCTAAGTTAAAAGAAGAAACCCCAAAAGAATTTGCACTAGGAAAACAGATACTAACTTACAGGGATCCTCTGTTTCAAGTAATTGCCCAACCTGGCTACAACAGTAGACCTTTTATGCCAAAATTTGCCACTCAAACGAAGTTTCACGTATGGTCCATCTAAGTCGGCTAATTCTGCCTTTCCTGAACATTTCCTCAGACCATCAGTATCATCAATTTCACGCAGAATCAATCATGAATTCGAGGAAAAATGGAGTAACCCCATTTGCAGAGTCAAAAAAATTACCCGTTATTCCAACTGAAACATCAAATAATTGTGCCAACTGCAGAAAACCCACACGAACACAAAACTCAAAACTAAATTTGATATTTGAAGGGAAAGAAAAAAAAAAAAAAAAAAAAGGAATGAAGAACTAGAAGACACTCGCCTCAACTCTTGCATCAGCTAGGACTTGCTCTATGTTATCTTCGGTCAAATCCAATGGCGAATTTGATGCTGAAACTGAAAATTTTCTCCATTTTCTTGCGGAAGATGGGCGTCGAATCCTGTTTCTTGAGAACTTGAGTGCCAATTCTGGGAATTCATTGGGTTGCAATCCTAAGCGAGATTGGCAAGTCTGTTGGGGAAAATGGAAATGTGAATGGAATTTGTAGGAGGGAAGTTTTGGATTGTGGGAATGGAGATGATGAACAATGTCCATTTGCATCTTTTCCTGCTTTTGTTTATCCACTCTGTTTAGTGTTTACCCTGTCGATCGCTTTGTGTGGATGATGATGGCAAAAATGTTAAAATTGGATTGAACCGGTCGGTTCAACAGATATAACAGACGGTTTAAACTGAAGTTCATAAGCCGGGAAAAATTTTCATTTTGCAATGAGATAACATACTTGGGATTCTTAATATCATTAAAACCTATCAAGTTTAACTCATCATCTAAAAAACCATTATTGTTTAACAAAATACCAAAATATCTTTTAATAAGAGAGTCAATTATCTAAGGATCCTGTCATAACTAAAAACCGGTGTATACATATTAACTCGACCAAAAAAAAAAAAATGCCGAAAAAATGTTTGTACCTTGCAGAAACCCACCTTAAATTTTTTTTTCAAGCTCTAGTAAAATTAAATTTTTTTCCAAAATTCAGCTTCTGGGGCTCGTAACATGTAAATTTTGGATTTAAAAGTAGTTATTTGATTTTATTTGAGTAGGGAAAAAAAATTTGCGGAGAGTTTCTTGGGGTTACAAATAACTTTCTTGATACCTTTTGGCTTATTCCATATGCATATATCAATTTCAGTTGTTGGAGGACCTTTTTGAAAATTGACTTACCAATTCAGGGATATTTTTAATATTTCTTAAACAGTAAAGGTATTTTAGATCATTAATGAAACTTTAAGGGCGTTTTTATTATTAAGCCATTTATATCAGGGTTTGAATCGAATAGTACGATAAATAACAACAAGCACTTTGTTATAGGGGTATTGGATCAATAATATGACCCAGATTGTGGTACAAATACTCGTTTGTGCGAGAGTTTTGTCACAAACAAAAGTAGGTGTTCATACTTATTAAGAGAAGTTTACCTCTAATTAAAAGATAAAAATTATGAAACAATACTTTTGGAACACCCTAATGCATGCTTGATATTCCAAAATTAATAAATAACACCCCAAATCTAATAAGGTTACCATCTACGAAAATGCGCACCAGTCTAACCCAAAATGAGGTTAACGTTCAACATACAATGATCCTCTATTATATTCGGTCCTTTTCTCCCAAGTATCCAAAATGCCATTCCAGGCATACAAACTAATAATAATTACATATGCATGCAAATCCATCAATTTTAGCCACATTTTAGATACTAATTTTAGGATATCATATAACTTCTCTATTATTCGAGGTAGGAAAGGGGCTTGGATAAAATCCCTAGTAGGAGTAGTTCACAACACAAAATTGGTCCGTCGACCCAATAATGTACTCCAAGTACGTACGTGGAAGCAATTTAACCAGTATCAACACAAAACTAGTCCTCCCTCCCACGAGCATAAATTCCAATCATTGTTGGAGAAAGCAAGTTGTTAATACTCCAATAAATATTAAATACAGCCATTACAAGAAGATTTAGTACTTGTTTGGACAACGTTTTGTTTTAGTTTTTTATTTGGATTTGAGAGGAGATTTAAAAGGTAGTTTAGTTTTTTATTTAGAAAGTATTATAGTATAGTGATCATTATGAAATTAAAATAGTTCAGCGACCAAAATAAAGATTTTACAATAGTATAACGACCAAACACAAGACTTTATAATAGTTCAGTGACCAAACGCAACACTTTACAATAGTCCAGTGACCAAAACGAAGACTTTATAATAGTATAATGACCAAACACAACATTTTAAAAGGTAAATTAAAAAATTGTTTAGATGATAATTTTTTTTCTTCGGGTTTTGTGTTTAAGAAGTAAAATGAATGAAAATGGAAAATAGTTATTGGACAAACAAACTCTTAGCCATTAGAAGCAAGTTGGAGTTTTTAGAATAGCCATTACAAGAATTAATATACAGCCAATAAATACTAGACTTGAAAACTAATGACGTGCAAGTAAGAGTATCTCATCCGCTACATTAAACATATGTATGTGCCTAAATTCACAATAATTTCATTTGATTAGAGAATTGTCAAGATCAACTCCCAAGGAGACAGAGAAAGAAACGATTTGAATGAGAGAAAAAAAAAGAAGAAAAAAAAAGAGAGGTTATTTTTAAGTCTAACACTCCAACTCCAGTGTTCATAGAAGGCAAAACTCCTTAAATCAGATAGTTGGATGAAGAAATGTACCCAAGCACTTCACATTTCACAACCACACATGAGCATTATAATTATGTTCACAACTTTTTCATTACATTATTAAACATAAGGGTAACTAAAACCAAACCAAAGTACCAAACCAAACCGAACTTGTAAGGAAGCTCATTTGGCCATTTAATGTCCACGTCTAGAGCAAAAACTAGAATGACCCCATTAGGCCATTACAGTGGTTTTGGATGAATCACCAATAGTAGTAATAGTAATGTAGTATATCCCTCAAATTAATGCTTTGCCTCTTTGCCCAAATGCCAAAGTGATGAGATTTGAGATGAAATGAAACCTATGTTTTCTTTTGTTTTGTTTTTTTTTTTATTAAAGTGTGTGTGTGTGTGAACTGTGAGGTAAAGATTGCATTTTTTGCATGGGAAAGTGTGGAATGCTTTGAATGAGGCATTGAATGCTTCACCGCCCACCCAACTTCCCCACCGATTCATTAATAAGCCAGTGAAGGAAGGAAAGAGCTCCCTCACCCTTCATTTCTGTCACTCCCCTGTTTTTCTCCCAATCTTTTTCCTTTCTTTGCCCATCAGAATCTTTACAGTGAAAAAAGCCTTCTTTGAAGAAATGGCTGACAAGAGGATTGATGTAGTTGAGGATGATGAAAATGTGAACCCCTGCATGAGAACTGCAGAGACTCTGCTCAGACTTTTGCCTGTGACTCTCTCTGTGGTGGCACTTGTTGTCATGCTCAAGGACTCCCAGTCTAATGAATATGGATCCCTTACCTACTCTGACTTGGGAGCTTTCAGGTAGTAATAATCAATTAATCAGTCATCTTCTTCTCTGACTAAATTTTAGCACTTTTAGAAGTTAGCCCATTTGGGAATTTCTTTCTCCTGAGCTCTTATCTTGTGATATTTTGGTGATCATGATGACTTTCTCCTAGTAGAAATTGAAAATTCAATTGAAGGTTGTACAAAAGAAATTTTGGTTGCACGATGTTTGATGGTTGATGATCACATTTGGGACAGGTATTTGGTACATGCCAATAGCGTCTGTGCTGGTTATTCCCTCTTGTCAGCCATTGTTGTAGCTGTTCCTCGCCCTTCCACCATGTCTAGAGCTTGGATTTTCTTCCTCCTCGACCAGGTACATGTACTTTTTTTGCTCTCATCTTATAGTAGCAAAAAATTGATTGAGTTGGATACAAGCCCTTTTTGTTTTCTGTGTTCTCAATCAATGTTTCTGCGATAAATCAACAACCAAAACTAAAATGCTGTCCATACAAGTACACAAAGTGGTCTTATGAGTTTACTGGTGCAGGTTCTGACATATGCAATTCTGGCTGCTGGAGCGGTGTCAACAGAGGTGGTGTATTTGGCATACAAAGGAGATTCAGCTGTGACATGGAGTCAAGCTTGCGGATCATTCAATGGTTTTTGTAGAAAAGCCACGGCTTCAGTAGCCATCACTTTCGTTGTGGTGCTCTGTTATGCAGGGCTGTCCCTGATATCTTCTTACAGATTGTTCAGCAAATACGAGGCCCCTATTGCCCACAAGAACAAAGGGATCGAAATTGCAGCTTTCCAAGGTTGATTTGCCACTCTGCAAACCTAGCTTAATTCCCTCCTACCTATATAGCCTAGAAAAACTTGCCAAAATCAAAATAATGTTGTTCGTGTGCATGTTGCTAAAAAAAAAAGCCTCTTGTTGATGTTGTATAACCTCAAAATATATGTGTTGAGATCGTTCAGCTGGTGTTTAGCAAATAGAGGTCTCACGAAAATGAAGTGAATCGTTGTGCTTTCTCCCTTTCTTGAAGTTTGGTAATCTTCCCACGAAAGATCTAATCTAAACGTCCATCTTGAAAAATGATTATGGTTACTGTTCTGTGACTATGGTTTTGTATTCATGTCTCTAGGTCGGAAACTGACAGTTCAAAAAAGAGTACTTTCAAACGACGCTACAATTATTTCCAATTCATGGTTGATACTGTTTCCGACCCAATCTCTCCTCTCTTTGACTAAATAACCCGCTAGCCATTATTGGGAGTAAAGTATCACCAATTTTCTCCCTATTATTCTTGCTATTTTTTATATACTCTCTCAAGTCTCAGCATTCCACGAAATTTTATGCCTATCAGATGAAACATAAGTATTAATGCAACTTAAAGGTTTCTGTTAAGATTGATATAACTTCATAGTATTAGACAAAGTTTGATATCTTTTTATTGTGCAGTTCAGTAAGTAGTAATTCCTAGACGTAAAGAACCTATTTATTGAATGGACTAAAATGATCTTTTAATAACCAACACAATCTTCGCACTAAGTGTCAACCAATCCGAATTTATAGACATAAGTTGGAAAACCCCGTAACTCAACTTCAAAGAGAAGCATGATGATCTATAGAAAAGAGACCAAGCTACCATAATCGCCTAACATAAAGCAAATTGATTCATATCACCAAACCCACATCAAAAGCTTCTTTTGCATTAGAATCCAAGCAGGCAACCATAGAGCAAGAAGGCAAACGACATCACAGATGCGACGAGTAGTTAACACAAAGATCAAGTGACCAACACTGCAGTAGATATTGTCTTTGCAACTTCATCCAGAATTTCAGAATTAGCTAGCTGGAGGTTTGTACCATACAAATGTTCCAGATATAGACCGCAATCCATTCCATTAGACTAATATAGTACATAACACAATCATCAAACTAGAGGATTTGAGTGCATGAGGTCGGCATCTGATCTCAGTTCAGCGAGCTTCATACTGCACAACTGCATTGCAAAAATACAAGTTAAAATATATTAGCACCCAGAAGTTACCGTCATCATCAGCTTCTATAGTAAAAAAAGGTAGTACAGACTGAACTTCATCAACATCCAAATTGCACATTTTTAATATGCTACTAGTACTTGAGAACTTCTGCAGATTATTAAATCCAAAAGACGATAAGCAGCCAATGACTCCAATCACAAACTTCTCTAAACAACTAGTGGGTTGAACTGAAAATTCAGGTTTACAATATATATAGCTGGGAATCACAGATGAAGCAACAGAACTTGATTTACCAAATAAGCACCAGATTATCCATCCATAAGCCATTTTAAATTTCAGTTTTACAATATATAGCTGGGAAGCAGAGACGACTCAACGAAATCTGACTTAACAAGTAAGCACCAGTTACCAATCCATAAGCCATTTTCGTCATGCATTCTAATTACACTTGTTAATATCGCAAACAAAGTGGGAGGGGGGGGGGGGATCAGGAACAATGCGAAGAACATAAGATCCTAAAGGCACAAGAAAATTGATAATCTCCAACCATGCTAAACTACCAGGAGAAAATTGCTAAACCATGTAAAAAAATCCTCTTTGACAAACCAAGCATCTAAACAAAAACCCTAAAGTAATCCAATAAAATTTCCCAAAAAAAACTTAAACGAATTGGAGCAGCAGAAACAGGTCAAAATCAGGTGAGGAAAAAAACCCCAAGAAACTTACTTCTGCGGGTGCGCTTCTTGTAAAGAATACGGTAGCC
Organism: Oldenlandia corymbosa var. corymbosa; assembly: GCA_949775105.1. Lineage (NCBI taxonomy): Eukaryota > Viridiplantae > Streptophyta > Magnoliopsida > Gentianales > Rubiaceae > Oldenlandia > Oldenlandia corymbosa. The sequence continues at coordinate 10,693,060 of OX459118.1, read as the reverse complement.
GCACTCCCTGCACTGAATCACATCCCCTTGCTTCAGGGTGTTCTCCTGTCCGCAATCTAACAACAATTTCCACCCAGAATTTCACATAAATATCATACAGTTTCAAGGGGAAAAAAACAGCAAAAGATCCCTTTAGCATCATCACTAATTACACAAACATACCTCCGCAGACGTACGTTACTGGCTCAGGCTGGGGCTGAGAATCCATTGAAAAATTGACTGCAAAAACCAAAATTAGTGAACTCTGTGTTAGGGCTTTTTCCGGTATAACAACGCTTTGAAAAGGAAAAATATCAATTCGGAGAAAATAATTTCATAGGGAATCGAGAAAACCTACCGAGTTCGAGAAGCTTCGAAGAAGGTCAACAATGGCAGAAGGTTCTCCCCCGCGGAGAATGAAGGAACCAGACGAGAGAACCAGACGAGAGGGTTTTAAAACGGTGGGTTGGGTTGTGTTATGTGATGAACTTGTAACTTTCTCAACCGATTTTGACTAATTTATAGCAGTATAATCTGTTTAGGAAGAAAAAGAAATCACCCTATGTATGGGCCGATAGTGGAGTTGGATTAAAAATGTTGGGCCAACTCCTAAAAGTCAGTTCTGACTATTTCAGCCCAACTCAGATCAAGAGTGTAGATTAGTAACACTTCTAATCAATGTTTGCACAATCGTATTCCTACGTAGGATCGAAATAGGGCCAAAAAATTGGATCGTAGTAGAATCGGAATAGAAAAATCGTAAAATTAATTATATATATTATATAATTAATTACTTTGATAATTAAGTTTTTATTATTTTTACATAAAGTATTTAACAGCTAAACAAAAAGAATTGTGTAAATTCAATTTTCCTATATGAACTTTTTCATAACTTTCTAAGAAAAACTCTTCTCTTGTAGTTCTTCTTTTCATTTTATTAGAAAAACTTTCTAAAATATATTTTTCTTAGCAGTAAAAGTTTTCTCAAAGAATATTTGCCTCAATTTAATGTGAACAAAAAAAAGTAAGAGAAAAGAAAATTCTCAATAAGCTCAATTAATTTTTTGTAATTGATGAATAGTAAACTCGGACTGATCCTATGATCCTGACCGATCATGTACGATCCTAACTGATCCTGACCGATCCCACTGCTAAATTCGAGTTTGATCAATTCAGGATCGATTTAGGTACCTGAGATCGTACGATCCAGGATCGCGAGTTTACAAATTATGCTTCTAATAAATTGGTAATATTACTCCGTCGTTTCTATAAATTTAGAAACGCCTGAAGAGAGGGAAAACGGGGGAAAAAATAACTCTATTTCTGTGGAGCGGTTGCCGCTTCGTTATCGCGACATTGTCATCAAGGAATGCTGTTTTCTCTACAATATCTGTTCAACTTTAAGGGATGGAACCGTCACTTCCCATTGGCATTGACTTTTTATAATTTGCGATGTACGTTATTAATCAAAATGATATTTTCTTTTTCCTTAAATTAGTTTTCTCCTGATTTGTTCCATCAAATAATAAAAAAATAAGTAAAAAAATTATTGCAATCATGTGGAAATAAGAATATATCCCAGTGCAATCATATATTGCTCCAGGTGTAAATTTAGGCCTTTTTAAAAAGAAGAAAGAGTTCATATGTTTTTAGTACCTAATTCGATTTTCATTTTAGGTAAGCTAAAAAGAAAACAATTATACACTTGTGACTAAATTCAACAAATTGGTTCAACATGTTCAAAAATTAAGGTAAGAACCACAAGGCATGAATAAAAGTTGGAAAGAAAACAAAGAAACAAGAAGGCAAAAAAAAAAAAAAGACAAGAAAGAAGAAGACAACCGAGTAGACAATCGGAGAAGACTTCCTTTGGATTCATATTCATAAATTCAAAAAGCCGTATGGATAATAAGTCGTTCACAGTAAATTGTCGGTGACCGACAGTTCAAATGCAAATTCAAATGTAAATTCAAGAAATCCTATAAATACTGAAGGATATCAAATGAGAGAGACACACCAAGTTTTCTGATATCTTTCGAAAACTAAAATCTCTCTTTTTTTTTCTTTTTTTTTTTAAAAAAATCCACCCTACTAGACCTCACTTAAATGTGGGTAAAACTCCCCCTCCCCTCCCCCTCTTACAACCCCTGGTGGGAATCGCACCCTGGTCTATTACCCGGAAGGACAGCAACCTAACTACTAGGCTGATATTCAATTCCCAAACTAAAATCTCTCTTTTGTAGTTCTTTGGTTTAAATAAAATTTCCTTTCGATTCAATTTCCTTTACTCTGATTTTATTATTCTAATAATTTCTTTAATTAAAATATCTTGTTCTATTCTGGTATCAGAGCCATATGGTTGCATTACTAATTACTGCATTAGGTGTAAGAATTATCGTTGGCAGAGTGTTGGCAAGCTAATCAATCCGTTGGTAAACCTTGAGGTTGGTGTTCTCGGTATAGCATTCCCACTATCCCCGGTAAGAACTACTGTTATTGCATCATTTAGAAATGCATTAAAGATGGCAGGAGCAATTATACGCGTATTCTCTGGTTCTAGTAGTAGTAGTAGAAATAAAAGAATAAGTCAAAGTAAAGAAGAATATTTTGAGTCATGGTCAATTTCTGAAGAAAAAATAGAAACTATATACCAAACAGGTTATTTTCAGATTAAAACTGGTTACTTAATTAAGATTCATGAAGAAACATCAAACATTGCAGAAAAATTTCAATCTATTCCATTAATGTCTCAAATATTTTTACATAGGTATTTAGAAAAAGGTTTTTGGTATATTTATTATGGTTTAATTCAAGTTGCAGTTAAACATTTAGTTCATATAGAAGGACAGTAGTTCCAATCAATAGATCTATAGAATTGCTAAGAAATTCCCAGATGAAATAAAAGTTAAAAGTTAATTACAAAGATTTTTAGGATGTTTAAACTATATAGCTGATTTTATTCCAAAGATGAGACAAATATGTGCTACACTATTTCAAAGACTACAGAGAACCCACCTACATTGATGAAAAAACATACTCAAATAGTTAAATTGTTAAAAAAAAATAAAGTTCAAACTTTACCATGTTTATGTATACCTCATCCAGATGCATTCATGATAGTAGAAACAGATGCATCTGATATAGGATATGGAGGAATATTAAAACAAAAATTAGATCATTCATCAGATGAAAAATTAGTTAGATTTTACTCTGGGGTATGGATTGGACCTCAAAAGAATTATTCTACTATTAAAAAAGAAATGCTTTCAATTGTTCAATGTATTTCAAAATTCAAAGACGATTTATTTAACAAAAAAATTCTTTTACGAATTGATAGTAAATCCACAAAATATATTTTGGAAAAAGATGTTCAAAATATTGCTTCAAAACAAATTTTTGCAAGATGGCAAATAATACTTTCTGTATTTGATTTTGAAATTGAGTATTTGAAAGGATCAGAAAACTCTCTACCAGATTTTCTCACTCGAGAATTTTTGACAGGAATAAGACAGTAGAGATCAACCATTCAAATTACAAACAATTAAGGATTATGAAATGAAACCTTCATAAATTAAAAATTCCCCAAACAGATTTCAAACCCTTAGAGATTTTCCAGCTTTAACCTATAGAATAGCAGTAGAAACACCCTTTTCAAAAATTCAAAATACTCTGATGCCTAAACCATACACCTCAACAGCCACTTCAAAACCTTCTTCAAATACTAATTCCAAGGTTGAGCCCTATATTACAAAACATGAAGTTGAACATCTTATTCTCACAAATTATGTTCAACTTCCAGAATACCAACACCTTTAAACCTTTCTTCACAAACTATTTCCAAAAGATTGCCAGTGGATGCCAGATTATGAATTCATTCTGTTTGATTCAGGATTAGTTCAGATTCTTAATAGTTATGATGAAAAGATTCCAAGCAAAATTACTCATTCAAAATGTATAATTAAAAAGGTATTGAAAGCTACTGATTGGTCAAATATTTGGTTTCAAAAGGAGTTCTCGGTAAATTACTCTCTAAAAGGATACACGTATCAAGACTACAGGATGGCTTGGTATCGTGCATTCTTATTAAGACCATTCAATCATTCTTGCTGGTTTCAATTTCATAGTGATTGTAACGGACAATTTCCTGTATGGTTCTATGAGTGGTGGCAACTATATGGACCTGTTCAAGAAATACTTCCACCAATAGTTCAAAATGGATTTAAAGCATGGATGCAAAAGGCAAAAGGCGATGACTACAAGAAAATTGTCCAGTTCTATCAAGAATTCAAAGTTTCCCGGATATTCTGTTGGAATTACAAAGTAACTAATTATTATTATCCAAATCTCAAATATCCAATGAGTCTCATTCAAAAATTCAAAGTCAAGTGTTGGAATAAATTCTCCCAGGGTCTGTGTTCCGAACAGATAGTTATTAAATATATTCAAAATGTAGAAAAAGATCGGTCAGCAATACAACAAGTTTCAAGACAACTTTCTAAGGAAGATCAATTGACACCATCTACTCCTCAGAAGAAAACAAAGAAATCCAGTTGCGAACAGTTAATGATGATAAATTTCAACAATTCTTAAAGTGGCAGAAATTCAAAGAATTGCAGAAAATGGTTACATCTTCAAAAGAAGCAACATCATCTCAAGGCTCTGCAACAGATCCAATGGGTGGACCTTGTACCCAGGATCCATTTGAGATTAAAAAAAAAAGAAAAAGAAAAGAGTAGAAATGAAAAAAGAAAAATTTTATTACTCATCTTATCTTTCTTGCAGGATTTCAAGATTAAAGAGAAGGCGTTTCAAAATTTAGAAACAAACTTGGTAGCAAAATAATCAGTATTCATGGCGTTCTCCCATTCAACAATATTGGTGGTTGCAATATTCAAGAAGGCCGAAGAATGCACAGGTGATTAAATTCAGCAAATTGGTTCAACATGTTCAAAAGTTAATGTAAGAACCACGAGGCACGAATAAAAGATGGAAAGAAAAAAAATGAACAAGAAGACAAGAAAAAGGAAGACAAAAAAGAAGAAGACAACCGGAAAAGACTTCCTTTGGATTCATATTCACAAATTCAAAAAGCCGGTATTGGATAACAAGTCGTTCACAGCAAATTGTCGTGACCGACAATTCAAATGCAAATTCAAATGTAATTCAAATTCAAATGTAAATTGAAATTGAAATGTAAATTCAAGAAATCCTTCTATAAATAATGAAGGATATCAAATGAGAGGGACACAACAAGTTTTCTGATATCTTTCGAAAACTAAAATCTCTCTTTTGTAATTCTTTGATTTAAATAAATTTTCCTTTCGATTCAATTTTTTTTACTCTGATTTTTTATTATTCTTATTCTAATGATTTCTTTAAGTAAAATCTCTCTTTAGTTGGAATATTTCTTTCGGACAAATCCTTTTCATATGGCAAATTTACTATATGTTTCTTCCTTTCTGAAAAAGCATTTGGGATATTAGCACATATTTCATTTTTAAATTTTGTTTCTAAATTCTTTATTTTTTCCTGAATATCTTTTTGTCCAAATTAATCATTTGTTCTTGAATATTTAATTTCCTCCTTTAAAGACATTATTTTATTTTGTTTTCTTTGAATTAAACTTATATGCTGATAAATAGAATTACTTTATAATACATTTAATTCTTTTTGCTTAAAAGGAGTTAGAAATCTAAATCTAATTTTTTGTTTTAGAATTTTTGTCCTATACCCTTGTTATCAATCCAGAAAGGATAAATCTGAGTAAGAAAAGGAGTTCCTAATATTATATCTATATTTAAATTTTCTACTACTATGAATTGATGTTTGAAACAATAATTACCACTAGATGCTTGCCCCGGGCGAATGCCCGGGGTGCTGCCTGTATTTTTAAATTAATTAAATAAAAAATACGAATCATTCTTAAAAGAATAAAAAATCGATTGAAAGGGCAGAAAGTGAGTTATTATACATAAATCTATGCGCAGATTTATAACATTTAATTTACAACATTTAACTTATGCCCGGGTTTACATAAATCATAAACCAATATCTACAACAGAAGAATAAAAAAAAAATCATCCTTAAAAAAACAAATTTCTTTCATGACAGCTTATTTTTTCTCTGTTGTAGAAATAGATGGATTGATAATTAATGTCAGATTTTAAGTAATTGATTTAAAGGCCCGGATATGAGAGAGGAGCGGAATTGAAGATATTCTTTGAAATTGGGGATTGGGAAGACATTATTGTGTTTCACTTAATTTAAGGGGATTTCCTTACATTTGATTATATTAATTAAATATTATTATTTTAAGAGATTAGTATATACCTATAATTAAGAGATTTTTATGTAGCTATAATTAAGGGATTTATGTATTTATCTATTCTATTTTTTTTCTAATTAGTTAGAGTGCCACTTGTCAAAAATGATTTTGTACTGAAAATGGCTTTTGGCTGGAAAATTTTCATTATAATACTGATACATGTCCTTTTTGTTTGCTGCTTTAATTAAGTACTATAGATTACAAATAGCTGTTTTTGTTAGTTTTCCTTTTACTGTCAAGGGTGAACTATTAGCAGTTATTAATACTTCATTAGTTTTTTCATAATATTTTGTGGGTATTAATCCATCTCTTATACAACTTTGATCTGCACCACTATCTACCATAGCAACAAACGTCTCTTTAATATTTTCAATAGAAATAGTTATATAAACTAACCATTTTTGAAAAGTTATTTGTTTTATTATATGAATAAATTTAATATCATTTGGTATTTCATTAGAAATAGGTATTTCAGGTAAAGGCGTACTTAAATTTTCTGAAGAAATATCTATTTCTTTTCTTTTTGTAATACTACTTTGAATTACTGCTACTTGAGTTTCCAATGTTAAATTTTTTTGTTTCTATTCCCATCATTTTCTCTTTTAATATTCTAATTTCTGCTTTTACTATATTTACTTTTGTTTATAATTCTCTAGTATTTACTGATCTAATATTGGAATTTAAATTGTAGGATATTTTTCTAAGAGTTTAGAGATACTAAAAGGTTGAATTAAACTGATTTTTTCTTTTTCTTCATTCATAATTAGATCTCTTAATTTTTCAAATTGTTTCTTTTGTTTTTCTAAATCAGGGATTTGTTGAATCATATCAAATATTAATTCTTTAGCGTCTTTTTGTTTTATTTTATCATTAACAGTTTTTATCATACTAATTGTTTTACACTCGCATTCTGATTTTTCATCAGAATCACTTGAACTATTGTAAAACTCTTCATAATCATTATCACTAATCTTATTAGTCTGAGAATAACTCTATAATTTTTCTTTTAATTTTTGTTTTAATTCTATGTCAGATATATTGTCTATAATTTCATTAACTCTATTTTTACATTTATTAGCCATATGTCCTTTTTGTTCACATTTATAACATGTAATATTTTTTTAAACTTTTTCTTATTTCTATTCTTATTATTCCTATAATATTCTTCTCTATTGGAATAATTATGTTTCCTTCTTCTATATGTTTTAGATAAAAATTTTTGTTTTTTCTCGCTAGATGGTGCTCTTATTCCAGTGATTCCAAAAGTCTCATAAAATGAACTCATTTCTCTTCTTTTGCTTCTATATTTAGCTTGAAATTTTAATTCTTGACATGCATCTAAGGCTTCTTTTTTTAATAAATGCGAATAATTGTCCATAAGTCAAAATATTAAAATCAATTTGTTCGGTTCCCATTTCTTTTTGTAAATATGAAATTATTCATTGTGAAAATGAATTTGGTAAACCAGTAATAAATTTCTCTTTCCAAAATGTAGCATTACTGTTTCGTCTTTTTAATACATGTGTTAGAAACATATCTTTATACCACCTAAAATCACTTAGTGTATGATATCTTAGGTTAGTTAAAATATTTTTGATGAAGTTAATTCTTCTCTAGGGTTTCCTATAAAAAGCATTGAAATTGTAATAATTAGAAAATCAGTTGAATCATATTGTTCAGAAATATTCCATGCTCATCTTCTACTTGTATTTTATATTCTATAATAGCAAGTTTATCTTAAAGTGTTAATGAATTATCCCACCAGTACTTTAATTGTCCCGTAAATCATGTAATTAAAAAACTAGCAGCTTTTCTTTTGTCTATTCCCTTAACCTTATATGCTATTTTTGCCATTCCCATTTCTTAAAGTGTATTTAATATTTCATATTTACTTTTCCCATCTATATTCTATTCATATACAGAATTTCCATCATAAATTTTAGCATGAAACTTTGTTTTCTTCATATTGAATACCGGGAGGAGTTGGTCTAGGGTAATAGTTTCTAGTTTCACCTTTTCTCCAATTTGAATATCTATTTTTATTAAATCTTTTATGTTTTATCTTATTAATATTATTATCATTTTTATTTTCTAAAAATTCATCTTCTATTTCATTAATTTCATTTACTAATGAATTATCAGACTCACTTGAATCATCTATAGATTCTTCTTCTATTCGATCTATAGTACTAATTTTAGAAGGACTAGCATTATGTATAGTTTTATTTAAAGAACTTATTGTACTATTTAATGTATTTAACAAAGTTTCTGAATTATTTTTAAATTTTAAATTTTCTTCTTGTTTTCTAGGTAAGCTACTTGGCTGGAAATGAGGAGCAGAAATATTTTTTGAAGGAGGAAACATTGAAGTACTCGAAGAAAAGGGATTCTTTGAAATTCCCTTTATTTCTATTGATAATGAATCTACTTGTTGAGCTATAGTATGTAATATTTGATTAGAATAATTATTTTGATAATATATTTTTCTGATATCCTCTATATTTACAGGACTATTACTATCTTTTCCTCATTTAAAAGGAGAAGCAATAATATTACCTTCAGAAGTATTAATCTTTATAGATTGCACTGGTGGATGAATTGAATTTACTGTTTTCCCGTCCTTTAAATGTCATTTTTTATACAAATTTGTTTGGACATTTATGTAGGAAATTTTATTTGAATCAGAAATATCATTTTTTTAATAAGTAAAATTCAAACCAGTTTTCAAAATCTAAATCTGTTTTATATTTATACATATCCTTATCCATTCATGTTTAATCTTATTTTTACAAAAATTATTTAGTTTTGAAAACAATTCATAATTTTCAAAATCTAAAAATTCATTTTCTAATTCTACTATATTTGGTTGGAATTCTTTTTGTGTTATAATAACAGAAATTTCACGAACTTCACTTTTCATTTGACTAGATGTTGGTGGATACTCTGGAGAAAAGTTTTGATCTGACACCATTTTTGAAATTGGTGCTTTATAATATACCTTTACTGGATTCCTACATGAAGTTGAATTCTCAGTAAATGAATGTCTGCTTGATTCAAATCTATAGTACTTAATTAAAGCAGCAAACAAAAAAGACATGTGTTAGTACCACAATGAAAATTTTTCCGCCAAAAGCCATTTTCAGTACAAAATCATTTTTGACAGGTGGCACTCTAACTAATCAGAAAAAAAGATGGAATAGATAAATACATAAATCCCTTAATTATAGCAACATAAAAATCTCTTAATTATAGGTATATACTATCTCTTAAAATAACAATATTTAATTAATAAAATCAAATGTAAGGAAATCCCCTTAAATCAAGTGAAACACAATAATGTTCTCTCAATCCCCAATTTCAAAGAATATCTTCCATTCCGCTTCTCTCTCACACCCGGGCCTTTAAATCAATTACTTAAAATCTGACATCAAATATCAATCCATCTCTTTCTACAACAGAGAAAAAATAAGATGTCATGAAAGAAATTTGATTTTTTAAGGATGATTTTTTTAAATTCTTCTGTTGTAGATATTGGTTTATGATTTATAGAAACTCGGGCATAAGTTAACTGTTGTAAATTAAATGTTATAAATCTGGGCATAGATTTATGTGTAATAACTCACTTTCTGTCCTTTCAATCAATTTTTTATTCTTCTATTTTTTTTATTCTTTTAAGAATGATTCGTATTTTTTATTTAATCGATTTAAAAATATAGGCAGCATCCCGGGCATTCGCCCGGGGGAAGCATCTAGTGGAATGTTAAAAGAAGAAATAGAAGATCTAGACAATCCTTCCCGTAATGAATCAAATCTAATTATAACATTTTCTTTTGAATCATCTATAGTTTCATATATTTTACTTCTTTCTATATCTCTAGAAATTTGAGGAATATTTATCTTAAATTCTTCTGGAATTGTTATCTCATTCTATTTTAATCTTTTAGGTACAAAAACTTTTGAATGTTCTGCATCTATTTGTAACAATACCGTTTCATCTTTAACAGATGTAGGCATTTTAAATTTAGGATTTAAATGATATGTCATTAATTTAAAATAAATTCTATGCATAACAACGAATTGTTTGGCTAATTTTCAAATTCATCTCCTTGAATATGTATATCTAAAATTAAAGAATCTAGTATTAATGAATCTTTTAAGGAAACAGAAAAATTAGGCACGCAATTGAAATATATGGGACCATTACATATATTAGTTTGAATCGTTGCAAGTAGAGAAGTTTTATATCTTGTTAATCTTTTATCTCTTAATACCATGAATATTGGAGTATCTACACTAATATGAACTAAAGGTTTAACTGCAACTTGAATTAAACCATAATGAATATATCGAAAACCTTTTTTCTAAATACCTATGTAAAGATATTTGAGACATTAATGAAATAGATTGAAATTTTTCTTGAATGTTTAATTTTTCTTCATGAATCTTAATTGAGCAACCAGTTTTAATCTGAAAATGACCTGTTTGGTATATAGTTTTTATTTTATCTTCAAGAATTAAGCATGACTCAAAATATTTACTTTGAATTATTCTTTTATTACTACTACTACTAGAACCAGATAATATGCGTCTGATTGCTCCTGCCATATTTAGTGCATTTCTAAATGATGCAATAACAGTAGTTCTTACCGGGGATAGTGGGAACGTTATGCCGGAAACACCAACCTCAAGGCTTACTAACGGACTGGCTTGCCAACACTCTGCCAACGATAATTCCTACTCCTAATGCAGCAAATAATAATGCAATTATTAATGGATTGGGGCAATCAGAACCATATGGCTCTGATACCAGTATAGAACCAGGATATTTTACTTAAAAAATCATTAGAATAAGAATAATAATAAAATCAAAGAATTACAAAATTGAATTGAATTGAAGTGAAAAAAAATTGAATTGAAAGGAAATTTTATTTAAACAAAGAATTACAAAAGAGAGATTTTAGTTTTCGAAATATATCAGAAAACTTGGTGTGTCCTTCTCATTTGATATCCTTCATTATTTATAGAAGGATTTCTTGAATTTACATTTGAATTTGAATTACATCTGAACTGTCGGTCACCGATAATTTGCGGTGAACGACTTCTTGTCCATATCGGTTTTTTAAATTTGTGAATATGAATTCAAAGAAAGTCTTCTCAGGTTGTCTATTCGGTTGTTTTCTTCTTTCTTGTCTTCTTGTTCCTTTGTTTTTTTTCTAACTTTTATTCATGCCTCAGTAGTATTTACCTTAACTTTTGAACATGTTAAACCAATTTACTGAATTTAGTCACCAATTTATTTTATTAGTACCTAAACCAATTTTTATTTTAGGTAAGCTAAAAAGAAGACAATTGTATCTCCAGGGAAAATGTTGAGAATTATGCAATACTCCCCTCCATTCACATCTGTAAAGACCGATTTAAACAAGATAAGATAGGTATAAAAAAACTGGGGCTCTTCTCAAATGAAAGTGTTCCATTTGAGAAAACTGGGGTTTCTTCCAAAACATGAATAAAAATATGTAAAATTATAATAATAATTATATATTAGAAAAAACAACAAAATATAACGAAAAGAAGCAAGGGAGCTGAATTTTTTCAAACGTTGTTAGTTGCAAGGAAGATACAAGATAAATCAATACTATAAAAAGGCCTACACATCCGCGAAGACAAAGAGCTAAGGCTCCAATTTACTCAGCAGTTTCGTTTATTTATCTAAAAGAGTCTGTGGCGAAAATCATCTCAACAACCTGTTGTTGCCCCTTTGAAAGAAAGGTTTCAGTATTGCCAATTTACCAGCTAAATATATAACTACAGTCTACAAGCTTCATTCTCCAGCTGCAACCAAGGAAATTGGAGGATTTTGAAGCATCATTCCTTGGAGTTCACGGGATACCCCACACAATTAGGTTGAAGGCGAAGCAGCCAGACCGGAGCAACATAACTTTTCTAATTTCATCTGCAGGAGATGGCATGACCTGGGAATTCAGCGACTACAACTGGCCGCAACCCTAACTGCAAGTAAAACCTCTAGCACAATTATTCTCCTTTCATATATACCCTAAGCAGAGTGCTACAGCAAGTGAAAGTTCCACTCTAGTTTCTATGCAGTAATGGGCTTTCCGGAAAGCTATGTGCAATAAAAGATCTCTGCTTCACTCTTCCAATGGTATCCTATGGGGGAGGGGGAAAAAGCAAGCATAATACAGAAATGGACATACTTGTATGTTTGTTAAGGCTCATACATTTTGTTAACCGGGAAAAAAAAAATTGAAAAAAAAGTGGAAATGGACAGCCTCCCTACAACACGATGAAGATCCAACTTTCTGGTGTGACTAATCATCCTAAAAAGAATTTCAAGTGCTTAGCTCTAGTGACTAAAATACCTACACATCATGTGAAGTCTCCTTTTTTACACACAACTCGGTGATAATAAAGATGGGATTGCAGATATCATGCAGGTGAGGGTGGCTATGTTTTGTGACCAAGTACGATATATAAGCAGTAGGTAATCTCTTGGGAACAATGCCTTAAACATTGAGTACATTACCGAATAGTAATCACATGAAACCAGAAATGCTCTTTCAGCTTTGACCCTGACTTTTGCTTAACGAGGGCCCTGCCAGAAGCTTCCGATTTGGTGCAAGGTGATCATCCTGTGAAAAGTGCATGTCATATAGTGATTGAAGTTCATTGAATAAAGATATCACTTAAGTAGATTTAAGGTCGGACATTGTCATACACAGCTCTAAGTTAATTCAAAGAAACATTCACATGCAATGCTCCAGGGCCCCAGATAAAAATCATGTTATACAATTGAAACTCATAAACCTATCTTTAATCTAGACAGAAGGTTTTCTTTTTAAAAATGAAATACAAAAAAGCAAGATAGTGGTCATAAGTACATTAACTATTTTAACGAGTCACAGGTCAAAGAAAAGGGTGTCATTAGTTAAAAGGTCGTCTTTAGCATCACAACAGAGCAGTAATTAAACCTTCTAAAAGTTCTATAGCACCCTCACAATAAACGTTGGTCTGCAGTTACATGCAAGTTGAAGGGACAAGAAAAGGTGCTGTGTTTTAAAAGTTCATAAACTTTACAGCCAATGTTGCATATGTCAAAATACTCATCTCAAGCAAAGTGAGGAGGTGCTTAAAATTCAACAAACCTACCTTGTAAAGGGAAGCAGCTGATTCAGATTCCACGTTTTGACTAGGAACATGTCCAAGTGATTGGATGGCATCCAGAGCATCTAAAGTCAGCTGCCAACCACATAATGCAAGAGCACCAGCACTTGAACTAGAACCACTGCTGCTGCTGCTGCCTGCTGCAGCTACATTCCCATTAACCCACGGACAGAAATGATTGTGATGCTTAATTGGATTGAACTCACTAGTATCTTCATAGTTGCTTTCGCCAATAGGAGGACCTGAAGTACATTTCACTCTTGGTAAGCCACCAAATGGAAAATAAAGAGGCAATCACAACTTATTGCACAGGAAGAAAGCTCATGACAAGAATAATATGTATGACATGACTTCCTTTGGAACTGTAGAATTGTATGAATTCCTCCTTTTCCAACAAGCCAACTATAAAAAAGGGAAAATTTGCAAAAGGAGAAAAGTAAAGGGGAAAAAAAAAAAACTTCCAATCTTGCTCCAACGAATCCTCTTCGTCCGATTAAAAGGGCAGGATGCAACAAGAATGTCTGTCTACTAACCATCATGGAACCATACACACATGTTTAAAGTAAATACAAATTCTTAGTCCAACATCTTCTTTCAGAAGCAACGATAAAAAATGCTACCTAAATGTTCAATATCTGGGACGCACGCACCCTTAAAGCTTAGGAGGAAATGTAGCACAATAAGATGTTTCCACCACTAAATCTCCACACAGAAACAGCGGGGAATAAAAACTTTACCTCCACCATTCGCAACCATATATCCTGATTCTCCAAATCCGCAGTCATCAGAAGGCAATTCTTTCCCAGCTTGAGTAACTTCTTCTTTGGATACATCACACCCAGAATATACGATAGCATTGCAAGATAGAGAAGGATGCATGCTAGTTTCATGAGGGTCTGAGTGCATGTTACTGGTCTTTTCGCCACTTTCAAATGACTCTGCTTTAGCTGAACCGATAATTTTTGAGCCACTATCTGCCCTTCCTACAGAGCCAGACATCAGATCTTGACTATCGCCCTGAGCATCTTCACGGTCCATTTCTTCGGGCACAAAGTCACCCATGAGTCCTGGATCGGGGACAAATTCACTAGTCAAGCCATGATTTTCAGTGATTTCAGCTACTGGTTCCACATCACCCACAACGCTATCTGCTCTGTGGACAGAAGCGTCAGTTCCATGAATTTCAGCTTCATGACTAGCACCCATTCCCACACTTCCTCCACTAATTCCAAAGCTAGGGCCATCTCTTCCTTGAGCAGTGGCAGTATCAGCATTCACCACTTCCTCATCATTAGTACTACTCACTCCCATTTCACCAGCATTCCTAATAACACCGGGGCAGGTACTCTGCTGTGCTTGATTACTATAGTTTAGTTCTGATGTTTCATTTGGATCTCTGTATCTTAATCCCAACGATGTTGAAGGGAAATTGACATCATCAACATCTACAGGGTAATTTTCAACACTTTCCATCGAGTCATTGTCAGGACTGTGGCAAATAGTGTCCATTGCAATGACTGAGGAAACACGAGTTGAATCTCTAGTAGAAGGGACGCCAAATACTTGTTCCTGTCCCTGGTTGAAAGGATCATCTCTTGGAGCATCTGCTCCTATCTCAAAGCCAAATATCTGGCTCGGGCCAGCACCAGATGAATCCCCTCTGTATGATGAATGCTGCGTTTCAAAAATATCTGAACTCCGAGCACGTTTTGAAGGACCAGCCAAGTACTCATTGCCATCAACTTCATCACCATCTCGATCAATAACAGTTCCTTCAACACTGTCTGCCTGTTGCATCACTAATTGTGGTCTGTCAACAGTGCTTCCTCGTTCATCTAAGTTTCGCTTGCGAGGACTAGGGCCTCGGGATTCATATGAAGCAGCACGATCGCCAACCTCACTACTAGAAGGTTGTCCAATCCTAAGATCCCTTCCTCTATTCACATCCTGGTATTGTTCAACTGCTAGATTCATGCCGGCCTGTGACGAAAACAAGCCACCACCTACAGAAAGGTTAAGGTCCACCCCAATGTTTGACAAGGATTTCCCTCCATCTGTTGTGGCAGCTTCTTCCTGGTCCTCTATCTGCTGCTTAATCAAGCCATCAGTAGCAATCCACCCACTTATTCCACTAGCAGCACTTACTCCACGTGTCAATTGCAGCTTCTTACTTGTTTCTGGAAGATCAATACTATTGGGAGCAAAGCAAGCCGGACGAGCAACAGGGACAAATTCCCAGATTCTTACCGTAGCTCCACACAAGCTACAGTCTAACAAGGGTGACCTAGATTCACCTTTATAATTAGGACCATGTACGCCACTTTTAACCAATTTCTTTTTTGTTGATGTAGACATTGCATTCTTGCCACGGCCAGTATCTCGTGGAGGACAAAAATTATTGGTTGGCCCAACAGAGTAGCCATTCCTAGCAGATTGAGCAGAATGCTCCTCACAGTCTTGAACATTTGGAAGCCACCTTGGCTCCCATCCACATAGACTAATCAACTTTTGGGCCTAGCAGGCAGGAAAAAAAAGAAAAGGCAAATCATTTCTGAAAGTTCAGAAAATGTACATAAATTAGGAAAGAAAAAGGGGAGGAAATGTTGTGTTTACTCTTTACATTAGAGTACGTAAGAAAGACATCATCTCGGGCATTTTCAGTTCCTGATGTAAAGTCCGGCCTAAAGCCAGATTCACCACCCACAATAATATCTGTCTGAGATAAAAAGCGGTCAATTTCAGAACTCCTAGAAGCACGCATCTGCTCAATAGCCGATGTAGCAATAAGAGGAAGAGAAGGGAACTGGAGCAAGCCATCACATCGGTCCTTAAAACCACCAATCAGAGCAGAAGGAGGGGTGGGAGGGAACTGCACCAAACTTTCAGCACAACTGTTGCCTTTCCAGGGGCAGTTCGCCTTATGTGCTTCATCGAGTTTATTAGAAAAATCTTCCCCGGCACTATCAGCTACAAGAATATCAAGAGAGCAAACTTCCTGTTAAAGGTCAACAAACGAAGAACACAGAATCTAGAATTTTCCATAAAAAAGTACTGCAAATAAGTATAACAATAACTTTTGATTACTGGAGCCACAGTAGAACGTTATCAGCACCCAAGAAACTGATAAATAAACATAATAACCTTCAGATGGAGTCCAGGAAGCTGAGGAAGTGAAGTTCAAAAAGGCACCACAAGACTCGCATTCAATCTTATCAACACTTGTGTTTACCCAGCCTCTTCGAGCACAAGCAAGCGAATTTGCAGCCTGCTTGAGAATTGATGCAAAATTAATATAAAATAAGGGGGGAAAAAAACTAAACACAACAATGTTGATTTGAATAGTATATCCATGCTTTAAACAGTGGTTGATAAGATATTCTCCATATATAGAGGGTTTATATGCTGATGTGCTAACAATACAGCAAGTTGCACTGCTCACTTCACACGCAACCAAATGCAAAAATGAACCGAAAAAAAAAGGTAACAGGAATAAGAATGTTAACCCAGACATGCGGACCACACTAGATAGAGGAAAGAAAGTTACTCTATGAGATGAGAAAAATGAGAAAGACAAGCTGAAAGTAATCTTGAGAGGAGATATGAGTCCTTTAGATGTCCCAAGGAATGGATCATGAGAAACGGATCATAAAAATACTTGACATATTAAAAAGCAATAAAGGTATAGTTTAGTGTAATCATAAAATCTCAAGGAACACAGAGGAAAACTCAGATTGTGACCTTGGGCTTCCCAAACCAATTTTCAGGTCTGAAAGTTGAAAGTCGCCGAAGTAGATCACCCCTTTCCCAAGGCCTACATGAAGGTTGTGATGTTCCAAGTGCAGAACCACCTGCACTAGTGCTAAGCGAACACAAGGGCTGTGATCCAATTCGAGAAAGAGAACCTCCTTTGGATCCTTGCCCTAGGCCCAACCAGTCTGTGCTCCCAACATTAGCAGGAAGAGCAGGGGATGATGCTCCAGCAGAACTAAAGCAACAAAATAATCTGGTTAGCTTCTTACAAATCGAAAAGGTTCAGCTTAACAAGAGAGGCAGTCAGGCAGCTCAGGTTATGCTGTCATCGTATACTCATACCATTAAGGAAAACATACAGGAATGGTTCGAACCAGTCAAAGAGTAAAAAATTCCCCATACTTGAAAGAGAATCACATCAACAAGGAACCCAATGAATAAGACAAGCCCTAACACAGCACTAGCTCAGCCGTGCATAAGATTTACCTTTATAGCACATTACAAAGTTTAAGCACTCCCAAACTGTCTCCTTTATACTTCCAGTAACAAAAGCCAGCAAACAAATCAAAAGTTCCAACCTTGACATATTAACCAAAGAATTAATAAAAAGTAAAAAACAGCACAATCATGAAAAATCCCAACAAGACCCGCTCTTATCCATCCCAAGTTCACGACTCTCCCAGTATTCCCACTTGTTCCAGATACCATGCTAACAAAAAGCCTAAAATTGCAATCAATAATTAACATGGAAATTACCCAAATTAACAACAAGAGATAAACAAAATTATTATTATTTTTTTTTTGAAATTTATCCTCCCACATTACTTTCGAATCAGCCAAAGAACTCCGCAGTGTAACCAATACTAAACCCGTATTAAAACTAAAAAACCAGAATCGCCAGAAAAATTAAATCAAAACTTTCAACAATCACAAAATTAAGCAGGCCACATCAACCCAAAACCAAATTGAGCATATTAATTTGAAAAATTGGGAACTAGGGTTGAGGAATGAATCAGGAGGCATACCTGGCAGCAGGAGTAGGAGTAGGTGGAGGGGAGGTTGAAGATATACGAGGTAAAAGAGGGTCTCTAGATGAGCTAATTGCTTCGTCCTTCATGATTTCCGGCTATATTTTCCTTTGCTGTAAATGGCCACTACCGTTTCGGAAGGTCGTCTTCCTCTTCGACTTCGGCCTTCGAAGACTGGACAGTATTCTAATTTTGGGCTGTCAGTTTTTAGTTTAATTTTTTTTTCTTTTTGTTTTCTTTGGTTTTTTTGGGTTTAAATTTCAGTAATCTGAGTTCCCCGCAGGTCAGAAACGTGAGTAATTTGGGAAAGCGTGTTAATGTCAGTCAACTGTCCTAAGTGACCTTTTTAATATAGTACACTCGATGACATTAAAACTAATCCCCAAATTTAACCCAGAACCAAAGATTTTTAAAAACTGCTACATACAAACTTGTTATAGTCGCAGATTAACTCATCAAGGATGAATTTTTGAGAACGAAACAATGTCACAACTCAATCATATTATGTATTCTCCCTGTTCTAAAATTATTTTTCCAGTTAAATTTTTTATTGTTGATACAAATTAAAAGTGAAAATCTAAATCTAAATTGGATAATAATTTTGATACAGAATGAGCGTTTTCTAACTTTGAATTACAACCATGAAATATTTTTCCTAAAGACGGATATTTACATTTTGTATTGATAGTCCGGAAAATAGATCGAATAGTTACTTCTTACTTCTTAATTCTTACAAATATAAAGAACATAAATCATATTTCCTCTGTCTCAAAATTGTTGTCCAATTTGCATTTTCACTTTTACAATTTGAACTAGAATGAAAATCCAAACTAAATAATAATTTTGAGACAGATGTAGTATTACAAATGTGTCTCTGGACATTAAATGGAAAATAAAAAAGTAAACGACTCATAATAATGGTCCATATAGTATAGCAATTGTTCCAAACCTTCAATTTCCAGAAATCAATCACTTTCCCTCCGAAAGAGAATCACCAATCACACATTAACATTGTACAAACACTATCCACAAAACAAACCAGTTGAAGAGATTTAATTTACTGGAAAAGAGATCAGCAGCAATAACAAACTCAATCTGAACCCACACTGACGTTATTAAGAGATAACTAAGTCATAGTTAATTTTCCAAATGCTAATTCCATGCTGCAAATCAGGTCAAGTTGAACGCATTCCACCCATGAACGTTCTTGGGTCAGGACAGCTACCACTGAACTGAGCTTGCGAGAAATCAAAACCTGGGTTCTGCATAATGCATTCAAGTTAAAGTTTCAGTTACAGGAGATGGCAACTCACACGTACGTGTTCATACAGGCGTTATATGTAATTAGGAAATAAGTGCTACAAAGATGGGTTCAATAAACTATACAGAGCAGAATATAAATAATTAGCTATTACATTGATATCATAGCTAGTCTAGAAGTAGATTGACAACATAGTAGAAAACAGAAAGTGTCATTATTTCGATCCAGTTAATGATAAATAGTTTGACTTGGCCGAGCAACTGCAGAACATAAAGCAAAATTGAAATGAGTACGTATTGTTGTCAGAATTCGGCTAAAGCTAAGGGCCGATATGAAACGCATCTAATTGAATTGCAGGGACTTAAGTATGAGTCTTGCGACATTTCGTACAGGTGTTATTACTCCAAATTAGTCGCTATATAGAGTTTCCCAAAATAAATTATAAGCTCTTCTTCATACCGGAGAGAAAAATCTAATAAATTGGAAGTGACACTTGAAAAGGTTTTACCAACCCGAAATGCCAAAGCAACCAAAAAGCTGCTCTAGAAAAGCTACAGAACAACCAAACTCCTAAATCGCTTATTAACTGAAGCATAATCGCACGTCAACATGAACAACCAGAAAGCTACAGAAGCAGCTACTGAACCATGCAGTTATTCATGAATCCCATATGAAATCTATTCAATCTCCAGTAAAAGCTAGCCGGCGCAGATATAACAAGAATTGATCAGGTCCAAGAATACCGCTATATTAGAAGCTATATGAAGCCAAAAAAGTGAAGCAAAATGAGAGCATTTTAAATGATCAAGCGATAACAATCAGTATGAAGTGCTGATCATGATCATCAAAGAAAATAGTTAATGCAGTAGCTCCAAGGATATCTTGATTAAGGAGAACTAACAGTAGCTACCTCTTCTTGAAACCTCTGCAGCATGAGGCGTTTCTGCTCCATATCTGAGGTGTAAGGATCCAACTGGCCTTGACCTATGATCGGGGAAGACCATGTTTGACCTTTATCCCTTTTCTGTAGAGTTATGTGCATTATATCATCCTCTGCAAATGAACAAATTATTCCGCTGCTAAAGATAATGAATTATTCACACCATCCCTTTGAACTATAACTACTTATATACTCAGTACACGGCTTTTCCACTCAACACCACCAACTTCATTTTCATGTACAAGCAATTTAATGGACCAAGCTCTATTTCTCTCAACCTTCAAAACTTTCCGAATGGAAATAAGACTGCTAGAACGTAAAGAGCTCGGCTAAGTATTGAAAAAGGCCAAGTGTACTAATCCAATCTTCAAAAGAATCCAAATTTCAAACGCCATAAGACGATCACAGAAACTTCAAAAAAACTGAAGGAAATGATAGTGAAATTGAGGAATTACTGAAAACGTGAGAGAAATGGAGGAAATTACCTAGGGTCCAGAATGAACAATCTGTCTTCACTGGACTGGAAAGATCATGCTGCAAAAAAAAACCCAACATTTTCTTAAAATCAAAGTCCAATTAAAGCTTAATCATGTTTTTTCCGAAAATTTCCTTTGGGTAAGGGCAGCGCGTGAACCAACTAACAGATTTAGAATGAAACCCTTAACAAAATGTAACCAGAGTAAATTATAGGAAAACAGAAAAAGAGGGCTAACATTAAGATAAGGAGGGTTGCCTTTAATCCCAACTTCCAAATGTTTGGATTCAATCTTGCCGTAGAATAACTTCTTCGGCACATTTTGGGGAAGCGTGATGTATATGTTCACCTCCTCCAGCGTTTGATCCCACTCAAACACCTTCTGACCTGGAAAAATTTAAACAACAAACTCATCAAATTTGGCGAGACTGAAAGAATGAAAACCCTGCAGGTAGAAGACGAATGAAGGGAATTTTCAAACTATACCATTATGGATGAAACTGTGGCGCTTCTCGGGAGCCAATTTCTCTGCCATCTTTCACGTAATACGAGTTTATGGAAGACCTCAAGAATAGAGGAAATGGAATTATCAAACAATTGGGGTTGGCAATTTTCCAGGAAACTGAAGGAATCGAATAATGATATGCTACCGGCAGCTCCAATCAGAGGATGGAAGAAGTATTGAAAAACTTCTGGAGAAGTTGAAAGGCATAGGGAATAATGGCATCAATAATTTTTTTTTATTTTTTTGTAAGGTTTTAATTAATGCTTCAAGTAATTACGAGTTTAACTAAAAGCAAAAACAATACACGAGTTTTCAACTTCTAGTAGTAGTACCATTTGCTTTAGGAATTTATAGGCATAGTTTCAAACTCAAATTAATTCAATTCCAAAATTAATGAATCATGTCCGCCTAAGTATAACAAAATAGTACAATTCTTATTTTGCCACAGATGAAGTATAACAACAATATAATTGAAAGTGAATTTGTATTAATCAATGTGGTCTTTAATCATTTTATTATTGAGTTATTCATTTTGCAAGAAAATTAGTCAAATACACTAATTTGCCGTCTCAATCATGCATATTGACATCATTTCAATAAATAAGAGATTTATTTTCATATAGATATTGATAGACAAGTTCCAATATACTATAAATTTGCAATCAAATTGGACAGGAACTGCATAAAAAGAGGACAGAAACTTGGTTTAAGTAAGGCCTCAATACTGACTGGAAAAATTATGTTCAAAAAAATTAGTACGAAGGTGTAATTTACAAGTGAAAATACCTTAGCCAGAAGCCTTATCACACATTGGAAACTATGACAGGCAGAGAGGCAGCCACACAAGCCAATATTTTTGGGTGTGTCCCATACTCTCCAGATTTCCTACTTCTTCCACCACCACTCCTCTTTTCATTCTATTTTCTTCCCTGCTCTAAGTTTTATTCTTCTTCTTCCTCCGCATGTCTCTTTGAATTCAATCTCTTCTTCTTCCCAAGTGAAAACCAAACCACATTACTGTATTGGACAATGGGCTACAAGGGTCAAATTTTTAACTGAAAAAACGGTATTTTTGTTGGCCTGTTTTGGGGGGAAATACGGTGGCAGTTCTGCAAAGGTGAGAACTTTATTGCTTACCCGTAATCAAAGTTCGAATTCTGCTAATTGGTTTCTTTTATTTCTTTGTTTTAAGTTTGAGTTTTCGGCTTAATTTTGATATACTAGAGGGCCCTTCTTCCCTCCCGCCCCTCATCATCTGTTTAACAATTTTTTGGAATCGTGTAGATAGTGTAAATTAGTGGATCAATTGTGGGTTCTGAGTTGATTTTTTTGTATGTTCAAGCAGGAAACTGGTGCTTTGAAGGAGAATTGGTGGGAAAGTTTTGTAGTTTACTGCATTGGAGGATAAGTTTTGCCCTGTTCCATGATAGGATTAAGATAAGGTATTCAAAATGACTACCATGGCTTCCCTGGTTAACTTGGGGAACGTTTACACTTGCACATGCTCTACTGGGAAATTTGAGGGCTCTTATTCTTTATTTAGGAGGGTATCTTATTCTAGGAATTTTAGAACAATTCCATTTCCCAGAAGTTGGGTGGGAAAGAGATGGAAATATGTGGCTGTTTGTAGATACTCCGTGACTACTGATTATATTTCTGATCCGAGTACTTCTATATCATTAGACTCCACATTTAGAGAAAGTAGTGGTAATGATGCTGATCTTGTACTTAAGCCAGCTCCAAAACCTCAGTTGCAATCTGGTCCCAAAGCTCAACCCCTAGTGGGAATGGGCTCGTTGGACTTGAAAACAAACTCTGGTTCTGATAATGAACAAGATAAGAATAATGAAGAAGGAAAAAATAAAGTTATTGAATCACTTGGGGAAGTATTGGAGAAGGCCGAAAAGCTGGAAAATAATAAGAAGGTCAGTGTATCAGTAAATAGATCAACTGCCAATCGCGTTGCTGTAAAAAATAATGGTAAACCTACAAATGTGTCGTCCAGTTCCAGTAAGAAGTCTAAGACAATGAAGAGTGTGTGGCGCAAAGGCAATCCAGTTGCAACTGTACAGAAAGTTTTTGAAACTCCGACGCAGAAGCCAAAAAGTGATGGTTTAGGGAATGATGAGTCCCAGAATGTTCCTTCTCCAAGTCCCCCTCAGCCACCATCGAAATTTGAACCCACCTTACAGGCAAAGCCTTCTGTTGCTCCTCCTCCAATGGTTAAGAAACCTGTTGTTTTGAAAGATGTCGGAGCAGCTTCAAAGCCTGTATCTGAGGCCGACTCTTCTGCCAAAACCAAAGAACGCAAGCCAATATTGATTGACAAATTTGCTTCCAAGAAACCAGTTGTTGATCCTTTGGTTGCTCAAGCAGTGTTAGCCCCACCAAAGCCAGCAAAAGGTCGTGCACCTGGAAAGTCCAAGGATGGGAGATCTAAAGAAGATAAGTCCAATTATGACTTCCGTAGAAAGGGCAGCTCCTCTGGTGGGCAGCGGAAGCGGCTGGTTGATGCTGTCGATGATGAGGAGATTCCTGAGATTGGTGTTTCCATCCCTGGTGCTGCTGCAAGGAAAGGAAGAAAATGGACAAAGGCAAGTCGCAAAGCTGCTCGAATCCAGGCAGCCATAGATGCTGCACCCGTTCAGGTGGAAATCTTAGAGGTTGGTGAGGAAGGTATGCAAATAGAGGAGTTGGCCTACAATTTGGCTGTTGGTGAAGGCGAAATTTTTGGAACTCTTTACAAGAAGGGAATCAAACCCGATGGTGTACAAACTCTCAGTAAGGAGCTGGTGAAGATGATCTGTCAGGAATATAATGTTGAAGTTATCGATGCTGTCCCAGTCAGCATGGAGGAAATGGCAAAGAAGAAAGAAATTTTTGATGAGGATGACCTAGACAAGTTGGAAGATAGGCCTCCTGTTCTTACTATTATGGGACATGTCGATCATGGGAAAGTAAGCAACATCATAATTTAATTTTATGTTATTTATTAGATTTTAAGGATCCAGTGTTATTATCTGAAATGAATTTAACGACCGTAAGTTTTACACTATTTTTCTGTTGTTTTTTGAGTTGGCAGACCACACTTTTGGACTACATTAGAAAGAGCAAGGTATGGAACAGTGGCTTCCACATGCAATTTTGTGATGATCTTCTGTTATATTGTTATTACATTATTGGGTAGATGGAATTAAGTCTTAGACAACCAATTATAGGTAGCAGCAGGTGAAGCAGGTGGTATTACTCAAGGCATTGGGGCATATAAGGTACAAGTACCCATTGATGGCAAGGCACAGACGTGTGTTTTCCTTGATACTCCGGGGCATGAGGTAATTTAGGGTGTACATTGTTACCTTTAATTCTGGTAGAGTTAGATTTTTTATCTTCATTCTTCTCAATTTGTACTTGATTCTTATATATGCTGTTTTTATCAGTTGGAAATATAACTTCCTGGTGGTTTTGCAGGCATTTGCAGCCATGAGAGCTCGTGGAACAAGTGTAACAGATATTGCTATTATAGTAGTTGCTGCTGATGATGGTATTAGACCTCAAACGAGGGAAGCTATTGCTCATGCCAAAGCAGCTGGGGTGCCAATAGTTATTGCTATAAATAAGGTGTGATTTCTTTTGATTTTCTTTTTTATTTTCTTGGTCAAACTAAGTTGATATTTGTTGCTGACGGTTCAAATTCATTTTTTTAGATTGATAAGGATGGAGCGAGTCCAGATAGAGTCATGCAGGACCTTTCATCCATTGGTTTGATGCCAGAAGATTGGGGTGGTGACACCCCAATGGTTAAGGTTGGATGCTTCCTACTGGTTTTACTCATGATTTCAATGATTGTTTCATGATTTTGCGAATACTCATGTGATCTCTTCTCTTCTTTAACAGATCAGTGCTCTTAAAGGGGAGAATGTTGATGAATTATTGGAAACTGTCATGCTTGTTGCTGAGGTAGGGTTGGCTTATTTGTATGCAGTTCTGTTCTCTTTGATTCTGTCTTTGTGGTCTGGATCATGATCAGCTGACTCTCTATTTGTTACTTTGTTGGACTTGGAACACACACGCACCCATCATATAATTATCTATATTGAAACATTCGTGTGCTATTAGGAGATGATTCTTTTTTGTAGTCCTTTGCAGGACTTGTTTTCACATTCTTGCTCTGTCTTCCCCCACCCCAACAGCTTCAGGAGCTGAAGGCTAATCCACAGAGAAATGCAAAAGGTACAGTCATTGAAGCAGGTCTTGAGAAATCTAGAGGAGCCGTTGCTTCATTTATTGTGCAGAATGGCACCCTAAGAAAAGGAGATGTAGTGGTCTGTGGAGAAGCTTTTGGAAAGGTTAGTGTGTAAGAAATGCTCAAAATGGGACCCTACGACCTAATCCTCTGCAAATTTATTAACATTCTTTGTCTGTCTAGCTATCACTCCAATTTTGTGTTATCTCAAGAAATGAGTTCGTGGTTATGTTATGCAGGTTAGGGCATTATTTGATGACAATGGGAAGCCTGTGGACATAGCTGGACCATCTATCCCAGTGCAGGTATACAGAATCATGATTAAATTTGTTATGCCCTTACTAGTCTTGCAGTCTATACAAATCTCAGTTGAGGTTTTCTTTTGATCTGTTCCAACACCTCCTTGTCCGGTCTCCGTGAATGTCTAATTCATGTCAATTGTACATGAAATCCTTTGTTCTATGTTTCTGAGATGTCATGAAATTTCTACTTCGGATTTTATTTTACAAAAATGAACTCATGACTCACCCACTGAAGAAGTCTCATGCACGACATGAAGGCTACTAAAGAGGTTTCCTTTGAATTTTCTTTTGTATGTTTGAGTGATGTATTTGAGTTTTGTTCAGGACTTATCAATGTATCATCTGCTTGTGTCACAGGTCATTGGATTAAGCAACGTCCCTCTTGCTGGTGATGAGTTTGAGGTTGTTGAGTCGCTTGATGTTGCACGTGAAAGGGCCGAGTTACGGGCTGAGTCACTGAGAAATGAAAGACTTTCAGCAAAAGCTGGAGATGGAATGGTCACACTCTCTTCCTTGGCCTCTGCTGTTTCATTGGGAAAACAGGCTGGTCTGGACTTGCACCAATTAAATATTATTCTAAAAGTTGATCTGCAGGTATGCACCTACCACCTTATTATCATAATTCTTTACCATTGACAGTAAATTTATGTGAAATGTTGTCTTCTTAGAAAGTACTAACAGCAGATGTTTAAAGAATTCCTGTTAAATTCTGAGATAAGTTGGGTGTGACTAAATGATGATGATGAAGCTATGCATGAAAAATTCATGGATTTCTATATTTCTCATTAGTTTTGACGTGATGCTATTTTTAGTTTGTGATGTTTCTCATTAATACAATTTTTCAAGCTTTTTGTGGTGGTTTCCGGATTGGAATGTGTATGATATACTTTTAATTGTAAAGTAAAATCGCAAGGAAAACCTTTAAGACAGGGTATGAGATTTGCGATACATTTTATGGATTAGAGCGTCAGGATACTAATTGCTAAATTGAACCATAGATTAGATATGATAAGTTCCAAAAAATAAAAATAATAATAATAAAAAATGAAGAAGATTATATACAATCGGTGTGCATGCATGCATTAGATTGAAAATGGGGTTCCTTAATCTCTCAAAAATGAAAATAGGGATGTGTATCTAATGTTAATTAGATGTGTGCCCGAGAAACCTTAGTCTTTAGAGGCTCAGTAAGGTGTGTTGAGTACTGAGAATCAATCATTCAAATTAAATGGGGATAGTTAACACTTGCTAAGAACTAGGAAGAGTCTATAGATATTTGAATCTCAATAAGAACATAATGGGGAGATATAATGCATATAGTAGACTTCAGAGAGGTGGATAAAGAGAGTGCCGTTGTTGTATTAGCATGCTAGCATAATCATATCTTGGCTTCTTTTTGTCGTAGTCGGAAGTTTGGATGAAAGTTTCTATTTATGTACAGCTCTCTGTGTATATGTAGGAAAATTGTGTAGTTATGTTAATTGATTTTGCTTTCAGGGATCCATTGAAGCTGTTAAAGAAGCCCTAAGGGTCCTTCCCCAAGATAATGTCACCCTGAAGTTCCTATTACAGGCAACTGGGGACGTTGCCACTAGTGATGTTGATCTTGCTGCTGCAAGTAATGCCATTATATTTGGATTCAATGTAAAAGTTCCTGGCTCTGTCAAGAGCTATGCTAAAAATAAGAGTGTTGAAATCCGGACGTTCAAAGTTATTTATGAACTTATTGATGAAGTGCGAAGTGAAATGGAGAGTCTATTGGATCCTGTTGAGGTATGACCCATTTCTCATCATTGATTTTAACTCACTCTTCTGAAAATTTCTCCTCAGTTTATTTTAGTGACCTTGTGAACTTTAATTTCTTATTAGAGAATGTGCAGTTATTAATTATTATTTGGATGAACTTCTTTCCTTACAAAATGGAGGCTTGAAAAGCAGTTATGTCATATCTTTTGACTTCTAACTTAATGCCAAATGTAAAAGTGGCTACTTCACAAACTTCAGATAATTCTCATAAACAACAAACTTGGTTATTAGTTCAATGGTGTCTGCACTAATAAT
Organism: Oldenlandia corymbosa var. corymbosa; assembly: GCA_949775105.1. Lineage (NCBI taxonomy): Eukaryota > Viridiplantae > Streptophyta > Magnoliopsida > Gentianales > Rubiaceae > Oldenlandia > Oldenlandia corymbosa. The sequence continues at coordinate 10,665,006 of OX459118.1, read as the reverse complement.
AGAAAAAATTTGTCGGCTCTAACATGCTGATGAATACAACCTGGTGACTTAATCAAATGCTTTATCATATGCAGGAACAAATTCCTGTGGGTACTGCAGAAGTGCGAGCTGTATTTAAGAGTGGGAGTGGCCAGGCTGCTGGATGCATGGTGACAGAAGGTAAAGTTGTGAAAGACTATGGACTTCGGGTTCGGAGACGTAAGAAGGAAGTCTTTGTCGGGGTTCTTGATTCTTTGCAACGAGTAAAGGAGCTTGTGAAAGAGGTGATTTTCCTATTGCTCTTGAGTTCTAACTAAAAAGGGGTTTTGCTTGTGTCAGTGTGTGGATAAGTTATTCTGGAGATTGAAAGGCGAAATGTGCTTTTTGTACCACACATTGTTTGGTTGTTCATTTCTTTCTGTCCTGCGTGATCGCTAGGTTGAATAAGATGTCGAAGCAATTTGATGTTTGGGATTCTTATTGTCTGGATGCATATGTTTGAGATCTGGTTTGCATGTCACAAAATGCTGTGGAATCTTTGCCTTGTTTGGGGTGTCATTATATTGTCGTATCTGTCTGTAAATAGTGTGAGAATCCCTGCTTTATTGCTGCCAGATTCATGCCAGTCTTTTTATAAGTTGTGTTCCCAGTACTTCCAATCCACATATTCTTGCCAAGGCATTGCGATTCCTGAACATATAGTACTTCTTGAACGGTGCGGTGATAATGATTTGAAGTAACAATCATATCAACTCTCTGCAAGGATTGAGGTGGCTGATGTAATTTACCTTGTCTGGAATAGGAACTGAAATGATGTGAAAATGAGTTTTGTATGACATGAATATTAGATTTTGCACTGCGTGTGTTATTTATTAATTTTTGTGCGGACAAACAACAAATACATAACTGCTATTGCCTTGTTGGACAGGTAAATGCCGGACTAGAGTGTGGAATAGGAGTAAACGACTTCAATGATTGGGAAGAAGGGGACATAATCGAGGTCTTTAAGTCGGAGCAAAGAAAGCGAACACTAGAGGAGGCATCCGAGTCGATGGCAGCTGCTGTTCAAAAAGTTGGCCAAAAACTGTAGTGAAGGCAGCAGTTCTTGCATTTAGCTGACCTGCATTCTTGAGTTTGTCAAGACTTGACCATTTGCTCACAGGATCAAATTCTGAGGAGTTCAGCGGCGCGCTCGGCGTGTTCTTTGTAAATGTTAGTGTCTCCAGCAGAGGAGACAGTTGTACTCAGTATGCCGTATACCTGAGATTTGGCCATTTGTTGCTTTGTTGCTGAATCTGTAAATAGTGGTATATATATGCAAAATTTTGAGCTCTATTTTACAGAGAGCAACTGAGCTAGATCTCCACCATTAGGAGCTCCCCGGAACTCAGAATTGATCATTAAATGTAACACGGAGAATCGTGAATCAGTAGAGATCCTTAGGACTATTATATATATACCATTCTTACCCTCACCGAAGCAATTTGTACTGTCAACATGGGGGTTGTTTCACACATTTTTAGGGGCATAATTTTGAATTTTGGACACTTTCGTCGCGTTGTTCTTGTATAGAATAAAGGGGTTTGAGTTTCTGTAAAATCATGAATGGTTTGGTTATTACCTAAAATAATTGTCAAACCAAATTGTTACTTGAGATAAAACATCACAAAAGATACGTCGGTTTTTGGTATGACATGGGAGTTCATGGTAAATACTCCTCCTGTCCCAAGAAAATCTTATTATGTGTTCAGTGTACTATATGTTCCTGTCCAAATGTACACAACTACCAATTTGGAGCAATGATTTTTGAGTTATGTAATAGTATTTAGCCTTGTTAATTAGGGTTAAAATGGACTTTTTATCTTTGCTAATCTTGAAATCTAAGTGGACTTACAATCTTACATTGTGAAAATGAGATAGTACTCATCCTAACTTATTGTGGCATATTTTTTTGAAATATAAGTAAATTTTTTGTTGGTAGAGATAGTATTTCAATTTTGTACAAAAGATAATACATGGAAAATATCTTCTTGCATGTATTTCAACGTGATTATTAGGCAATCTATGTACACACACGAGAAAAACAATAGAATTGCTTGAGGATACATGTGCGTCAACCGTCTTATTTATTTTTTATTTTAATATAGAACTATGTGTGTTTTAGTATATTTTTGTTTAATTAATTATTCTTTTACTAAAATGATGAATTTTCAATTTTACTGTGATTTGTATTAGAAATAAAACTTTAAATCGGACAAATAGATTTTTCGAGACAGAGGGAGCATTATATGTCTTTCACTTATTTTTGGCAAAACAAGAATTTAGTTGAGTTGTTTATCGAAGGACAAAATTCTCACAATAAATATTTTAATCAAACGTGTTTCTTAAAAGTATGCGTAAGAGGGAGAAATTGATTAACACGGATCAAAGACAAAAACAGTGATACGCACCATTGTTAAAATAACGCGACTTTTGTACTACTAATAATAAGGTAGTTGAATTACTCAGTACACAAGTGAACACGAAACATCATCATCATGATCTACGAAAGATTCCTCAAAAAAACTGGAATCTCATATATTCCACTGATCACACACTAAGTAAGTTTAAAAAGGGAAAAAAGATGGGGGGCACGTAATATTAAACATTATTTAATTTCTTGAGCAGTACTTGTAAAAATTCAGTACTGCAAGAAATTAGCTAGCTAGACACAAAATAAGGTGAACCTCCATGATGAGAATAATATTGATCCGGGCCGGGTCTCTAATAATTCCTTCATATAGCTCTGCCTTTTGATCTGTCGACGTAAATGACGACGCCGGCAGCGGCGGAGGAGAGGCCGCCGGCGACGGAGCTAACATGGGAAGCCTCTTCCTCCTTGATGGTTTCGAGCATCTTCACGAATGGACGCTTTATGACGTGAGATGCTATCTTTGGGTGTGCAACTTCTGTCACAAATCTTAACATCTGAACTTTCACCATTTTGTTTTGTTTTTTTTTTTAAAAAAAAATTTATAAGAAAGAAAGAAGAATAGATGTATAAGTTGAAGGAAGGAATGGATTTGTAGAGAGTGATTCAAAGAAGTGAAGTATTTATAGGGATCTTTTTTTTTTTTTTTTTGGGGGTGTCCTTGTAAACGTGTGTTACACGGTACCTCATCAAAAAAGCTAATGTGTATTTGTATTGATGATCTAGATGAGCTTTGAGATGATGATGATGATGAAGAAGAAATGGACTAAACCTGGAAGGGGAAAGACTATGTAGAATAGTAATCCAATTTCAGAAATTGTGGGGTGGGTGGGGGGACCTTTTATCATCGATCCTGATAAGATTCTCTTTGATTTCGTGTCAAATCTTTCACGAGTGATCAAATTTACCTGCATTTAATGTGGAAAATAACTTGACCAATCTCTGAAATTAACCATTTTTTTCCCCATCGAAAAAGTAATTTTGCAAATGCGCCATGTGTGGGAAGCTAATCTCGATCACCGGCCTTGTTATATGTTTTTAGCAAAGATATGGACGATGGTTGTGACACGATACAATTTGAAATTGAGCATTTTAAGATATGCCGATGGATGTAAATACGTAATTTACCAGGTCAAATTATACCCACAAAACAATCCGTTGCTAGCCTAATATTATATAAAAGTACATAAATGTTGCGACTAACAATCTTATATTGGGCTGGTCTGACCTTTCAGGTTGATTTTACGGTATTAAATTCTTTTACCGGTATAGTAACTAACTAAGCATCAACTTGAAGTGACAGGGAATCAATACAAAAGGGTAAATTAATTAAGGGTGGCATGGAACTTCCGTTGGCTTGGCTGCTGGACCATCAATTTAAGATGGTGGCCGGAGTTCCCCTTTTTCAACAACACCTCAAAATGTTTATGTTTATCGGAAATTCGACGGAGGAAAGGGTCAGTGACATTTTCAGTTGCAACTTTATTGGAAGAATTCTTGGCTAAATCTTTTTTGCCTTTTCTTGGTATATATATAAGAACAAGAGATGATGCAAGCTTAACGGAGTTTGTCTTTGTAATTAGGGGATCCATGTAAGCGAATCAACTCAAATTAAAATTTTTGGATGCCCATTTCTCGCAAGTCATATCGTTGGTTTAATTACGGAAACTACAACTCCATATATAATAACTTCAATAAAGCCAAGTTTAATGAAATATTTGCGATGCAAAACCACAGCCGGAAGTGAATCAATATTATGTATATATATGGTGTTTATATTGTATCGACAGTGAACACATCGTTACGCACGTAAGATTAAGAGATGATCAAAATTAAGCCTTTTACAATTCATATTTTAGCCAAAATGTATTGTCATTGATATTGTTAAGTCAGTCTACCATGACTGACCAGACTAGTGCCGCCTTATGAGAAAAGACCAAAAGTTAAAAGCTCCCATCATTTTCAACTTCCAACTTTCCACATTAAAAAGAGCTACACAGATGTACAATATATAGTACTTCGACGGCGGCCATTTTACATTAATGTGTAAAAGTTATTACCTGAATTCGAGGTCACGTTTAATAGTGTTACTTTTGGCCATTTCCCTAAAAGTTAAAGAAATTGATTGCCTGGCTATGATTTTTGGACCTCTGCATGCACACAGCACAATATTGTGATGCTATATTTGGTATTTGGTTCAATATGTGATAGTAAAAATTGTATCGTATTACGACTTTATCGCATCATCATTTTGGAAATGGGAAATATGGACGTATTAATTGAGAAAGGGAAAAAAAGACAGTTTTTATTGATCCTTAATTTTCAGTCTTCTGTGACATTGATTAAGTTTGAAGCGCGACCATTGGCCTCTGAAGACGACGGGGGCAAAGTTACGGGATTTATATGAAGGCTTACTTTTAATAGTGAACGAGTTCCAATTATATTTTAATGATAAACTAATATTTCAAAAGGGTTATAAACGTCATTATATAAATGCAGGTTTCAAAGGCCATAACTTGATTTCTGAAACTCGAATTTGGACGTTCTTTATATCGTTATGAAGATCAAAGAGAGAGCCAACTCTGTCATGAAGAACATTTCTCCAAATTCAGGCTTTTCAGTGGCCAAAAATGCAGTTGGAAATCTGTTGTCAAAACTGATAAATAAAATTTACAGACTTCAGCAACTATCTGTCAACTTCCAGAGAGCATAACTTGACTTTCAAAGCTCGAATTTAGAAATTCTTCATATGGTTGTAAAGTTGGAAGAGAGGGCTACAATTTCAATTCAGAATTCAAATCCAAATTCTGGCTAGAAATGGACGAAACAGTGCAATGAAACATGTTACCCAGTTCTGAAAAAATGAAATCTCAGCAAACATGAAGAAATGGACACGAATGCAAGAACCTTCAATTTGAATTGGAAATTAATAAAAAAAAAAAAAAAAAAAGAGCTGGAATTCAATGGAAAAAGCAATTGGAACCGCAAGGAAGGAAAACTCATACATGCTGGAATATTTCTGTTGTACGTGAAGACAGAGAAAAATAGCTCTTTTACAAACTTTTTAAACTTTCTCATCATTAAAGCATGAACATCTGAGGTTTATGTTGGGTTTTTGGTTAGTATCATAGGCATCATTTCTTGCGTATACTAGATTCAGTTGGTTGTCTTAGAAAATATTGCATTATTTGGAAGATTGTTTAAACCTAGCTTCCATTGCAATTACAGTCAACTGACATCTGCTAGGAAGTTCTACTAAACAAAGAGGCAGTCTATAATTGTGAACTTCACAGATTATTTATGACGATAAAATGGCACTGAAAATTTGAGTTGAACTCTATTTTCCAAAGCAAATGCCTTAAGTCCATCTTTCAACTAGGATCATATGTTGCATTTTACCATAGCTGAAGAACTTTTAATGTACTTTTCAAGGTCAAACCTAGCTGTTAGCATTTATTGGTTAAACAGTTGGTGCCATTTTATCGTTCCATAAAAAATCTTCCAGGTTTTTCAGTAAGCTTGAATCAGTTTCTTCAAATTTGAAGATATACCTGCCCAGAATATATGCTAAATGACGGTAGTGAATCCGAGATATTCTCTTCCAGATTGAGGTGTCACCAACTGCTGCAAAGGTCACGCTATCTGAAATTCGTTTTAGAGTAAAACAAATTTCTGCACAGATTTCATTAGTCAGCAAGAATTCTCCTTCAACATTTTCGATACAAAAGTTTTGAATATTATGGTTTTGTGTTGTTCTTGGTGACCTTTCTTTAGAGACAAACTGGTCACACAACGCACGACTGCAAACAAATTAGAAATTTTTTAATAGATCACAAAATTCAATAGCTGGTTCAAAAATATAAGAACCAAAACGCAATTGAAGTATTGTTTCTTTTTTCTTTTTCTCCCTGGAACACGAGTAAATAGCAATTTGAGCGAAGACCATGTATTACAAAACTTGTCATTTCAACTCATAGAATCTGTGGAAGCTAATTAAAGAATCCTGGCATAGATTTTCTAATTCTATTTCGGTTAGAAATAGAATAATTAATAATGTTACCACTACTAAGTGGCACGTATGAATAAATAAACTAATTAATCATTCTCCTATAAATATGATCTTGACCAAAGTTTGTATTTTGTAACACACACGAGATAAAACCACAATCTTTTTTTTCTCTCTCTCTCTCTCTCTCAATCTTGAGTTTCTTCTAGATTTTAAACTTGATAGTACTATTTTTTCACGATAACCACTTGTATCCGAAATAAATTAAGAATACAAAAATTTATAATATATGATATAGTATATATAAAAACTGGTCGCGTAACACGCGACAAAGAACAACCTAGTAATCAAAAATAAAATCTTAAAAATATTTTACAATAATTAAAAGAATACAATAAATGTGAAAATACATTTTTAACGTTTTATTTTCAATAAGAACAACTTATTAAAAGGACAAATTAAAATGTCTTATATTAAAGATCAGTAAGAATACAATTGATTTTTTTAAAAAATAAAAGTAAGACCAGAATTTAAATCGTCCTACATAAAATATCTCTTGAATTATTTGCCCAAAGGTACGTCGACCCATCCGATTCATTAGAAGGGCTGCCGCCGGTGGTTGTTGTGGACAAACATAAGGCCCTATGGCCGCCTATGGGGTGGACCATTTATTAATTGGTGTCCACAATATATTTCTGTGATACACAAATTGTAGGGCAAATCACAAATGTGTGACCTTTCAGCTCATGTGAAAACATAAGAGAACTGTTGGTGGAAAGGAGAAATGTCTTGCACTTTGGCGTCTCCCCCGACAAGGGCGAGAACAGCCTTCGATTTGTTCCTGTTACGAGTTCCGAACTTTAGGAAAAACATCGGATGTTGATCGTCGCTTAGGAAGAGGATAAATTATTTTTAGATTCTCCGATATCCCAAAATAATAATATAACGTAGTATTATAGAGGGAAAAAAAATCCAGACCTCAAAATCAAAATCAATGATTACATGTTTAATGTTTTTTTCCTTGGGTAAGGTTGGAAACCCTATCAGAAATGGGTAAACTCACGTCCCACTATAATAATTGGCAAATCATAGTAAAAGATAAACCACCATATGTAACTTCCGGTCCTTTCAGATGACAAACTCGAGCGTGAAATCAAGACTTCATGTATATATTTGCCATATGTTATCAACGAATAAGGGTAGAGTTACCATTCATTCATGTTGGAGTATAGCTAGAATAAAACTCATAATCTCTTCTTAAAAGCATAGATAATTTTACCACTGAACTAACCTCATTTGTTTACTAAATGTTGCTGGGAGAATAGTAAATTATTCGAGTGATGCTATACCATTCTTATAACCAAACAAAATATCCTCATCTTGGGGGTTGATTGTTTCCAACCACGATTAGTTATACTTTCGCCCAAAAAAAAAAAAAGGAGAGAGAGATGGCATAAAAACCATGATTGTAATGCTCTGTCTTAAACCATCATTTTATATAAAATCTGGATTATGTTAGAAAGAGATGGCATAAAAAATAAAAATTACTCAAAATTTGGGTTAAAGAATTGCAGTAAGCGAAATGTCATGCTAGCAGGTTGATGATCAGATTTTTTTGTTCCCAAATCTTTTAATTTCTCGTAAACTATATATGATTCCCTTCATTGAAAAAAAAAAAATGTTCATGTTAATTGGTTATATTGTTTCGACTAGAAAAACCTGATACTTCTTCGCGACAGTATATAAGAGAATTCGCAAACTAGCTTGTTTTGACGTTTGATTTTGATGGCATCCATTATTCATCACTTCGCAGTTGTTATTAACGGTCCTATTTAATTTCGCAGTAATAAACAGTAAACAGGTAAAAAAGCGATAAGTTTAAAAGATGGAGCAACTGATACGTGGGCTGGCAAATCTTTTTCCTTTCCTTTAATTTATATATATATGTTAACGAACGAAAATGAAGCTTGAATTGGTTATTGTGTCTTGATCTTCAATTCTTCATCACATGTATCTTAAGATTACAAGGCGTTGTTGGAGCTGATGATGCATGTTTGATATTACTACCAAAATTTTATTTACGTACATATACTCTCCGAATCACCAAAAAAAAAGAAAAAAAAAGACGTATTAAATTTTGTGATTTGTATTGTTTTTAGCATAAATATCAAAATTCAATATGAACTATTCTATTGGGACGGAATGGTGATCAATATTAAGCATTGTAAAAAAAATCATGATGGAGCGCAACTTCATTTTAATTTTTGTTTATCATTCTAAGTGCAAGTATACTTAGTTTACCAATATAATTATAAGTAGATTGTCGCACGTTACGATGGGAGGGTTATAGCTAGCAGTACACGTTGATCGTTCTGGAGATTCGAACTTGAAACCTAATATTATTGCAATACTAGTCTAAACTACATATTTTGATGGGCACTGGGACGAGTTTTAGGGAACGATTTGCAACTCTTAAAGGAAGACACAACTGAAAAAATCAAATGTAATACACTGGTACTACTAGCTGCTAGATAACGTACGTGCTACAAATTATTAAGGTGCATAATTTATTCAGTGCACACGAAACATCAACAACAGCCTTAAAGATTCCTCATAAAAGTAGAATCCCATATTCACTGATAACTCACTCAGTAGTATACTTCTGGCAAAACATACATTTTTTTTTTCTTTTTTGTAGTACTAGAACATTTCACTATCCTCAATCTTTTTAGCGAAATTTCAGCGCTCATATAGGCTTAAGACATCAAATGAAAGGTGAATCCTCATGATCTAACTACATCATTGATCTTCATGTTGCTCTGCCTTTTGATCTGTCGACGTAAATGGTGACGCCGGCGGCCGAGGAGAGGCCACCGGCGGCGGCGGTGGAAGTTCCATGGGAAGCCTCTTCCTCCTTGATGGTTTCAAGCATCTTCACAAATGGACGCTTTATCACATGAGATGCCATCTTTGATGGTGCAACTTCTGTCACAAATCTTAACATCTGAACTTTCACCATTTTTTTTTTTTAAGAAAAAAATTCTTCTCCTTTTTTTTTTTTGTTAAGTCGATCTCAAGAGGAGCATCCAATTATTTTGTCAGGAGAAGAAGTAGAAGAGAAGAAGAAGAATTTTGAAGGGGTGTGGGTTTGAAGAGAATGATTTCGAGAAGTGATGAATTTATAGTGAAATTTTTGGAGGTAAAATTTGACGTGTGTCACACGGCGGCCTCGAAAAGCTAAATTTTATTTGTATTGTACTACCGCCTTTATTAAACTTTTTGTCTTAATTGCATGATGATCAGAGATTGAGATGAAGAAATGGACTACACAATAAGAAGCAAGACTGTTTAGAAGAATAGTATTCAAAAATATGAGGGACCTATTATAATCTTGATAAGATTTTCCTTGTTTCGTGTCAAGTCTGTCATTATCTTTCATGAAATGATCAAATTTACCTCCATTTAAAGTTGTAGGAATTACAAAAAAAAAAGAAAAAAAAAACTCGATAGAAATGAAGGACTTCTAGTAATTTGCTTGGCAAATCTAAAAGGTCATTTGGGAAAAGGGCATGCTTATTAATGTGCCATGTGTGTGATCGTAAATCACTTATTTAGCGAATCTCACTTCACCATTGATGCTATGTATTTTTACAAATTACTTTCTAACCATGTTTCAAAAATAATAGTTCACGTTGAATTTTTTTCTTTTTTAAGATGGAAAGAGTAATTGATTACGATAAATTGATAACACGATACAAAAATATGATATGACTCTAAAAAGTAATGCATCATAACCTGTAAAAAATTAGTTCCCTCGATAGATTATTACCACCAATACCAAAATTATTAATTCATTCATGCTCTAAGATCGGACAATTGAGCATCAGTTACTTGGTTTTTCCTACATCCGTCTATTTTTCGTGTTAGAGGTAAAAGTCGAATCCTCAATTTTTACAGTTATGTGTATAAATGGAAATCACTAGAGCATTATAATTCATATTCACCATGATTTGATGTTAGATGGAAATGGTTAATGGACAATGGTAACTAAATTTCAATTGGTTGGGCTGCTGGACCATCAATTTAAGATGTGGCCAGATTTCTCCTTTTTTGGCAACACCTCAAGAGCTCGTGTTTATCCGTAGATGGAGGGGGCGGCCGGCACACCGGACATTTTCAGTTGTTATTTTCTTGGAGAATTGTGTATTGACCCCTTTCTTTTATTGACATTTAATTATAGTAGAACTTTAATCTTCTCAAAAAAAAAAAAAAAATTCTCTCGGTCTTAAAAATAAGTCCACATTGAATACATTTTTTCGGGAAAAAAATAGTATCATGTTAAATTATTTTAGCAAATTATTCAATAAAAATATACTGAAATAAGACATGTGGTAGTGGTATCAAAGAAAACGAAAAAAAGACACGTTGAGAGAACTTAAAATATACTGAAAACTAAACATGGACAGTAATGATGAAAAATGCTCGTTGAAAGAGTTTCGCTCTGAAAGGAATTTATCTGACTCGAATTTCAATTAATTAAAGAAATGATTTCAGACATCGGGTGTGTAATACATAAAAATAAAAATAAACATAAAACGTGTGGTGATTATAAAAATCCATGCTTGCAAAATTAGTTGTCATCTCACTTCACTGCCATATCACCCTAATTAATTGTTCTGATCAAATCTTACTTTTGTACGTTTATTTATTTTAAATTTTTTGGATTTTTCCCAACCAAGTTGGAAGATTCAAACTCGTATAATAATCTTCCACTCGTATAATTCCAATCAACCTCTTACCATCTTACCATTACGTGATTGTGAATTATCCGAAATTTTCCATGCAGAAACAGTCTAGAGTTGCATCACAGTGAACACATCCTTACGTATTATGGAATGTTAGCAAAACCGTCATTAATATTAGTCTACCATGACTGTCGCCTTATGACTTAAGGGAGGAAAACCAAAAACTAAAAAGGTCAAATCATTTTCAGCTTCAACTTTTCAGATTAAAGAACAAACACAGTAGTACAGTTTCACTACGGAATTCTTTTTCGCATTAATACAAAAAAGGGATTCCCTCTGATCAAGGTCAAGTTTAATTAATCGTCTTTTCTTTTCTCTTGGCTATTTGCCAAAAAGCTAAAGAAATTGATAGGCAGTGATGTTAGGACCTCTTCTCTCTATAGCTCATGGCACAAAATTTGTGGATATGCTACAAATGTGGGTTTTTTTTTTTTTGACATGTGATGAGAAAATGTATTGTTCTATATCACATCATTTTAGAAAAGTAATGATCGATCATGGACGTGTTGAGAAAGAGAGAAAAGGCAATTTTGGGTCCTTTCATCTTTTCAATCTATAGTAACAAGTAATTGATTCTTATTTTTGAACACGAGTATATATATATATATATATATATATATGTATAGTGATTAATCTTTCTCGTTAAATTGTGGACATATTGATAAGTGGGACATGAAACGTATCTTAATATAAGAATAAGTGAGATAAAAATTTTAATTAATCAAGTATAAACATATGCTCTAGTTAATTCATGATCTAGTTATGAACATATGCTCCCTCTGTTCTGAAACTATATTCATTTTGAATTTTCATTTTTGGTTTAAATTCTACTGAAAAGTGATATCTAAACTTGACAATAATTTTAAGACAAAAAGAGTGTCTTTTGATAATTAGGTGCAAACCATGTATCCTTACTAAGTCGTGAACAGTGATGCTTTTAATTCCAGATCTTTAATATTATGACACAAACGTTTTGTATTAGAAAAAAAAAAAAAAAAACCTGTAAGTTAATAGGCGTAGAAGTCTTTTGAGTCCTCACTTCATTTGTTTAGTATGACAAGGACAATAAAGTGTTATGATATGTATACTATCAGTCTATCACTCGATCCAAGCGAGCAATTTTATCGACAAAGTTCAACTATAAAATCTAGACATACTTGGAGGACGGAGTCTTCAGAAATAATATCTTTACTAATGGGTGATCCGCACGTTGTGCGGTTTGTGAAATTTTTTCGATACTATTTTGTATATAAAATAAAGATCATTGAAATTCATAAGAATAATAGTGTTGAAATGCATATTTAAAATGTAATTGTTTAGTAAAAAAAAAAAAAGCTGAAATCCCTCCACCCTACCCCAGTAATAGCCGAACATGTAATTTTAATCTTTTTTTACTCATCTAGTTTTACCGAAAAATTAATAATTCTAATTATTTCATGACAGAAAATTTGTAAGATGTTTCCTTTTCGTTTAGCTATTAGGACGATTTTGAAATGCCATAATAGATTATCATTTAAATAAAAAAGAAATTTAAATAATCAAATTTTTATTATATCAAATTAAAATTGTTATCCATTAATAGAAACTTTATCAAAACCTCTATTACGCTGAATTCTACATCTTCTAGCAATTACAATGAAAAAGTATACTACTTATCCTAATATGGTGTTGTTGATTCCACCTCTAATCCATCGAGATGCATCAGAGTCCAAATGTAAAGCTCCATCTTGCTGCTAATAAATCATGAATAAAAAAAATTGCTATGAAAAAAATGACCAAATTCCAGAGATACTGATTAGCTTTGCTAAATTTCTTCATGGCTACAATATATAACAAACCAAAATATTTTGACTTGTGGAAGCGACGAATTTGTCTTAAACAGATTGAAATTTCTATTAGTAATAAAAACGAAGAAGAGCAAAGCGATAAAGTGTTAAGAAAAATATCTTAATTTTCGTGAAGCAGTACCTTTTTTTAATCAAATTCAATACTCAAAACATAAAAATGAAGCACCCAAAAAATCACAGATGCACTCCAATCCTCAATTTCGCCGGATCAAAGCAGATCTAAATCACCATGTCCTGATAAAACTGCATTTTTCCTCGACTTCCTCTTGAAAATAATAAATACACAAACAGTAGGCATCATCCAAGGCATAAAGAATTCAAAAACAAAAATTAGAATACAATTACATGAGCGGCATCTCAGGTATATGAACTTGCTCCTGATCATCCCAAACGGGCTTCTCCTAAATCCTCGAGATCGAGAGGAACACGTTTATGATCATCTGAATAATGATCATAGACAACTCGAAAGTGTTTGCGAAAATAAAAAATTCATAAATAAGTAATTCTTTAATCTAGTGTAATATTCAGAAAAACAAAAAAACAAAAAAAAAAAATTATGACCGAGATTATTGGTATGATGCACAAGTACTCCACATCCATTGAGAGTGTTTGCATTGAATATAAACCCGTATTGAATAAAAAAGAAAATATGTCCGAAAGCCACCCGTTGAATAAAAAAACTATACGAAAGGAACAAAATTTTTAAAGAAAAATGAAATAGAGACATACCTGACTGTTTTGAACTGTTTACTGTCATGGATTTAATAAAACAATGTTTAACAAATCCCGTGCGTTGATTTAAGATAGGAGTAATCTAGGATAACTTGGATTCTATTTGAACTTTCATTATCAGATTACTTATTATAAAAGGTTGTTACAAAAATTAAAATAAAGTTATCTTCTACAGTTAAGATGCACTGTAATCACGGTTAAATTTATTTTTCTACTTTCAACTTAAGTGAGTTTCCAATTTCATGCCAAGTAAGCTATTTTCAAGTCTGTATCATGTACACCTGGGAGCATGTGCACCCCCTCCTATTTTTTACACTAATAGTCTTTATTGTATTTTTTTTTCAACTTTTTCTATATTTTGTAAATTTAGTCTATATTACTTTTTTCTCTTTCTTTCAAAAAACATCTCTAATATTTAAACGACCATATCTCATGATTCGTAAAGAATTAGAGAACGTGTTATACATGAAAATTATAGTACTTGTCGAGATCTATCTAACAAAATCCACATCGAATATTTTTTTCCAACTTAAAAAATGACTAAATTTTGATGGGCAGAAACAAAAAAATTTATACTTTTATTTGGATGGATATCCAGTTTAAGAATATGAATCATCAATTTATTTAACATTCATATTGTTGTGTTCCTTATATTTTTTGATCAATAAAGAATTAAAACACAAACTATATATGGAATTTATAGTGCTCGACGAGCTCTACCCGATAAGGTAAATGTTGAATTTTTTTTGAACTTTAAATGCATTTAAATCTTACGAGCAGAAATGAAGAAACTTAAAAATGGTTATCCGTTGTATTCATACTGATTATCCAACCGGTTTGGACTGATTATTCATTTTGTTTGCATTAGTTATCCAATCATATTTTTGACATTCCCTCCTCTTCAAAAAAAGAAAAAAGAAAAAAATATATTTGGATAAGCATACAATTTAGATAATCATTAAAAATAATTAGATAAGCAGTACAAACTAGTTGGATAATCAGTACTAAAAAATTGAACAATCATTTTCATAAAAGAGCAAGGAAAAAAAATATTGGATAACCACCACCAAGAAGTTGGATAATGAATAGGATGGATATCCAGTTTAAGAAGATGGATAACTAACTTATTTAAATTGGTTATCCATTGTGCTCATGCCGATTATCCAATCAGTTTGAACTGGTTATCTATTTTGTTTGTACTACTTATCCATTTGGTTTGTATGCATATCCAACTTATTTTATAGTTATCATCCAACGGGTTTATATGCATATCCAACTTGTTTGTACGCACCGGATATTTATCCAACTTATTTGTACTGGATATTCATCCATTTGGTTTGTATGCCTATCCAACCTACGCGTACTGGTTATCCAACGTATTTATATGCCTATCCAAATTGTTTGTACCAGTTATCCAATCCTTTTTTTTTGTGTTTGGAAAAAATCATTGTCCAATACGCTAATACTGGTTATCCATTTTGTTTATGCCACTTATTCAATCATCTTTTTTCCTTTGAAACACGGTTATCCAATGTGTTTGTAGTGATTATCCAATCGCTTGATATTGGTTATCCAATTATTTTTACTACTTGTCCAAATAAGTTCATATTGCTTGTCCAATCATTTTTTTTTCTTTTGAGAAAATGCTTGTCCAATGTGTTCGTACTAATTATCCAACCCCGAGCTATTATTTCTCCAGCTATTTTTTATTTTTATTTTTATGAAAATACTTTTCCGATATGTTTGTACTTGTTATCCAACTAATTAGTATTGCTTATCTAACCTAGTTTTTTCCTTAAAATGGTTATCCATTGTGTTCGTACTGATTATCCGCCCGGTTTAAATTGATTATCCATTTCGTTTATACTGGTTATTCAATCTTTTTTTTTTGGAAAATCATTGCCAATGCGTTAATAAGTTGGTTATCCATCTTATTAAACTGGATATCCACCCTATTTCTGTACATCAGAATTTGATTATTTTTAAGCCCGAAAAAAATATTTCATATGGATCTTATGGAACAAAATTTACAAATTATAAGAAGATTGAGAAAAAAATACAATAAGGACTAGTAATGTAAAAAATAGGAGGGAAAACATAATGCTTCCGGGTGCACCCAATAAATTGTCCTATTTTCATCATGTATTAATATATATATATATATATATATATATTTGTCTAAAGGTTGTGCATCTTTTTAAAATGTTAGACAATTAACATAATAAACTCGTGATTTTTCACTCAGATTATTAATCTAACTCTGCAGGGAATCCAAACCTCAACCTTTTTGAGAAGTAAAGCTTACTTGCCCCTAAAACACAACCTCATCATATTTAAACATGGTGAATGTTGTTTTTTTTTCTTTTTTTGGGTCCAAAATGGGAAAATAGATTATCAATTAATCACTACCACTCCACAGAGTGGAAAAATAAAACTAGAGTCTCCTTTGAAAATCCAACAAGATATTTTTTTGTTGGGTACAACATCCTAGGGATTCAAGATTTTTAAGAAATTATTAAGAGCTCTCCTGATTAAACTAAACTAATCTGTCCAAAGTCTTAAATTATTAAATCCTCATAAAATATCTCTTGAATTATTATTGCCTGCCCAAGGCAAAGATCTTCGAGCTCATGAGAAACGCCTGGTCCGTGGTCGGTGTGAATTAAGAATGTGTTTATGGACTATGGCCTACGGTATGGACCATTGTTGGTTTGCAACCTTTAGCTCAAGGGGCCGCACGTTGTGCAGCGAAAGGGGAGTAGTGGCCCAGTATTTTCTCATAAGTTATTGGTAAGATAAAATACAATAGTTCCAAGAAATTACGGGCTTATATGGCCAACATTTTGTTTTAGTTTTTGTTTTGGTTTTTGATTTGGATTTGAGATGTAATTTAAAATGTAGTTTGAGATAAAATTTAAAAAGTTATTTGTGTGATATTTTATATAAACTAATAATATTTTTAGACCACTATCGGACCACCTGGACTGGCCGACCAGATTCCGACCAAATTCCGGCCGGCGGTGGTCCGGCGGTGGGCGGTTCGGTGGCTGCGGGTGGTGGTGGAGATGGTCCCGTGGTGGCGGATGAAAATTGTGTAAAATTAATTTTTGGACTATTTTTTAAAAGGTAAATTAAAAATTTATTTGTATAGTATTAGAATTTGTGTTTTAGAGGTGTTTTAAGAGGTAAAATGAGACAAAAATGCAAGTGTTGGGCAAACAAGCCCTACAATTCTTTCTCAACAATACTGCAAGTGGTAGGAAATGAAAGCCAATTTAACACTAATATGAGTTTTGTAAAAGAAATTCTTTGAGATGATACAGTACTTTGATACAACATGTCATATAATGCTATAAGTTCAGTCAATTCTTTATATATAATCTGAATAGATTGAACCATCAAACTGAAGTCTAATTTTGAACTCTAGTTTGAAGTGAAAGCATTCCTCAGCAAAGGAGCCAAGAGGCCTAAACATCTTGCCAGAGTTTCAGCATCACAAAGTGCAAATATCTCCCTCATGTACGCAGGACATTCCTGTCATAAACCATTAACTGTCAAATGAAAATAACTCAGAAAATTTACACTAAGTCAGCATACTAAAGAGAAATTGATTGTATTGTCAAAGTTGAACAATCTAAATTGATGACAAAGCGGAGCTTGAAGCCAATTCAACAGTATGCCTAATTTCTGCTCCTAACATATCAAAGGCAACATGAGAGCTTTATTTGACAGCCACAGAGCAATGAACTAACGTAAATGTTCTCATTATATAGTCTTAAAGGGGAAAATAAGCACTTGAGAGTAAGTCGACCAGCATAATTTCGAGCATATGAGCATATGTGACTTAGTAGGAACTTTCAAACCCTAGAGATACCAAGGAATAGAGAATTAGATACCAAGGAATAGAGAATTTACAAAGGAAGACAGAGATTCACTTCAGAGTTTAGATAGAAACAAATTAGAGATGTAGAGCACATTGAAGGCAAGGTATGATTCTCTATTTAACATCCACTCGTGATGAAAACTAATAAATCGAATGTCCTGATTGCATTTTCAGAGGCAAAAAACCAAACACTTTACATGTTGAAAATTTTAAACTAACCGAAAGCCTTAGGAAAACATAATCTAAAAGCTGAAAGGTTCATATTTTTGTCAAGTTCACATAACACTCGTTCAGACTTAAAATCAAACACATAACATGGGGGTAATAAACAAGCCCAGAACATAAACCATCTTAATACTGTTTTACAATCTGTGTCAACCCACTCTAATATTAAGCAAACACCCGCTGTAATTTTACTTTTAACCTTCAGTCTATTTTCTTCCAAACAAGAAGATGATGTTTCCCAGAAAAAAAAACTCATAAAGCTCAGCCGAAAAATGACATCCCTTCTAATAATCAATTAATGACTTCAAATTTCACAAAGTCACATGCAAATCATTTCAACTAAAGCCCATAAAAAGAAAAAGAGGGTCAACGACAGATCTGTTACTTATTGATCATCAACCCTGAAGAATGATCTCTTTCCGACATTTCCGTTCAACGCAGTCTACCTAATTACAGTTAAAATTTCCAAATTTGGGAGAATCCCTCGCATCTATAATTTAGGGGAACACCGTACCTTCTCCCAATTCCTTGAGTCACGTTCAAATGAACGTTTTGAAACATGATTTCAGAAATCAATCAGAAATTGGGGGTTTAGAGATTGATTTAGATGATTGGAGTCACAAACCTGCAAAAGAAATCAAGAAGATGATGGGGGACATGACGATGTGCTTTGAAAGAGAAGAGACGGAGAGTATGGGTGAAAAGGACCCATAGCGCACTTCACAACTTTTAAACGTCTGACACGTGTACGGAGAGTGACCGACCACCGTACCTAAAAAGGTCTATGGCCGGTCGAATTCCCCCTTTATACATTGTAGAAAAATTGGGGGTTTAGACATTGATTTAGATGATTGGAGTCACAAAGCTGCAAAAGAAATTAAGAAGATGATGGCGAACATGACGATGTGCTTTGAAAGAGAAGAGACGGAGAGTATGGGTGAAAAGGACCCATAGCACACTTCATAACTTTTAGGCGTCTAATACGTGTACGGAGAGTGACCGACCACCGTACCTAAACAGGTCCATGGCCGGTCAAACTCCCCCTTTATATATTGTAGAGAAATTGGGGGTTTAGAGATTGATTTAGATGATTGGAGTCACAAAACTGCAAAAGAAATTAAGAAGATGATGGCGTACATGACGATGTGCTTTGAAAGAGAAGAGACAGAGAGTATGGGTGAAAAGGACCCATAGCGCACTTCACAACTTTTAGGCGTCTGACACGTGTACGGAGAGTGACCGACCACTGTACCTAAACAGGTCCATGGCTGGTCGAACTCTCCCTTTATATATTGTAGAGAAATTGGGGGTTTAGAGATTGATTTAGATTATTGGAGTCACAAAGCTGCAAAAGAAATTAAGAAGATGATGGCGGAAATGACGATGTGCTTTGAAAGAGAAGAGACAGAGAGTATGGGTGAAAAGAACCCATAGCGCACTTCACAACTTTTAGGCGTCTGACACGTGTACGGAGAGTGACCGACCACCGTACCTAAACAGGTCCATGATCCGTCGAACTCCCCCTTTATATATTGTAGATATGTAAATACTGTAAGGTGTTGTAAGCGGCTACATATTACAGACTATAGGGCTGGCAATCTCTGACACGACTCAGAATTTTGACACGAACCCGACACAAAATGACCCGACACGAACAAGACACGCATATTAAATAGGCCGGGTTAGGGTTGGAAATTTAAAACCGTTTAATATACGGGTCGGATTAGGGTCAACCCGACGGGTTACCCGTGTTACCCGCGAACATGTAAATTTTGTATACTGTAGAGATAATTTAGAAATTTCACTGCCATCCCAACCCTAATTTCAGCTCATATATATACTCTTTATTCTTCATCCGGCACAAATTTTCCATTTCCCTTTAGGGTTTCCGTCCTCCTGGCAGTGGCGGCTCCGATTTTCTCCAACTCCAATTCCTAGTCGTAGTTCAGCTCCCTCAACTTCTGCCGATTCCCCTCCACTCTGATTCTCCTCCACTTTGACCTTGAAACCTCTCCTACCGTCTATCACAAATTGGTGTTCCCCGCTCATCAATCATCATCTTCACGACGGTCTCCTCCTCCTCCTCCTTCTTCGCGTCATCTTCATGGTGTTCCCTATCATCAATCATCAACCTCGCATCAACGGCAGCTCGTTGTTGCTTCAATTCAGCTCCTCAAGGCCACCGAATCAGGTATGTCTCACCCTCCTCCTCCTCCTCCTCCTTCTTCTTCTTCTTCTTGTTCTCCTTTTTCTTCTATCATTCTCTCCAAAGTCACCTTATCGGTTGGACTTTTATTTGTAAATTTCAAGAAAAGAAAGAAAGCTTAACTATGGGTCGAATTTGTAGTTGGTATAGTGAGCCCGGTTTGAAGCTTTTAACTTTTAAGGGATAGAATTAAGATTTAGTTTAGCCCTGCATGTTAATCTTTAGTTGATTTAGTTAATCTTTAGTTGATTTGCTTTGTTAATTATCCTGTCATTCATTCAAATTCGACCCACAGTATGCACCTTGTCCAAAGTTACTGAGTTAGTTACTTTGGTTCTGATATTATGTTCTGTTTTTTTTTTTTTTTTGGCTTCTAAGTGCTAACCTTGTGCTTCTCTGTTTGTTCTGAAGTTGGGTCAACTACTGAACTTTTTGTCTGTTTGTCTCTGGTTTTCTAGGAATGGAACCAATTGACGAAGAAGCTGAATTTGATATTGGTTTTGAGGTTAACGGCAGTGAGACCGATGTTGCTGATGATGTTGATGTTTCAATCAATGGTGGAACTGACACAACTGGCACACAAGAAGGTGATGAAGCATCTCCTGCAAACAAAGGGGTGCGAAAGAAAAGAAGGTTAACATCTTCAGTTTGGTATCATTTTCGAATTCTACCTCAGAAACCAAATGAAAAGTTTTGCTGTGAATGTAAAAAATGTGGTAAGAAATACTTGGCTAGAAGTGAAAATGGTACAGGTAATTTACTTCGCCATATTAAAAGTTGTGTGAAGATGACTACTACTGATATTGACAAGCCGTCGTCACACTATTCAAATATTAATTATCTACTTAATAAATTACTAGCAGTAAAGCAGAAAGCAGGGTCGATCCCACAGAGAAGGTTACCAAGTACCGATTAAAATTATTTCTTATTATTATTTAAATTAACAATTTATCAATTAAAACTAATCTAAACCTAAAACTATCAATTGTAATCATTTAAAGATATAAATAAGTAAAAGAAAAACCTATGATAAAGGGTTCACCAACCGACTATTCAGTTTAACTCAACCTATACTTATGTGACTTTGGACTTTCATTAATCTCACAACAATTCACCTATTTAAGAACTATTCACTGTTGTGATATAATTCTCTTACTCAAACTAACCCTATGACTATTGTCGTGACTATAGGATTTAATTAAAGTACATTAAGAACCCTAGAATCTATAACTATAAAGACGGTGTTCCTACTTTTGTGGCCCACTATCTAAGTTTAATATTCCCACGAACTAGTGCTAACCTTCAACCAACGTTCCTTCAGTTAAACACCTTTAAAGCATGCAAGTGATGATCAAATACTCACATGGAATAAAAACAAGAATATTAAATATCAACTAATGAAAAAAATCGCAATCATGAATTAAATTAAATTAAATAGTACAGCGGCTACATCCAAAACCCTAGATTAAATAATTTAGTTACACATCATCTCAAAAATAAATAAAACAATGAAACCCGGGAGAAAGTCAGCCGAAAGTTGAGTCTGAGGTTGATGCGTTGCTGCTTGCTTCCTCCGTTGATGATGATGTGCATAAAGGATGATGGAGGCGTGAGTTTTTGAGTTGGGGGGAGGGCTGCGTGGGGTTTTTGTGATTCTTTTTGGTGCGTGGAGGTGGGGAGGAAGGTGATGAGGCGTAGATGGTGATGGAGGCGGCGGAGTTGGTTGAAAAAAATAAAACCCTAATCCTCCTTTTATAGGCTTTTGTCAAACCCTATTTCTTCAGGTTTAAGAAAGTTATTTTTTTTCAAGCCAATTTAAATTAAAACTCCTCCAACTCTTCAAGTGCTTTAGTTTCTTCCTTATCAATTTAACAAATCTTCAATTCTCCCTTTGAGTTGTTTTTTCTTTTCAATTTAGTCTAAAATCTCAACAATTCTTCCATTTGAGTACAAAACCTACAAATAAAGATAAAATCATATAAATAGCATATTTGTACTCAAAATATATTGCAAAAAATCACAAATTAGTGATATAATAAATAGGTAAAATATAAGCATATCAAATACCCCCAAACTTGAATTATTGCTTGTCCTCAAGCATGCCCAAGAATTAAAACAAACAAAAACAGTTAATTATTTAATTTTGGCGGCCTTAGAGATTCAATATCATATAACACACAGATCTTGACTACCTCTAGTATGGACTACCTAACAAAATGCAAACCATATGCACTTTTAGCCCCCACGCTTGTGTGTGTATGCGATCCGTTTCTTAGGAACATCGCTTTACATTTAACATAGAAAACAAAAGATCTACTGCAAATATGCCATTTTACTTTAACAACAGACTCACATTTCATACCATATTTCAATGCAATGGACCACCAAACATATTATGAACTAGAAGGACTTATCTCACAGACAACATATATGTTTTACTAACCAGCTGTGACAATTGGATGTAGGCATCATCATCTTGTTCTTCTGGTAGTAATAATGAGCATCGAAGAGAAACTGAAAGGAGTCATACTTCAACTTTAATGATGGTAAGTAAGTGTATTATATGTTTTTCTATTCTCATGTCATAATCTGATTTTTATTTTATTTTTGATTTATTCTGATTTTATTCACTGTTTACAGGAATTTGATGAATTTGAGAGTGCTGAGTTTGATTCAAGTGGCAAACAAACTCAGCTAGAGATGTATTTAGCGGACCCAAAGCATAACAGGACCGATAAAATCAATGTGCTTGGTTTTTGGAGATCCCAACAATATCAGTATCTCGATCTTGCTAGGCTTGCTAGGGACATCCTTTGTGTTCTCGTATCAACCGTTGCATCCGAGTCCGCTTTTAGCCTTGGAGGAAGAATTCTAGATCAATACCGTAGCTCAATGACTCTGGATATTGTCGACGCCTTGATATGCTCTCGAGATTGGTTATTTGGGGACAAAGGTGAAGCGTTTGCATTTTGGTTTATTAATCTCATATGTAAATTTAAAATATCTATTGCATATGTTTTTCCCTCTAAACAGAATTGGATGAATTAAACTTGGAAGAGTTGACCAGAGACATAATGAACTTGAATATCAACAATGGTGGTGGTGTTCCATTGATTGAAGGAGGAAGTACTAATACAACTTGATAATATGTTTGGTAAGTTTGTTATCATTGGTTTTTGATTAATGAAATCTGACATCTGAAGTGACTTGTGTTATTCAAGTTAGAATTGAATTCTGAAGTTTGGATGCTGATCATAAATTCATAATGCATTTTTCTGCTGCTGAATGTCGATCATGATGCATTTTTTTACATATTTCTACAACTCTTTTGCATTTCCTGCAACTTTTCTGCATTTTTTACAACTTCTCTGCAACTGAATGTTGATAATAATGCATCTTTCTGCATTTTTCTGCAACTTTCTGCATTTTTTGCAATTTTGCTGCAACCCAATGTTGATCATGATGCATCTTTTTGTGTTTTTTCTGCAACTTTTTGCATATGAATGCTGATTTTTCTGCAAGTTTCTGCATTTTTCTGCAACTTGCTGCAATTAAATGCTGGTTTTTTCTACATTTTTCTGGAGCTTTCAACTGTTGAGTGTTCTGCTCTGATCACAATGTATGTTTCTGCATTTTTCTTGTTGATTAAATGATAGATTTTTGGTTAGCTTTGTGCCTTTGCCTTCTACTCGTAGTAGTTCAGATTTCAGAAATCTTTTTCATTTGAGTTGACGAGGCTGTTTTTTGCTTGCAGCTCAACTGCTGCCTGTTTCTAAGAGCTGAGATTCGAGGAGTTGATGTGGGAAACCTCAAGATTCAAGTTTCTACTGATATTGAAGCTCAAGCTCCCCTCTCGCGCTTATTGTCTTAGATTTGTGTTGTAATATGAATGTTGAATTACTGGATATTTAGTTATTCCGATCAAGGTTGTTGTTATTTGGTAATGTGGAGTTTAAGTGGTAATTTGCCATCTGACAATTTGAAGTTTAAGATTTGTAATCTGTGATTTGGTTAAAATTTCTGAATTTTCTGTTTTTCTAATTTTCTGAAACAGGTTGCCATCTGTGATTTGGTTAAACTATTATTCAAACTTTCTGTTTTTCTATTTTTTTTTTCCTGAATTTGTTAGCAGGTCGGGTCATGGGTGACCTGATTATTTCAGGTCAGGTTAGAGTTGTAAAAATCAACCTGTATATTTATACAGGTCAGGTCCGGGTTGGCTATAAATTATACGGGTTCGGGTCCAACCCGACACGCCAACCCGGACCCGATACGAATTGCCAGCCCTGACAGACTAGTTTTTACTCTCTCTAATTTTCTGTTTCAAAATCATTGGTCTAATTTAAATTTTCACTTTTAATACAATTCGAATTAAAAATATAAATATAAATTGGACAATTATTTCAAGACAGAAAACTCTAAATTCAAATCGACTTTATTGAGAGTGAAAATACTTTTTTCATTTATTAGAAAGTCTCGTGCAAGACTAAAATAAGACAAAGACTAATTTTAAGAGTAGAATTGAGTAATGATAAGGAGCTTACCTAAATAAATCACCCTTTCGTCTCACCTTCACCTTATGTGTCTTGTCAACTTGTAGATGTGTAACTACAGCTTATGTCAACAGGACCTATGTCTGAATATTCAAATGCAGTTTTGGCCTGTCGAACTACTCTCTCAATAGGATGTAACTCTTTACTTTTGATGAAACATATTCTTCATATAATTTCAACTGCTAACAAAATTATTATTTAATGATAAGACTAAAAAGGTATTCATGTCCATTATAAGTGTGAGAATCTAAAAGAATGTTTGATATTCTACCCAAAAAAAAGGAAGAGAAAAATAATGTTTAAGGATATGTTTGCTATGAAAATGATGCATTGGAAATGTAAGGGGTTAAAAACCATTTACTAATATGCGGGTTGGACCAATAATTTGGCCAACCTGAGATTGCTTTCAATTTCAAATTTGCAAGGGACTAAAAGCGCAAATTGTGCATATTTCATCCCGGGCCTAGAAGTTTGAAAATTTGAAAAAGACAACGTTCATCTGTGAGTAACGGAATCGAATCGGAACGAAATCAACGGCCTCTCAAAGGGGAACTTTCTTTCTTTGAATCCAATCTCTCAATTCTCTGACCTAAAAAGATCCCAAAAGCAAGTCATCAATTTCTTCTTTTTTTTTTTTTTTGGCTCTTTACCTTTGCATTCGATTACCACTGAACCCACTTTTTTCCCAATTTCAAACTGTTTCTTTATCCATTCTTGCAAAATATATCAATGGAAGACAATGAATGGAGAGACCCACTTCTCATAACTGACGTTTGTACTCAACTAGAACAACATCAAGAACTCAAGTTTCAAGGTTTGGTTTCTGAGTAGTATTAATCTATTACCGTGTGCTATGTTATCTAATTTGATGTTTCTTTAATCACGGATTTGGGGATTTTGCAGATCCTTTAACCCAATCGTACAGCTCGAGAAACTCAATGATGGTTGACCATGATGAATATAGCCCTAATTTTTCTGAAGGTAATGTTTCCAGAGATTTTGTCATATGTCTGCACCTGTTTGATGAAATGCCTGTTAATGATTTGAGTAGTTTTCTTCTTTGGACGAACTATGCATCCAAGAATACATAATAGTTAAAAGAAATTGAGATTTTGGATTCGATTTGTTATTGTAGATAATTCCTGGAGAAATGGTAGCTTAGGAGACATTCACGAAGAGAATCCGGGTCGCCCTGCTGGTGAAAATGTAATCGATGGTATGAATGATTGAGATAATTGATATCGATTAGGTTTTCTAACTGTTCAATTCTTTTGACCTGAGATTTTTGTTCTTTAGGGCGGAAAATGTTGGGCTTTTCGCTAACATCGCCAGATTTGGTCATATGTGCGGGTTCACCTGATATCCCTCGCCAAAGCTTTGCTGATTCACCTCAGTTCATGAAGGGTGCTTCCACTGTGGTTTCCCTGGAAAATGGAATTAATGGTTCTGAAAATGAGACCCCAAAAGTTGCTGAACCTTCATCGTTTCCACAAGGGTGTAAAGATGGAAATGTGTCTCCAGAAGCTGATTTTGAACTTCCCCCTCCTCCAATATCTGAAGAAATGTCACCGCAACATTCGACACCTGTGATGAGTATCAATGTTGGATCAAATGATGAAATTTTCTCTTCTCGCGGGGTAATATTCTTGGAGGATAAATACTTCGAAGGGGGTGATATCACAAGGACTGAGAGTGCAGTTGGGAATGGTGAAGATATTAAACTTTACCAAAGTGCCCGGTTTGGAAGTTTCACATATACTTTTCATGATATAAGGCCTGGGCTGTACAATGTGGATTTGCATTTCGCTGAAATTGTGTTCACCAATGGCCCTTCGGGAATGAGAGTGTTTGATGTTTTTATACAAGAACAAAAGGTACAGATATTGTAGTTGAGAAAGGATGGTAATGGGGTTTAAGAAAAATTAAGATCTTTTTTCCTTTTGAATTTTAGGCACTCAAACACTGCTATTGAATTTTGGTTAGGTAATTTCCAGCTTGGACATCTATGCACGTGTTGGTGGTAACCGACCACTGGTTGTATCTAACATCAAAACAAAAGTTGAGGGTGAAGAAGGATTGTCCATCAGGATGGAGGGACTTGTAGGAAAACCTATACTTTGTGGGATCTCTTTGAAGAAGGATCTCTCTATTGGTGAGTTAGAAAATGCTTTCCACCACTTCTTCGGATCTTCATGTCAAACTAGTTCCTTCCTGATAATTGTATTGTCTGGCTTTAATATCAGGCGGTGGAGAAGGTGATCTGCTCACTGCAATGGGAATCTCTCACTTGGATCAACGTGAATCTCTGAAAGTACTAGTTAAACCTAGATAGTTCCAGAAGTAAAATTAGTTTGCTGATGGAGACTGGACTTGTTATAATTATCCCGATGATCATTGTGCAGGATTTCTGTCCGAGCAGTTCAGACCAAGAGTTCGGTGACCTCCGAATTCAATTTGAAAGCCAAGCGAAAGAGCTTCAAGAAACAAAGCAAGCACTGCTCTCACTTCGTAAAGAGAATGAATTAAAGCACCAGGAGTGTCAGGAAGCATGGAGATCATTGAAAGAGCTTCAAAATGAACTCATGAGGAAGTCCATGCATGTTGGATCACTGGGTAAACAACCACCATATCTCATTGTCGTGATACATGCAATTTTTTGGTTATATTGTAAATGAAAGAGACAAATTGTGTCTTCCAATTATTATTCTGCTTGTCTACCAGAAAACTATTTGTATTGAAACAGATAGAAACTAGATGGTGAGCTTGTTAGTCTGCACGCTCAAATGTGTTTCACAAAATCACATCTAAATGTTTGTCGTTTTTCCCACTAGGTCACAACATATTTTAAAAACTAACTCCTGAGATATGTTGAAATACTTAGTATATAAAATAATGAATATTTCAGTTGAAGGCCGGAAGTTTCTTTCTATGATTGTCAAATATTGTTTAGATTTTGTTAGAACTAAAATACTGTAATCTCAGTTATTACTGAGCTTCACGTTCACAAAGATTTGCACATTTTGTGAACACTCTGGCTTGTTTTCTGTAAATAGAAGGTCTTCTGTATAGTTTGGATCTTTACTGAATGTTGTTGGTTGTTTTTTCCGTGCAGCTTTTGCCATCGAAGGACAAGTGAAAGAAAAGAGTAGATGGTTTACAACATTGAGAGACATGACCAGAAAGTTAAAGGTCAAAACTCACTCTTGCTTACATGAATACATGCCTTCACATCAATAAATGTTTTCTCATTTTACCTGAACTTTTCTCTTTACAGCTTCTAAAGATGGAGCAAATCGAAATTGCAGAAGAGGCTACATCATTCAAGTCAGACATGAATGACATAGTCTCCCTGATTCAATCCAAAAGTAATTTGCCTTAAGCATCTGACTTGTGCTTACTTCCATTAGTTTCCTTCTCATATTTATGCTTCTTTGTTCTATACAGTGGAAGAACGCTCTGAATGTTATGAGGATCTCAAGGCTAGATTTATTAAAAGTTCCAAGGAACGTAAAGAACTTTATAACAAAGTCCTGGAGTTGAAAGGTTAGCCCTTGAAATTTGTAGAAGTACGATTGTTTCTATATATAATGGGATCTCATAGTCCGTAATGTTGCATTTTCTAGGGAATATTCGGGTCTTTTGTCGGTGTAGGCCTTTAAATAGTGCAGAGGTTGCTTTAGGAGCTTCCATGGCAATAGATTTTGAAGCTGCCGAGGAGGGAGAGCTTACAGTATTTTCTAATGGGATGTCTAAGAAAACCTTTAAGTTCGATGCTGTTTTTAGCCCACAGGCAAGCCAAGGTAGCTAATTAGTTATTGTGCTTTTGCTAATGAGCTAATAGTTTTTCCTTGTAGTGATGGGAACTGAAACTTCATGGTGTATGTTTAAACAGATGATGTGTTTGATGACACAGCACCAGTAGCAACATCTGTTTTGGATGGATATAATGTTTGCATATTTGCATACGGCCAAACTGGAACAGGAAAAACTTTTACCATGGAAGGTACAGATGATGCACGTGGTGTAAATTACAGGACACTTGAGGCATTATTTCACATCATTGAAGAGCGACGAAGCACTTTTAGATATGAAATATCAGTGAGTGTGCTTGAGGTATATAATGAGCAAATACGGGATTTACTAGTGTCTGATTCAGGAGTTGGGGCAAAGAGGTAATTTCAGATACTCAGAATTTTACATTTTACAGTTTTAGAAAAATGCAATGCTTCAATAATTCATGTTTTCTTGAGCATTTCTTCTTTATGATGTCTTGCATGAAAACCAAAGAGAGAAAATATTTAAAATGAAGGTTTAATTCGTTGCTTAGGTTGGAAATAAAGCAAGTAGGTGACGGGATGCATCCAGTTCCAGGATTGTTTGAAGCTCAGGTGAAAACTATGAAAGAGGCATGGGAAATCCTACGAACCGGCAGCAATGGACGAGCTGTTGGATCAACCAGTGCAAATGAGCACAGCAGTCGGTCACATTGGTCAGATTTTTATATGTGTTCTACATTTAAATCTAATACATCAAAGAGTAGTTTTTGTTGCTAATACTGAATGTTATTTTTGTGATCAGCCTACATTGTGTCATGGTGAAAGGAGAGAATTTATTGAATGGAGAATGCACTAGAAGCAAGTTATGGCTAATTGATCTGGCTGGGAGTGAAAGAATTGCCAAAACTGAAGTGCAGGGTGAAAGGCTAAGGGAGACTCAGAATATCAATAAATCACTCTCGGCACTTGGCGATGTCATATCCGCCCTTGCAACTAAGAGTCCACATATACCTTTCAGGAACTCCAAGCTTACTCACTTGCTTCAAGATTCTCTCGGTATCTCATCCATTTTGTTGTTAATATACATGGTAACCAATCAAATGAACTCCACTGATTGTGTGCTTCTAATTATAGGGGGAGATTCAAAGACATTGATGTTCGTACAGATAAGTCCGAATGAGAATGACCTAAGTGAGACTCTCTGTTCACTAAATTTTGCTAGCAGAGTCCGAGGGATAGAGTTGGGCCCTGCAAAGAAGCAAGTTGAAAACAATGAGCTGTTACGATGCAGACAAATGGTGCATACCGAAACCTCCTTCCATAAAATCACCTATCTTGTGTTGTTTCCGTAAACTATATTCGCTGAAAGTGAATGATTTTGGTGTTTTTAGGTTGAAGACCAAAATCACCTATCTTGTGTTGTTTCCGTAAACTATATTCGCTGAAAGTGAATGATTTTGGTGTTTTTAGGTTGAAAAGACCAAGCTAGATATGAAGAACAAAGATTTCCAAATTAAGAAGCTAGAGGATACTGTTCAGGGCCTAGACATCAAGATGAAAGAGAAAGACTTGAAAAACAAAAATCTGCAAGAGAAGGTATGGCTCCTGAATTTTCTTGTTTCTGTTGGAAAGTAGTACAACACTGTTTTTGCTTATAGCATTAATAAGATCATGAAATCATATTTGAAAATGTCGGCATCAAACTTGTATTCATAAGCTTAAGTTCTACTGTAGATTAAAGAATTGGAATCACAGCTTCTAGTAGAGAGAAAGCTTGCAAGGCAGCATGTTGACAATAAAATTGCAGAACAGCACCAGGAAATGAAACAGCAGCAAGATCAACACTCTCTACTTATCAGGCCTCCACTTGCCACCAAGACAAATAGTTATCTCAGAACAGTTTGTGATACAAAAGATCATCAAGCAAATGTCCCTTTCCCAGTCCTTGAGTACAACTCAAAACATCATTCAGATGGCTTCACTAAACAGAATGAGCTAGGGATGGAGAAAGAAAACAAGCCTGCGATAACAGATCTGCATCCACTGCCAAGGCGGACAGGCAGAGCTTCTATGTTGCCAGGTCCACAGCAAATGAAGGCACAACTTCCACGACGTAGTTCCCTAATACCGTTGCCCAGTTTACGTGCAGCTTCAACACTTTTGCCACTGGCACCAGTACAACCTAACATGATAGAGGATGATAACCCGGTTGAATCTGGTTTCCCACTTGAACCACCCACTCCATGGGATAGTCCTAAAGAACAGAAAATGGGAGCTAAGAGGCTGACCCATATATGGAGAAAAAGCATCCAAAGAAAAATGCAGCTGAAGTCACCAATGCAACAGCCCTTACGACGAGTTGGTATAAATGTGGGCATGGAGAAAGTCAGAGTCTCGATTGGAAGCCGGGGGAGGATGGCTCAGAGAGTGTTAACTAATGCTAGAAGAGCAGTAAAAGACACTCAACAAAATCCGAGTAAGAGAGAAAAGGAAAGAGGATGGAATATGGGCACTGCAACAAGAGTTGTATCTTGAAACATGGAAATGCTAATCTTTTGGGGTTTCTTCGTAGCTACCTGAATATCTATCTGTACATGTGATGACATCTCATCTGACTACGTGAATTGGACTCAACAAACAATCGGAAATGAGAAATTGATTCGTTGTTTGTTCCATAGTGTATCTTTAGAAATCTATTGCCACAAGGTAATGCAATTACTCTCTTCCGTAGCAGAGAATAATCCACAATTTCAAGGGTTACTACTATCCTTCTATTATTGGGTAAACAGTGGACTATTTTCTAGGAACAAGTACTTACAAACTTCATAGCTGAAACAATTTATGTTGGCTCTGGACTTACAAAACTTCATAGAGGGTTTTGCTATTGTTGGTATAGAGAAAGATGGTTTCCACTAAAAGCAATAAACGTCAATAATCTGCAGGAAACTCTATACAATATCTACTATCAAATTTATACAGATTCCGCATGTTACAGTATTTTTCAAAATTGAATTCCTCTATGACCTATACATATTGGCGCATCCCAGAACAGTTGTCCTACCATCTAAATCTGAACTAAACAGTTAAACTGGCGCCTTCTATAGTTCTATTATCTCCACACTTTATTGCTTAAAGAGGCTATCTTGTTTCCAAAAAATGATGGTGAGAGAGTAAGACCAGAGGCTACCTCTGGAGTTTCTTCTTCAACCTAGATAAAAAACAACAGAAAAAGCCAGTGAATACTCTAGTTGTATAAAGAAAGAGGAACCAAAGAAAGAAGGGCAAAATGACATACGAGGACAATCCTACAGCTTCTAGCACTCTTCGCCATGAATTACTTTCTTGTGCAAGGGGTTCAGAAAGTAGGGGGGCCATTCTATTATCCATAGAGGGGCCCTCTTCTTGTACAAATTTGACGGACTCCGATAATCGGTTCAATAGATTCAGCAGAGCAATTACTTCATTTCTTTGCAACTGCAACTGTTAACCAAGAAAGTGACAGGAGCAATAAATTAGATAATGATATCAGTAAATAGTTCGACCAATGATAAGTTGGGCGGAATTAGATTTAAACTTTTGGCGCAAGCTGAAGGGTATCGGAGACTCACAGGTTGGTTAGCATGGCTGTTGCCGTCAACAGAAAAGAGAATCTTTAGAGCAGTGCCCAGGCCAAGCACCTGAAGTTTTCCCCACAAACGACATTTTTCGCACCCAACACAATCCATCATGGCACTGCAAAATGCACAATGATTCTTAGACTTGAGGTTCCCATATTACAGGCAAAATTGTTAGGAAAACAAGACAAGGCAAATGCCTATGCAGCTCTTAGAAATATCCACATATATAGACAAAAACTAAAAAAAAATGTTCCTCAGTGCAAATGTTTTTAGCAAGCATGAGGATTAGCAAAGAAAGAGTTTAAATCATGTATAATCGACTCATCGGCAGATAAGTCAGGCACCAATCCATATTCCAATTGCAAAGAAGGGCGGCTGTCCAAACCAATGACCAAGGAAGACAGAGAACAGTGAATACAGACCTAATGTTTCTGAACTGCTTCTGAATCTGCTGCTTCAGTTCAGGTCCACTTTGGCCTTGCCACATCTTAGCTTCATCGAAGGGAAGTGGACAGGCAGCTTGCAGTTTTGGATTATAAAGTAGTTGACGCATCAAGGACTGTGCTTTCAGATCCTCAACAGGATTGCCAGTGTCATATTCAGCCTGCTCCAGATATTTTGTTGCCTGTACAATATGCAAAAGGAGATCATAACATCAGGAATCGAAATCCATACAGGAGGAGTCGGTGAAAGATGTGAGATGCTTCAAATTCTTACCTTTGTCACAGCTCGGAGAACAAAGAGAAATGTGAAGTACAAATTTCTGACGCGGTCTGGATATCTTAGAACACGATCATACATCAAGTCAAGATTCTTGCCCCACTGAAACAGAAAAGCAAATGAGCCAGATCATGATATGTAAGCAATGGTGCTCATCATTAATACCCAGATAATGTATTCAGCTGTAATCAATTCTGTAGTGGTGCTCATATTAGTAATAAAAGAAGATAGGTACACCAACGCATCTTGAGATCATGGTAAGGGCATACCAGGTTCTTTGTCTCATCAAGCAGGTAGTCAGAAGCTATGTGAATGGAAATTGAAGCGTGAAGTCCTGATATTAACTTGTACAGGACCTTTTTTTCTGGACAAAATTCTCCAGAAGTATCTGCACCAAGATATCCAACATAAATGATTCTGATTGTAAAGTAGGAACCTCATTTGATTTAAGAATATAGCAAAGTTAACACAGCTGCAGCTAGAAGAAAAGTAAGTTCTAACACGAGAGGGTTGCAACAACATCATATGTAACAACATCATCTACTAACTTAGTCAACAAGAAGAGTAAAATCCCTCATATGTTCAAACTCAGTAAGCAGAATTTTACTGCAGAGAAAACATTGGAACTGCTGAAATTGTTTTGAGGTACTAGGCACTTACATTTTGGACAATTTTCAGAGTAGATGGCATCCCAAATTCTTTTCGCAGATTCCCCAGTGTAACCAGTGTAACGTTCAGGATTCAGTAAGAGATTTACATATGTCATCTCACCTGCAAATCAAATCCAACTAATATGAATCAACAACTTAGGAAAAAATATAAGAAATATTATTTAAATCTTAAGCTATCTACTATCAGATAAGGCATAGTCTTTCATGTAAAACTTAATAAGACACGAGCAGTGCAATCGCCAAACATGATCCAAAAGGTAGGAGAAATAAATAGATAGAAATTAAAGGTCAATCAAGTGCACAAGTACACAACTGAGTTCAGAAAAGTGAATGCAAGCTAAATCAAACATACATTCCCACTTCATGCAATACAACAAAAGAAAGCTAATCTCCAGAATATGACTACTTATAAAGAAAGGGATTAAATTACTGTTATCAGTTTCGTCATCATTTGTCCATGGGTTATCAACTTCAGGCCACCCCCTAAAAACCTTAGTGTCCAGTGTACGATCAACAGCAGCCTCTGGTTTTCCTTCTTGACATTTCCAATCATCTGATGACAGACTGTATTGTGATGGTTTCTTGAAAAGCTCCGGGAATTCAGTCTCTGGGCATTCACATACGCTGCAATCACGCAACTTGCACATACCATCATCAGGCCAAAAAGGACAATCACACCACAACTTCACCTGGATCAAAAAGTTCCAACAAGATTTTGAAATCTGCCAATAAAGTCTAAAAAGCAAACAAGATGGCAAAAGTAACCAACAGAAATGATGTAACAACAACAATAACAACAACAACAATGGGTAGTCAGCCTTGATAATAACATTGTCAGCCTGATTAAACACATATCAGGTGTAGTTGCAGAATCCAGTTTCTAAGGTTCAAAAATGAAAAGGCAAAAAAGAACCTGATTGAAAATTGAATATGCAGGCATAACACTCATTCACCTAAACTATTAACAAATTCTTCTGATAAACCACTAAAATTCAATCTGAATACGAATATCTCTGAAGATTATTGCTTAACCAAAATTCCTTAATATGAAAATGCAAAGATTTAAACAAAGAAATGACACTAGGGAGTACCCAAATATAACCTATGCTCAATCTTAGAAAGTAGGCAGTTTAGCAATTTTATCCATGCCCACTAAGAGAAGATAAATCATAATCATTATAAAACACCAGTTGGAACACAAAAATATCCAGCTTTGCCCACTTATCATCAACAGATTAACATTGCGATTAACTTAGTTAAAAGAATTTGAATTTTAGGCTTAAATTTTTGTACCTCCTCTAAGCATTGGTTTCAAACACTCATATAGTTTGACATTTCTAGAAGTCCAAAGGACTCTACCCAGATGGCCTACTTAAATAACCAGTCTATTTAGCAACCAAAGCCAAATATTCCTTCACGAAGTATTATCTAAAAGAATGCCTGAAACTAACAGGGCCATTAGACATCTTGCTACTAGCCAATAAGAGCACCTACCTGCCATACCTTAGCCACCTTCTCCCTACAAACTACTCTAGTCATAGATGGCACAAATTCTCGATAGCAAAGAAAGAGGTTTCTGTAAATGAACCCACATAGAAATCACCTCGAATTACTTCAGGGAAAAGCACGTACGCTATAATGAAAATTGAGAAAACACAACCATTCGGGACTCTTTCAAATCATTATCCCCAAGGTTTTTGTTTCAAGTGTCATACCTTGAAGTATCTAAAAAAGGGAGTTCTGACAAGCTCTTGGAGTAAAGGATGCAAGACCGCACCATTTATACTGTCTACTGTCTCGTAGTCACAACAGCAGTCTTCAACCATCCCTGTATATTTTCTAGTGTCCTGAACCGGAATAAGAAGCAATAAGTTCTTGATAAAACTAGAAGTAACAAAAGAAGGGTATCCGCAATAGACCAAACAGAAACTACTAGAAATAACCGAAAAAGCTTTCGTAACTTGTGTCATACTGAAGGAAATTGTTAAACCAAACCGTAACGGATACGCTTTCACCTAACTACTACGGTCATCATGATGATAAGCGAGAAATCAAAACTAAATACCATATATGATCTGACAATGTGGGATTATCAGCAATTTCTGATAAAAACTGAATAGAGCAGATGATTATATAGTAAGAATTGGCCAAATTAACCACTTCCTCACCTCACTGTCCGATTCGACACCAAATTAAGTACAATTGAATCCCCATGTTTCACAAGAACAAACGTTACCTTTCCAATATTCATACAATAACATTTCACCAAAAACTAACGCAGTTTAACTAAAACCATAATCACACAGTATGATCAGACAGATAAAAGAACACCAACATAATTAAACAGAAATTCACTTTATCAAGAAAAAAGAAATTAAAAAGGAAAAGCACCTGAGGACAGAAACAAGAAGAATTCTGACTTTTCGAAAACTTCGATGAGGCAGCCAATGCAACTAAAACCACCAAAACAGCCCCAATTGCAGCCAAACCCCATCTTCTCTTTCCACCCTTCTTCTCCTCGGCGTATCTCCTCCGCTTCTTTAAATCCTCAGCTTCCACCATCACTGCAATGCATGCAGGAAACAATCCAAAACGGCAAATCCTTTTTTCCCTTTCCAAGGAATGGAAGAATCAAATCTTCCTTCTTTTCTAGAATTCCCACGGAACCCTCCAGAAATCCTTTATAGAAAAGGTTATGAGCTCACGGGCAGGTGAGAATATTCAACCCGAAATCACTCGCACATTTGATTTTGAACAAGGATTTGGACAACGCCCACAGTGTTGGATTCGGGCGGTGGATTTTAAGAAAAGACACGGGACTCAGTAGCGCGTGATAAATAGCCTCTGCATTTATTGACACGTGGCTTTTACGGGTGCGATAGTGTAGGAAACTTTGTCAGGTCGCGAGTGACAAGACACGGGGGTAAGTATTCAAAGGAGCATTAACGCGCCCCCATTTTCAGAGAAATGAAATGACGGTGTTTTAACCAATGGAATGGTTCCACATAGGATTGTTGGCCTTTAATCTGTCTGTACTTTTTAAACATCTCCTTAAGCCCAATAAGATTATTGGGTTGGGCTAATTAGAATTTATAGAAATGAAATATTGAATTAGACCATCTAATAATAA
Source organism: Oldenlandia corymbosa var. corymbosa (assembly GCA_949775105.1). NCBI lineage: Eukaryota > Viridiplantae > Streptophyta > Magnoliopsida > Gentianales > Rubiaceae > Oldenlandia > Oldenlandia corymbosa. Next base: position 10,628,386 of record OX459118.1, on the reverse strand, counting down.
TAATAATAATAATAATAACCCTCGTTATAACAAAAACCATTTTATATCCAAAATTCCAAGTGTCACTTTATTCATAAAAATTGCTCCATTTCAAATCACCAATAAATTAAAATAAAAAACTAAAATAAATCTATATAAAAATAATTTCACATCATAATTATCAGTTTAATATCTTCACAAACAAAACCCCACAATGTAAACATTTTTTTTTTTTTGGGTTAAAATGTAAATAGTTTTTCCCAAACATAAAAACCTCCCCGAGTAATCTCAATCTCAAACCTTAATTAAGCCTCCACAACCCTCTCCTAATTTGTCACCAATTCTCAAAAGATTTGAGAATTAAGATCTGATAGAAAAGAGAGAATTGGCAATGCAAAAGGACAACATGAAGACGTTGGCAAAACTTATTTGATTCCGGTGCTAGAACACAATAACGACGTGGAATCCATTTTGCAAATTCTCCCAAAACAAATTTTCATTCAAATGCAAATGTTTGTAAAAGTTGCAACCATTCTATCATCATTACTGCATTCTTTACTTATGAATGATGTTTTCTATCACATTCACATTAATTAAGAAATTGAATAAGTTTGGATGCTTTTGTTTTGTTCCATCACATGAAGAATCCAAATCTGACGGGGAAGGCCAAACCGCAAATTGACAGCAAGATAAACACAAGGTGGCAAAACGAAGGTATTGATTACTCATGACTTATTATTTGATAAGAATTCTTATATTTTTCTTTGAGTAATATCATGAATTATTTCTTCCATAATTGTATTTCTTTGCCCTTTTACTTAAAATTTAGGATGAATGTTATGATGATTGGTACAACCTATGAAACAAAAAAAGTGGAACCCATATTGAGTTTTTTTTTTTTTTTCTAAACTCCCTTATATTTCATAACCTCTTATGTTTTTTTCGGATGTCAAATCCGTCCTTGGTGGTCTTTCAAGCGTAACTATTAAGCACGTAACAAGTTCAATGCTTGTATTGAGTTTTGGTCAATATGGTTACCAAATAAACCCAAATTTCTGTTCATAAACTTCATGTTTTTGCGTCAATGAGTGGGTATTACATTCTTCATAGCTTTAGAGATTAGAAAGTTGTAACTACATTTTATGAAGTGGTAATAAATTTTTTTCATATCGTAGTTTTTTTTCTTAAAGAGTGAATCTCAAAACAAGTCATCAACCTTTAATATATTTTTACTCTAGGTCATCAATTAAATTTATTTGTAACACAGGTTACCTTACTAAAGTTTTAATCCATTTTAGATTATTCTGTTAATTTTGACCGTTAAATAGTGACGGAAATTCATTTTTCACATGTTTTTGGGTTCAAGGGTATTTTTGTTATTTTCTTATTATTATTATTATTTTTTACAATTCTTCTTCTTATACTTCCTAACTTGAATATACTGGTAATATAATTCTAAATTTTAAAAATTTATTTTCCTTTTGTATTTTAATTTCTAGATTATAAAATTTTAAAAAAAAATTTAAGAAATGAAAAAAAAAATTCGAGTAAAAGTAAACATGAAAATTAATAATTTACCATTTTAAACAAAAATAAAAATTAAAATAATTAGCTAAGACAAGTTTTTTCTTCTAGGTTATTTAATTTTTTCAACTCGATTGAATTATTTAATTATTAATTTTCACGTTTCTTATTCTTTTTTTTAATAATCTACAAGTTAATATACAAATGACAAATTAATTTTTAAAAATAAATTTGTTTGTCATTTGTATCTTAACTTCTAGATTATAAAAAAAAAGAATAAGAAACGTGAAAATTAATAATTAAATAATTCAATCGAGTTGAAAAAAATTAAATAACCTAGAAGAAACAACTTGTCTTAGCTAATTCTTTTAGTTTTTCTTTTTATTTAAAATGGTAAATTATTAATTTTCATGTTTACTTTAACTCGATTTTTTCTTCTTCATTTCTTAAATTTTTTTAAAAAAAATTTATAATCTAGAAGTTAAAATACAAAAAGAAAATAAATTTTTAAAATTTAGAATTACACTACCAATGTATACAAGTTAGGAAGTATAAGAAGAAGAATTGTAAAAAAAAATTAAAAGATTAAAAAATATAAAATATAAAATGATAAAAATATCCCTAAACCCAAAAACATGTGAAAAATGGATTTCTGTCACTATTTAATGGTCAAAATTAACAGAATAATCTGAAATAGATTAAAACTTTAGTAAGGTAACCTGTGTTACAAATAAATTTAATTGATGACCTAGAGTGAAAATATATTAAAGGTTGATAACTTGTTTTAAGGTTCATTCTTTCTTAAAATAAGAAATTTTTCTTTTTAATTCCATTGCCAGTTATAAACTTATAATTACTATGAGCAATATAATTTATGTACATGTATATTAATACGATGATGTAATTGTCTTTGAAAATACAAATTAAAGAAAGATTTACTTTAAAGCGACAAAATAACATAATATGTCCGTTACATGTTTTTTTTTCTAAGTTTAAAATTGTTTAGATAGGAACAAAATACATTTTTATTTACATATTTATTATTCTATTTAAAAAATGTTAGATGGAAACAAAAAAAAAAATTTATTACAATTTACCCATACAAAAGACATTATTTCATCATGTATCCGTGCGAATCCAAAACCTAGTTAGAATTTATAGAAATGAAATATGATTAATCTTAATATGAGATATTCAGTTGAATGCTGAAAGTTTTTTAATACTACGACATCAAGGGAGACTCCCTTGAGACAATGACGTCAAACAATCTAATATCTCTTACGTGATGAAAAAAATTCCCAAATGTGTAAATGTCAATTGCCAACGACTTGAATGGATTGGAGCAGGACATCAATTTTCACAGTGGAAAGATCTTATCAAACTTTAAGCTAGGAATCCCCCAAGTATCAACTATCTTGGGGGGTAAGAACGTTATCTCAAAACACAGATTTATTACTTGATTAACTTGTTCAAATAGATTGAAAACTAGAGGAAAAATTATCAAATTATTAATATGACCTTATGCACTGATAATATGAGTGTTCGGTATGTATCATGGAAGAAAATACAGTACTCCTTTCGTTTCATAATTATTGTTCAGTTTGAATTTTTATTTTTAGTTCAAATTGTACTAAAAGTGAAATCTCAAACCGGACAATAATTTTGGTACAGAGAGGGTAAAACATATTCTTTTCTCCTTTCAAATCATCACAAAAGCCAAAAGTCCTAGTGGATTCATCGATTCCACCTTTTTCTGGTAAACGAGCCAAAGAGATACTCCTACAGAACCATGAATCGAAAAGTGCTGGAAATGTATTATTAGAGGTCTGTGGTTACATATGGGAGGCAATCAACCGTGCAATATTTTGACAATACTTGCATACCTAGCTTTTGATAAGTAATAATGAATATTTCTTTCTTTTCAAAGATGGAGCTCTTAGCTCTTCTCAAAATGAATAACACATCCTGTAGTAGGATAGTGCAGAAGAATTAATGAAAATATCTCCGGGGTTTTTTTTTGGATATTCACTTAGTCACTCCTATTCCTTTTTTGCCTGTACTTCATATTTGGATCTTGGCATATATAAGGCCTTATTTAGTTTTTTTTTTTTTTACTTATGACTGAGTGTATATTTTTTGTCCCGTATTTCTTACCGAATGCAAAATTACTTTTCATCCCAAAAAAAAGAAAGAAGATGTTTTTATTCTATTCTCTCATGTCTCTAATATAAGACATTTTGATTTGTCATACGTTTAACCTAGTACGTATTTTTTTAATTGACTAAAAAATCTTTAAAATATTTCACAACAATCAAGATAATGCAAAGAATGTGAAAATATATTTTTAAATTTTTTCGTCAATTAAAAATACGTATTAGGTGAAATCTAAGATAAAATATAAAATACCTTATAACAATGACCAGAGGAGTATTCATCTATAATAGGAAATGGTAATCGTATGTTAATTTTATCTTGATTTCTTCATCTCCATGCTATGAAGCAATCAGGTACGTACGTACGTAGACCATGTACTAGAAGTCTAGAACTATTCTATTTTTCTTCTATCCTTTCCAATGTTATCGTTTTTCTCTTCTTGAATTTTAAATCTTTATCAATATTCCTCATTTCCTGTATCACTCTCCTCCAGCGGTTCCCCTTTACTTCTTTCTTCTATTTTTCATCCTCTTTATCTCTTTTTCCATTATGAATACGTCCTACTATCTGGTTGATAATTATGTACGTTTTTGGGGTTTTATCGTTAATTTTTCCCACCATAAATAATCAAATCAAACCTAAAATCGTTCTTAATATTTCCAGAGTTATCAAATCATGTCTTTGGCCTAAATCACAAAATGATGGAAATGACCAACATAACGGCCCAACCCCCAAAAGAAAAAAACAAAGAAAAAAAAAACAAAAAAGAGGGAGAGGCAAAACCGCAAAAGTCCATGTTTTTCTTCCATTTTTGTATAACCCTGCCTGACGACTGATGTCTTCTGGACATATGGGACATAGTTGTTCAGGTTGAGGAGAAAGAAAATGATGACAAAACCAATTGGAGATGGCACAAGTGGTAAGCAGCTTGATGCCGCTTAAGTAAAATCTCGGGTTCGAAACCTTGTGGATATAAAAAACTCTTGTTAAGAGACTCACCCACCACAATCAAATATGCGACCCGGGTCGACTAACGGATTAGTCGGGGCAAAGCTCCGGAAAAAAAAAATGATGACAAACAGTATAAGATTGATAGCAACATCTGAATTTTCGTTCCTTCTTTCTTTCATTTTTTTTTTCTTTTTTTTTTCCACCCTTTCTTGAAGCCTCATGTAGATTGTAGGAATTGTTTTTTTTTTTTTTTAATCTTCTCATTTAGTAGAGCGAATTCCAAAAAGTTGGAAGTATTTGTTAGGTACTCACTCTGTCCTAAAATTATTGTCCAGTTTAAGATTTCACTTTTAGTACAATTTGAACTAGAAATGAAAACTCAAATTAGACAATAATTATGGGATAGAGGGAGTATAAGTTTGTCATGGCCATCTTACTGGAATAGATGGATCGATGTCCTTGATTAATTAAGGCTGTTTGATTAGTTCGTTGATTGGCCATTTGGTGAGCAAAATGCAGGAAGGGTTGATGGATATAAAGCGCTAGTCGGCCATTTCATAAAGTTAGATTCATTGAATTCAAAAAAATTGATGCTTTTTGTTTATTATAAAATTGAAATTGAAAGCATAAATCTTGGACTTAAACCCAACTAAAATCTTTTGTTATTTAGGTAAATGACAATCAGATTAATTCCTGTTAGTTGGGTAGGTGTCCCTTGGTTATTAGTAGATACATTTTCTTGTTGAAACTTTTGATTAGACAACCTGTCTACAGTATTGATCAAACTATCCCTAAAATGTCAACACTGAAATGAGATTATAATCGGCTAATCAAAATCCTGCATTTTTTGCTGCATGTGGCTTTCACTTTCACAACAACCCTTCATTGATTTGAAACTTTAGTTTACACATCTCTTGAATGTCACTGGGATCAAATTTGTTTTTCAGACAAAATCTGTGCTATCCTATTAATTTCTACATATATACAAATAAGAAACCAGTAAGACCACTTTGGCGTCCCCGTCTCTCAATCTTTCGTTTTCGTTTCTCTGTTAATTAGTTGTTTGTCCCCGGTGAGGACAACCCTTTTTAAAGTATTTTCTTCGTCTCAAGAAAATAGTTTACATTAAATTTTAACTTTATACTAAAAATGAACTATTTTTTTGAGACAGAATGAATACTAATTAATCAACAATTTATAGAAATTTAAACAAATATCTGATAATACTTCTAGTAACACACCATATAACGCTTCTCAAGAACAATGCATGGTTCAATTTTAAAAATTAAAAAAATTAAAAAATAAAAACTAAAAACTAAAACTATAAAGTGATCCCATGTCCCAGAAAAATAATTCATATTGAATTTCAAAATCTGTATTAATTTCAATACAAATATCAAAACTCAATGCTGACTATTTTTTTTAGACGCCGGGACATATTATATGTGTTGCAAGTCGAGAAAAGAATTAATACACAGGCTGCTACACAAAAGTATCATGTAGAACAAGTGTGCATGGTTTCTGAACTTCATCAATCCCTTTCTGGACTCTCTTTTTGTTGGCATATGTAATTGAGCGTTTGGCGATTTGGGTTGCAGCCAAATTTAAATTCGGCTTTGTTGGTTGACATTTTCATGTTGCCAAACAAATTTTTTGGAGTGGGTCAGGAGACAAACCGAAGCCTAATGCCAACTGTATGAGGGAAAATAATTGGCATCCTTTCTCATGCATTATCTCTCTTTTCTCTTTGAGAAAATTAAATATAAGAAGAATAGTACCAGCATCTTTTTTAGTTAGGCTGTTATTCTGGTAGTTGATTTTTAATTTGTTTTCGTGGTTTACTCTCTGACTCCCTCTGCTGCCAAACTGTTAATTAATTCTTTATCTTCATGTGTGGGATCTAAGTAATGATTAGGGAGAGTTCATATGATCACTGATCCAATAATACTGCTAAAGTAAGTTTTGATCCCATGTGGCAATGTGTGAAGAACCAGAAAGGGATCTGAAACTAATAAACAAATTCCCTTGAATGGCTTATTAGGGAACATTTAAGCTTATGATATTCTTGTAATCAATGATTATAGAAGGGTTTTAATTTAATTAAATTAGTGGACTTTTGAAATACTAGTAGTTCGGTTTTGGAGTTTGTTGTGATACATTGAACTTCTGCTATAATTGAAACGAGGGGAAAAAAGAGTATGTCTGCCTTCAATTAATATGCTTTTAATCTCTTAGCTTAGCTTAGTTAGCATGAAAAGTATCCCCAAAAAATCCCAACTCCCCAAATCATTGTTGTTCATACAGGGTTTGCTTAGTGAGGAATTCAAAGTGCTTGCATGCATGCATTCGTGTGGGAAGACAAGAACTAAGAACTCGAGTACTACGAAAGTAGGAATTTTTTACTTGATTTTTGATTGATGCAATGGATCATGAAAGAATTAATGATGAGGATTGATGGAAGACACTGAAAGATAGAAAATCAGATGGGTACAAGAACCTTTCCGACAAAGAAATGAAATGGTAAAATTAATTCGTGAGATATCAAATAATTGATTTGTAGAGGATATTTTTTATCGGTCGATATTATAGATTGTATAAGAGTTAAAGTGAAACGGTAAGAATAATAGACGTAACAGCATTTGGACTTCAAGTCTCTTGCTTGACAATTACAAAAAGGATAAGGAATCTCATGTATATTTACAAGTGCATGAATTTGTATACCCTGATTTTGTTTTTTGATTATAATAGCGTTACTTAAAGAAAATATGAATAATTTCTGTCTCTAGCCATACTTAGTGATATATACACACTAGACTAGATAGAACAATCAATCAGGACGCTTTCAAACTTTTGTGAAATGGAATCCAATTTAACATCATCAAATGACATTTTAATTTATAGGAAACCTACTAACGAAATTTCAACATTCTTTTATAAATTAATTTCTTTCTATTTTTGGGAGAAAATTTATTCAATAAAGAGACTGAGGGATTGAACACAAATTGAACAAATTCATTGAAGCAAAACCAACCTCCAAATTATCTGGGTCCTTTGGAATCATTATCATCGTCATCATAAATTCATAATCATCGATCTTCCTGTATGTTCAAAATCAGTCAATGATCAGTTCAGAAAAATGGAGCCCATATGGACATAGCACATCGTATGTCTCAATCCTATAATTCCAGGAACATGCATTATGCCATGTTCATGGTTTTCATTATATATATATATATATATATAGAAAAATGATACTTTTAGTGAATGAAAATAGTGACAAAATATAGTGACTGATGTGAAATAATCATGGCCCTTAGTTTTTTTGTTACTTTTCGGTTGAAGTTTTATTTTTCTCCCAAAATTATATTTTTACTCTTGATTAATAAATAAACATGTTTAGCAAGTACATGGGATATTTGTCTTTTCATTTATCATTATATATTTTCACTGCACTTAGTCAATAGATGTAGCAGTGCTTTTATATATATATATATATATATGTGTGTGTGTGTGTATATATATATATATATGTATATGCAACTTGCAAAATTATCGATCCAAATTCCACTTTAGCTAGTTTGTTTCAGGTTTAGGTTTTGCAAAAGAAGACCAAGAATATTTTCAAATCATTGAAACAAATTCGGGGAAACAAAATTTGTTGGCATGAGTAAAAGAGGATTGGAATCTTCTAATAAGAGATTTTTAGTTGCATACCCTCCATTTTGAAATTATTATCCTATTTTCATACAACAATTATCGATGCCAAACTAGATCATGATTCCACGAATGTGCATGATTTATATCTTCATGAAAACTTAATAACATTTATATAATGAAGACCAATATACTGACTTGCTGGGATATTACCAATCGAAGAATGAAACATTAGAACACCCGTCATCTTCGCATCTTGTAATATGCATGTCAAATATAGCTTTTTGTTTTAAAATAATTGTCGTATTAAGATTTTTAATTTTTGTACAACTTGTACTGTAGATGAAAATTATACTCGACATTTGTAGACGGAGAGAGTATATGTCCATACAATGATTTGCTTCATGTTAATTACATGTGTTGAAAGACTAGCTCCTACTAAAGCTCCTAATCTCATTTATGATCTATCCTTTATGCAATCGATTTGCAGTATCAATCTATTGTTTTTAGAATCAAATGCACTTTTTTTTTTCATATTCCATTTATTTCGAAGTAATTCTTACTGTTTTAAAATAATAAGTGACCCTTCAAAAAAAAATAATAATAAGTACATATTAAATTTTGATTTTTATATTACTTTTAGCAGAAAATTGAAAACTTAATGAATTATTTTTTTCGAGACACAACTGTATATTTATATTACATATCATGAATCGATCATTTTAGACTCAGTTCTCACTTCTCACTTGCTCATTGCCCTCTATGTTCAAGAACCATACTTAACTCAACCCCACAATCACGTGACTCGAAATGATAGGTAAAAGAGGAAAAATTATTTATGTAAACATTTTTGGACAAGTTCACCCAATAATCACGTGCCAATGGCAGATGAATTATTTGTTACATTTTTTTTCTTTTAAATTTTCCTTTGCATTATGAAAGGCATTAACTCGATAGGTATGACATTATTGATAAAATAATTATTACACCAGAGAAACTAACTTTTGGTGTTTTATATATTAAAATTTTTATATAATTATTACTACGATATATAGAATTATATTTATGTTATTTTTATGTGATCAAAAAATTAATTTATTATCATTCTCAGCTTAGAGAAGTAGAGAAGCAGCGACATTGTAGGCCCAGTGTTGCCCACGTGGCGGACAGCATCGTCTAACGTTGCACCTTGGTCCCACAATAGAAGGGAGAATGGCGGTTACATGGCCCATCACATGGGTCCATTGCTTTTGTAATTTTTATTTTTTGATACTTTGCCCATGTCATACAATTTATTCGCCCCAACTTTTATAATTGATGATGATAATAGTTTATATATAATATAATATATATATATATATATTTGAGAATAAGTTTATAAAAAGAGAGGGAAAAAAGAACGCTAGCTCTTCTTTTTTAAAACAAATAAAACCCCAATATAGTCATATAAAAAATAAAATGGAAAATGAAAGACCAAGAAATAATAATGTCTTAAAATTCATCGCAACCATAAAAATATTAGAGGAAAAACTCACTAAATTAGTTCTCCTATTGAGTAAAAAATTTTTATTAAGTTATAGAGGTTATTATTTTAATAGATAAATTAATTATATTGTTGTTCTTTTAATAAATTAAAAATTTAATAATTTAAAAATTTTTTAATTCTAGCAATAAACAAATACCTGACTTTCTCAGATTTTGTGACGACTCAGAACTTCTGATGCAATCAAGAAAAATAAAGATGAATCTTTTTTTCGATGTAAATTTCAATTAAAAAAAAAAGCTCAATATCCTCCTATTTTTCTAAATCTTCTATTTCTTTTGGGTACTTTAGATCATTAAATTTATGATTTTGAGGCTGTCAATATTCATATGTGAATATTTTAAAAAATTTATTATCTATAATTTCATTAATTTGGTTTAATGTTTGCACTAAACTTGCGTTAGGTACCGGAAAAAACTATCAATTTAGGAAATTCATTAAATTCATTAAATTATAGATGAATTTCACCGATTTGATCAATAAGCACTATTTGACTCGCTCTTAACTTAATTTAAATTTCTTAACGCTCTAAAACTAAACATAAACAAGATTAAGCAAAATATTGTGACTTTGGAGATTGTTACTATATATAGCTTCTTATCAATTTTGAAGCATACTAAATCACTAATTATTTATGTTTAGCACTATGATACTTCTTCTGTCCAAAAATCATTGTTTAATTTAGAATTTCACTTTTATGCAAAAATAATAAAGTAAAATTCCAAACTTTATACTCCCACCGTCCCATAATTATTGCCCAGTTTGAATTCTCATTTCTAGTTCAAATTGTACTATAAGTGAAATCTAAAACTGGACAATAATTTTGACACATAGAGAGTATTCATTTTGGGATGAAAATAAAAATTTTTAATAAATTTCTTAATAAGCACAATTAAGAAATTTAGAGCTACACACTTTTTTACTATATTCCATCAATTTGTCATATGCAGTTCGAAAATGTTGATACGGTTCAATCTATCTTTTCATTTCCAACGAATGTTCTGATCGAATTCTGATTTTAGTTATTAGTCTTGCAATACTCATCAAATGTACCACAAACTTTGCTTGCTTGATTAAAACCCTTAAAAGTATACCGACACACCCCTCCCCCCCACCCCCCGGGCCCGCACACTTTCAAAATAGGTCTTTATAAGTCGTTCCACTAATTTGTCCTTCATGTACTGCTTTTAAACTAACATAAGTGAATATGCACGGAAACTTTATAAGAAAACGTAAAAGGAATGATAATGTTAATATCTAAATTATTTTCATAATCTTCAAAACATAAATCTCTGTAAAAAAAAAGTAAATAATCAATTTTCAAATTATATTAGTTTTAATACACATATATATTTTTCAGAACAGAGGGAGAACGAAAAATAATAGATGTGATCATTTTTTGCCATTCTTTCTTGTAAATTTTTTAAGTATGTACCATTATTCTTAATATAAATGCAGGTTTAAACTTTTGTCTTTTCTATATAAACCCCAAAAAGTAAAATCCAAAAATGATAGCAAGTCTTGGAACACCACCATGATCAAAATTCCACAATTTTATTACATATTATCTCTATTCTAAAATAATTATCGTTTTGCAAAATAGAAAAATTCTAAAATAAATATTATTTTCTGATTACAAATGTAATTTTGGCAAAATTTTCCAAACTTATCCTTGAAAGAAATAGGGTACTCTATCCATTCCAAAGTTCCACAATTTGCACACAATTTAAGAAACACTTAAATAGGATAGTTCAATTACTAGAATGTCATCAACCAATCCCATTAAAATAAATTTTCATAAATAATATTATTTTTTTTAGGGTATATTTAGAAATTTTTGACAAAAAATACATTGAAATAACAAAACGACACTTATTTCGAAATTCTCAATTTTGTTAAAAGGATATTTAATTTGGAATGGAAGGAGTAATTATTTATTATATAATGGGATAGGTCGAGGATCTTCGAGTAATTTAATTACTTATCAAATTTAAGTAAACTGTGTGCATAATAAATTATGTAATGACGAAGAGCGTAATTTTCACTTGCAAAAGAGAAAAATGAAAGAAGATGGTTGAATTTGGGCGAGCAACTTGTAAGCAGTTGCTGATCAGTCGTTGGAATCGAAGCTAGAGAGAAACATCGCTCCGCATCTAGAAGATTTAAAAAGTCGGCTACACCACACGTATGGGTGTCCAACTAGTGGATCGATCTCCGGCAGCGGCGGTTCCGGTGACTTTCGGCCTGAAACGTGTGCCTAATTTCACCTATCTTCTACAGTGAGAGAGAATTCAGATAAGGTCGATCGAGAAGAAAGAAAAAGTCAAACAGCAAAAATAGTGAAACTTTGTAGTAGTACACTTACTGACCAGAATTTAATGGTAAAAGAAAAATATTGGGAACTGATGATGAGTTTGAAAACCATGAAAAAAAATATAAAAAAAATTAACCAAATGTTTCCAAGATTTCAACTACCGTCATTACCTAGGTCACCTGTTCTCACTTACTGCAGCTAACTTTACAGTCTTGAATTCAGTAAACCGCATTTACTGCTCTTGTGTTTTTGGTCATCCCACAACTGAAAAAGCTGGTTTGACAATGAGAGCCAGCTTTTTAATTAAATTTTAACCTATGTTTTGATGTGTTACAGTTGTACACGTAATTGTGTTGTAAAGAAACGCACAATTATCGAACCTTAATTGTCACAAATCACAATTTCTTACACATTAATTAAACTACTCCCAAAGAACTTAGGAGTAAGGCAGCTGCAAATCTTACCGACTAGCCGTTAATTATTGTGTGTGAATAAATTAATTATGGAGGGGTCTTAAATGTCAACTGCTTAGTTCACGTCTTCCGATGTAAAAAAACGCGCCTTTTTCTTATAATTAAATCACTTGCTCAGCAGCTTCAGTAGACAGTAGCTGCAGCAGCTATGAATCTGCCCCCTAAATTCTTAGAACCTCATTTAATTGTGTACGATTTTTAACCCCCTTTTTCCTGGACACATAATCTTTTTTTACAATATGGCTACACTAGATTTAATTGAAGTGGTACAGAAAATACAGATATCATAATGCATCCATTTATTGACTTTCAGAATTGAAGTACGTATGCCTCTGCTTTCGACCTATATTTTCGTAATGGTTATCCATGCTACCCACCGATTCTTCCATTGATATTGTCGCATTCATGCTTTATGCCTTTATCATCAGAGCAATAACAATGCGAACTACCAGGCTATTATAATGGGCGCGATTTACCCATCATTGATAGAGTTTAAGATAGAGTTGTTATGAATAACTATTGTATGAAATGATAAGCACGGGATTGTAAATGCGAAGTTAGGGTTTAAATCTGATAGCAGCAATCTTATTATCTTTCTTTTTTAAAAAAAAGAAAAAAAAGTTTCTGATTAGCTAAATCAAATAGTTTAAAGTCTGTTTGTTTCATTTTTTTTTGGTTTTTTCAGATTATTTTATTATTTACTGTCCTATCTCAAAATAGTTTTTCACATTTCTAATACACTTTTTTACATTAACAATACAAAAAACACTTAAAAACACAAACTAAAAAAACGAAACAAACATACCCTTAGTCTTAATCTCCATTACACACGATATGATGAACTTGTCAAGATCAAAAGAACATAATAATATTTCAACATCAGTAGTCCAATCTTTAAAAATGATTAAATTTTTTTTAGAAGTTAATGATCTAATGGACCATATTTGTAACATGACACGACTTGGAATGAAGTACCTGATTTAACAAATTAACACATCGTAAAATTTCAAGTACTTAAGTTAGAAAACATTCATGTTTACATTTACTTTCCGAATTTAACATAGTCTCGTGTTTACCCTTTATATTCTAGCCGACACACTCCGGATGGGTGCTTTGGTTAAAAAATTGCCTAGAAAAAGAAGTAGACAGATCTATTTTTTATTTTTTTTTTGTAAAGCAAAATATGGAGATCGGATTTACAAAATCCGAACTACTAATTAAATTAGTAAATCGGATTTTGAAAATCCGACCTAATAAAATAATATTTTTTTTTGAAAAATACATGTGAAAAATAATATATATTTTTTGTGGTCAAATAATGAACAGTGCAAGGTCGGATTTTCGTTTTTAAAAAAAAATAAAATTAAAGGGCGGAAAATTTTGAAAATTTGAAAATAAGTGAACAGTAAAATCGGATTTTGAAAATCTGAACTTCTTTTTATTAAAAAAAATCTTTAAGTGCAGAAAACATTGAAAATTTTTCCGAGTTGTGATAGAAATTCACATTAAATTGACCTATCTACTTTCAAAAAAATTAAAAAAAAAATTGTATTAGATATTGTAATAATAAAATCTTATATTACTAATAATTAGGAATTTGCATTAAATTGATGAAAAAAAATATATTACTAATATTGTGTAGTACTATTAAAACTGTTAGGAATTTGTATTAAATTAATTCATTATAAATTATCTGTACTAGTGTTATGTACTATTTATATGTACTAGTGTTATATAGTACATTAATACTATTACTCACTACATATCATTGGTATTAGTGTTATTATTACTGTTAAATCTATTAGTCATTAGATATTATCTAGATTAGTGTTACATAGTATCATTAATACTACTACGACATAAGTATCACATATATACTAGTATTACTTATTATTATTAACATTATTACACATCAAATATCACATGTACTAGTAATACAGATTATCATCAACACTGTTACACATTACTACCATTAACATTGTTACCTATTACATATTATTGTTACTATTGATACACATTACTATTAATATTTTTTTTTTATTGTTAATCATTATTTATCATCTGAACTAGTATGACATAATACTATTAATACTGTTATACATTAGATATCACTTATACTACTAATACATATTATTATTAATACTATTACAGATTATTATTATTAATATTATTATCTATTAATAATAATAGATAACACACGTACTAGTGATACATATGTATTAGTATTAGAAAATACTGTCAACTCTGTTACTCAGTACAAAACACACGTATTAATGCTATAAAATACCACATATGTACCAATGGGTAATATTGCTACATCTATTTTTGCGAATTATATTGACACAATATTATATTTGAAATATGAATTTTCAGTTAAAGCAAATTTATAAAAAAAAATCGGATTCTACAAATCCGAATTTCGATAAAATCAGATTTCACAAATCCGAATTTGCTAATACAACTGGATTCCACAAATCCGATTTTAGGGAAAAATCGGATTTCCAAAATACGATGTAAAGAAAAATCCGGAATTCTGAAATCCGATTTTTGATTTAGGTCGAATTTTGTAAATCCGACCTAAATCAAAAAACGGATTTAAGGGTTTAGGGTTTCACTCGGATTTACAAAATCCAACCTAAATCGAAAATCAGATTTAAAAAATTCGATTTTTCCTAAAATCGGATTTGTTGAATCCGTTTTAATCAACAAATTTAGATTTTTAATATCCGAGTTACGTTGAAAGTCGGATTCCCAAACTTCGATTTTATTTTATTATGTGGAATTTTGGAAATCTAATTTTTTTTCCATCACCGGGTTCCTAATGTTCCTTGTATTGGTATGAGCATTGCAAGAATTATAAATTTGAGATATCATTATCAGTTTTACTTTTAAATCCCAGTCTATTTTTTTTAGAAAACAATTCTGTCTAATGTCGGATTTAGCAAATCCAAACTTAGTCAAAACTAAACTAATTATTGTGTTTTATATTTATATGGATGAAAAATAATTTTTGTTATTATTGTGACATATTTTGACTGGTTTAAAAATTAGTTTATCCCTTATTTATATAAAAATAAATCTTGGTGGAAGGTCGGATTTTCAAAATCTGACCTTGTTTTTTTTAAAAAAAAATTGAAGCGCGGGAAAATTTAAAAATCTGAAATTTTAATTGAAAATTTGAAAATATGAAAAAAGTTGAACAGTAAAATCGGATTTTGAAAATCCAAACTTGGTCAAAATTTTATTTTTGAGAAAAAAACTTAATTTTCTTCCGGATATTATTTTTTTATTTACGAAGATCGGATTTAAGAATCCGATTTTTTTTTAATCTTGATTAAGTTAATTAATTTTTGTTATTAACATAAAGTCGGATTTGTGAAATCCGATTTTAAGGCAAGGTCGGATTTTGAAAATCTGATCTCGCTATTTTTTTCTTCTCTAAAATTCAACCTATATTTCTCTCTACTCCTTTTTTTTAACCATTTTTTAACTCTCCGGATAGAACCCAAGTTTGACTTCGTCTTCCGGCAAAAGATGGAACCATAAATTTGGTTAAAAATTTTAATTTAGCCACTTTATAATTACCAAACAACAAGGATTGAAAAAGTTAGGCTCCAATCCAATGTTCCTAACTCCTAAGTAAATTTTCAATAATGGCTTAACCAACTACAACAAAAACGAAGCAAAAGTAAATTTAGTTGCTTCGAAATTTGAATGGTGCAAATGATCCGCAGGATTTAATAGTACAAGAACAAAAAATTCAGTAACTTCTGGTCAGTCTCAATAATACTTTCTGTGTGGTATATTGATACTCTTTCTGTCTCGAAATTATTTTAAAACTATGTTAATGATTAAGTAAACATTACCATAGAAATGGCATATAGTAGTGTGTGTGTGTGTTTTTTTTCCCATCAACGCTGTAGTAGTGTTATTGTGGCGAAACTAATACTAATTATATATACTAGTTACTAGTATTATCATGAAGAAAGATGCTTGTTTTTGGTCAACCTTTCAAATTTAACACCAAACGATTAATCCAAAAAAATTCCTACTAATTAGTGTTGCATCCCCACTGTAGCTGGGTCAACCGAACACGTTATTAATATTAATTGTGTCCCCTGGTCCCCCTTCTTTATTTAATATTATAATTGTCACCCCAGTCCTTTTTATAAAACCCAAACCTTTCTCTTTATCACCTACATAAACCTCATTTTCATACCATTTTCATTCATTCCTCCAAATTTAGCTGAAAACTAACCAAAGAAGAACCATAAAAACCATATGCGTCATGGAAGAAGATCAGAGCAGCTTCTTCTACCCACCGGATTCCGACCTGGACCTGAGCTTCACCAGCTGCACAACCACCACCACCGACCGGACGTTCAGTGCCCGGAGCAGTCTTGCCCGGAGCAGCCTCACTCTCAGCTTCAACGACCGCCTCTCCTCCACTTCAACTCCTTCCAACCCTTCCACCTCCGTCGCCAGCCTCCACGACCGCCCTCACCGCCGACACGACCCCAACTGGGCGGCGATTAAGGCCGCCACCACCCTCTCCTCCGACGGAGCTCTCCACCTCCGCCACCTCAAGCTCCTCAAGTTAGTCGGGTCAGGTAACCTGGGTCGGGTCTTCCTCTGCCGGTTACGCGATTACGACCACGCGAATTTCGCGCTCAAGGTCGTGGATCGAGATTCTCTCACATCCAAAAAACTGTCTCACGTTCGGACGGAAGCCGAGATTTTATCGTCTCTGGACCACCCTTTTCTACCCACGCTTTATGCCCATCTGGAAGTTTCCCATTACACTTGTTTGCTCATCGATTACTGTTCCAACGGCGATTTGCATTCCTTGCTCCGCAAGCAACCCACCAACCGGCTACCGGTGGAGGCGGTCAGGTTCTACGCCGCCGAGGTCCTGGTGGCCCTCGAGTACCTCCACGCGCTGGGAATCGTTTACCGTGACTTGAAACCCGAGAACATTTTGATCCGAGAAGACGGTCACATTATGTTATCCGATTTCGATTTGTGTTTCAAATCGGATATCTCCCCGAAATTAGAGAACAAGGTCCACGTGGACGATGCTGCGGGGAGCCCGAGGAGTCACCGCCGCAGGCGGCGGAGGAGAAATTGTTATTGTCTCGACGGCGGGCGGGAACGGGTGAGGATGGTGACGGAATTCGTGGCGGAGCCGACGACGGCGTTCTCGAGATCGTGTGTGGGGACACACGAGTATTTGGCGCCGGAGTTAGTTAGCGGTAACGGTCACGGTAACGGAGTGGACTGGTGGGCGTTCGGGGTTTTGATATACGAGTTGTTGTTCGGGACGACGCCTTTTAAAGGCGGGAGTAAAGAGTCCACCCTGCGGAATATAGCGTCCACCAAAGGGGTGAAATTCTACGCCGCCGCCGACGATGAAATGGAATCGGAGAACGGGCTGATGGCGGAAGCCAGGGATTTGATAGAGAAGCTGTTAGTGAAAGATCCCAGGAAAAGGCTAGGGTGCGCCAGGGGTGCAACGGACATTAAACGTCACCCGTTTTTCCAGGGGATAAAATGGCCGTTGATCCGGGCTTACCGGCCGCCGGAGTTACGTGGGTTGACGGTGAAAAGGAGCAAGAGTAAGGTTCACGGCGGCAGCCACCATCATCATCATCACTGGAGTAGTGTTGTGCCGACATCCCCGAGAAGAAGGCGGTGCTGGTGGATGAGGCTTTATCTGAGGATTAAGGGATCTAAATATAGTTTAAATCCCAACACGAATTATTACTGTTATGTGAATAATAAGATTACCAGGAAGCATCTTTGAGTTTGGTTAGATTAGAGATTTGGAAATTTTGGACATAGATTTTAAAAATTTCTCCTCTTTTTGTCAATTCATTAAATTAGTGAGAGATAATAGATGATCAGTTTTGGTAACAGGAGATGAAAGTTGTTCAGATTGTTCATAGATCTGTAAATGAAAGGAAAGTAATTTGAACAGTTTTTTTTCCCTACAACATTTCTGATTATTTTCCGACTTATGTAATTTTGTAGTCTCCATGCTTAATCTCATTTATGCATTCAACCAAATCAAAATCGCTTATGGAATTGAAGTATAGTGATCTTTGTGTAGGATTTACTTTTGGGGAAAAAAAGTTACTGTTATACATGGACATTTCGAAAGACCGAATGGTTTCGTTGAAATGTAGAGCTTCACATAATTAGGTACAGTTGGAATGAAATGGTAACCATAATCGCATCCAAGCTGTTGTGCGATTACATTCACCTATTTCATTACATTAATCAAATTTTCGCGTAAAAAAACCCGACGCCGGTATAGTTTTCCTTTTACTTGACCGGATTGACAATAGAACGCATGCCTAAAGAAGAAGAATTGAAAATATTTGGGTATTCGCTTTTGCTTCATATGTATAAATTGGCACCCGAAAATTTTATTAGTAATATATAAAGTGAAGAAGAGTTTAATATAGTAAATTTTCTATTGCATGAGAACTGATCGCAGCAAGCAGTCTTCGTCGAGGTTTCTTAGGTTTTACTCTTTTCTATTATCACTCGTATGCTCACCCCTTTTAGACCTCGTTTTACTCGAACCATATGATCTGGAGGAGTACGTATCTTCCAGTAAAATATGTGGATCCAGCTAGCTTTGTACTCCCGCACTATAGTAATAAAATAGACTATTTTATTATAGGCTGTGATAGAGCCAGTGAAAAAATAGAGTGACATTTTATAGTGACTGATGTGGATATTGTAATTGAGGATAAAAAATATAATTTTTGGGGGAGGGGGGATTTCTACGGGAAAGTAGCTACAAAATGGAGGGTCATAATATTATTTTAACTAAAAAAAGTGGATACAATTCAGTTACTATAACTTTTCACGATATATTTTCACTATCCTTATCATTTTCCTTTTATTATACCGTAGAATTTCTTGTTATTTATTTTTGTGACTGAGGAGTACAATATTGTAGAGTAATAATTAATGTATAACATGTAATTAGACGGTGAAGTTTGAACATGAGTGAACTCATATATAGTCAAGTGCCGCACTAATACATGTGAATTAAGCATCTGCTGGAATTTTACTATGTAATTTAATCATCTCGGGAGGAATCTGGATTCACATGAGGAAGTGAGATGAATTCACATGATGCATGGAGAAGAAAATATTCGGAATAAAAATTTACTATAACAGCCCCTCAAGATTTTAAGGTTTGATTTGTAATATTGTAATGTCATCTGGCCATGAACTCACATTACAACCATAGTACCATGTGTGTGGCTTGAGCTTTCCCGCCACCACGAGACCACCGCCCTCTCGTTATTTTTCTTATAAAAATTTAAGTTTTCAATGACACCATTTCAAAAATAATTTCTGTTACCAAATCATTTCATTTGATTGTTTAGATTCGTTACTAATTTCACGACTGAACAAACTCACCTCAGGTAACAATATAACAAAAGCATTGCTGAAACACCAATTACAAAGTAAGTAGTTCTTGGATACTCAAATCGTTTCATCTACTGATGAAAAATTGCAAATTGCAAGATACGTACAACTCAAAATTCATAAAATTTGAGTAGCTCAAAACACAATATTTATTATTCCATCCATGCATGGGATATCACGGATTTTAGTCTAGATTCCATTGATGATTTTTAACTTTCAAGGATGGTTGATCACGTAGGAAGATGTCGATTTTGGAGGGATTGGAAGCAGGGGAGGGGAGCCAGAGCCAGAGCCAGAACCTTCATCTTCACTTGCATCACAGTAGCCGAGAAGAACATCACTTTCTTCACCATCAATTCCAACGGAACCAAGCATGGATGGCCAACAATGGTGTTGAATCGTCCTTATTGCGGTACAGCAGCTGTCTCCTAAGTATGTTTCTCCATTCATCAGAAACAGAGCAATTTCACCGGCACAGGATTGGAGCTCAAACAGAGATTCCCAACATGTTGATGTGCCTTCTTCCACCAGTTTCATCCTGTTGAGCAGGGTTGGCTTTTCGGGATTACTGGATTTGAGGTTCAGATCCCTGCTGCACATGATTGCAGATGGTGCGAAAGAACACACCAGGAGAAGCAAAAGGTTGAGCTTGGAAGCCTGATTCATTGTTGTGGGTTGAGTGAGGGTGTGTTTTTCCAAGTGGAAGTGTGGGTAATTTGTGATGATCATGCAAGCTGGATAATTTGGTTTATATAGGGGATTATACGGGAGATGATGGGATATGAAATTCATGAGGGAGAAATGAAGAGTTTCTTCAACCCACGATGAGTTTATTAAAGCAGGGGAAGATGAAAGATGAAACCGAAGGTGAGTTCTTGATCATGTCAATTTACGAATCAGGTAATATATAGTTAATGAGCAGAAATAAGACATTATTATGATTTTAATTAGTGTTAGATGATGAAGACCAGAGCAGTTACATCTAAATGATTAGTATATATTAAAAATTGGAATAAATGTTGCTATTTGATTGCATAACATCAGAAAATTACATTATGCAACAAAAGATGGATGTTAAGATGCATAATCAGATACTACTATAATCTATTTTGAATTTCATCCCTAAATCTTCATTATTAATCAAGTCAACTTGCGGGAACTGCTCTTCTGTGAAGTAAAAAGCTATGGTTCCTCGTAACCTGCGAAATAATGTACCAAATTATTGAAGACACTTATTATAAATAAATTTTGCATTCATTTGATTTAGGGGCTTTTTTAAGTACCTTTACAAGCGCTGTTTTCATCCAAAGGAGTTTCTGATGTTGGGGATGATGGTGAACTGATCGTAGTACCTTCCCTTGCATCGATCAGCATCGCGACAACTTCTCGCATTGTCGGTCTGCTAAGAGGAGAAGTACTAGTACAAAACAATGCTATCTTAAGAACTAGTGAGATCTCTTCCAGATTCCTCACACTTATTAGGTCTAGCCTTTTGTCATATATCTCTGATAATTCTACAACTTTGTGAATCGACTGTTTCACCCAAGTCACTAAATCACCACCCTGGTCAAGTGGTTGGACTGGAGACTTTCCAGTGATTAATTCCAACAGCACAACACCAAAACTGTAGATATCGCATTTCTCTGTCACTTTCATCGTGTAAGCGTATTCTGCAAATCATGTTGACAATGAACAGCTGGTGAGACATTATGGTCTTAATTAAGGAAACACATTTTTTTATTAAAAAGCTTCAGTTAATATCAAGTCTGAAATTCTCAGCATGAAAAACTAACCTAATTTGAAAGAACTATTATCATTTATGGAATTCTTACCTGGAGCAATGTAGCCATATGAGCCAGCTACTGCAGACATGGACTTAGAATAGGATAAGTCAATCAACTTTGCCAAGCCAAAATCTCCAACGTGTGCCTGGAAAGATTCATCAAGTAGAATGTTGTTGGACTTGATATCCCGGTGAATGATTTGTGGTTTACAATCATGGTGAAGATAGCATAAACCTTCGGCTGCTCCAAGCGCGATTTTATACCGCTCATTCCAGTTTAGCACGCATTTCTGGTTGACATGAAGAAGTTCTCCCAGGCTTCCATTTTCCATGTATTCATACAAGAGAAGATTGGAATCTTGTTGATAGCAGAAGCCGAAAAGCTTTACAATGTTCCTGTGCCTGATCTTCCCTAGAGTTGAAACTTCAGCATGGAAGCTATTGTCTGAACTCGGTCCTTCTCCCCGGGATTTCAACTTTTTGACAGCAATTACATCGCCATTCACCATCTCGGCCTTATATACTGTGCCACAAGCTCCCCTTCCTATTACTGCACTGTCTGAAAAGTTCCCGGTAGCTTCCACAAGATCCTGGTATGCGAAACCTTCCTTGGGGAAGTAATAGCTTTCTAGTATATCTGGCCTTGATTCATCTTCAGCAGAAACAAAGGATGGTGGTTTTTGGCGCTTCATGACCCAACAAAGAGCTACAATGAAAGTTAAAGAAATTAGCCCTACAACGGCGCTTACAATGGTGACTATTTTTTGTTTGGAAGAGCTTTCTTTTAACCAGTTCCATCCCGGGGTATATGAAGGATTAGTCGAGGGTAAATGACAACGAAATCTGCATAAACCAGCATTTCCAACAAAATTGCTAGAGTCCATCTTTTCGAAAGTGGGATTGTTCGGCACCATACCAACTAGGTTGTTGTTGGAAACATTGCAAACAGTGAGACTCACTAAGCCTCCAACCGCGCTGGGAATTTCACCAACAAGCTCATTATCATTGAGATAAAGATATTCAAGCATTTGCAAATTCCCCAAGTTAACAGGAATGGTGCCATTCAACATATTATGACTGATATTGAGACAAATCTGAAGGGAAGTAAGTTTACCAAGCTCAACAGGAATGCTGCCAAAGAAAAAGTTCCCCCCCATTTGCAAATCAGTCAGCCTGATGAGGTCGCCTAAACTACTCGGAATTGGTCCAGTGAATCTGTTATCTGACAGCTTCAGCAATTCCAAATTTGTCAGCATGCCAATTTCTTCAGGAAGGTAACCTGCAAAATAGTTTCCACTTAAATCAAGCCTCTGGAGTTTCACGCATTTCCCCAACTCTCGAGGGATCCTCCCAGAAAGCCGGTTACCAGAGACGTTGAATGCAACAAGCTTCACCAGATTACCAATTTCCGGTGGTATTTTTCCAAAGAAATAGTTATCTGCTAAGAGAAGCCTTTCCAAGTTGTTAAAATTGCCTACTTCAGGCGGTATCAGCCCGGAGAACCTGTTTTGATAGAGCTCAAGAGCGGAAAGATGCTGAAGTTTGGACAATTCCGTAGGTAAGCTTCCAGTGAGTAGATTGTCTCCCAACATAAGGGTCTCAAGAGATTTGCATGTTTTTAAGCCATGAGGTATGTTTCCAGTCAGCTTGTTGTATCCAAGGCTGAGAAAACTCAGGTTCTGAGACCTGCAAATTTCTGCTGGTATACTGCCCACAAGGTTATTCTTGGACAGGTCAACAACAGTGAGGTTGCTGTTTTGTCCCATGAGCTCTGGAATGTTTCCATCAAGATGATTATCAAACAGCTGTAAATGCTCCAACTTCCTGAGATTTTGAAGCTCTTCAGGTATGGTGCCTGTCAAATTATTTATTGACAAATCCAGTTTCCATAGCTGCTGCAACTGTCCCAACTCCTTTGGGATTTCACCCTGCAGTAAATTTTCGAAAAGGTAAAGCAATCGAAGATCAGGGATTTGGCCTAACTCTTTTGGGATGAATCCACTCAAGTGGTTTTCAGAAAGATCAATCTCAACTGCACTTGAACAGTTGCCTAATTCTGGTGGAATGGTTCCATTTAACTGGTTTGTGTAAATGTACAATCTTTTCAACTGACCTAACTTCCCCAACTCCTTAGGAAGGGAACCAATGAATGCATTTTGATGCAAGGCAAGCAGTTCCAAACTACTGAAATTCCCAATTTCAGGAGGTATCTGACCAAAGAAATTATTCTTCCAGAGAATCAAGTTGGTAAGCTTCCCAAGCTTTTGGAGCTCAATTGGAAATGATCCTTCCAACATATTTTCTGCCAGTCCTAGGACTTCCAGGCTCTCACATTCACTAATTTCATCAGGAATTGGACCTGACAGGAAATTTCGACCGGCCCTTATGATCCGAAGCTGCTTCAGTCTGCCAATGGATGATGGAATTGTGCCAGTAAGATTGTTACTGTAAATCACCAGCTCCTCAATTGAACTCATATATCCAATTTCTTGTGGAACTCCCCCAAAAATGTAGTTCTCACAAAGATAAAGCTGCCTGAGAAAGGCAATTTTGTACAGCTGGGAAGGAAATTCACTGTAAAACCTGTTTGTGCAGAGGTCTAAAACTTCAAGACTCTGGCAAAATGCAAGATCAGGAGGGATAGAACCAGAAATGAAGTTTGTTGACACATTCAAATCAGTAAGGTAGGGAAGGTTACAAATGCTTGAAGACAGAGTACCAGACAAGTTAAGGCCATTGAGATGAACAGAAGTCACCTTATAATCATCAGAACAACCTATGCCAGTCCAGTTACAAGGATTTACATCCAAAGCATTCCAGCCTTGCAGATTACCATTGGGATCTATCAGGGATTTCTTAAACTCCAAAAGAAAAACCCCTTCTTTATTCAAAGCTTGAACAGAGATGATCATGCAGAAAATGATCATCAACAATCTGAAAGAATTCTTCCCAAATACAGAAACTCTACAGATTCCCATTTTTCCAGAACAAAATCAAGAAGGGACATGAGCCAGAAAACAGAGCAAGGGATAACCAAAAATCGAGTCTTTATTTTCCCCCCCAATAACCTCCAAAAAAATCGAGTCTTTTTTCCTCAAATACTATAAGAATTTCGTCTATAGTGGGTCAGGAACTAAACCAAAAGTCCATTATTTTCAGCTTAGGAATATGGAAATTAAGTTCATAGTGCTGCAGTAATACAACAAGCTATAAGAAGCTAAAGCAACAACAGGATAAGGAAGAATAAGAGGTGTGGAGAAATTTGGACACCTATTGAACAAAGACTCCAATTTAATTTTTCCATCTCAATATGACAGATTGATGAGAGGGCAAGAAACAAGAAATGAACCGTGAATGTCATAATCCAAAGGTGCAGAAAAGAAAAGGGTCAACGGAAACTTTACAGTGCAGTGAGTGCATGAATATGTGCATGTGAGTGATGGAGATCAGTGGGTGATATAGCTAGCTGCTGGTTTTTTTTTTTTTCTTCCTCTTTTTTTCAGCTTCTTTCAAATCCCATTAATTCTCTCTTCCTGATGATCATATTCTTCCCGTTGTACGCATGAACATCATCATTAATATTTGAAAAAAAAAAATTTTTTGATGGTTTTGTGGGGTGTGGGAAATTAATAGGGGGAAAAAAAACAGAAAAAAAAAAATCAGAAAAGGGACGAGAGATTGAGATTGATCATGGGAAATTCTTGGATGATCATGACTTTTTTGTAGGCCATTTTAATTTTTTTTTCTTTTTCTTGGCCTAACAATTGGGAAGCTAATAAGAAAATGTGTGATGATATTTTTTTCTAGTGTGTGGGAAATGTCATGATTTGCAAAGTAGACTTTAAAGTGGTAAGTGGATGGATGAATTGGAAAAAAAATGTGTACAGAAAACAGCAGCACCTGCCTCCTTGCCGACTTCACTTGTTGTAGTCTTATTATTAATGGGTTGGGCAAGAAAAACATTGGACATGTCTATCTTCCATTCCAATTTGGTACTGATTTTTTTGGCAGGATTATGAGATTTCGTTAACCATATAAAATCTTCCTTTCTGAATTGGGTTTTTTTTTTTTTTTAACATATTTTTCTTTTTCTCAGAATGTGAGGCGCCAAATTTGACTCCATCACTAAAAGGGTTATTTAGGGTGCCCTTTTTTCTTTAGAAAATATCTAAGAAAGATCAACCCATTTCCACTTGATTTTATTAAAATTATTATATCTATAATAATCTTTTACATTAATCATTCTGTAATAATCGTACGTTCAATTTATTGAGAACATTGGTTATGTCATCTGATTAGAGTCTTCTTCCGACAAATAACAATTTTCTATAGATTGGTTATGTCACGGATTTAAACTTGTTCATTTTGAAGGAATTGAGGAAGAGCCTATTATTCGTTCTACGCAGACTTCTTTCCAATTCCCTTCTTCTTCTCTATTTAGCTCTCAATGTAACTACTAACAAGTAATTTTCCCGCCAATTTTATATAGTCCGACAAAACCCGACATAAAGACTTCACCATTTTATGAAGTTCTTTGGGATCCAATTTAGGAATTTCCATCTTTTATTAAATTATTATAAAATTTGGCTCATTTTAATAAGGTTTATAACTTTGTTTCAACTATTTTCCCTCCCCCAAAAAAAAAACTCAGTTTCAACTAATGAATTAATGTTGAAAAGGGCCCAGTCACAGGCCCATTGGACTGGCTGCAAGTTAAGGATTGGGTCCAGAACCATCAAATGTTAAAAATATTTAGAGTCCCACCGACTAGGAAGTAGGAACCCTTGCTGTTGTTGAATCCTTCGGTTGGCCATGCAATCGACACTCCTCGCCCCCAATTTTCCAACGCCATAACTCTGTGCGATTGAATCCTTTTGGCGAGAATTCTCGGTTTATTTATTTATTCATTTTTTCGTAGAAATATAGAGCTCAGATTTTTTGTTTTCTGGTTGAGGTCAGTTTTATTCCTCTGTTTACTCTCTCTCAGGTTGCAATTAGTGAAATTCGCTTTTTCTTGGAGGAGGGTTTTCGCAATCGACTTTGTTAGACCATGAATTTCATCTTTTATTTGGATTATTTTGTGCTCGAATTGTAAAATCAAATTGATACGGGTT
Source organism: Oldenlandia corymbosa var. corymbosa (assembly GCA_949775105.1). NCBI lineage: Eukaryota > Viridiplantae > Streptophyta > Magnoliopsida > Gentianales > Rubiaceae > Oldenlandia > Oldenlandia corymbosa. Next base: position 10,601,448 of record OX459118.1, on the reverse strand, counting down.
TTCCTGATTTGATAATTCTAGGTCTTCATGTACCTGGTTTTTTTTTTTCCCCGTCTTGATGGAGTGAGATTATCAGACCGATAACATCATTCACTTGTTCTACATGTTGAATTTTGCAGGGAATTCTATTGTTTTGCAATTAACTAAGCCATGGCATTGCTAACTCAAGCTACTCAAGCTACTGCTGCCTTGACATCATCCCAGCTGGCCGTTTCGACGATGGCTGCGATTGCGGGATATTCCATCAGCCTAGGTAAGTTATGATGGAGAACCTAGAAAAAAAAAATCTGTTATCTGCTTAGTATGCAATTTTGGTCGGTATATGCTATGAAGTATTGAGTGAATGTTCTGATTCATGTTGTTGATGCTGCTTAGGATGTATGGAACTGAGTGAGGATGACATTTTAAAAGGGAAAAAATCCAAAGAAATGAAGAAAAGTTGAGTAGCAATGTCAAAGATTCATTGAACTTTAAATTTAGGATCTCGAACCTAAAGTAATCTTTGATTATATTTGCAACGGTCGGGATAAAAGGCTTGTTGTCGTTGTGGTTTCTGTCTCATTCAGAGTGTCGTTGTTCTTGCTGTTAGCTGAGGGTACTGCAATTTTATGTCTCTGGTATGAGGTGGAGAGCCAATCTTTAAATCTACAAATCCAAAAGCCTTTCATATCTATTCACATGCATTTTCACATCATCATTGAAGTTTAAATGCATTTTCTGTCTTTGTTTGGAAGTTGATGAAACTTTGAAAACTAATGTTGAAGATACAACAAACTGTTAAATTTAGGATCATAGCCGTCAAGAACTATTAGTCTTTGTTCAGAGTTGAAGGTACAACAAACTGTTAAATTTAGGATTATGTTAGTATTTGCTCAGAGTTGCAAGTTTTAGAAAAATTTGATCTCAGGTCAGTAAGAGCCTTCAATCCTCATTGCCTTATAAGATGTGGAATTGGAAGATACTTTTGAATTGCACTAATCATGGTACAATATAATTGCGAATTTGCTGACCAGCAGTTTCTAGGTCTCAATAAGATTTAGAATGGGGTGAGTTCTATTTTAGATTTCCTTCTTAGAGATTAAAGAAAAGATAGGATCTCGGTGCTGCTAGCGTTATTTCCCTCCATTTAATTAAAATATTTAATGCTATTAAGTTTTTTGGGATTATGATCGAGAGCGCCGTTGCGGATTTTGTTATCTGATGTATTGCTATTTTTGACTCTGATGTGAAATCAATTGTAAAACTTGTACATAGATGGTTAAGTCTTGTATAAGATAACAAGAGCAAAGCCTTTATCCTACTTAATTCACTACATAGATTATATATTGAATACACCATCAAAATGCTCATCATTTGAATTTAAATGCATGAGTTTTTTTTTGCTTGCTCTTCTTGGTCATTTTCTTTTAATATGTGTCAATAATTATCTTTTTCTTGCACACTGTTTTGGTATAACTTGAGGTTTCTTACATACATATCCCGACCTCCTACTGTGTTTCTATGAGTTTCTCATCTCAGGGCCTATCTCAGTTTCTTGCTAATGTATTTGGTCCTTATTTAGTCTTGGATGACTATCCATCTCAACATTCTCATCTCTGATAATAATTTTTTAGTTTCCCAACACCTGGATCCATGATTTTTTAAGGAGCTTTGCTTAGGAAAATTGAAGTGCTGCTACTTCTTAATTGATAATTATACTAAATTGTACCTTGTAGGATTGGCAAATATGACACGTAGGCGGACAAGAACTAATATGCATGCAACTGCTTACGGCTGCCCGAGTGTGCGGATGTGTAGATCATCACCGAGAATGCAGATGTGCATATCGTCACAGGGTCAATCATTTGGTCAGGCAATACCCTTAAAGAGTGCGGGTAGATCACTTTCAGCCAATGCAATTTGCCTTGCAGCTATGGTATGTCTAAAGCATCCTACAGGGTATTCTCCAGGGTGTAACATTTCATAGTTTCATAAACATTGATCTAATACATTGTACATCTTTAACTTTCGGGTAAAACTTGTACAGGATGCAAAATGTAGTGCAGTGCAAACTCTGCCTCGTACAGATAGATCCAAGACAATGACCAATGTTCCAGTCGGAGGTGCATATCTTTTGCACATCTTTTTAACATTTCCACTTCTGAATTGATGTTCATTTGTTTCTTAGTTTATCCATAGCATCTGTTGCTTCTTTCGTCTTTTAAACCTTTCTGACCAAAATACTTAGGTTATAAGAAATTTTAGAAAAGATTTTAACTTGTATCATTACTATGTTATCTTTACCCTTCTCTCTATAGAACGGATGTGTTTGTAGATAATATTTGCTTAGGAAACGTAATACATACATGCCTGCTCTTTATTCCTCTCGATGCAGGACGCACATTTATTAGGTTTTGGGTAAGTGTAAAAAGGTTTTGATTTAATCATGTTTGTTTCATTTCAGATGTAATAAAGACACCTAAACTTGATGATAGTGGCCCTGCGCCTCCTCCAAATGGTGGTGGAGGTGGAGGAGGAGGGGGTGGTGGAGGAGACTCTTCAGGTGGATGGGTCCTTTTCGGCATTCTTTTATTACTGTCTTTTCTGAAGGAGAAAGAGAGGAAGGAAGAAGACGAACAAGAAAATAGGTCCTATAGGATGGTGTCGGTTCCAACTATAGATTTCTGAAAATTTATATAACGAGAGATGTTTTCGTTTTGATAGTGTAAATGCGACTTTCAATGTAATTAAGAAGTGTCAATACAAAAACATTAAGCCATAACAGTTCCCCCTTCCCCTTAATTTTTTTTGCGGTTTGGATGTTCATTCTGTTGATGATTAATTTCAAAGTACGCCACAGCAATTTAGTCTCTATAATTCATGCTCTTCCCAAATGGTTCACGGTAAAGTGGTTTAAACTTCCATTAATTCAACTGGTGGCATGCATGAATCGAAAAGGAAAATCATGCACCTTTGATTGCGTTAAGTTCCCTGTTGCATAATAGAGAAGCAAAGTTATGTAAGTTCAAGCCTTTAAGTGAGTAAAATCAGATCCACGTATCCTTTGTTTCAGCCTAATGATTGCGTTAAGAGAGCCAGAAATCTGCAAATTCAGTTAATCAGCATGATCTGATAAGTCTACCTCTGATGTAGGAGTTATATGTTTTTGTTAATCTGATATTTAGCGTTTATGTGAAATCTACTAGTTCTGGTGCATTACAATTTTGATCTTTCCAAAGAAAAATTTGTGTGTCCTCTGCTATGTTTCCCTCTTAGGTTTCGGTCCTCCGGTTATGAAAAGCTGCAGGAGTTACTGTGGGATTACTGATTTGCTGCGTGGTCATCTCTACTTAATGTTTGAACTTTGAATGAAGAGGGATTTGTTCCCCTGGAGTTCAATTATTTGCTCATTGGCTCCGCTGATGCCAATCTGCAAAGCTTGAACTCTTTGGATTCTAATCCTTGCAACTGGCGCGGTATAAGTTGTTCTGCTGATTATAAGGTGGCTTCCATACATCTCAATGGCCTGAACTTGTGGTGGAAATTTATCTTCAAGCGTTAATTTGTAAGCTCCCAGAACAGCTATGTATCAACAAAGTCCATTTCGGTTTCAAGATAAAATTTCCATCAACGGGTACAAAACTCGTCTCTCAGACACCTTTATCTTTGTGACAATGAGAAGGTGACTTCACTTGAAGAGCTAATGATTTACAGTAACAATCTCACTGGGACGATATCATCATCCATCAGCAGATTGAAAAGACTTTTGGGATCAAAAGGGCTGTCAATACTTTCTGTCAGGTCCGATTCCTACATAAGTTAGTGAATGTGAGAGTTTGGAAAGTCATTGGACTGGCTGAAGTATATTCTTGTTGGAAGGACCCATTACCAGCAGAGGTTCGAAGGCTTCATCCCAAAGGAATTAGCCCGATTTCCGAAGAAGCTGGGAGGATTGCAGCAGCTGAGGGATTTGGAATTATCGATGAATAATGTGAGTGGCTTGGCTTAACACCCACTCACGCTGTCTGCTGTTCAAATGAGAGGATGTATAGAGTCCAAGTTGCTGACTCCGGCAATTATGGTGAATCTGTTCCATCTCCATTTTGTTGGTAAGCAATTTCTTCCGCGTCTTCATTATAAAGAGCTTCATAATATGGAAAAGCAGTTCCAAGGCCCAAGCACAAAAAACATAAAAAAGGGGGCAAAATATTACAAAAGCCACCTTTTGTCAAAACGACAAAGAATTTGCTTTCTTTGAGAGTCGAACTCAAGACCTCCCGCTTACTAAACGGGTGCTCTAACCAACTGAGCTAAGAAAGCTGCACGTTCGTACATTTTCACATTATTTACATATCTTTAAGTTTAGTTGCAAGTGACAACCCCTTCCTGCAATCTGTAACACTTTACTCTAGTCGTATGGAAAAATAAATAAAATTAAAAGGTATCAACAAAATCTGAATATAAAAAACTAATTATCTTTAACTCAAACAAAAAACAAAACTCGCACTATTTACCGAATAGGGTCTTGGTACATGTTAGTGTTTACTAAGTTGCATCACAAACATTATTCTGTCCCAATTTAATAATGACATTGGTTTTTAATCGTATATATATTGAAGAAATGTAGTACTACCTATTTTTCTTTCCTCAAAATGACGTCAACATTTAATTTTTAAATTTATATTAAAAATAATATAAATTTTAAAATTTAATGTGTACTATTCTTTTGGACAAAAAATAACGTTAAAAATGTTTTAAGACATTAAGTGGTTGGTCTTTTAAAGTTAGAAACTTAGAGATTAAATGTAAGATGCAATACGGGGCGATATTTTAATTAGTACATGTCCATCCAAAAAGAAAGATTGTTACTTTTGAATTAGGAGGAATTGAAGGAGTATATTCTAGCACCAAAATTTGTCACAGTAGAACCGATCTTGAAAACTAGTTTGGTTTTTTTTTATTATAATAAAATATTACTCCCTCTATCCTAAAAAAATAAATAAATTTTATATAATTATGTTATTTCAGTTCAGCAAAATAAACTGTATCTTTGATTCTTCATCCATTCTCTAGTGTAATACTCCCTCATGTCCTTAATATAATGCATTTTGATTTGTCTTAAATTTAACCTAGTACATATTTTTAATCAACAAAAAAAATCTTTAAAATATATTTTCACATTCGTTGTTTTCTCTTGATTGTTATGAAATATTTTTAAGATTTTTTTTGTTGATTAAAAATGTGTACTAGATTAAATCTAAAAAAAGTCAAAACATCTTATAATAAGGACCAGAGGGAATATATTCCACTGCATTTGGCAATGAAAGATGCTTTAAACCAATTTTCTTTCTTAGTTAATGTTTCCGAATAACACTAAGCATTATTAGAACAGGGGGAGCCAGTGGGTATCAAAAAAAAAGAGAAACAAAAGAAATCACAAGTGAAAAAAAAAAAAAAACTTCGCTTGCATGAAAAATCTTCAAACAGTACGCCATGAAGAGAAATCGATCAGTTTTGCTCTCTATCGCAATTTCTAACAAATAAATCCAAATCCGGCAGAAAGGTGTGGCGCATCATCCCAGCACCAGCAGAGGAACGCGCGCAATCAACCTTATTCACTCACTAACAAGAAATGACTAGGAGCCTTTCTCGATTATTGTTAGATCATCATGAGATGTTTTAAGCGGGCACAGAGAAAGCGCGAAAAAACGTTGACTAGAACCCATGGACAAGTTCAATATCTTGGTGATCATACTTGAGCTCCTCATAATGCACAACCATGAGCGTGAATTCAACAATGCCATCTTGACTTGTTTCATTAGACCAAAAAGTCGAGAGGATCGCGCTTCCTTTGGCCAGTCGGAAAGCCCCTGTGCCACCAATAATGGGCATCTCCCGGTACTTTGCACTGAGCGGATTCCGACCTTGAACGCTGATGGTGCTGCCTTTGTACTTGCCTTCGGTGAACACAAAGTTGAAGGAGAAAAGCAAGCTCAAATCCTCCTGAGATGTTAGAGAATAAATCCCTTGGCCGTGCCCGATGGTCTTCGAGTGAGGTGACGGTCCAACCGTTAACGGGTCATCGAAAACCCGGGTCAGACCGAAGAATGTGGGTGACTCGGAGGTCACGTTGGCCCGGGCGATCTCCTCGGCTGTGGGTCTCTTCCCGGAGACTTTATCCTGGAAGAAGAAATGAAGCCGGGTTAACTTCTCCCTCGCGTGACGAAGCCTTTTGAACCATCTCTCAACCGAGTAAGGACTCCGGTCCAAATCCGAATACCCGCCTTCGCCGCCACCGCCGGGTCGTGACGCCATGATTAACAATGGTGCCATGGCCATCAAAGTTGCCAAAAGAACAATGCTTAACTTCACCATGGTTGATCAGTGCTGAAAATTAATTAAACCCTTTTGATTACTGAAAAAAACTGTTTGTTTTGGATACAAGAAATGATGGGAAAGATGAGTGTATTTATAGAGTGATTTGGACAGTAATAACGCCAAGTTGTTAAGGAACAGTCCTAGAATTCAGAAGGCAATCTAAGACTAATGACTTGGTGGATTTACTATGTTTTCAAACACCCCCAAGCCGGACCCCCTAAAAATAGAGTTACTAGGCACATATTCAGTTCCGCAGTTCGGAGAACTTTGAAACTTTCATAAGTAATCAAATGTTAAAATTGAAGTTAGCTGGCTAAAATTATGTTTCTAGAACTTCTATTGCAGTACCTTTTTTTTTTGTTCACAATACAAAGACCAAGCACGATCAAATACATAGTTCTATTTAATTAGGATAATTACCAAAATTTGTTCTTTAAATTTTGATATTGATATAGTAACCCGCACGAAATGTTTTGATCGACAGTACACAACGTTGGTGTAATTATTGTACTGTTAATATTTTCGCGTAGTAGTCTCAGCCAAACTATTAGAAAAATATTAACCCTTCACATTCAAGAATTATTATCTAATTTTCTTCGCAGTGACGATGAAATTGTCTCTTTCATGGCTAGCTCTTTCCAGAAGAGTTGCTATATATCCTGGGTAGCATAGATGTATACCCATCTTGAGGGCCATCTATATAATTTCTGGGCGGTTTGGTTTGGTTTGGTTAGGTTGGGTCGTGTGGCTTAAATTCCTTGCAAATTGGCAGAAGTCCTAATGCAATGTTTCCAAATCTTATTGCTCTGAAAAAAGGATACAAATGATAAGAGTAAATTGGCGAGTTTTTTTTTTAGCTTAAAAGTGGAATTGCTCGTATTCAATTTGCTTTCTTTCTTTCTCTTCGGTATGTTTTCCACAGAATATAACTTGCAATGTAAGAATCCAGTACAAACAGATAAAACTCTCTTTTTTATTTTTTATTTTTTTAATTTTTCCTGTTTTGGACGAAGAGTACATATAATGTGATTTGAGTTTTGAAGAACGTATATGCAAGATGTAGAGGCACATCACTGATCATATGCTTTCTTCACTTGAATTGTCCTTGTATGGGGAGAAATTTCAGTTCACAAAAACAAAACACAAAAGTCAAAAACAAAAATACACTCTTTAGTCTTTACTGCCACTTTGCCAAATCTAAGATTTCAAGAACATCCTTTTAGAGCTAAGAAAAAGTGAAGATGATAAGAACTAGAACTTGGTTTTATTTTCTTGTACTTAGTTGTAAGCGCTTACATCATCACAAACACATTAGGCAAAGGTCTTAGATTGTGGGGGGAGAAAAAAAACTCACAATAAACAAAGCTAATCTCCATGACTCCATGTTATTGACTTTTTGTCCCCAACAGAAAATGACAGATGACTGTAAAAATACACTAAAATAGTAGAGCATCATTTTAAAATAGTAGTATCATTTTGTTAACGAGAAAAAGAAAGTATCATTTTGATACAAAACGAGTACCGATCATTCTCTCTTATGCAAATTAGGCTTCATTCAACCCAATCTTCCAAACCAAAAACAACTCATTCAATCCCAAACAGTTTCTTCAAGAACAAAACAGTCTCGTACGCAATCATAGGATCAGCTAAAGACTTGGAAACACTCTCCCTTTTCATGCAGTTTTTGGCCCATCCCACCAGCTTAGGACACTCTGCTTCTATGCTGAAGTTTCCGCAAGTCTCAAAGGCATAGAACCAACTATAAACGGGAATCAGAGCCACATCTACATAACCAAATGTCTCACCTCCAAAATAAGGTCCATCTCCAAGTGCTTCTCCTTCCAATATCTTCAGGATCTCTATGAATTCCTTCTTCCCTGCCTCCTGCTCTTCCCCTTTAGCACTCCATATTTTTCTTGCAGGGCCAAAGACCTGCATTGATTCCATATTTGATTAAATTTAGTCAATAAGATCCAAAGTCAAAACCATTTACAGAGGCACTTTAGACATTGCAGTTTATAAAGTCAACGAGTGCCTTACACATAAAAAAGAAATGTGAATGTTCACCTTTTTGTCAATGAAGTCAGCCCAGAACCTTGCTTGAGCTTTCTTGTGAGGATCAGATGGCATCAAGGGGTTCTTGTGGTGCCACACCTCATCTATGTACTGAACAATTATGAGGGACTCTGAGATTGGCTTTCCATTGTGTATCAGAACTGGGACTTGCTGGTGAATCGGATTCGTTTCCAGAAGTAGCTTGCTCTTGTTAGTCAGGTCTTCATCTATAGTTTCATACTTGATTTCTTTCTCTGCTAGAGCTACTCTCACCCTCATACAAAACATGCTTGGGCAGGTGTTCAAAAGAAACACATTTTCACTAGTCATTTCCTCCCCACAGATAATTACTGTCTTTGTGAACTTTTCAATGACTACAAACTACAAAATGAATGCTGAACAGGATGAAAGGGCAGGGTCACATCTTATATATACACCTCAGTGCTGCTTTTTTTGCTTAATTTATTCAGCTATGGCATCATTTCAAGATCTTTTTCAACTCACCAAAGGCATTTCTTTATTGTCAGGTCAATGGTTCTTACCCCAAAATCTTCTAATTCCAAAGTTTAGACCAAATATATGCACCGACAAAACTAAGGTCAAATTTTCTATTGTAATAGTCAGAACGTCCCAAAAGTTGTGGACAAGTATATGCGGCATCAAGGCCATGATTCTGCTAGATGCAACCTCCTTAAGGCAACTCCAATTCAGAGTCAATACTACAAAGTGATCCTACCCCAAAACATCAAAGAAAATGGATGGGGCTGTTCTGCTATTACATTAACTAGCAATCTACATGGTCAATTTGTTGCTGGCATAAATAATGACAAAAGAAAAATGAACATATTTCAAATGACAAATCATTGAAGAGAAGAAAACACAATTTTCATCCAATATGTAAATATTACAATACCATCATAACTGAGATACACCGACTATTCATTATCTTGGCTAGTAGTAAACAAGAATGACTTTTACTACTACACCATGATATCCAAAAAGACACAGCTGTTTTATTCTCTTAAGCCAAACAGACTAAAAACAGAAGCAACAGCAATTGCTTCCCAAATAACAAGCTACTACTAGAAGCATCAACAGATGATTCATCATATCTTAAAACTCATTCGATCCCGAATACCTTTTTCATGTGGAGAACAAACTCATAAACCTCCTTAGGATCAACAAGTGACTTGGCCACGCTCTCCCTTTCCATGCATCTTTTGCCCCAAGCCACAAGCTTTGAACACTCGGCTTCCATCTTGAAATTGCCACAAGTCTCATAGGCATAAAACCAACAGTAGAAAGGAATCAAAGCCACATCCACTAACCCAAACTTTTCCCCACCAAAATAAGGCTTATCTCCGAGTTCCCCTTCCAAAGTTTTATACAATTCAAGAAATTCCTTCTTGGCTTTCTCTTGCTCTTCCCCCTTTTTAGTCCACACCCTCCTTCCAGCATCATAAGCCTGCATTTTCAGGTACACCCATTTTAACAAATTAACAGAGGCAACCATGAAATGAAACAAATTGAGAGCAATTATCGAATTATTTGTTACCTTCTTGTCAATCAAATCGACCCAGAACCTGGCTTGAGCTCTCTGGTAAGGATCGGAGGGTAAAAAAGGATTCTTGTCATGCCATACTTCATCTATGTATTGAACGATGATGGCGGATTCACAAACGGGCTTCCCGTTGTGAATCAGAACAGGGATTTTCTTGTGAATCGGATTCATTTCGAGAAGAAGTGGGCTCTTGTTGCGAAGATCCTCTTCTCTGTATTCATACTGAATGCCCTTCTCAGCCAGGGCTACCCTGCACCTCATCCCGAACATACTGACCTTGAAATCCAACAGCACAACTTTATCAACCCCCGCCATTGATTGCACCGAAGAGTGGATAAATGAATACTGGGTTAGAAACGGTTTAGGTTATTTATAAGAGGAGCTGAGGAGGTTTAGTAGCACTGTAATTCTGTTTCTGGGGAGTTGATTAAGGAGAAGAAAATTCCAGACGAAAGTGATTACGTGTATATATCTCGATTCTTGTATTTTTCATTTTTTTTGCTGAAAAGGAAATGATAATACGGAAATACTACTACTATTATGCATTTTAAAAATTTTGATAAATTTATAATCTTCCATAATAAAAGGCATGCATTAAAATTCTTTCTATATTTTTCGTTCATAATTTTTTATTCTTCTTTTTTGCATGACATATTGATATACTCTTGAGTCATGCGCCATCATCATCTTTGTAAAATAAAGATTTAAATGGGAAATTACAGTGATTATAAGGCATACACATAACATATTGATAAATAAAATACTTTGAATTCACACCATAAAAAGAAACAACACTAATGGCCTATGTGGTCAACCTTACATTTTACATTTTATCTGATTTTATTGAATTCAATTTTTTGTTTTTCTGATTATAAATAAATTTTAAAATGCCTTACATTAATTGAAAAGAACATAATATATGTAAAAATATGTTTTCAAATTTTTATTTCTAATTAAAATAACACAATAAATGAAATTTAGAAAATAAGAAAAAATCTTATAATAAAAACTGAAATCCGAAATGAGTATTAATGAAACTGTTCAGTTGAGTGGTGAATAATACTCCCAATAGATTTGGCAGCTCAGTCGTAGACAATAGGTAAGTGTGAATATAATTTGTATATAGGCCCCCGTATATTTAAAAAAAATTGTATATGGGAGACTAGGAGTGGTACTGATTCTTTTGCTCGAATTTCGGAAGGGACCAAATGACGTCACTGCTCAAGTAAACGAAGCAGCTCGAGAGATGAGTACCGTTCTACTCCCTCCCGTATTTATTATAAGATATTTTAATTTTGTCTTAAGTTTGATCTATAATATGTTTTTAATTAAAAAAAAAATTTAAAAATATATGTTCACATTTATCGTATTTTTCTAATTAGTATAAAATATTTTTAAGATTTTTATTTCAATTAAAAATATATTTTATGTGAAACTTAGGACAAACCTAAGACAAATCAAAATGTCTTATAATAAGGATCGGAGGGAGTACTTTGTCTTCTGTCTATTTTATTATTTTTCTTTTTTTTTTATTGAGATATGCACAAGTATTTAGGAACAATAATTAACTCTTTAAAACTTGAAGTGGAATACCATTGTGCCTAATTAAAAGTGTTAGGACTCTACAAAAATCGTAATTTAAAGTAAAAAAAAGAAGTATTTGCCATTAGTATGTGTTAAAAATTACATGCATATAGAGGTGTAATGAAATGAAAAACAACATATAAAAACTTTTGGATTCACCTCAATACGGTAGATAAAAAAAATGGAAGTAATATTTATTTTTTTAATCTTTCCATCCTGAAATTATTATTTAGTTTATTTTAATTCAAATTTTACTAAACATAAAAATAGAAATTAAAAAATAATTTGAGAAAACAAAAAGTATTCCCTCCATTCCAAAATAAGTGTCATTTTCGAGTTTGCATAAAGTTTAAGAAACACTTAAATAAGGTAGTTAAATTACTAAAATATCATTAACTAACCCCATTAAAATAATGCTGACCAATAATATTGTTTCTTTTGAAGTTATGTTTGGAAATGTTTGATAAAAAATGCATTGGAATCAGAAAATAACACTTATTTTAAAATTTTTATATTTTTCTAAAAGAACACTTATTTTGAAATGGAGGGAGAATACTCGAAAATTGATCTCTTCTTGAAATTAAAAACTTCCCTTTAAACCTACCAAATTCTCGAACGAAAACAAGTCAAAAGAGATGGGTAGACCAAAAAGATTCGTCTTTCTTTTTCCTCTGCTTCTTTTCTTTTGTACCTGCTATTTTGCAAATAAATGTTCTAAAATAGTTAAATAGGTATCTCCCTCACAATTTGACTCATGTTTTGTCAAAATTTTTCATATATCCTTATATTAGAAATTTTAATTGTGTTTAATACTATATAATTGTATTATTCGAACAAAATATTGATGGGACGACAATTACTACTTTCGTTGACTTTTATTTGCCACTTTAAGGTTTGTACAAATATTATGTTAAAAAATAACGATTAGAGCCTTTAATTTTTTAAATGTATTTTCTTTCTTGACCCTAACTAAAAGCATTGGAATTTTATAAAGATTATTAGAAATTAGAGTGTAAAAATAGGTTGTTGTTATTAATATATGTATGTGATTAAAAGTAGAGATAAGGGTGAAATTGAAAAATAAAAAATAAAAAAAAAACTGTATTTAATGCTACATTAGTAATGAAGTGCGACAGATAACAAAAATTTTGGATTCACCCTAATGCGACATATAAAAGAAATTGAAGAGGGGGGAATCAATGAGTGATGTAGATTTCTACCCGAAATCCCCAAAATCGGAAGCGAAACATATGGATATGAAAGGTAACCCTTGCCCCGGACTTTACCATTCCACAAACACTCTTTCAGGAGTTTATTAATAGACAATGAAGCACTGAAAGGTGGCAAAAACCCCAGTAACCAAACTGATTTTCAGAATACATGCAAAACCGACGAAAGTAGTAATTATAACAAAAAATGAACCCCAGGCAAACGACGTCGGATTGCCCTGAAAATTTGACACAATACTTATATTATGGAATGAAAATTTATGGCAAATTTTGAGCGCATTTGGACGCCTACAGCCTCAGTAACCAAAATGGGCAGTAGCTAAATGGATTTGGACCAATCTGCCACAGAAAATATATTAGATTCGTTTATATAGTAAACGAATTTATTTTGACCTGAAATTTGGGCTCAATATCTCCAATACACTGAAGTTAAAACCCACCAGATTTCAGAATTTTTGGACAACTAAAAGTACTAAAACAAAAATTGGAAAAACAGACTGACCCTAAATGATACAACCTGGAGTCATGCAATGTTTGGCTTAATAAATTGACACCCCTGGCCTACTAAACCCTTTTAGACTTACAAGATAGGATTTTCAGAAAATATGAAGTCAAACACATGGAGCACGCAGGCAGAATCGAAGACGCAAGGATCAATCGCAAGATATAACCATGAACACAATTCACGGTTTGGCTAGATTACTTAGTAATAAAGGAATTCGATACACAAATAGATGCAGCCACCAAAAATACACCTAAAAGAGCAATATGACATGAGATCTGAATGGAAAGAGAGCTTAGTATGCTACCAAGTTGATAACAACAACCAAAGTAAAGGAATCACTAACAATCGCAAAGGAAATGGATTCAACGACCTTGGCTCCTCTTAGATTGTTACAAACTTGATTAGAGAGCTCCAACAACCAGGCCAAACTCATCCCTAGCTGCCATACTCGTTGCTTGACACTCCCGGAGTGCAAACCACCAAAGTCCAACCTTGGAATTGCAAGATTTCACCATTGACAATCCATTGATGATCTCTCGGTTTCAAGCTTTGAAAAGCTATGGAATTTTCTTTTTTTTTTTTTCTTTTCGAGGAAGAAGACTCTTTATCCATCAAACTTGGCTGGCTCCACAAGTTAGGTGGTGAAGCAAGCAACTAGAAAAATCAAAAGTTGCAACTATGTCTAAAATAATACAACTAGCTTTCCTATACTATTAGAAAATCTTAGAAAAATAATTACTTGACTTAGTGGACCTTTCCTGGTCCCTAAGGAATCCCTCTTTCAGGTTCTAACACTTAAAATAACTTACAACATCAAAATAAACCAAAAATCAGGCCACAACATCAAATCGGTAAGCTGAAACGGCTCTCCCGGGTTCTTGACTCGGCAAAATGGGCCGTTTTGAGAAAACTCTCAGGAAATGGCAAAATCTCCCGGACAAGTTGGGTTCTACCTCCGATAATGTGTATATAAAATGTCCAAAACGATCATCGGATGTAAAAATTTGGGCCTGGGTGAAGAGTTGTCCGAGTAATGACCTTTTCCCGGCAAACGGGTTAGCCGAATAGGTGCATTTGTTGATTCTCTCGGCAAACATCATTTTTCCTCGAGCAAGTTGAATTATTTCCCCGCAAACCATACCTGAAAGGACCAGAAAACACTAGACTTGAATGGTAAGGAAATTGATCAACCTAGCGTCATACTCTTTCGGTATAGGTACTTCCGTCTGACGTAGGAGACCATTGACACTTTCTTGCAACTTCTTGGCTTTAGAACGTGTCATAGGATCAGAAGACTTAGGTGTCATGATGGGAGCTTCCTCAGGAAGGTCTACATCAATGAGTGTATTATAGGATGCTAACAAAATAATTTTGTCTTTTTAAACTTTTGGGAATATTTCAGCGACATATGTTTAGAGTTGAGAAAGTATGTTTCCATTGTATTACTAGTAGATATCTCACGCGTTGCGCGGGTATTGTAAAATATGAAACGAAAAAAAAAAAACATCTATGAATAATTTATGTATAATATCATGCATCATAATTGCTTTTTTTTAAAAAAAAATCAAATAAAATGAATACCAAAACCAAACGTTTGATCATCGTTAATAGAATCTTGAGGCATCTGTTTAAGGTTCCGACATTGACATCTCACAAGCAAAGGAAAAAAAGAAAGAACTAGTTTCTCCTTATTTTCTTTGTACCCTTTTCATGCACCGAAACACAAAAACCATTGATAATCTATTCCCTTTGGTCCTTATTATAGAACATTTTAACTTTTCTTAAGTTTTACTTAATACACATTATTAATTGACAAAAAATCTTAAAATATATTTTTACATTTGTTGTGTTCTCTTGATTGTTATGATATATTTTTAAGATTTTTTCGTCGATTAAAAATGCGTACTAAATTAAACCTATGACAAATCAAAATGCCTTATATTAAGGACCAAAGGGAGTACTAAAGAAGTAAGAAATCCTACAAAAATGAATTGATGATTCTAAAGCCGATGTATAATAGTAGCATTTGTTTAATCAAAACGAAGCTATAAAAAGTTCACTTTCGTGGATCGATACAACGAGCTAGAGTTGTACTAAAAAAATGGTGAAAAAAAAAAAACAAAAAAGAGTATGATTTACCTGGTAAGTTTTGCCGTGCAGATTATGAACATGTAATTGGATAATTTATAAGTAATATTCCCTGTGTCTTAAAATTATTATCTAGTTTTAAATTTCATTTTTAGTACAATTTGAATTAGAAATGAAAACCCAAACTGGACAATAATTATGGGACAGAGGGAGTAATATTTAAAATTTATTTTGTACTCAAACTCCCAAGACAGCTAGAGTTGGACTAAAAAAAATTTGGTGGAAAAAAAAAAGAAAACAAAAAGAGTATGATTTACCTAGTAAGTTTTGCAGTGCTGATTATGAACATGCAATTGAAGAATTTATAAGTAGCAGTATTTAAAATTTATTTTGTACTCAAACTCTCAACACATGATCTTAACAAAATATATCTAATGTTTTTAAAATAAATACTATGTAACACAATTACTACCAATTACAATTTTAAATATGATCAGTGGATAAGATTAGTTCGATAAGTTGTTCAGATTTTCAATTTTCATATTTCCGTTTTTTGTAACTAATTGTAAATAATAAGATCAATCAATATTGATTAGTTAAAGAAAAACAATTAAGATCCAGATAATGTTTAACGATATTTCCTTTCAAAATAAAAATATTGTTGAGATATTCATCCGGTTAATTCACATAATATTCCAGTGAAATTATTATAGCTTTTTAACCTATAAAGAATTTAAATTAAAAATTTATTTCAAAACACTTACAACATTTAATTGAGCTCTATATGCTAATTTTTAAAATCGGCTTGAATTTCATGCCACACGTGCATAAATCATCATGTTTTAATATGAATGATTATATCCTCTTCACGTATTTTGACAGTTTTCAAATGAATAAAAGAAGAAAATAATTAGTTTTATATTTAAAACAAAATGAAATATTTTAATTGGATGGTGGGAGTGATTAAAGTTAACTGTTCAACATATCCTTGCTTGAAAAAAAAAAAAGAAAAAAAGAAGGAAAAATCTATAGCTTCGGTACGGCTGTTAACAGAAAAATATCAAGACAGGCCTCTAAGAACCACTACTTGATGAATAGAATGTCTTTGTTTTAACTTTTAAAGCCCAAAGCCCCCAAACCCCACAAATAAATTTGGACCAGTTTCACGAATTTATGGTGTGGTGATTGGTGTCTTAGGCACGTTGAATATCCGCATTTCTAAAGGGAAGATACCATTCTCCAAATAATACTTGTTTTCGTCCTAAAATAATTAATTAATATACCTATTATATCATAACAATCTTTTTATATTAGCGTCAAAGAATTATGATCGAGTTATACATATGCTTAGGCACGTTGAATATCCGCATTTCTAAATAGAAGATACAGTTCTCCAAATAATACTTGTTTCTGTCTTAAAATAATTAATTAATCTGTCTATTATATCAGAACAATCATTTTATACTTGCGTCGAAGAATTACGATCGAGTTATATACATAACATAGAAGTACTATTTTCTTAATTTTGATACTTTTAAAAATTGAATAATTATGTTTAACAAAATGAATATGTAATTAAGTTTATCACTGTCCACACATGAAAATAAACGAAGAAAGGAAGTCTTTGTTTGGAATCAATAATGAATGATATATTTACATTATCAACTAGTTGATGTTACACATTGTGTAAAATGTTTACATCAAATCTCAACAAATTTGTTAATGAATGAACTGATGAATCAAGAGCTTGCAATCTCACAAAATTGAACTGAGAATCCTCCAAATTCTCCACAACAATCTCATGAACCAAAGGGCGACTCAACATCTTCAAAAGCAATCGGAATTTCCCTTTTCAGCCAGATTCGAACCATCGACCTATATTGGACGGATTAGAAAAATCGAATGGAAGAACTAAGAAGAAGAAGACATCATGATCTTGAACTCATCAAAGCAGAGAACACCATCGCCATTGAGATCAAACCTGGCAATCATGTTTCTACAATCCCCAAGACTCCTGGATTCCCCCAATCTACTCAGCATCCTCTTCAAACTCTTGGGATGAATGAACCCACACCCTTCATCCATCTCATACATCTTGAACGCTTCTTTTAATTCCTTAACTCTCTCTTCCTCCCCACCGCCTTCCACCATTCTCACGAATTCCTCCATACTCACCAGCCCATCTCCGTCGGAATCCATCATCTCCACCGCCGCCACGCATTCGGCCATCGACATCGGAGCTCCGATTAAAGACCCGATACAATTTTGCAGCTCCAAAGCCGAGATTCTCCCGTCGCCGTCTTCGTCAAAGTGGTTGAATACCCGCTCGTACTGTCTCTGTTTATCCATATCTCTAAAATAAAAGGAAATAAGGTTGATGTAATTATACGGGGAATGTAAGTTAACCAAAGATTAGTAGCTAAGAGCCTAAGACTAGAAGTAAGGAAAGATGATTTTGGAATTGGGTTTTTGTTTTTGTTTGTTTGAAGGTAAAGGATTTAAGCAGAGAGGATATATATATACATATAGAGATGGAGGAAGTTGGGTTTGTGGCGGTGTTGGGGGAATTTCAACACAGATTTGCCGCGGTTTCGGTGATTTTTTCTTATCAATAGTACAAATCGTGTTCTTCTTCGTCTTCTTCATTTTTCCCTCTCTCTTTCTGCCGTTCTTTCTTTTTTCAGCCAGTTCCAGGAGCCTTCGCCCTTCTCACTTCTCAGCTCTGTTTGGCCTTTCCCACTTTTACGGTTTTGCCCTTGAAATTATAAGTCAACTTGATGATGTTCATCTTTTTGTAGTACACTAAATTAAATTTCTTCTTTTGTTTTTCTTTCCTTTTGACTTTTTTTTTCTCCCCTTTTTAATAAGAAGAGAATTCAGATTTAACCAGAATAATGGTACTCTGCCATTATTGTGAACTAAAAAAGAGATCTATTACCGATCTATTATAAAATTAATACTAAACTACTAATATGAAACCAAATATAAGAACAAAGAAGAGAAATAAGAGAATAGAGAGAGACAAAAGACTTGTATTTAGATGTATTTTAAAGTATGAATGAGCTCCCTATTTATACAAGAAATAGGGGATCAAACTATGTGAAATGAATCACCTATCATTAATGCTAAGTATTACAGAATCATATCTCCTTGATTGTGAATAAAATAATACATATTAATGTGGACATTCAATCAAATTAGATTTTTCCATAACACTCCCCATTTGAATGTCCATTGTTGCGGAACAATGCCTCGTTAAAACCTTACCAGGAAAAAATCTTTGGGATAAAACCCTAGTGAAGGAAAAAGAGTACATTTCTGAATGTGATACTGCCTCGTTAAAAAACTTTGTCATGAAAACCCATTGGGACAAAATCTCGATTAAGGAAAAAAAAAGTACAACGCGGTGTTACTCCCTATGTTGAGTATATCACTTGTAATCTTCTCGCCACATGTCCATATGTTGACCAAGTTCACCATTGTTGAAGTCATATTGTAATACCTTTTCTCTGCAGACGATCATCTTCATATGCTGGTGTAATCTTGAGTGCTTTATAACAATAGAGATCTATAACTAGCATACCAAAAAGGTATTTATATATATAATTCTCGAACGCCTTGGGTAGTAAACCGATTACTTACACGTATTACAATATGGTACTTCATGACCAAATCGGTTCGCATTTTATTCTAGGCCATAAAAAAGGATTTTATGCACATCAAGATCATAGTCTAGTGCGCTCAACGGGTGTTAAATATATAAAGGTCAAACTATTTAGACCGAGATTCTACTCGAGATCTTTCATTATCTTTGCTTCAGGCAAGTAGCAACCTTTTGAAATTCCTTAGAAGTGTTCATAACTATGATATAACACTTCATAAATTTTATTTATATTCAGACCATTCAAACTCTATAATGAGTTTTATTCATATTTAGCCTTTTCAAACTCTTTAAAAAATTCAGTGCTAACCAGATAGCGAAGACACATATAATTTACGAAAAATTCATATCAATAAATATGATCAGAAAACACATAGAAAACACAAACAATCACGTAACAGACAAATATAACGTATCCGGATAAAACATATAAAACCAAGTGCATAAACGGTAATGACCAAAATGTTCAAAAAAAAAAATGCACCTAAATATTTGTCTAGACACATGAAAACACTATAACTTCCGCAAGTTTTTCAGATTAATTTCTCGAGAATCGGAACCATGTACCTTATTGAATCATTCAGGGATTCCATATAAACGCCATTTTTAAATGGCAAATATCAAGTATTATTTCAAGTGATCACTATATTCACTAGACGCATTTTATTTCTTCATTTACTGTCAAATTTAGCAACTAATGGAAGAATGAATATTTTCATCCACCACAAGAAAATTTATCTCTAAATTATTAACATCTAGATTTTAGGAAAACTTTTACAATAAGTCAGTTGCTCATTAATCGTGTTGCACAATCACCCAACAACATTTAGCCGGTGTATTACTTTTCAAAACTCTTATTACTTCAAACAATTCAAAGTGTGTGTACAACACACATCATTAAGTGTGAATTGCGTCTTTTCATGTATTATGACCAATAGTATCCACAATAGACTTTCATTTCGTGATCTTCATTGTCATTCATTTTACTAACTATTTGCAGCATAAACAAGTTTCATGTCAATATTTTGTTGTTGATCGATTCCATCTTTCTCTGATAATGAGATCTCAACAATCATTAAAGTTCCCAAGTGCTTTTATACTTCTTCTGGAAGTTGATTCATCATAGTCGGAAACTATTCAAATTTAAAGATTCTTATTAATCCTAATCACTCGTATTTGCCATATCTCTAGATTAAAAACCTTGTCTTTTACGAGGATTTTTATTGTTGGAATCGATGGTTCTACCACTCATCAAATGGTCATTCAACTAAAGAATAGTGGTAGATAGTCCTTCAGGGAAACATTATCAAATTCTGAGTTTTAACAGCCTTTTAGATAAGATATATTTACACATTCGGTCAGGTAAACATCTGGTCTTCAACATTATCTCTTGAATTTCAGGTTCATATCATGGAGGATCTGAAGAGATAATGATCTTGTCCATTTCATTTATGAATCGGCTATTTTTACTTCTTCCCCTGATGTTGGGATAACTAACTCCCTAAAATGATGATTAACCAATCGAGCAGTTAAGAATCTCCCTTTCGTAGTAACAAACTCGTCAAACTAATATGATTAATCTATCGAGTAGTAAAACCCATCCCCAATAATATAAAAAACCGGAGTTTTAAAATCCAACATATATTCTTAGCCTCTTCTTGAGGATCCATATTTTTATGCATTGTGGTGGAGCAATTATCATAAATAAACTGCACATTTACATATCTTGAAGATGGATATGGATGGTTTCTGACCGAAAACTAATATTTGGGAGAATATTTAGAATGACTCGTTCGGTCTTATGCATATAATTAGTGCCTTCTTAAGTGGTGATTTTATTTAATTGATCACATGCGATAAACGACTCTACTGGACCGATTTATTATTACTCTTATAGGCACTCAATGTTCAACTCTTATCATTTTGAGATTGAGTCATACACTCGCCACAACTATCAAATTAAATTCTCGTAAGAGCAGAACATGAAACTCTGCAAGTTATCAAATTAACTCCATAATTAAGTTTTTGCAAACTTTAGGTTGCAAGTTAACGAGAATCATACGTGTGGCTATCTTATCGATACATCGATTGATACTCTAAAAATGTAGATCAGAAAGTTATTTGGATAATATTTTCTTTTCCATTGAGTTTTGTGTTTAAGAGGTAAATGAGTGAAAATGTAAAATGACCTATTGTCCAAACAAGATCACTTTTACATTTCCTCCCCCTTCCAATCTTTTCCTGAATCCGATTCCCTAAACCAAACCAAACCAAACCAAACCAAACCAAACAGAAGGAAGCATACATTTTATCTTACGGACCGCAGGAAGGTTCTCTACAAAAATTGCCAGCATGCCATTGAGGTCAATGAAGATGAATTTTACCCAGAAGAGTTAAAATTGGGTGTTGTTAATACTCAATTACAGAGGCAATCGTTCACTCCGGCCACATTTGATGGGAAAATTTGTCATACATCCATAAAATGGGTATTCTCTAATCTCTATGCTAAAGAATAGTCCTATCAAAAAGTTATCAACATGAATTTTAAATATATTCTCTCAATCAGAAACATCAATACCACTACCTGTAGGAGAAAACTTAGGGTGATATCTTTTGGGCTCAATTTGATCAAATCGAATCCGAGAGAGTGAGCATCAGCATCTACAACAATATGTATCGGCTGCTTTGTAGAGTTCAATAAACTACACGAGGAGGAGGCTGCCAGATCAAAGAGTTCTCATCATTCTCACCACCAGAATAGGCTGCATAAGTCATAGGTCGCTTTTGTTAGTTTTTGCATAAAAGATTGTACTCCCTCTGTCCCAAAAGAATAGTTCACATTGAGTTTTGAGATTTGTACTAAAAAAATTCATATTGAGTTTAAAGTATAAACCTCAAAACTCAATATGGACTATTATTTTGGGACAGGGGGAAGGGAGACAACTTATATTTCATATGCTCCTGCAAATTTGAGCTTAATAAAAAATAGCTTTATAGATTAAATGCACCACCTTTCTAAGTTGCTCGTGAAACAGATGGCGACTGTCTCTCTTTACTAAAAACATTGATATCTTCAATAAGTTTCCTCTTCAGTGACTGTGGTACCTTTGAAGTGAAATTCATCCCTGCATCCTTGATCAATAACCTCCTACAGGACAGAAGGCGCAGAAAAGTTATGAAGTACATAAAAAATTTTGGTACATGAATTAAAAGCTAATCATTTCACTAAATTTAGTCCAGCTGTGTCACAATAATCAGCAAATGAATATGAAACAATATGGGGTGCCACAAACCACCCAAAACCCAAACTACATTAATTATGACATATTCAACACACGAAGTCCACCCACAATGAATAACTGTTACAATAACCATACAGCCAAATCAAACTGCATCATCTTCTCTCCACTATGAAGCTTTATCAGAAAGCTAGCTCGGTCAGTGGCGAATAAAGCACACACGGGTACCAGAAAACAGAAGTTTAGGACACCAAAACAAGATATGGTAAGATTAAGACCATCTTGTTTACGATTATTATCGATATTAAAACTCCAAACCACCTATCAAGTTGCATTTCACAATCATACATCTAAAGCCTACCAAGGGAGATTACTCCTTACGTTTAAACACGATGAATTTGAATCACCCTCCAAATAATGGCTTCTCAGATAGCAATTCAAATTACAGTAACTTTTTGCTCTAATAATCAGTAAGAATATAGCATGAAATATTCCACATTCAGCAAATGTGCAAAATCATCCCTTCATTCAATGCAACAAAGATCCAAGACTTACTTCAGATCAGTGAAATCTGATGTATCAGATTCAGTCCTTGAGCGCTTCTTATGAGACTGCATAAACTTGTAAACTTCATCAGACCAACCACACGATACAAGAAATAATGACGCCTCTTTCTTCAACCTGAAAGGCAAATAACCTACCGTTAGATGTAAATCAAAGAATAACAAGCGAGCATAAGAGATTCTAACACTGGATAGTGATGGCCTATTTGAAATCCATTTTGCAAGCTGCAGAAACTCAATCGTGTTAAAGCCTATACTACAAGAGCCCCCTTCCAGAAAAGTGGAAATTGAAAGTGCTCAATCAAAAACTCCCAGTTAAAAGGGCCAAGAGAAACATAAACCCATACCCAGAGGTGGACATAAATAATACACATAAGCATAACTGACCATCGATTGCAAACCAATGCATTAAATTCACATGTCAAAGGCAAGACGATAAAATGACCATTATCAGATATCAAAGTTTTGCACCCATGTAGGTACATGATCAAGTTAAACTGATACATGTACCGACTACCACTTCACGATTATGCTTCCCAATGTTAAATGGTACTTCATAGGCAGAAAGAGGAAAATATTCCCACAAAGGAGAAACTGCAGATGCTGATCAAGTGCGAAAGAAACTTACACTTCCTTGAACTTTTCCACTTCGGTAGAAGATTGAGCATCTTTGGAGAGTAATATGCAAGATTCTCTATCTTGTAACTTCCTTTTCAAAGTTACACCGTCAGAATTGCATCTGACGTTTCCGTCGGACAAGTCCATGCCAAGAGAAACTTTTCCATTTGCAAAGTTACCCTTACCATTACTACATCCATCCCCATCTGATGAATGTCCATTTACATGAATATCACGGTAGCCACCTGTTGTAACCAAAGGAAGTTTCCCCTTTAAAGAATGAAAGGTACCATTTGGTCTAACATCTCTAACACCACTTCCATTACTTAAAATTTGTAAATTGGTCTGCTTATGTCCCACAACTGAATCTGCATGGTTGTTTTCCACCTTAGCTTCGCCATCCACTTCATGAACTGCGTCAACCACATGACCATTCCCATTCTCAATTTTAGATGTCCCATTTGCTTTAATATAAAGTGGTTTCAAAGTGCCGGATGTATAATCTGCTCGAATATTGTGAATACCATTCCCATTACTCAGAGTCCGCACATTCTGTCCTCTGTTTTCACCACGTACGTCTGTTTGATTGCAGGTTTTCTGATTGGGATCCTTCCTATGAACAATGATTTTAATACCGCCATTTGCATGATTTTTTTTGGGGCTAGAACCATCAAAGACACCCAACTTTATCGAAGGATCAGAAGCCCCACTCTCAACCTTCGATACATTTGAATTAATATTCTCACGGCCAAGATCCGACAAATGCTTCGTGGAGCTCATTACTTCTTCTGTTACACAAGAGCTTGAAGTTTCAGAAGCATCACTGCCATTAGAATGATGGCTTTTTGATCCATTGGCTAGTAAGCGTGTCTTCATAAGTGGAGGCCTCTGCTTAGAACGGGTAAAGAAAAGAATATAAACCTTCTCAGACAGAACTTCTTCAACGTTTGAAAGTCTGACACAGGAATCATTGCAGCAATACCAGCGGCCAAAAGCATCCTGTTCATTCCTCAGTTAGAAAAACAAAAAACAAAACCCCAAAAATACACATGCTCATGCAAGTAGAGACTATCATGTTAAACACCATATGGGAGAAAGAAATTACCTTTATATATGCAAAATAGTGTCCAGAATCAGGTGAAAATCCAGAATGCACTATGGTACCACAAAGTCTATACTCAGGGCACAGATCCTGCCACAAATAAAACAAGCCGACTATTACTCAACAATGAAAAGAAACCCTCTCTCTTATAGGAGCAAGTCACATAAAGATCACAGAATAGGACAGAACACTTTCTCAATTTATGAATTATGACAGTCTACGATGATTTAACCCAGTTTTGCAGATTCATTATTGACAGCAAAATGTCTACTAGGTAGAGAGGATTATAAATTATTCCTGAACAACCAAAGAATGAAAGCTTAGAAATCTTAACCAGAAAAGCCGATATTTTTAAGCTATAGAATACTATGAAGAAGCCAAACAGAACCAGCAAATGTTGTTAAATATATGTGTGTGTGTGTGTGTGTATATATATATATGTATGTATGTATAGAGAGAGAGAGAGAGAGAGAGAGACTTCTTTTGATCAGTTTCTGTGTTTTAGGACAAGACGTTAGCCCTGATTGAAAGAACACCATAACTATGATTGATCTGAACATGAACTTAACCTATCAACTTTCAAAAACGATCAAATATCTGGCTTCTAATTGTTGCCTGACTTATCTACACGTTTGCAAAGGTATCATACTCTTGCCTAAAAAGATTACATTTGTAGAGGTATCCACATGTTTGCCAGTTACGTAATTTCTTATCTCAATTGCCTTTTTGACTACTTTGTTTTCTGTTAAAAAAAGCTCAGTCCAAAAGGATGAGTTGGTGTCAAGTGCTTAGTAAGCTTTCTCGCCTGAATCAACAGAAATTCCAAAAAATTTGCAAATAAATCCACAAGCATGTGCAAGTAAACTTCAAAGACCTAGGGGAAGGACACGTCTGATATCCCCGCCTAGGCAGCTTCGTCAAAAGTTTCATTTTGTACACACTCTGGTAGAGGATAAGAGTTGAGGATCATGAGCTGCACTGTAGTTTTCTCTTTAATTCCTTTTTTGTTTTCTGCCTTTATGAGCTAAGGGACATCCAGTGAATACTAAATACCAAAATTATCTCTTTATACTGCTTTTTCCCCTCAGCATGTATAGCAATCAAATTTCAACTAATACAATGAAGAACAAGTAGATGAATTTTTAGTCTTCATAATGGCCATGAGATCTCAAATGACCAAAAGTGAAAACAAACAACTGCATGAGAGAATTTTCTAAAACATATGCTTTATCATGTCCAGAAGCTCATACGGTTCAGAAGATTAGCATTTTATCAAGTAAGCTATCTCATACAATTCCATGATCTCATGTAGCTCTTATGTAAGTTAGATTTCAACCATTATCAATGAAGAGAAACTGCACCTGGCTTCCTTTGCACATGTAGCTTGAAAGTACTAGAACTTCCTCAAAAGCTATCGCCTTGTCGATCTTCCCTCCTAAAATGCCTTCAAACCTCTGTGAAATTGAACAAAATCAATTAAAACATCATAGCTACTGTGGAGTTGAATAAAATGCACACATGGACTAGAAGTGCAATAAAGAAAAGAAATAAACATGGACCACCTTGAGCTGAATTACGAGAACATTTGGCGCCTGAAGTATAGACATTTGCTTCCTTGCCGCCACCAATTTCTTGCAACTAAAACAAAAACAATCCCTCAGCTTGACATTATAATTAAACAAAAACAGAAAAGAGGAGAGGCAAAGAACAAATATTATGGAGACATAAGAGAACACGTCAGAGAATACTTACTGGTCACACCGATATTTATTACTGCCATCCAAAATCTCATGTTGAAAAAACCTCTGCAAAGATTCTTTCAGAGAGCCACTGTGCAGGATATCGAGGCTGATATCCATGATCTCATCCACCTTATTTGACTCAGCCCCACAAGAGAGACACTTCACTTGACTCTGCAGAGCACCTCCAAATATTTCCTTGACAATTGTGCCCTCATACCCACTATCCCCACCTTTTCTTCGCAGCTGTAACTTTTTCAGCCTGAGACACGTATTGTGGCATGCATCGATTACATACCGCAAAAATTCGTGAGCGTCCTCCTGCCTTCCGTGCCTAAAATGCTCCGCAAAGATCTTTAAACAGTTGTTCATCTTCAATGGCGCATCTAAATTGGACTCCGACATCAAAGACCGTAATATCCTTTTCTCTAAAATACAAAATGGACATTCTCTCTTCTTTTCGGATGCTGCTGCAGCAGCTATATCACCTGCATTTTTGACCACGTACATGAGCAAATTAAGAAACATAATCAAATTGAATCATGCCGAAATAGTTTATCCTCATCAATTGTAGCATTCTGCAGATATTTGAGAATGATCTATAGTAAACATACTTGTACAGCAGAATTTTCAAATTATACACTCAAACTACAGGAAACTAATAACGATCGTTATGACCGCATTTAACTCAAGCAATTCAACAATATCAAAAAATAAAAAATTTAAAAAAAAAAGAAGAAGAAAAGGGCAAATAACGATATTAGAGCTTCAGGAAATTTTAAAAACCACAAAAAGTGCGTAGGGAGCTAAGATACTCACATGAAGAAGAGTGCTGAGATTTGAGGCAAAAATTGGCCAAGGGAGGAGTGTAGGTGAGACATTGAAGCACGGAGTTGAGGTAACAAGTATTGCCGAGGTTTCTAAGCCCTAGAGGCGGGCCGGACTTGCGTTTCTGGCTGAGCGAGCTCGGCTGCCACGTCATCTGCAGGACGGCCATTAACGACCTGATTCCTCCACGGACAGAGTCGCCTCCGCCTCCACCGCCGCCACGACATCGGTTGCCACCGGCCCCGATGGCATCGCCCGCCGGTCCCCCTATTTACTCTCCCTCAAATTAAAACTTTCCCGCTCTTTGGAGGGAAAAAATTGGAAAGTGAGCTTCCGAAATTAGGGTTTAATCACGATTTATCGGGTGTAAAACGGTAAGAATAAACGGAATCAAAAATCTGTTATTCGCAGAAGAAGAGGGAAGAGGGAAGAGGAAAGTTTCGAGAAGAGGAGGAAAACTAGAAAAGTCCCCCACCAAACCCCCCGGGAGAAACAAAAAAAAATAAAAAGAAGATGGAATTGGTCGTTTTTCTTCCCTTTTCTGTCCTGTTTCGGGGTCCTAGTTAAATTATAGAAATTGTTTGGGCCAAAAATAAAATCTCTTTCTTTTTTTGTGGTTAAAAAAGAAAATTTCTTTCAATAAACGATTTTAAGTTCAGGTGGCTCACAAAAAAGAAAGAATTTCCCCAATCACAAATTTTCAAAGTTTCAACAATTATGTTTGCAAAATTTATGTGCCCTCAAAATTTAAGGTCTTACTTTTAATAAATATTTTAATCCTCTGAAAAATTAATTGCTCCATTATCTAGTCATTGGTTCTAATTATGAAACACAAATTTGAATTTAGTGTTAACTATTAGTCTATCAGTGCAAACTTGTGCTTTATAATTAATTAAAGAACGGAGAGAATAGTTTTAAAAATTAGATTCATGAGATTTTTATTGAAATTGGATTCATGAAATTTGTATTGTCATTTGAGATGAGGTTGGTAATTATGTTTGGATCATTTGTTCCGTATGTGTTTTTATGGTTTTTTTAAAAAAAATGTAAAAAAAGAGTATATTAGAAATGTAAAATGTAGGACGGAATAAAACATTTATTAATTAAAAAATATTCAGAAAAACCCTAAAGAAAACAACCAAACATGTACATCATCCATTGTATATAATAATAACAGTGAGCAATTTTTAAGATTATATAGTTTCATTTTCAAAATTTCGTTTTTAAAGAAAAAAATTACTACTTATGATACGAAAAAAGTAACAAAAACACGGCAACATTGTTCATCTACCATTAGGAGCAACCGACATGACGGGTCGGAATCTGGTATGCCAAGTGTAATGTCCAATACAAGTATACAACAGCTATTTTTAGTTTCAAGAAGATTGAAAAACTCCTCCTCAATTGTCAAGGGTGTTTCTATGCACGTGTTGTAAACTCGTAGTAATTTGTAACAGAAACAAGAGAAAATGAGTGTCTAAAAACTCTCAAGTCTCAACCAAGAATGTCCAACCTCTTCATGTAAAAACTTTAGAAGGTTAGATCATGATGTTCTCAACTTTACATTCATAAAATTCCCAGGTCTTTCTTCCCCTAACCAACCAAAAGACAAAAAAGAAAAGAAAAAAAAAAAGAATCAGTCATCTATAACCAGCTGCATCTTGCAGAGACGCTCGTGCATGGATTCATCAGCGGCGTATTAAACTTGTGGCGCCAGTTTTCGTGGCAAGTGTAGAAGCAGGAGGAGGAACCAAAAGCCGATTTGTGGCCGTACAAGTGTATTACTTACAAATGTTAAAAAAGAATGTTTGTCTGCTACATGTACGTGTTTTACTGATTGGAAGATGAAGAAGCTACTAATGGGAGGGATTGAGCTTGAGATTGACCTGAATTGATCTTGGTAGCTTCCTTTTTTAACTTGTGATTGTTGTAGGCAGCTACACCTGCAATAGCTGGAAGAAGAGGTGCAGAGTAACACCTTGTTACTAAAGTATCTAAAGCTCAGAGTAGGATATCTATCAACCTAATGAGCTAACATTCAATCATCATAAACTTTACAAATATGAATGCAGAACAACCTAAAGCCTGGAGTTGCATATCAAAGTAATTGAGTAACATATATCAGCATAATGAGCTAACATTTAATCATCGTAAACTTCACAAATATGAATGCAGAACAACATTACCAATGCCATAGCCACAGAGATTGATGAAAGTGAGATTCACATCGGCAAAAAGAAATGCTGATAATAGGACAACCACCCAATCTTTGACAACACCAGCCACACGGATGGTAAGAGCACTTGTATGTTGGATGACAAGAAAAACTGAGAGATTGAGAGCAAAGGTACAAAGAGAATTAAGAGTTAACACAAGGGGAGGGAAATTCCATGTCCCCGCTTCTTCCATCTTTGGCTTCTCCAAAAATATCCAGGGAATTAAGAGGCAAAGAGCACTGCATGTCAAACCAACACCTGGTTACCTATCAGCAACTTGTAAGTCTTAACCAGAAGCATATATCACAAATGTTACCAGATACATGCCTGCAAGGGCTAATGTAGTACATGACAGATATTGGGTTTAACTTGATACCCTTCCTCTTCACTAGAATCTCCATGAATATAAGCCTCAAAGCCTCTCCAACAACACCTCCCATTTGATAAACGACACCAACCCAGTTGATATCCATTTCACCATAAGAAGCCACTAGCACACCAAAACTGATTACTGACATTATAAGAAGCATCTGACAACTCATCATTTCCAGACCCGCAGCCACTCCAAGAATGAAAACAGCAACTGGCACTGCAGGTATAATTAGAGTCGAAAAACTAAGATCACAATTGGGAAAATTGAAAAGTTGCTATATAGACAAATGATTCAGGAACGACAATTGTGAATAAGTTGCAAAGTGTGTGATTGAGTGATTATAGTGGAGTACAATGTAAAGCAAACATGTCTGATCCACTGCAAAAGTGTAGGCTTACTGATTGCTTTCAACATCTGAGCAAAGGCAACAGATATATAAAGGTAAGCAGTGTTTCCAAGCCAAAGTGTCATAGCGAACATTGCACCAATTGGTATGACTGATGAAATATATCTGGATGTCCAAAGGTTGGGGAAGAAATCATCATTACCACATAAACAAAAGAGCAAACTCAACGACAAAGGAATTCAAAGGCAAAGATGCAGGGGAAAAGTTACACGAAGAAAAAATAATATAATGATTCCAAGAGATAGTAGTATTTCTTGAAGGTGAAACACTTGCAACATGTAAACCAAAAGAATACTAAAGAAGTATAAAGGGTCGAGCCACAATAAACAAATACATACAGAAAAACAAAGAAAGAAGCCATAGCATATCAAGAAAGGACAAGAGAGTGCTCACATATCAAGAGTCATCCCTTCCTCAACTTTCATAATCTGCAAGTTACAATAACAGAAGTTACAGTCTGCTCATATGAAGGAATTTTGTAAACATACTCATATCGAAAAGATGACAATGCCCAAAATTATTGAACTTTTAATACCTTGAGAACTTTTGTAAGCACAAAACACAACACCGAGGAGAAAATCATGTGAAGTAGAGTCAATCCAAGTGGATATGGAAAGTTTATTTCTTTCGAGGATAAAACCCACTGCAAAGCACCAACTTATAATCAATCATCAACAGAAATGAGAACCAAAAAGCAATAAAAAGCCCATCGAAACATTTCATTAACACAGAAAAGTGTGGATTCGTGAAGTTTAAAAAATGACAAGCCGTGGTAAGCTTTAACGATCATTTTCTTGTCAAAGTAAAATTGTCTAAGCAAATATAAAATCAAAATTGAACACAGAAGAAGGAACTTTGGAGATGAAAAGCTTCCCTTAGCCAAAAGCTCGAAGAAACAGTATATCATAGAAACAGATACCAAAGATAACAACAAGAACTTACAAAATCATATGACAGTAAAAAATCCTTCATCAACAAGTATACTGAACTTCTGATTCATCGGAACCACCACATAAACAACGCGGTTCTCAACCCGTCAACCACGGCTCATAAAAACAGGTGATCAACCATTTGCAATACTGTATATTGATTTTAACATAGCTGGTCCCTGTTGTCATTTTTAACATATATCTATTAGGAATCTACTTGAGAGTTTTTCTTATATTGTATTCCAATCTGAACGTGTAATATCTCACAGGCCCTGAATGCAGCATTAGCAAAAAACAGTGGATACTGTTTACAAGTTCCCTGGCCAAATAAATTGCCACAAGTCCATAACCCCACGTGAAGCCACTCAAAAAGAACTCCAACTTGGTTCAGAAGAATGCATTTTGCCATTTTCATTTTCAAAGGCTGAACTTTGGGGATTAAGCACTGCTATCTATTACTAAGCACTGAGTAAGAAAAGGTTAATGTGATCAAAACGCAATGAGCATTACAAGTTCTTCCAATACAGTGTACCTACCATGAATGGCACTTTTCACAAGTCAACACCAAGAAAAGAAATGCAAAAGAACCCATTCCAATTTCAACCCTACAACAACGGTAGCACCCAAAAGACAAAGAAACCAAACACAAGTTCAATTGGAAGAGCATAACGCAAATGAAAGAAAACACAAAAGAAAATGAACCAATATAATCATCAATCGAGAACAATCAAGAAGGGAAGTGTGGGGGATAAACCTTGTTAAAGAAGATCTGACCACTGGAAAGAGCAATATAAAGAAGAAGGTAAGCGTAGGTTACGAACTCGCTGCTCAATCTCTTCGATGATGGATCTGCCATTTTCCCCTTCAAATGGAAACACACTGAGACAAATCACTCTCTTACTCTTAAGACAGCAACTGAAAGAAACTAACAAGGGAGGGAAACAAAAAAAAAATGGCTGGCTTTTTTGGGCTTTTTAGCCCTTTTTGATAGGAAGAAGAAATACTAGCAAATAAAAAAGTTGGGCTCCTTTGCTTCCAAATTGGGCATTGCAAGTTGGGTGAGACTTTTTGACTTTTCAAGTTTCCTCGCAATAACTTACCGTCTTACACGTACTAGTAAAAATATTGTAACATAATTTATTTACGAGAATATTTCACATAAATTAATGTTAAACTAGATGTTTGGCCCAGGCAGATGCCCGGGCGCCCCTTCTAAATTACTATTTTATTAAAATCTAATTGAATTACTATTTTTTGATGAATTAATTTGGCGTATATATCATTTATGCTATGATTTGGGGCTTAAAAAAATATACCTATAAATATGAGGTTATAATGGAATAATAAATAATTAGTTTATAATGCATTATTCTTAATTGCTGGATTTATGTATTTTTATTTTTTGTTTATATTAAGCCCGCAAAACTATACGATTGGACATTTGAATTTGAATTAATATATCCATTCGTTTGAAATGTAACTGATCCTTATTTATAGTAAAACATGTGTTTTTTAAAAAAAAAAAAATTATATAACTTCTAATTAAAAGAGACTTACACGTGGCAAAAAGACTCCTGAAATCTGAAATATGGTGTATTGGAGCCAAAACAGATGCATACTTAGTTGCCACATAAGTTTCATGTCTTCTGCTTTAATAGGATAAAAGGGATCATTCTCATTAAAAAAAATAATAGTAATAAGATTAATGCTTGGTATAGTTAGGGTACCTTCTAGTCTAATCTGCTTATTATTTAGATGCTGATATCCTTTCATTCACACATCCATCACATTCATTTGTTAGAAATGGTTTTTTTCTTATGGGAGAGCTTTAAAGCTCTTATTATTATTATTATCAAGAATTACAGTTCAATTTTAGAAGTTACAGAACAATTGACAGCTACTTATAAGACACTATGAAAGTATCAGAAAATATAACTATTTGTTATAATTCACAATGGAATCGAACTGTATCATAATGCTATGAGATTTAGTACGCTCAAACGCGAAATTGAGAATCTGATTCCTACTTTTATTGCAGAAAATATGTAGATACGAAAAAAATAGGCTAGTCAAGCTGTTAAATGGTCAAACCACAACGGATGCGATAGGCTAAACAAAATGTAGACTTAAGTGGAGATGTATAATAATACTAATCACTACTTTTTAGGTTTTAGTTCAGTTATAATAATTTAGGTGCCTCTAAAATATCAATGGACAATAGATGCCGGATGCCGGTAAATAAAAATAAAATAAAATTTTACCCTCATAGAGATATAGAGGAGTGATAATTTGTCTTTCAATTAAAATGGTGTATTTCTTTTTCTTTTTTTAAAAAAAAATTACAGTGTATTTTAAAACCATCCATGTTCGATTCAAAAGTTCATTTAACATATTAAAACATGAAACTATATATCGTTTTATTCATATCCTTTAATACCTTTCCTTCTCATTGTAGTGGAACTTCTTGTTGCAGAATTAGTTTTACTAATACTTAGATAATGTCAACGTACTATTATTATAGTAACTAGAAGTGAAGTAGACGAAGTCGATGTGCTTGTTTGTCTAACACTTATTTTGCATTTTTGTCTCACTTTACCTCTTAAAACACCTCTCAAACACAAATCTCAATGCTATTCAAACAATTTTTTAATTTACCTTTTAAAAAATATTCCAAAAATTATTTTTACACAATTTTCATCCACCACCACCGGACCACCTACACCACCATCCGCCGCCACCGGACCACCCGCCGCCGTTGCCGGACCACCACCGGCCGACCAGATTCTGACCAAATTTCGGTGGCCGGAATCAGGCCGGCCGGACGGCCGTCGAGGTTTAGATTTTATCTCAAACCACATTTTAAATCACATCTCAAACCCAAATAAAAAATCAAAACAAAATGTTGGCCAAACAAGCCTTATAAAATTGCATACTATGTAACATCTTGGAATCTTTTTTGCGGCTAATAATATTATCCTATTGTTGTTCAAAAAAATCTTTATTACTTGGTTGAGCTTCCATGAAAATGCAATGTCCTAAATTATCAAAATGTGGTGGATTAATCAGAGAAGGTATGATTGTAAATGGAAATTCAAGGATCAACTCCGTTATTTTCTCTAAGATTGAGGACAAAACTACAATTTCTACATTACCAAAATTTATAGTGTATCTATGGGAAGTAGGCATACTCAAGGTTCCGGTTCGAACCGAAACCAAACCGGAATCGAATTAGAAAATAAAGTTCTGGTTCTTGAACCGTTTTTAAAAGTTCTAAAACTGTAACTGAATTTTGTATTAGTGGTTTGGTTAAGGTTCTATTATTTTTAAAACCGTGAATCAACGGTTCTAACCGAAGGTTTTGAACCGTAAAAGTCAGCAATTCAATTGCTGGTTATATTGTTTTTTATAACTTTAAAAAATAGATAACCTACCAACAGAGTTATTTTAATATTTTTTAAAAAGTAAAAAAAAAAGGTAAATTGGTGGTTCAATTATCGGTCAAACCATTGCATATTATGATAAAAACTATCTATTTTCTTTTTATAGATAATGTTTGCAAGGATGATTTTGTTGATTGGAGTTACTTTTAACAATAACAAGACTCTACCAATAGTTGTTATAAAACATTCGGCCTAAGAGCCCATTACAGAATCACCTAACTAAATACACCAATATCAGGTGTGTATTTATACGCGCCGCGTAACCCGTCCCTGCTTTTTTTTTTTTTAATTTTTCTCCCCCAGTTTATTCATTTTCTCCAGCAAACTAAAAAAAAAACCCTCGCCTCATTTTCTTTCCCAGTTACTCAATTCCATCTCAGTCTCGTTCAAATTCGAGAAATCTTCGAATTGTTCATCATTCCGAGAAGAAGAAGATGCGAAAGATGAATATTGTGTTAATAGATTGGAAGAAGATGGCATACGAATCACTTTGAAGTTTACGAATTTGGGGAAAAATCTAGCAGCACTTCTCGTTGAATCTCGTCTGTTTTGAAATAGGGAGAAAAATTTGAATTTATGTTAATATATACTACGCGTGTAAATCTCCTTAGATCTAATTTTCTGTTTGGAAAGTAACATCCACTTTCTAAGTATGGGTAGGATCCTTTACCCCAACTGGCGCCAGGGTCTTTTTTGCCACTTTCAAGCACCATGTATTATTACTTTTCATATAGTTAAAAATTTGAAGTATACATTCTATATATCGTCCTATTTTTTTTTTTCAAATATTAAAAAAGTAAATTCTTACTCCACATTTCATATTACTTTTCAAAAAAGGAAAAGAAAAAGATTCATTTAAAAAAAAATGATCTAATCAAAATATTATAACCAAAACCGCCACAACTTATAAATAAAAACCAGAACTATAATAGAACCGGAAATAAATCGAATCCGACGGTTCTTGAACCGTAACTGGAACCATGGTATAAAGAAGTTTCCGATTTTTATTTTTATCAAACTGGAACTGCCGATTCTAAAACCGTAACTGACGGTCCGTGGGCATGCCTAATGGGGAGTCAAGATTTCCACGCCTTTAAAAAAATTCAATGCAAATCTTTTTCGAGGCGATTTTCAAATTTAGAAAAAATGGCCAGAGTCCTCCAACAGACTGTTTTCCCCCCTCGGATGAGAATGATGAGATAATGACGATGACGCCACTGAATTTGCCGAAAGATTTTTTTATTAAATAAAAGAGAAACCAAGATCACTTGCGACCGAAGAATTAATTAATAATTCAAGGCCTTTAAAAAATTCCGGAAACTTTCAGCAATTTGTATTTTATAAAAGAACATAGTAATAATAATCTAGAGGTGAATTCCTACTGTCAAGCAGTCTAGCATCTTTTAATTGAATGTTGATGATTATGCATGAGGCTTATCAGTAAGTTCAATTAGTTGTGCTTAATTCTTTGTTTTTCTATTTTTCTTTCTTTTCGTTGGTTGGCAATGTTTATGTGCTTTCCTTTTTGCGCATTGATGAATGTCATGTGTTTGTTTTTTTGCCCATGTTGAACTTATCTTGGCACCCAGGCCGAGGAGAGAATTCAAAACATGAATTTTTATACTGGTTTCCTGGGCTAGTTTGATTGCCCATCTGCTTTAATTTCAATCCCTTAACTGGGCTAAACTCTTACTTGTAGAAATCATAGTTCTGATTTGCAAAGTTAATTAATCTGTTCCTAATATGCTTTGACAGGACAAAGTGTTCATGTGCTCTGCTGGTTTCTAATATCATCAGGCAAAGGTGACTGTCCAGTGGCTCAGAGAACAAGGACTTAAACAGGGCACCACCAATCTCATCTTTTTATTGGTATATTATTATCCAGAATCTGAACCAAAGGAATTTTTTAACCCATGTATGGACAAGAAAATCAAGATGCTGATGTATTTTTTTGTTATTTCTTTAACAGATAATGACCCATTATTATATCAGTACCATACAAAAAAGGCAGAATTATAATAGATCAACTAGGTGACTGTGTGTGTACTGTCTTTAGAGCTCAGTGTGATAATGGATTTTATAGATGCAAAAAACAGGGGGAAAAAATGGGGTTTTTTTTTTCTGAAAAATATTTCAATAGGGATGATAATGAAGAAAAGACTCTGAAACACACAAGAGGCTTGTGGTATTGAGGCCAACCATTCCCTCCTGATTGGATGTGGTTTAAAATTCTCACCTCCAAAAACTCATCCTCAAATTTGTGCTTCTCTTCTCTTCTTGACTCCCCCACCCCATTTGTCTTCATCTCAATTCTTATAACTCCAATCATTATTATTTTTTATTATTTTCTTGGATCACTCTCTCTTTTCCTTTAAAGTTTATCTATCTATTACTTCTCCACTAGTGGTTTTCCCTCTGCATGCACTCTTCTCAATAGTCCTGCAGCCTCAAGGTCTGCTCTCTACTTCTCTGTCTGTTCTGTATATGTCATCTCAAGGTTATTTTCATCAGCCAATCCAGTGATCAGTACTTGCTGTCCTTAATCGTTTCATTCATGTATTTGCTTACTTACTTCTCGTATGTGCTGGCTTCTGTGATGTTAATTTGATTCGGGGCTGCCTTATTCTTGGAAATCTTACTCGGGGCAGTTTACTGTTGTGTCTTGGAATGGTTCTTGCTCAATTAAAGTCTTAGTCTTTAGAGATTTGAGTGTAACTAAGCTGATATGCAATTGATCATGCATGTTCCCGTTTAGATGTTCAGATTTTAGACACCTCACAAGTCAGAAAAGGACTGTTAGTGTTTTCTAAGTATTGGCTGGCTATGTTAGAGCATAATCCATTATTCAAACTGAAAACTAAGATCCTGTTTGGAAGAGGTAAACCTTTGTCGTTCTGATTAGGAATCTTGTTTTGCTGTTAAAAATTCAGGATCTTTAGAGGGAAAAGTTAAGAAGAATCACCATCAAAGATGGAGATCACCAATGTCACCGAATATCAGGCAATTGCCAAGGCAAAATTACCGAAGATGGCCTACGACTACTATGCATCAGGTGCAGAGGATGAGTGGTCACTGGAGGAGAATAGAAATGCTTTCTCAAGAATCCTGTAAGATACTTAACAACGAAGTTACAGGTTCATGTTGTCTATTGATCATGTGTAACCATAATTCTTTTCATTGTAACAAAAACAGGTTTAGGCCAAGAATTCTGATTGATGTTAGCAAGATTGATATGAGTACTACTGTTTTGGGATTCAAAATTTCGATGCCTATCATGATTGCCCCAACCGCTTTTCAGAAAATGGCTCACCCTGAAGGTTAGATACTGCAGTCCTCGTCTTGAAAAGATAGAAACAGTCAATAACTTATAACTGTGCCTGTTTGATTCATTGAGTTCTTTGAATGAAAATTTCCGGAGACTCAGAAAGATGGGAACTGAACTGGTTTTATTTGCTTTTTAATACATTTCAAAGGCTTGTCTTTTTTTCTTCTTTTCTTTTTTTTTTTTCTTTCTAAAACTTTGTAAACATGAGCACTTATCCGTCCTCACAAATTCGCTTGAATTCCTGTGTTTTCATATCCAGCATCTGAGTTGTATTTGAACTGGTTCTATATACCCAGCCCCTTTTTGGCCTCCTACTTGATTTTTTTTGCTATTTTATCTTTCGACTGCTGGCTGCTTCATGGGATATGTGCCGTCCTGTTTGTGAAAAATGTGTTTCTATGGATTCTTGGTTTTGTCCATATCAAAAGCAGAGAAGAAGGGATGATAATGATCTTTTCTATTTTAAGTAAAGATTGTATCATTTTTATGCCACCTATTGAGTAACGGTGGAAAGAAAAACCTGAATGGTCAATTAGTGACTAGGTGGATTTAAGCAAATTTCATGTCAACATTCTCTTAAACGTTATGCTGTCTGACTTGGGGACTAATTCCATGTAGGTGAGTATGCAACTGCAAGAGCGGCATCAGCTGCAGGAACAATTATGGTAAGTAACAATCCTTTCTGATTCATTTTATACATTTCTCCTTGAACTTGAGTTAGAAACACATCCTACTGGAAACTCAATTAGGTCATCAAAATATATTAATTGATATCAAGATTTGTAATATAAATCCATATGTCAGCAGCAGCTTAAGAAATCATATATATTGGTGCTTACATGCTCTAAGAAGCTATGGATGTTTCTGTATTAATGTATCATTTGCTGCCATATTCAGACCCTGTCATCATGGGCTACATCCAGTGTTGAAGAGGTTGCTTCCACCGGACCTGGCATCCGTTTTTTCCAACTCTATGTAAGCTTGAACTAGTAAATTGCAAGATACTTTTTGAGTTTTGAGGTACATTTACTTGTCAATCTCCATGTAAATGACAAACGTCGGTTGTCAGGTCTACAAGGACAGGAATGTTGTTGCTCAGCTTGTGAGGAGAGCTGAAAGGGCAGGTTTTAAGGCTATAGCCCTTACGGTTGACACACCAAGGCTGGGGCGTAGAGAAGCCGATATTAAGAACCGGTATTTTTCATTCAAGACATTATCATTGATCCTGAACTTGTTAACTTTGGTTGTTCAATCAGTATGAAGATTTTGATGACCTATCCCTGAGAAGCTTCTGTTTGGATTGCATACAGTTTCACTTTGCCACCATTTTTGACATTGAAGAACTTCGAGGGCTTAGACCTTGGGAAGATGGACAAAGTAAGTTGTGAAACCAAACTCTTCATCTCCATCTTTTGATCTTTGACATCCTTAATCTGATTTGCTCTCTTTGTTTTCAGGCTAATGACTCTGGATTGGCTTCATATGTCGCTGGTCAGATTGATCGCACTCTGAGTTGGAAGGTATGGCTTCTTCTCTTTGGTAGTTGAATGAAACTTGATAGTGTGGCTCGCTCTTATTGAATGTTGGCTATCCAGTTAGTTTCAAATGGCATGACAAATTTAGACTTCAAAGCTCTTGATTGGATAAACTACTAGTCATGATATTTCAATTTCCAAAGTTCTAATCATTGAAACATTGATCCGGCATGAAAATTTAACTTACGGGAGAAATTTGGAATTGAAAGATAATTGAAAACTCTAAAGAGCATGCATAAATATGATCGAGAAGCAAGCAGTTGTGATACTTATTCCTTTCTTAATCACAACAGGATGTCAAGTGGCTCCAGACCATCACTTCATTGCCCATCCTTGTGAAGGGTGTGATCACTGCCGAGGATAGTAAGTACCCTGCTGCCTCTCATAATTGTTTCCTAACTTATCAGTGTTTTTAAGTAAGATAGTTATGAGGGAATAAATCTTGCAGCAAGACTTGCTGTTCAGAATGGAGCAGCTGGTATCATTGTGTCCAACCATGGTGCTCGTCAACTTGATTATGTTCCTGCAACAATTTCAGCCTTGGAAGAGGTACAGCATTTCTTCATATCTATCGAAGTGTTTTACAAATGAATATCTAATAGTTATCCCAGATCTTCTTCTTTTCAACTTCTATGGTACTTTGGTAAAACTTGTTGTTTTGTCAAATATTAGGTTGTTAAAGCTGCACAAGGACGTGTTCCTGTGTTCTTGGATGGAGGTGTCCGACGTGGTACTGATGTGTTTAAAGCCTTGGCCCTTGGAGCTTCTGGCATATTTGTAAGTGCAACATCCAAAGGAGATATAGAGTAAAATTGGAGCTGCCTGTTTCTGTGTTATTTTTCTATGCTTGCATCCCCTACAGTTGAGCCAACAATTGCTTTGAGTCTATGGAGTAGCTTACTGTTCTAATGGACTGTATTGTACATGTCAGATTGGGAGACCTGTTGTTTTCTCGCTGGCTGCAGAAGGAGAAGCTGGTGTTAGAAAAGTACTTCAGATGTTGCGCGATGAATTCGAGCTGACCATGGCATTGAGTGGTTGCACGTCGCTTTCAGAGATCACTCGCAACCACATCGTGACCCCCTGGGATGCTCCACGCATTCCAGCAGCCAAGCTTTGAGAGCTGCAAAATCTATTAACATCTGGCCAAATGCTGCATTAATATTTGATGATTATATTTGTGCTTTCGTCTTTTGAGAGCCATCCCTTCTAAAGGGAGAAAACATCATTTTATGTTTGAAGTTGAGTCTCTCTCTCCCTCTCACTCCCTGAATTGTTATAAGCTTTAGAGTTATGATGGAACACCAACCTATACTTTTGATAATTGGCCATAAGAGCCTGTTTTGTACATTCTTTCTTTCTCTTGGGATGTGATCACCATGTGAACCAGCTGAATAAGTCTTCTTCATGTGTTGTGTTATTATGGGCATCAGTGTTTCAGGGATGGTTTGTCAGAATCACAGGGCAATCTCCTCATGAAAGAATGGTAATGTGGTCGGTCTTTGAAGGTTGATAAACCTTAAAGAACTGACAAGTATAATTTTAAAAGAACCAAAGAGTGGGAAACACATTGGGCATACTGATTTTGTTTTTGTTTTCATTTTAGAATGAAAATGTGTTTCATAATTCTGAAGTTGCAAAAAGTACTAACACGGCCGGTTTCACCATTCGGATCACCACCGAGCTGGATTCCGTTCAACTTGGTCGGATGTTTTGCTTGCTTCAATGATTCGTGATACTTTTGCGGATCATATAGATTAGATTTGTCCCCAAATTATGAGTCAATACAAGTTTAATTAAAGTTCGCATTTTATGTCCGTCTTTTGACGTTATCGATTGTGAATATTTACCCTTAATTGTACCCCAAAAAAAAAAAAAGTATTGTGATAATACACCATATTTTGTCACAAAATCCATTAAGTAACCAATCGTCATGAGTCTCAAAATGTTTGCTAATCCTCATGATTTTATAGTTTTCCAACCATTTGATATGATACCACAAACTACTAGTAGCTACTACAATAGTTCATCACAAATTTAAGAATTTTTTTAATAAGTTTGATAGATTAAAAGATAGCAATTCATTTTCAAAAAAGAAAAGATAGCAATTATAATTATATAATCGTCCCTCCAAAAAAAATCTAGGATTCTAGGTAGAGGTACATATTTTGCTCGGAAAAAAAAAAAAAAAAAGGTAGAGGTACATATAAGTAATTTTACAAAACTTCAGGATTCGATTGATATTTTCTAAAAAAAGATCGAGACGAAAACGACAAGGAAATTTCAGTAGACCGAAAAAGGAGGAAGTGAGGAATCCTTGTGATTCACTCGAAAGTCCAAAACTCGAAACAGAATTGTTGCAAATT
Source organism: Oldenlandia corymbosa var. corymbosa (assembly GCA_949775105.1). NCBI lineage: Eukaryota > Viridiplantae > Streptophyta > Magnoliopsida > Gentianales > Rubiaceae > Oldenlandia > Oldenlandia corymbosa. The sequence continues at coordinate 10,559,729 of OX459118.1, read as the reverse complement.
TCAGTTGCAGAATAGTTGAATTTGTTGGACTCCCCGATTACTTTTACCGGCCACCACCTCCGGACGATTCGCCACCGTTCCTCTTCTGCTTATCATCCTCTCTTTAGAATGAAGATCGGCCGCCGAGGCCGAGCTGCCGTGGTGGTTCTCGGTGACATCGGCCGGAGCCCCCGTATGCAATACCATGCCCTTTCTCTCGCTCGTCAGGTCTATTTTCTTTCACCAACTCAGCCATTATTCTTTCATGTCAATTTCTTTGTGAATTAGAGTGAATTCCATTATTATTTCATCGAAAATTCCCTCTTTTTCCCCCCGCCTGTGAAGAAATTTGGATTTCACAGCAATAATACCGTATTTAGTGCCAATGGGTGTTATATAGTAACCATACATTCCAAAAGGAAGGATCTTACAAATTACAAAGCCCCAGCTCTGTTAAAAACTTCTGTTAATTGGAGATGTCAAGGGGCCATCATTAGGTAGAGCTTTGTTCCCTTTGATAGGGTAGCTTCTAATCAGTTAACGGTTATTGTAAAATGGTATTAAAATTTAACTCGTGGCGTGAATGGTATGATCATGAGTGTTTAGCTAGATAGTTGGCATCCCAGTCCAATCTGATCCATAGTTGGACTTTTTTTTTTTTTTTTTTCTCTTCCCTGAATTTTGGAATGGATACTGACTATCATTTTTCTTTCAATGCAGGCAGGTTTGGAAGTCGATATTGTGGCCTATGGAGGTTTGTATGTTTTATTGAATAGATATTCAATAGTTCGCTAATAGTTTCGTTTGAGTTGCATTGAATTAGTTGATCAGCATCCAGTATGACTATTTTGAAATGCTTGTGATCAATTTCTTAAGTATAAATGCATCCCGCATAAACACAATGTTTTTCTGTCTCGTATCAGTTGGTCTGTTCACTAACCATACCAACATACTAGATGCCATTTTCTTGGCTTCTTAAACATGATACTGAGTTCCTTGTCATATGGCGCTCTTCTTGCCTTGCACTATTAGATGTCAAATGTTAACTATTATCTCATTCGATCATCTCCTTTAAATTGATTAGTTAAGGTAAATTGAATATTACTCCAAGACTTTCTTTTCCCCCTTTTCTTTAAATGTGAGCATACTTGACTTACTTAGATTAATCAATTTTTGTTTGTTATTGGCATTTGGCAGTTCAATGCATTATGAGATTGATTCTTCTTTTTGTGATTTAATGCATTCAACTTTGTTAGGTTCGGACCCACATTCTGCCTTGTTACAGCACAAATCTATACATCTGCATAGAATGGTACAACTACCAGATTGGTTTTGGTTTGTGATGCGTACACATGGCACCAGTTTGTCATATTACGTTCTTTAACATTTGCAGCTGCTGATTTCTGCAGACACAATGGCCATCCATTCCTCAAAATTTTCCAAAGTTATTTCGTCCCTTAATGCTCGTGTTCAAAGCGTTAGTGCAAACCTGTATGCTCCTTTGGTATCTTTGTTATAGGATACCTGCTCCTGATGTTTTCTTAGTTCAGGTATGTCAAACTTTGTTATCCTGTAAATGTTTCTAGTGTATATATAAGCATGCTGTGTGTTAATGTTGCTTATGGTGGCCTGAATCGTGCTGTCTGTCTTGAGAGTATGTATTCTCCTTAACTGGTTCATGAGGAAGTTAATCATAGGGACTGATTCCCTTTTTTGCTGCTGCAGTAAATTTTTTTACATGTTCTTTAAGCTGCAGCAATAATTTAGGTTGCATGGTCTCTACTATTGCAGAACCCTCCCTCAGTACCTACATTAGTAGCTGTAAGATGGGCCAGCTGGCTGAGACATTCAGCTTTTGTTATAGATTGGCATAACTTTGGTTACACACTTCTCGCATTGAGTCTTGGGAGGACTAGCATTTTTGTAACTATATATCGATGGTGAGAGTTCCTGTTCATTCTTTTGTTTTGAAGTTTGGTTTTCGTCATCATTTGTTTGTAAATTTATTAACTTCCCAGGATCGAGAAGCATTATGGGAGGATGGCAAATGGTTCCTTATGTGTAACAAAGGCTATGCAACATGAATTGGAACAGAACTGGGGGATCAAGTAAGCATGTGAATTTCCATTGTGCTGTAGTTCTTTCTGTTAGTAGCAGCTATCAAGAAGTTCATAAAGTTTAATCATCTATCATTCTCTTTTCTGATGTCCCAGAGCCACTGTCCTTTATGATCAGTCACCCGAATTTTTTCGGCCTGCTTCTCTTCAAGAGAAGCATGAGGTATTACCTAGTTTTTAACTTCCCTTTCCTTTACTTGAAGGTTGTTCAATCCCCTGTTGCTTGTCAATGTTTAACTCATAAGTATGGATTCTAGCTGTTTTGTAGGATTGCCGACAAGCTTAACCAACCATATGATCTTAAAGACTGCATAAGTTATGGTACTATAAATGGAAATTCGTTGGAGTTTATGTTCAAAGAGTTTAGTCATTACTCTTATTAACTCATACAATTGGTGGGACTACAGGAAGTGGTGAGAAAGATCCAAGTTCCACTCTATTTACAACTAAAGTTAGCGAAGATGTAACTATGAAGCAGAACAGACCGGCAGTCATCATTAGCAGCACAAGCTGGTAAGTGTTCGCCAGAATTTTAAATGTATTGTACTTAGTAGTATATGATTTGTTCTTGATGAGTTATCATCATTCCTTCTTTAATAAAAGGGTATCAAAAATTCAAACTATCGAAGCTACCAAATTGTTATCTCTCATTCTGAAGAACATGATGTTTTATGTTTGGGATCATTAACTGACTCTATGACTGATTCAGAATTCATATAAGAAATGAACCTCTGTAGGCTTGAACATTTCTGTCACTTGTTTTTACTTGATCCCGAAACATTTGAAATTGGAAATTAAGGGATAAAAGTCATCAGATCATGTTTCGGCTTATCTCTTAAAATAATGAGCTTTCTTTTAGCATTTTATTGGTTCATACACATAAGGAGCTAGCAATCAAAGAGTTCAATGATATATTCCCAGACAATGGTGGCTGCTACCATCACGCACAAATAATTTATAAAACAGATAAGGTGGTCCATCTGTTTGTGTGCGTGTGTGGATTAGTTTCTGATTCTGAACAAATGATTATCAGGACTCCAGATGAAGACTTCAGCATCCTTTTGGAGGCAGCACTCATGTATGATAGAAGGGTGGCAGGTTTACATAATGAAAATGACTCGATTGAGGAGGAAATTTTGTGGAATGAAATTTGTAATGGAAAGCAATTTTTGTATCCAAGGTTGTTATTCATAATTACTGGTAATGACAGTTAATTTGTGGTTACATTTTTGGGGTACATAGGACGACATAGTTTTCTTGATGACTTACATTGTTTGAAAAATTGAAAGGCAAGGGACCTGAGAGAGAGAAATATGAACAGAAGATAAGGAAGTTGAAACTCAAGCGAGTAGCATTTCGCACTATGTGGTTGTCCGCAGAGGATTATCCATTACTTCTTGGTAAGCTCATTGTAGTTGTAATACTTCTGATGGTTTACACCCAAAACTAATGATTGTTCAAATTCCCTTTTGATTAAAGGTTCAGCCGACCTCGGTGTTTGTCTGCATACATCTTCATCGGGGCTGGATCTACCAATGAAGGTGTGTGCCAGATCCTTTGAATTTTCTTTTTCATGACTTATGAACCTGAAGTTACTATCGAAGTTGCTAAATCTCATATTTCAAGTTTGATCTCTTAGGTCGTGGATATGTTTGGCTGTGGATTACCAGTTTGTGCAGTTTCTTATTCTTGGTGAGATGTCTTTTTTTAAACCTGTTTGCAATTTAATCTCATGGATTTGAAGTCGTGCACGTGTTGATATATCTGGTTTTTGCCAGCATCCAGGAACTTGTTGAAGTTGATAAAACTGGCCTGCTCTTTTCATCATCATCTGAACTTGCAGATCAGTTGATGGTAAGTTCCATGTAACCCATTAGAGTTTTCCTCTGGTGCATGAGTTTGATTATAAAGAACTAATCCGATTCCTCGACATATTACCATTTGTTTTTTTCTGATGCTGATGAAATCATCTTAGATGAGGTAATGGACCGATGGTTTCGAGCCAAAAAGATTAGAGGTTCCGTTAAATAGCCAACTTAAGCCATTTGCACTCAACTTATAATTGCCAATTGTAACTGAAATGTCCTATTGGGAACATGTAGTCGGTTTACAATAATGAAAAGGAAAAGAACTGGGGATAAGTTGTTAATAAAGTTCTTATTGTAACATTGCACCATTGTTATATTTTTGCTATTGACGTTTTGTAACCACTTAAAATGGATGATTATAATTTCAGATGCTATTCAAGGGGTTTCCAGATGAATGTGATGCATTGAGTTCGCTGAGGAAGGGTGTGTTAGCAAAGGCATCTAGTACAAAGTGGGCAACTGGATGGGAAGAAAACGCAAAGCCTTTACTATCCGAGGTATGTTAATTCGTCTCCTCTTCAAGTAGTTAGTGAAAGAAAGTTTTAATAAAAAGATTTCATGAGTATCTTTTGTGGTAGTTTTGTTAGTTTCTCTTGAATTTCAACACTTGCCCTTAAATTTTTCTCTCGAAACAATTGGAACTATCACATGGTTGTAATAGAATGATAAAATCATTTCAGATGTCCATTGAAGATTTTCCAGTACTAACGAATTTGCAACTCGAACCTTCTTTTTGTTTCTTTTTGTGTACAGATAGTATTGAGTAGTTTTGAAAGTGGCTTGATGTGAATCAAAGGGTGTCGCTACTGTTTAAACTGAGTGGGAAAAGGTTCTAATTATTGGAATAGAGGAGCCATAGATGAGTCATCCTATATGCATAACCTTTAACTCTTTTTTTCACAATTCTGTAATTGATGAGCCACTTCTGTATGATTGAGTTGTGTGCGTAGTGTGCCACAAAGCATTACTAGGAAGGTGTTTATTTAATTAGATCAAATGTAAGCATACACATGTGGTTTACCTTTTCTGTGAGATTTTACATGCTTATTCATTTTCTTAAAATTCTGCTGCTTTGTTGCAAGTTCAACTAATGCACATTCTTCCGTCTTTTTTTAACAACAATACTAATGCCTTAACAAATGATTTTTTATTGAATAGAGGAAGGGTTATTACTTATTAGATAGAGGGCTGCTCGCTTAAAACTTAGTTTTGAACAATTTTAAAAACACATTAGCGGACATTTCGTCTCTGAACTCACAATTTTCTCTATGGACGTGGTGCTTGTTGCTGCCTTGTTCTTTTTTTGTGTGCATACTTGGAACTTTATTGGTCAGTCCATGTAATGGATATTTTATTGATGTCGTTTGTACTCTCATTGTCTATGGTACATACTCGATACTATAAACTTCTGGTAGCATATATTCGCCACCATCATCTTACCACAAATTGAACTGTTGCAGGTTATTTCTCATAACTTCAGCTGATGCAGATGTCTGAACCGCTGTCTGTGTGAGTATGTGGAGAGAACTATGGTGGCTCCTGTTGGTGAACGTAATTTACGGCGCCTGTTTCAAATCGATTGAAAACAGTTATAGAAGCCAATTATGAAAATTTTGGATTTTGTGTGTGCTAGCTCACAATGTTCGACAGAGATAGGTAGCTGATTCAAAGCCGAGAGAGTTCTAGTAATATTCTTCAGGTCTCTGTTTGGACCCGATAACGTTTCACTTTCGATTCAATTTGCAGTTGAATGAACAAATGATTCAACCTTTATTTGGGTTAACTGAGATTTAATTCAACCCAAGTTATAGTTTAAATTGTTTTTTCATCATTCAGAATATCATCTGATCATTTGAAACACTCATGCCATGAATTAAGTATAAAGATCACAGAAATGGAAGTGGCTAAGGGCCAGTCGATTAATGGTTTAGTCTTCCATCCTTGTGGGCCGTGCTGGTTCACTGGCCATTGCCGCCTACAGGTTTTCACAGAAGCCCAAACCAAGTTAATGGAAGCATAAATTGTGGTTGTTACGGTGTATGAATTTTGCCTGCTTAATTGCCTTTCTTTTGCCTGCTCAAGCAACACCTTAAAAACATAACCATAATAGTAATGGTACCAAATTTGTAAGTTATAGCTATTCATTTCTCCGCCTTTACTTTGATTACAACATCGTTTCATATATGAAGGGTAAAAATGGTAGATTATTATAATTATTATCACGTTATAGCGAGTGCAAAATCTTTTTGAAGCAATCCAATTTTCTTTTTTTCAAAATTATTTTCTAACAAAATTGATTACACATGAGGATATTAACACCCTCATTGGGGCCACTGAAATAATGTTACCTATCTTTTTATCTTCTTTTTCTTAATTTGAAAAAAAAAGGTTTCTTAATTTGTATCTGTCCGTACAAGTGGATAGACACCAATTCACATGAAAAGGGAAAAGAGCCGGAAAAAAATAGGAGTTGTATGCAATAACAATTTTTAAACTCATCTATAATGTAATCCTTATTCCAACTTGACACATGTAACCCACCTCGTCTCTATCCATAACCAAATATATATAGCAAAATAGAGGGGAAAAAAATAGTTAAACAATTAATGAATAAATTTATCAGATGAGAGTAACAGTTGGGCGAACTACAGCTACATTTCCTGAAATTTGAGGGAAAAAAGTTAAAAACTAGGAAACAAACTTTAAATCCGTGAAAATGTGAGACAAATCTTAAGACTGAAGGTTTTAGCTATTTGGTATCATTCATCGTCGACCAAACCTACGAGATACCTTTGATAAGCAAAGAACATGATGGTTTTGATGTTACAGTTATACCAATGGATAATCGTTTAGATTCAAATGTAAAAAAAAAAAAAAAAAAAAGAAAGAAAAAGAAAAGGTTTATGGTGTATGAGAAACTTATTTGATAATTGATATTGCTGATTTTGATAGAAAACAACTATTTCCCGATTGAAATCAAGACCATCATTCGATAACCAAACCTCAACAATGTTGCAATTAATTGGACCATTCAATCTTGCAATCACACCATCTTTCTAGTTAAGGACTTTAGGAGTCGTATACAATTTCGAGAGGGAGTACATTACTAAATTTCAAAAGCTTCAATTAATAATTTCGCAAAAACTAGGAGAAGTGAGTGTAATTTGGTTTCTCATCCTGAAATGATTATTCTGTTTAAATTTCTTTTCTTAATACAAATGAAAATCGAAACAGAATAATCATTTTTGCAAGGAATCGAGTATAATGTATACACAGTAGTTGAATAAAATAGTACACACGCTTAAAAAATTGTTCTTTTCTTTAATTAAATACGCAGTTGTCACGTTTCTATGCATCCAACAACACAAGTGATACAACTAGCTTTTTTACAAAGCGTATTAATTAAATTATCACAAGTTTTTTTTTTAATATATAATTCGAGAAATGAAAAAAGGTCCTAGTCATTCCTTTTAAACCAAATATATGAAGTCTCAAAAGGTATACTAATTAACTACTAAAAAAATCTCATGCAATCGAAACCTACTTCTTTCAATTTGTCTTTTCTCAACTGAAAAGTAGGTAGATATTTATATATTACGCCTAACAATGATCTATATATAAATAAAAACTACTATTTTTTTTTTCCAGTAGCGGAACCAGATTTGTAGAATGAAGGAGCGAAAAATATGTAAAATTATTTAATTAGCAAGGGGGAAAATAAAAAAATATACAAATTCAGATTAAAATTTTAAAGAAATCCTTTTAAAAAAATCAGAGGACTCTAGTTCAGTCACAATTTCTCACGTCCAATATTAATTTACTTTCTGAAACTAGTATTAGACCAATTAATGCAGTATAAATTAAATAGTTACGCGCAGCATTTTCTGGTACTATGTAAATCAGACTAAAATAGTAAAGAATATTTAGAATAGTTTCATTGTCTGTACAAATATCCTAGGTCACCTTTTTCTTTTTCTTTTTTTTTGTGGCCAATATTAAATTTTTTAAAAATCACACTTTTCCTACATTAAAGAAGTAAAAGGGGCACTAAAATAAGCCGCGTGAAAGGATTAATCCAATTTGAAATTAATTCTTTTTCTTTCTTCTGAATCGAAAGGAAAAAAAAAAAAGAAAAAAGAAAACTGGAAAAGACTGATTATGTTGGACACAATTAATTAAAAAGAAGATTAGGATTTAGGGAAGAAGAAGAAGTCGGTTAATCTGTCTCCCGCCAACAATCGGTACTACTGGAAACGCGTGTCAGTTGAAAGACGGTGCAAGAAAGGGGGAACCAAAACTGTCACGTTTTTAAGATTGGGAATATGAAAAAGCGTTGCGCTTTCCTTCTTTGGTGGAATTAATTGGAAAATAATATATTTAGTAATATATAAATCGTGGCAAAATATGAAAGGGCTATTCGCCAGTCGGCCTCTATTCCTTAATAATTGAGGCAGTTGTTTTAAGCCGTTGAACAGTTAAGATTTTTGATTTGACAGATTAGGTTTTGGATAAACTGGAGTGCTTTTAAAAGGGCTTTCGTTTATGTTCGTTCTTTGTATTTTGATGATAACTAACTTGAGGGCATGTCTTAATCCTTAAATGTCCACCTCCAATTATTAAATTTTGGGCAGCCCTTCATTTTTTGAGGAGTCAATTTTTATATTTTTATTTTTCATTTTAGTTTTATTTTGCTTCTTTTCTTTTGAGTCAACTTTTGAGCTAACTAGGATGGATTAAATGATTAAAGACATACTAAAAAAAAGTAGGGTTTTCTTTGGATTTTTGTTTACTTATGTTGCATAGGTGTTCGTTTTTGGTCATTTTACAAGTCCATTTCTTAATGAATCTTTGTCTCCCTAGCTAGCTAGTTTGGTTTTATTAGAAAAAGCAACGTACACCGCGTTGTAAAACGAACATTTACAAATTACAATTCGTGGAAGTTATACGACATAAATTAAAAACAGAAAAACTAATATATTATGATGGAAATTATGATATACAGACAGTGTTATTACCGTCTTATTCAGTCGGTGTAGAAATTAAAAGTGATGCTTTTATAATGAAATAATATTTTGAGTAATATCTTACCGCCACGGTCAATGCAGTTCACACACATTTCTGAAATTGGAAAGCGGAGCTGCCAAATTTGTCAAAGCCCTTTCTTTTCAAGGAAAAATATTTTGACCAATATCAACAGGATTAATCGCCGTTACTTCATTTTGGCTTTCTATAAGATGGAAAATGGAGATAAAAACGGATCGAAGTGCATTCATGAATGAACTTTGAACTTTGGATCTGAAAGTCTAATTTACGTATGATTGATTTAGGCTTGAGAATTTAAAAGTTCTAACCACAGTCAAACTTGCCTTTCTTTATGACGATATTTGCCACAAAAAAAAAAGTTACCTTCAACAGAGGTTTGACGAGTAATGATCTTAGTTCGATTAGCCTTTTGATCATAAGGGAAATCAATTGAAAATTTTCGACTTTGATAGATTGGACTATTCATATGAGAGATGAAAATTGATGGAAGAGTATAAGCGTAACTATGACTAAACTCAAACCACAGGAGCAATAACGAACCATGAAGGAAACAATTATTCTTTTCTTAGTTCTACGTATCAAGCCACTAGTTGGTTATTTTAAAGTAATTACCAAGGATCAACTAAAGAGGATTATGTTGTGGAAAAATAAGTAATAACTTATGAGCCTAAAATTCTTTCACTAATCGATGAGCGTCAACTTATTTTAGGTTTTAGGTGCAAAAAGGCCTAAAAAGGCAAAGCAATATGTCAAAAAAATTGGAATTCCGTGTTGAAATAGGTACGAGAATACTCAACGTTTAGGTTGTTTATAGAAAATGGATGCACATCTGGCGTATTAATTTACTTGTCAACCAAGTCACTAGCAAGAAGATGATAGAATTATGCAATTTCCAAACGCCACCAATCCAAACTTTGTCACTCGCAGCGGCAGTGATTGAGTTCAGTTTAACGTAATGAGTTATTAAAATGAGACGAAAAGAGTATATAAATTGACCTAAGTCATTCAAAATTTTATTGCTATAAGATATTTTACATGTTCGGTAGTTACTAGTAATAGTGCTTTAACAATTTCTTGGGGTTGCCCTCATTTTGATTTTAATTTTTAATCCATTTTTTTCCCCATCGAATTTTGTATTATTGTAAATGATCCCCATGTATATCGAATCCCCAACCAACGATAAACAATCAATGTACAAAACGGACCAAACACCGAGAACGCCCACGAAATACAAGGACATGACATTCATGGTATTGGTTGAAATGTGCACGTACGTTTTTTTAATAAATAAGTGTAAATATCTTAGATAACATTAGCATTCACAGTACTTTTAATTTTGAGTTACATCATCATTATTAGCAAACAGATGCTAACACGATCACCACATTTCGTTTCGTGTTATTCATGTTCATCATCACTTGATAAATCAGATCAAAATCAATTAGAAAAACGGATAAACTTTGTTTAAAACATAAAGGTAATTATTTTATGAGACAAGGAATTAATAAAACATGTGTTACACTTGGATACTACCATTACTTTCAGGTAATGGGATCATTTTCATCTGGTAGATCCGTTTGATTAAGTCACAACAATAACGTATTTGAAACTTGGACTACGACTTCCGCTATATAGTTGAATTTTATAAGGAGAGAAAAAAAAAAGAAAAAAAAAAAAAAGAAAACTTAAGAAGATGGATATGAACACATACATAAATCCGTAGTGGAACCGAAAAGAGAGTTAAGATGACTTCATGAATTACGACATCTAAAATCGATCTATGTTAGTGGTGGGAGTCACACGTTAACTTAAAAAGAAGCTATAACTTAGTTCTAACCACATGCTGATTTTAGTTCCAATCACCATCACCAATTGCTAAGAAAAACCACCCTACCTCTAATCAACCTGTCAAATGTTCACATAATCTCGGACTACGTTTTGCCGCTTTTGACTTATATTTTACTCCAAAGAACACAGATGATATTGGCTACCCCTACCCTTTTGTTGTCAGAACTGTATAAGAATAACGATAACGAGAATGAAATTATACGGTGAAATGACTCCGTTTATGAATATAATCTGATATCGCTAGAATCATTAATACATATACTGTGAAACATAATAATAAAATGTGATTGTCTTTTGATTTGTGTCACGTCCTCTTTTGAGACATTTCGATGGATTAACTCACCATTCTCAGAAATAATTTTTGTTGCTAAGGAAAAAAGTCAAATTAAATTACTGTTTACATGTTGTAAAACGGTTGTTGTGTATTACAAACAGACGATGAATGAGAGAATGAAACTAGACCAAGTATTTTGCGTGTAATGGAAGTAAAGGGATCCTAAGTATTTGGCCAAAACTATACAGCAGAAAAAGAGCTGATAAAATACTTTGACCGTCACTTTAACTAGGAATCACTTGGCAGAAAGTGGCTAAAATAAAAAAAAAAAATCAAATTTAAAAAATTAGGTCAAGATTTGTGGAGAAGATAATGTGGCTCTTGTCTATTTGGAAGAATATTTAATTTTTTTTTGACGAGGATATGGATCAATGAGCTAAGGCGTTAGGTAAGCATGAACGCAAGCTTTGAAGCTTCGGATGTTAGGTGCATAAAGTTTAATTTGTCCGATAATCTTTTGACAAATCAAATGAATCCAATGTATTCAAGTCAGAGAAAAAACGAATTATATATATGTAAAGACTCGCTTTTAGATTTCGTCCAAACCTAGGATAGGTACCCAAAATTTCAAAGATACATTTGATAGGGGAAAAGTTTGAGAAGATTTAAGTCAAAATTCTTCACTTCGTCCCACGAAACACAGTGCTTTAAACGTAGTAAAATTATTTTAATTCAACAAAACAGTGCTTATTACTTCCTCCGGTCCTTAATAAAAAGTATTTTAATTTATCATATGTTTCAATCAAAAATACGTATTAGGTAAAATTTAGAACTAATAAAAAATATTTTATATTAAGGACCAGAGGGAGTATTATTTTTTTATAAAAAAAAAGATGACTTTCATTTATGTAATTTTGATTTATAAAATGGTGAGGATGTTCACTACTTCACATAATAACATTTTACAATACTCCTTCTCTTTCTTTACGTAACCACTTACCTATAGTAGAGTATATAATCAATCTCTTTACTCGTGTGGACAAGTGAAGTACAGTAGCGAAAATGGAAAGAAAGGTTGACCCATGTTAGAGTTTGAATTCGGAAGCCAAAAGCTAAAAACAATTTCAAATTTTTGCAATGTTTACCTACATTGACAATGGCGATAATTTAATTAAGTCCAAACAAATTCCAACCTAGAACCACTTTGTTGCGTTTCTTTATTTTTCTTGCACTAAAAAGAGGTAAACACTTAAATGTCTGACTAATAACTTGTAGAAAATAATGATTGTGTCATTTAATTATTAGTCTATTTTTTATTTTTATTTTTTCTTCAAAATGAAGAGAATAGCTTTAAAAACACGACTACTATTGTTAGTACAGGAGGAAGATATAAAGTAAAAAAAAAAAAGAAAAAAAGAAAGGCAATGGAGGTTGTAGCATCTTCCACACGTATATCATTCCGAGTAATGGAAAAAGAGGGAATTTTTATTTTTATTATTATTATTTTTTTTGGTTGTTCACATTATTGGTCATGAAAGCAATTGTGAACAACACAAATGTAACATGGAGCAACAAAACAGGTGTCCTTTTGTATGCATCTCCATTGGAATTGGCATCCTTATTCCATCACCATTGGATATTCTTTCCATCCAATTATTAAAGGGTTCCCCTTCCAATATAGTGATGTATCATCCGCTGAAGCAGAATCTCCCAGCTGTGTTGTGATGAAGAGATCCCATTTACCCGAATATTAAGAAAGCTACCTATAGCCCATCATTTATTTCATTCCCAAACTACCATATTTAGGGAATACATAATTCTTTGATGTTAATATATATAATTCTTGTCTGATGTTAAGTCGCTGAATCAAAATTTATCGGAAATGGAGTGGGAACAAAAAGGATCGAATCATAAAGTTCTTTGATTCCAAGGACCAAAAAAGGTGAAAGATGTTTAGTAGGGTAATTAATAATTCGAGATATGGTTGTTAGTACAAATGCTTTCTATTAGCTTAAGTACTTTTACTTATTTATAAGAGCCTGGCCTCTTTCTTCAGCTCTAATTTGCTGAGAAGGAAGAAAGGTCAGACTTGAAGATTTCATAGATTGGTTAGCGATACGAAAATTGTAAATTAATGTACCATGAAATCCATCTGCGTGACATCTAATGTATTAACAACAAACCGTCGCATCCGCACTTATCACTACTAATTTTATTAAGAAAATGGAAATGTGCATGGCTTGTCTGACAATACTCGTTCTAACTATAATACACAGAGCAATCATTTTCGAACATAGAAATTAATGATACTATATTTTTCTTTTTAATGCTTTCTTCTACTGACGGCATCACACGTAAAAGAGAGTTCCAACAAACAAAATCGGTCCTTACGATAATTAACGCGGAATATACACATACATATCCATCTCTATGTATGTGGCATATACACTAAGATACAAAGTCAATTTATTTTTCCATGGCAAAACTAAGGCACGAGAACAACAGTCCCAATTAATCCAAATTTTAGTTGAATAGGTTTTTTTTTTCCCACTAGATAAAAAGATATTTTAAACACTTTTCATTGTTTGTTTGTGTCAGAATTAAAATCTGAAGATAATTAAACTGATCTAATATGTTTATTAATACCTAAGTGCTTGTTAGTTAAGGGGAATAGTTCTCTTCTCTTGTTTTCATAGCTAAGTCTTTGTCATAGATGTTATGAAACCAATCAAGAAATGAATTTTTCGAAAGATAATTTTGTGGGTCGAGACAAAAGTGTAAATTAAATTAGAGCGTGGGATGATAAGTATAATGGACTATGTAAGTATGAAATTGCAAAGACCTAGTCGTAGCAAGTCAGAACACAAAAGCAAAAGGACCAAAGAGGGTCAAACAAAAAAAGGGTGGGGCATAAGCCCTCCAGACAGATAACCGACAAAGCAGCATACTGTCCTTGAGACCCAATTATCTTTCAAGATGGCAATAACCCATTGGTTTTATCTTGTTTGACTTTGGACCCACCCGATGGCCCGAACCCGCCCTCCTTTGTTTCTCCCACTTTCATCACCTCCTCAATCATTATTATATTAATATCCCTCCAATTCAATAGGAGATTAAGACACATTCCTTCTATTTTCTTTTTTTTTGGGGGGGGTTCTTTTCTCACATTATCGAGTATTGGTTCATTTAAATTTGATCGCTTTCATTCCTTCTCCCTCCATCCATTTGTAAGTTTTGGATTATTTTTGTGCAAGTGAATCTTCTCACTAATCACTATGTAGCTAAAGCAACTAGACAAAAAGCCCTATAAAACATTAATATACAATTTGGCGAAAGAAATTTAGTAATGGTTCGATAAAGTAAATTTTTTTCTCTGGATTAGTTATAAAATGATTTTTTCTCCTCATTCCTATTCGGAAACCGGATCATTGCATTCGCTCAATTAATATAAGTGGTGAAGTGAAGCCGAGTAAAATGGAGAAAACGGCTTAAGCTTCTACTGTTGTTGTTGTATTAGGGTTTACTAATATACAAGAGAACGGAATTATCTCCCTAATTTACGGTACAAAATCCCTATCTAAGGTAACTATATGATTTACCATAAGTACAAATATATATACCATATATATACACCGTAATACCTCCCTCAAGTTGGAGCGTGAAAATTCTAAATGCCCAACTTGGAAATGAAGAAATCGAACTGAGGTTTACCCAAGGCCTTAGTAAAGATATCATCAAGTTGCACATGGGTAGACACATAACTAGGGAGTATCGTATCCTCCAACAACTCATCCCGCATAAAATTACAATCAACTTCAATATGTTTCGTGCGTTCGTGAAACACTGGGTTTGCTGCAATGTGCAAAGTAGCCTGGCTATCACAATTAAGTCGAATAGAGTGTGGATGAGGAAGACCAAGAAATTGGAGTAAACCCTTCAACCATTTCAGGTTGCAAACAGTAGAAGCCATAGAGTGATACTCAATCTCTGCAGACGAACAAGCGACAGTCTGTTGCTTCTTCGTCTTCCAAGAAATAGGTGAATTGTCTAACTGAACAAACCAGTCAGTAAGTAAACGGCGGGTCAAAGGATAGCTAGCCCAATCAGAATCATACCGTCCGGTGAGTTGTAAATCAGAATCCGCCCGGAGAAGAATGCCCTGACCAGGATTACCCTTCAGAAAGCGCACCACGTGAAGAGCAGCTTCCCAATGTGCCTGCATGGGTTTCTGTATGATCTGAGCCAGTATGTGAACACACTAAGATAACTCAGGACGAGTAACAACTAGATAAATCAAACGTCCCACCAAACGTCGATATGGAGTAGAACCGGAAAGAGGAGTATTAGTCACCAAAGACAGATTATGATTATGTTCCAATGGGACTCCAGCAGGTTTAGCCCCTAATAACCTGACCTTAGAGATAATTTCTAAGGCATATTTACGCTGATAGAGAAATATGCCTGAGGGACTACGAGCAACCTCAATGCCCAAGAAATACTTGAGAACCCCGAGATCCTTCATGTCAAAACACCGACTCAAGTAATCCTTAAAAGATTGTATGGCAAGACTATTATTTTCAAAAATGATGAAGTCATCAACATAGACCAATACAGTAAGTTGCGTTGTGCAACGACGCATAACAAATAGGGAATAATTAGAAGAAGACTGCTGAAATCCATAACGACGCAAAGCACTGGCCAACTTGGCAAACCAACAACGAGGAGCCTGGCGCAAACCATAAAGACAGCGGTGCAAGCGACAAACGGAGCCAGGAGTAGCAGACTGAAACCCAGGAGGTAATTTCATATACACCTCCTCATCCAGGTCGTCATGGAGAAATGCATTGTGGACGTCCACTTGATGAACTTCCCAGCCTTTAGCAGCAGCAACAGTAAGTAAGGTGCGAACAGTCACCATCTTGGCAACAGGGGCAAATGTCTCATTATAGTCGAGACCTTCAATCTAATTATTGCCTAAGATCACCAAACATGCTTTATACCGCTCGATGGAACCATCAGAATGGTATTTGATTTTGAACACCCATTTACACCCATTGGCACGTTTCCCAGGTACCATTCTAAGGTAACTATATACAAGAGAACGGAGAGTAATCATCTCTCTAATTTATTGTACAAAATCCCTATCTAAGGTAACTATACGATTTACGGTAAATACAAATATATATACTATATATATACACCGTAATAAGTGGTGCTGCTAAGTTGAACAATCTCATTCAGAAGTTCCATTTCCAAAAATCAACTAAACACATGTTGTCAAGTATAAGGGGTATCACAACCAATAATAGATGCATGCCTAGCTATATTGATCCGTATTGAGCAACATCATTCTGTAAATTTGTCTGCATTACCGATTATTGAAGAGGAAGTAGGGACAATATTTTGAGATTTCACATCGAACCAATTTTTAGTTAAATTTTTGGGTGGCAACAAAATGGAGCTCCAAGTGGGCTTTTTGACCCACCTCTTCTCCCCCCTTCTATTTCTTATTTTAAGCGAGTAGTCACATTGATGAGAAGTGGACCGACTTGAAAATGTTGTAGTAATGCTCTCTGATCTCTTTAGTTCAGCCTTATGTTAAAATCGTTTTCCAAGTATGTGTTTTTAGGTGATTTTTTTTATTGAAAATATAAAAATATATTGATAATATAAAAATGTGTATTGAAAATAAGACAGTTATTAATTACAAATTATGAAAAAACTACTAAAAAAACTCCCAAACATAGGTTTTTAGGCTGTTTTAGTTAGCTTTAGCTTTTTGTTTTGCCAAGAGGATCGAACCTTGTTAGCTAAGCGATCGATGGGCCAACTTATTGTTGGTTGGTTTAGTTTATTGCTGTCTCGACTAGTGGTTTCTATTCAAATTTCAATCCCTGTCAATTTCATCATGCATTCTAAATACTCCTAAAAAGTGGCTTCTTCCAATTTTTGGGTTCTTTTTTTTCATCCCTGCAATCATTACTCACTTTGTGCATTTTTTTGCATTATTACGATGAATCTCACTCGCGTTTTCCCATTTTAAACACGTCGCTTCTATGGACAACAATGGAAATGGGATCCACTCGACATTTGTCCTTAATCATCATCATCATCATCATCATCATCATCATCATCTTAGGGTGTTGATCAACTTCTAGAGGGGTTTCATGTGTTTGGATCGATTGACACATGTAGTTTTATAATACACTTTTTACAAGTACAAATAAAAGTGATGCTCTTTAATTGTTTTGAGAGAGGAATAGAATCAGTGTATATTTCAATAAGAACAGTAATTATGAAAAAGAATTAAGCAAAGAGGGAAAAAGAATTAAAGTGATGCTCTTTAATTGGGTTGCTATTTGGCAAAACCAAGTGCAAATCGAAGTTTTGTTGATAACCCATATTATCAAATGACATCGCTGTTTATGTGCACATGTGAGACTAGTAATAAATATATCTTGCCTTTCAAATTGGTACGTTTTTTTCAAAAAAAAAATGTAGTTCCAAACTTTGAAAAATCTAATAGAACCACTAACCGTAGCTCGAAATTGGGATGAATTTTTTAAATTATTAATCACATTACCCCCATTATGCTAACAAGTTAGTCATTTCAACTGGTGACCACTTCATGATTTTTAGATGATATTTCACAAACTAAAAAAGTGAAGTTTGAAGTGCTGTCGCAACTTACCAACAACTTGACCTATGTGACACGAGATATTTTAGCAAATTGCAGTACGAAATACTACTAGTAGTAGTATTATATATAAGTAGGTGGCAACATATATTCAATTTTCTTTCCAACTGGTCTATTTCTTTAATATGTTTTGGATTCTGCAATTATAGAAAATCAACTCAAATTGTTCATTGCTTGTGAGAAAACTACATTATAACAGTTTCAAAGTTGAACTTCTCGGTCTTCGGAAGTGCAAAATGCACGACGGGATTTATGGTGTGCATCACACCTAAAAAAAGCATAAGTTAAAATGCATTTACTTTTCTGTTTCTTCTTCTTTCCCTAAAAGGACGAACACAAAAAGGAAAAGAAAAAAGAGGTGCAATGTATCAAAAAGTATTGCTGTTATTTTTAAACAAAATGGAATGAAACAACTTTATGTTCCCACAAAAAAAATAAAAAATTATGTTTTTCCCCCAACAACCATCTTGTGTAGATGGTAAGCAGATATACCAGTTTAACTATGACTGGTATTTAATTTCTGGTATAAATATATAATAATAATTGAAATATTTGTTAAGAAAATTCGCGTTCAAAAAAATTCCAATGGTTCAATCTAGATTAGTTGGAATTGTGGATTTAGATATCTGGATTGATTTGAAGTAGTTAAAACTATGATTTCAGACCTCAGATATACAATAAAATATAATTTTTGAAATTGATATTCTAGTTTAGTAGCATTTTATCCAATATAAGTTAGAATCGCAAATATATAACAAATCCTTACGTCCCTTATGTTAGACTTAAATAAAAACAATTGCGTGTTGTACAATATAGGCATTAGAAGATTAAAAATTATGAACAAAGGAAAGATCGAACAATGACATGATAGTAATATCACGATAAGGCTTCATATATTACTTATCCCAAAAATTGCAAGTGCAGAAAGTTGTATAAATCATCTAATTGATTGATGGAATACAATGGTAAATAACATATGGACCACTTGAAATCTATTGAGCACCTCTCCGATGCAACAGTTTCATGTTGCATGCCATACCCAACTCTTGTCTTCTTTACTTATATCTACTAATTATTGATGAATAGTATATTTTCTTTTTTTGGGGGGTGAGACGGCACATTTAATTGATTTAGCATTGAATTGCCATAAATATATTCTTGATTGATTAAAATCAGACTGCAGAGAACCATCTGCCGCACATTTGTTTCTCCCTTGCTTATTGCTTTGCATGTGACTTCACCTTATAAATCCCCCAACAAATGGGACCATTTTTTTTCCCCCTCTCTTTTGCATGGAGCTCCCGAGGGAGGCACTATCTTGAGAACCCCTTTGTGGACATCAATGTTGTGAAACATTTAAATGTCGTGCAAAATTTTAATTGGTTCACTATTCTCTCATCATTAAAATCATTTGTATTATAGGTGTTGTATATGATGATGATGATGATGGATTCCCCCTAGCTCCCACTTGATGCCATTTTGATGTTTCGTTTCACTAACTGATGTTCCGTTTCATTTGATGCCCTTGTCACTTTACAGCAAGAAAACATTTTCCGTGGTATAATGTAGTGTTTGATAAAGAGATGTTACTAGTTATTGAGAGCCTAGAATGTCTGATATCAATTTAATTCAAATTTATATAAATCGTTGTATTAAAGCTGACGACCCTTTGATGTTTGACGAAGCGTGAACAAATAGGTACCACACTGAAACAACAGTGAATAATAATATGGGCACCCATGGTTTTGTTTCTTGAAGCTTGTAGCCAACCTTAACTCTTCTTTTAAATTGAGTGGTAAACCGTTACTAATTTAATGTTTTTTTTTTCTTTCAGCCGGTCAAGTGGGGTCGTGGGCTCTTCTTGTCTTTGCAGTTGGTAGGTTTTTCAGGTAAAAGTCGGTTGCTGATCGTGTTAGTTATAATTCTTCCAAAATAATTTCTTTTCTTCCGAAAAAAAAATTGAAAACGAAACCCCATATGCAAAGACGAAGAACTATACGACCATACTCCAACATGTTACTTTGTTTATCACTTAATCTTCTAGGATTACTTGTTTATCCCAAAAAAAAATCCCATGTTTTTTGGGAATTAATAATAGCAACCGGCCTTGTTAAATTTGACTTTAATTCCCGTCGTAAGTTTGAGTTCTACACATGCATGCATTATAGGGTTACAAAGAAATGTCGTGAAGTAGTTCACATGAGTTTCGAGTATTCCTAGGTCATGATGGATTAATAATACACATACTGATCCCAAAACCCTAGTTATGCTGATCATTAGTCAATCCGTGACATAAAATCATATGCTTCATCCACTTCAGCTATCTTTTCTCCATATACCAAAATCAACTGGATTTCTTCCGTCCCAAAGATGATGATAAAATAAGTCACATTTATTGTATTGTCTTAATTCAAAAAATACAGATATTTTTCGGTGGAAGGCCTTGAAATTTTAATTTTTCTTTATTTTGACTTACTACTGTCAAACTTAAAATGGAATTTGTATATTTTTGGGAGCTAAAATTACGTTCGAAACCTTGATTTAAATCTTGTCAACTTCAAGGACAAACACTGATAAATTGAGGTACTAAATTAACGATCAAGTCAAGGTTTTCAATTAAATTATTTGATGGTCACCTACATAAAAAAAAAAAAAAATTGGAGTAAGATTGACGCTCCGGACCAATCAAAAGACATATATCCAAATTAAGATTAACAATCAACAATTGGACGGCACAAAAGATTTGGGATTGCATGGGTTAATATTAGTACAAAGTGCATGTGCTATCATGTGGATTTGTAACATGTACACAGCATGCGAGAGGAGAGGTAGGGAAAACAGAAAAAAAAAAAAGAAGAGGAAAAGATCGAGCAACTTGTTCGATTTTGGTAATAATTGCCAATGATCAGCTCATCAGCACACTAATAATTGTTTAAATGCATGTTGATTTTTGTTTAATAAACTTTATTCTCCAATGATTCGTAGCTCTCAAAAAGACCAAGAAAATGCTTTGGTAAAATACCACCCAACTTGCATCACAGAGATTCTCACGAACATGCCACCATTAAATTCCTAATCAATGGGTTTCCTTTTAGATCTTCTTGTTATGGCCAAATTTCATCATCTTCTTCCTTCTTTTCTTTTACTTGCCAAACCAAAAGATCTCTTTCCATTTAATTATATTCCTCCAACTTTGTCGTTTAATATGCCAAAGCTGCAATATTGGGTCCAACTACCAGACATATTTTCCAACAAACCTAAGGAAACACGAAATGCTTACTTCGACTCACGACGGATGCCTGATTCTTGCCACAAAATCAATATGTAAAAAAAATAAAAATGCTAGGTCTCCATTGACAAGGGTATGGCATGATAGCTGTTTATGTCCCCTAACGGAATTAACCTTGTTTGCTTGTCCAAGCTATTCATACGTGTATTTGTTCCGTATTCATCACAATCGAATAAGAACTTGCATGTCACATGTTTGTAACGTGAAAAATATAAATGACGGGGTAAAAAAAAAAAAGAAAGAAAAATTGGTCACTTGTTACAAGTTGTGCTTTATATCTCACAAATGATGGTATCTACATCTTCGTAGCTGCACTTTATAATGATGAACACGTCGAATGAAATGATTCAAACAAAATAATCAGTTATGTTCATTTAACACGTTGAGTCTCATTAAGAGTATATAGATATATCTATATTACAGTCAGTGTTTTTATCATTACTCGATATAATATTCGTACTGATGAAAAACAAATAAAATTTGCATATGAAAAAAGGGAAGGGGAAAAAAAATCTTGATACCAAAACAAATCGAGAGGTCATCAAGTAGTATAGTGACCGGTGTCATTTACCATTCCCATAGTGACATTAGCTTTTAATTTGTTCCCCACAATAATAGCTACTCCAAAAACAAAACAAAAAGAAGAAGCAAACGCTACTCCAAAACATAGTACTATGTTAACTCCCTTTTCGTACGTTAATACATCATCAATGAGTTCAATGGGAGTTTAATTAAGTCCAGAATACTTCTAAACCGCAGAAATTATAATCACAAAATAAAAAAGGAACATAAGTCAAAGATAACACTAAGGAAGAACTAGCTAAAAACCCACCTTTTTCTCTACTCGGTGGGTCTATCCCGCCGACGCCTTGTTAAAGCTCCATATATTAACATATCCTCCTTCATGCAAAGGAAGTTGAATTAAATAATTGCATGATTATGTATCCAGTTTAATCGAATAAAAAAATAATTAACAGATATAGTTAACCTTAATTTTTTCCTTTATATTTACCAAACTGATGTACCCTTAAACTAAGAGGGAAAAAAGGGACCAAAAGAGAGCTGATGTAACATTTAATCGAAGAGGAAATTAATTAGGAAATAGAAACGTAATGGAGATCTGATTCAGTAAGCGCATAAAGTTTTTGAGTGTGTACTACTAGTACTTCACTGTTGCAAATGAACACGTAAAAAGGCTTAAGATGTTGGGATTTATATTTTATGGTTAGATTTTTTAAGATGGCTTCTGACGACAGATAACGGAGAATATCATCTCTATATTTAATCAAAACTAGTTTTTTTTATTAGGCTGTTGTGTAGGCAAAAGTTTTTTTTTTTAAAAAAAAAAATCTTAAATTATATCACTAATGTCAATTATAAGAAGAAATTGTTTATCGCATGTAATACTACTAGTTTGTTTTTTTTGTTTTTTTTTTTTAGGTTTTTGTCCCTTTTTCTCTGCGGATTAGAGTCATGCATGACAACAAGAGAAATACGGACAGATTATTGGACGATTTTATAGTATAAAATCTGTGTCAGGATATGGTTGTTAGCTTATGATTGGAAGTTGAAACCTCTTTTAGTTGATTAGAAAGTTTGTGGGATCAATTTTTACTAATAATTGAAGAGAAAATCTCTGTATTTAATTGACAAACGCAGAAAATTTTGACTGTTGTAGTTGAAGGATGATGAGTTTATCTGCTGTTAAATGCTGTGATTAATGCGACATGCACTGCTCCAAAAAGGTCAACTCTTAAAGAGCCTGTTGAAGATTTTTGTTGCTAATAAAGTGGTAGATAGTTACAAACAGTTCATATGGGTTAATGACATAATTACTCTTTTTTCAATAAGCGCCCTTACATATGGCTAGTTTAAAAAGATCAACGAGAATCTAGTTTTCAATATATAATTCTATATAATCAATTCATTACTGATCAACTCATTTCTGTCAACTATTTAATGTGTCTAGCAAAAGTATGCGGCTTGGACATTATATCATCTAGCATTTTATTGTTGTGTCCTTTGTGATACCGGGTACCACGTGTTTGGTAGAGTTATTACCCAAAAATAGGGA
Source organism: Oldenlandia corymbosa var. corymbosa (assembly GCA_949775105.1). Classification (NCBI taxonomy): domain Eukaryota; kingdom Viridiplantae; phylum Streptophyta; class Magnoliopsida; order Gentianales; family Rubiaceae; genus Oldenlandia; species Oldenlandia corymbosa. The sequence continues at coordinate 10,536,540 of OX459118.1, read as the reverse complement.
TTAAATAAGTGCTTATGAACCGAATGCTTGCAAATAGAATTTCAGGGACTTAACTAAGTTTCTTATGAGATTAGTGGTTAAAAAAATGGATTTGAGTTATAAATGTAAGGATCATTAGTGTCAATAGCGGCATTTGGAAATCTTACCAAACCAAACCTCGAAAGTTTTTAACTTTGTCCTCGAGGAAATGTTACCTTGTTCACATACTTCCGCAAAATTCAATTTATACCCTAAAGGCTCGAAAAGTGATCTTTAGCTAAACCCAAACTTTGATGGCCGATTGGCGATTTTCATTAAAAACAAGGGAGATCAATGTAACCAACTAAAATTTTTCAAAATTTGATATATTGTCAAAATTCCCCCATCACTTTCAACAACGACTTGGTAACTAATAGCAGTATACCAATAATAATAGAGCTTCACAACGAACCTTCAAAGAGGTAATAATTGGTTTAATTTGGGAAACGGATGTAATGCGTTTATAGAGTTTGAAAGTGAGATCGCCACAAACACTCTGCTCAGTGTGCATCACCAATGTTTTCCAATAACAAGGAGGTGGCCAACCAAATAGTAGCTTCAGCATTTCAGTCAATTTCCTTTATAAGGTAAAAACACCTATCAATGAGAGGCTGGGTCTATTACTGATAATAAATACAGTATTATTTTTTCCGTCCCAAAAGGAAAGACTCGTGTTTTAATTGAAGTGTATATGATAAGTATGATTAAGCTCAATTACTACAAGGAACTCTGACACAAGTACCCTTATCTTTATTTACTGTAGTATTATACTATTATGTTTAGCATAAAGCTAACGAAAATCAAGCTTACAGGTAGCCTAGGTAGGGCCGAAAAGTCCAAATTTAGTGCATTATTTTGCCCACTGGGAAGTTCTGGATGCTTAATCCTCATTCCAAAAATAAACTATAACTATAAATCGTGATTAAAGTTCTTTCCCTTTTTAAGTTGAAAGCCCACTATCCATCGATCTTTAAGTAAGTCAACTCTTTTGTTAAACACTATCTGTAGCTCCGTTTTATGCAGTTTTTTTTTTAATCCAAAAACTCTACCACTTAATGGACTTTTCTTCGTTTGAGAATTCTCAGAATTAGTGCAAAAATGTTAGGAAAGAGATGACTTAATGCTTAGTAAAACTTAAAAAGATCATCTTTTCCACGTAAAATACACGGATCAAGATTGAGATTGACTTTTTTATTTTTATTTTAGTTAGTTGCCTTAAGCTCAGCGAAATGGATAAAGAGCATTTGTCTGGTGTGCAATTAGTAAAATTTATATGATGTCGCTGCTGAATTATGTTTAATTAATTATCTAAATCATCATTTGTACCAAACAAAATTTTTTTATCTAAATCATTCAATCACAACATTGTATTCATGGAAAATCGTTTTAGATTGGGATTATCAACCGAAGCAATCGACATTACTACGTAATTTTGGATTAACTTAGTGTTGTCCATGAAAATTAGAGTCAACAACTCGTAGGCAAAAATTATTATTTAAATTTATGATAAATCAGCCATAGATAATCAAACATTCAAACTTGACATATCAAAATTAAATCTTTAGCTTGTCTTTTTTTTGGCAATGAAAAATGCCCACTTTCGTTAACTTATATTGGAAAACGTTAATTGACAATGATAGAATGCACATTGCACCTAAATGTAACATTTACTGAAAAACGTTGAGCAGTGATTGGTGACGATATAATACTCGTTGTAACGATTGACAATGACAGAATTTGCACAGTACCAAAATTAATATTAACAATAAGTTTACTTAATTTGAAAATTTATAGCATAAGTTTTGAGCCTTGATTCAATATTTTCGCCAAGTGACCAAACACCAAATGTAGGTGGGTGGGTGTGTGTGTGTATTGTCCCACCTTATTGGGGAAGAATTGTTGTTTTGGACACTTATGGCCATAGAAGAAGATTCATTCAACTTCAAAGTAACAAAAGCCAGAGAGAGAGTTGCAGCATGGGGGTTCATAAAGGGAGAAATGAAAAAATTATGGGACGAAGAAATAATTTAGCATAGAAAAAAAAAAGAAAAAAAAAAAAAGAGAGGAAGAACAAGAAGAAGAGGAAAGAAAGGGGACCAGGAGGGGGTTATTGGGGCTGTGGGCAAGCGCGTGGGACATTTTGATGTGACCTACATTTAGGTTAGCCAAATCGAATTAACCGCCACGTATCTTGGAACCCCTTTTCTTTTTTTTTTTATTTATGTACCAAAAAAAAAATTAGAGGGTTGAACGCGGGATTTTGTATAATTGTTTTTAGTAACGAGTAGAATGCGCCAATCTCTCTTGAGTCTTGCCCACCTTTCTGATTCCAGTGTGTGTAAACACTGATTTTAGCCCACGCGAAGTTCAAGAAGAAAATTGACATGAAATGAAACCAGACTAGATTCTCTACCTAACAACATTCTAAGTTGTTGATACTCTTGATATACTTCGATGCACCAACACCGATTTCAACCAGGTGAAAGTTGGATCATCGGTAAGAAGCACAACAAATAATAATAGAAATCACGAAATTATATCTGGTCGATTTTGTGATTAGTAACAAATGATCATATTGAGAGAACACGTAATTCGTAATTTAGAGATTATTGGTTAACCACAGTTAAATTCCACGAGCTAGTTCTAATTGGAGAACCAAAATATTGGGACAGCAATCCAATGACTTGCACCATTTTATTGTTGGTTGTTTACAAGTTTCAAACCCATAAAATTACTGAATTGTTATGTAAGTTACACTCGGCAGCCAATAAGTGAGAGGATAAAAAGTTAAAAAAACAGGGGATACTCTGAGCAAATATCCACTAGGTGAGGAGATAGATAGAGAGATCATCAATTCCTGACTTATTTAATGTAATGTACTTTTGAATTGGTACGATTGAAGACTATTTAACAGACGATGTAAATTGTCAATGAAAATGTTACCAAATGAAGCTAGTTTTAGGGTACAATTTCCGATATGGATGAAGGACAGAAACACAAAAAAGGTAAAAGAAAAAGGGTGACCAGATCAAAGTATTCACATTCATCAGTCAATATTTATTTACAATAAATACTTTTTTGCCTTAACCAACCCCCAACTCGTTACGGAATACAGTACTTTGCACAATTAATCACCAGCGCTCATCTCCTGCACCAAAAAAGTTACAAAATAAAATCAAGAAATTGAAGCCAAAGTTGTTTGAAATTTTGAAAAGATAACAACCGATCCACACTCCTCACGTCCCCCCCCCATGACACAATTTTAAAAAATATCTCTGCCTTCCGCGTTACTCAAACGTTTTGGGCAATTTTACAGTAATTTCTTAAAGAAAAAAGAGAGATACACAAAGCCATATGCCAATTAACATCCTAACAACCTCCTTTAGTTGATTAAAATAAAAATTCTGTTACACTAATCTTGACTCATTACACTAATAACGAAAGAATGAGTCTAATAATAACTATAAAGTAATATATATGTGTGAAACAAAAATCAATTAAAATAACCAAAACACATTTATAAAATTTCTTTTGTGTGTATGTTTCAAGCAGCAATACGATTACTATGTCTTAGGCATTCGGGACATCCGATCTTGACCAATTATAAATATATATTTAATCACTGTTACATACTCATATCGGGTCAGTAAGAGAGCATCTTATACATTTTCAGCTTCTGTACTGAGTGAAGTGAATAAAAAACCATTTGACGGCTCATAAATTAGAATGTAAAACAACCTGACAAAAAAACCCTCTGCTTCAAATTGACCGTTGATAATAGTATTTTTTTCGCTTTGCACAAAAACTTTAGCCAAAAGAAAAGGAAAACCAAAGCATGTTATAGGCTGGGAATAGGAGCAAAAGGAGGGTTCGTGTCAAAGGAATAAGAAACAATGTCTCCCTCAGAGCACCACACCCCTCACCCCACACCCCCCCGCACAGGAGAGTATGAGTAAGTCAGTCAAATGACTCAACGCCATTGGCAAATCCTTAGAGTTTATTTCCAATTTCCATATATCCAACACGTGGGCTTCACCTACATGTTATGTTAGAGGTGGGCCTCCATGCCCCCCCTACCCCCTTCCCCCAAATTTTTTTCCTCTATATATACTCTGCTCTCTCTCATCCCTCTCCCCCCAAATCACAGCAAAAACACAACAACAAAATCACATATACACACAGTCACACACTCTCTCTTATTCCACTCCTTAACAAAAAAAGACCAATCTTTTTTTTCCCCATAAGGAAAAACATTTGAGACCATCAAGATAGGTAAAAAACCATGGTTCCTGCTACTATTACACCTCCATCATCCAATTCATTGTTATCATCATGTTCTACTTCTTCTACTTCTTCTTCTTCATCTTCAAGAAGAAGAGCAGGGGAGATGGGTTGTTCAAATTCATTAGCATTTACTGCTGCTCATCAGAGTAATAACTACATTAATTGCTCTTTGCAAGCACCTACAAAGCCCTTTAATCTTCCCTTGAAGAAATCTTCTTCTTCTTCTAGTCCTTCAAAAACACTTGCTCCATCAATTGCCACCCCTTTAAAACCCACTACTCTCCCATTGCCGTCGCCATCATCGCCGCCGACCACAGCCCCACCACCACCACAACCACAATGGAACGTACTACAACGGGCAGCCGCAATGGCCTTGGATGCCGTGGAGAGCGCGTTGACAGCACGTGAATTGGAGCAACCCCTGCCTAAGACAGCCGACCCACGGGTCCAAATTTCCGGGAATTTCGCTCCGGTGCCGGAGCAGCCCGTCCGGCAATCCCTTCCGGTGACTGGCAAAATTCCCGCCTCAATCCAAGGCGTCTATGTCCGGAACGGCGCTAATCCCCTGCATGAGCCCGCCGCCGGCCACCACTTCTTCGACGGAGACGGCATGATCCACGCCCTCCAATTCAAAAACGGCACCGCCAGCTACGCTTGCCGGTTCACCGAAACTCAGAGGTTCGTCCAGGAAAGGTCTCTTGGCCGCCCTGTTTTCCCAAAAGCGATTGGAGAACTCCACGGCCATTCCGGCATAGCAAGACTTATGCTTTTCTATGCCCGTGGCCTATTCGGCCTAGTTGATCACAGCCAAGGAACTGGAGTTGCCAACGCCGGTTTGGTTTACTTCAACAACCGGTTGCTGGCCATGTCTGAAGACGATTTGCCTTACCACGTCAGAATTACTCCTTCAGGGGACTTGAAAACTGTGGAGAGGTACGATTTTGATGGGCAATTGAACAGCACAATGATCGCTCACCCGAAGCTGGACCCGGTTTCAGGGGAGCTTTTTGCTCTGAGTTACGATGTGATTCAGAAGCCGTACTTGAAGTACTTCCGGTTCAACCCCAACGGTGAGAAATCCAAGGACATTGAAATCCCGGTCCCGGAGCCGACCATGATGCATGATTTCGCCATCACCGAGAATTTCGTGGTGATCCCGGATCAGCAAGTGGTGTTCAAGATGTCGGAAATGATCCGGGGCGGGTCGCCGGTGGTGTACAACAAGGAAAAAGTATCACGGTTCGGAGTTCTGGATAAGTATGCGGAGGATTCTTCCAAGATTCAGTGGGTGGGAGTTCCTGACTGTTTTTGCTTCCATCTCTGGAATGCTTGGGAAGAACCAGAAAGCGATGAAATCGTGGTGATTGGATCGTGTATGACGCCGCCGGACTCGATTTTCAACGAATGTGACGAGGGATTGAAGAGTGTTTTGTCGGAAATCCGTCTCAACTTGAAGACTGGAAAGTCCACGAGGAGACCAATCATCAACAACCCTGAGGATCAAGTCAATTTGGAAGCCGGAATGGTGAACAGAAACAAGCTCGGGAGGAAAACCAGGTATGCTTACTTAGCCATAGCCGAGCCGTGGCCCAAAGTCTCTGGTTTTGCAAAAGTGGATCTTTTTACCGGAGAAGTTAAAAAGTACATTTACGGCGACGAGAAATACGGCGGGGAGCCTCTGTTTCTCCCGAGGGATCCCGAGAATTCAGAAGTGGAAGATGATGGATACATTTTGACCTTTGTCCATGATGAAAAGAAATGGAAATCCGAGCTCAGAATCGTCAACGCCATGAGTTTAAAGTTAGAGGCCACGGTGAAGTTACCATCAAGAGTTCCCTATGGTTTTCATGGCACCTTCATTAATGCCAAAGACTTAGCAAATCAGGCCTAATTTTTTTTTTTTTTTAATTTTGCTTCTTTATAGAGGTGAGATTGACCAGAGGGATGGTTTGCAGATACGTCCCCGGAAATCTCCCCCCGAGGAGGATTTTCTCTGTTATACTCTGTTTTTTGGTTCTTGTTTTTTTTGCCCCTTTTTTGAGAGGTGGTTTAATTAGAAGGTTGGTTAGGGGGGGGTTTTAATTCCTTCCATGGTGAAAGGTTTTGGAAATCCAGCTTGTAGCTTTGGATGTAGAGGTAGTTAAAATCGAGCTCAGCTGGTTTCTGCTGCTTCTTTTTCACATAATTATTAGCACGAGGAAGTATATATATATAAATATTACAAAAAACATAATATGTTGTAAATGTCTCATCTCAATCTCGTCATATATATGTACATACAGTATATACCATATCTTTCCCCTGTTTGTTTGCAATTAATGGAGTATACTTTTTACTCCTTAATCTTCTGATTTTTTTTTCTTTCCCCTTCCTTTTTTACATGAATATGCTCATGATTGCTAGTTTGAAAGCTCTGTTTTTTTTTTCTCTTCACTTTACTATGATGAATTCTTTGGGGGGAACCAATGCAGAGGTTACACATTGAGCCAATAAACTGTTTGTGTTTATATGATGATCAAAGGGCATAAAAAAGTGAAGGCAAGATACTGAAGAAAACACGACAATTTGGGGGGGTCGTTTTCTTCAGTTTCAAGATATCCAGACACGAGGTCAACTTTCCACAGAGCTATTTTTATAAACAGGTTTTTCGGAAGTTGAAATTGATTGGGGATCTGAGAGTGTGAGACACACTAATAAGATTATACAGCAGCGTCCGAATGAAATTGATAGCCACAACGTTTGTTTGTCTTAGGTGAAATGAAAGTAACTGAATTGATGCAAACGTTTGTCTTTTTTTTTTTAAACCTATCTTTTAAAAAAAACGTTAATCTTGGCATGCAGACAAGTAAATGTGGTATCCGGAGATTGGTGATTCAATCAATTTTTCTGGTCACTTATTAGCAGTTCCGAGAATGAACTTTAGTCGGCGCTTTGAAAGATTTTTGCAAGTTCGGTTCTCACCAATTTCTTTGCCGGTTAGTTCTTATTTCCGTTACTATAGAAGTCCATGGGGTTCCTCAAAAGACGTTTGAGAAGAGACGTTGGGCTTAAGGGAGGGTGTTGGGATAAAAGAATCTCACATCGGTGTCGTGAACGATCTGTCACCTGTTTATAAGTGCCAAAGGCCACCCCACTCATTAGCCAATTGGTTTTGAGGTGGAACCTCATGGGCTTCTATATGGTATCAGAGCCAGCCCGTCACGAGTCGGACTCCAAGCCTGATTTAATAGAACTGGTAGGGCTGAGACGTGAGGCGGTGACTGGGCTGACAAGCCTAACCCAAGAAGAGACGTTGGGCTTGCGAGGGAGTGTTGTGTCACGCAATTTAGGAATCGGGTTGATATCGGATCTTCCAGAAGCGGGTTTGATTGACGTGTTAATTGACAGGTACATTAGGGTAAAGATGCGACACCGTTTTAAGTTAATTGGGGGCAAAGCAGAAGGAAGCTTCCAGCGACTTGCTCATGAACGAAGACAAAAGTAAAGCTGGCAGATAATGCCTTAACTGTAAATATTGTTTTCCTTTAATTTTTAATTTAAAATTACACAGGTAGGAGAGGAGATTCCTTAAATTGTACGAACATTGATGATGGAAGGGCATTCTAAAATGTTATGAAATCTCATCTCTTTTCCTTTGCCTAAAACCCTAGCCGCCCCTCAATATTTCTGAATTTCATCCTCTCCTCTGCTCCTCCTTCTCTACTTAATCCTCTAAGATTTGAATTCTGAAACTCTGAATTCTGTTTTTCATGACATTTGGTATCCCAGAGCCTAAAATCCTCTGACCTTATGGGGAGAATTAATCATGACTTCGGTCACTCGCTCTCAATCTTCTGCTGCCCTTGAAGAACACGCAAGGAGACTAGATTCAATCGAGAACGAAATTAAAGAGATGAATGTTAAGCTGAACGAGATTCAGGAACTGAAGGAACAAGTCAAGCTCTTGGCCGACGCCGTCAATTCAGTACAGTCAACCTTGAAGGGGAAGTTCATTGATGAAGGACAAAGCTCGAGACTGTCGGAAAGATCTCTTCTTGGGGCACCAGAAACACACCTCAGAGCCCAGACAGATGATTGCCACCCGACGCCGATGAGGGTCGATGTGCAACAGAGGAACCCCTATCCAATTACAGAACAAGTTCCAGCCAGAGAAATTGGTGACAGAAACACTGTATTGATGCAGCCAAGAATCGAACTCACTGAATTTCGGGAAGACAACCCGACGAGTTGGCTCAAAAAGTGCCAAAAGTTCTTTACCATCCATCACATCAGGGAAGAGCTCAAAGTAGCATCCACAGAACTCAATCTGGGAGGAAGAGCAGAAACTTGGTATGAAGGTTACAATCTGCATGGCCGGAGACTGACTTGGGAGGAATTTAGTGAAGCAGTAATTAAAAGGTTTGAATTGAGAGGCGAGAAGGATGAATAGGTGGGTAGTCTTCGTGATTACATAGACCAATTCGAGGAACTTAAGGCTAAGGTGATGAGAAAGGATGAAAGACTCCCCGAGTCTTATTATCGAGTTTTATGAGCGGACTAAAAGAAGAACTCAAGCCAGAACTTCGCTCAAAGAAACCTCTTGATTTATCCTCACTGATGGATGCGGCTATTTTCCAAGAACAAGAGCTGGAATTTTAGAACAAACGTCACAGGAACCCTCCAGGGCAACTTCAAAGGATCCCCATGGCTGGAGGAAGGAAGGCAAGCCCACAATTGGCTTGGAAAGGTAATGGAAAAACAACCCCCTTCAATACCTTAAAAAAGATCACTCCCCAGGAAGTTCAGTATCATAGAAACCACAACTTATGTTTTAAGTGTGGTGAAGAGTACGTTCCAGGGCACCACTGCGCCAATGCTTATTTTATTCTGGCGGATGAAGGGGAGCTAAATGATTCGGATTTGGAGATTTGTGAACTAGAGGAAGATGAGACTGTCGCAGAAGGGGTTAAGAGGATTTATCTGAATGCTTTATCTAGTGGGAATAATAAAAAATCAATTATAATCAGGGGGAAGATAAACGAGAAATGGATTAATATTTTGCTTGATACTGGAAGTAGCGACAGTTTCGTAGATTGCAACTTGGTGAGAGCATTATCTCTCCATTATCAGCCGTGTCCCCCTTTTGTGATCACTATGGCTAATGGTTCTAGAATCCAAGGGTCTATGTGGTGTCCTGCAGTTTCATGGGACATCCATCAGTTTAATTTCACCTTCAATCTTAGGATCATGAATTTAGGAAGCTTGGATATCATTCTGGGAGTCGATTGGATGGCGAATTTCAGCCAAGTTTCTTTTGATTACCCAAGGGGGAGAATCAACCTTACCTGGGGAGACAGACAGTATACACTCTATGGGGAAGGTGAGGACCCAACACTGAATATGGAAAAAGGGGAAGATATCCGTGGCTATATAGAAATCAAAAAAAGAGGTATGATGTGTAAGGCTCTCACTATGCAGGATAAGAAAGAAGAGATTGTGGGATCTAAGGGAGAGCCAATGCCGAAAGAGTTGCATTACTGGGGAATTTCGAAGAAGTCTTCAAGACTCCCCATACAATACCACCGGAAAGGGAGATAGAGCATTGTATTGAACTAAAGCTGGGAGCTTAACCCTTCGAAGTGAAACCATATAGATACCCTCACTCGCACAAGGATGAGATAGAACGTCAAGTGGCTGAAATGTTGGAGAATAAAGTTATTCAGTATAGCTCAAGCCCTTATTCTTCTCCGGTGCTCTTAGTCAAGAAGAAGGATGGAGAATGGAGGTTTTGTGTCGATTATAGACGACTAAATTACTTGACAATCAAAGACCACTACCCTATTCCAGTAATAGAGGAACTGCTCGATGAGTTAGAAGGTTCCCGCTTCTTCTCTAAACTGGACTTGCGTTCTGGATACTTTCAAATCCGAATGAGGAGTGAAGATGTACCCAAGACTGCGTTTCAAACGCACCATGGTCACTACGAATTTCTCGTGATGCCATTCGCGCTTATGAACGCCCCTGCCACCTTTCAGTTGATGAATCGTATTTTTAAAGACTTAATCAGAAAATACGTCATGGTGTTCTTCGACGACATTCTAGTTTACAGCACCACGTGGGAGCTTCACAAGGAGCATTTGACGACAGTACTTAAGATTTTGAAGGAAAACCGTCTCTATGCTAAAATGTCAAAATGTTTATTTGCCAAGGAAAACATAGCATATCTTGGCCACATCATTTCATCAGAAGGGGTGAATATGGATAAAGAAAAGGTTGCTTGCATCTGGGAATGGCCATCACCAAAAACAGTAAAGGAGTTGAGGGGGTTCCTTGGACTCACAGGTTACTATAGGAGATTTATAAAAGATTATGGGATGATTGCTAAACCTTTGACCAAGCTCCTTAAGAAGGACGGATTCCAGTGGACAAATGAAGCCGAACAAGCATTGAATCAGTTGAAAATGGCCATTACGTCAGCACCAGTACTAAGACTTCCCGACTTTTCAAGACCATTTGTGATTGAGACGGACGCTTGTGACCGAGGAATGGGGGCAGTATTGATGCAAGACAACCATCCAATCGCTTTTCTTAGCAAGACATTTAGCCCAAAGAATCAAGGACTCTCTGTGTATGAAAAGGAGTTACTGGCAGTAGTTATGACAGTAACCAAATGGAGGAATTATGTAGAAGGCCACCACTTCATATTGAAAACAGATCACCAAGCTTTGAAACATCTATTGGAGCAGATATTGACCACCAGAATGCAGCATAAATGGTTGGCTCGACTTTTGGGGCTTGATTATGTAATTAGCTACAAGAAAGGAAGTGAAAATAGAGCAGCCGGCTCACTATCCAGGTTGCACGAAGAAGGAAACAAAGAAATGACCAACTTGGCGATAACAGTGGTAAAGCCTAAATGGATGGAGGAGGTAGAATCCAGCTACGAGGGAGATCAAGCAGCTTAGGAGTTATTAACCAAGACAGTGCTGAGTTCAAACGACAAGTCTGCGTATCAGGTCGTCCAAGGAATATTGAAAAAAGGGGATAAAGTGTATCTTGGGACTTCAAACAACATCAGGCAGCAAGTTTTGGAGACTATGCACTCATCTTCACTAGGAGGGCACTCTGGACAGACAACAACCCTCAAACGTGTAAGTTCCATTTTTTATTGGCCTTCCCTGAAAAATGACGTCGAGGAACTCGTTCGTGGCTGTGAAGTTTGCCAGAGGAGCAAAAGTGAACGAACTCCGTATCCAGGGTTGCTCCAACCCTTGAGCATTCCCCAACAAGCTTGGAAACACATCAGTATGGATTTCATCGAGAGATTGCCTCCTTCATTACAAGGGAAAGACACTATCATGGTAGTGGTGGATCGATTGACTAAATACAGTCACTTCCTAGCACTCTCTCACCAATTCTCTGCTTCTTCTATTGCTGAATTGTTCCTGAGAGAGATCTACAAACTACATGGCCTCCCTGATTCAATTGTGAGCGATCGAGATAAGATTTTCACCAGCTTATTCTGGCAGGAATTATTCAAGCTTTTGAAGGTACAATTATGCATGAGTACTTCATACCACCCCCAAACCGACGTCCAAACCGAACGTGTGAACCAATGTTTAGAGGCGTACCTTCGTTGCTTCGCAAGCAACAAGCCCTCCAGTTGGTGTTCATGGTTATCCCTAGCCGAATGGTGGTATAACAAAACTCACCACAGCAGCATTAATATGACACCATTCGAAGCTCTTTACGGGTATAAACCAACACATCTTTCTCTTGGTCCTTATGGCAATGTGATTATCCCCGCCGCCGAAAACATGTTGATCCAAAGGGGGCTGGTGTCGAAGATGTTGCAGGAACAATTGAGTAAGGCAAAATCTCGAATGAAGTATTACGCTGACAGGAACTGATCAGAGAGGAATCTGAACGTGGGAGACTGGGTATATCTGAAGCTGCAGCCATATCGACAGCATACTATGGCCATCAGGAACTCCTTGAAGTTGATTCACAAGAATTTTGGTCCATATGAAGTCCTGGAAAAGATTGGCAATGTGGCATACCGAGTCAAACTACCTGATCATGCCAGAATTCACCCCATATTCCACGTTTCGCTCCTCAAGAAGCATGTCGGGAATCGCCCAGTGAGCACCACTGCGCCACCAAGTTTTGAATTGCAAGAGGAGAACACCTTGAAACCAGAAACAGTGTTACAGCGACGCAGTATCAAACGTCATCAACAAACGGTGATTCAATGGCTGATAAAATGGAAAGATTTAGAGGTTGAAGATGCTTCTTGGGAAGACAAAGACTTCATGATCAAGCAATTTCCAAATTTCAAAGCTTGAGGACACTTCAAATTAAGCAGCAAGGAATGTCACGCAATTTAGGAATCGGGTTGATATCGGATCTTCCAGAAGCGGTTTTGATTGACGGGTTAATTGATAGGTACATTAGGGTAAAGATGCGACACCGTTTTAAGTTAATTGGGGGCAAAGCAGAAGGAAGCTTCCAGCGACTTGCTCATGAATGAAGACAAAAGTAAAGCTGGCAGATAATGCCTTAACTGTAAATATTGTTTTCCTTTAATTTTTAATTTAAAATTACGCAGGTAGGAGGGGAGATTCCTTAAATTGTACGAACGGTGATGATGGAAGGGCATTCTGAAATGTTATGAAATCTCATCTCTTTTCCTTTGCCTAAAACCCTAGCCGCCCCTCAATATTTCTGAATTTCATCCTCTCCTCTGCCCCTCCTTCTCTCCTTAACCCTCTAAGATCTGAATTCTGAAACTCTGAATTCTGTTTTTCATGACATGTTGAGTATCCCACATCGGTGGTGGGAGAGAGTTGATATCAATATATAAGTATATAGGCTACTCCCCTCATTGCCAATTGGTTTTGAGGTAGAACCCCATGGGCTTCTATATGGTATCAGAGCCAGCCCGCCAAAAGTTGGACTTCAAGCCTGATGTGATAGAACTGGTAGGACTGAGACGTGAGGCGGTGACTGACCTGAAAAAAATAGACAAGCCCAAACGAAGAAAAAACGAAGAAGATACGTTGGGCTTGCGGGGGAGTGTTGAGTATCCCACATCGGTGATGGGACAGACTTGATATCAATATATAAGACTATGGACTACTCCTCTCATTGCCAATTGAATTTTGAAATGGGAGCCCAAGGTGACTTTGACAGTTACTGCGTAGAAAATTGACGTCATTTCACGGTTTTTCAACATGGTAGGGGGTGTTTTCAAAAATATTACAGAAAGATTTTGGAATCTAGTTTAATACTCCTTAATAGAAATTGGCATAATGCCATTACATCAAGAAGAAAGAAGTGCTTTCCATTTTTTTAAAAAAATTTTGTTCCATGAAGATCACTTGGAATATAAAGTTTAATTTATCCAACCACAATCACCTCGACTTTGTATATAAAAATCGCAGCAATAGTGTCCGAGAATGTGGTACGTGAAATGTTTTGATTGGTTGATGAATTTTTTTTGTAAAAAATTATTGTGATATGAACTTTAGCCATTGTTTAATTGGGTTGGAGGGGTCAATAATAAAAGGCCCCTATATAGGTAATGATGTGTATCCGCTGAAATTGATGTCCCCATTAAAATAAATTAATTTGATTGATGTGCCGCACAAACTATTTTTTTTTCTCCCCACATCGGAGTCAATGCTTTTTACATTTATTAAATTTTTCAACCTACGCTAAGGCTAATTGTGGGTACTTTTTGCCAGCAAACCTGAACTTTACTTTATTTTATTGTTTTACCTTCAAAAAGTAAAACAATCATAAATAGAAATTGCACGGTAAACTAGGTTTCATTATACCGAGATAGGTTAACGGTAATGATGATGTTTATACTCTAATTATGTACGTGGCATTTCTGTTGTATAAAAGTAATTTTGTGCTCATTCAACTTCGCAAGCATATGTTGAAGTGTAATTTTTTAGCGCCGTTTGCAAAGTTAGTCTTGTTACCAAGCGTGTTAGTAAAATACAGGTGAGAGAAACGCATATAGTAACTTATTAACTAACTAGCTAGTAATGTTGCATCAATAATTGTAACCTTTTAATTTGATCATATTCCACAAGAAAGATTACTCAAAGTAAAGAAATTAGCCTCAAATATTCACATGATCGAATACACATAGAATTTTTTTTTAATTATAAAATATTTTTTAAAAAAAAATTCACTGACCGCAGGGTCGGCAGACCCCCTTTGCACCATCCTGGTTCCGACCTTGATTACTCAATAATTAAAATCATTTTGATCACCCGTTCAACTCAAAATATTTATGATAAACTAGTGAGGTCATTCGGTTACTTAAACTTGATTACCCGTTCAACTCTCTATCAAATTTCAATCTTAAAAATGGCCGACTTCACTATAGGATTCGAGTGTTATACCAGAACCAGAGTGCTTAACGTTATGTCCTAAGCTTTATCCACTAATCAAAAGCAAATCTTTTTTTTAAGTAGGTAAGGGTTAAGTAGGGAGACAGGTACATGCTATGATTAGAAGATGTGAGGCGCCAACTTTGTTGACCAAATCTCCCTGCCCTAACGAAGATCAAGAATATTGGATTCTTGTCCAATTTTCAAATACCGCATCCAAAACAAAAGAATAATGATAATTGTGTGTGTGTTTTTTTGGCTTTAAATATATAGTAAATGTTTATGAACAAAATTGATATGTGAATTGAATTATTTGCTCATCGATGAGGGGTGGAGTAATGATACCACATTGACATTTGCGTATTTCGTGTATCATCAAATGGAGAGGCCTAAGTTACGATTCTTGCATTTTGTCTGGCAACTTAAGTCAGAAGAGTCTTCCAATTGGATTTGGATTAGCTAGACTAATAGTCTTAAAGACCGGATGGTGAATGTGTAATAAAACAATTAAAGTGGTACGAGATGTTTGTGTTTGTGAACATATGAAAGCGCAGAAGTTTCTTTTCTTATGTAATCTTTCCATTGGCAGACAATGCCCTTCGGGAATTGCAAAAAAATCAGAGTTTAACAGAATTTCATGAATTATTACATATAAAAATGCTCAGCACACAGGAAAAGTTTTATTTATAGAAATCGACTCGGGGAGCAATAATACTAAGAAGACAGCTCATGAAATTGTAGCCAAGTGTCGAAACCAAACTTGTTTAACTTTGTGCATGGCCATGGCTGCCTGCCTCCAGAAATAATTTTTTTTTTTTAAAAAAAAAAGAAGAAACCTTGTCTAGGTTTCTTGTATTCTGCATGTTCCTTTTCAGTTTTCATTCGAAAGTTTAATGTACCTCTTTCTTGATTTGTGTATTCCATTCTTGTTTAATTCTTTTTTTTAATTCCCGAAAAATAAAAATAAAAAAAAATCCGAGACTAGTGTGCTCACTCTTAAGGGTAATATATAATCATTGCGAGAATTTGAATCTTAACCACTGCGTATCTATACGTAACCCATGATTATCACGCTAATTAATTTGTTTTGAATTTTGATCTTTTTCTTTTACGATACAAACATATAGTAGGATGCTTTCAGTTCGAATCGTCGTTATCTTAACTTTTTGGAAAAAGAAAATATTGTAAGTATTTGGAAGCGGAGTTGGGGATGTGAGAATATCTTGGTTCGTTTTTTTTTCCGGTAACGTGCGCCGACCATGTGTTTGGAACATCGCATGCGTTTGCTTTCGGCAACATTCTTTCGAAGACAAATTAACGTGTACTTTTAAGCCAAAATATTTTTGTGTCAATCAGTCAACCACTTCGATTTTACTTCGACCACATACATGCTTTTCCATTTTTACGTTGTATGCAGTTGTAGGGTCAACATATTTCAGGTAATGAAACAACAATGCCTTCTTTTTTTTTTTTTTTTTTTTTTGCTTCCAAACATTAAGATTGACTAATTCTCTAAAGTTCATGCAATTTTATCCACATGATACTTAGTCAGCGTAAGAAAAGGGAGGAAACGCAACTTATGATGAATATACTAGTCGTGAGAATAATTTGCACAATGATGGGTCGATCTGATTCATTTGAATGTTCGTAATAATGTTTATATTCTTCGGAGAACCCAACTTTAATTTGTCAACTTACGGTCAATGATTTATTGGTTTGACTATCGTGTAATATCTGCCCTCCAAAAAAAATAATAATAATAATAATAAAATCATTAGGAGATTATTTTGTAGTAGTATAAGCGAAATCATTTTGCATGTAAAACTTACAACGTATCCACCTTTGTGAAATCCCTAATCAATTAAGGATTTATTTTTGAGTTGCTTGTATCATTTTAGGGAAACATATGTTGCGTTAAACTTTAAAACAAGGTCATATAAGAAAATAGAAGTTAATTTTCAGGGGATTTTTGTGATTAATTAAGCTTCATTGTTTTTTTCCTTTTCTTTTAATGACATTCAATCACATCAGTGTTGTCCTTTTCTACAAGTCACCGACCAGTGGTACCATAATAGAGGTTTCAAAGTTCATGCATTTAAGTCTAGCTAGCATTTTTTCTACGTGTTTTCTTTGATTTTGAACTTCTTTTTCTATTTTTTTTTTTTTTTGGGGGGGGGGGGACTTATCATTATTCTTTGCAAATGGAGTTTATATGGCAATTATTTCAGCATCTTGCTCATGATTAAAGTAACTTAATTAAATTAAGAATTTTCTTTTATTCTATCAATGAAGCTGCTAAAAAAAATCAGTATATGCAACTTATATCTTAGTCGCAACAGAAACAATTTCGTAATAATTAAACATAAATAAATATAAGACTGAGTAAACCTACATCTTAACGGAGTCGGAAGTATACTGGGCATGTTAAAAACTTTTCTAAATCTTTTTCATTGAGCACTTTCCTACTCATTTCCTCCCGCTTATATAAATCTAGAAAAATCAGTAGAAAGAATAAATTATGATTCTTTAAGGTCCAGGAAAAAGATTTGATTGAGATTTCCTAACTTGTCAACACCGGAAAAGGTTTATCCATAGATCTGTGCCCGTATGCAATGTACTTAGAACAAATCAAAGGGGGGAAGCACTTGTTAAGGAAACAGAAAAACCCACGTCAAAGAATAAATAATTGGAACAAAACACATCCTAACTTGTTTTCGTGTCTACTCTTAATTATCGAATGAGCCAAATCTAAAAGCTTATTTTAATGAAAGGTACAATGTAGGAGAAGATGATTTAGTATTATTTTTTTGATAAACTAATAGTCTTGTTCATTAGTAAAACAACCTCATATTATCTGCAATCAAAATTATATCGTTTTACAGATAGATTAGTCTAATAGGTAAAAAGTGTGACAAGTGGAGCGACAATTTTTATAGATGGGCAAGAAATATATAAGAACATAACTACAAAGAGAAGAGAAAATTGGATTGAGAAGAAGCAGAATCAGTATATGATGATGCGATCAATGATGTTGTGAGATGAGAAGTCGCCTTCTTCATTAAGAGGTCGGCGTTTCTTCCACTGCGCAAAGGCAATCTTTATTAAAAGTTTGCCACTCATTGAGATTGTCAGTACGTCAGAGTGTAAATTCCACGGGTAATAAATCTAAGCAACGACGTCGCCTTAAATGCATGCATAGGCTGCGCCACCAGCTCCCACTAGAATATGATTGGAATTCGTCTACTGATCACAGCAATGTGCATACAAAAGTCCGCTTCTTATTAAAATACTTGTGGGGAGAATTTTATTTTCTATAAACCCGATTCAAATTTGGGATTAGATAAAGGCCAGTAGTTTCAGAAATCGGATTGGTAATATACTTAATAAAGATATACTAGGCCACTTTTTAGCATTGAAATGGACATACCAAACTTCGCTCGTGTTTCTTGGCCACAACTGCAGACAAGTAAAAAGGCGTAAATGCATTTTCTGTGGTCATCAGGGAGTTGGTTTTAAATTCTTTCGTTGATTCCAATTTGACTTAAAACTAAGTTAGCGCGGGTAAGATAGTTGTCGTTGTTTGAAGATATAATCATTATAGAAGATATTTTAGTCAAGTTTCAACTTACATTTTAAAACCATTATGCATCCCTAATTGGTACCCGAATTGTTGCATTTATTTGTTGAAATTGATCTATCATAGTGTATGGACTAAGTCTCCGACAAGGATGTGTTGAAATTTATAGGGATTCCCAATGTTTTTAGTCTTTTTTACTACATATCTGTTCTAAGAAAATGTCATATTTATTGAATTAAAACAATATCATTAAATAAACAGGATTTTTTTTTTTTTTTTTTTGAGTATGAGGAATTCAAGTTACTTTGGGTATGAAAATATGCTAATAATTTTCATATCAAATTGCAAAAGATGAGGCTGATATCTGCCCCTTAATTTCTACAACCAAACAACCCGCAAAATTACCCAAGAGGTGTTTGTCTTTGCAAAGTTCAACCAAAACACTTCTATGTTATATGCATGCCTTCATCGGCCATCTTCTCATTCAAGAAATATTTTTCAAAGTGGACGACTTTCGGGAAGAAAAAGAAAACTTTTATAACTAGTTTGCATCGGCCATCTTCGATTTAAGAAATATTTTTCTGATGTACTATTTTCGTCCCCAAATAATAATTCACATCGTAACTTATAAATTATACCAATATTCACAGATTATTGTGTACACCTGTTCTCCAGGAATAGAAACTTTGTTACACTACTCCAACCTATCATAAAGGGCTAAAATAAAACGTTATGAGTATTGCTCAATCATTTGCACTTAATAACGTGTAGGATTTTTTCCAAGCATTATAACTTGCTTCAGATCGTAACTTCGACTACATACAACATTATTAGCTAGTAGGATTTAATAACGCGTAGGATTGAAACACCAACTTCATATGATAGGGATTTTCAACAATTGCTTGATCTTATACTGTAACTAGAATAATATGACGGACGTATGTAGTTAGTATTTTACAATGAATACCTTGAAATGTTAAATGTATATCAATTGGAGTCTTAACAATATATCTAGATCTGTAGACTAATGCCTTAAAAAAGAAGACGATAATTAAGTGTACGGAACTTTGAGATTAAAAAGAGAAATGATGTATAATAACCAAATGAATAGTCATATTACGTATTATGCACCTATAACTTACAATGGATTGTACACTTGTAAGAATATACTTTCCTTAAGATTGAGAATATATGTTTGATAGACTACTGTTGGGACGTCATTTATAAAGCTTTTGATAAATCATCAGATATGTGGCCACATTGCACCAGAAAATGACTTTTATTTTAACAACAGGACCAAATTGTAGATCTTTTGCATAGAATAATAATCATCATCTGCCAAATCTATATTCAACTTCGTACTTTCTATCTTGCTTGAATCATTACTCAAGACATAGTTAGATCAGTCAACAATGCTGTCGGATCGATATGATGCCTTTCCTTGTCATTTTTCTTCGTCGGCAGCATTAGATTTACTTCGTTCAAAAAAATAAAAAAATAAAAAAAAATCCGTCACGACTAAGAGACTAAATAAAGAATAAAGGTTCCAATAAATATGAACTAACAAACCTTACTAACAGAAAGAAAGAAATGGGAAATCCTTTGGTCAAATTTAAAGCAAGATAGCAATAGTTTAATTGACAATTATATATATCCTTTTGACATCATCCGAATATTAATTATTGAATACCATTCGAATTGAGCAGATGAAGGCACGCCAGCATCTGCTCAAAATACTAAATTCATTTTCTTTAAACAAAAGAGCAAGGGTTAGGTTTAGATTAGATTGTGCAGCCATTTGAAAGACCTACCCATCTTTCCATCCAATAGCAATATATCAAATGGTATCATCTTTTGTTTAAGTCCAAAATCCCAAATCTGAAAAATCTATTTTTAGTATAATAATGTTGAAGATTTGTATGTTTGTGCCATGTTGAACAAATGATTAGACTATGATTACACATCTGGCATGTTTGAATATTGCCCAACAAATTAACACCTAAATGGAGAAAGTTTATTAACAATTTTCTCATTTTTATTCTGTTAACTAGACACTATTTGTGGTAATTTAGATAAGCAAGTGTCTATGTTTCCCAGCTAAGATGCCCGAAATGGCTGGAGAATTTATCAATTGATTTATTGAGGTCGAAGCTACTGATCAATCATCATCATCAAATTGAAAATTGTTACTATATTTGGTAGTGGAAGATTGAGTAGCCACGCGTCCTTGATTGTTATAATTCAAAGTGGGGAATGAGATTAAAATAAAACAGCATTTTGGAAGAACATAGAAGAAGAAATAGAATTGAATAATATGTTCCATTCCTTGGATGATCACCTGGCTAAGCTAACAAGCCATGGAGGATGACGAATGACATTATGTAAACTTTCCATATAAAGAAAGCATCATTATTCTTTCTACAAGTTATGTTCACATAGTAATGCAAGCAAGCGGTTAACTTACATGGTTTGACATTATATCCGAAACGTAAATTTTACTTTCTGTGTATCAATCGTATTTATAAACAATCTAATACCATTCCATATATGAGTAATAATATTATGGTATAATCGCTCTACTCAGAGGATACATTTAGTATACATAAAGTAACACAGAGATCGAATTTGATATGAGAACATAGCCATAGTTAGTTTGGAAAGTGGACTAATTATATGGTGACCAGTAGCAAACAAACGAGAATTCGAGGAATGTTGTTTATTTGGATTAAACTATTGTTGTGAAGTTACATTTGGCATTATCAAATTGGATTTCTAGATCTTTATAAGATCAAAATAACTGTATTAATTGGCGGGCATTGCGGGGTGCCATTTTTAATTGGCGTAATGTATATAAAAGTATGAATGATGTAAGAAGTAAGAGTACTCAACTCTATCATAGGTGACGAGGTGGGCGTTGTTGATTAGTTCATAAAGTGACAAAATATAGTACTCTTGAACCACCTTTCAAATCGAGTTAATTAATTTTGGATCTATCAAGATCATGAAGTATGTTACTTAATTTTCATCATGAAATCAAAAGCATCATCAAACTTTGATTCATATTAATGAACAAAATGAAGTATACAAATCACTCCAAAGGGCAAATAAGAGATATTTTTGCTAGCAAAGATTTGAAATTGACAATTTTTAAGACTTAAATACCAATTAGTCAATTACATCTGTTTTGCCAATGTGGATATGTAGAATGTTGCTAATTAAAAGTACAAAATTGATTCTCTCTATCTTTCTTCTTCTTCTTTTTTTTTTTTTTTTTTTTGTTTTGAAGAAGAAGAAAATTGAAATGGATATACGAGAAAATGACGAAACCCTAAAGCCATGCCTTTTCCGTTATAAGAACATTGATGAGTAACCCCAAAGAAAGTTATAATAGTAACCACATATTCATCACTTTTGGGGGGGGCGGGGGTGGGGGGTGGTGTGGTTTAAAAAAAAAACATATAGAGTTGCGAGGGTTGGCTTTTCATTGCATCAAAAATGACTTCTGATTATAAAACTATTATCAAAGGCGACCTTTTTAACTCTTGAGAAGTTCAAGGGTTAAATATTAATTTCTACAACATTATACTACCAGTCTTTCCTTCGATCAGCTGACCATTTTTTCTGGGGATTTTGTTCAAAAACATATTATTCGGGCGTCGAAAGCATATGGAAAAGGGCGTAAATCATGGGGCGGCCATCAAACAAAAAAAAAAAAAAAAACCAAAACAAAACAAATATTTGCAGCGACGAATTGCCAACATGCATCTAAGTTCAGAAACCATACATGTGTACTACTTCCTCCTAAATTTCGAGCCTTTGTTTTTTTTTTTTAATGTTCCAAGAAACTTTGAGAGCAAAGAAAGAGAGAGGGACAATAACAAACCCCCTCTCTTTTTTTTTTTCTTCCTTAAAAAAATATTATTATTGTCTGGAAATCTCAGGAAGCTAGCTAGGAAGAAGATGAAGAAACATGTGACGTTGTTTTTTCTTTTTTGTTTATTGGAAATTTGATAAATTCCGACATCAGAATCACCTGACCTTGTCGTCGTACCCCGCATTGAAAATTTCCCATTTTTAGAAAATTCTCTGGAAGTTTCACTGAAAGCTAAGACTGAGTTGAGTGTGGGAATTCAAAACCAAATCTTGTTATACATGTGGCATCAAATGATACACCATCTTGATTTGGAATCTGGTCTGCTTCTCGTATCTAAGCACTTAGACCACATTATGATCCCTTCTTCTTTTCTTTTTTTTTTAAACAAAAAAAATGATGCACCCTAGCTAGTTTACGCACGTTAATATTCCTGCAATCCAGAAATAATCCTTTTTTCAAATTAAAATAATAAAATGAAGTGAAATATTTTTATTAAACTGAGGAAGTACATTTTTTAAGTAATTACAACTTAGCTTATAAAAAATTTTCATTTTATTAATGATATAGTATACTTTTCATTTCACCGTGTTTGATATATATATATATATATATATATATATATATATATATACCATTTTCAGTTCAATTATGAGAATTGTTGTTTGGGCAGCAGGAATATATGATTAGTGCATAAAATATATATATATATATATAGATAGATGCTGTATTCTTTTGTCATGCAACCTCATCTTTCCTATGGGCTAGGTGGAAATTGGACGTTGTATTGTACTAGTACAACCTTAAAGAGTGAAGACGTGGAAATAACGATTAATTTCGGCACAGCTGTTTCACCCTTGCTATTTTTAGTTTAGCAAAGAAATTTAATCCAAAATATTTGAATAAACAACATCTGATCTCTCTCTCTCTCTCTCTGCCCAACTAAATTTGGCAATTTTATTTTCCTTCCAGATTAAGTAAAAAAAAGAGAGAGAGGGTTTCTTTTCATTTCAATTGATCCAAATGTGGCGGTGGTCGTCAAAATTTTCTCGACAGACAGCTCATTGTTTAACTGACAATGTGTTGGGGGCTCTTTCTGCAAATTTTTGGATCTGAAATTCATGAGGTTGATGCTGGAACTACTGATTAATACTACGAGAAATGGGATTCTGAGTTTTTTTTTTTTAAAAAAAAAAAGTTAGTTAAGCCCTAAATAATACCTAAGTGATCTATATATTTACTTGCTATATTGAAAGAATAGTCGAAGAGGGGCGAAAAAAAAAAAAAAAGCTAATGTGTCGCAATGTAATTAAAACTCCCCCAAATGCATAAGTCAAAACCACGTAGTTTGTTAAAAAAAATACTATAAATATAGAAATAAACACCTATTACTAGTTCATGTAAGAATCAATGTTTACTATAACAATTGCCGACGACAGAAAATTGGATTACGTGCTCCAATTCGACGTTTTCGCCGGGGGTGGAGAAACCGTTTATAGAAACAAAAAAAAAAGAAAGAAAGTTAACACACTACAAGTAAAATAAGGAAATTTTTCTATGAAAGATGACGTGTTACGCTTTGGTTAAAAGTTTTTCGCCTAAAAACATGAATTAATCCCAAACTCCGTCGTTTTTAAAAAAATAAACTTTAATTAACTACACAAAGAAAAAGAAAAGTCATATTAAAAACATTAAAAAAATCAAATCCTATTCCACAATGGCAAGCGATTAAAATAATGTTAAAATATGCATTTTACATCCAACTTAATTGTCCTCATGTTAATCTTATTAAAACAATTGTCAGAAATTAAATAAAAGTTAAGGTATCCCAACAATGGACGTCTCCGGACCAAGAACTAGTTTACATTACACGAATAACGCGCAATATCATAATGAAATCTTGGTCACGCTTTCATTACCAAATCGATCAGTCTCGTCATGTGTAATCGCCATACTGCGAGACTAAACAATGTATACGTATGTGTATACAACCCAAGTTCCAATGATCATACATCATTTAGACAGGTAGAAAAGTGACACTAAACATGCATATATTTTCATATTACGTAACAATGATTCTGTTTTTGTTTCTTCAAAATATTTAGAAAAGAAAATATTGTGATAATATGGGTGGCTTATATAAAACAGAAAAATGAGGTAGCCTTGTAGCGGTACTGATACATGTATGTGACCAGGTTACTATGAGTAATAAAAGTCAAAAATAAAAACCTAGTCAGCTGACAGCTCGGCACTTTTGAGTTTCTTACGTGGCAGCATTTGTAGCAAAGGTGACATTGTCATTTTTTTTTTCTTTTAGTCCAGTATTTTTTAGAAATATACATTCTTTGAGAAAAATGTAAACGAACAATAAATAAGACGATCACCTTAAACTCCAAATTATGACAACTAGCACGTTGATAACAATAGAGGCCTAATTAAAATGATTTGATTTGCAACACAACTTGTTTAACTCTGTTGTTTTCAAATATCATCAAGTAGAGAGATCATCAATTGCCTAGAATTGGGGGCGGTCGAATGTTAGGTACAATAAATTCATAGCCAAAGGAAGATTATTATTATAGTAGCATATGATACACTGCCCTCGATCGAACTCCATCCCGCAGAACCATATACATATTTGGATCTTCTTGAATTTGGCCCACAAATTTTTTTTGGCATTTTTCAAGTGAATTGAAAGCTTTCAGTATGCTGTTTTTGGACTTTGGTCAATCCAATGTAAACGCCACCAAACGGGTGTGTGTGTGTGTATGTGTTTAGTTGATCGCCCTTAATCTCAAGGTGAAAATAAGGATAAGGACAATTATTAATTAAGGGGCCAATGAAGCCAAACTAGGGTATCATTTTCAGCCGAAACTTTTGAGGATTATATTATATATATGATGAAGGACGTATAGTTAAGAAGGTATTCATCCCTCTCAAAGAGGAGTGACAAATTAATCAATAATTAATACTCTTTTCCGTTCTATATTTCGCATTCTCATACTTATTCTATCCCAAAATTATTGTCCAATTTAAATTTTTATTTTTAATCTAATTTGTACTAAAAAATAAAGATTCAAACTAGATAATAATATCGGGACGGAAGGAATATTATTTTTGGGGAGCATGGAAGGCGTACACATATATTTATCTGTAGCAAGAATGGTCCATTTCTTAGGATAAAAGATTTAAAACTTATGGAGCGCGCAACAATATCTTCTGCAGTGTTCCTTGTTCCGTGAGTTTTTCATAGCTTATTGTTTAATCTTGTTAGGAATTTCGATCCGACAGATAAGGCAGAGAGTTTCAATATTGAGCCCAATAAATAAATAAAAATCCATTTTAACTTAAAATTTCAAGATGATAAATTTTGGGATCAACTTATTTATTGCCAATATGACATAATTAACCTACTCATCATCTCAACGTTTCTTTTATTTCAATTTTCACATGCGATTGTAACTAAAAAGTTTTTTTTCCCTTTTGTTACAAGGAAAGATTTATAATCCTTGTGTTTCGATCACAACTCAATTCTAAGCACTGAAAGATTCCACTAGTCAATGAAAATAAATAAATATATAATTGTAGCAAAATTCAGCTTACCACATGTATGAGATCCTTAATCCATTTTTTTTTTCAGAGTGATCATATTCATAAAGTAACATTGATACAACGTATAAAAAAGGTTACGTGGTTACTTCAATCAATCAAAGTTACCAAGAACAAACAAAATTCTTCGCTGCGACTCGCTAAGAATCACTAATAATTTCATATACTACTATCGACAAATATGATTTGGGTTCAAGAATCTAAAAGTTGAATTATAGGCGAAAAAAGGAAGAAAAAAAAACATTAAAGTTCATAAAGAAAAAAAAAAGACGGCTACGAAATGATAACGTGTCGAGTTAATGTTGAAGAAAGGAGGTCCCGAAAATACAATACAAAAGTAAAGACTGTGACATTAAGGATGGACGGATTCCATGCACACAAAGAAGTTTCTAATAACATCTGGTAGTTTTTATTGCATGCAATTTCACCGTATCCAGCAAATCCTGGGCATCCACGTCAATTAGGTTAGATGGCACAAAAAATACGAAACGTGCTTTCTGACCTATGCAAAATTTTACTCTCCTTTTCTATTTTCTTCAACATAACCTTTTTTGTATTGTAACTCCAACATTGATAAGTATTGGCAAATTCATTCAGTGATGACATTATTTACTAAATCATACCCTCTCTATCCTAAAATTATTATCCAATTTGAGATTTCGTTTATATTAGTGCAATTTGAACTAGAAATGAAAACCCAAACTGGACGATAATTATGGGGACGTAAGAATTATGTCATATGTGATATGCTTAATCATTGTTAAACTGATCATTGTATTTTATTATTTTTCTGATGTACATGGTAATTGGTAATTGATGTTATCGGTTGAATCATTTTTCGAGATTAAATTAGTAAGAGTAAACACTACTCAAGAAAGTGTGTGTGTGTTTGGTTTTTTTTTTTTTTTTCTTTTGACATCATTGCATGCCTCACAGGCTCACACACAGATACGCACAAACACACGACTTCTCACCAACAAATCCAAACTCGATTTAGCAAACAAGAAACTAACTGAAGATCTCTCCTTACATCATCACCACTTTACATCATCGAGCTCATCAGCAAGTTGAGCCTAAGACCTTTCTGAAATTGCACAATAAGTATAAAAAAAAATTTAAAAAAATACTATTTAACATGTATGTCGTGTGGAAGGACGTACTACATTTATATAGTATTGGTAATGAATTATCAAATTGGTTGGAACTTGGAATTAATTTCCAAAAGTGAATACTTTCTTGCTTAAAATGTGTTCTTATAAAAGCAAGATTCATGGCCAGAAGCAGCAGCAACATCGATGCAAATCTCAACCAACAACAACATAAAAGATTCTAATGTTTTGGCATGCAAAAATTTTGAGCCATTAACGTGGCAAAATCGAACACCATCAATTAGGGTTGAATATTACATCAATCATTAAAAAAAAACACTAGAATTGATATTTGAATTGTTTGGACGAAGTTGAACCACAAATTAGAAAGAGGGTATACGACAATATTGCCTTTTATTTTCTTTTCGGTACCTTTTCATTTTTATTTACAAAGAAAAGTTCATGCTTAGACTTCAGCGCAAACAGGCTGCAGCCTCCATAATATATAACAGCTATAATGTTTGTATATCTAACCTCTCAAAAATGGTCAAATTTGATAAAATAACGTCCAATGCATTCCACATGGTAAAAGCTTTGACGTCGATCCATGTTGATCTCTCCTTTCTAATTTCTATATTCTCAATATTCACTCTACTCCAAAATAATTTTTGGATTTGTTGAATTATTTTACTGTACGTAATTCAACAGAGAGAGTGTTTTTTTTTTTTTTGGGTTCCTTAATGGACCAATAAACAAATAAAATCTACAACTTGACCATTTGAAATAAATGTCGGTGCTAGTAAACATGCACAAGTTGCAGGGCATATACTTTTCTATATAAACTAAAATTCCATCTCGAAGACAGAATTTCAAATTAAAAAACAGTTGCATTTTTTAATCTTTGTAGTTTAGGAAGACACCAATTTAAGTAGCCAAACAACAACACGGTGTGAACGTCAAGATTAATACATAAAATCTAAGTTCATAATTTGAGGGAGAAATATGAAGATTAAATGGGTAAAAAATATCTATCGTTAATTTATTTTTGTTTAAAAAGAACAAGATTATCATCATTAAAGTATAACAATCAACAGAAAGCTGTTGAAGTGGGTAAAATAAAACTAGAGAAATAGTTCGAAATATAATCTCTCCGATCCTTATTATAAGGCATTTTGAGTTCGTCTTAGATTTAACTTAGAATGTCTTTTAATTGGAAAAAAAAAACTTAAAAATATATTTTCACATCCGTTGTGTTTTCCTAAGTATTATGAAATATTTTTAAGGTTTTTATTTCAATTAAAAAGACATTTTAAGTGAAACTAAACCTAGGATGAAATCAAAGTGCCTCATAATAAGTACGGGAAGGAGTACATACGAAGACTAAAGAAGTTGCACAAAGAAGAAGAAAGAAGAAGAAGAAGGGGAAACGTTTGTGTAATTGGGTTTTGGGTTAAAGTTTCTATTGGAGTCGAAGAAAGGATCTACCTTTTCTGGGCTTTCTCGTTCGTGTTATCTTTTGCTCCTTTGTATTTCTTTTCTTAAAATTAAATTGTGGATTTAGTCGCATCATCTGTGTCAACTATGATATTTACAATTTCTTTTCCCTTCTTAAGCAGAATAAATAACCTTCAATTGACTTCAGCTGCACTTGAATTTCCGTGGCCAAATCATTTTCAGTTACCCATTCTTGAGGAAGATTGAAAGCATTGAACATCGAATACCCCAGTGAATATTGAAATGATTCAACCAATTATTCTCATTTAGACAGCCAAAGTATATATGATCATTGAATTGTGAAAAACAAAGCTTATGCAGCATTCACTGTTGATACTAACTTCAGAAAGTTGCCTAGTCCATGGTCTCTGAGTCTCACTATATGCCATATTTCCTATCACATTTCATTATTTCAATGAAAAGGAATGAGAACCAAACAAAAAGGGAATGGAACAAAGGCGGGTTTCGTTTGACTAAAACTAGGTAACCCGCTTGGTTCTACCTGTCCTAACAACCAAATTTATGAAAACTCTCAAAAAAGTCAAATTGCTTTTTGACAAATGAAACCCAATAAACCATGAAATGGGAAGGTTGGAGAGTATCAGAAGGAACAGCATCTCCTTTTCTTTCAAGCTTGGATCCTGTATTCTAGCCTAACATGTAAGAAATGCACGCAAGTTACCTTTCTCTCAAGTCCTAACTACCTGCATCAACTGTATGAATTATGTAGTCATTATCATTTGCATATGGTCATTAAACAAGAATTTATCACACTACTTAACTCAGCTGCATCAATGTTGTCTTCCCATTGTGTACCGTCACTGCTAATTTTACAGGACTATTGAACATAAACGGGAAAACAAGTCATCTCTGATTGGGTTAGCTATTCCTAGTGTGTTCTAATACCAGGGATTTTACTGCTCTCACATTATAAGAGTCAGAAGCTGCTTAACCAAGAGTCGTGGCAATAGTTCCATCAACTTCAAACTGGTTTTCCCTCAGGTAGGAAGTAATGTTAAGTTTAAAACCCGTTCTTCATCAAAGCATTCAACTTTAAAATATATAAGCCAAAATTTTGGTATACAGACCTGTACGTTTCTTCGAGGGGGGTACAAGCTCATACATGATTGCCAATAAACAAAACTTGTAATAAATTACTCGGTACATGTTTTCCTTCGAGTCCCCAACAGAAAATATAACCCCAAAATTTTAACTGACTAAACAGGAATGAGAGATACCAGTACAAACTGAATATTAGCTGGAAGAATGATATCTAGGATGAAATCTTTGCAGAAAGGTAGAACTTAACTGCACTAGCCACCTTGATGTTACTGACAGAGCTGCTCAACAGCAGTTACGATCTGAGGAGGTTGCACAACAGTCCAGTTTTCCAATGTACCAGCATAAGGAGTTGGAACATCCTGTGAAGACAGGCAGATAATTGGTGCATCCAAATAATCATGGAAATTCTCGTTTATTGCAGCTGTCAAACTGGCTCCAATACCACCTGTTCGCATACATTCCTCAACTATAAGCACGCGATGTGTCTTCTTCACAGAATTTCCAATAGTGTAGAGATCAAATGGCTTCAAAGACCTAATATCAATGACTTCAGGATCGTAACCTTTGTTTACCAGTGTTTTGACTGCTTGCATTACATGGTACCTCATCCTAGAGTAGGTGAGGATAGTTACATGCTCACCAGGCCTTACCATCTCTGCCTCTTCCAGAGAGAGTACGTACTCTTCATCAGGAATTCTCTCCTTGAGATTGTATAGAAGCACATGCTCAAAAAGAACCACAGGATTCTCACTACGGATAGCAGCCTTCATTAGGCCCTTCGCGTTGTAAGGGGTTGAGCAAGCAACCATCTGAATCCCAGGAATTGACTGAAAGTAGGATTCAAGCCTCTGCGAGTGCTCTGCCCCAAGTTGGCGCCCAACACCTCCTGGACCTCGGATCACAGTTGGAATGGTGAATTGGCCACCAGAAGTGTAGTGAAGCATGCCACAGTTGTCAGATATCTGGTTAAAAGCCAACAGTAGAAATCCCATATTCATCCCCTCTACAACTGGTCTTAGGCCAGTCATAGCTGCCCCAACGGCCATGCCTGTGAAAGAGTTTTCGGCAATGGGTGTGTCAAGCACCCTGAGATCTCCAAATTTTTCTGCAAGCCCTTTACTGACCTTATATGAACCACCATAGTGGCCTACATCCTCACCCATAATACAGACCCGAGGATCTCTTTCCATTTCTTCCTCCAGTCCCTCTCTAAGGGCTTCAAATAGCAAGAGTTCATGTCTAGACATTTCAGAAAGGGAAAGAGGGAGTAAGACTTATCATTCTGACAATTCAAACATCAAGAGAATTGCTAATAACATCATCCATGGAAGGCATATAAATTCCTAAGTAAATGTTGGATGGCATCAAATAAATTCATTTGATTAAAAGCTTTAACTTTACCCACCATACTTCTGTAATACAATCCGAAACAAAAGAATATGGTGGAAGAGACCAGTGGAAGATGATAAGAAGTAATTTTCTTTGTTCATCTAACCAAGTATGTCAAGCAAATTCTTCTTCTAACCAAGAAAACAAGTTTCAGAGAAAACTAAAAGGTACAATCTTTACCGCTTAGTAAACAGTAGAAGTTGAAACAATCATATCCAACAGGTCAAAATAAATGCAGTCAATCCACATCAAATCAAAAATCAGTTGTTTATAGTCTATCTTTAAGTAATACATACTTTGGAATGACCAATGAAAAGAGTAATTACAGAACAGTGTGCTAAGGCTTACAAAAGATCGCAAAATACATGATTTGCAGATTTCGAAGTTTGAAATTCAGCGTACTGCTAGAAAAGTGAGGTTTACAAATCACTATTAACTTTTAACAAGGATGTTTTCTATAATTAGTTGTGAAATCCGTATGAATTCAGCTGCAAATAGCAAAAGTGCATGTCATGAATCCACGCGAAGAATTAATACAGAAAGTAATGTATTACTATGGGCTATTGCTTGAAGGTAAAATACAAAATTTCATAGGCCCTCAGTTCGACAGCAATATACAGGTTTGATTCACCTCGATGACACTTGACAGGCAAAATAAAGGAAACGCCAAACGCACAAGTTTGCACAAAACTATAATTCGTGGAGATAACAATCACAGACTAAATGTCAATAAAGTAGCAGTTAAAAAGCAAAATTAGGAATCCGCAATGGTGTAACGGCGAGATTTTCAAACAATGTGATTCATGGCAAAAGACAAAATCGAAGCTCATTAAACGCCTACATAGTAAGTGAATAAGCATAATAGGAGCAAGCTATAGCAAGACATGGAACAGTTATTGATTACCCAGGTTTTGAAGAAGTTCCAGCAGCAGCACTTTCACCCTTTGTCTGATTACAAGCAACACCAAAGAAAATGCCAAATGAGAAAACTATAGCCACTGCAAGACTAGGAATCCACTACACAAGAATCAATAGCTAACATTCGAAAGGAATTTACTCACCGCAACAGCTTTGGTGATCAATTTTCCAGCTTTACAGCTTCCATGAGTCAAACCCAAATTCGCCCTTCCATCAGATCTGATCACTAAACAAAGAAAGGGAAATCATAAGAAAACGGAATTTGCATGTCAAGAAACAATTCGAAGCATATTTTAAATCAATTTGGTTTGGAGAAAATGAATCTCGAGTATCATAGAAGCAATTGATTAGGCCACATTCAAAAGCTAAACAATGACGCATTTAGCTCAAAATTCAATCTTTTCCAATGATTTTTCATTTCCCTTTTCTCTCCACTGCCTAAAAATTTCACTACATAACTGAATTGGGTTAACAAATCTGCGATTCCACAGAAAGATGGAAACTTCAGCACTGGGAAAATTAGCTCCCCGACCCAGAAACACAAAAGTAACAAATTTTCCATTACTTTTCTCTAATCCCACAAAAACTAAACGGCCAAAATCAGTAAATAAAATACCTGGGAATGAATGCGGAGAAGGAGAAACAGAAACACCAAATTTGGAAGAATGATCCGGGAAGAGCCCAGATGGCGCTGATGCAACACCAATCGCTTGCAACATACTTGCCATTGTCGTCCTCTTTTCGTCACTGTTCAAAGGCCGCCAAAGGAGCAGAAAGTGCAGGAATAAGATAGGAAGATTTCCAGGGGTTTGATGAGAAGATTTATACAGCTAATGCTAATGAGGGCGGAGAAACTGAGAAAAGGTGGCGATCTAATTTAAGGCAGACAAAAAATTAGGCAAAAAAAATATAAAAACGGTGGCGATGAAAACAAAGAGAAGAAAGTGTGAACTTTGTCAGTCTCTTTTGCCCTGCTTCTGATCTACCTGGACCTGGACCTGGACCTGGACTGGAACTTAACTATGTTGTTTTTTGGGCAGTTTGGGGTTTTCGGTTTTATATCCAATCATTGTACGACACGTGTATGCGTGTCCGTTTAGGTACAAGTTATAATGCATAAGGTACAATGCCGCATTGCCAAACTAACTTCCAACTACCCGAACTTCAACTATTTTTTGGGGGGGAAATTGGCAAACTGATGACTTGATGGATGAAGATGAATGATTTCATAACCACACCAATGAAAGTCACAATCTAAATTGAGCAACAAAATAATCAACAATATTCATACTGCTTTACAAAATTTTTTTGTCCGGTGGAGTATGTATCACCACCATGCTCCCCTCCTATTTTTTACATGTGTAATTTTTATTGTATTTTTCTTTAATGTTCTTATATTTTTACAAATTTAATCCCTATCATTTTTTTCTCTCTCCTCAAAAAAAAAACACATCAAATCTTTAAACGAGTATATCTCTCAATCCGTGAATAATTAGAAAATGTGTTACACAT
Organism: Oldenlandia corymbosa var. corymbosa; assembly: GCA_949775105.1. Taxonomy (NCBI): domain Eukaryota; kingdom Viridiplantae; phylum Streptophyta; class Magnoliopsida; order Gentianales; family Rubiaceae; genus Oldenlandia; species Oldenlandia corymbosa. The sequence continues at coordinate 10,503,333 of OX459118.1, read as the reverse complement.
GAATTTATTGGTCTCGTCGAGATCTATCCAACAAGATCCATAGTGAATTTTTTTTCGAGATTAAAAATGACTAAATTCTGATAGTCAGAATAAAGGTGAATCTCCAGTTTTACAAGAATAATTAAAAAATGTGTTACACATGAAATTTATTATTCTCATCGAGATCTATCCAACAAGATCCACAGTGAATTTTTTTTCGGGCTTAAAATGACTAAATTCTGATGGGTAGAATAAATGTGGATATCTAATTTTACAAGATGGATAGCTGAATTGTTTTAGATTGGTTATCCATTGTATTCATGCTGATTATCTAACCAGTTTGAATTGGTTATCCATTTTGTTTGTACTACTTATCAATTTGGTTTGTATGCGTATCCAACTTGTTTTTTAGTTGTAATCCAACGGGCTTGTATGCATATCTTACTTGTTTGTACTGGATATCCATTTGGTTTGTAAGCCTATCCAACTTACGTGTACTGGTTATCCAACGGATTTACATGCCTATCCAAATTGTTTGTACTGGTTATTCAATCATTTTTTTTTTTTGCTTGGAAAAAAAAATTATCCAAAACGCTAATACTGGTTATCCATTTTGTTTATGCTGCTTATCCAATCATTTTTTTTCCTTGAAACACGGTTATCCAATGTGTTCGTAGTGATTATCCATTCATTTTGTATTGGTTATCCAATTGTTTTTACTGCTTGTTCAAATAAGTTTGCATTACTTGTCCAATCTTTTTTTTTCTTCTCTCCAGAAAATACTTATCCAACATATTCGCACTGGTTATCCAACTAATTGGTACTGTTTATCCAACTGCTTGATACTGGTTATCCAACCATTTTTTTTCTCTCCTCATTTTTATGAAAATACTTGTACAGTTCGTTTGTACTGACTATTCAACCGTTTTGTATTGGTTATCCAATCGTTTTCACTGATTATCCAAACAGAATCTCTTTTCTTTTTTTGTTTCTTTTGATAAAATATTTGTCCAATGTATTTCATATTGATTATCCAACTTCTTAGTGGTGGTTATCCAACTTTATTTTTTTCTTTGTTTTTTATGAAAATGATTGTCCAATTTCTTTGTACTTGTTATCCAACTAAATTGCGCTGCTTATCCAATTATTTTCTACTGATTATCTAAATTGTTTGTACTGCTTATCTAATCGTTATTTTGCAAGAAGTGGTCGTCCAATGCGTTAATAGTGATTATCCAAGTGAATGGTACTGCTTATCTAGCCATTTCTCCTCTTCTCTAGCCGTTGGATAATCAGTATGAACACATTGGACAACTATTTTTTATATATAAAAAATAAATTAGATAACCAGTATAAACCAAATGGATAATCATTTCAAACTGGTTAGATAATTAGCGTGAACAAAATAGATAATCGGTAAGAACATATTGGACAATGATTTTCTAAAAAAAAAATAAATGGATAACCAGTACAAACAAAATGGATAACCAGTTCAAACTGGTTGGATAATGAGCACGAACACAATGGATAACCAATCTAAAATAATTTGGTTATCCATTTTTCTAAACTAGATATCCATACAAATTTCTTTATTTCTATCCATCAAAATTTAGTCATTTTTAAGTTCGAAAAAATATTCGATATAGATCTCATTGGATAGATCTCGACGAATACAAGAAATTTCATATGTAACATGTTTTCTAATTCTTCACGAATTTAGCGACGTGCTCGTTTGAAGATTAGAAATGTTTTTTGTAGGAGAGAAAAAAAAGTAACAGGGACTAAATTTGCAAAATATAGAAAGAGTTAAGAAAAAAATACAATAAAGACTAGTGGTGCAAAAAATAGAAGAGGGTGCACATGCTCCCGAATATACTGGATAAATTACCATCTGGTGTCCATTTTCTCGACTTATTATTATTTATTTTTCATATTTACAACATGTCTATCGTTATGAACAGTGATTAAATTATAAGTACCTTGATAAATGAGTAATAAATTTAATTCTATGATAACATATGGTGGGTGTGAGCTTGATTTTATTTCTGGAAAAGAAAAAAAAAATAAAATAGAACGGAAAAAAGAATCATCTAAAGTCCTCAAAAAAAAGTGAAAGAACGGCAGTAGTATGGTTAATCCTAATAATAGAATGAGAGTAATATGATCATGATAGTGTAGCAACCGAACAAATACTTGGAAATAAAAAGAATACTCCGTTGTACCTCTATTGTAAAATATTTTGATTTTTCTTAAAAATTGTCTCTTAATTATTTAAAATATTCTTAAAATTTCATTTTTAATTGAAAAAAAAAACAATAAATGAAATTTAGGTTAAGTCTAAATAATTTATAATAAGGACAGGGGAGTACTTAATACAGGCTGTTAGCTCCAAATATACAGGCTGTTAGCTCCAAATATAATTTTAGCTAGCTGCTAGAATATCATCAGCCAAGTCGATGATATTAGGTTTGTATATCATCAGGTTTGTATATCATTAGGTTTGTATATCATCAGCCAAGTCGATATCGACGTATTCATGTTCTGCCATCAAGGTTGTAATAATGTCAAAACCACTCTCTGAATCCAGGAATTAGTTGCAACATCAATAATTAACTATCTTGCTTCCACAACGATGTTTAACGACATTATGGAAGCTGTTGCCATCATAATGTTTGGCCAGTCGTGGTAAACTGTATATACATAATTAATGCAATAATTTGGAAACCACAAAAAAAAAAAAAAAAATCTCTAAATTTTCAATTTATAACCAGTGTAGTTGGATTGCGGTTGCAAAAATGTGAATTTAGGATATGCTTGTTTTATTTTTTTAGTGTGTATTTTCAGAATTTTAAGTTTTTGTATCTTACTATAAAAAGCTAGAGGGTAGGCGTGGGAGGGTTGGGGGATGGTTATTAGGGGGCCATCCAAACCAAAAAGAAAAAAAAACAAACAAAAAAAAAACCCTAGAGGGTATAATGAAGGTAACAATTGAAAGAAAAGAAGCGAAAACGAAAGAGATTCACAAGGTATTGAAAACAAAAAAAAACTTTCGCAGCTAATTACAATATGATTAATCGATTATCATCAAGAATTGAAAGGGCGAGTAAGCTCAATAAAAATTTATACTTCTTCGGATTCAAACTTTCCAGTCCTCAAGCTAAAGCATCTTACCTTCAAAGAATACAAAAATTGATCACTTCCATAGCATACTATTATCGATGGCTACAAGCAATTACACCGGTACACAGTAACATAAGAACTCCAACCAGAGGGCAAAGTTCGAAGACACTCGTACAAACTGTAAAAAGATATATTAAATGCAAGTCTCTTCTACCAAAAATCAAAAACCCCTAAGAACCTGCATTGCAGTAAAGTTTAGATCCAAAGTGAGTTACAAAAACAATGAGACCAGCTCTTAAAAGCTTACCATAATAAAGCACACCAAATGGAACTATCTACTATTTCTATAATATCAAAAATACAAGTTTTCCAGAAGATGTACCTTAGCAATGAAAAGCATGCTGTAACAAAAATTTAATCTTCTTCCATCGGCACGTCTGGTATGTCAAATCTATCTTCTTCAATTGCTTTATTTATCACATACGCTGGAGTAGGTAAGAGAAAATTAAGGAGCTAACTTTGTCAAATTGAAAGAGCACAACCCACGTCGAATTAACAAACTAAATAAGTTTTATCTTGCTAGCAAAACAAAATTCCTCACTGACCCCCTGAATTATTTCTATCAGCGAAAACATCTCATTTCTAAGTTCTTTTTGCTTTGATAAGAAAAGGCACTAATCTCAACAACAAAAAAAAGGATATAGATAGACATAAGATCATCCTCCTTCTCCCCACGGTTACGGCTATTATTCAGCTCCCTCAGTATTTCAGGTGTAACCTGCATTTTAGGAGGCAAGTATATCAAGCTACATTGAGCTGTGGGGAAGATATAACATAAATCTACACCTTCATTAACATACCAAATAATGTCTTTGATTTTTGACAAGTGTATGGAGGTTATCTTTATCCTCTTTCGTAAGCTCATTTTTGTACCTGCAGATTAGAGATATTAAAACAAAATTACACTGTTAAGAGACATGTAACTGCATAATAGGACAATTAATACACGACACAGTTGGCATGGATACAAGAACAAAATTCAAAATAATGCTACACAATTGACCAAGCATGCCTCTCAGTCCGAAAGACAGGCGTGCAGTCATCGTGACCTATAAACCGCCAAAAGTTTGCAACAGCATCTAATCACAGGACATAGTGGCTCTAAAGTTTTCATGGTATTTTTACCTTGTAAGCTACGAATACATCAAAACAAAGGTTCAGAAAACAAGGGGCCAAATTAGTATGTTGTTGATTTGAATGATTACCATGATGAGAAAAACAGACTATGATGAAGTATTCCAGAAGCATCAACAGAAATGGATGGGTTACAAGGAATGGACAAAAAGCTTATGCAAACCAATAAATTCAATGGATGCAAAAGAACAATTTTAGTGGTCTCCTCAAGCTAATACTTTATTAGACTGGTTAAAGGCAGTTTATCATCTTTCCAGTTCCACAGACCTCAAAATGTAAACACCAGTGTCTAAGGGCGGACGGCTAAAATGCAGAAGATATGAGAAACTGCAAGGACTAAATTGGGGAAATAAAACCAAAAGAAACGCCAACAGACCTCTGAACAAAAGCAAGCAGTGATTGATGCCAAATGACGGGCATTGTCCTCGAATCTTCCAAGAATCTCATAAAATGAGCAACCATTGCATCAAGAACTCGGTATGGCAGAGCATATTTCTTCTCAATTAGTAACTTTATGAAGTAACTGCAAGAAAACATTCATAACTACTGTCAAACAAATCCATCACATGAGCTAATTCACAAGCCGGAAGATCACAAGTAAACTAATAAGAACAACTCTGATTTCCATTTGAGAGAGACTTCTCTTCATTATAGTTAAAAAGAGAGAGGAAGTTAGAGGAAGAGGTCGAAGGGTTGATAACTGAAGGACCGCAGCCAGAGGCATCAATGGAGTAAGTAATTTAAGGTAAATACTTTCTTAAAAAATACTCTGGTTAGGTTCTTTAAGATTAGTAGAGAAAGGAATGCTGAGGAATTGTTTAATAGTCCTCTCAACTGATGAAATAGATAGTGGAATGAATAGAAAAAGCTCAAATAGTGAGGGAGCAACATAAGAGGGACTAAATACCTTGTTGTGCCGCAATACTCCATCTCTGCCATCTTCAATAATGCTACACTGCAAGAATTTTGCAACAACAGTTGCACAAATGCGTCAGAACAAACAACAAGAAATAATAGTGTTAGGTACTAAATTCACGAAGCATGGATGTTTCCAACAGAGAGTTCAAATCAGTACAAAAGCAGATATCCACACACACTAATGTATTGGTTAAATACAGTTAAGTGACTAACACTAGCAGTAGTTTCTTAATGTAAGCAAGGGGCGACACTATCGTGCCCTTTTCATTGTTTTGTCAATATAGTTTTGCTTAAAAGGATTATTGAGAAAAGAGTTCAGAAAAATCCCATATAAAATAAAGAAGTGAAAAGGCTTGGTTTTCCTCCACATAGTGGACCCTTGAACTGGGTTTGACGATGACGTACATACCTAGAATGAAGAGGAGGAATTGAGACCTTTTCAAGAATACTCCCAATTATAACAGCTTCCCTCAAATTGCATGTCCTTGACTGAAGATAACAAATAAAATGTTTGCTTAATGAAAGTCTCCAGCAAACTATTGGGAATCAAAAAGTAGAGAACCATATAAAAAAGTCTACCTCACAAAGGGGAAACAAGATGCCCTTATTGAAGGCAGCAGGTTTATACAGGGACTTCTTCAAAGATTGATACAAGGCAAAATGCAATCTTTTATTTTTCCGGATATCTTCTCTGACACGTGGCAAAAGAACAAGCTTATAAAAGCGTTCTGCTTTTTTCACACCTAAATTGGAAGCGAAAATTCTTGTTGCTTGGTACATGGCATTCGGCGACCACTTCTCAGGCTCAGTTAGATACAAGACTTCCTCCCAAAATTGAAGAGATGGAATGTGTTTGAAAGCCTTAGGCATCTTTCCTGAAGTATATTTGCTAAGAAGCTTTCCAACACTGCATACAATTAATCAGAATATCAAAATTTTAGGAAGATCACATACTAAAAAAACAGAACCAGCTTATCAATAAAGTTTGGTACCTCTTATATAGCTCTATGATTGAATTATCCATTTGAGGCATGGGTCGTGCTTCTGCAAGTACTCGCATGAAGTTAGAGATGGATGAAATACCATCCATCGTGTCTCTCACAATCTAATGGTTCAGATGTAAAAAACAACTGAACTCCCAACTGAAAGCCACGCTTCTAACAAACATCCAAAAAAGCAGAACAAGAAGGCCATGATTCAATACGGAAGTAAGAAATAAACCTGAAGAAACTTGAGCATCTTTTTCTTTGATCCTCTCAACAATGATATCAGCTAATGTCCGCTGGGGACGACTATCAGTTGACAGAAACGCTGCAAGTAGCTTCTCATCATCCTCGTCCATTTGATCCTGTTGAACTGAGCAAATTAAGAATGGCAGAACATGATGCAAGACAAAAACCACCAACATCAAGTTATAACAAGTTCATTCAAGCATCCAGCTTCTTTGTCAACCATGAGTGCTCAATGCTGTCATAGAATCTAATGCTACTAAGGTGGTACAAAATGCAGAAATCTCAGTAGACCTAAGTACCCAACACTTGAATTTTTCTCACGATTAGGTTAGAATCATTAAACATGGACACTGTTCATTAAATTTACCCCCGCATTTCAAATCCCAGCACACAATAAAAGAATTGCTCGTTTCTTGGTTACATTCAGAGAATACAAAAGCATTACTACCTCCAATTCACCAAACTGGCTCTCAGTTTCACCAAATCCCGTGAAATCGTCAATTTCATCATCTTCTTCCGTATCAGCACCCGTCTTCATGGGCTGTTCCAATAACACCAGACTAGGATTTTGCTCTCGGGTCTCTTCTTCCTCAATCTCCTTCTGCTGAAGTTTAGCCTGCTTCAAAATCTTGCCGCTGATTCCCGGCGATATAACCTTGCAAAAATCTAACAATTAAGCACAGAAACAACCTCGAGTGAAAGGAGTGATAAAGTAACAAAAGAACGAAATAGAGTTTTGTACCTGCTCTTGTTGCTGGTGGAGTTTGGGAGGCTTTGGGCGTTTCTTGGCGGAGGCGGTGGACTTGGAATCGCCGTCATCAAGGAAAGGCTCTGGGTTCGTAATTCGGTTGCGCTTCTTCGCCATTGGTACCGGATGGAATCAACGGCGGCAGTGGCTGAGGAGGAGGAGGAAGAGGAGATGAGCGGTGAATTTCCCAAATTATTTCTCGGTTGTAGATAAACCCTAGTTGTACTACTAAGCCGAATTAGGTGTTTTCATGAAAGACGCCCAATTTTTCCCTTAAACCCTGTTGTCATCAGAAAGGAAAAGTTATATTTACATTTTTATTTTATTTTTAATGCAGCATACTTGTCACTTGATTTGTAGTAGAATAAATATAATTTAGAATACTACTCCCTCTATCCCCACCAAATAATTCACATTGAATTTTACTACGTTCCTATGTTTTATGTATCTATATCTATCTATCTATCTATCTATCCATTGATATACTATATTTAGGCAAAAACCAGAGAGAGAAATCTAAAAATATGAAGCACATGCCCCATAAGATTTTATCTTATGTGGCAATTTTCCAAATTTTTGATGTATAAAACAAATAAAAAATACCCAAGACGTACATATACCCCGTTGTTCTGTTGGAGGAAAGGTTTCTTATCAGAATTTGAATTCAATTAGTAATCTCATCTCACTTTAAGGATATCAAATCTCAACCGATATTTGGGATAACGTTTGGGACAACGTTAATATGTAGGATATCAATTCTCATTTTTAAGATGTAGGGATTCAATTAGTAAATCACAACTAAATTGGGATAACTTTTCAGAATTTATTTTGTAGATTTTCATTAATAAAATTCCTATCACATGTAAAAGAACTATGAATCTAGAGGATACATCGATCAATCAATTGTGCGGAGCTATGGGGTTGTATGAAAGGTATTTTACAATATAAAATTTAGGAAAAGGAAAAGTAATCGCTAAAGTTGACGGTGAACCTGGTGAACGTAGGAGAGAAACAGCCGAATGCTCACTCAGGATTAGAGAGTAGAATCCAAGAACTCTCACAACAGAATTGAACTGTATAACTTTTCATGTGCCTGGAGAAGCAAATAAGGGTCGAACTTCATAAATGTACAATTTCTCCATGGTGGACGTTGCAAAATTTATTTTTCTTAAAAATCATTGAAATTTTAATTTTTATACAATTTAATTTATAATTAATTGTGCATAAAACTTTCTTCAAAAAAATTGTGCATAGAGCTAGCAATAAATAATTTGAGAAATAAAATGCTGAAAAAGTGCAGCGTTAGATTTTATTTTATCGAGAGTAAAATTCTCATTTATAGAAGTGGGACGTTTGGCCATGTTCAATATTTATCTAAATTCCTAATCCATGAACCTTCATGTTATTAAAACATCATGTTATTATAAAAAAGTACAACGGATATAATTCCTTTTTCAAATTAAAGGATTATCATTTTAATAAAATATGCAAAATATAGTAGGACTTATTTAATTTTTAGAATGATGAGTTTGAAACCCACTCTTCTGCTAATGAGCGGGTTGGCTTAGATACTGAACAACCATCTCTTTCATAAGTTAAACTAAATGTGGAGAAAATTGATACAAGATTAAGACAAAAATAATTAAATAATAATTACAAAATAACTAAACAAAATAAAACTATAGCTAAAATAACTATACGACCAAACTTTGAATTTTTTTAATTTTAAAAATCAAACTTTACTCGGACAAAAAAATGAGTAGGATGGCTTTGACATTAGTGAAATGACCAAAAAGATACTAATCTGGAAAAAAACAGTTGAATGATATTCTTTGAAATGTAAAAAGATACTTCAACCCTTACATTTAAATAAAATATTTTTGGCAACAGGTAAGTTAAAGTAAAATTAAATTTTTAGATAGATAATGAGAAACAACTAAATCAAACGAATAAATGGGTTAAAAAATAAAAAATAAAATAAGGTAAAAATGCATCGTATTTTAAAACGATAAGAATAAGATAAAAGCACTGAAAATATGAATCACTTCAAGACAAGGAATAAGGTCCTGATATGCATTGAAAATAGTGATTTCAATTCAAAGATTAAGAATGTAGTCTGCAAAGAAGTATTACAGGATATATAATCAATCAATTTGAAGTTCTTTTTTTTCGTCTTTTTATATTATTTTTTATGAAATCCTTAACAACCCTCTTTGTGTTAAATAACTTATCATTGTATTCATTTGGTAAAGTATCGTTGATGTTTGTGTTTTATACTTTCAATGAAGTCATTATATAGTTTATAATAATACAAAATCTATAAAAAAATATTAATATTTTTTACTTCACTGATGTTGTAATGTCTATATGTGTATGTCCTCCCCGTCCATCGGACGGGTCTAACACCTAGTGTCTCTTTTATACACAACTATTATAAAGACATAATGATTAAATCTATCATTTTTAAGTGTATTGTCTTTTTTATCACTGATAAAAAATATTGGAACTCTACAAAAATTTGAAATTAGAATGTAAAAAATAAACAGTTGTCATCAGTGTATGTTATTAAAATTAAAGAAAGATAAGAGTGAAATTGAAAAAATTGTACAATATTCAACATTGCATTGGAAATGAAGTGTGGAAGATAGAATAAATTTTTGTTCACCCTAATGTGACACATAAAAAAATGGTAGCAGTAAGATTTATACTGTTTTTAATATAAATTTGAAAACTCATACATTTATAGTTCGATTTCAAGTTTTTAAATAATTACAACACTATTTGAAAAGTAGTAATTTAGGTTGTAAATTGTAATCTTATAGTAACATAAATAATACTACCTCCGTATCAAAAAAATAGCCCAGTTTGAGTTTCGAGATTTGTACTAGTTTTAATACAAATTCGAAAACTCAATATGGACTATTTTTACAAGACAGAGCGAGTAATTATTGAATTTAATATCATGATATGGATTCATCAAAAAACTATTTCGATTTTGAACCAAAAAAAAAAAAAAACTGTGTGATTAGAAAGCTTTTCATATTTTTTTTTTTCGAAAAAAAGGGGTTTTAGTTTTTCAAGTCACTAACTTTAGTTTTTTCAGCCACAAAAAAAATGAAAACTAGAAAAAAAAAAACGACCGACCGGACATTGAAACCGTCCCGAGTTAACCCGGGACGGTTTCATTGCACGGTCAGTCGACCGAAACTGTCCCGAGTTAACTCGCGACGGCCAATGAATCCATTCGGGGGGGCAAGTGGGCGGGCGGTCCACCCGTCCCGAGTTAACTCAGGACGGTTTCATTGCCCGGTCAGTCCCGATTCGGTCCAATATAGTAAACCGGTCAGGTCAGACTCATTTTTTAAAATTTTTAGATTTTTTTTTGTTTTTTTTGTAATTAAAAAATATCAATATTTGTTATTTAAAAAAATCTAAAAATTAAAAAAATATCAATCGCACTCATTGCTATTTTTTAATTTCTATATTTTTTGTTTTTTTTGTAATTAGTTAATCTAGTTTTTAGGTCATTAAAATCTTTATTCATTAAATTTATGAATAATTTATTATTTGAGTTATATTAAGTACCACTAATCTTTATATTACAAAAAATAGTTAAATCTGTTACTACATATTTGTAACAATCTTTGTAGTACAATTATTATTTTTTATTATAAATGTATAGTTATTATTTTTAACTAAAAATTATCTTAAAAAATAATGATTGAAGCAAAATTTAATATTTTAATAGCAATTCAAATAAATTAACTTAACGAGTAATCTTAAAATTTTTTTTAACTAAAAATTAATTACTTGTTTATTTTCAAATCTTCTATATATATATATATACTATACTAAGGCAAAAACCAGAGAGAGAAATCTAAAGTCAAGAAGCACATGCCACATAAGATTTTATCCTATGTGGCATTTTCTTAATTTTCTAGCTATAAAAATGTACAAAACAAAACAATAAAAACTACAAAAAAACGCAACTGAAAAAATTCAAATCCTATATTGATTCGACCAAATCCCTGCAAATTCGATGGATGGATCTCTTCCTCCTAAAACAAAAAACTCGACTGAAAAAGAATTTTATATTAATAATTTATTAAAATAATTAAAGAAGTTAGGCCAACCTGAAACTTCTATAATTTAGCTTCAAATGTGGAATTGAGTTAAAATACTATGGTGATGGGTTGATGTAGGGGGGCTAAGAATGGCTCTGACAAATAATAAAAATGCACAAAACAAAACAATAAAACCAAAAAAAAAAAACGCAACTGAAAAAATCCAAATCCTATATTGATTCGACCAAATCCATGATTCCTTTTCTTCAGATGATTCTCAGAGAGCAATTACTTTTTCTTTTTTTTTTAGGGGTTAGGGCTACGCAAGTTCCTGATCGGAATAAATTTAATTTCATCAAACAGTTAATAATATATAAGAGCGATGGCTTTAACTCCAAGCAATCCGACCCATTTTCTGTTGGGCCTCCAACACACTTCTTCTTTTCTTGTTAAGTGTTGCAGATAGCAGCTTCCAAATCTTATTTTCTTTCTTACTAATAGAAAAAATAATATGATTATTTTTTTTTGTAATTAAAAAATATCAATATTTGTTATTTAAAATAATCTAAAAATTAAAAAACTATCAATCAGACTCATTGCTATTTTTTAATTTCTATATTTTTTGTTTTTTTTGTAATTAGTTAATCTAGTTTTTAGGTCATTAAAATCTTTATTCATTAAATTCATGAATAATTTATTATTTGAGTTATATTAAGTACCACTATCTTTATAGTACAAAAAATAGTTAAATCTGTTACTACATATTTGTAACAATCTTTGTAGTACAATTATTATTTTTTATTATAAATGTATAGTTATTATTTTTAACTAAAAATTATCTTAAAAAATAATGATTGAAGCAAAATTTAATAGTTTAATATCAATTCAAATAAATTAACTTAACGAATAATCTTAAATTTTTTTTCATCTAAAAATTAATTACTTGTTTATTTTCAAATCTTCTATATATATATATATATATATATATATATACTATACTAAGGCAAAAACCAGAGAGAGGACTCTAAAGTCAAGAAGCACATGCCATATAAGATTTTATCCTATGTGGCATTTTCTTAATTTTCTAGCTATAAAAATGCACAACACAAAACAATAAAAACTACAAAAAAACGCAACTGAAAAAATTCAAATCCTATATTGATCGACCAAATCCCTGCAAATTCGATGGATGGATCCCTTCCTCCTAAAACAAAAAACTCGACTGAAAAAGAATTTTATATTAATAATTTATTAAAATAATTAAAGAAGTTAGGCCAACCTGAAACTTCTATAATTTAGCTTCAAATGTGGAATTGAGTTAAAATACTATGGTGATGGGTTGATGTAGGGGGGCTAAGAATGGCTCTGACAAATAATAAAAATGCACAAAACAAAACAATAAAAACCAAAAAAAAAAAAACGCAACTGAAAAAATCCAAATCCTATATTGATTCGACCAAATCCATGATTCCTTTTCTTCAGATGATTCTCAGAGAGCAATTACTTTTTCTTTTTTTTTTAGGGGTTAGGGCTACGCAAGTTCCTGATCGGAATAAATTTAATTTCATCAAACAGATTAATAATATATAAGAGGCGATGGCTTTAACTCCAAGCAATTCGACCCATTTTCTGTTGGGCCTCCAACACACTTCTTCTTTTCTTGTTAAGTGTTGCAGATAGCAGCTTCCAAATCTTATTTTCTTTCTTACTAACAGAAAAAATAATATGATTATTTTTTTTTGTAATTAAAAAATATCAATATTTGTTATTTAAAATAATCTAAAAATTAAAAAACTATCAATCGGACTCATTGCTATTTTTTAATTTCTATATTTTTTGTTTTTTTTGTAATTAGTTAATCTAGTTTTTAGGTCATTAAAATCTTTATTCATTAAATTCATGAATAATTTATTATTTGAGTTATATTAAGTACCACTAATCTTTATAGTACAAAAAATAGTTAAATCTGTTACTACATATTTGTAATAATCTTTGTAGTACAATTATTATTTTTTATTATAAATGTATAGTTATTATTTTTAACTAAAAATTATCTTAAAAAATAATGATTGAAGCAAAATTTAATATTTAAATATCAATTCAAATAAATTAACTTAACGAATAATCTTAAATTTTTTTTCAACTAAAAATTAATTACTTGTTTATTTTCAAATCTTCTATATATATATATATATATATATATATACTATACTAAGGCAAAAACCGGTGAGAGGAATCTAATGTCAAGAAGCACATGCCACATAAGATTTTATCCTATGTGGCATTTTCTTAATTTTCTAGCTATAAAAATGCACAAAACAAAACAATAAAAACTACAAAAAAATGCAACTGAAAAAATTCAAATCCTATATTGATTCGACCAAATCCCTGCAAATTCGATGGATGGATCTCTTCCTCCTAAAACAAAAAACTCGACTGAAAAAGAATTTTATATTAATAATTTATTAAAATAATTAAAGAAGTTAGGCCAACCTGAAACTTCTATAATTTAGCTTCAAATATGGAATTGAGTTAAAATACTATGGTGATGGGTTAATGTAGCGGGGCTAAGAATGGCTCTGACAAAGAATAAAAATATTAAAAGGCTTCAATTATGGCTATTCTTTCTTTTTCTTTTTTAACGTTTTGAAATCCAAATTTTTAGTTTATCTTTCTTGAACCTAAATGGCAAAATATACATACATTAGAAATAAATATACTAATTTATACATGAATCAACTACTACTTGCTAAGTAAGGAGGTCTCAACAATCAGAATCTCACAAAAATGGTCTGAAGATGGATAGAAAGCAAAATAGCTGAGAAGTTGTTTGTTTTGTCATGCAGAAACGGAATCAAGAAACGGCTTTGAATCTGACGAAATGATTCTTCTTGAATGCTGATGAAATCATGATTCTAACGGTGCTATTTGTTTTGAAATCTAGAATAGTTTGATTATCACCTCTGTTTAGCTAATCTTGGTAATAAATTTCAAGTTTAGGTTGTGCTCATCATTCTATTGAAAATTTGCTTAGATTTTTTATGCATACTACATTCCAACAATAGTACAGTGACTGTTGAATTGGATATCTACTTAATTTTTTTTATTCCAGTTTCTGTTTCCTAAAAAAACATTTGTACTTTTTAATAAGATAAATTTATTTGTCTAATCCTGTGTGATTGCTAAATATTTCGTGTTTTCAACAAATATTAAGGGGTCTATGTGGCTAAATATTGGGCTCTTAATTTTTAGTTCCTTTTTTTCCTAAAAAGAAATCTATATATATTATAGTAAAGCAAACTCCAGAGAGAGAAAATCTAAGGTATCGTATCATGCCACATATGACTAAATCTTGTGTGGCAAATTTATGATTTTTTGAACCAAATTTTAAAATTATTTTCTTAAAAAATCTAACTTTAATTCAAAAAAAAATGAGCAGGATGGATTTGATATTTGTGAAAGTGTCTAGAAAGATATTAGTGAAGAAAGAAATAGGTAAATGATATTCTTTAAGGGTAAAAAAATAGTCTCACCCTCATATTTTAAATAAAATATTTCTGACAATGGATAAGTTAATTAAAGATAAATTATTAGATAGGTAATGAGAAATAACTAAATCAAACGAACAAATGATGCTAAAAATAAGAAATGAAGGAAAGTGAGAATGCATCATATTTAAAAAAGAAAATAATAAAATAAAAACACTGAAAACAAAAGTCACTCCGAGACAAGGAATAAAGGTCCTGATATCCAACTCTTTTTATTTTTTATTTTTATTTTTCTTATTAAAAAATTTGATGGCCTCTACAACAGGTTAGGGTTGTTGTTTTTGTAGTAACCATTCCCTATCATAAACCTTTCCAAAAAAAAAAAAAAATTCCTTATCATTATCTCTTAACCACCCTAGCCAACCTTTCCACCCCAGACTACCAATGTAGTCTACCAAGAAATACTGCAAGATATATAATTATTTAATTCAAAGTTCTTTTTTTTTTAATTTCTTAACAATTTTTTTTGCGTTAAATAAATTACCAGTGTATTCGTTTGGTAAAGTGTTGCCGATGTTTGTGTTTTATATTTTTCAATGAATTTATTGTATATTTTATAAAAATACAAAAATTTATACAAATATTAACAGTTTTTTATTTGCTTGTGTAGTAATGTCTATGTATATGTGTTCCCCGTCTATCGGACGGGTCTAACACCTAGTAAATATAAAAATAAGAGTTTAAGCACTAAAGTATATTGTTAATAATATTTAAAGTACGAGATATTCAACTGAAACGATATTGTGAATAAACTAACATTAAAATAAAAATTAATAATTTGTCCATTCTTACGTGAATCATACCGAATAACTTGCTCGGTTTGGTCCGAGTGGTTTATTCTCTATCTCTCTCTCCCATCTCCCTCTCTCTCTTTTTCAATTTGGTTTGATTATATAGTAGGGACAAAATGGTCAAAATTAAAAACTTCTGACTGAAAGAACTAATAACTGTCTCAAGCCATCATACCTTTTTACATTTGTAATACACCTTTTTACATTCTCAATACAAAAAATATTTAAAAATATACACTAAAAAAAAGAAACAAACATACCCTAAAAGTTGTGGCTGGAAAAATTTCTCCCAAAAAGAAAAAGGGGAAAGGAAGAGGAGTTTAATTAATGTTTTGGGAATCTCAACTGCGCCTGACAAGATGGGGAACGCTCAAAGCCCAAATCCTCCCAAACAAGATGCGCTAGCAGCAACAAGAGCAGGCATAGAATTTGGGCCATTTTATGGTTCCACTCCTCCCATATTATTCTAAATTGAAACCATTTTCAGAAAAAAATAAAATAAATAAAAAAACATATATGCATGTTATACTTGGTGGGGAATGTGTTCAATTATTCACATGGAAAGGGACTAAGGGCTTGTATGGACAATGATTTGGTTTAGTTTTTTGATTGAGTTTGAAATGTGATTTAAAATGTGTTTTGAGAAGAAATTAATAAAGTTGTTTGGGTAATATTTTAAATAAAATAATAATATTTTTACACCATCACCGGACCACCTTCACCACTGGCGGCCGACGGTTGTGGATAAAACTTGTGTAAAAATAATTTTTGGAATAAACTTTAAAAAGTAAATTAAAAAGTTGTTTGGATAGTATTAGATTTTTTTGTTTGAGGGGTGTTTTAAGAAGTAAAATGAGACAAAAGACAAAATAAGAGTTGTACGAACAAGACTTAATTAACCAGGAGCAGAATATTACCCTTGATTTGGCAAGAAGAGAAGTCTTTCAAACTTGATTCGAGTGTTTTCAAGCTTCATGGTGTTTTCAAGGAGGTACGATAACAATCAAAAGCAGTTTTAATCATGACCTCGTTGTAAGTTGTACTCTGTCCCAAAATTATTGTCATGGTGTTTTCAAGTTTCATGGTGCTTTAGTACAAATTGTACTAAAAATGAAATCTCAAACTGGACAATAATTTTGGGACAGAATTGTATTAAAAATGAAATCTCAAACTGGACAATAATTTTGGGACAGAAGGAGTATATGCCAATGAATATCTCCATAATTCGATCAATCTCGATTTGTATTTATATTTCTTAATAGCTTTTGCCTGATTTAGGAGCTGTCGATTATGATTGTAGGTTTTTAACTCAACAAATCTCATGATAATTTTTCAAAAAAAAAAAAAAAAAAGTTACACCGAGCTTGACACACCAGACTTTCCAAATATGATATTGGTGATGAAAGCATAGGGCAATGCTGTAACATTCTCCCAAGTGGGAGCTAGTGACAAGCCGTCGTCACACTAGTCAAATATTAATTATCTACTTAATGCAATTACTAGTAGTAAAGCAGAAAGCAGGGTCGATCCCACAGAGAAGGAATACTAATTACCAGGTATAAATTACTCCTATTATTATCTAGATAAATGATGATCTCAGATTTATAAAATTTAAACCTAAAATAAATAAATGAAATAAAAGCAAATAATATTAATTCAAATAATCAGACAAAGAAAACCTAGGACATTGGGTTCACCTACCGAATATTTAGTTTAGTTCAATTCATAAGTATTTGACTTTTAACTTCCATTAATCTCACAACGATTCACCTAATTAAGAACTATTCACTCTCGTGTTATAATTCTCTTACTTAGATTAACCCTATGACTACTCTCGTGACTATAGGGATTAACAAAAGCACATTAAGACCATTAAGAATCAAATATTGCAAAGGTTATAATCTTACTCTCGTAGCTTATAACCTAAGTTTATTATTCCTACGAACTAATACTAATCTTCCACTCTCGCTACTTCAATTAGTATCTTCAGACATGCAAATAGTGGCCAATTACTTACATGAATTAAAACAAGAATAACAAATATTAATTAATGGAAAAATCAAATAATAATGAACTAAATAAACCAAATAAATTCAGTGGCTACACCCAAGCCCTAGATTAAAATAATTTAGCCACTAAACATTATTAAAAATAATTCAATAATATTTAGAGACATAAACAATAAATAAATTAAATAAATTGAAACTTCAAAACCGAATGAAGCCAAAACCGCCAAAAACTCCCCTCGCCGGTTGCTAACTTTGCTTCGCGGCTGCGTGTGGATTGAAGATGAGAAGCTGCTGCTGCTGCGCGAATGGTGGTGCGGCGGTGAAGAGGAAGGCGGAGAAGAGGAAAAAGGTGATGATGGCGAAGAGTTGCAGCGGGGAAGCTCCGGTGGAGGAGGGCTGGTGCGTGGAGGTAGATGGTGGCGTTCGGTGATGATGGCCAGCTCGGTGATGATGATGACGAAGAGAGGTGAGAGGTGGAGAAGATGATGATTAAGGTGAGGTGGCTGGAGGTGAAGGTGGTGGCCGGCTGCTACGGTGGTGATGGCCGGCTGAAGGAGGAGGGAGTTCCAGTGGTTTTCGGTCAAGTTTCGGTTCAGTTCTTTTTTTAAAAATAAATTTCTAATCCTCCTTTTATAGGCTTCCGGCTAAACCCTACTCCTTGAAGAACAAGAAAACTTGTTTCCCAATTAATATCGGGATTAAAATTCTTATCCAATTCCAATCCCAAATCAGCCGCACCATCAACGTAACCTTCGGCCAATTTTACAAAAACAAGAATCAAATTCCAAAATTGCATCATCGGCCCTCCAATTCTCTAAACTCATTAATTCCTTCCCCATCAATTGCTCTAATCTTCAATTCTTTCCCATTAAGTTACTTTTAATTCGATTTTAGCTCAAAACTTCAACAATTCTTCCTTTGAGTACAATTCCTACAATTAAAGATAAAATCACATAAATAGCATATTTGTACTCAAATATATTACAAAAATCACAAATTAGGGATATAATAAATAGATAAAATATAAGCATATCAGCTAGCTAAGGAGATCTCAATTTCAGCTGCTTCAACAGCGAAATGAAAACCAAGTCTTTTAAACATGGTGCTGGATCAGAAAGAGCAAAGAGGGATACATAGTGGAATCATTAATGGGATTAGGGAATTACTGAGCAGAAATTGGACAGTGAAACTATATCATGTACTTAGAAAAACCAATTATTCTGCAGATTGTCTTCCTGGGATGACGGACCACGAAGTTTGGGGAGTTAGGAAACTGACAAATCCTCTCGCGTTAGTCACACATTGGCTGCGCCACAATATATTTAGAGTATCATACCCCGTAATGTAGTAATACTGTAACGCGGCATCGGCCTCCCTCTTTTGCACCAAAAAAAAAATAAAAAAAACGGAGTCTTTTAAGCGAGCTATGAATCAATGTCAAAGAGAATTTTCCTTCAACTTCTACCACTTTCAATGAAATAGTGTGCCAAATTTCAGTTAGCGAAGAGCTTTTAGGGTGAGAAGCTCAAAATTTCTACTACGTAGAAGTGTTTATATAGGAGAAAGGTCATTATCAAAAGATTGGTTGATATATGTGCCAATGTTTTGGCATTTTATTTAAGGACACGAGTTTCATGAGGGGCACCGAATGACTGTGACATTGACATTTGTGGGGGAAGAAAACAGATCCATATAGGTGAAGCCACTTAAAGGGGCCGGTGACAGAGAACAACAAAAGCAACGCTAATGAATTATTCCTCCGGTTCTTATTGTAAAGTATTTTGATTTCGTTACAGGTTTTATTTAAGATATTTTTTTAATTAAAAATTTAGAATTAAAATATTAAAAATATTTTATAGTAATTAGAAAAACACAACGAATATGAAAATATATTTTTAATATTTTTTTTTTCAATTAAAAGACATGTTAGGTTGAATCTAGGACGAAATTAAAATGTCTAATAATAAGAACTGGAGGGAGTACTAATAATTACACCAACTTAAATAAACATGATTTCTCATACCAGCATAACATTGTTCTTGTGATAAAATCATGGAGATCAATACTGCAAAATGTTAATTTCCCCATAGACTCTTAACTGCCGTAAATTATTTTTTTAAATGAACACAGACTTGGACTTTAAAGCATACTAGTATTACTTATTAATTATATATATACTCCTACTACGAAGTACTAACTATTGAAAATTCTTTCTTCCATATTCTGTAATCGTGCATTACATTAACATCCGTAATTGTTTTTTTGTTTGTTTGTAATTCTCTAGTGGTTACATAAAAATAAACAAGCAAGACCAGTTATTCTTTTAGAAAAAACTGTTTCCATGCAAGAGAAAGAGTAAAAACAAACACATCTGTCTTGAAATAATTGTCTAATTTGAAGTTTTATTTTTAATACAAATTGAACTAAAAATGAAAACTTAAACTATAAATCATTTTGGGCTGACGAAATGATTATCATGTTTATTTATTGTTCAAGATTGTGATGGAAAGGTTGTGATTATTGTTCAAGGAATACCAATTAATTTTTATCGGAATAAGTATAATGTTTTTTAGGGAAAATAAATGACATTTTTGTTATAGAAAATTAAAGAATCACCTTATCAAATAAAAAATAGTCTAATTTGAAAAACAAAAACTATAAATTGAATGTTTTTTTTTTCAAAATAATTTATTAGATTGAATTTTATGTATCTTTATCTTCTTCTTTTACCTTTTTTTTTTTTTTTTTGCAATTCAGGATAGAGACAATAAAGAACTCGTGGTAATTACTGAGTACGTGTGGCATAAAACGTAAACCATTGTTTTTGGTGTATAGTACCATTTCGTTCAGTGCTACAACTTACATGTGAAACACATTTTTGGTACTCAATTCTACGCATTTGAAACACGAAAATGACCTCCTAAGTAATTAGTTTCGGTTAGCGGTCAACCAAGTCATATTCGTATCATTGTATTGTATTATAATGATAGGAAAAAAAAGGCATAAAACCATCTTTAACACAAATAAATAATTAATAATTTGAACGATTTGATTTCACTTTGACGTGAAGAGGTTAAACAATTCATTATTACTTCATCTGTCAAAAAAAAAAAAAAAAGCACATTTAACTTTAAACTTTGTACTAAAAATCATGCAAATTTAAAAACTCGATATTGATTATTTTTTTGAGACAAAAGGTAATATTTTGATAGAAGTTGTAGATAATCTGGTAACAAACTCTTGCAAGACTCCTCCTCTCTATGATATGAATCTCAATTGTACTAAGAAATCAGAATGCAGAAATTAGAATGTAATACGAAAGACATAAAAAAAAAAAAAAGAAAGAAAGAAAGGAAATTAGAAAGCAGAAGAGGAAAAGGAAAAGGAAGAAAAAAGAAAATGCACATCAAAATAGTGTTTTTTTTTTTCCTGCACCGTGGAAGAAAGTAAACCTTGGCCGTCACTCAATCCAAATTAGTTAATCTTGTTATCGCAGTTTCTCCGCCGGCTGCGATGGATGGTTGCAGGTAGGTTGGTCTCCCATACCCCAAAGTTTGAAATGGAAGCCAAGTAAAATCATTAAAAAAAAAAAAGAATACTTCCGTTTTCAAAAAAATAAAAATAAAAATCTAATTTTAGAAATAAAAATTTTAAATTTAGACTCGTGACGTCCATATCGTCTAAGTAATTTTGAATGAGAGTGATATATTACATATGTGTTTCTTGAAAAAATTAAAGTAAAAAAATGATGAGAATTAAAAAACAGGACAACTGAACAAAATAGTCTCTCTCCTTTTCTTTTCTTTTTTTTTTTTTCCAGAAATAAGAGATAGTTATGTTAAAACGTAAGCACAAATCGTACAAAATGGTTATTCAAGCAGTTTTCCAAAGATGTAAGCACTCCAAAATTCCATAAATTGGACCACAAACTCAGTAGTAAAATTATTGAATAGTATGGAATTGTTTTTGGTGCTGGTGAGCATCAAGTATATTCTTCATATATGGCTTGGCCTTGGCATTGTTGATTAATTTGTGATCCAATATGTTTTAATGGGCCAACCAAGGAATTGTTGATTTTTTATTTTTTTTTGGCATCTTTTCTTGTTCAGTTCATCAGTTCATCGTACAATGAAAGTCTAGTATCGATCATATAGTATTTACTGATAAATTAATTATCAGAATCCCTACAAATATTACAGTTTCTCTAAATAAAAAAAAATTACAGTTAGTAAGAAAGTTTATGATTACTCCTAATTCAAAACAGAATTCAAAGTTATCTCATCTTGCATTTTCAATTCATTTTACCTCTTAAATATGAAACACGATGCAAAACAAATCACTGTCCAAATAACTTTTCAACTTACATTTTGAAATTTAAACTAAACTATATTTTAGCGTAATATTTAGAATAGTGATCATTTATGAAATTGAAATAGTTCAATGACCAAATTGAAAAATTTATAATAGTTTAGTGACTATCGGTGTATGAAATTGAAATAATTCATTGACCAAGTTGAAGACTTTACAATAAATATAGCGCCAATGATCATTACACTATTGTAAAGTGTTCAATTTGATCACTGAACTATTTCAATTTCATAAAATGGTCACTATCCTAAAATACCATCTAAACAATTTTCTTTTCATTTTCCATTATGTTTTCCACTTAAACCATTTTCTAGATTGAAGTCAAAAATAAAAACAAAACTAACGTCTAAACAAACACAAATTATTTTTGAACTTTGATAAATTAATAACAATCAAAGGTCAAAAAACTCTCTCCAAGTGAAACTTCCTCTCCACCTTTACATATATCCCAAAACCCGAAGGGCTCCACACAAAGCAGCACAAAACATACGCACGCTGACGAAAAATATTCCCAGATTACACTACTACTTTTTTCTGAAAAAAGAAATAAAGATGGAAAAAACATTTGTCGGATGCTAACACTAAAAAAGGGAGCAACGCTATAGTAAATGAATTTGGAATTTTTTTTTTGATTTTTTTTTTTATATAAGTCTTGACAATATTGATTAATTTCTCTTATTGAATTGTTAACATTACTTTAATGTGATAAATAATAGAGAAATAAATATTCTTTTATTTATGATATCGAGAGGCGTTCGTGCGACAATTATACTTGACACCGATGATATCACTTAAGAAATTGAGAGTTTGAAGTTTAACTTGAATCCCATTACAAGCATATATATCAACGTGACTCCATATTCAAAGAAAGAAAACGGAAAGAAAAATTCACGTCACCTCTCTCTATCCATTTCATTGTTTTCAAGATGAAAACAAATATTATTTTATTTTTTTTTTAAAAAAACCCAAATTACAAAAACGGCAACCACGTAGCTACTAAGCTAGCGAAAACAACTTCTAAACCGCTTTTCATTCATGCTATTTTTTTCTAAAAAAAAAAAACACACACACACACACTACTCAATGTAAATATTTTTAGCCATTAGAGTTTTCAGTATTTTCTTTATCGTATTTATATTTGTTTTAGTATAACAATGTGATTTAGTTTGATTACTCTCCTGATACCATTGCGTGGCCTTTTTAAAATGGGCACATTTGCAAATCTATTAGGCAGTGAATGAAACTCAAAACATAATTACGAAATTAGAAGGGATAATAATAGCTGTATAAGGATGATACTTTATGACAAAATACGATAAGTATTTCATGTATTGCTGTAGATTACACAAACACAGCTTAAAGCATATAAAAACAGCATTACGTGTTTTCAACTTAAAATTACGTCCTCTATATCTACAAATACGAATATTGCCAGACTTAATTGTACTTTTTACTATTTATAGCATTTCCAAATCTTACTACATTGATGTCAATTATTGTGGCGCTAATGTCAAACATTCATACTTGCTTAGTCATCGGATATGCCGAAAAATATTAGCTGTTAATGTACATTAATAGAAAAATAACCAATTATTTAAATAATATTATCCTTAATGTGTAACTCGATAGAATTACCGGAATGCAGCAATTGTGCAACAATAAGTTAATTCGTACGTTCTACAAATCATTTCGGTGTACATGTAATTCATAACGAAAAGGAAATAAAAAAATAAGAACCTTATAAATTTGATATATCTATTTATATACCCATAAAAGCCACGTGACAGCTTCTCAAAAGAAATTTTCCCGCCTAAACTCTAAAAACAATACTACGTAGTTTTGGTTTATTGAGAAAAAGGTAACTCATAATTTTAGGCATGATCTTAAAGTTACCTTAGAATAATTTGATTTGATGAATCAATTATTATCTTCCCAAATTTAATTTTTTAATAATTAGATTCAAAGCAAAAATATCATCAACAATAAAATATTTTTTTTCTTTTCATAGTTACATATTTTGCTCTAAACAAATCCCGTTAAACAGTGCCCGGGCAACGGCCCGGGCTGATAAACTAATTAAGATGTAAGTGCTTAATACATGTCTAAATAATGTTCGCATCTCGTCATACTTTTTTTTTAAAGACATATTTCTTCACACCAAGAAACTGAAGGCAAGAAAACGCTATGAAAAAATAGACTGGTATAACATATGTACTCCCGTTTCAGAAATTAGAACCACAGTCATGTTCTTTTTAAGACTCTTATTGCGAGACAGAAATGTGCTATATGATTTGGCGTAGTATAATTTCCCTTTTACCGGAAGGTTGAGGAGTATTGATGAAAGTAAACAGAGATGCTTAATGACAAGTGCCATAAGTAGTAATCAAATGAACCTTTTTGTAATGATGCAATATAAACAACATATGACCACCATAGAGTTATGTACTATCGCTATCATCCCCCACTCCACACCATCCATTAACTCCTCCAACAAATGTGTTCTTGGATCTAGTACCTTCCACCATGTTGCAGTAGTAGCATAATTTTGCCCAAACATCAACACTCTTCCCCCTTTATACTCACTCCTCCATAAGTGCTTTCTTTCAAATCGAAAAATTGAAGCCCATCTAATTTTTTTTTGCCAGCAACTTGTAAAATTGCTATTTATGTTTACAGTGTTAGAGAAATATTATTAAACAAAATACTGCCTCCGTCCCATAATTATTGTCTAGTATGAGTTTTCTTTTTTAGTTCAAATTGTACTAAAAGTGAAATCTCAAACTGAACAATAATAATGGGACAAAGGGAATAGCAAAAACCTTAAATTATGGAGATTATGAAGTATACAATCTTAAGTAGATATCGAGTTTTAATTTTTGCACCAACAGTTAAAATGTCTGAAGATTTGTCCCTCGGAGGTAATCTGTTCACTCTAGTCGAATGGAGATTATTTTGTACAAGTCTAATACAGGATCTTGTAGTTAAATAGTGTATACTATGGAACACTACCCAAAAGGCATAAAAGAAGAGGTGATGCAGTTTACGATGTATGATAGGAGGACCTTTACTTTAGCCTAAAGAATCAACCCTCATTCACTCTCATAAAGTCTAAGTTCATTAGAAAATCTAACGAATCTAAATATTCTTGTAGTAAAGGGGAAAAGATTATTTATAGTAGCATCGTATAAATTACTTGAAAAAGGTATGAATGTTGTTGCCAAAGGGGAAAAAGAAAATTATAATCACACTGCAATGTAATGTAACGTTATTATTTGTTGAACTTCACGTTCCAAGTGAATATATAATTTAGTACAATAAACGTAATCTTTGTTTTGGAGTATATAATAAATCAACAAAATTGGAGGGATCAAAATAACCAACTTTCTAAAATAAACAATGTTGATGAAAGTGAATAAAGTCAGCAAAGATGATGCTATAATTTTTGTAGATAATACTATATATATATATGTATGTATAATAATTAATAAAAGTATTGACTAAAAGAAAATGGGGTTAAATAATTTCCTGGAAGTGAACAATTGTGACGCAAATAAATCCAATTAAACACGACTACAAACAACTACTATTGACAGACCAAAAATTGAAGGGAAAACGTTTTATATCTATTATATACTATAAAGTATGGACAAAAAAGTACGGTTAAATTTCAAACGAGGTTAAAAAAATTATGCATAAAACCGTATTAAAGAAGATAATTGATGATGAACAAATGTTTAATGAACCATTTTTTTTCTTTTTGTTTGTGCTGTTATCATCCACGTTAGAATTCAAGATCTTTGTGATTATAATTCTCAACCCTCACCAATTTACTCGCCGGAAGCAGATTAATTAAAATATTAAAAAATAAACATCCTTGATATAAATTAAAATCAGGAAAAAAGAAGAGATTTTTTTTTGGGCTATTAAAAATATACAATTAACATAAACACATTCACTACTCGATTTACAGGAATATTACGGTGTCTCTTACTCTTACATGCATACATTGAATTTTGAAGAATAATAGTTTTCAAAATGATACTATTCTCTTAGTCCAATTTTAATAAACTGTTGTATTGTTTTCTTTATAACTGCCGAATTCGAAATTTTATTTTTTCAATACAAATTGTACTAAACGCGAAAATGTAAACAATAATTATTTTTGGGACAAAGAGATTATTATTTTAGTAATTCAATAATGTAGATCATTAAAATAGGACAAAAAAGAGTAAGATAAGAAAAACATTAACCATCCTTTCTTGAAAACATTGCCATTAGTTTATAATAAAAATTATTTCACACTATTCTGCGCTATTTCATTAATCACCATCCTGTTTTCTATCAAGGCGATCCATCCAAAATTTAGATGTAGTTTATAGGGTGCAGAAAAAAGTCAATATTTATATAATAATAATCTAAGTTGTTGAAATTATAATGCCTCAATATCTTGGTGAAAAAGAAAGAAATACAAGAAATGAAAAAAATAGTAGTACTACATCAAAGAAGATAATCTACTAAAAAAATAAAAGAAAATAAAATAAAAATTACAATCCCAACAAACCTCAAAAAGAGGCAGTTATGATTCATGAAAACCATATCCGCTGTTACAGAAAGTAACAAAAGCAGAGCAGGCCCTGTGTCATCCTACGTTAGCTGTTTCATCTCCAAATTTATTTATTTATTTTTAATTTTTTTTTGTCAATTTTATCGAATTTTTAATGCTTATAATCTCATCACTCACTTTAACACAACACTACTTAAATACAGTTAAATTCATCAATTCTTTCAACCCCCATCTCTCTTCCTGATTCTTCTCTCTCTCTCTCTCTCTCTCATTTATACACACAGTCACACAGTGAGAGATATATACATTGCATTGCACACCTTCTTTCACACACTTTTCTCTCACCCCCAAAAAAAAAAAAAAAAACCAACACAACAAAGAGAAAAAAAGAGAGGTAGAGAAAAAAGCCAAAGCCCCCAAGCCACCTGTTAATACACTCGCTAACCATCACCTAAAACCACTTCCACCTGTGATCACATTTGCGTTTTTACAAAAACCCTTTTAATTAATTTACCAAAATTTCTCAAATTTCTCTTTCTCTCTCTCATCAATTCATTACCTTCTCACCATTTTTTCTTCCTTCCAAATGGGTTTTTATTTATTGGCTTTGTAGAGGCATCACCATATTATTCCTAGAGAATCTACCTAATTATTTTCGAGATCATCCCAAATCTGAAAAACCCTGTCTTTGATTGATCTCTCTCGCATTGGCGAGGAATAAAGGTTGGGTTTTTGTCTTTGACAAAGGAATAAAGGTTGGGTTTTTGAGTGAGGAGACGAGGCTTAAAGATATATATAATTTTTTCTTTTTTTTTTGTGGGTTTAAAATTAGAATTGTGGGTTTTTTTGTTGTGGAAGAAGTAGAGATTTTTTTTTTTTTTTGGCCCCTTCACTTTGTCGAGAGGGCTTTCGGAATTTATAGTATTTTGTTTATTTTTTTGGTTGGTTTTTGATTCCATGGCTGCTGGTTCGGAAGTTTCTGGTGAGACAGCAGTGGTGGAAGTTCCGGCCGTTCAGCCTGATGGAACTGTTTCAAAAACGGATACAGTATCGAAAAATGCTGATGTTAATTCTGATTCGATTGCACCTTTGTCTAACGGTGCTAAGGAGTCCGATTCGAGTTCCAATAATTCCAATTCGAAATCAGACATCCAAATGCAAGATATTGTTGATATGTTGAAGACACTCAAGTTGAATCCGCTGGCCAAGGAATTTTTTCCTTCTTCCTATCATCGTGATCAAATGGGGCTCAATATTATGCCGGTCATGAACTGGGCCAACCCTGGGTTTCCCAACAACCGAAGAGTATATACCGATTCTCTGAAATTATTTTGGGTTTCTTGAATTGATCAAATTGATTCTTGTGCTCTATGTTGTTGATTCTGGATTGAAAATCATGGGATGGTTGTTGTAATATTCTCAAATTCGTGTGCTTAGTTATTTGTGTTATTGAAATTTCACGCAATAGGGTTTCACTATGTTTGGTGTAAAATAAGTTTGATTTGGTCTGGAATATTGAAATGGCATACAGGGGTAAAGTGAAGGTTTTTAATTTCTCCCACCCTGTTAGCTTTAGTTGGAACTAAATTAGGCAAATACCTTGTAAGGAATAACTTGTCAGCAGTGTCTCCTGTTAATAGGGTTTTGATCATGTGTTTTGGCCTTCATCGCCATTGATTTGTTGTAATGCAATGTATTGCAGATTAGTAGACTATAGATATTTCTCTAACTTTTTCATGCATAAACTGATCTTCCCATCATCCACTAAATTTGTTAGTGTTATTCTGCTTTTGATTTGTCTTGACATCAGTAAATAATACGTATGCCTCGTTTCAGAATTGACTTTTGTCTGTGTTATCTTTGTTTACGTTTTTGCTGTGGTTGACGAGAGTATTCAAGTTTGGTAATATTATAAATGTTATTTTTGTTTGTTTTCGTTAGCGTGTACCTTCTGCTGTTCATCATTTTTTCTCCCTGTTAATGGATATAACTGTTTGTTCGTTCGAACATTACAAGTTTTATTCTTAGCATATGCGTGCCGGAAAGTTTTTCTGTGCTTGTTTTCTCCTGAAGTTTGACAAACAAGAACATATTTTTGGAACAAAGATTTTTGCTCCACCACTAAACTGGAAGTATATGATCACATTTTAAGACATGTAATTGTCTATGTTCACATTTGTACCATTTTTTATAGTTTGCCTCACCGTCAGGTCCTTCTATGCTCCTTCTATGCCCTTTCTATGCTTGTTTCTACTTTCTATTTTCCTCACTGTGGAATATCCTTATGCAGAATTCACTATTTTCCTTTTATTAACTAAATTCAATATTAACTAAATTCAATATCGTTTCTGCTGCAGAGAAGAAACAACTATAGTCAGGGCAGGAGAAGATTTAATGGAAGAGCTTTTAGAGCTCAAAGGGAAGATAGTATCAGGCGAACAGTCTATGTTTCTGACATTGACCACAATGTATGCTTATGATATGTAGCATTCATGGTAAAGTCTTACCTTGATTCCTTGTGGTATTGGTGCCTACTAATGTGTTCCATTTAAATTAGGTCACTGAGGAGCAACTTGCTGCTTTGTTTAGCAGTTATGGTCAAGTAAGTTAATGGTTAATTACAAGCTCTGTTTTTCCTTTACTTTTTCTGTATCAATCTACGAGCAAATTTTCGTTGTGTACTCAGGGAATACATATCCTTTGCTTAGTTTTTCTTTTAAACTTGCAGGTTGTTGATTGTCGAGTTTGTGGTGATCCACATTCCCGTCTTCGATTTGCTTTTGTCGAGTTTTCTGATGAATGTAAGTTTTTTTTTCCCCATCATTTCTCCAGTTACTGTTTTGAATTTGCTGTTTATTTCTTTACTCATGCTAATGATGCTAACCTCAACAGACTCTGCACGAGCAGCTCTTAACCTTGGCGGAACAATGTTAGGATTTTCTCCAGTGAAGGTTCTACCCTCGAAAACAGCTATCCTTCCGGTGAATCCTACATTTCTCCCTAGGGTATGAGCAAATATCTGTCTTTTACATTGTGTATAGGCTTAATTCCATTGTTGAGTCTTTTCACTTAAAGCTGATCTTACGTTTTCTAGGTGGCACTTAGTTTTCCTTTCTGTTTGGCGATAACTCTATAACTTTCGCTCTTCTTGTATTGGTCTTCTCTGTGCAGTCTGAGGATGAGCGCGAAATGTGTGCTAGGACAGTTTATTGTACAAATATTGATAAAAAGGTATGTATTTGCTGTTCTCTTTGAAATCAGAAAGCATGAACAGTTCGTTATTCTCTATTTTTTCTTGGTGGTGAATGTATTCACTCCTCTCCAGTGCTTCATTTTCATGTATTGCAGTTCAGTTGATAAAATCGATATTTCATTACAGATTTCACTAGCTAGCTTGCCTAACATCTTTATTGCTCTGTGTTCTGCATTTCTAAATGGTGTTTGTACAATGTAGGTGTCTCAAGCTGATGTTAAAAACTTTTTTGAAAGTAGATGCGGCGAGGTAAGTAAAATTCAATATATTCTGTCATTTTAGATAATTAGTACGTGTTTTCCTGATTAGAGGGCTTTTGCATCACTGGAAAAGTTTTTTCTGCTGCAGGTGTCTCGTCTGAGGCTTTTGGGAGATCATGTGCACTCAACTCGCATTGCTTTTGTTGAATTTGTTATGGTTAGTATGAACATAAATTTAATCTTTGGTTGGTTGATTTATTGTCACATTAAAAGTTGGAAAGGAAAAGAACAATGAACACAAGGAAATGTTTGGTTCTTGAATATTCAATATGTAAGGCAGCCCTGAAGCATTAGATGAATAGATGAAAGATTTAAAAATAAATGTGTTAGTTGGCTTGTGCGTACATGATCACCTGTGAAACTGCAAATTTGTGTTTCTGATCACCTCTTATTCTCCTCCTGCATAAGTTCTGGGACAATGACGGTTGTAGTCCAGAACCTGTCACAGTAATCAATATTGTCCATACACAGATGTTAACTAATTCTTTATGTTCATATTTGCACATCCGCTGGATAATTGGTCTTCCTTTTAGATGTGAAGAAGTTGGATTTCTAACCTCTGATCTGACACTTTGTTAGAGGGTCATATATAGCGTGCAGATTACTGAATCAGTTATTATCTTGTCTTACTGTAATTTTGTTAGAGACTTTTATAATATTTCATTAGTAGGCAGTTTCGATTGTTTCCCGTCTCCCTTGTTTTTGAGAGGACAGGGGATGCCCTCATTTTGCACGACTTGTGAGGAATTTGCTCGCCTCTTCTTGCTCATGTTTGGTCACGAGGAATAATGATCAAGAGTTGGTGCGTAACTAGATTTTAGGAACCATGTTACATTCAGATGCTCATTTGAGTAAACCTGCTTTGTGGTACAACTATGAAAACTGTAGCACCTTTAGTCTTGGTACATATTTCAACCGATGAGTTCTAGTATGTGATGTTGGCTACTCTGCATTCATTTTTTCTCAGAGACAGTTCTTCATTTTGCTCTACTTCAGTCTATGACAGGACCCAAAAATATTAACTACCTGTGCAATCTTGTGACCTGATGTGTCCACGTGTGACTTTCATTTTTTCCCCAGCATTTATATATTTTCTGAGACTTCAACTGGGATTTGCAGTGGCATAGCATATTTTGAAAATGAGTCTTTCTTGAATTTGCAGGCTGAAAGTGCAATTGTGGCTCTGGACTGCTGCGGTGAAGTACTGGGATCCCAGCGCATCAGGTAAAAAGTCGTTGATAGAGTGATATAACCTTAACAGCCGCAGGTAGCTCAGTATATTGTTGGTCATGTTGATGTGTTGCTCTAAGTTTACATGCTCGTGTTGCAGGGTGAGTCCCTCAAAGACACCTGTGAGGCCCCGCATCCCTCGCCCTATCTTCCAGTAGAGCCGGTCTTTGAAACCAAAGATTGGGAAGGAGTTAAAATGCTAATTTTGAATTGGAAGAGAGACAAAGGTCCTGAAAGGAGGAGCTGTGAAGCATAGATTTCTTTTCGTATTTCCATCTTTTTCTGGAAACAGTACCTTTTTCTGCTCCCAACTCGTTTCTGTTTAAATTAGTTTTAAGGATTGTCCCAATCCTGAGGACTTCAAAACCGGGATTCAGTATGACGGTTCTGAATTATGAACTCGTTTAGACACGCTTAGCAGAATTATGCCAGTAAATTTCACGCCTTAATCTGCTCTTCATAGATATAGCTAATAAATGATGGAATCCGGTTATCAGTAGTACCATAGTTTGTTTTGCTTTATCATTTCCTCTTCCTCTCTAAAAGAAATGATACATATACTTAGAATTTGGTGAATGTGGAGGGCACATGAGGCTGTTAATAAGCATTCTTCCTTTTGGAAAACAAATCAAGGGAGGCAGAGCCCTAGGTTACATTGTGTTATTTTTGTGGATGTGTTGACCCAACAACAACATGAATAGTAAACTATGGTTTACGGTTAATGCGATAAAGGGTATTATAGTCCAGCTCATAGAGCCCAAACTAAAACCCGATTCGCTCTTAATAGTGATAAGTTCCAAATTTGCGGCAAAATTAATCTCTCTAAAAAAGTGCCAAACATCAACCGTTCCAATCTGTAGACACCGTTAGTAGGCATCTTCAATCTTCAAGGATGAAGACTGGAGGAGCGGTCATTATTGTCAGCCTGAGCTATATATATAGCTATCACCCTTTGCTTTTCCAAATTTTCTTTTGCATTAAGGTTCTGGAAACGCTTTTGGGGACCCCCCCCCCACCGTTTAATCTTCTTGGACCGCAAGGTAGAAGGAATCATGTATTTGGAAACCCCTTGTTTTTTGTTCCTTGCCAGTTGCCCCGTGTGTGGACAGATCCTACTTGCGCTTCTCTATTTCCATCCCTTTTCTTGAGCCCGATTGACCCCTTTTTTTTCCCCGATTGACATTCCTTTTTTCAGCCTTTTCAAAATTGTACCAATCATAATTTTTTTTTTTTTTTAACTTCATTTTTAAGCCAGTAGGTTAAGAATCTTTTAAAAGTTTGTAAAAAGAAAAGATAATTGTGATTAGATTAGCCCCCAACTATATTTGAATCCATTGATTTTACCACAAATTTAGTGTTTCATTTCCACCATTAACAAAGATAGCCATCACATAGCATAGGTGTTTAGACTTTTAGAGGATTTTTTTTGAAGAACAAGAATACGAAGAAAAAGAGAAGAAAGTTAATTACTTGTAGCTAGCCCCCAAAATTTGATTTCGCTATCAACTCGAGAGTTCAAAAAAAAAAAAAAAAAAAGAAAAGAAAAACAAGAAAAAGGGTTCGAGCTGTTTATTTGAAGGTGGCCAGGGTTGATTGGTTAAGTTAGATTTTGGGTTTTGAGTTCGCCAAAATTATGGGCATATTCTCTGTTGACTATAACCCCAAACCAGTGTGAACTTGACCGTGGAAATCATCGTGCTTTCTTGAATATAATTGTTTGAGTCTAATTTGTTTCTATGTGAATTTTTTTTATTAGTTCAATAATTTTTAGGGTTTATTATTATAGATATATAAATTTGAACAATATGTCACCAGATTGTTCAGATTAACCAATCTTCATTGTTTTCATTCCAGATCAGTTCTAATTTCAACATAGACTCGTGTAATGGTGAAATTCCATTTTTCTCCCCTCCTTTTTTTTTTTTTGGTCTACAAGTAAAATAAATAAAAGAAAGTCAACAGTTGAAATTTGCATTGAATCTCATCAGTTTATCATCCTCCCCACAATATTTCCACATCACCGCATCTGTTAACATCATCGGATGTTTCGATGCTGCTTATTATACTACTTTGGTTAAGATAGCTACGTTTCGTGTACTTACACGAGTTATATTATTCTTTCCTTTTCTTTTTGGTTTCTCCTTCCTCCCCCCCCCCCAAAAGAAGAGAGAATGAAATCTTAAAATGAATCTCCACCATGTTGTAAATTCCTTTTATTTCTGATAAAGGAATAATGGTTTTTTTTTGTGGTGAAAAAATGAATAATGTTTATAATATAAAGACTGTACTCTCTCTTATTATAATCATAAGACACAAAATTAACACTAATGTTAGTTTGAATTTGTACCTTATAATTAAAGTTAAAGGGATACATTTTTATCCACTCTACATTGATGGAGCCATTGTGACTTTGGAATTATATCTCATCGCTTGAATATATATGCATGCACGTTAAACTGTTCGTTTCTCATCTTTAAAAAACAGTTGTAATTTAAGATTTTATACTCTCACTGTTTCGAAAAAAATAGTTCACAAATTTGTATTAAAAAATAATACAAATTAATGTGGGCTATTTTTCTGAAACGAACTTTCATACACAAAAGAAATTGTATTGTTTCAATAATTCAACGTAAAATAATCAGGACAATCAAGTTGGGACGAGAGATTATATAAAACTGAATGTGGTGTTGTAGTTGTTGAATAGTAAGTAGTTGGATCGGGATTGTGGAAGTTTTTTTTGTGGTTCTTCAAATAAACAGACTCAAGCAGCAGCTAAGTCGGCTACTAACTAACTGGAGGCTCCCGAATATGGAAATCTGAATCACGTGTGCGCAGCCCCTTTATATTTTACACATGATTTAAATACTAATATTTCTTACAAATCAAACTGTTTGAAACTGGATAATTAAACAAGTTGTGAGTAGTTTCCTCCAAATCGGGGGGAACAAAGACTCACAGAAGACTTTGATTGCCGTTCAAGAAACGATCAAAAGAATATTGCTGTTTTGATCTTTCAAACTAAAAAAACATATTCTAATCCCACATGCCCATATTTATCCATCCCATGCATATATCTTTTTCCAGTTAATTAGTGTGGTATTCTGTTTTTTTTTTTTTTCCTTTTCTTCTCTAACCAATAGTGTTTTTTTTAAAATAAATAAAAAAAATTACTACAATTTTAGGGACTAAAAATTTGAGTGCATTCGCTTATTGAAAATTTAAGAGTTTTTCGTTTAAGGTTTGTGAGACTGAAAAAATTCTCTCCATATCCTTAGTGATCAATGTACTGATTTAAAGTCATGTTTTGTTGAATTACACTATAGGATAAGGGATTTAATTTTGACGTAAGTATTGGCTATATCTGATTGAGTTCAGCAATGAAGTCACGAAGGCTGACTAGAGGGAGGGAGCTAGAAAAGGTTTGTTTGAATTAATTTGTTGATTAGGTGAGAACTTGACCTTAGATTTTGAAGGTTTCTAGTTACGTGGGTTTTTTTTTACCTTTATTTTTTCGGAAGTTCAAGCACAACTGTAGCTGATAATAATTACTCCTTCCGTCCCAAAATTATTGTCCAGTTTGAAATTTCACTTTTAGTATAATTTGAATTAGAAATAAAAACTCAAACTGGACAATAATTATGGGACGGAGGGAGTATTAATAAATTTTCAAATTTCTGGAAATTGTCTTGACTTACGCGAATTGATAAACTACATTGGGAATTCGCTAAACTAGTGTAGTTTTTTTTTTTTTCCCTCTCTAATATGAGACTCAAGGCTTATAAGTCATATAACTAGGTTGCTCATGCGAATACAAAACCTAAGATAAGAAATGAAGGAGACAACACGATTATCTGCTATTAAAATGGTAAGAAAAATTAAAAGGACTCTACATGGGTGAACACAGTTTATTTTAACACCATATAGTTTAATTTGATATCAACTACTGGATCAAATAAACATAAAAATTTAACAAGTATTAGACCAACATCAAATATGATATTTTCCGTATCTCAAAAAATTAGTCGACATAAATTTTTTTTTTTTTTTTGAGATGAAGGGAGTATGAAATTGAAAGCCATTATTAGCATATTCACTCAATTACAAAAACCTACTATTTTTCTGCGTCAAATATTCATCAAATCCTCTATAAATTGTCAATCAGGCTTATCTACTGAACTTGTTGTTAACAAAGAAGAGATTCGTTAACTTGGAGGACTTCCATCAAGTAGTAGCAGCTTCTAGTAGACTAATTTAATTACAGATTCCGGGAAAAAAAAAACACACAAAAAAAAGATCCAAAATAAATTGTTTCAATACCAATTATGTGATCGAGTCTGTTGACATTTTCCTTTACGATAATTCTATACGTTTATATATATTTTGATTATTTCCTCAAGATTATAAAAAGAAATATTGACCAGAAATTTTATTATCATTATTGTTATTGTAGTTTCGTGCAAATACACCTAAGAGAAGAAGAAAGAAGACAACTCGATTATCTGCTATTAAAATGTAAAGACAAATTAAAAGGAGTATGCATGGTTGAACAGAGTTTATCTATCATTAACTATAACTTGTGGTTCGAAATTTATTCGAAGGACGAAGCATAAAGTAATACTCCCTCCGTCTCATAATTATTGTTCAGTTTGGATTTTCATTTTTAGTTCAAATTGTACTAAAAGTGAAATCCCGAACTGGACAATAATTTTGGGACAGAGGGAGTATTAAGTTGTCCACTTGTTGAATTGCTGTATCAATTCAGATCACTGAAAATATTGAAAACAAAAATGAAAGAGAAACTTAGCTATATCATTGGAACACATACTTTGGTTGCTTGCGGTCAAGATGATTTATTTTTTATTTTTTGTTTTTTAATTAAATTTCTTCATTTCCTACTTCCTTGTGGGTTATGTTGTAATAAATTGGTAATTTAACGGGTAATAATACGACCAGCGGAACTGAAACCGTGTTTTCCACACATTCATCGCATGCCTCTTTTTTTTTTTTTTATTTGTTGGGAGAGGGAACCATATGCCATTCTTAAACCCCATTTTTGTAAATCAAATTAGAACCCACATAATAACATTACAATTTACATGATATGACGATTTTATTATCTTTTTGCTACGTTTAAACATGAAATCCAGTCATTCTACATTTCCATTTGCCTCCAAATTGTGGTCTTACATAGGCTGATGTTACCTTCTCGGTAAGATTTAGTGACACAACATTATAGTCTTATTACTCTTCTGCAAAATGTTCATTCATATTTATCTTTTCGATAATTTAAATGGACAAAGTAAAGTTGATTATTAGATTAAAAAAAATGACAAGATGGGATGAAAAAGTACATTTTATTATGCAATATTTGGAACCAAACGGCTAAGATGCATGGTTTTATATGTCACCATCCTCTTAAACAAAATAATTCAAGTTTCGTACGTATTTGAGGCTTTGACCCAAAAGTACAAAGAAAACAGCAGCTTCCTTGCAATGCCTCTGCGTTTTTTTTTTTTGGGCTCAACTCAAGTGCTCAACGTCGTGGTTTGACCCTTTGACCCAATCTGGTTGTCATTCTAGACTGTCTTGCTCTCTCCTCAAAAATTTCTTCAAGATTACACATTTTTTTGGTCAACTTTTTCACCTAAAATTATAGAAAAACCATTATTCTCTTCACTTCTTCTTAAAATCTTAATCTTGTCAAACACACACACTCACACAGTAACTGGAACCCCACTTGCCCAAATAAGACTCTATAAATACACGATCAACCTCCCTAACTCAAAACCCAATAATCTCAAACATCCATCTCCTCATCAAATCAAAGACCCTTTTTACGTACTTTTTTTTTATTACTCGTTAACTCATCAATCATCGTATACGTTTTGTTACAAGTGATATATCAGTTCCAAATAATATGGCTGGTGGCGTTTATGACAGAGATCCAGTTAAGGTTGTGATCATCAACACACAATACGTAGAAACCGATGCAACCAGCTTCAAATCAGTTGTTCAGAGGCTTACCGGAAAGGATTCCAAAATCGGGATGAACCCTTTTCCTTCCCCTACTTCTTCTGAAGGCGGTAGAAATATCAAGAAAGAAGAGCTGATGATGAGGCAGCTTCCGATGACAACCGGCCGGTCAAATGTTCCGGTCATGGGTCGAGGTTTGTCTTTTAAGGATTTTGATCGGTTGCTTAAGGAGTTGCCGCCTTTGGACGAGCTTTTCCGTCTTTGTGCTGATTAATATGCCACCACCACAACAACAACAAACATTTTTCGTCCATTCATTTTTGCGACTAAAAAACAGTAAAACTGGGACACATACAGTCCTTATAGCAATGTCTGTACGTACTACTATATATTTGTATATGAAAAGTTATAGGGTCCTAGATTTTTTATTTTTCTTTTCCAAAATGTTTGTTTATTCTTTAATTGATTAATCTTAAATTTAGTTTTTTGACAATAAGATCGATCGATATTTTATATGATGATCAAGATACAAGTGCATCATTGATATATTTATTTATTTTTTGTGATGGGAAATATATTACTACTCCTACATTATTAATTATATCCAAATCAACATGATTGCTAATAACGATTAATGAAGTAAAAATAACCAAAAAAACGTTACCATTACAGACTTTGTCATTATAACTAGGAAATGATTACGAACAACCAGAACTTTTTTTTTTCTTTTTTCTTTTTTTACAAAGAAAGAGGCGATAACGCCTCAAACTATTACATTTCTTGAGTATTCAATAGTGATGGATGACTTGTCTTGTCATGAATTCAATATTGATTATTTAGAGAAGGGATGTGAATAAATAGCTCTAATGCCAATATACATGTCGCAGTAATTAAGCAAAATCACATATTGATGTTTACACGAATGTCATGAACTTAATAGGGGGATGATATTGTCAAACAACTTGTCCGTGAAATATCGGCACTCGTTGTGATCATAGTCTGTTTTGTTAAACTAAAGTAATACAGATAATTAAAATTGAAAGGAATGAGTACAATTTAAAAATCTTTGACACCTTTCCTTTTTTGTTTCTTTTTCCAAGTAGTAGCTATAGAAGGTGGGATCATTCAAAGGGCTTTTCGCACGTTTAGAAGGGATTTGTTCTTGTTCATGCATCGTCCCTTTGTTTACTTTGATGGTGTATACATAGGAACAAGTCATTTGCTTTGATGACTAGCAACTTGCTTATATATCATACATGTTAATATTAGACTCGGCATGCAAAATCGCAAATTGGCGAATAGGATGGCAATTGGCAATCCGTTAGAGTCAATGGAAGATTTGACCAAGTCCGGCAATCAAAATACCAAAAAGGCCAGCCTCCTCGTTACATGATTTTGTAGATCGAAATGAGCCGATTACAAAAAAAATTTTCAAGATACATACTCCTTCGGTCACGAAAATAATTTTCGTATAAGAAGTGTGCAACCTTTGAAGATTTATAATAATTTTCGTATAAGAAGTGTGCCACCTTTGAAGATTTATAAGTTAGGACATAATCTTCTATATTGTAGTATTGAGAGTTGTATTCCTAATAATTAAACCGTAATGTATACTCAAAAAGTAGATCCAGCAATTGAGTAAATACTAATAACAACCGACGGGAATCGAAGTCCCACTCCACTTCTGAGGTCGGAAAATGACATCCTGATGAAGTACTTAATTATGAGATAGTGATTCTTTAAAGACATTTACATCTACTTTACGCCAGAAGATTTTTTTATTTTTTTTTTCAAGTGGATTGTCAGATCATTTTTCATCATAGTATGTATAAGGGTGTTAGTTTTTGAAGCCACTATCTTTACTACTTGAAGCCACCATAAATTTTTTTGAACCATTTTGCCCTTTACATTTTAAACTTCCACCAAAGGAAAAAAGAGAGAAAACTTAAAACCACCACCCTTCTAAATCCCATTTTGAAGTCTAATTTGGTGAAAAATTGATGGCAACACGGAAGAATCAAAGCGGGAAAGAGCCGATCTCATCACGGGTACGTTTTTTTTAAAAAAAAACTTTGTAAATTGAAGGAAAAAAAAAAATTTGAATCTGGCCGCCGGACGGGCAATGAAGCCGTCCGGCGGCGCGACCGGGACGCGCAAGCAACGCGTCCCGGTTCAACTCGGAACGAGCAAAGCGCCCGTTCCGGTTGAACCGGGCGCGTTGCTTGCCCGTCTGGCCGCGCCGCCGACGGCTTCATTGCCCGTCCGGCAAGGTTCTTTTTTTTTTAAATTTTGTAAGACCGCGGACGGGCAATGAAGCCGTCCGCGGCGCGGGACGCGCAGCAACGCGTCCCGGTTCAACCCGAACGGGCGGTTTGCTCGTTCCGGGTTGAACCGGGACGCGTTGCTTGCGCGTCCCGGTCGCGCCGCCGGCCGGCTTCCGGCGCCGTCCGGCGGCCAGATTGCAATTTTTTTTTATTTGTTTAATTACAATGTAATTATGTTTTAATTATGTTTGATTTAATGTAATTAGGGTTAGTAAGTAATTTTTTATTATTGAATATTCTGTGATTTAGATTGGTTACTTAATTTAATTGTGTAAATAATTTAATTTGATTAATAATAGATTAGTTCATTAATTAGTTTGATTGATGTACTTATTAATTTAAATAGTTATTAAAGTATTTAGGTGATATTTTTAACTAAGTTATTAGTAGATTAGTAAAGTTAATCATTTGAATTGATTAAATTAATTTAAATATTATGTAAATTAGTTGAATGAGAAAACTAATTTAATTAATAGTAGATTAGTTGAGTACCATATTAGTTTAATTGATTTACTCATTATTTTAATTAGTTATGAAAGCAATTAGGTTATATTTTTAATTTAATTATTAGTAGATTAGTAAATTTACTCATTTTGATTGATTAAATAAATTTAAATAGTATGTAAATTAGTGATACTAGTGATACTGAAGTAGTAATAGTAGATTAGTAATTTAATTTAAATTGTGTGTAAAGTAGTTAATGATTAATTAAATTAATATATTTTTAATTAATTAAATAGTAATTTAATTTAAAATTTGGTAAAGTACTTTAGTTTACTTAATTATTATATGAATTGTACTAAATTCTTAAACTATTTAGGATTTAGGATATGCGTATAATTATTTGTTTAGACTATGAAAATATGATGACGATGAATAAAATTTTATTTATAGGTTTATGGTGATGATGATGATGATAGTGATACTAGTGATACTGAAGATAGTAGTAAGCGTAAGGTTCGTGCGCGTCATCGACCATGAGTCGTCGAAAGAAAAAGAGGAAAAGAGAAAAGAAGCGAATGAGAATGACTCAGTCACTATGGGGGTGTACTGCTTGGACTCGGTCTAGTCAGCCGATTAATATATCCGAGTATTCTGAGGACGACCTGGAAGAGGGGGATGAGGATGAGGAGGATGAGTTTGATGAGGATGATGTGCAGGACAGTGTTAGGATGGGTGCACATCACAGAGATACGCCTGTGTACAATCTTAGTAGTTACCCTCATCCTCGGTACTCCAGTTTTCCCCGGCCTGGTCCTCGCGGTTTACCCTCTCCCCCTACCCCTATCCCTTCTCCTAAGAGTGGTGAGTGGCGCAGTCCATATCATAGTCCCTCTTTCCCGCATCCGGGTATATCCGTAGTCGCCCTCGTTCCCCCCGCTCGGGCATCTCCCCTACATTGATCCGTGCCCCTCGCGGAGGTCCCGTCTCCGCTCGAGTATCTACACGTCCTCCACCTCTCATTGATCCCGTGGGCCCTAGCCGAGGTCCCGGATCCACCGGAGTATCTCCACGTCCGCTACCACTCTTCGCATCATCGGTACCAAATATCTATATTTAATATTCGTAATTATGTTTAATTAATTATTGTTACTTATATTTACGATTAATTGTTGTATGTACAAAATGTAATAAATAATTATTGTTTTACTCATTCATGGTACAAAGGCAAGAACAATGAGAGTTTCGATGACATTGATCCGACTACATGGCTAGTGACAGGATGAAGTACTGTGGGCCGATAGATGGTAGCGTGATTCCTAGCTTCCTTGGGCATATTGCTTATCATTTCTGGCATGGATACAATAGACCCACATTGAAGATTTTTAAAGGCGAAAAGATTCTGAATAAGTTGAAGATGTGGTATAAAAATATGGATGATGATGTGAGAGACAAGATTCGGGGACTGGATTGGGTCACCTTCTTCGTACCTCGTATGAAGATATTGATCTTGGCTTAGTTCGGGCATTTGTTGAGAGGTGGCAAGGACACCAATTCATTTCATTTCCGTTTGGGAGATGACCATCATGATGCATGATGTTTATCATATTTTGGGCATTGAGGTCGATGGAGAGTTGGTGACAGTACGTCCGACACGATTTGTTGAGGGACATGCGGCAGGATACTTGGCATGGATATGAATGATTACAAGTGGAGTCATGGCGGTGTCTCCGATTCGTTCATCCTTGAGCGATGCGAGAAAGCGGACGCGAATACCTGTGCCAGTGCTTTCTTGTGGGTATTGTTGGCCTCGACGTTGTTCATGAGCAAGAGTGGTGGGAGGTGCGGTGTTGCACTTGTACATGAGTGATGGTGGGATCGAGAATATGGGTTCATACTCGTGGGGCTCTGCTACGCTTGCGTTCCTATACCGTCAGTTAGGGATGGCTAGTAGGGCAATGTGCACTCAGTTAGGTGGTTATTTGACCCTATTGCAGGCCTGGATATATGAGTACTTTCCGATTTTCCGCCCCCAGGGAGGGCGAGTTGCCCGTGCGGGTAATGACAGGCTCAGAGTACATGACTGGATACCACCATCTTTTGCGGGGCCGACATCTGTGTCAGATCGTCTTCGTCAGGTTAGGGAGCGTCTCGACTGTTTCACCGAGTTAGAGGTACTTGATTGCTTCATTTGACTGTATTTCATTTTATTTTTTGAAAATTAAATTTACAAATAATCTAAATGCTATTTTGCAGGTTAAGTGGGAGCCATTTGGACCTGGACAACAAGGAATAGTTCCTAGGACTATCTATAGTGGGTGGATAATGTATAGGAACATACAGGAGCCATACATGCCGGACAGATGTATACGCGAAATCCACAATTGCCATCGGCACCAACATCAAGGTAACTGGTAATATATGGCCGAATGGGCCATGGAATGAGGTCGTAGCAACCATACTGTGAAATATCATTCGCAAAAGATATCTGTACATTACACGGAAATAATGTTATTTAGAACAATTGATAATAAATAAAGAATATTATGAACAATTACTTATTAACATGTACCTGTGGATGCATCTGTACGACCACCTGAAGACGAGGGGCGCTTCTTACTTGAATCGCTAGTAACTGTGGTCGACTTTCCTTGCGCCTCGTCCCTGTAATCCCACACATTAGGAGTTGCTTTTTTCTGTGGGGATTGTTCATGGGCAACAGGGTTGGCCTCTGTTTTTTCTTTGATTTAGCCCCTTAGGCCGCCCCTTCCTTCTCTTGACTTCCTCGGGTTGTTTGAACCCACACTGCTCGGATGCATAATATCGTGGAGAACCCTATTTACAAGACGTCGATCGCCTTAGGACACTCATTCAGCTCTTCCATCAACTGTCGGTATAAAGGACCTCGTCATCCACATCGGTAGGAGCACTCGTACCACTGTTCACCAATATTAAGGGTCGCCCAAAATGGGTGAATATGCTTAAGAGTTATCGATGTGCCG
Organism: Oldenlandia corymbosa var. corymbosa; assembly: GCA_949775105.1. Taxonomy (NCBI): domain Eukaryota; kingdom Viridiplantae; phylum Streptophyta; class Magnoliopsida; order Gentianales; family Rubiaceae; genus Oldenlandia; species Oldenlandia corymbosa. The sequence goes on along the minus strand of OX459118.1, from coordinate 10,460,315 downwards.
CATCTGCAGCCTTTTTGAGGCGCACGCACATGGAATTCGACAAGTCCAAGACACCACATGATCGCATCGGTCATTGGTTTCTTCTTTCCACTCTTGCACCTTCGACCACTCGGTGTTCACTTTTGGAAACAAGTATGTGAAACTTGAAACTTCAAGCGGTTCGGTGGAAAACCGCAATAATGGGTGCCAATTTTCTGTCTCGAGTACTCCAATTTGTACCGAATGTAGCCACCATCAAAACATTCTACGTAAAATGCCATAAAAACAAAATAATTACTAAATATATTATAATAAATATAACTTCTAATATAATGGAATAGAACTTACCGTATTTCGGTTAGTGACTCAATTTCCAAGTGCACCTTAGCCCAAAGTGTATCCAGGACGCCGTGGATGTTTCTAGCTGTGTTTTTAAGCGCATGCGCGCTTTCCACCCTACCTGTAGTAGTGTTGCCCATATGAAACACAGCATTCGTCCATGCCTTGACGAATTTGTAGTCAACCACTAGCCATGTCTTCTGGATATAAGTAAGAACTCTCGGAAAAGACTGCCAACGACGGTTTATTACGGCAACAGCTTTATTGTACTCATCCTGGTTATTAGCTTCCACAACATCTTTCCACAACCCATATGTAAATCCATTTGCAATCTTGGCATCAATTTTCAATTCCTTGTTGAGATGTCGCTTTACATTCTCATAAACGTGCCAAACACACAACAAGTGGCATGAATCTGGAAATACCATACCCAGCGGCGCCATCAACCCCGGTTCCCGATCAGTAACAATAACAGCTGGAGAAAGATGACGAGGAAGCAAATCCCTTAACTGTCTCAAAGCCCAATAATAACTATCAGCAGTCTCGTCACTCAAGAGGGCGTATGCAATCAGGAAGTTCTGGTTGCACGGTGTCATCCCAATAAACTCAACCAACGGCATTTTGTACTTGTTCGTCTTGTATGTTGAGTCTATCCCGACGACCCATAAATAACCGCAAAATAAATTGACAAAGATCGGGATGTGCAAAAATACACGAGTCAAGACACTGCCTCCCGATTGCAATCTGTCATGATGATGTAACCATGATGCTTGGCCACCGCTAGTGTCTTCGTCGCGACATCCATGGCACTCGATTCACCCAACACCGGAATCCTCATTACGCAATTTCTTCCCGAAATTGTACACTTGCCGTCTGTTAACTTTTTCATCGGAAAGATCCTCTCGAATCGCAGTCATGATCGACACTGCCTGCACCCATCTTTGGACATACCTGTATAAGTCGTTTCACTCCATCGCTAAGGCCCTCGTGGGATGATCTTCGTCAAACAACTCGTGGTTATGCATTCCAAACTCACCAGATACACCCGAATGCGCCACTTCCCATCCACCGGTGCACATATAACTTAAATTTACACCCAGATTCTCGTGTCTTCGAATCGATGTGACATAGTATTCACCATCATCAATCGATACCTTTCCCTCTACAAGATCTCATCGAATAGCATTCTTCTTCTTACTAGAAACTACATTTATAATCATACCATTTGCCATGCCCATGCCTTTCACCCAAGCAACAAAGATCATCCTTGTTTGCAAATTCCTCATCTCGTAGCAAATAATATGCCGTAATCTTGACCATCGCCACCAAAATCTTCTAAAGAATCCTGCAAATTAAACATAAAATTACAACAATAAAAAACTGCATCATAATAAATTAAATTAAACACATATTTCAATAATTTAAAAAAGTTAAACAATTATAATAAATAATGAAAAACATATATTTACAAAAATAGATTCCTTAATTATTTACTAAATTAAATTTTCCAATACCTACCTAATAAATATTAGCGATTAATTAAATAGATTAATTATTTACTAAATTAAATACTTATTCCACAAAATTCTTTAATTATTTAATTATTTCCCTAAATAAATATTATCTCGAATTAATTAAATCTAAATAGATAAATAAAATTCAACTAATTACATTACTTAACATAAATAATTAATTTAAGATATACAATAATAATATTCTTACTTAATTAAATTAACAAAACATGCAATAAATAAAAATATAATTCAACTAATTAATTTACTTAACATAACTAATTAAATTTACTTAACATAACTAATTAAATTTAATTAACATAACATGCAATAAATAAATATAATTAAACTAATTCAATTACTTAACATAACTAATTAAATTACAAAATAAATTAACATAATAACATGCATGAAATTAAAATTATTAAAAAAAATAACCAAAAAATTAAAAAAAAAACCCGGTTGAACCGGAAACGCGCAACACACGCGTCCGGTTCAGCGGGACGCGCAATATACGCGTTCGGTTCAATGGCCGAACGCGTATATTGCGCGTCCCCGCTGAACCGGGGCGCGTTGTACCCGTCCGGCCAACGGATTGAACGCGTGTATTGCTCGTTCACGGTTCAACCGGGGCGCGTATATTGCGCGTCCGGTTCGATTTCACCCGGTCCGGCCGTGCAATATACGCGTCCCGGTTGAACCGGGGCGCGGAATGTATGCGTCCGGTTCAATGGCCGGACGCGTTTCTTGCCCGTCCCCGGTTCAACCGGGACGTTTTTTTGACCGGTTCGGTTATTTTTAAATTTTTTTTTTTTTACCTCTGAATTAGTCATTTTCTTTCTCTCTCTACTGGCAGGGGCAAAATCGTCAACAATTTTTTGAGGTGACTTTGAGTACTAATTTTGTTGGCTACAAAAATCCCCCCCTATGTATAACTCAAAATTTTTTTATGGCCTAAAAAGCTTTCCCTTATTTTCAATATAGTGAACGTAGATTCCACCCCCCTCCCCCTTCCTCAACGGCTTAAATTCTCACTTAGTGCTGGTTTGCTAATCAATTTTTGAGGAGGTCATTAAAGGAACTCAATGGAACATGATTTTTCACTCCTTTGGCCAATTTGATTATCCACACTAAGGGTGGCAGTTGGGCGGGTTGGGTCAGCCGCAGGTTGGGTCAAGGTGGTTTTAGGAGTAGGCGGGTCAAGACCCAACCCAACCCGCCATAAGCGCGGGTCAGAACGGGTTGGGTTAAGATGGGTTGGCGCGGGTCGCATGTCAACTTGCGGGTCAGCATGCTCAATTTAAGCTAGCATAAATTTCTGACCTGCGGGTTGACCTATACGGTTGACCCGCGGGTCATGACTTATTTTTATAGTTTTTATTAGGTTAATTTACAAATTTTAAATTTTTCACAAATAACATACATTAATTTTTAAAATTAAAATATTCTAATAGTTTATAACTTGTTAGTCTATAAATTTTCACGTTCCGAGCCAAGTTTAACTGGGTCGACTCGTAGATCGAATTGGGTCGATTCGTGGTTCAAATTGGGTCGACCCAGAAACCGACTCATGATTCACGGGTCGGACTTGGATCCCCCCAAATAAAACTGCATTTTTTTTAACTCGTTGGACTTTAAATTTTTACGTTTCGAATCAAATTTAACTTGGTCGACTCAGTTTCTATAGGTCAAATTGGGTCGACCCATGAACCGGGTCACAATACGCGAGTGAAATTTAGATTTTTTCCCAACTAAAATCTATATTTATTTTTTTAAATTTGTTGGACATTAAATTTTCACATTTCGAGCCAAGTTTAACTGGATCAACCCGTGGGTCAAACTGGATCGACCAAGGAACCGGGTCACAATATGCGGCTCGAATTTGGATTTTTTTTTCCAAATAAAATTTATATTTATGTTTTTTAACTCGTTGGACATTAAATTTTCACGTTTCAAACAAAGTTTAACTGGGTCGATCAATGGGTCAAACTGGGTCGACTGAGGAATTGGGTCACAGTACGAGGCTCGGATTTGGATTTTTTTCCAAATAAAATTTACATTTATGTTTTTTTAACTCGTTGGACATTAATTTCACGTTTCAAACCAAGTATAATTGGGTCGACCCGTGAGTCAAACTGGATGAATCTAGGAACCGAGTCACAATACGTGGCTCGAATTTGGATTTTTTCCCAAATAAAATTTACATTTATATGTTTTTTAACTCGTTGAAAATTAAATCTTCATGTTTCGAGCCAAGTTTAACTGAGTCGATCCGTGGGTCAAACTGGGTCGACCCAGTAATCGGAGAGTCGTCTTGAGATTTTTTTCAAATAAAATCTACATTTATTTTTAATAAATTTTCAAGTTTCGAACCAAGTTTAACTGGGTTGACCTATGGGTCGAATTGAGATGACCGAAATCCGGGTCACGATACGCAGGCCGAATTGGAATTTTTTTCCAAATAAAATTTACATTTATTTTTTTATAACACATTAGGCTTTAAATTTTGACGTTTGGAGCAAAGTTTAACTAGATCGGCCTATGGATCGAATTGGATCGACCCATTAATTATTAAACTTAATTTTATTGTTATGTAAAGTTATAAGATACAAATATAAAAACCCTCACATTTTTCTAAAAAAAGAAAAAGAAAAGAAAAATTCCTTACAAAAATAAACCACATCCCCACGGCCCATCACCTCTCCTTCCTCTTCCCCCCTGTTTCCAAAGTCCTAAACCCCACGGCCCCACAACAGCTTTTCTCTACCTCAAGTCCCGATTCCTCCTTCCCCTTATACAACCTGCTGTAATAGCTTTTTCCAATTCTCTTTCTTTTTGAAGTATAAAAGGAAATCGAAAAAAAAAATTACTTTCTGGGTTTTCAGATCTAAGTTTGGATTTGTGAAAGCTAAATAGAGTTCTCTTCACACTTCTTCTTTCGACATAAAATCTAGACGGCGGATCAGCGACGGCTGCTATGGAATGCGGTGCTTAAAAATATAGGAAATTTATATTTTTCTTGGTGACCCGTCTTGACTCACGGGTTGAGGCGACCCAACTCATCCCTCGCATACCCATTCTAACTTGCGACCCGTTCTGACCCACGACCCATTTGACCCAACCCGTACGGGTCAAAACACTACGCGGGTTGGGTCAACCCGTGGGTCGCGGGTCAGATTTGCTAATCCACACTAATGGTAGTAGATAGAGTTGAAGATCAATTTTTATCACCTAAAATTGTGGTTGTACTCCTACATAAAGATTAGGTTTAAAAAAAAAAAAAGAAAAAGCAGAAAATAGGGGATTGGAGGTTTCATTTACAAAAAGAAGAAGAAAAGAAGCCCAACAGAATAATTTTGATCCTTTAGACATTCTTGATGGACTAAAGAAATAGTAAAAGCCATCTTAATTTGAAAGGCGTACGAGTTTGGTGAAACTGGATGGCCGCCCCATTTCAGGTTTGGTAAACCTGTAGAATAAATACCACTTAATATATAAAAAAGCTCACGCACCTAAACTAGGAAGTTTGGAAGCTGCATTATTTTCTTCTGTTGAACAGTTAGGTGTATCTTCTTTCTGTCAAAAAAAAAAAAAAAAGAAAAAAAGACAACAAATTAAAATGAAAGAAAAAGAGCTAATTAACGTACTCATATATGACGTTCAAAAACTTGATCAATTAATTAATATATCTTACATGAGAAAAAATAGATTGATTATTGAAGATGTTGTTAAGGTGTATTATCTGTCTCACATCACAACTCTGAAGAGAAGTGACTAAGTTCTAAAAACCACTCCACTCATTGCCAATTGGTTTTGAGATGAGAGCCTAAAGTACTTATATCACTTCAGCATTGACTCGTGGACTATTCTATTCTTGTCATGGTCTAAGTCTATTGGGCAAAAAAAGTTTAAAGACCCATTGAATTTGAGGGAGGGTGTTAAGGTGTATTAAGTGAATATGTATATCACTTGAGCGTTGATTTGTGGGTTATTCTGTTATTGTCCTGATCCAAGTCCATTAGGCAAAAAAAAGTACAAACACACATTGGATTTGAAGGAAGGTGTTAAGGTGTATTATCTGTCCCACATCGCCACCGTGAAGAGAAGTGAATTTGTATATAAGTTCCAAAGACCATCCCACTCATTGCTAATTGGTTTTGAGATGGAACCCCAAAATACTTATAGACTTTAACAGATGTATATAAAATGTGAGTATACACTATCAAATGTGACAGAGTAAATTTAAAGGTACAATATTTCGGTTCGTACAAACACTTTAGTGAAATATTAATTAAAGGACAGAGTAAATTTAAAGGTACAATATTTCGGTTCGTACAAACACTTTAGTGAAATATTAATTAAAAACTTCGCACAAGTAGTTTTGTTACATAAAATGTAATGTAAGTTTTTCCTTTTTTAACTGTAATATCTTGACAAATAATTAATTACTCATCAAATTCATCTTACCTTACATTCACTCAATAGCTAACATTTACATTAGCAATTAGTCATTAATTGATATGTAAAGTGCGATACAAATGGGAGTAAAATTTAGTACTCTATTTTGATTTGACTTGATTTTGGGTCACTCTCTTGTAATTACTAGGTTAAGAAAAAATTAGACCAAAATACTGACGTTACAGCAGAATCATAGCACATCACTTCAAGAGCTCATAAAACTATGATGTGATTAGGAAAGATTAACTATCGTTTTTACCATACACTGGTTTTTCACATGTCTTGGAATCGGGTTAATTCACAAAATTATAGTGACTTAAGTACATCAGGACAAAAATTACCAGAGTACGATTATTTTGATGGATCCGATGTTAATTATATCAAAGCTAACTTTGACTAATCTTTGACAGGTGATCAAAGACAAAAGATACTCTCAATCACATTGGGTAAACTAATTAATTTGGATATTCACAAATCGCAGCGTCATACCCGGGCGGATTAGAATTTTTATTTAAAAAATAGTCATCTTCCGAACTATTTTTAGTTGGTTAAGAACAGGGTTAAAAAACCTTAATTAATTTAATTTATCCAACCAAACCCACGAGTTACAAGGGCTTGCAAGATTTTTTGGTCAACCAATCTAAAATCTCTGGTAAGTACAATGTGGTCCGAATTAAAATAATTGATGACAAAAGCTAGCATTTTATGGACCACTAATCCAAATATATCTCTTCCCTTTTAGGCAAGACTTGAACACATTTACGATGCGTAGATACATTACATACGATAAGTAAAATGAAAAAAGAATATGTCTCCTACTAAAAGGCTATAATCAAAAGAAATTTGCCAGCTAAATTAACTGGTTGATTAATTTCCAGAGAAAAATATACTGAGTAGTTTTTGGATTAATTATGTAATTTTTTATGGTACTCCCTCTGGTCCTTAATATAAGACATTTTGATTTGTCCTAGGTTTAACATAATATGTATTTTTAATTGACAAAAAAAACCTTAAAAATGTTTCATAACAATCAAGAGAATACCACGAACGTGAAAATATATTTTTAAGATTTTTTCGTTAATTGAAAATACGTATTAGGTAAAACTTAAGACATAATCAAAATGACTTATATTAAGGAAAGGAGAAGGAAGTATTACTTTTGTTCCATACATAGTAATTTAATGTCTTAGTTTAGATCAATTAAGTGAACGAAGAATAAGAGAGGAAAAATGAGATGTTAATTGATATGCATATTTGTCGTACATCAAGTGTTTTTGTCTCTAGCTATTATCTTGGTTCATCTAGTTTCACTTTTCGCTGTACTTTTGACGTCGAATAGGAATGCTTTGCAACAACAAATTTACTTGATATAGCTGGAAAGATGCATCAAATCAAAGAAAAAGAAAGTGAAAAGAAGGGGTAAATTCTTCAAATTTTCCCAACTAAAATTTCATCTGAAAAAGTATTCATCATGAGTTAATGACTCGATGACTACTGTTATTTAGCGTAGGTAAGAAATATATAGATCATACTCATTGACTTGGGAAGAAGGTAAATTGGATTCGATTTGATATATGAGTTAATAAACTTTCTAAAACTTAATTAGTTTAATATATTGCATGATCTTAAAACTGACAAACAACAGGTAATTATAGTTGTAATTAAACTCAACAAGACGACAACTGACTAAATCCAACTTCAAGGTAGATATGTTGAACTAATCCGAATATCCAAATGTAAATATACTACTCCCCCGTCCCATAATTATCGTCCAGTTTTATTAAAATGAAAGATTTTATTTTTGGTCAAACTTAATTATATTTTACCTTAAACAACCGGATATACCCCTATATAAGTAATTGTTTAACTACTAAGATTTTATGGATAATGTTTTTTACTAAGGACAAATGTGTAACTTGATTCATAAAAAGTCAAATTGGACAATAATTTTGGGACAAAATTTTTTGGACAAAGTAGACAATAATTATGGGACGGAGGGAGTATTTTGTTCGTGCATATTTGTAGCGCAAAGTTTATTTTTAAATTTTTTTAGCCTTCTTAAATAAGATCGAGTATTATACTCCCTCCGTCCCATAATTATTGTCCTGTTTGAGTTTTCATTTCTAGTTCAAATTGTATTAAAAGTGAAATCTTAAACTGGACAATAATTTTGGGACAGAGGGAGTAGAATAATGTAAAGTATGGCTTCATACAAATGTTTGAACGTTGAGTTGGCGGCTTTTTACCCGGAAAAAAATTGTTTTCTTCTCTTTTCCCGACGAAATAAATTTTTATAATTTAGCGAGAGATATTAGTTATTATTATCGACAGTACATACCCAATAAACATGGGAAAAAAAAAAAAAGAAAAGCGAAGAGCAAGAAAAGGGAAGCACCAAGGACGTAAAAGAAGAAGGATAAGGAAAAGTAATCACAATGCAACAAGCAACCATGAATAAGCAGCTTAGCTAATGCTCAACCGAATGTCTCTCAAAATTGCCTTATTAATTCCACGTGTTATTACTGAAATGTAAAATATGTTCACCAAAAAAAAAATGTTAAAAAAAATATTCATTCCTTCATTATCCTCATTTCGATGGATCGGTCAAGTAATAGCGTGCAATAATTTAATATGTTTTATTCATTTTTCAAGTCGTAAATTTGAACTAAATATGCTACTAACGTTTATATATATATATATATATATATATATATATATATATATATTTCTCCAATTAACTTCTTTGCGGTGAGACTCATGAAACAGCGACAACGCCGGTTTTCTTATTTAATTTTTTTTTTTTTGTATATATGATTGTGGTGAAACGTTCTTCATCCTGAAATTCAATTAGATTTTTATATGTATTTCATCAAACCTTTATCATCAACTAAAAGGGTCTAATAAAACATTGAATAATTATATTGACATGAATTAAAAATTGTAGGAATGAATATATTGCATATATAAAAATGATGAGAATATCTTTGACGTCCACAACTCTGCCAATTTCGTGCTTTGGCCGTTGCTTCTGTCGACTGTAATGTATTGCACAATTTTCCCACATTTTACGCCTTTAGGTTACCTAATATTTTATTCTTTTTTTGCACAATTCATTTTCACACGGAAAATACTAATAACCCAAAACCAAATAGTAGTAAAAGCCAAAGACGTGATTAATTAATTGATTGACTTCATTCATCAGAAGTTATAGAACCAGTTCAACTCCTCTCGTTTTCAGACACGTTATCTTGTTTGTATGATAATCTCCATGAAAAGATAGAACAAGAATGCTGAAAATTCAGGATATGTTTCTTTGTTTTACTTATCTAAAAAGAAAGGAAGATCCCTCTTATTATTTCTTTCTAATCCTAATAAGAAAAAAAAGATAACTTGGGGGAAAACCACCTTTATAACTAATCACATTTCTTTCTTTTTTATTTTTTTGCCACAAAAACTGATATTTTGTATCATACTGTTAATGTGTCCATTTTACTTTCTCCATCTACATATTGTTATAGTTCAACATCGAAAACAACATTCTGTAAATTGGTATTAATATTATGAAATTTTGCATATAGTATGAAGAAAATTTGTAGAACTGGTCAGTGAATAATCCAGTCAATGATACGATTTTTACATTGATAAAAATTATGATCTAATAAATTAAAACACTGATTCACTCAATGATACGATTTTTATATTGATAAAAATTATGATCTAATAATTAAAACACTGATTATTATTTAACTATTTAAACATGATATACTACGTAATTTTTATTATTGGTAATTTACAAATTTCATTGAACTTATTACAAGATTTTAATCTTGAGACTTGAATTAAAAGTCTTGTCAAAATACAATACTAATAAGGAGGGAAAATTTTACTATTATGATAATACTATAAAAATAAAAATGATGAGGAAGGTCAGAAAAAAATTGTATGAACCTGAAATTTTGTTCTTTTCAATTTCGTGAAAAAAAAATGGGGAACAAAATCCAGTGCAAATTATATAAGCAAGCTTTGGTTACATATTAAACCCGACATAAAAGTTGGCTCTGATCTTATTCCACTTCCTTCCCCTCACTCAAACCGGATTCCTCTACACACACACACACACACAGATACACCTCAAATGTCAGCTTATGAAAATATAATCATTTGTAATCATTTGCCCTTCACCCTTTAGCATACTGTTAATGACTTCCGGCAACGATTTCCCTGGTTAGTTCTTGTCAAACCCTTTAATTTCTTCTGTTGCGTTTGCTGAATTCACTGCTGTTTGCGGATTCCTTTTGTGGTTTCATTGTATTCGAATTTGTGGTTTCATTGTATTCGAATTCTAAATGGGGTGATTTTTTTAATTCTTTTTGTGTGTGGATTTTCGTTAATTTACAGGGCTCTTTTTGTTCTGAGTGTGTATTTTTTGGGGGTGAATTAATGCTGCTGTGTTGCGGTGGCGGTGGCGGTGCTGGCGGTTTAGTGATGTGAAAGGATTTATGAAATGAGTTCTTGGTTTTGTTCTCTGTGGAATTGAACAATTGAAGCTTTTTGGGATTCTGGGCTTTTTTTGAGTTTTTGTTACTGGAAAAAAATGGGTAATAAGTTGGGGCGGAGGCGGCAATTGGTCGATGAGAAGTACACGAAGCCTCAAGGGTTGTACCAACACAAGGATGTGGATCACAAGAAGCTCAGGAAGCTCATTCTTGATTCCAAGCTTGCACCTTGCTACCCTGGTGATGATGAATGTGGTGCTTCTGAATTGGAAGAATGTCCCATATGCTTCTTGGTTTGTTTCTGCACATCCTTTCTTGTTTTGTGGGAGTTCATGTTGTTCATATATATTTGACTTTGTTAATAGTTCTGTCTTTTATCAACAAGAATCAAGTATAGTACCTGTGATTAGGGCCATGTTAATTAACTTCCGGGGATAGTAATTGTTGGGTGGAAAAAAGTATCCATTTTGTTATGGATTCCTTTTTGTGATGGATTAGGGAAATTGGAAAAGTATCCATTTGAGAATTCTCCTGTTTGGTTCTTGTGATGTTCAGTGCTCTTAGTTTTTACTTCGTCGTTGCAGTGTATATCTTTCTTATCGTGTTGTGCATAGGAATGATTCTCTATTACTGTGTGTTTTTTCTTCTTTTCAATCGAGGGATGAAGGAAAAGATAAGCCTGGTTTGCAAGGAAGACTGTGTTTATGTTCTAAGAATAGTGAACTTATTTCGTTTCAAGAACAGATTTGATCAGAGTTAAGGAAAAGATAAGAAGAAAAGGGTTTTGGGTAAAATATCTGGGTGACTTTTAGCAACAGCAATTTTGTATGGATTTAATTTTTCTCTCTTACTTTCCTGGTGAACCATATCTGAAGTTGGCAAGATTGTTACAGCTTACTTGCAAATTTTTGTTAACACTGTTTGTGAATTCTTTGCTTTCTAAGGATAAATTGCATTTGAATTCAAAAAACGTTTCACTCTCTCTTTTTTCTAACTTGACTATACATTTGCAGTACTATCCCAGTCTGAATCGTTCAAGATGTTGCCTGAAAGGCATTTGCACAGGTAAAATTCAATTCATATAGAATTTGTAAGCTTTAATCTTGCACAAGCATTGATTCCGAAAAGTGCAATTAACCATGTGAATCCTTCTAACTGTTATTTTGCTTCAGAATGTTTCTTGCAGATGAAGACTCCTAATTCAACTCGCCCAACACAGTATCCTTGATCATCATCATTTAATTTGCTCTGCTCGTGGTTCATTTGCTCAAGCTCTTATGTACTTCTGTTGTTCTGTTTCGCTGCTTTGGAGCTTAGGAGAGCTTTAGAGGTGTTGTTAGCTTTTGTTTAACTTCAAACGAAATTGTTACCGTATCCCTCAGCTTTGTGACGTGGCCTCATATTCTTGATTTTGTAATTTGGTTTTATCCGATGGGGTTGGGGAAAAGTGTTATGGATTTTCTGGAAGTTGTTGTCTAGAAAATATTTTTCTTGTGTTCCTTAATTTTATCAGGTGTCCATTCTGTAAAACCTCAAATTATGCTGTGGAATACCGGGGGTCCAAAACAAAAGAGGAAAAAGGATTGGAGCAAATCGTAAGACTCTTTGAATTTCCAGACCTTATTATTTCAATGCGTTATATGCAGCCACTTAATGCACTTGCTACTAATGTATGTCTTCAGGAAGAACAGCGAGTTATCGAAGCCAAAATAAGGATGAGACAGCAAGAACTCATCGATGAAGAGCAGAGGAATCTGAAATGCAGAGACGTTAGTTCTTCAAACAGTACCGTCGGAGCAATTGAGACAGCAGGTAGTTATTGAAATTCGCTTATCTGTCAAGTTCATTTAACTGCTTAGATTCTTTAGCAATCACTTATGTATTTTCTTCTACAGCTCCATCATATAATTTAGTGATGGAGGGTTCTGCTGTGGAAGGTGATGAAATTGTTGCTTCTCAGGAGTCATGTACGGTGCCAGTTACCAGATCAGTTCGTCCAAGGCAGAATAGGTAAGCTTTTTGCAAAAAGGTCGCTGAAAATAAACACGATGCCATGCATCATATTAGTTAGAGTGATAAAGAAGACTGAGAGCATAAAGAAGATAGCGGGCCTGCCCTCTGATATTGCGATATTTGAATAGACTGAGAGCATGGATTTGAATGTTGGGTTGAGAGCATCGATAGTTGAAGAATTTATTTGCCATTTTAAAAGAGGGAAACTTGAAGTGTCATAAGTGTTGGATGTGGGTTTTGAATTTGATTTAGTCTTTGAGTTTTTTTTTGGAAAAGAGTCTTTGAGTTATTTCTTACTTGAAATCATTCTACTCTTCACATTTATGAGCATGTTCTGTCTCTCTCTCTCTGTGTGGTCTTTGAGATCCTCATTTGTTCTCCTGTATGTTGCCTGTCTTTAGGAGTAATGAGGTACCTAATCAACAGTGACATTAAGATTACTTGCATTCTACATCCCCTTATTGCCTCTGTTTTCTCTTTCTTTTTTTTTTTTTGAAGTTCCAGGGAGGATGAATTTGACCTGGATCTTGAGGACATAATGGTCATGGAAGCCATTTGGTTGTCCATTCAGGTAGGAGTTTTGGTGTTATGCTTTGCTGTTTATATTCTTTTATGCATTTGTAAAGTTGTTCTTGCTTCAACTTTTGATAAATTGAACCACGTAACCATTAGAAAAGGACTGGTTCAAACCATTATTGTTCTGCATGTGCATAATGAATATCTTCAGATCTGTCGGCTTTCTGAAACTTTTATTGATGGCTTATGATTCATCGAGCACTTTTTGTCCATTCTTTCCATATACTGCCTATGTTCACTTGCAGATTGTTGGATTTGAAATTGTCCTCTACCCTTCTTGGCACAACCTGCTCTATTGCTGTTTTTGACCTTGTCGACTGATCTTATTATATTTTATCACCATCTGTTAGCCTTTGGGATTAAGATTCAAAGTCATCTGCAATCACTTATCCGGTTCCCATGTTTACAGGAAAATGGCAGACGGAGGAATCCAGTCTACGTTGAGCCAGCTCCAGAGGAACAGTATGTGGCTGAAGAGCAGTGCAGCTCGGCATCAATGGCTCCAGCTGCAGGATCTTCCTCCTCCCCTTCTGGCGGTCTTGCATGTGCCATTGCTGCTCTGGCTGAACGCCAGCAAATGGGTGATGAGACCTCCAGTAGCTATCAAGCAAGCATGTCTGCGTATAACATGATGCCTGGATGCTCGGATCGTGATACAGTGCATTTTCCTGCAATGGGGAGTTCCGTTGAGATGTCGCCTGATATGCAATTGCCAAATGCCACAGGTGATAGGGAGTGGATTGATGATAATAGATCAGAGATTGCCGATGTGGGAACCAGCTATGCGAGTTCTGATGATGTAGCTCAAACATCAATTCATCATGAAGATGAATCTGGCAATTTCCAGCCAATGGGTGGTCCTATTGTTCCCGAGAGCTTTGAGGAGCAGATGATGTTAGCCATGGCTGTTTCACTGGCTGAAGCTCGGGCCAGAGCGAGCCCACCTGGAGCCGCATGGAACTAGTATTGCTCTCTTTCCGCTCGTCAAGTGACAAATGCTCTGTTCAGTGGCTGGTGTAACTGATTCCGGTGATTGTGGCCGGTGTCTGCTATGGTTGAAAGAGCAAAAGAATTGCAGCTGCGACGGCTTGTGATATTATGTTCATCTCATCATCTTTTAGCTTTGACCATGGCAATGTTACCATCATATCAAAATGGCTTGGTGTTGATCTGTTCCCCCTTGTTTTTCATATAGTATTGTGTTCATAAGTAGTGATCTGGTCCTCCAAATTTTGTTGATAATTAGTGCTTCATTTTCCAAATGGTTTTACAAAACAGTGAATTTGAAAGGGAAATATGGCTGGTGCGGGTTGGAGAAATTGAATTTGGGCCTGAACTATTGGGAATCTAAGGAGAGAGAGAAAAGAGAAATGGTTCGAGCCCATGTTTTCCGAACGAGTGACCACGCTGGGCCAAATTTTCCTAGGGCCGTTGATGTCTACTGACCTGCCTGATTAGACATTCTTCCGTGATCATTCATGAAGATAGAAGAAGATTGAAAATAGGGGACTAAAATTTTTTAAAAGAAAATGAATAAACAAAAAAAAAGGAAAAAAAGATAGAAGATATAAGATTTAAATAAACATAATATTTGCATATACTCAAGAATGATTAAATTTTCATTTCGATCTAATTTTTTGAAAGCGATAAGTTTATTTCAAGAAAGGGGGGAAAAAAAAATGGCCGGGGAGAGGAGAACTAAAGAAACACTCAGCCACAAGTCAACATCCAAAAATCAATACTGAAAAGAAGCTCTAAAATCAATCAAGTTGTTGCGATTCCTTGTTGAAGATGGCAGTAATTTATTTAAGTACGAAAGGAACAATAATTCCCGTGATTGATGATGATTCATAAATATACGCTAGCTCCCCATTCACTCCTCACATGAAGAATTATACTTCTGTGTGTGTGTGAGTGTGTTTTTTTTAATTAAAAAAAAAAAGAAGAAATGAGTTCTATTTGCTAAATATTTATAGTATGTATTGATATTATCTCAACAAATAATATTTCCTAATTATATACTACATGTTTATTTGATAATCTACAAGAAATGATAGCACCAAGTCTGTTAAAATGAAAATGTTAGTAAATAAGTGGAATACAAAATGTGAGACGGATATATTATACGTTTACGAGGGAGACAAGACAACATTGAATATAAACAACACAAATGGTACTCGTATAAGAGAGGGGGACGTTTGGGTGGCGGGAGTAGTTAGATTCACATTTAAGCTCACATGCGATGTTGTTGTCCTCAAAATCGCATACAAGATCCGGTACCTACCTCCATCGGTTTCACATTCAATTCAATGGAGTCCTCCTATCACCACCCTATTAATATTCCATTCATTCTGAAATGATAATCCAATTCAGATCTTTAAATTGTACTTCAAGTTATAAAAAAAAACATTAAATCAAACAAATATTTCATAACAAAATAATAATCTAAACTAGACAATCACTTCAGAACAGAGAGCGTACTACTTTCCCGTTTATATTTCTCCATTTCGTGAATGAATCTATGCAGAGTAGATATTCATCATCATAGTTCATTTTCTTAATTCTCTCTAGCCTCTATCATTTTCACTAAAACAGTTTGGTTGCTTAAAGCTTTTTCACTTTTTCACTCTTTGAAAAAAATGAAAATAAAATGTTTAACTGGGAATGCAGAGTCAAAACGATCTGTTGTTGATTTTGTAAGTCTTAAGGCAGAAAGTGATTTCCCACATGTTCAATGATGAGAACACTTAGAACCTGACTTTTGTATTTTTCACTTGCTAATCATTGATAGAGATATAATTTGGTTTTATACTCATCCAACTTTTAAGTTCAATCTTCTTCTTTTTTTTTCCAAAAAAAAAAAAAAAGTTTTTACGTTCAGTAGAATGAATACATTAATCATGCTAAAGCAAACAACTTTTAAAAGTATATGTCATGCCTTTTCTCAGGCAAAAATGTAGATTTTTAAATATAAGATGGAAAACAGTAGTCTCAGAGTTCTTTTACGATATATAAACCATAAAGCCAAAATAAATGCTTTCAAATTATGGTATGCAATCAAGTTAGCACATGGTGGAGATGTTCAACTTGGATATTTTTTGCTAAAAGGAGTCATTCATGCAATAGAATTAGACTAAAATCATCTCTACTAAATGGTTCAGTAAAGGATCAATTTTATTTTTTTTTTATTTACAAGAAAATAACTTTAGCTGTTAAAACATCAATCGAACCATTTTGTCGAAGAAGAAATGTGATGGGTGAAATTAGGTTCCCCCCCTTTCAAGGATCTAATTTTGGATAGCTGGTGACTGAATTAAAACCCAATGATTGATTTATAATTTGGTCTTGCTAAACTGTGGGTTTTCCCATACCTAATACTTCAACTTCAATATTTTGGATCCATATCAAGGAATAAATACATGTGACACATTACAAAATTCGTCAAATTAATCAGCTTTGCATCACTATCATTCCCACAATCCTTGTGCCAGCCTAGAGGTATCCTAGGTATGGAGAAATATAAAATTTCCTAACATAGTATGGCCATTCTTTAATTACAATATAAACAAGATTTGGGTTTATGATCCAAATCGTGGTTCAAATTTATGTGATTTTATTTATCTCGAAATGATTGTCATATTTATTATACTTAATAATATACAATTTATTACACATGGAATCCCTTTGAAGTAGGAGACATGGAATTCCAGTAACATTTATCATGCCCATTCTTTAAAAATGGTAACTGTAAAACAAATCCATTGAACTAGGAGACATGGAATTCCTTTTGGTCTTCCGATTGTTCAAAGTTGTGGATCTTCAAGATTGGCAATTGCATTGGTGTACTAAAAATAAAATCTAAAAGGCCACTAAGACAATGATCACTGTTATCCAGATAGGCTTCGAGAAAACAGCCTGTTGTAGAAACAAGAAAATGGTTTGAAAAGAAGCAAAAAGACGAGAGTTTGATTATAAAAACGAAAGATATAGTTCAACAACTCGGATTTGCTCACATTTATTGTCCCAAATTTCTAGTGTGCATGTCTTACAAATGTGGAGAAATCACTTAAATGGTCACTCAATATCAACTCTAGTTACATTCTAGTTCCTTATTTTTTTATTATAGTCCATTAGAGTCCTTAAAATTCAATAATCAAAACATATTGAATCGAAAATCAAGAAAAGCGTTCCAATTAAGTTATTTGACTAAACCCCACATCATTTCTTTGGTGAACCATAATCATAAGTTTCTGATCTTTTTATTTCGTTCGCGCATTTCATAGATAATATACCGTAAGAGAGGATAAGTACATAAGATATATACGTCTACAACTATACATTGTAATCCTATAATATGATTATTATGACAGTCGTGATGCAACAAAATTGGCCCGATGAATACATTTAAGGGAGTAATATGTACATTTCATAAAGTTAGGAACAAAAACAGACTGTGAACCAAGAGTTGAAGGGCCAACCGGCAATTGACTTAAATATCTTTGTCTTCTTCCTCGAGACTACTTTTGCTAATGAACAGTAAGTACTCTCTGCAAGTTGAAGTCATTTCTCATTTGTACCTTTCTGTGATTTTAAATATACATATAGAGAATGTTGTTTTACATTTATCCCAGCAAATAATGGCTAACAATTTTAATAATAATATTATTTCTGAGAGTTATATAGTAAAATCAAACACCCAATTTATCCAATGTCACATAATGCCTACACTATTCAGCCATTCAATAATGGCGTTCACACAGCCCCACACAACCCACCAACGACTTTAATTCAAAACTTCAAACTTTTCAAACGTCTCTCTCCTCTGAAAACTGAAATCTTCTGCAGCTTTTTTCTTTGTTTTGTTTTGTGCTAATTAAACTGTCATTTTTTTACCGCTTCAGAGCACTCGTGGTTTGAAAAAGAACCCATCTTTTTATATATTTTCTTTTGCTTCAATATGAGATGCTGCTTGCATGCTTCTTGTATAAATGCTGCATTCTGCCCTTTAATCTAAAGTCCTTTTTTTTCTTCACTTTTTCTTGTTGGGGAAAGAAGAGTTTCTCTTTCACCTTTCTCTGTTCTTTGCTTATATCAGTAAAGTAACAAACTTTAGTGGAAGGATATTCATCACCTGATCAGATACTTGATGACTTCTGGGATATAATAATAATCAAAGGGTATAATTCTGTTCTCTTATATCATCACATTTTTTTCTTTGTTTATTTGCTGCTTCATCCTGCTTTCCATACGTTTTGGGTTTAAATGGTTCAACAAGAAATGTCTGCTAATAGCTGTTTTGAGATGGGTCTCAATCTGAAGTTTTGGGTATGGGACATTTTGGATTCTACATTGTTGGTCTGGCCGTTTGATGTCCTTAATTCTAAGATCTAACTGTTAGTTTTGTGACTATGTATGGTGGTTTGTACTAGTATGTTGATTTCTCTTTTTTGTGTGCTTTCTAGTCTTGATTAATGTAAACATGTTTTGATTACATTTTGATTTGAAGTTTCAATTCAGCATCCAGTTTTGTCTGTGGCC
This sequence comes from Oldenlandia corymbosa var. corymbosa, assembly GCA_949775105.1. Lineage (NCBI taxonomy): Eukaryota > Viridiplantae > Streptophyta > Magnoliopsida > Gentianales > Rubiaceae > Oldenlandia > Oldenlandia corymbosa. The sequence continues at coordinate 10,441,405 of OX459118.1, read as the reverse complement.
TATGGTTAAAATCTCCCAGGTTTTTACGGTGAGGGAGTTTTTAGCTGGATTTGTGCTGTCTGTTTTTGTACTTTTAAACTTGAAGGTTTTCTGTTAATGTCTTGGTATCAGTACATTAATGTTTGGATCATTGGTAAGAACTGAAGGTTTAGATCTCCTGTGCACTTGATTTTGATGTGATTTTTTATGAGAAATCATGTGCAGCAAGCTCCGTTTGCTCTGTCAATTTGCAAATAAACCGTTTTTCTTTTTCTTTTTTTTTTTTTGCGGATTTTGGATTTGAAAGGCTATCTATTGGTTATCTTTTTCCTTATTCATGACACCATTTTGCTTGGTACACCACCTCTTTAAATTCCTTATGCTCGCATTTTGTTTCTTGAGGAATTCCTTGGTGAAGCCATTGCAATTTATACATGACAAATGTGTGTACTCAGAAACTGCCATACGGTGTAATGTTTTGCTGAATTAGTTTGAGCACAATTGACCGCAGATTGTAAATTGCATTTGTTTACCTTCAAGTTTATGTACCTCTGGCTCAGATGTCTAATTCAACTTTCAATGATTGCAGTTTTTATACGTGCTTCTGTAACTGTCCTGCATTGTGCAGCTTGTGATCCATTGACCTCTGAGCTACATCCATTATAATTCCCAAGAGTCAGTTGTTCTCGTATCGTTGAGATGCCAAGATCAAGGTGATTTTCTCAAATTATGCTTTGCCTTTTTCTAATCTGATGTTTCACCTCTTGAATACTGCTGACAATGATTTTTCTTTGCCACAGTGGACCAGAAATGCCTCCGCGGCGTTCTCCTCGGGGGCCATCTCAGTTGAGGACATCAAGCTCTGATCCTGAGTCAATGCATCATAGAGCTACCGGTGATAGTAGAAGCCCTAAGCTGGGAGGCGATCGACGATCACCAAGGGGTCCCCAATCTGAAACTGTGAATCAAAAGAAACTTGGAACAAGAATTGCAGACTTGGAATCTCAGCTTGGACAAGCTCAAGAGGAGCTGAAAAACCTCAAGGGCCAACTGGTCTCAGCTGAGGCTGCCAAAAAAGCAGCACAAGAACAACTTGAGAAGAAATCAAAGAAGAAACCACTTTCTTCGGCGCCAGCAGAGATTCAAAACAAAATCGTCTCTGAAATGCAAAATCCAGCACCCAATAGAGGAATTGAAGTTCCTGAAGATAACCAGCCAGAGACTGATGTTTTTGAAGTTCCTATGGAGAATGTGACTGTTCAACCTCAAGAGCTAAACGGTGATGACGATCTCAAAACGAAATCTCAACTTTCACCAACATCAACCGTTTTGGAGGCAGAAAAGCCACCTTTTGATGAGTTGGCTCTGAAAAATGGTGAGATAACCGCATTGAACACCAAGTTAACAGAGATGGAGAAAGAGCTAGAAGTTTCTGTTAAAGAAAATGAAAGCTTAAAGAGTAAGCTTGAAGAAAAATCTCTGGAGGTATCAGCATCTCAGCTGAAGGAGGCTGAAACAAGGAATAAGTTAAATGAAGTGACAAAGGAGCTAGAAGAAAGTAAGAACAATGCTGTTCAGATTAATGAGAAGCTAGACGCAGTTGAGAAAGCAAAAGAGGAACTGGAAACCGAGATGAAGAAGCTAAGAGTACAAACAGAACAATGGAGGAAGGCAGCTGATGCCGCTGCGGCAGTGCTTTCAGGAGGTGTTGAAACGAACGGCAGAAGAATCTCTGAAAGATGTGGATCCATGGACAAGCAGCACTTTGGCAGTGTTTTTGAAGCACATGGAGGAGGATATAATGGTTACATGGGTTCTCCAGGCATAGGGGAAGATGGTGATGATGTATTTGGAGGCGGAAAACGTAAAGGTTCTGGCATCAAGATGTTTGATCTGTGGAAGAAGAAGGGTCAGAAATGAGGTCTTTGTGGAGATTGTGTAACCTCATTCAGACATTATGTCTTTTATTGGCTTGCAAAATGATGGTAATACTTACCATTGTTAGTTTGATCGCCCAAACATAAAACCAAGGGCAGTGCGCCAATATTTTGTTCTGCTCTTCTGCTCCATGCTGGAAGTGATGTTAATCTGTTATAGAGCTCTTGTATTGAATAGAGACCTGCATTTTCGGTAGTTATTTTTGAACTTGCGAAATGGTAAATTATCTTTAGTTATTACTACTGAATAAAACTATTACTCCTTCCGTCCCGAAAAATTATTGTCTAGTTTGGATTTTAATTTTTAATATAAATAGAACAAAAATGAAATCCAAAACTGAATAATAATTTTGGGACAGAGGGAATAGAGTACATATTACATAATGAGGAATAAGGTGAATCTTCCAGGTTTATGCAGCTACAGGAATTGTGAATTGGACAACATATGCAAAAAAACACAGCATTATAAAGGAAGAAGAATTACAGTACAAACTTGATGGGTAAGATAAATGGCAGATTTCCTCAACTGAATCTGGAGAAATTTTTTCATGTTTTACGTCCAAGCAAACTTCTTTTTTAAAAATTGAAGCGGGGCACAATACATTGTTTCATCAAGCAACCGTAACTTAACAACTGCTATTTCCTTTTCCATACTGGGAACTATTGTGAAATCACCCAGCTAGGGGGAATGTCTTCTGCAATGAGGTTGCTTGATCAGAGATTCCGAATCCGTACTAAACCATTGGAAGTCTAGTAACAGGTGTTCCTCCTATAAGAAGTAATAAACATTACAAAATGTACAACTAGTCATCTTCTTCACTTTCATATTGTTGAAACAATGATTGCAGTCCATTTCCAGAGGTTGAATTTTCGACCGTCTCTTGCTTAACTTCATCACCTTCCTTCTTCGTGTTGCCATTTGAAACAGTAGAAGCAGAAGATTCTTTCTTCTTAACAGAAACTGTCACGGTTGAAGACTTGAAAAGAAACTTTTTCCCATTTGATGAGCCAGGAACATCAACTTTATCTGCTCATAACAATAAAATAAAGAACTTTGTAAATCTTCAGAATTGAGAATACAGATACATTAGAAAAAAAAAAATAGCAAGAAAAATGGTCAGATCAGGTGTACAAACCTTTTCCAAGTGGATTACTTTTTATTAATTCATCAGTTGGGTTGCTTGCTTGTTCGTGATCCAGTTTTGCCCTCTGCATTACAGACAAGTTAAGATTCAGTATTCCAACTCAACGTTTATATCATGGGATTATGAAAGTAACTTCTCTCAGATCAAAAGACAACAGAATTATAATAATCAACCTTGCAAAGTTACTTTGTTTTGCCATGTCAACAAAAGCCCAAAAACATAAAAAGAGATAATAAGAAAGATTCCATTGCTGTTGAAAATGTAGACCAAACTCCCTTTTCAAAATTTTTCCAAAACCCTTTCACCTTTAGTTCAACACACAGAATTAATGTGACTGGTGGCAACTACAAGTTAAAGGGAAAAAAAAACCAGAAAATAACATAGTACTTTTTTAAAGAAAAATGACAAATAAAAAGTCACACCTTCGACAAAAAATCAGACCCCTTGGAAGGAATGTCAAAAGCTAATTCTTCATCATCATCGAGGTCTTCGTCATTAATCCTTCGTATAAAACCTTCGCTTGATCCCTGAGATCAAAATGTTTGAATCAGATAAAAATACAAGTTTGCCTCAAGAAAACAGAATAAACTGAAACCATAGGACAGAGGATAAATTGGCAAATTTACTGCTTACCCCATATATGGATCTTATAAGAGCTTCATCTTCTTCATTCAACTTTCTTTCCTGTCAGCATAAGCATTTTAATTACACTTCAAATCCCAATTAGATTAAGAAACTTAATCCAACTACATACGATATAGCACTGAAAGCAAAGACATACATGTTTCCTGCTTAAACATTACATATGTAGTATGTTGTTCAATACTTAATGTGTATCTATATATGAGAGTTCCAAAGCAAAAAAACTGGTCAAATTACACACAGCGGGTTATAAGTAACATCGATCAACCCAATCTGCAAAGGTTCTGTGGAATGCCTTTATTGGAATAAGGGGCCATACAATAGGAACACTGAGCCACAATCTAAAAGAGAATTGGTAGTTTCTCCAGCCCATGTTGGAATAGGAATGTGTATCCATAATCCAATTCTGTGCCATGCCTACATGTTTAGACACTTAACGATACATTACATACCCCATGACCAAACTGTAAAGTTGTTTCACAAAAGAGGAATGCATGTATTGAACCTAAGGTTTCAAAATCATTTCAGTCCAAGTCTAATGATATGAAAGGAAATGCATTAAGGAAATCAAAATATACTTGGAAAAACCAGTTTCCGGATGTATTCTTTTAAATGTGATAGAACATCAGAGCATATTAACATTACCATTAGTCTCACAAACATATTGCAATCATTTCGCAAATCTACAGGATGTAAATTTCAACCATAAAAACAGATAGATTTTAGAAACTTAATAATTAAAGTAAAAACGAGGAAGTTACAAAGACAGGCAAATAGAAAAGAGAATGCATTCAAGACTGAGAACAACAGTATCAGCCCCATACCTTGTCCTCCTTCGAGCGCTGCAGAACTTCAAGCATAGCATCCACGCTGACAGTTGCTTGTCTTGACTGAAAATAGAAAAAAGGAAAATACATAAGGAGAGAAAAGGTTAGTAACCAGATTTCAGGATCCAGCAAAAGCAGCTAGGTTAACATCATGTGCTCATATGTACAGTATGATACATAATTCAAAGAAGAATAAAAAAGGAAGAAAGGATCACCTTCATAGATTTCATTTCATCCAAAGCAGCAATTATATCCATTTCTTGTTTTGAGTCTAGAGTTCTGTTCTCCAATGATTTCATCGCATCTCCCATTTCTTCGGCTTCCCTTTTGCGCTTCTCTTTGTCTACTTCCTGTCAAAATGAATCAAACCATATTGTAAAACTACGTGCACAGCTAATTACACATAAATAAAACCTTTATTTAGTACATGAAAGATAACAGAGGAAGGGTCACCTCATCCTCTGCACGCCAGGGTTCAAAATTCCTTGTTGCACCAGATTCTACGACGTAATCTGAATTTTTTGGATCTGTTTTATATGTGATCTCAGCAGAGCACTTTGTACACTTGAAATAGAAACGGAATATTTGAATCCCCAAGTATGTCTGTCAGAAAAAGAGAAAAAAAAGAAAAAAGCATCATTAATTAGTTCAAGAACCAAACAAACATTACAAGCAAAATCCTCATACAAAATTAACTAGTTCCATCTGATTCAACAGTAACAAAACTCTAAAGAAAAAAACGATGCTGAATAGGAAATTGGTAAACAAATAATTGATAGAAGAATGTAGTCTTTATATCAGGGAAACCATATTTGAAAAGGCTAATTTGAATAATAGTAAAAGGATGCAGAATAACCAAACTCTTTAAACTCCTAATAGAAAACCTAACCCTGAAAACCATAGAAAATCAAAGTATGATGCACTTCGCCGGGGGGCGGGTGGGTGGAAGACAACAATGTGCAGCATCCGAAGCTAAAAAGAGAAAGCAAATGAAACCCAAGGAACAAGATGTAGAACATCAATAAATTTTTGAAGTATATACCTCCCCAATTACATCTTCCTTCCTGGAATTGAACTTGGTACCCTTGTAGATGTAATTCCCGCAAGTGCCACAGCGAATACTCATGGGAAGCATCATCCGGACTTTCATCTGGTGGTTCCTCTCCTGCTTCCGCCGTGGAATCTTCGCCGGATCAAAGTCCGGCGGGTAGTACTTGTTCAGAACTTTACGTTCACCCATCTTTTCCCCTCTTTACCTCCAAGCACAATTCAAACCCTAAATCACAGCAGGAGAAACAAAAAAAAGATTCGATTTTGCTGTGACCGTAACTAGGAGGAGAGGCAAGTCTTTCTAGGGTTAGAAGGACGATGGCGGATCCACTACGGATCGTTCTTCGCTGAAAATCTTGGCTTCGTAATAAAAGAACAAAGGGGAGCTCCTTTATCAAGGTAGTGGTTTCCGCCGGTTTTTGGTCGGCATCATGGCGGTGATTTTATTTTCTTTTGCAGTCATACGGTGTCGTTCTGAACCACGTCATAATGTTTTTTTTTTACTTTAATTTTGATAAATATAAATCTTCTACTATTTTATTTTGTTGAAAATATAAGTATGTAAATAATAATCTCTGTTCCAAAAAGAAAATAATAATAATAAAAATGCATGAGGATCTAAAAGCGAAAATCATAACCAGACTACATGGGAATCGAATTGATCTAAAAACTAAGAGATAAAACTATATAATAATAGAGCAATGATATAAATAGTGAGAAAAAATAGTAAAAATACATAGTACCTGATGTGTCATCAGCAATTAAGGGTAAAAGGTAATTTTTGGGGAAAAAGAAAATTTCAACGGCAAAGTGACAACAAAATAGAGAGTACACATCAATCACTATATTTTCTCATTGGAATCATCATCCGGATATTCATCTGCTGATTCCTTGGTTGCCTCTGCCGTGGAATCATCGCCGGATTAAAGTCCATTGGGTAATTTTCATTCGACAATTCCGGTTCCCACATATTTTTCCCTCTTTCACCTCTACCACAATTGAAACCCTAGACATAATCAGGAGAAAATGAGGAATACGTTTTGATGTGTCCGTAAGAGGAACTCGCCTCTGTTGAACAATATTTAAGCAAGCAAAGTCTCTGATTCTGTTCCTCGCTAATTCTAAAAGAAAACTATTGCAGTTTTGGGATCTTGAATATATATATATATATACACACACATTATATAAAGTGTGGAAGTATTTTTTGTGTATTGTTAAAGGCAGGTTGTAGATTGTAAGCTCTGACGTAGCTAGCTTAGATTGGACCGTCTCTTCTCTTTCTTCCATTTTCTTCCCCTCTGGAGTAACACCTTATTCCGATTGCCAATCTCTCCCCTTCTCTTTCGTGTTTTCATAGCGGACAAACTCCATCTCCAAGACTGCAACACACCATCTTCTGTAGAACTTCACCCCACAGATCGATTTTACTAACATTGACCCTTTCTTCGACTCTCTCTTCAGTCTTTCCTACTTTTGCTCTTTCTACAATTTTGCGAAAGTACTTTTTGTGTACGGTTAAAGGCAAGTTGTGGGTGATAAACGCTGATGTGCTACGTTGCAAATTCTTACTGAACTACAAAAGACTCATACTCTTTGTTTTTTCACGAAATGATTATTATTTTTGAAATTTAAATTTTATTAAAATACATATTTAAAAGCAAGATTTTACTTTCACTAAATATTGTATTAAAAATGAAAATTTAAACGTAATTATTCATTTTATGTTCAAAATATCCCATGTATAATGACTGAATATAAGTTGCAACTTTGTATAATAAAATAGAATTTTATATGTCTTATGTTACTAACTTACCAAAAATATCAAAAAGGTATAAAAAAAGCATAAAGGATTTCCCATGCCGGGACTTGAACCCGGGTCTCTCGGGTGAGAGCCGAGTATCCTAACCAACTAGACTACATGGGAACTCATGACAGTAGGTCAAAACCTACTTTCAAAATAAAAATTATAATTATTATTCCATTTAATTTGTGAACACCCCATACGATGCCGTTGCGAACCCACAAAACAAGCGGATAAAAAAGAATTTCCCATGCCGGGACTTGAACCCGGGTCTCTCGGGTGAGAGCCGAGTATCCTAACCAACTAGACTACATGGGAGGATTTGATTGGAGATGCCTGCAAAATATATATTAATGTGATAAATGAGTGATAATTAATCTTTCCAGGACAAGATCGAAAATTACAGTGGGTGAACCCAGCATTTGATCGTGTAATTTTCAAATGATCACCATTCACCATTATAACTTTGGTACAACTATCTTTTTTTTTTCCCGGAAAAATTGGCCGATCTACCCAAAGGTTAACATGCGTTGTCAATTTTACTCTATTCTTTTTTGGTTAGCCAATATTACCCTAAGCTATCCAACCGTTAGCAGATTTTGTTCAATTTGTCAATTTCTGTTTAAATTAACGGAATTCCGTTAGTTTTAATTATAAAAAAATATCTCAATAGTTTTAAAAATTATAAAAATGACCCCAAAAATTTGTAAAAATAACCAAACAGTCTTTTTTCACTTTTTATTTAATTTTTTCTGTTTTTTATTTCTTTTCACTATTTCTCATAACTATAAATATATATTATATAATCTTTTAAAAAGAAGTTATTTATATTTAAAACACTATTGTGCAAATTTATAGATATTCATATTCGTAACTCATGGTTGATTTACATAAACATATTAATTTTTTAATAATATGGTTTAACATTAATGATATTATTTTTTTAATCTATTTTTTTCAATCTACAAAATAAGATTATTTAACTAAACTTAATTTTTCACAAAAAATAAAACATTTAGCATAGATTAAATTTTTTTTATTGGTATACTTTAATGTATTATTACAATATAATTCAACAGAATTTAGATTGTATTGTAAAATTAAAAAAATAATTAAACTAAAATATACATTTTCTTTAAAAGGCCAAGTACAAACAGAAAGTAAAAAAAAAAATGGTACAAAATATTTTATAAAAAATATGTATATTTATCATTGCGAGAGTTTAACATTTCGTGATAATTTTTTTGAGATATTACCATCTAACTTTAGCAGGAAATTTTTTTAATAATAATAAAAAAATCTGTTCCAGTATTAGACTCCACCTTAAAAAAAAAACAAAAAAGATCGCCTCAGTGAGAATTGAGGCCTCGAACACAGTAATAATCATCTCCCATCTTAAATCACCTGACCATCCAACTCAACCCTCTCACATTTAGTAAACCATGCATAAATGTGGATAAAATCACTCTCCCGGTTAAAAATCCTTGGTGAGAATTAATCTTATATCTACTATCATGAAGCTCAACACCCTAAATACTAGATTGTACACTATATTTTAGTTTAGTAATTTTTTGAATTGGATAATATAATCTATAGTTTGTTTATTCAATTTGTAATAAATTAAAATGTACTAATATATTAATTTTTAATCTATGCTAAGTGTTTACTTTTTTGTAAAAAATTGGTTGTTAGTCAAAAAATATTATTCTTTAAATTGAAAAAAGAATTACAAAAATTAATATCATTATTGTCAAGTTATATAATTAAAAAATTAATATATTTATGTAAATCAACCATGAGTTACAAATATACATATCTATAAATTTGCACAGTAGTATTAAAAAATAAATAGTTTTTTTTAAAAGATCATATAATATATTTTTATAGTTATGAGAAATAATAAAAATAAATAAAAAACAGAAAAAATAAATAAAAAGTGTAAAAAAACTGTTTGGTTATTTTTACAAATTTTTAAGATCTTTTTTATAATTTTCAAAACTATTAGAGTATTTTTTGTAATTAAAACTTACAGAATTCCGTTAATTTAAACGGAAATTGGCCAATTGGACAAAATCGGCTAACGGTTGGATAGCTTAGGATAATATTAGCTAATCGAAAAAGAATAAGGTAAAATTGACAACGCATGTCAACCTTTGGGTAGATCGGCCAATTTTTCCTTTTTTTTCCCCTACAACTAGTCAACTTTCAAGGTAATACTACAAAAATTATGCTTCAACTTTCCAAAAGATGGCATAACTAGAGATGTAGCAACTTCAGCTACTGTGTTTAAAAGTTTCGGGAATAAAGTTTGGGATTATAATGCAAGATGATAAATATTTCTCTCTTGTGCTTACTTGAGTTTTCCATTTCGTTTGTTTTGTGTATTTTATACATCTATGATCTTATATACATCTCTTTTCGAAGTTGTATGGTATTGTCAGTGAGTATAATTTAAACTTCACACACAAAAACAAATTGTTTGGCCATATGTGGGTTTTACGCTTCATCAGAAACTCATTGAGTGCTTTGATTTCTTATCAACTATTTTAACTTTTACCGTAGTAGATAATTAAACAAGCAATACTAACTAATTATAACTGGAGGCGTATTATACTTTTACAGCCATCCTCATAGTTTTCATTCAGCGGTGAAAGTACCAATGACACTTACTACCCGAATAGAAATTTTACTTCCTCGAAGATAGATAAAGAAAATGCAACATCAAATTAAGGCTTGCTAAGCCATTGCTGTGAATCACATTTCACAATAATGTGTTTCCTTTTCTTTGTCCACAATTAGGCCTTGCAATTAGGCCACAATTAGGCCTTGCAAGACATTTTTTCAGCAGTTCTGCTGCAGCACAAAAAGATACACTGACGAGCTGAGGATGACCATATTGAACAGAGACTAGAACGTGATAATTTCTTTAGTCCAACTCCAAATACAAGTTTGGCGGAGCAATTCTTCCAGTAATTTTAACATAAACCTCCTTCACTTCATATCATCACATGATTCGTAGCATCCAACCAAATCCAAATTTCTGACATCATAATATTAAAGGCCTTGCTACAAAAAGGATCTTTAGAAATTGAGTCCAAATCTACAAAAATAAATAATATATCAAGTTCATCCAAAAAACATATGGTTGCCATGAATGCAGTTGTTTGCTCTCTGCCCCCCAACCGCATCACTTGGTCACCTTGTAACTCTGGACAACCAAAAAGATCAAATCCCGGTTAGAATTGTGGCAAGGCATTGGAAAAAGAGAACCGAATAACAAAGAAGCCCTTTAGTTTTCTAATAACTCAACTGTTTTGGTTCAGTACCAATATGCATTTGAGAATAGTAGAACACATGTCAAAGTTCAAAACATATAACTCCATGGATGCATCCAGGATGGCATACCTTTACTCTTTTCAACAGCTCCTTAGCATGGTCATTGTTCTTAAAATGATCACGTACCGGCTGAAACAAATTTGAAGGTGAAAATTGTCAGGTGCTGAACAAACAGAAAGGTTAAATCAAGTTGAATCCAACTGAAGTGGACCACATTATTCCTGCCTATTCTGTACAGGGTATCTTTCTCAAATGATTCGTTCAATTTAACAAGATAAAGGAGATGAGCATTTCTTAAAAATTTCCACTCTCTACATTCGTATCAGTTCGAAAATGGTGGTGTTTCCTTCCAACAATTTCTGTCCCTAGTTTTTGGTATACGGTAAACCCCTATCGAGAAACAAAGTGTAGAAATCTTGTACCAGTTAAGAAGTTAACCAGAGATCCAGATAAATCAAGCATTCAGAACAATTCTATAACCTAAGCATTAAGCAATTCAAGCAAAATCAAATATTAAAATACATCATTCAACAACTTCCATATCCAACTGACACATAAATCAGATTCTCAGATGCAAACATGTACCTGTAAAATTGTGTTCAGTGCTTTCGATAAGGCAGGTTTGAGATCTCCTGGATGCAGCTTACCACTTTCATAGTCAGCCGCCAGCTCTTCAAAATTTTTGTAGATCCTACAGACAGAAGTAATTAAGAATACTGAATGAATGAATTTAGCCACACATGAATGGTGAAATTGAATTCACAATAGGCAACAAAAAGGAGAGAATTATTGTTGCCAACAATTTTCAGGGGGTTGATAACCGAGATGGCTAGATAGCTGAATTGGATATGCCATCAGAAAGAGTGAGAAACTTACATAGAACCGCCATTTTCAGCACTTCGTTCAACCTTGAACTCGTTAAACCAAGGCAAAACTATGTATTTTATGTACTCCAGACAAGGATTGTCAGCTACAATTTGCGGAGGGCAGTATGCCTTTTTAATTTTGACATTTACATCAGCCTGTGACAAATAGTTTTATGCGTATTAAAGAAAGAAATAACAGGAAATAAATATAAAGTTAATTAAAAAAACCAATAAGCAAGCCACTGACTGCATTCAAAATGAAAACATAAGATGATACCTCTTCATCCTCCATGAAGATGGAAGAAGTTGGATCACTCTTTGACATTTTTTCTTGCCCTTGCTGCAGACCAGGCAGCATGTCTACAGATCACAATGCAGCAACAGTCAAGTGTTATTAAGCAGGTAAGATTTTTTTTATGAGGTTCATAACTCAAATATCAGTACAAAAACCATACGATGAGACAGAATGATAGGTTTATTTTTCCTCTTAATATCAGCGCAGTACTCCCTAGCAAGCATATTCACTTTCCGTTGATCCATGCCCAACTGACAGATGTCCGCCTGTGAGATTATCATCAAGTGAGTTCTTTTCCATTAAGAAAAATCATAACGACCACTAAAATGAAAAGAAATAAGAGGTCATCCAGAGATACAAAATATCAATGAGTCACCTTCAGGAAAAAAATATCGGCACACTGCATACATGGGTAGAAGATTTGAGCAGCTGTCAGCTCATCTTGTTCAGAACGACCCATTATTTGACAGCACCTTCAGTTAACACAAGAAAGAAAAGAAAAAACTAAAGATTCACCCACTACCAATATCTGTATTTTACTGATTACTAAAATTATGTAACCACGAAAGTAAATTTTGAAAGAATTTTCACCTCACTATCCTAGGAAGCTTGTTTCGCCTGGCTATGTCCATTACAAGGGGCCAGTACTCGTGCGCTCTTGAGTTGATCTCCTCGGAAGACCAGAGAAACTCTACCTTACCATCGTCCAGATTCATTCCTACAGCTTTCCATATCTCAATCAAATATTCGCCGACAACTTGGATTTTCTTCAGGTCCCCGCCCATCTTGTTGTTTAACTGAGCAAACCAATCAGCAATCCATATTTTGACTTTGCATCCGGCCGAAGTCAATTTGTTCACATTAATTGCCTTCATAACGCCCTGTACACGAAAAAGTTACTGTGGAAGGTGTTTTGGCTAAAAATGAACAACATGAGCACCCATAATGTTGCATCACAATAAAAAATTAACCTCATTTTAGTGGAAAATCATGAACATTACCGGTTAACATCAAAACTTCCACGATTTAGCATAGCAGTAGTGTAGACAGAGAGACAAAATAACAAATCAAACTGAGAATCCACTGTACTAGGCATGAAAACATTGAAGTACCTGCGCAATATGCATTCTGCCTGATGGCTCAAAGCCATCGTAGCAGATGGGCTCGGGCTTCTTGGACAGAAGATTCAATAACTCGTCTTCCTGAATACATTCTTCTCCAATGCTCCTCACGATTCTAAACCTCTCCTCTGCAGTCATCCTATACAGATACATAACCGAACAAACATTTCAGTTTCCAATCCAAAAAAATTTAAAACTTACTGAAAATCAAGATTCTAAGCTAACCCACTAGCAAGTCCAAGCACAAACACACCATTTTAATCTGTCCGCTTACACAATTGACCAAGATAACAAAGACAATACTACATAAAATTCGTATCAGGTTTCTGAAAACGGAAGAGAATAACTAGATTCTGCACATTCGATTAAAAAATGAATGGACAGAAGGAGACCTGGAGACAGGGACTTACTGAGATGTAGAGGAAATCGAGACGGACGCCATGGCTTCAGATGGAGGGGCAGCTTCATCCATTTCCTGAAACTAGGGATTAGGGCTTAAGAGTGACGAATTTCGGATCGGGATTGAGAAGCTGAGCAGCTGAGAATTGACTGTGCTTGAAGAACAAGAAAGTCACCAAAACCTAAGGGGAATGGAGTTGGGTTTTTGGCGATTTGGGAATTTCAAGCTAAAATTGGTGAACTGGTGAACCGCCGCCGCCGATTGGACATAATCCTTCGGGAGAGAAAGGGAATTACGTAAAGGCGGGCCGAAGTTGGGCTTCCAATAACTTTACATGCGGGCTGATTTATTCAAATAGGCCACAGATATCTTGTAGTCCAATAGACTTGCCACATTCTTCTACTTCGAAGTGAATTCGTGTTATTATGGAGAATGGCAAAGACACTAGAGAAATTGAAATTTATAGTAAAATATTTTTACCCAAAAAAAACTACTTACATTTATTGTATTGTTTTAGTTTTTAATTTAATAACCATCATGGTTGTTATTTAGGACAGAAAGAGCAAAATTTAATGAGAATGGTCAATTAAAGACCATATGTCACGTACCGGAGATCGTTGACATGATCGGAGATGGAGATCGGGAAAAATCATAAGCTATAAGGGAAAAGAGTAATGGTAGATATAAGAAAAAAACCATTAGGAAAATTGACAAGGAATGATGTGTCAACATCTAAACTATACCTTAACCTTGAATATATAAACCCTATTTGGAAAGTTTTAACGGGTGAGATCATTTCCTTATAAATTTTTCTTGTCATTTTTTCTTTGTACATATCATTATTCAAGAGAAAAGAGTAGTGATAAATACGAGGTAAAAATTATAACAAAAATTGACAAGAAATGATGTGTCAACATCAGAATTGAGAATGTTAGAAAAAGGGGAGATTTTGCATATGCAATTCAATACCAAAATTGTTGCATACTCAATTACAAACCTATATATAGTTCAAAACTACAAACTAGCTAGTCCCTACACTATAAAATTGGAGTAATTAAGTGCTTGTTTGGATAACGTTTTGTTTTAGTTTTTGATTTGGATTTGAGAGAAGATTTAAAAGGTAATTTAGTTTTTTATTTAGAAAGTATTATAGTATATTGACCATTTATGAAATTAAAATAGTTCAGCGACCAAAATGATGATTTTATAATAGTATAACGACCAACCCAAGACTTTACAATAGTTCAGTGACCAAACGCAACATTTTACAATAGTTTAGTAACCAAACGTAGTGAAGACTTTATAATAGTTCAGTGACCAAAACGAAGACTTTACAATAGTGTAGTGACCAAACACAACATTTTAAAAAGTAAATTAAAACGTTGTTTGGACGATGTTTTTTTTTCCCATTAAATTTTGTGTTTAAGAGGTAAAATGAGTGAAAATGAAAAATGAGTTATTGGACAAACAAACACTAAGTACTTCGTTAATTCGATGAGACAAATAGAAGTCTCGTAGAGCGTAAACTTTTCCATCTAAGCGAGTCAGCGTGGCATTTAGTACTACTACTAGTACTTCACAATTATTGTATGTTAAAGGAAAAAACATTTTCGTCATCTACTAATGTCGCTTTTCCAAATAAATAAAGGGGGAAAAAAAATTAATGATGAAAAAACCAACTTGAGGTTCCCAAAAGGGGGGCTCCATATGTCTCTGTGTGACATTTGTGCATATCTTTAAAACGAAGCCCATGCTTTCAATGCATCCAGACTTTTTGGGACCAGAAATACCGTATAACACACAATGTACTCGTTCTGCATTCAAATCAAAAAGAGAGGAAGGAAGAAGGCCAAAGCAAGAGAATTAGAAGGGGTCAAAAAACATCAAAATGGTGGGTTTGATGATGGGAAATTATGCGAGCCCATGCCTGTTGTTGTTCATCCAACATTAGCCTCCAATTCCAATCTCCTCATCTTACTATCTCAAATCTTATCCTGTTTTTTTTCTTCCCCCTTCCCTCTGGAAAAAGACTTTATAGACTTGGCCAAATGAATCTTCCCTACCCATCCGTATTTCCACCATTTTTACAATCATCATCACATGTGTTTACACATAAATTTGGTGTTACTAGCTTAAGCGCGGAACTAATCGATAGCATGATACGATCACCTATATATTGTGAAAAGGACTCCGATGATTAAGTCAGTACTTATTAAGACCGATACGGGTAGCAAAATGTTAATGTATAAACAATAACTGCGCACCCCGTGCTTAAGGACCATTACATAATTAAAGGCCGATCTAGTAGTACCCAAAATTAAAAACACGGTCGATACTCGTAAAATGGGAGGGTTGGTAGGCAGTTGATATTGTCTGAAATATTTGGTGTTTCCTGCCATCCCAACACATTGCTTCGTCTTAAAAATAGCATTGAGAACAGATAATCGGGGACCTTATTCCAGGCTACAGAAATGGCCGACAAATGTAGCAGTCATGACTTGAAACTTAATTGACAGAACGACGTTTCAATTCTCTCCTTTATTGCTTTGCAGCAGAGAGGATTTGATCAAAAAGTACGTACATCTTCGTGGGAGATGTTACATAGTATCGTGTTTGCGGCTTGGCCATCCATTTAAAATCCCTCCATTTCTCTTATTAATCAAAACGTCTTTCACTGGATTTCTTGTTGCAAAGGGATGGTGCATGCATATTGATCCACCCACGAAATGTACTCGTTTCACATTTGGAGTTATCTTTTTCTCCCCCTGGATTATGTTTTTTGGTACCCCTAACAGAGATTAACAATATATATATTACGCATCTGGTGTTCGAAGTTATTATTTTAACTAATTCGGGTTCGAGTCGGATAAATTTCTTTCGATTAATAAAACTCTCTCAATAAATATTTTAATCTCTGTTACATGCTCATACCCAAAAGAAAAGATATTACAGATCTAATGAACAATGACATGGTTGAAAATAACCATCTAAGCTCTTTTGAGATGTAATCCTCCGTATCAAAAAAAGAAAAAAAGTTGTTACCTTCTGCTCCTTGATTGCACTAAAAAAAACATATGTTCAAAAGAATCAAAGGGTGGTTTTAATTGCTACCCATATAGTTGGTTGGCATTTTCGTACTTAATGGAAAGTCGTGACCATTTCTTCCTACATCTTTTCCCTCAACTTTTTAGAATGCATGGCCTCTAGCCAGTAGGATTGGAAATTTTGGCATTACAAATTATACGGCAACGAAAGTGATGTGTTCCTTTTCTTAATAAATGGTTCCTATCTTTCTCATGTATCATTCAATCAATTCAATACGTACCATCTCCTTCTTGGGTTCATACAGATCAATAAGGGGTAACTGCCGCTGACACAAAAAAAAAGTTGGTCAGATGCACAACCAAATTTTATCCAGTACTCAGTGATTAATAAATGATGAAGATCAGAAATCAGATATACTACAACTGTAACTATCTACGTCTGCATGGATAAAGATACATGGCGAAAGAGGGAGGCCTCTGATTTTTGCATGACAAAAGAAATGCGACCACCAAGCAAAGGGAGTATATATGGTTTCGGTGAAAGAAATTCATCCATCTTTAACTAAAGTCAGGCGTTTTAATTAATCATGTGTCAGATATTTAACATCGAGTTGTCTATAATTTAATAAGGAGATTAGTCGGCATTACTAATCGAAAATATTTAACCCACAAACACACCACCATGCATATATGTATCACTTTTTATACATGGTGGATCATAGGCATTCATATCCTCCAGCAAATTTGTAAAATTTGAAGGCTCAAAATGTACCAGAGAAAACCAGGCTCCAACTGGCATTCCAGAAGCATTCGGGGGATATGGATAAGTGGGAGTGTGGGGGATTTCATGAGCTGACAAATCAATGTGATATGCCTAACTTTTTTTACTTGCCTAGTCTCCTAAAATTGACCAAATTGGTCCACCTCTTTTTCTGGGAAAAATCCCTGTGAGTCTTTCCCTGGAAACTATAATTCCAGTTCACCATACCCAAAATTTAAAAGGGCTGACCTGATGATGACACTGGGACGCCTCTTTCCGCTGCATTGGCAAAAAAAAAAATTTCATTGAATGTTGTTTGACTGCAGACTTCATTTTCACGTGATTGAGAAATGAAAAAATTAGGTAAGAAGTAATTAGAACATTGGTTGTGTCAAATTGGAAGGTTTCCTTTTTGCTTTTCTTGTGGGAGAGAGGTCGTAGGTTATCATTTATCAAGGTAACAACACACCAAAAGGCTCCAGAATCTAAGTATTACTTTGTTGACTAAGTTAAATTGGAACTATGTGCTGTCCCTCTGAATATGAACTAGTACAAACCCGAGGGGAAAAAAAATCACTGTTTCATTGTTATCTTGAGAAATTCCACGTGGGATCACCTGGACTAATAATAAACTGTTTGGGTTTTTATATTATTACACATTAACGTCCCAATTGACATTATTTATTTTATGTTTTTAAGCAAAAAATGATGATAACGAAATTACTACAAGAATGTAATAAAGAAATTAAAAGCAAGTCAATGGACTATTTTTAGTTCATCCCTGTCTACGTTAAGAATATTACATCGATTAAATCTATTACATTCTTTGGTGAAATAAGTTCTACTTCTACAATATTACACCATCATTTATGATCTGCCTTTTGACATTTTTATAGAGAACAACTTTTTCTATTGATTTGAGTTGAATAGCCTAGTACTAGCCTAGTGCTAGTACTTCATAGACAGGCTTTAACTAGATTTGACCTAAAATCAGGTACTGAATATGGTATAGTATCAACTGTCTCACTAATGAATGATGATGATGATGACGCGTTTTTCATGAATCGCTCACAAGCTTGCACACCATTTTCATCATCAGCTACCTCCAGCAAGTCCAAACTCCACCTCTTAAATTCATAATTTCACACTTTTTTTAAAAAAATATAATAGGATGTCTACCATTAGTAATAATGATTTTGGTTACATTATCCTAGAAGGATATTAGACCCCTTTTTTCTTGGATTGCCTTCAAAGGGCATTTTAAGGAGTGACTGAATCCGCCTTCGGAAGATTTGAGGGGACGAATTTGAAAGATGGGAAGAGCAACTTGGAATAAGAGAAGGACAAGTCATGGATAGAAAATTTGAAATAATTGGAAGGTTTGACATTGTTGATTGCTATTAAGAGGAGGCATTTTGCAAAGAGAAACATAGTTGAGGGGTTTGTTTGCAAACGTCTATAATGTGGGTTAGTAAAACGCTGCAATAGTGCAATATGTAGTGAGTAGTTATAACGTTAGATTGTGAGTTGTTGATATAATAATACATGTAAAACTATACATAGAGAACCGTAATTATCGTATTGCTTTTAGTTTGATATGTTAAATTCATTAGTCAGTAAGTCTTTTTTTTCTTTTTTTTTTCCTTTGATGAAATTTTTATTGAACGTATCATCATTGTTCGACGCATAATATCGTAATTATCCCTGTTACTTCCCTGTTAAAGTTTCTCCGCCCCCACTATAAAAGGTTGCAACGAATCGTAGTAGATGCCCTCTCTGATACTCACGAGCCAGTTGAAATTAACAAAGCTATGGGAATTAAGTGCGGGATTCTTGTATGACTGGCCATAATATTCATGATGATGTTACTCCGCTGTTGTTTTTTTTTTTTTTTGCGCTGTCACTGTTATCCCCCAATAACGGTGATTACTGACCTGTAATTAAAAAGATGGTTCGATTCATCCCACAAGAAATTCACAATCTTTCTTGTGTGTTCACAGTGAATTGTTCAATGAAATTATGATGTTTCCAACTTTTCACTTATCATTTGATGGTGACAACAAATGAATTATAGACAGTTGACAAGGAAAACTATGATGATGATGATGATGATGATCATGATGATATTGAAAGTTATATCTATTAACAAAATTGCCCATTTAAGTTTACAAATGAGCAGAAAGAAATCATCAGCCCACAGGAAGGAAGGAAGAAAGGAGGAGAGAAATTCAACCCAAACTATTTCATTCTTCTAGCTCCCTAATTCCTACATTACACATACATAATGTTGGTTTCTGGTCTCTTTTGATTTTTTTCCTAACCAAAAAAAAAGGTGGATTTTTTCACTACTACTTAAGCTAATTAAAAAAAAGAGACACATTAATAAACCAGGCATTATGAGGCAGCAACTTTCTCAAAGAGGCCAAGTCTATTATCAGCAAGTCTTGACTTGTAAGCAGACATTTTGTACTCAAACCATGTAAACTCTCTGTACAAGCTGTCTTCTTCACCATTCATGAGCAGCGATGGCAATGGAGCTATCTTCTGACTCAAGGGTGGTCCTCCAAAATAAATCATTGAAACCCTTGATTTCAAACTGTTTGCCAATACCCTGTGCCTTACACTTTTGAACCTTCCATTTGTCAAAACCTGCAAACAAAGAAAAACCCATTAATTAAATTAAAAAGGGGAAAGAGATTCCACATTTTCCACCCCAAGTGTGACAAATAAAATATCCCCCTTTCAATGGAGAAAAAAAAAAAAGGAAAGGTGGTTACATATCTAATCTCCCACCCCGGACCCAACACCAAGTCACCAACTATGAAGACTTGGAAGAGAATAAAAAGATTGTGCTGGCCTTCAAATTTTTTTTTTTTTTTTTGGTATAGGAGAGAATTTTGAAAAAGTAAAAGTTTGAATAAATCATCAACAAGAAAGTAAACTCTAAAGAGGATTTTCTTATCCCGTACGCAGCATTTAGCTGAAAGTGACATTGAACTATTGAAAGGGGTTTGATGATAACAGGGGATCATCTTTTGAAGATTCTCTTCCTCTAATATGGTTAAAAACTTGCATGATTTTTTTAGCCCAAATCAATGTTTTAGTCTAATCAAAGATGGAAAGTTCATCCCCCATTTATCCATCCTTGGATTTTCTCCCTCGTGACACCAAAAAAAGTTTGAATTGATATCAAACCTCTTAACTAAAACAGTTTGTATTATACCTGCATTGAGTCGCCAACATTGACAAAGAATGAATTTTGATCAGGCGGAACTGGCAACCAACTCCCGTCTTTCAATGCAATTTGAAGGCCGGATGTGTTGTTAGATCTCAATACAGAGATGATTTGAGGGTCGGTGTGCTCTCCAAACCCAATCAGATTCCGGCCATGCAAATCCGGGTACGGCGGATAGTGATTCACTCTGAAAACAGAGTCACTCTGTTCATGCATCAATAGCTTGCTGAACACATTTTTGGGTTGAATGTTAAGTCCCTCTGCCAACTTTTCAAGAATGTCACAAGCCATTTTCTTCACTGATGCTACATAATCATGTACAGCAGCTCTGCAAACAACAAAATTACAAAAAATATTAGTCCCTAAGTTGAATCAAGTTGACATTTTTGTGTCCCAAAAAAACAAAGGGTAAAAAGATAAAACGTACTGAATCTTTTCAGGGGTTACACCAAAAACGGTCTCAAACTTTTGGAAATTGAATTGAGGATCTAAAAGGATGTATTCCACCCAACCCACGTCACCATTGGGTCCAATTTTCTTGTTACCATAGCCAAAAGGGTTGGCAGGGCCGGCTTTTTCCTTCTCAGATAAAGGCAACGAGAAGAACTTGACAGCTTCAGACTCAAGCCTGGAAATGAATTCAGTCGGAATTCCATGGTTGATGACCTTAAAGAATCCGAATTCCTGGCAAGCCTTTACCAGAAGATGCTTGGCATCAGGCTTAGAGAGGTCTATCAATGGAATACCAGGGAAGAATGTGTTAGTTTTACAAGAATTGTTCTTGACTAAGCCATACTGTTCCATTGCAGGTTTAGATAAGACCACCATTTTTGCCTTTCAATCGGGTTGGTATTTATGATTGCTTGAAAAGAAGAAGAAGAAGAAGAAGAAGAAATAACAAGTTGAAAGATTTTTTAGAAGGGTGATTTGGGTTTCAGGAGAGGGGTGATATGATCAACGAGGGGTAAAAAAAAAGCTCTGTACTTTGTAGTTCTTGGGAAGAGCCAAGGAAAGATGAGCTGTGTGATGAAGTAGGGGCTGAGTATGAATTGAGGCAATTGAACACATGGCTTCAAGCTGCTGCTTCGCTATTTATAGGG
The DNA here is from genome assembly GCA_949775105.1 of Oldenlandia corymbosa var. corymbosa. Lineage (NCBI taxonomy): Eukaryota > Viridiplantae > Streptophyta > Magnoliopsida > Gentianales > Rubiaceae > Oldenlandia > Oldenlandia corymbosa. Next base: position 10,419,867 of record OX459118.1, on the reverse strand, counting down.
ATCTTTCGCCCCCAGCCCTGGAGAGAGAAAAAGCCAACACGGTCTTAAAATATCCACATAATTGTTTTCAGGAATTTTTATCTTCCTTTTCATCTTCAATTGTGTAAAACAGTCACGATCCAAATTTCGGGTTATTTATTTAATACTCTAAACATGTTTATTAAAATAAAATAATACTTCTCCCGTCCCGAAATTATTTTCGGATTTGAGATTTCATGTTTAGTTTCATTGTAATAAAAATGAAAATCTAAACTGAACCATCATTTTAAAAACGAGTAAAACTATATGTACATATTGAGTTAAAATTGTGAATGCTTTTCTCAATCTCTCTAGGGACCCTCAAGAGCACTTTTTTTTTTTCCTCAGAGTTAGAAATCTCCTTGTTGACATTGTTATTCATTTTCCGTTCAATATAAAAAATGTGCTGAAGAGACCCGATCTCTTTTAATTACCACTTTCGGCTACAAGTGTTGATCGGAAATTGAAATGGGAGTGAATAATGTGAGAGAAATCGGTGGACAGTTACAAATACGAAATCATAATGCCAAGTGTTATAACATGCAGGAGATACCCAGTTTCTAAAGCAGCAACGTGTTGCAATGACTTCAAAATGAGACCATCTCCCAGTCCCATCCAAAAAATGAAGTAGGAAAAAGGAAATTTGCCTTTCGGTTACATGGTTTTCAAAGTTCTGCCGAGTGAAAAACGTGATATGAACATCTTCTTCTTGTCAGTCAAGCAGAGATTAGCACTTTCTTTCTTTTTTTTCTTTTCCCTTTTTTTCGCCCCTTTTTTTCCTGTTAATTTCCTTCAAATAGTAATAATTGAGGAGAAAAAGAACCTCAGAGAGTTTATGGTGTAATAACTCAGACAGAGCACAACTTGCTGCATAACATAGTATCAGACATGAAACACCATCTAAAGTGTTCTGTTCAATTTCTTCTAAGGGAAAAAACATTTGTGCATTTTGCATGTTCCAGCTTTAATTACTCGATCACAGTTACTCAAACATTCACGTACATCGTAATTTTGTAAAGGGGGTTACATGCAAGTGGATTGTTAACATTGAAGGAGGTTGCCATTCAGTGTGGCAATTCACTTGTTCATTCCAGAAGAGATTATGAGTTCAATTCCCCGTAATAATTCAAAATCAGATTAATTTTTTTTATCCATAGATATCTAAAATAGGCTTCGATGCAAACTCAAGTTACGTATCCTAATTTTGCACTGAGCATGTCAGAGAAAATGATATTCTCTCTGTTATAAAGCTATTGTTCAGTTTGAATTTTTACTTTTAGTTCATTAAAATTAAAAATTCAAATTGAAAATAATTTCGATATGGAAAAAATAACTTTTATACAATTTTACACCGGGCATGTCATTCAGAGGTTACATAGAGTGATTTATCTCCCAAACCATACAATTGTACAGTTGGCGAATCCAAAACTGCACTAATTGCCGCTTTTTCTTGTCCCAACATTATGTAATTGGACTGATTACCAAATTTGAAGATGCTGTGTTCGTTTCACTTGTTCTTTAAGCATTGTTTGACGAGGTTTAATATATTAACTTAATGAGCATCATTAATGCCTAGGGACATAGTAGATCAAAGGGAGGTCAGCACTTTGAAACCATAAACGCCCAAAATAAACAATGAAGGAAAATGCAAGGCGTCTTCAGATAGATTTGAATGATTAAATTAATTTCTTTCTGATAGCTAATGGAGCTAAATAAATCTAATCAGCAAGAAGGTTTAAGCGTATGTCAATATGTATATATGTATGCAGCAGGCCTAACTACTCTTTCTCGCCATTTTAAAGTGATAAATAGTAGTATCACAAATGATAATTGTTTGAGACAAAAATGATTATGATTTTTCGGCAGAAAGGTTCTTCAAATAAGCAAATAATTTGAATGATATGATTATGATTGCAAATTATTATTAGATTTTGCTGTTCTATAAGCTGTCCTTGGCTCCTTGCCCCGTTTCACTCTCACAAAGGCTCTCTCCCCTTAACCGACCATGTGGTGTGGGTCTTCATAACCGTGTGTTTCTTCATATATTTTTCGTTTCTTCTTCTCTCCTAGTTTTTTTTTCTTTTTATATTCTTTCCTACTCGAAGTTATTATTTTAAAATTTCATTTCTAGGTATAATTATAGAAAAAGTGAAAATCTGAAATAGACAATAATATTAAGATATAAAGAATATAAAATAATTCACCTCCTTTTGTTTACCATGATAACTTCAAATAGCACTAGTAAAAATAGTATTCATCATTGTTACTCTTTATTTCTACATAAGAATAAGAGTTGTTATAATCTTTCCCTCTCAAATATTATTGTATAAAAAGAAACTCTATTTCTATCAAAATAACAGCATTTCAAATTGTTGTAGCAATATTTTAGTTCGTAAAAATTGATGTGTGGCTCACCATCAAAACATATAAATGAACGGGAGGAATATTGATAACAAAGAGGTTATTATTTCACGAGACAAAAATACACATTGTAACTATTATCACGAGGAATTTGCGATCAATACATGGAATTAGTGACCTATGAGTAGTAAATTATTGGGGTATGATTTAACATTGTCTATTTAAGGACAACTTCTGCTACAAGCCTCACTCCCTGTCGTTCAAACTCATGTTTTCCAAATGTAGGCTATAAAAAATCACATGGAAATATTTGGGCAGAATTTTGTGCCTATATATTTGACCTTTGGGGGGTCGATAGGATTTTAATTACAACTGGAAGGCAGACTATGGGGATTTGTGACAAGTAAAAATTTGAGCATACAACATATACTTTGAGCACAAGTAATGACAGTGAAAGAGAAAACGACATTATGAACATTTATTTAATAATCTTACACATAAATATTTCTTTTTGTGTGAAAGTACATACCTAATTACTGACAATGTTCCTTCTTAAAAAACTCAAAATTGAGGATGGTTGCATATAATTTAGTTGATGATTGTCCCCATAAGTTGAGACATTAGTTCCCCTCTCATAATTTAGCTTAATTACTTTTGCCTGTGGCTTTTGGAGAAATCACTTTTCTTTCCCCTCCCTTTCTCATTCCACTTTAGGAAAGCTGTTTAAGGATAATTATATCTTAATCCTACATTGTGGGCTTAATCCTAAACACTAAAACGATTAAACTCATTATATATAACAAGTTAAAGAAAAGCTAGGTGCTCAATGCTTCACATTTCAACTGCTTTATCTCTTCAGAGTACTATTTCAAGTATGATTATGTGCTTATAGATAGGCTAAGGGCTCATAATAACGTTTGCACTTTAGAACTAGACCTTTTTTCCCCCCTCGAATGAATGTAAATTTCCTTTTATGAAGTCTTCTTTCGTCTTCAAACTATTGGGGTGGACACTTCCTAATCGAGTGCAAATAGGAGGAAACGTTCACGACAGTAGCCAAATAACTTGCTTTTGTCCCAAATAATTGTGGATGATTTTTGATATTCTCTACTAAGATTATGAGTGATTTCCACCCCCTTTTTTGCTGTGGGGTTCTCTCAAGTAATAGGATAAAGCAGTAATAGTGCTACCTCCATCTGATTTTCATCAGTCACATATTCTTTCTGATCTTTATAATAGATATTTTGATTTGTCCGAAATTTTATTTATTATATTTTTTTAATTAATAAAACTATAAATATGTATTTTCATATTTATTGTGTTTTCTTAATTATTATAAAATATTTTTAAAATTTTATTTTTATTTAGAAAAACATATTAAATGAAACTTATAGAAAACCAAACTGTATTATAATAAAGACAGGTGAAAGTAGTACTTATTATGTGTTAAGAAATGTTGATACTGATAAAATACGTATATTCTATAACATATAATTGATTAGTTAAAGTTAAACATCATCAGTTAGTTTTTAATTCAAATATAAATGAGTAGTTATGATTGCACCACTACTTCAATTTCCATAATAATCATCTTATCGAACTTTTTTTTAGAAGTGATATATGCATAAAAAATTTACAGAAAGTTATGTTCAATTATCAAAACTATACCCTTTTTTCTTTCTTTTTTTTAATAAAAAAATCCACCCAAGTGAACCTCACTTAGATAGGGTAAAATCCCCCCTCAGAAACTCCTTGGTGGGAATCGATCATGATCTATTACCAAGAAAAATAGCACCCTAATCTTAAATACTTAATTGTAAATAAAAAATATTAAAAATGAATAGTTATGATGCATTACATATTAAAATTCCCTCTAAAATTTGCACAACTTTTCTTTAATATTTAGTGTTCATATTCACTGAAAACATACACAATGACGTGAGGACCCAACAATGGCATCTAAATAACACTATGTGAAACATCAGCAGCACTAATCAAAAAACAAAGGCGTGGGTGATCTCATTGCCTGCATATAACATGGCTTTGTAAAATAGTATCCTCAATAAATTAATAACGGCCGTTCTATTCTGATTAAAAAATAATACTAACAAGAATGTCACCCCAATTTTTTTAAATCAATTTTTAATTTCTGAATCATCATCTTCAATTATAGTTTCTGATGGAGGCAGCCATACTGAAAATCAGGAATTGTCTAAATCAGGGCTGAGTAGACAGTCAGTCAGCCCACCTTTTCAGCCTTTGGGGTGATGCAGTGGGGCCCTTCCACGGCCCATGTTTCCCTTTGACCCCACACTCAGTTAGGAATTATAGATTTATTTTTCTTTAAAAATATTTCAATAAAAGAATTTTTTTTTAATGAAATTATTCATGCTTTTTATATTTTCCTTCAAAACTGGATTTTGATATCAGCTCAGGAGGGTTTGATGCAATCTGTTGGTGAAATGAGCACACGTGTTAAAAAGCTGGCCTCGACTTGAAGAGTGAGAAGGCGACGCGTGTGTGGTTAGGGACAACATCGTCCTTATCCCTCTGACGTGGCTGCTTTTAATTCGTACCTTTTGCCCATGTCAGATTATCAGTTACACATTACTTTTACTGGTCAGCTCTGTCAGAAAATAATTTATTTGACAATATTTATGGTCCGTCGCTGACTGGTGACGCAAAAAAAAAAAAAATCGTTCCATAAAATTGTTTAATTACATAAGTAATACTTTGTCATTTGAGGTCAATTATTATTATTATTATGTCTTTAATGTTGTATTGGACGAATAGAAACTGATATGTAACGAGGTTCGAGTAGTGGAGTCATATATATGAAATGAAAAAGCTTGTGGGGGATTCGGGATATTATTTGCTCCCATTGATGTTGATCAAACCTAACTGTTTCTGATAATTTTTCCTTTGTCTACATGTCGGAACTCATCAGAGACGATAAGCTCACACTTAATGTGACATTCAATATGTCACAGCGGAAAATAAACTACGTAGGCAAGATTTTGGTTTATACTTGAAAGTCATCAATATTGGTAATTCTCACAAAATTGTTGTTAGGGTAGATCGATAAATGCTCTTTGTATCTTTCGTTTCACAAGACAACTACTGTAAATTTTTTTTAAAAAAGGAAAAATCCTACTATTATCGTAATAATGGAGGATGCATGTCATTTTGAATTTGGTTATTAAGAGGCAAAACCAACATCGGATTAAACAAAGCAGTGTGATATTAAATCAACTCGAAGCTTATCTCTCCATTTTGTTGTTGTTGAAAAAAAGAAATATCTCAGAGTTTTAAAATGACAAGACAATTACTACCACGGGAATAAATCATCTTTATACTATTCTATAGTACTTGGTGATGGCGAATGCTATCGCATGTAAGTAAAATCTTATGAATTTATTCATTACTAAACGATATCATTCAATCCAACACAAAATCACATTAGTTCTAACTCTCTACGTAATCGTAATCATGGAGGTGAGTATTGTAATCAAAAAATCATTTTGATGATACTATGTTATATCTTATTCGATCATGTAACTAAAGTTTTAACAGTTATTCACAATATTTAAATTTTCAGGACAAAAAAAGAAAGGTGGAAAAACACAGGATCGTTCATTCGAATTCTCGAAGAAAATGATTGATGGGGTTATAAGGGAAAAAGGAGTCGCTGTTTTGGTCCCAAAATGAGAAGAGGATCAATAATTGGTACCTTTAAAAGATACATTGTTCCTACATCTTAGGGGAAGAATGTGCCCATCCACAGTTTTATTTTTTCCTTTCCACACTGCACAGAAAGCAATTTATCAATTGGAGTGTCCCCTAACTTTGCTCTCCGCTAAAATTTTACAAATTTATTTCATTTAGCATTTCACAATAATTATATTGTTTGTTGTACTAATTGGCACGAATCGGTAGCTGAAAGGGAGATGGGAAGCTGCCTTCTAAGTTCGTCAAGAAGGGGGCCTAGGCAAGCTACACGAACGAAAATGCTTCACTCCTTAATAGGTCACAATCTATTTCCCTGGAAATCAGCAATAATTTTTTCAGAAAAACAAATTCTACATCACTATCCCTTTTGGAAATTTTATTGAGAATTGATGTGATTTGAGAGTTGAATTTTCACATCATCAGCCCTACAGTAGTACACCTAGCAAACTCTCAGAAAAAAATGGAGAGGAAAAAAAAAACATAGAAATCCAAGGAGACATAAGTAACTCCAAAGAAAACTACAATGAGGTACCAATTTTCTTGGATTTATTTTTCTTGATGATTAATTAATCGAATATTATGTTCTTATTTTCATGAGATTTATGCCAAATGGTGCATAAATACTGAATTTAATCGATCGTCTCTCCGTCCGTTTGCCGCTTGAAGGAAATGAAAAGAAGAAGAAGATACAATTATTTGTTGAAAATGCCAGTTGGGAATGAGTTCTGAGTACACGAGTTGGACAGACATTATTCTTAGTATGGGACGCAAAGTACAAGTTTCTTTTTTTTTCCCGCAGGTAAAGTCCATATAGTTAGGCCAGGAGCACTTGAATAAGTTTTAATCATTTGCGCGTGGAAAGGGCAAAAATAAAATTAGGATTTTCGATGATTTGATTAGCAATTTTGTAATCATCCTTGTTTTTGGGATGATCGTGACTCATGAATATATATAAGTGACTAATTACGCATGTAATTGGAATGGATTAGAGGTTCCTTGTTTTCGAAAGAACCAATGGGATGAAGTCAAATGAAATTGGTCGTTTCCGCTTTTCCACTTTGGTTAATCCAAAATTAAAGCTAAGCTTGATGATTGCAACGAGTTTATCTTATCATCTTGTAGTTGCCAATGCCAACCAGGTTCATTGCAATTTTCCTGATAATAATCGATGTAATCACCAGCAACAATGCTTAAAATTAATTGTTGGAGATGGTAGTATTTCTGTGATTTGATTAGTAGTCGTAGAGATAAAGATTCCTCGAGTATTGAATAAAAAATGCTATATCACTATTATCAATGCAAAATACAATGCATCGCAAATGGTTTGGGTTATTAGAATTGTACCACTATTATAGAACCCTCAAATTTCAGATCAAATAATAGTTATATTCAATTGGCAAAGTAAACGTGCAACAACTAAAATGGTAGGAACAAGGAATGAAGATAAATTATCGTGTATATTATGATCAAGGCATTTGTCAGTTGTCAACTCCGGCATTGAAAAAAAAAAAAAAAAAGGAGGAAGAGAGAAAAGAAGAATCCTACTTAGACTTTAGAATTTATCAACGCTAATACGTAGCAATATATAATAAGGACCACAAAGCAAAAGCAAATGTCAATCACTACAACTCGGATTGGAGACATTGAATTTATTTGTAGCCGGCAAGATGAATTAATGAATAGTCGTTTATCGAAAAAGCTGGAGAAAAAGAAAATGCAGGACCAAAATGATTTTATAAATATATATATATATATATAAATTTTTTTTATAATTGTAAAAAAGAAGGGAAAAAGGGTGGGAGTGTATTACAACCGCACGTGGTGCTGTAGACGGGGTGTATGGTTGACAAAAGAAAGGTCGTTTTTAATGAGAGATCTTTGGGGTTTGTTTCGGGGATGGACCACTTTCTATACAGTTGCTTATTGCGCCATGCTATGCTATCTAAGCCTAGCTAGCTACCTATTTAGACTTCTTTTCCTTCGTCAAAATTCGGTTTCTATCACCCATTTTCTTCTACATGGTCAATCAATTTATATACCACATTATTATCCCCTTTAAATTTCATCTTTGTTTAATTTGTATTAAAAATAAAAATTCTAACTGGACAATAGTTCCGAAACTGAAGGAATCTTACTAAGGGAATTTTTCTCACAAGACACATGTCGCACTATTAGATCACTAATAATTTCCAAAAACACGTGTCCAGTTTTCATTCGTTCAGAAACTTAAGTAGTCCATGTGTCAACCTTTTATTGGCTTATTACTTTTTACTAATCTTTTACTACACCTCATAACTGTAATCTTCCATAGTAAAACATTTATGATATTTTAACATATCAGTCCACGCCTTCATCTTCATCTTCATCATCATCATCATCAAACCCTAATTCCCCCAGCGCCACCACTATGCCTAATTCTATCCACCATGCCATATTCTGAACCAAAGCAGCCAGCATCCGAAGTTATAAAATTTATTTTGCTGTCGTATTATGCTTTCTTTCTTTTTTTTTCAAAGACGGATCTTTCATTTCTTTGGCCGGCCAATTCTAGATCGACAAATCCTGAACACATCAAGCAGGAAATACTCCAATTTCATGACTTCGATGGTTTAAAGATGGCTTAAAGATGAAGATTGACATCGACTTTATTTGAACGGAATTAAAAGTAATTCGTTGGCTGAAAGTTGTAATATGAACTGAGGCCCACAATTTTATGATGAACGAAAGCCAGCTCTTGCAATTTTGATACCCCCTCATGTGATGATCGGAAGCTAGAGTTTTCTGATAAATAGAGGCCAATTTGCCGAGAACACTGGGGCCAGAGATTTCTAATAAACATTGGCCAATTAGCTTAAAACACTGGATTTTTTTGAATTCTAATTATGTCATCTATTTAATTATAAATAATCCAATTCTAATTAGAAAGCACAATTGGCCGCGGGTTTGAGGTTATTATCCTTATAAATGAAATAAGAAATAAGAAATTAATTTAAAATAATATTTTGAATAGGAAGTTATCTTAAATTATCTCTTTCATTTATTTGATTGATAAGCTTCACTAACTAAAAGATATCCCGCGTGATTATATCCGATAAATTGCATCTCAAAATTTGAACCAATATATCATTCCTTTTGATTTGGCTGCTAAATGAAAAAAAAAACCCTAATGCGATTGTGTTTTGGTCTGTTGTGCTATATATGCCAAATGGCTATTTTCCCGAAGAAGTACCCTCTCACGGCTTCACTCAAATAATAACATAGGAATACCATCATCTTCACTCTATTAACAGCCACACTCATCTTCTTTCTCTCAAAATTAGAGAGAGGGTAAGACGAACATGTTAAAAATGTCTAGAAAGAAAAGCAGAACAAGGAAAAAGATCAGAAAGTTTATCACGAGTGGTCACCCTCTTTTCCTCTTTTTTTTTTAGCTTTATATTTGTTTGATTTAGGGTGAAGATTTTCTGTTGCACGGGTTTTTTACTAGTTATTTGGAAATTTTCCTTTGACGATTATTTTAATCAGTATGAAAGTTGCAAAAATCTCTTAAACACAAAGTGGGTTCAATTCCATTTTCAATATTTATAATAGTAATAACAAAAAAATGAGTTTTTTTTTGGGTTTGGACTCTTCAGGTTATTTCTCTTATTTTTTGGTTGCATCTTTTAATTAATTGGATGCAGGGATTCTAGAAAACATTTGTTATGATTTACTGATCCGTTTTTGGATATTTTAGTAAATTTTGATAATATTTATGGGTTGCTCTTTTTTAGTTAAATAAAAAATCGAAGAGAAACACATGCACATGTGCTTCCTTGAAAACACATATACCATATACACGTTCCACCGCTAACCCCTCCTCCGAAAACCATCAAAATTTTTGGAGCAGAAGTGACCAGTTTGTTTCCTCCGGACACGAACTAAGTTATTGGACTGCAGCATACCAATACGCAATTGGAGCTATGTTGCCACAAATTCGTATGTAAATGAATTCATGAATGCGGTTTTTTTTCTTAGAATCTAAACAAATAATTATCTTTCTTTGTGATGATGTATTACAGTATATCCTTTTCATCATTTGATTTTTATGATCTGTTCAGATTCGTAGAATTTAAACAAACAATGTCAATATGTAACGCTTATTATCAAATTGTTCCATGTTCAATTGATGCCATTATTTGATAAAAAATTGTAGAGCCAACAGTTTTTAATCAACAAGTAGAAAGAGAACATATGCTTCGGATAGACATGAGGTGAAAATATACAATACTCCATTATATCAATTATTGATTTGTTATTTTCTTTTTATGTTCTTTGCAAATTCTTGGCTACTCTAAAACAGGGAAGATCGACACTGAAAAAAAAAGATATGTAACATGTTAAAAGTTTGTATGTGCTTTCTTCAACATTGGGAACTTTTTCAAATCAAATTTCCGCACGTTAATATTTTTTTTTTTTAATTATGTTATCTCTTATGTGTCAAAGTTTGTTTTCTTTTTTTTTTCCTTTTAAAACCTCAAATTTTTTTACTTGATATTTATCAAATGCAGTAGAAATGTAGAATTATTATAGATTTGCCCTTTTAGGTTGGGTAATTTACTACGAAGGTTTATTCACTGTATTTTGTCACTATTTTTATTCACTATATATATCATTTTTCAGAGTTTAATTTTTTCTTGAATCTGTGTAATCATTGAAAAAGTGATCATATAGATTAATTTAATCGAAGAATTGGATTTCTTAGTTACGTGACTAAGATTTTTCTACCATTATAACAATAAAAACATAATCATGAAACCTTTGTTGAGCTCTAAGGCAGGAGGACTACACCTCAAAACAGATTGATAGTATTTACTTATATTATTATTATTATCCTAAAAAATGGTTTTTTTTTTTTGTACATGAAATTATACACAAATGTTTGTCTTATGTCCTTTCATGCATGATTAACAGTTTATATAATACTCAATTTAACTGTGTGTTACCATTTTCATTTGATTCTTGAAACACAAAAAAAAAGCAGGGACAAATCACTCTAAAATATGATAATTAAATCAAAATTAGCCATCAAATCTCTAATTAAAAAACTAAAAACTTAAACTTATATATATGTATACACATGATTAAAAACATTTCATAGTCAAACAGGGATACAAAGTAAAATAAACCAGAGACTACATTCAATTATTAGCCAAACTAAAATAGTACATTTTATTATTAAACTAATATATAATATATTATATCACCGCACAACTTGCGGGAATAATACTAGTTAAAGTTGATAGAAATTTAGGTGAAAACATGACTAGCTAGATTAGTGAATGCTTTTTTAGAGATGTATAACTTCAACTTGGTCTGATTAATATAATTTGTTTAAAAAAAAAAAAAACAACAACAACAACAAAACAAAAACAAAAGGAGACCTACAGTAAAATCAATTCACGTTGCTTTGGGTGGTTGATTAAAGAACTAATATCTTTGTCATATAATCTTCAACAAATATTACGATGTTCTTGTGTTTTTTTTTCTTTAAAAAAAAAGACCAGTGAAGTAATCTAATCACATATAACCCTTAGACATTCAGACGATTAAATAACCCCAAATAGATCCCTAAGAGAAGGTAAATTATGCAAAAGTAAATTAAAAAACTAAAAACTTAAACTTATATATACGTATACACATGATTAAAAACATTTCATAGTCAAACAGAGATACAAAGTAAAATAAACCAGAGACTACATTCAATTATAAGCCAAACCGAAATAGTACATTTCATTATTAAACTAATATATAATATATTATATCACTGCACAACGTGCGGGGATAATACTAGTATAATTTAACGACTTGATTGAATGTTGTTGCGCCAGTGATAAACAGTAAAGACTCGAGTATGAGTATATCAAATATCAATGTCTCTAACATAACAAAACGTAACTAGTTGTTAGTTTTCTTACAAAAAGATTTGTGCGTGTCATCCTTGCGCAAGATTGTGCTAATCTTTTCTGTATCGAACCAATTTTATCGGATGTTCCCAAAGGAATTTTCTTGCAAAAAGATTATTACGAAGGGTGCATTCTAATTTTAAAAAATACAATGAATAACGCAATTTTATTCCACGAGAAGTCATTCTATCGTTCATGATCACTAACCTTTCAACTTCAAGGAACACTAAATTAATGAAGGGATTCCTTATCGATCCGATGATTCAGAATTCCCGATCCCTTTTGTTCTCTTTCCAAAAGAAAAAAAAAATGATCATAGGTTAGGTAACAAGTCAAATTCTATGAACACTGCTGCAAACAGTAGATCGAATTGAAAAATGGCGAGGCCGTTCACATCTTTGTGCAAACTTCAAAGCAAAGCATTATCTTATTACCGAAGATTCTCCTCAGGCGACTTCGAAAACTTTTCTCTCTATCAGTCTTCCCATGTGTTGTTCTTGATCCCAATGACGTCCAATCTCACCTTTTTTGTTTCTCATTTAATTTATTCACAAAGTTGACTAATTTGGAATATCGCAAAACAAGAAAAAGGAATCTTTTTCATTGTTTCCGGCCGGGTTACTTAATTTATTCGGGGAAAAAAAAGAAAAGATTTTCATAGGAATGAATGTTGTTGTGCTTTCAATAAATTAGTTCATTTCCATCCACTACATTATTGGATTGATTTTTTTTTTTTTTCTGTTTGTTTAAAAATAAAAATTTGCAAAATGATACCGTTTGTCGTTGGAAACTAAACATGTATAGTGGGGATGCACACAATATTTTTAGGCTATGATTTTCAGACGAATTGTCTGCAAAATTTGATTCCGATTCTCTCTAAGAATGATCGCATGTATCATTGTCGGAAGGAGAATCTTTGCAATAATTTAATGTAACGATTTCAATAAGAAAATTTGTCAAATTATTCATCTTCCCATGTCTAAATAAAGCTAGACATGTTAAACACAACTGCATGATCATCAGTTGCATCTGCATCTAACCCTTTTGATTCATTAATTTGGGATTGCAATTTCCCCCCGGAATCGATCATGGGTAGTCGAACTGTGGGCTAGCTATTGAAAAGTGAACATGATGAATAAACAAATTGAAGACTGATTTTTTTTTTTTTTCCCCTAACTATCAAACTACTTACTTAACGGAATATGTAATCATTGCATGTTGTTGGGTAAGATCAATGTATCAATTTTTAAAATAAGTTATGTTTCTAATTACATTATGGGATCATGGAGTATCAATCATATCCAAGGATGATAATGTTTTCAATTTTAATTAAAACACACACACACACACAATGCAATAGGTAATTTAAAACCACGATACCATTTCTATTATCAAATAAAAAGTTGGATTTTTTGACAAAAAGTTCAACAAACAAAGTTTTTTATTTTAGAACAGAGGAAGCCATTTGATTAACTTGTAGCATTTTCTATAAGGTAAAAATTTAAAATTTCCGTGTTGCGTATAAATACGAGTGCTTAGATATACGAATAGCTTCAATCGAGTTGGTAGGACTCTCAACTCTCAAGAAAAGAAGAAGATAATCGATCAAAATGTTTGGTAGGATGGATGGAGACGCAGTTACATGTACCCCGCCAAAACTTTGGGCCAAGAAAAATTTTGGAAGGTTAAATTTAAATCAAAAACTGAAATGACCCACCTGTTTTTTTTTTTTTCTTTTTGCATTATTATAGCATGATATGGATGTCCTAATTAACTGTATTAAAAATAAAAAAAAAGTATATTAGACAACAATTTTGCTTAGATTCGAACCGGGTAAATCTGTTGATGAAAGAGAATATAATTGGTGCAATTAAACAAAATTAGAAAGGACGGCTAGAGTAGACTACTGCAGAAAATGAAGAAGAGAGGGTCCGGCCGAGAGCCGACTAAACTAGTACTCTGGACCGACATCAGTTGGTCAAAGAAAAAGAAGTTCAAACGACAACTTCTGCCAATGCCGACTTCTTTTATATACTATACTATATATATTTTTCTCGGGTAATCCTTTTTTTGTCAACAGGCCGACTTTACTCTGCAACATCCCTCTTGTCCAGTTGAAACCTTATCCTTGTTTTCTAAAATTCATACTCCTCCCGCTGTCCTAAAATTATTATCCAATTTGAAATTTCACTTTTAGTACGATTTGAACTAAACTGAAAATTTAACTGGACAATAATTATGAGACGAAGGGAGTATTTTATTTCACAATTTAACAAACACGGTTCTTATTTTGTTAGGAAAAATTGTAATTGTATAAAACTTTGTGCTCAACGTGGAGTGGTGAAATAGTGGAACAATTTGGTGTTTGCCTTGGCATTGTAAACTGTACCTAAATTAATAAATCAACATAAAAAAGGAAGAAATTATTGCTTAATTATGTGCCCACTAATCTTTTTGATATGCTAGAGTTCACATGGTAGTTAGTTGACATTTTGATGGCTTTTTCATCAAAACGGTTTCAAAGATGCCTTAATCCCACACGTGCATCCATTTATCTTAATCAGTCCTTCAAATTGGAGTAGTTTTAATTATCTAGAAAAATAGTTAGTCCTACCAACCGGCCTTTACATATATAATTTTCTTCTTTCAAAGTGTAAGACTTTTGAGTAGTCTATAAATATTCATATCTCTTAAAAGTACGTGAGCGCCTGTTTGAGTTGTTAGATTGGTTTTGGATGCTTTGTTTTCGTCTTAAAATATACTCCTTCTATCTCAAAATTATTATACAATTTCGATTCTTATTTTTAATTTAATTTACACAAAAAGTAAAAAATTTAAGCCAAATAATAATTTCAAGACGGAGAGAGTACTCAGTTTGTCCTGAAAAACAGTCCATATTATTAGATTATATAACAACATGAATTATTTTTTCAGGAAAAACATAGTGTGAAATTCCACATTTTTCAAAATCTCTGATTAGTTTACTTATTCTGGGAGGGTATATGCGTTGCCTCAAAACCATCATTTCTATGTTTTGGTGAAAGAAAAGAAATAAGAGTTACTTTGATCCTAATTATAAAACACATATTTAAACCAATTTTAGTATTTTTTTTGTGTCATAATTAGGATTAGGATGGAAGGGAATAAATAAACTAATTCCTTTCGTTCTAAAGTAATATTTCAAAAGTCAAAGTAAAAACTTGGAGACAGAAGGAGTAGATAATAGATGAAGTTCGTTGACTCACAAACCGGCCCCTAAATTCTTTACGATTTCATTACAATTTCGAGAAACAAGAAGGCGGCATCATTTCGTGAGCTTTTCCTGGCGGGTTCAAACTTCAAAGATCCGACGTAATAATCGAATCAACAAAGATAAGGACTCTTTAGACAATGCTCCAATGAATTAATTGATAAAAAACATGGATATCCCTTTTATGAGCAGGTAAGTTGGCTGATTAGCTCGACTTTCTTGAAGTGATTGAGGATTTGAAATGTATATTAAACTTTATTTATAGGCTTACAAATTTTTGACATAAGACCAAATGATTTTTTTTTCCCCCAAGGTTCCGGGAATATACTTATTTTTAAAGAAATAAAATTCTTCCAACAAATATTTAAATTACTTCATGTAATTTATATCAGTTTTAAAATTCTGATAATCCAATACATTTTACTCCATGCAGATGTAATGTTTTTTTCTCATGTAATCATTCTAGGACAACGGTTTACGTTTTAGGAAAAGAGAACAATAATTTTTAAGGGAAATGTTTCCAACCTGATAAAAAATGCCAAATAATTTCTTTTTGTTCCAAGATAAAAGTTCTTTTATACATTTATTTATTTATTATATACTAGTATTATGCCCGCACGTTGTGCGGATTTTAATATATTTTAGAGTAACATTAATATATTATTATTTTCCTATAAAAATGTCATATGTTTTATTTTTTCGTTTTTTGGTATAGTAAGCACCCGGAGTCCGAAATCAAGAGTGTTATGTTTCTTTCCCCTTCTGTTTTTGGTACATAGCGCATCCGATGTTCGAAGTCATTGTTCCAACTAATTCGTCTTCGAATCGGGTAGGTCCCTTTCAGAAGACAAACCTCTCCCAACAATCATTACAGAATGTTCATGCACAAATTTAATCATAGATCGTAGTTAACTTGGTCCAACACTTTTACCACTTTAATCAAGTACTTGTATGGATTTTTTAAAGTACAAATAAATATGTTCCAACTATCTAATATGCTTCTTGTTTAGGAGTGTTAGTATATCAAAAGAAAAAATTAAATATGAATTAATATGATCAACTATCTACTATGCTACTTGTTTAGGGATATAAGTATATAAAAATTATTTTCAATAACAGAAATTAAATCATGTATATTCTAAAAATATATTGACTAAAAAAATATATTTTTTACTTGTAGTAATTGAATCAAATATTATAAAAAATCTATTTTAGGCATAAAGCAAAATGAAAAAAGAAAATTCCAACAAAAGTAAATAAAACACAAAAATAGGGGGAAAAAAACAAATAAATTATTTCGAAATACATATCCATGTTCGTCAAACTTTTTTTTTAGTTATGAGTGCTTTTCGAGATACTTATTTCAATCTTTTGCCATCACGGTGCTACACTTCTCTTGTAAAATCAAAACACATAGATAATCATGCACTTAAAGTAAATATGTTTAACTATTGATATTCAAATAAAGTATATATTTACCTTGAGACTCTAGAGTATGAGCAATTTTGTTTTAGTCTATCTGGCTCCTTTAGAGCGAGATTGATTCATAACTATGTTTTTTAAGAGAACTAGGACGGTACCTGGTGGGCATCCCCCGATTTTATTAATTTAAAATAAAAAGTACATAGGCCGTGCTTCAGACTTATCCAAATAAAAAAAAAAAGAGACCGTCTTACCAAGGATTGCTAAATCCCCATGACGGTTCTTATGTAATCTTTTATCTATGAGCTGTCTTACAAAGATCATGTTAATAATCCCTTGACAGCTCATCTATCATATCTATTTTGGAACTAAGAACTGAGTTACAAAGATTATACAAAATCCCTCATCAGTACTTTTGTACACTACTGCTATAAGAAAATTTAGAAAGTTTAAATTTTTACAAAAATCCCTATTTTCTACTTTATTCGCAAGTTTGGAAAACTTTGCCGATCCAAGTTGATTTTACCTTTTATTGAAGCTGATAACTCTACATAATTTTCGTATTGCCTGGTAAGCCCTTGCGACGCTTGCTTCGCCAATTCATCTGCCACACTATTGACTTCTCGATAAATATGTATTATTCGGGAATTTGTCATAGTTTTTGAATCTCCTGTAGTTGTCTATGATGCCTCCAAGGCTAAGTCTTCCCTTTCTTGATCATGTTGACCACTGCCAAGCTATCCATTTGGACAGTAATGTTGTTGAAATATCTTTCCTTGCACGCTTTTAAGCTATGTTTAATTCTTTCAATTTCTGCTTCCAAACTTGTTGCTACCTCTATATACTTTGTTTTTGCTCTGATGAAAGCTCCTATTTCGTCCCGAAGGACATAACCCCATCATGTTTCTCCTGGTTAACCTAAAGCTGATCCATCAGTAGTTGAACTATTTTTAAGCTCAACCCATTGAAATTTAATAATAGCAACGTTGCAAAAGCATCCCAACATGAGGCTCTCGTGATTGTTTAAAAATAAAACTGCCCATATTTATAAATATTGGCCAATGACATACAATAGAAATAATCCTTAACATGAAAAATGTAATGCATGTTTAAAAAATAATGCCTCCCCTATAGAAAAAAGGTATGTCAGTAGTACCAAATTTTTCCTTAAAATGTAAGGAAAAAAATGATGAGTTAACAGTTCAAAACAAAAGGAAAAAATCATATAGATTTTTTTTCCATTGATGAACCTTTTATAATTAACGACCACACTTCTCATTGTTAATCAAAAATCAGATGGAAGGTCGTCCACAAGCGTCCACACTGGAATAAGTTAACTAACATTCAGTCAATACAGGAAAAATTAAGAAATCAAGCGAAATTCTAACAATCACTCTAAACATTGAGTTAATAATATGAAAAGTATAACTTACCCTGTCAATCGAAATCCATCACAACTCCCCTTTTGACCAATAAAAACATCCATCTAAAATTACAACCCAACAGAGAGAGAGGTCAGTGTATACCTTTCCAACAAAAAAGAAAATTCGGATGGAAGGGGAGGAGGGACTGGGAAGAGATAGAGGACGGAGGGGAAAGGAAAGGAGAGAATTAGAACATAACTTTTTCATAATTTTTTTTAGTGACTAGTACTTATCTCCTTTTATTTTTGGTAATCCAAATCTTTTTGTTTTTGAAAAATACATCAAATAGAATCATCTAAAAAAAAAATTAATAATAACCTATATTTAATGTGTCCGGACTTAGTTTCAAATTGTATTCATAACATAATAATTTGATAGCTAAATTTTTTTTTTATTTTTGATAACTAATCTTTTTTCTTAAAAAAAATATCAAATAAAATCATCAGAGAAATAATATTAACATACGTTTAATATATCTAGATTTGGTTTGAACTGTATTCATAATATAATATTTGGTAAGTAATTTCCTTTTACTTTTGAAAAATATCTTAAATGGAATCAAGAAAAATAATGTTAATCTATGCTTAATGTATATGGACTTGGTTCTAATTGTATGCATACGTAGTATAATTATTTGCTAACTAATCTATTTTTTTTTCTTTTTAACCAGAATCTTTTTATTTTTGAAAAATATATCAAATGGAATTATTTGAAAAACATTATTAGCATATGTTTAATGTATCTAAACTTGATTTCGAATTGTATTCGTAATATAATGATTTGGTAACTAATCTTTATATTTTTGGTAACTTCTTTTTTTGGAAAATATATCAAATCGAATTATCTAAAATAACACTAACATACATTTAATGTATCTAGACTTAGTTTTGAATGATATTCGTAATATAATGATTCGGTAACTAATCTCTTTATTTTTGGTAATTAATTAATCTCTTTTTATTTTTGGAAATGTATCAATTTAAATCATTTGAGAAATTATATAAATCTACATTTAATGTACCCAGACTTGGTGTTAAATTGTATTCATAATATAATTATTTGGTAATTAATCTCCTTTTAGTTTTTTAAATTAATCTCTTTTTGTTTTTGAAACATATATTAAATGGAATCATGTAAAAATAATATTAACCTATGTTGCATGTATACAAACTTTGTTACAAATTGTATTTATAGTATAATTATTCAGTAACTAATCTATGTTTATTTTCGCAGAATATATCAAATGGAATAATCTGAAAATTAATATGAACCTACGTTTAATTTATCCAGATTTAGTTTCGAATTGTATTCGAAGTATAATTATTTGGTAACTAATATATTTTTTGTTTTTGGAAACTAATATATCTTTATTTTTGGAAAATATATCAGATAGAATCACCAGAAAAATATTATTAACCTATGTTTAATGTAATCAAACTTAGTTCCGAATTATATTCATTTCATTATTTGGAAAATAATCTATTTGTTTTGGTAAGTAGTCTCTTTTTATTTATGGAAAATATACCAATAATCTAAGAAATAATATTAAGATAAGTTTAATGTAGGCAGACTTGGTTTCGAATTGTATTCATAATATAGTTATTGGTAACAATTTTTTTTGGGTAACTAATATTCTTTTAATTTTTGGAAAATATATCAAACAAAATCATCTGAAAAACTATATTAACTTACGTTTAATGCATCTAGGCTTAGTTTCAAACTGTATTCTTAATACAATTATTAATTTAATAATTAATGTTTCATTATGCCATATATTTGTCAATAATTACCAAACACATGATATTTATCCGAAATTAACTTTTGATTAATTACTTAATCAATTTAACAATTTTACGTATTAGTAACAAATTTTTAACTGTTTAATGAAGAAAAATTTTGGTGACGGCACGTGGCACAATTAACTAAACTTGCTCCATGTGCGGCACGTGTTGATTAAGAATTCTGCTTTTATATATATATTAGTGTTTATCCCGCACGTTGTGCGGGTTCCAAGATATATATGAGTTTAATGATCTAACGATTATATGACATTTCTGATGGAGTGATACATATTAAAAAATAATATTAATGATATAAATTGAACTTTTGTAATTTTTAATGTCAATATATTTTGTTGTTTTAAATACATTTGGAATAATTTTAATATTCGCAATCATCTAATGTAACATATTATCCAACCTTTTTGTTTTGTTGATTTATGGCTTTATATCTTTAAAAACTATCTGTGTCATATCTTTTAAATTCTCCCTCTAATAGAAGTTTCTCATTATATTTTTTCATATACTTATCTATTTTCTATCTCTCTATATACCTTTGCAACTTTTCTTTGAAAGTTCGTTCGTGTATTTTACCTATAATATAATGTTTCTTTTTTTTTTGGTCATATAGTCTTTGTTTTTTTCTAAATTTAATTACTTCTCTTTAAAACTTAATTTCTTGATAATTTTTTAATAATTATTTTAATTTTCACTATTATCACGATCTTTTTTTCACATTTTCTTTAATCTTTACATAATTTTTTTTCAATTTCTTAATATGTTTTTTTAATAAGAAGTCAAAAATTTATAACCAAAAAAACTTGAAGCTAGTGTTTAATGGAGCGACATTTCTAATAGAGTGATACTTGTAAAAGAAATATTATTAATGGTATAATCGTAATTTTTTAATTTTTAATGTCAATGTGTTTTGTTATTTTGATTAAATACATTTCGAATAAATTTCACTATTGGAAATCATCTAATGCAACTTATTGTCTATCTTTTTTTTTGTTTTGTTAATTTATGGCTTTGTATCTTTTTAAAAGTATTCACTTAATTTTTCATAATGATTTCTCTAAATATTCTTATTTGTGTATTAAACTCTCCCACTAATAGAAAAGTTTCTCATTATTTTTTTCCACGAACTTATCTTTTTTCTTTTTTTTTATCTTTCTATATATCTATTGTAACCTTTTTTTAGAAGTTTATTTTCATGTAATATAGTATTTATTTTTTTTCTTAGTTGCATAGTCTTCACATTTGTTTTTTATTAAATTTGACGAGGTCTTTTTAAAGTTTCATTTCTTGAAAAAATTGCAGTAAAACTATTTCATTTTAAACTATTATCTCTGGTTTCTCTTTTCATTATTTCGACATAATTTTTTCTTCCATATAATTGTTTTGAATTTCTCAATATGTTTCTTTTTCTACAGTTTGTCTCTCATAAAAACCTTTATTTTTTCTCATTTTGGAAAAATTTGTCCTTATTAATTTTTATATTTTATTTTATCATCATAACATTAACTTTTTTTTACCAATATATTATATAAAAAAATGAAAAAAATATAATTAATCATCTAAATATTTTTTTTATATCTTGTTGCAAATTACCAATATTCATTAAGGTTAGAGGATTCATGATGAAAATGGCATATCACACGTAAATTCCAAGATACATATGCAAAAAAATAAAATAAAAATTATTTAGCCCGTATGGACTATTAATTATCTTTATTACGATGAAACAATTTTTATTCTGAGCAACCGAAAATATACTTCTTTTTGGTCTACCTTGTTAATATTATAAGAAATAAATTAATTTAAACATTTATTTCTTATAATTTTTTAAAAAATTATCATATTTGATACTGATATTTAATTATGCTAAATTTAGGAATAAACACAAAAAATCTAGTAACCAATATTGGGGTCAATCATATTTAAATTAGTGCACCAAGCTGATGAACTAAACAAATCATATCAATCTAAGAAGTCTAAATTAGTAAACTTATTTATTAAAGTCGGCTGAGTTATAATTTAATAAATTTACAGCCAATAAATTTGCTAAACTTATTATTGCTAAGGTTTTGATTGATAAATAAGCTAACCGACTAAAATGTTTATAAAGTTAAATAAGTTGTGCCAAGGTTTTTTTTAGCTTTTATAAAGTTAACTAAATTGTTTTGTTTTATCAATTGTGTTTCTCTTCATCAACCGAGAGAACAGGAACACTAATAAATAATTAGAGAGTTAAATTTACTTTTTAAAGTTGATTTAGTTTTATTTACAATTTTTATATTAAAAAATTACCATTAAATGATGGAGTGATGTGTTTTCGATATTTGGATTTGGCTATCTAATTTTACGCCATGTGCATTGGTTTATCTAATTTTACGTCATGTGTTCGATTGAAAATTTTCTTTTAATAAATATATATAGAGAGAATAGAGATAGAGATATGGATAATAGATATGGCTTTTGGAAGCTACGCACTAGTATTACTGTGAAGAATTGTACGAGGCTAGCCATTCGGCCCATATCTTTCAAATGGTCAAATCAAGGAAATCACGCATGATTTTGAAAATAAATACAAGCATTGAACTTGATTGATGCATACTTTAAGTAAGGATACTATTAGCTTTTCGGCTTTGAATTCTACTCCTCCTCCTAATGGTTATGGTTATCCAAGTGAATCCCAAAAAGGCTGGCAATGATAAATGGGAATCCCCTATCAAATCCACTCACAATAATAATCCCAAGAATCCACTTTCTTTTAGCAATACAAGTTGAGTACAAAAAAAAAAAAAAAAATTGAGTTCCAAAAAAAAAAAAAAAAGGGAAAAGCAATACAAGTTTTACTTGTTCTTTTCCACATTTAAGCTCTAAGTTAAAACAAAAAGAAACTTTGACATGATTTGAGAGGATAAGCATCCCTAGATCAAACACATTTATAGTGTCACACTGACCAAGTAAAAAAAAAAAAAAAAGAAAGGGAGAAAAAAGATAGTAGTCTGTGGTACTTGATGATTTTAATTTAGTACTAAAAATATCAATATAAGAGTAGATAAGATTTTTGAGATAGATATGAAGCATTTTTAATCCTGAGGTGAAAAATGAGTGTATTTTGGAATCTGGATAAACCTCAAATCACCTTTTTCACTCTTTTGGCAGTCATTTAAAAGCTGAATTGCAGGCTTGAGAGTTGAGATAATAATGTTGTGGTAGACTAATACCACTGATCAGATCAGGAACCAATAATGAAGCAGCTGACAGATGAAAAGAGTTATAATTCATTTATTATGGTAATTTGAGCAGGACAGGTTACCTGATGATGTTAACATTAGGTCAGAAATGCATCTGGTTATCTTCTTTTTTTTTTTCTACCTCTTCTGAAACATTTCTATCTGTGTCAGTTTCATATTATGAAGTAGAGATCATTGTGTCAATAATTATTAGTCCACAATAATGTCTGCACTTTGCTTTTTACAATTATTTTGCTGTCATTTTAATTTTCTGGTTTTATTAATCCTTCTTTTTCATTCTTATCAACTTCTTGTTGTCGATCTCTTGATAAGGTTGAATAAAGAGGAACGAAGTAGACTATTTTTTAATTTTTTTTTTTTGGAATACGAGGGAAACCGAGGCTTAGGATTTCCAAAACATCCTTATAGGTGTGGTATGATCGGAGCATGTCCGTATCTAATTTCTCTTTAATACTAGACGGAGGTGTTGACTATTTTTATTTTAGGACGAACAAAAAGTAATATGAATGAGTCTGCATGGTAATGGACTGCCAAGGTAGCTGCCCAATTGCCATCCTAAATTCAAAGGAGCCCGCACCACTTCCTAGTTGAATCCGTGATCCATTAAAGCCTACATCAAGATACTTTTAAAACTTATTATGATTGATCCTTAAGCGAGCAAAACTATGATCATTACGACATGAAGTCATCATGACTAAAGAACCAATACATATCAATGGAGCACACATTTGAGCTATGAAATTCTGATGCAGAGCTAAAATGGCAGCGACCAAATTTGTTGTGAGGCCAAGGATAGTATCTACTAAGTCTAAAAGGGACCAAATTGTAGTAGAAAAACTCTACACGAGGAATTGATTTATGCATCAGTAGGCACCTAGTTATGTGGGTGTTCTTTCTTCTTTCACAATCTCGAGATATATATAACAATAAGTTCCAAATTCTTTGGCCAAATCTTCTACCCAGTTGGGTAAGATAGCCTCATGACTGAAGCTTATAGACCAGCTTCTAATTTAGGAGTTCAAGATCCTAATGAGTTCCTGAGGGCATGTTTCAAGGTTTTCTCATCTTCCAATCTGATTCGTGTAAGATAAAGCACACTCATTCAAAACACGGAAAATCCAAGACTATCTAATAGAGCAAGAATTGTTGCAACCTTTACATCTACCTGCAGCATTATCTCAATTCTTCTCCATAACTTCTGACTATATGCAATATTCATCTAATATCTAGCAGAAACTTGTAACTGACGTGGATTTAGAAAAGAATTACTGTACTTCTAGGACACCAGATAGCATGTAAAGCGAACATCTGATTCCATTATCATCATGCGAAATTGTTCCTCAACAGAACTAAAGTGTGTTTGGACTTCCAGATACTATTACACTTGAATCTGGAAATCTGTAAAAGATATAGGAAACACTGAAAATCACCAAGACTAAGTGTTCGGCTCTCCAAGGACTGTAAACTATCATCTACATCACTTCATTTGTCAGATCAGTTGTTTTTCTTAAGCTATTAACCTCAATGAGTTGTACTGTAATTAATTTCTTACGCAATCAGAATCTTATGCAGTTCTACTAAAGAAACCGATGTTCTAATATGCAAACACCAGAAAACCTAATGAAGATACAAATTTTGAAAGAAATATGAATGAGCAGCATCCCTTCTAGTGGAAAGGAATCAATGTGGGAACTATGAGTTTTAGCTATACACTTCAACCTAATGCACTAAATATTTCCACAGTGAATTTTGGCTATACACTTGAACCCTGTGCATTATCCACCAATTGTGATCCAAACAAATGGATGAAGATATAGGCTTCTGTATGCTAAGATTTAGATACAAACAATCGATGTAATCAAACCTGTACGATCACTATAATACGACTTGATCCCCTTTTCCTGTGCCCTCCTCAACTTTCACTTCCATAGGATCCTGATGAGCCATATCATAAGTCGTGTGGACACCAACTAAAAGATAGTACACTACCATTATCCCACTGCATATGACGAATCGCCAGACAGCCACAGCACCAAGCGATCCTATGAGAAAGATATTCGTCAAAACTGAAACTGAAGGGAACCATGGAACAAGAGGGACACCCCAAACTTTAGGAAGCCTCTTCATTGGAATCAATGCCATTCCCAGAGTGCCTATAAACCATAAGATGCCTGTAACAGCATATCCAATCCATCCTCCCTTATTCAAATTAAAAATGATTGTAAATCCAATTGACGAAATACATATGAGAAACAGGCTAGCCAGGAATTTGATATGATCGGACCGTGGTGTGACATCCTTAACATAGTACCGCCGAACAAGCAATGCAACAGCCATGAGCATGAAGATGAAGAGAGTACTGAAAGAAAGCACACTTGACAACACATCTAGGCTAGAAAAGAAAGCAACAATACAGCTAAGTGTAGTCACCAACAGCGTGGCATAAATTGGTGTTCCTGTCTTTGGATGAACCAGAGCAAACCAAGGGGGAATCATATGTGATCTTGCAATCTGAGTTGTATATCTAGCCTGTCCCATAGATCCCACAAGTAAACTTGTGGTCATTCCCTTAAGAGCACATATTCCAACCAGATATTTAGCCCACTTCAAACCAATCTTCTCAAATGCAACCGAATAAGCAGCATTTACATCTACATCTGTATACTTCACCATCATAGCCAGTGCCAACGCCATCAAACAATAGATGATTGTGATCATAGACATGGAACCAACTAAACCCATAGGTATATCCCTGGAAGGTTTCTCCGTCTCCTCAGCCATTGTAGCAACCATATCAAACCCGGTATACGACCAGTAGACAACGGCAGAAGCAGCGAAAACACCCTTGGCCCCAAATGGAAAAAAGGGCACCAAATTCGTAGTTTCAGCATGAATGAAGCCAACAATAATGATAAAAACTATAATGGCAGCACTTATGATAGAAGTGATGGATGTAAGAATCGAAGTCCTCCTAGACCCTGACACTGCAATCCCATTGCAGATCACCAAAACCCCAACAGCAAGAGGGTCCAGTAAATTAAAACCCTCAGCAAAAGAATCAATTTTTATCCTTAAAATATCAGGATTACTACTAATAAGGCTAGCAAAATACGATGACCATGACCGGCCTAATCCAGCAGCACCCACAATAGCTTCTAAAAGAATATTCCCAGCAGCAATATAAGCAATGAAATCACCCAATTCAATACGAAGAAACGAAAACGAGCCACCAGCAGTTGGAATATCAACAGCAAATTCAGTATAGCAAAAGACGGAAAGAAGAGCAGAGAAGCCAGAAATAGCATAAGACAAAACAATCGCAGGTCCGGCATCATTATGAGTTTCTTGGCCAGTAATGCTAAAAATACCTGACCCAACAACAGAGCCAAAAGCAAGCCAAATAAGATCCCACCAAGTAAGGCATCGGTGCATTGGATGTTCTGATTGCTTCTTCAGCTCCACGAGCTCTGTCACGTCAGAGGATCGGCCCAAGAGTCGATCTTCGAGACGGCGAGGGGTATCGGAGACGGCGGAGAGGTAAGTTGAGAAATTCCGGAAGGTGGGCTCCGGGTAAAAATCATTCTTGCTGAATCTCCAGTATGATTTCGTCGTCGTGGTGAATGATTCATCATCCATTGCGGCGGCGAATCTTGGTGTCAAAAGAGGGTCGGTGAGGTTTTGAGATGTTTCTTGGTGGATGGATGAAGATTTCATAGCTGGGCTAAAAGGGGTTGAAGGAGGAGGACTGGAGAGTTGGAATCGGGTGGAATCACGAGATTCATGGACAGGGTGGAAATCGGGAAAATATCAGAAAAAAAATGATGAATTTTTAGCAAAATGTGGGACAAATTCGTTGTCCAAATGATTCAACAAACATAGGAACATTGTAAGAAGTAAGTATTATGTACAGTATTGGATTTGTTTAGAATCCTTGTTGAAATGTGCAACTCGTTTCCTTTTTAAAATTTTCAACAATAATTCATCATTGCAAATTGAGTCTTTGACTGATGGTTGATCTGGGAAGCACAGCTTGAATCCGTGTTGGCTTACTTGGGCTCAAATATGGGCCCAGGTTGATGATGGTCGTGAATATTTTCAACCAATTTTTTGGGCTTCAGCTGCTGGGCACTCCTTAATAACTTCAATCTTCAGCATAAGAGTGTGAACCGTTTTGAATCATAGGCTTCTCTTTCCTCCATGGATCCACCATCCATGTACTAGAAAAATTTCTCCACAAACAAATATCTATTTGATTTTTTTTTTTTTGACATTTTCAGAATTTCAGGATAATCAACCTTTGGCACCCAAAAATTACTCCCTCCGGTCATTATTATAAGATATTTTGATTCCGTCCTATGTTTCACTTAGATTGTCTTTTTAATTGGAAAACAAACCTTAAACATATATTTTCACATTTCTTGTGTTCTCCTAATTATTATGAAATATTTTTAAGGTTTTTATTTCAATTAAAAAGACAATTTAAGTGAAATCTATAATGAAATCAAAATGCCTTATAATAAGGATCGGAGGGAGTATTACTCAAGAAATACTTGACTAATATAATACTATCGTCATTTTCAACATTTTTACAGATTTGTGAATTGATGCGAATGTTTTGGGTGTAAAAATGTTCATATCTCTAATTATCGAAAGTTCATGTACACAAACTCGCAAAAAGTATCAAAAGGGGACTTACAAACTCATCCAACTAGCAAACTATATGCTCGCAAAAGTGGTTCGGTTTTTTCTTTTTTGAAATAAAACTTTTACATTAATTTTATTGGAATTCGTCTAACAATGAGTGGTCCAGCTTATATTAATTTGCATTAGGAAGATTCGGCCACTTCCTATTTGAAAGAAATAGCTTATAAGGTGAATTACAAAGATAATAATAGTCGTGTATCAGGTATTACACAATATTGAAAATGATAGTAGTCAATAACACACATCATGAATGACGAGTGTGAGAGAAAATTGTAGTCTTAAGTAATACCAGAAATTCAACGAACATTATCTTTATACTAGATATTTGAATTCGAGAATATGGAATGGAATAAATTATTTGCTCCGATCTTTGATCTGAAGAAAGATTCATCAAGTTAAATGGAGATCGATTTGGACGTGACAGTACGAGAATACATATGCCCCTAAGAAACATCATATGGTTATTGAACAAAAAGAATGCACAAAAAACGTGAACTCTAATGTATCAGTAGCGTGGTGATTGAGTTTGGTTTTTGGCCATTCCAAATGAGAGTAAAACTTTTTATTTGCGGATCAACGAAAATGGTCACATTTTTCCACATTCAATGGGTTTCCCAAATTTTTTAAAAAAGTAGCAAAAGATCCACCTGCCTAACAAACCCTTCTCGTTCTTGGTTTCTAAATGCGAACGTTTTAGCCGCATAATTCCAAAAGCAGAAGCCAGAAAGAAGAGGTGCTTTGTACCCCCCCAAAAAAAGAAAAAAAAAGAAAAAGAGAGAAAAAAAAAGAAGAAGAGGTGCTACTGTGCTAGCTATAATTAATGATCACCACAATTTAATAAGCATTCATAATTAATACTTAAATTATGTAGTTAGTTAATCCAAAGTACAACTAATCAAAGATTAAATCTGATGAGTTCAAACTGTTAGGTCGTAGTACCCCCATAGGGCCTACCTCAATCAAAAAAAGGAAAGTCTGGGTCACAAAGATAAACGACCCCATCAACCCAAATTTAGAAATGAACAAAACCAGACCCTCCTTTTTTGATTACTGACTTTTTTTTTTGGTTTAATAATAATGTGTGCGTCATGATGGAAAATTGCCAGAAATGGTCATTTTTTTGGGTGTTGTTTAATTAGTGAGGGTGGCTCGAGTTAAGCATGAAAAACTAGTTTATCGCGAAGAGAGAAAGAAACGTATAGTATAATTTTGTAGTAATGAGATCTACTGAACTCCGCGAAAAGGCAAATTATTAAGGACCACTTTTTTCATTCTGCATGTACTTACTTCCAAAGATCTAAAAGTTATGAACTGTGTATGATTTCAGCATACGTATTTTTATAATTTAGTTTCAGATTCTCATCTGATCTAATATTAAAAAAGAATAAAAAGAAGAACCAGAGACTAAAGCATACGAAATCAATAGATTTTCATTCGGAAAAAAGGCTGAAAATGACTTGAGTACTGTTACAGTCTTTGTCAGAGGTGACTAAGTATACGCAAATATATTGTTATTAATGATATATTTGTTTTTTAAAAACCTCGTTAATGCACATTCATTGATTTTTGCAATGTAATGTAAAGCCTATTTTATGAAATTTAGACGGAAGATGATACTACTATGAGTTTAATGACTTTTTTTTTTTTTTTAACTTGAAACTAAAATGTTTCATTCAATTATCTGTTTGTAGTATGTGTAATTAGAGTGAAATCACAAATATAAATGTCCATCCTAATTGGTATAAATGTATATAACGAGTAACTTGTGCCGTTTTATCTAGAAGACGACTTTGTTTCCCAAATTATTACACAAAAGTTGCACGCATCCATACTAAAATCGAGTAGTGATGAACATTGATTACTTAAAGCTTGTTGATTGTATGGCATAGGAGCGTATTCTCAAAATGTCATTGTATCTAAATAAAAGCAGTAATATAAATTAAGCTAAACCAAATCCAAAACTCTAATACCACTTTCATAAGCCATCCATTAGTTGAATATAAATGAACGTACGGAGATACAAGTGTCTCATCTTTTAAGTAAATAATATCGTATAGTGTGCGTTATATGTAACAAATATATTTTTTTTCTTCTTATATCGTGATTGTATTAAATTATAAGAGAAAAAAATATAAACTAATACAACATTCTACGGAATCCTATACAGGTACATAAGGCATGAACCAAAACCAAATTACCGTGTTTCAATCGAATGCAGTTA
Organism: Oldenlandia corymbosa var. corymbosa; assembly: GCA_949775105.1. Classification (NCBI taxonomy): domain Eukaryota; kingdom Viridiplantae; phylum Streptophyta; class Magnoliopsida; order Gentianales; family Rubiaceae; genus Oldenlandia; species Oldenlandia corymbosa. The sequence goes on along the minus strand of OX459118.1, from coordinate 10,389,752 downwards.
CATTCAAATTAATTTCTAACTATTTTATCCAAATTGGACTCCTTTTTTGGGTTATTTTTGTAATCGAGAACATATATATGGGGTCATTAACTGGCTCTCGCCATGATCATCCTTCATGATAAGCTAATCACACTTTCCACATCCATGGCGCATGCATTATGGTGTGAAAAAAGGAACTATTTATTTATTTATTTTTGAATATCATTAGTTTTGCCATTTCCTTCTGGAAAGTAACAAAGCCCGCACAGAGGAGATTAAAACCATTCTGTACATAATTTCTTTTTCCCCAGCGATAGAGACAAAATTTCATCTCCAATTCTCCTTCCTTCTTCGGTTACATCTTTGACCAGCTAATCATGATTTCTAATCTTCCACTTCCATGTGACCCCAAAGTAATCAAGAAGCCAATGATTTAATAAGTGCTATAAAAAATGACCAATATATATACAATGACGATGAGAATTTTATTTTATTTTATTTTTTCTTTTCTAACCGGCGGTACAATATAAGGAAAAGAAAAAATGTTTTGTGATATTTTATTTAGATATAGGCATGAGAACTAAGATTAATGGATTTCTTTTAAGGCTTACTTTGGTGATGTGAGTTTTACCCATAAGTAAATTATTATTGATGTGATTAGAATACAGTTTGACTGTTGAAAGCAGTCAATTAAATTAAAACTAGCATTACTCTATAAATTTCACTTTCAAGATGTATTTCTTCTAGTAAACCAAAACTGATCTTAATAGGGTGAAAAATAAAATGGCAAGAAACGTTTAGTAGTTATTAATACACATATATGAAACCTTTTATCTATTACTACTATATGATAACTCGTAAGAGTAAAGTTTTGTGATTCTAGGTTGAAAGTTTTACTTTCATTTTTACATATTGCTCTGTTGCGAAAAAAAAAAAAATTACTAATTTGGATCCCAATATCTTTCCAAAGTATTTTCGTCAAAAATATTATATATATATATATATATACATGCACAGGGAAATATTAGAAATTGATGTGTTAATCTTCCATTATTATTGGCTTCTGAGATTGTAATTCTGTTGAGAAGAGAGAATTATTCAGAAGGCTCAGTGAAACAATTAGCTGATCTAAGGATGAAGAAAATAAAGTTTAAAATCTGGCACACGAATACGAATCTAAATAATATTGTAATAGAACCTGAAAATGAACAAAGAAACAAGAAGAATGGTACAAAAATGTACTGTTATGGGAAAAACAAATAATATAAAAGAGCACAATAATTCCAAAAACAAATTTAGTAAATTCTTTTTCCAATTTTTTTTTTACTGATAATAAAGGGGAACAATTAGAAGCAGAGACAGAGCATCTTATCGGGAATAGCTACCAGAGAGAAGAAAACATACCCCTGCTCTTCCCTACTGTTTACATTTCTTGTCTTTTCTTCTCTTCCTTTCCTAAGGAGGCTCCCCCCCCTTATGCAGCTCAAATGCCCCCCCTTTTTTTAAACCCTAAATTTACAGTTTACCCTACCTAAGATTTTATGAATTTCTACTTTTACTGTATGTTATTGATTAACTAGTTTTTTCTTAACCAGTATAAACGTCAAATTCATTTCTCGGATATTATTACCTCGAACAGACTTTTTGATTATTTGAAATGAGGTTTTGTGATGATTCACGTTTTCAATACACTATCTTTGTTCGAAAAGTAATTTGAACCGGAAAGAAAATGAAACCGTCGTGTGATGATTTGAATAAAGTGAATACAGTTAAAGAATTAACACATGCTACTCGTTGATATTATTACGATGTTTTTATTTCCTATCACTGATAAATGGATCATTGATATGGTTGTAATACACGGAAATTATACATGATTTTTTTTTCTTTATTTATTTTGGTTTAACATATCCTGTAATCTCTCAAGATCAAACATCAAACTCAAAGTGTAAACAAAGTCAAGTTATTTAATTTAGAAATTTCACTTTTCTAAAATGTGTATCGTAGAAACCAGTAGAAAATACTTCTTGCAATATACTGTGTGTATATATATATATATATATATATATTATATTTAAATATAAATCTACTGGTCAAACCGCTGAAGCGATCACTCACGCTCATCATACCTACTTTTATCGTTTTAGTACTCAAACAAAAAAAGAAAACACATCACTCTCTGCATTTAACAACAAAATCCATGCATGTTATTATCTAATCATGCCCGTACACGTGGCACCGAGTTTAATTTCTCGTGTAAATCCCAAACATCTGACCGGGCCCCACTAAACCATCAGATAATAATAATAATTATTATTATTTTTTTAACATCACCAGTAGATCAGTACTACGGTACTACCCTACGCTACATCACATTCTGTCATTCACTGGAACCTCCCCAATTTTTATTTTAAAATATTTCTCCACGTGAACAATCTCAGATCCAACGGTTGAGATCTTTCCTCTCCGAGTGGGTCCAATTTATAGCTTCGGTTCTTAACAAATGATATGCCGCCACGTATAAAGCGTACGCTATGAAGCTTATGCCCGAGTGTGTAGAGAGAAATTACCACTGCCTTAAAAGTAGAGTGAAGGAGGTCCTGCTAAGTGTACAGTGTTAGAAGAAAGAAGGGTGGCAAATGTCAAGAAAGAGAAGAGTAAATTAAGGAAGGAAGAAAAAAAAAAAAAAAAAGAAGAAAAGAAAACAAAGAGAAAGAAGTCGAGCAAGTGTAACTGTTTTTTGGCTTTTGCTATCATCTGAGGAATCGAGGTATATCTTTTTGGCGGGTTTAAGGAAAGAAAGAAATTCAGGAAGAGGCTCTGGTGTTGGGCTAACAGGAAATGTTGGTGGTTTTATGCGACTACTGCTACTGCTTCTATTACCATGGTTTATAAATAGAAGAAGGGGTAAGCAGCTCTCAAAGGAATAATACTACCTACCCATTTCTTTCTTTATATTTTCCTACTTTTGTTCTGTGGGGGGGGAATTTTCTAATTGTGGTGTGTGCTGGTTTCGGTTTAATCATTGATTTCAGCTTCTGAGCTCATCTGGGTTTCCAATTTGTGCTATAAAGATTTGATTTTTAGCATTCGGTGGAGGAATTCTTTTGGCACCTCTTTTTTAATTATTAATTTGTTCTGGGTTTGGGGTGAATGCTTTGTTTGGTGGGGTTTATTGATTGTTGGTGTTTTTTTTTTTTTTTCACCTCAGGATGGAAACTTGCTAATTTGCAGCTGAGGATTTATTGTTGACTTGAATATGGAAATGTATGTGGGGAATGTGTTTGGCCCTAGGCCTGTTCTTGTTGATACATTAACTAATTGGTTTTCTTAAGTCTACTCAGAATCAAGTCATTTTAGCGTGTTTTCTCTGTAATTGTCGGTGCAAGCTTGTGTTGGAGTTATTTTGCTCAAATTGTATCCGGTGTTTTGAATCAGCCAACAAGTTTTTTGGTCAGTCGCATAAAAGAAAGTTCAGTCTTTGAAATGTTTTTTGTTCCCTTATAAGGTGAATCAAAGCTCAAAAATACTGAGTCAAATATTTGCTAAATTGATAGTACCTGACAAATTTCATAATTGAAACAAGTTGTTTGCTTTTGTATATGATGTCTCAATGATCCTGTGTTGACAGAGGAGAGAGCGTAAAATGGAGAAACAAGCGCTTGTGTCTAAAAGTTGCATTTGCTATTTACAGCTGAAGGTGTATTGAGAATGTAGACTCATAAATCATACATGCGTACCTACCGGTTTGTTGTTGAGTTCTTTTCGGGGTTTGCTTGATTGAGTTCTCATTAGCCAAGAGAAATTAAATTTTATTACCAAATTTGATCATCCTGTTGGATCTCTCTATTCCAAGCAGCTATAGGGTTATCAAGTCAGACAAATTGGAAAGTTCCTTTTCGCTTCCGTTTTTGATTTAAAGGATATAGCTTTCTAGAAATGTAGAAAGATCGATCAAATCATATCTAAAAAGGTTATCTTTCCTTCTTAAGGAGAAAGACATTTGTTGTTCCTGCCTATGGTATCAATGGATGATTTTGCTAATGTATAGTTACTTACAATTTCAGAGGATTTTATGGTTGGGTAAATGGATGTGAATATCAGCTACCCTTTCTTCTAAGAATGCCTATGGTTAAAAAGAGATGCTAGAGGACACAAAAGAAAATGTGGAAACTTTGCCATTAATTCCACCTTTGGAAGTTCTCAAAGTTTTGGACAGTCAGATTGTTTCCCTGATTGATTGTTGGTTGAATTTTAATTTGGAAACAAGGAGTTAATGCTATGCCTGTCAATATATTACGTGCCACGTCTTCTTTTGCTCTATTTGATTTCCTAAGTCGCTGTTCACTGATCAAGACATGTTAATGAAACTGTTGAGTATATACCTTGATTCAGTTTCTTTTATGCAGTTAAGTGAGATCAGATTTTCAGAAGGAACTTGGACATGAATATTTTGTTGAGGACATGCTTGAGCCAAGGGAAACTGATATACCGGCACTATTTCTGGTGTTCGTTGTGCTTCCCCTGGTTGCATATTTCCTACTAGGAAAATGGAGCGAGTCAACAAAACAGATAGAGAGGATAAGTTTATTGGCTCAACAAGCAGCTGAGGAAGCTCTTCAGGTTGAGGTTATGGCTACTGCAAGTGTCATCCCTGTATTACCGTTGCCAAACAGTTCTACTCATCAGTGTGCCAGATGCTTTGGTCCAACTACTACACGTTGCAAACGCTGCAAGTCTGTTTGGTATTGGTATGATCAAGTTCTAAGTCCCACAATGATTAGTATGAAGTATCATCAGTATGGAAAACTATTGGTTAATGATTTCTGAACTGAATATATATTTCCTAATCTTTCACTATTACTTGTCCATTACAACAACCGTGTCATCTTATTTAAAGCTGATGGCATTTGTAGAAATTACCTGCAGTCATTATGATTATGTTTCATTCCTTAGTCTAATGTATGAAGTTTATCTTGCAGTTCTGGGAAGTGTCAGATCATTCACTGGAGGGAAGTTCACAAGCATGAGTGCCAGCAAGTGGATAATCATTTCAGCAATTCATCTCCTAAACTTTCCACAGAAAGTGAATGTCAAGATAGAGTCTCATTTGATGGTAAACAAGACATGCAATCCCTAGTAGTCAATTTTGACAAGCACGTGGTTGAAAAAGCTCCTTTAGAGAAGACAAGTCGTCCATCTTTGGGCTCCTTGCCTTCAGCAGCTGCAGCTGGTACAAAAGTGGACACCTCAGCGACCCCTGTGTCCGAGAGAAGATCGATGGACAAGAGACCAGTTCTCAAAAGCAGTAAGGGCGCCTTAAATAGAGTTGATGAACCTCTGTCAGATGGCTTTGATCAATTATCTGTTGGTGGTGTTTCCTGTTCCCCATATAATGCCCCTGTAGAGGATGATTCTGCTGGAGAGAAGGTTGTTATCCTTATTATTTCTGGTGCATACATATGTTGTTTATGTTATGTTGATATTAAAGATGACTCATTTTTTTTTTTTGTTTAGGTGAGAGAAAATAAGTCTTCTAAAGACCGTGAAGTAAACATCTCAAGTGGCTTGAGTAGAGGGCAGACTAATACAAGAAATTCGCAGGAAGAGGGTCACATGTTATCAAAACAAAGTAAGCATGCTTTTGATGCGAGAAAAACCCATGGCACCTCAAGTTCGGCAAACAGTGAAATGAGTTTTGGTAATACTCATTCAGATTCAGTTAATGGAGAAAACTTAGTGAAGAGGGAGTCTACTTCTCTTGAAGAAGATAGAAATTTTTGTTCTTTAACTGAACGGGCGTCGACAAAGAGAAGCAATAAGACCAAAAGTGCATCAAGCTCACTGGTTTCAAAGCACCATAAATCTCCAAAACCCACGATGAAATCATCAAGAGAACAAACGTGTTTGGATATGGAACAAAAAGTTGTAACAGCTTACGACTCAAGTAAGTTTGATTGTATATCGGTTTTGCAAGTGTTCTTTTTTTTTCTCTTTCTTTTCCCTCATTCACTTACAAATATATTGTGATGCAGAAACATCCAGAGTTAAGGATGTGGTACCTTCACAGGGAAGTAATGCTATTTCAAGCCTGGGTATCATGAAAATGATTGGTCTGATGAAGACTTCAAAACTTGACAGGCAAGAAACTTCCGAAGTAAATGCCGAACGCCATAAGAAAGTTAAGGTCAGGAGATGGAAAGCACGTTACTCTTTGTTGAATTGCATGCATTAGATGGGGCCAAACATATTAATAACGTTAGCTGTTCCGGACTATGTAGTAACTTTTTATTTGATTGTAGAGTTGCTAATTTATATATTGACCCGAAATGTAATTGAAATTTTACACATTGGATTTCTTTCTTCTTATTTGCAGATGCTATTTCCATATGAAGACTTTGTGAAGTATTTCCAGTATGAAGTCTTCAACCTATCTCCTAGAGGTCTAGTAAACTGTGGAAATAGGTATTGGTATTTTGCTACTCGGTGTACTGAATGAAAATTAGCTGCCTTCACGTTTGTCTGTATTCAAGTATTAATATTTCTTTTGTTTGCAGTTGTTATGCCAATGCCGTATTGCAGTGTTTGAGCTGCACGAAGCCCCTTACAGTGTTTTTGCTCCGAAGATCACATTCTAGATCTTGTAATCTATTTTTTCCTTCTTTAGTTTCTTAGTTTACCCCTTACACTGGGATCTTTCCCCCAACCATCACACACTGACTCGAACTCAATGTAGATATATGTTTTTGTATGTTTCTTTTGGGATTAAAGAACTGCTTCACTAACCCGTGCACAAACACTAGGTTGTGCAAGAGATTGGTGCCTCATGTGTGAACTTGAACAGCATGTGATGATGTTAAGAGAAGGTGGAGGACCACTTTCGCCCAGCAGAATCCTATCACACATGCGTGCTATCAATTGCCAGATCGGTGATGGAAGTCAAGAAGATGCTCATGAGTTTTTGCGGTTAGTTGTAATCTATCCATCTGTGTGTATAAAGCAATTTGTCTCGGATGATTATTTTATGAATATCATATGTAGGTTTATCTCTATGCTAATATTCATATTGTGTTTTGCTGATTCAGGTTTCTTGTGGCCTCAATGCAATCTATATGCTTGGAGGGTTTGGGTGGAGAGAATATGGTTGATCCTCGTTTGCAAGAAACAACCTTTATACAACATACATTTGGAGGGCGATTGAGATCTAAGGTTCTTAACTTTCTGGATCTTCTAGGCTTTTTGAGGATTATTAAATGTTCAGCATTTCTACCACCTTCTATTTTCCTTTCACAGTATAGATAGTCATGAATCTTAAAAACGTATACAGGTTAAATGTTTAAGGTGTCATCATGAGTCTCAGAGATCCGAAAACATCATGGATCTTACACTGGAGATATTTGGTTGGGTGGAGTCATTAGAAGATGCCTTAACACAATTTACCAGCCCAGAAGATCTAGATGGAGAAAACATGTATCGATGTGGCAGGTCTGTCGGTCTTCTAATTTCGTTGGAAGGTTTTTTCGGTCAAGGCATCTTCTACTATTAAACTGGAAGCTGAATGTTTTTTTCTTTCCTTTGTTAATTAGTTCTTGTTATTAACGTTAGGTGTGCCGCCTATGTTCGGGCGCGTAAACAATTGAGTATACAGGAGGCTCCCAATATTTTGACTATCGTCTTGAAACGATTTCAGGTATTGACAATACTTTGTGTTTGATTATTTGTCAGCACATCTTCATTGTTTGAGCTGGCTATTCAGCTTAAACTGATTTGAGGCTTCAATTTGAACTTCTCTTCATCCCTAAACTCTGGAAAGGAATACAACTATCTAATATCTTGGCTCTATTATATTAATGTGAAAACATGTATGTTTGATGGTCACCATGCCACCGGATGATTTATATAGCTGACACTGGGTTGTGGGATGAAGGCTATTTTGTTTAGGACTCATGGTTAGGCTGATGTGAGAGGTCTGTCCCTGTAATTTGTGTCATTTCTTAATTTACAGTCGTTCAAACTGTTGTGTCTGTTGTCAGGAGGGAAGTTATGGCAAGATAAACAAGTGCATCACATTCCCAGATATGCTTGATATGGTTCCCTACATGACTGGGACCGACGATGTCCCTCCTCTTTATGAACTTTATGCTGTTGTGGTGCATCTAGATACGCTAAATGCATCTTTTTCTGGGCACTATATATCCTATATCAAAGATCTACGAGGAACTTGGTTTAAAATTGATGACACCGAGGTAATTCTTTTACTTGATTCACTTTTTAGGGCTATCATTTTTGATATATTTTGTTATGAATGATCAGCAAGATCGTTTGGTTGCTGTTATGTCCATTGATAATATTTTGAGACATCCCTGTGAAATTCAAATCTTTAAGTGGTCTATTATCCGTCCAATCGGGCATCTTACATTGCTCTCTCATCTTCTTTTCCTTGCTCAATGCTACTTAATGATCCATTCAATTGGTTCTTATATTGTACATGTCACGCTGAAATTCAGGTGCAACCTGTAGACATGAGTCAGGTGATGTCAGAAGGAGCGTATATATTATTTTACATGAGGTAAGTACCCTGCATTTGGTTGAAGGTCTTTATACTCTTGCCTGTAGAGGTTTTGTGCAATGGTTTATGCATGGGAAAGTGGTGTTAGAAGTATGTTTTTCCCCTTTATTCTAGGATAGTGAATCCCGTGGTATCACAGAACTAAAAACACTTTCGGAAGATGCCTTCAGGGTTTCCTCTATTATTCATGTGGTATAAATTTCACTCCAAGGTTTTGATAGAGTTTTCACTCACAAGGAAAAACAAAGCTTTATTTAATACATTGAAGTTCATTTTAGCATTTTCTTTTCCGTTCAACCGTTCTCAAATCTCAACTGAAGCCATGTAAGCTCCTCTCTTTGTATCAGTTATATTTTTTGCTTAAGCAAATGTTTTGTTAGGTCATCGCCTCGGCCAGCTAGGGTGGTCACTAGGAAAACTACCAGCCAGCAAGGTCCTATGATGCCCAAGCATTGTTCAACAAGAACCCAGAAGTCTTCAAGAGCAGAGCAAAGCAGGTCACATCACCGGATTGTTGAACCAGATAAAAACTGGGTCACTGGTTACCATTCAGGACTCAGAAGTGCTAGTGGGAATCGACATCTTGCAGAGACATATGCCCAGTCAATGAGCACAGAGTTCTCAGATGTGACATCAAGTGATTGGTCCCTTTTCACGAGTTCAGATGAAGCATCATTTACCACCGAGAGTACTAGAGACTCTTTTAGCACAGTGGACTACTCGGATGCAAACAATATGGACCCGTTCTCTTCAATCTTCGGCAACATGTACACCTCAGGGTACCATCCGTCTCAGAAAACCCTAGCTTGTAACATGTTCTCGACCAGCAGGCCACAAACTATATTCTTTTCAGAAGAGAAGGGCTCCGTTGTGGAGTACTTCATGCCGCCTCAACCTCCCCAAACCAGGTTGAAAGGAAAGAATTCAAAAAGGGCGAGCTTGTCCGATGAAGCTTTCCAAACTCATGGCATGCATGTAAATTATGGGAATGACAGCAGAACAGTACCTTTCCAAACTTTGTAAATTGTAAGATATATAGGGATTCTGGGAAAACTCATTTTTAGGATAAAAAGAAAATGTAGCTAGGTTCAGTACCAGTGCCTCACAATTTTTGGGTTGTCGGAAATTTCATTGGATGGGGTACGTATATTCTTCTCTTAGATAATGTCCTTGAGGATATTTAAAAAACAAAAGAGTAGAAAATTCCTGTTGTATTTAAGAATACAGCAATGGAGGAAGCATCACATTTTCTCTTATCCTTTTTTCTTTTTTAGGTTCTTATTCCGGACTCAACTTCTCTGTCGAATTTTATCCCAGAAAAGAAAAATAGAATTTCCGTAGTATAGAGTATACCAAACCATATTCAAACAATTTCAATTTGGCCGATTGAAATTCTGGGTTTTTTCTTTTTTTTTTTTTTTTTTTTGTATCCAAACTGATTAGTGTATGTTTTTGGCGCTCTGAACGACTTGAGAGCTTGACCAGTTTGCCGAGATGTGGAGTTAAATACTTTATGTATCAATCGTATCCCATGATTGGTGCAAACAAACAAGGGATTATACTATATTATAATCTCGTTCAGTACACAGTTTCGTATTTGTGTAACTTTTTTGTGTTTGATTTTAGCTCCCGATCATTTACAAGGCAAACTGTTGTAGAGTTGGAGTCCTCAAAAGACCTCTGAAAAGTGGTCATATACTATATATAGTATATAGTAATTAGCTTATTGCAAATAAATTGGAGGTATAATTAATTGGTGGCTCGGAAAAAATTCGAAGCTTTCTATATTCCTCAAAATCAAAGTGTTTGTAGAGACGAGGATGTTGTTCTGAATCCACCAATTCTTCTGCTGTTCTCACTATTTTGTCTCTGGCTGCTAACACAAATATTGCGATTGAGATTCGAATCATTGGTTTATAACACGGTACTCTATGCTTCACGTTGCACAATCTTCCATTGCTCCATACCCGCACCCAACCATTTCCATATATACACATAACCACGTTAATTATCCTCGATACATTATTAATGAATCGTGTCTAATTAGTGAAACGATATTATTTTAATTAAGTTGCTCGTGTGTGTGTGGAGATACTGACCATGCCAATATCTCCGATGTTGACGACAAGGGTGCCCGGAATAGGGTCAACCGGAACCCATTCTCCGGTGAACTTGTTCACAATTTCCAAGCCGTTGACCAATTCATCATCCTGCAAGATTGTGATAAAGCCAGGGTCGCATCGCTGCACCAGTAGACCCCACACTTTGTTGGCTGTAATTATACTTATTCATTTGTAATTTGTAAACCCAATTTTGGTTACCTTTGTAGAGTGGAAGCATTAACTTGAGAAAAGAAATCATCGGCAACTCCAGGAAAGGAAACATCATCGATATTCAAGCCTTGGAAATAAGGGCTAGCATTTCCTTGCTTGATTTTCAATGGAAGATCTAATAAAGATCGGCAAACAACCTTCATTTCCGACAAGAGTTCTAATGAGATCCCATGATTTGTGATCCTAAAACAACCCCATTCTTCCGAAGCTTTCACTATTTTCTCGGCTAAACCACCAGGGTGTTGCATGTCAATCACCGGGACAATACTTTTAACCTCCATTTTTATTTTATTTTTTGTTAATCCTTTCCAAAATGATGGGAATTGTTGTAAAATGTAATGTACTACTAACACTCTTTCTGTCCCTTTGACGAGGTTTTGAGTTCAAGAAACAAATTTCTATTTACGTTGGCAATTTCGATATACGATAGTATGCATGTAGATCTTTTTATAGAAGTTTAAATTAGGTCAAAATGACGAGTCATGACTATAGTTAGGTCTGGGACGTATAATAATGAATAATCTACCAGTTCGGATGCTATATGAATAAAAATATTCAGGTGGTTTTTTGCTTAGAAATATATAGGCGGCTTGTGGTTTGGTTGGGGATGGGTTTATAGCTTATGAATGATTGGATTTTCTTTTTTTTTTTTTTTTAAATGGGTTCTTTTTTAATCTATATTTTAGGGATTCTTTTATTTTATTTTTTAAGATGTCCAATAATTTCATCGAAAGAAAATATGTACAGCATCCCTGATCACTAATCGATAATCTATGCTGATCAAAGACCCACACTGGAAAGTGGTCAGATGGCGCTCTTGGACTATGTTGAAAAATGGTTTTGGATTTTCAACGGGAAACTAGCAGCTTCGGTTGAAAAGTATTTGTATAAGACAAATCAAACAGAACAGCATTCATCCAAGCTACATTTCTTCTTGTTGATTTTTCAGAAAGCAAAGTTCAGCTTGAATTTTGTTCTCCTTTTTATTTTAATATATCCAGCTATAAAAATGTTGTTGAGGAATGTTGAAGAATGTTGTTTACATTTTTGTAAAGTCAAGTTCTTCATTGGAATAAAAAGCTCACATCGCTATCATAGACGACTTGTCACTTGTTTATAAACTCATTGAATCGTGTCAATTGATTTTGAAATGAGATTACAAGTATTTTTGACATGCCGACAATATATTGCATAATTATAGTCAAATATTAAACTAAATTCTCAAAGAGAGAGAAAATTAAGGTATAATCTCGTTGTTAGTTAATCTAACTGTTGATCAACACATGACACTGTGTTGCAGGCCAAATGTTACGTACATACAGGAGTCTTCCTTCTAGGCCATTAAAATCGTCAACTATATATGGTTAAACAAAAAGAAAAGAAAGGAAGGTCATATGGGATTCTTCGAGTGTCGACTATAACTTTGAAACGATGGACTTATAGAAATTTATAGTACTCCCTCCGTCCCATAATTATTGTCCACTTTGCCCAAAAAATTTTGTCCTAAAATTATTGTTCAATTTGACTTTTTATGGATCAAGTTACACATTTGTCCTTAGTAAAAAACATTATCCATAAAATCTTAGTGGTTAAACAATTACTTATGTAGGGGTATATCCGGTTGTTTAAGGTAAAATATAGTTAAGTTTGACCAAAAATAAAATCTTTCATTTTAGTAAAACTGGACAATAATTATGGGACGGAGGGAGTAGTTCTTTTTTTTTCTTCCGTTTTTTGTTTTTATTGGGTAAAAAATTTTGACTATTCATTTCTCCAAATGTCAAACTGCAATATGTTTTGAATTTTGACAATAACTTAGAAACAATTCAGGCGACACCTCCGAAAAAAAAAGACCCATTATATATTAGTATTACTCGCCTCTAAAAGAAATGTATAGATGATGATTCTAGTTTGAGTCAATTTAAAGGTCGATCTCTCTCGGTGGGCGGCGAAAAAAAACAAAGATAGCTTACTTAGCTTTCTAATTACCATGGGAAAGAGGCAAATTGCTCCATAATAATGGATTTTTTTTGGAGGGGGTTATCAAGTCAGCATTTTAATTTGCAGAGGCGAGCGGAAATTCAGTCCACAAGAAACTGATCACTCTTTATGCTAAGCATTGGCCAAATTTGGGAATTATTCAATCAACAGTACTGTTTCTCATTTCAAGTAGTTTCTGAAATTGAATATAATTAGAAAACGTGGAAAACAGGAAGAAGAATCTATACTATTGAAGAAATTAAATTTGGAATATGATTAGAAGCTGGCAAAACTCTCCAGATGAAGTGAGATTATAAATAGTCGAACTAGGATACTTTCTACATGAAATTTGGTTCAACTTCATAATACTTTTCTTGCATACATATTCTTAACTCATTCTCTATCTAACTAAAAATGTTCTTTTGATTTAAACATCCATAACATTACACCCACCATTAAACGAGGATAGGAAATGACTTGGCTCTAGTTCTCGACTGTCACTTTTGATACTCCCTCTGGTCCTATTTATAAGGTATAATTGACTTTTTGTGAAAATTAAGAAAAACATTTATTAGCTGCTAAAATATTCATATTATTCCTAAAGGTAGCTAATCGATTGCCACTTGGAATGGTAGTCAAGTTAGTTAAGGAAGGATAAACTTAGAATTAAAATATTTAAAAAACCTTAAACACATTAAATGCAACCTTAAAGACATTAAATGAAACCTTAAAAGATGACTTATAAATAGGACCGGAGGGAGTATTATTTAAGATATGATATGGATTAAAACTGCAAATGAACAAAAAGTTAGTTTGCGTATTTATGTTTCATTTTTCTTTTTATATTATATATACTAGTGATGTCTGGTCGCGCATTCCAGTCTATCTGTAGATCTTAGAAATGTTTATATTTAAAAAAAAAAAAAATTTTGTATTTAGAGCGATATATTTTAGAAGTGTTTGAAGGATTTAGAAATGTTTTATAAGTGTGATCATAGAAATATTTGTATTTTACAAAAAAAGAAATTGTATTTCGCCATGTATGTTTTAGAAATGTTTTATAAGTATTACTTATTAAATATAAATAGACTTAATCGAATATATGTGTTGAAATAAATGTTAGACAAAATATAAAAGTATCCTAATAAGTTTAAATATTAGTAAGATAATTTATTGATGTTCTCCATTGGTCGTGCCAAATCAATATTTAGTTTTGAAAATTTTTAATAGCTTTGTAATAAGCTTCATCCGAAGGGTATACGCTTAAAACAAAATTGACACTTTGTAACAAAAACCTAATTGATCAATTCAATTTAGACTACATAATTAAGAAAAGAAAACCACTCTAATTGAATAAAACATAAAGAAAAAATTAAAAAAAAACGTGTCACATAAAGTGCAAAGGGGAATTTAGTAATTTAGTTATGGTTAGACAAAAGGGCAATTTAGTACTTTCTTCATGTCACGTGGCAATCATAGGAAGTGTTTGGAAGGGGGATTTTTACTTCTAATATAGTAGGATATATATATATATATATATATTATATATATGTGCACAAAAAGCATGTGGAAATCGTCAAGGTAAATATATGCTATACCACGAAAAACAAAAATGAAGTTTAAAAGGAATTCCCTGATTTTGCAAACATTAAAAAAAAAAAAACTGAGATTCAGCAACCATTAAAAAAAGTTTAAAAATAATTCCCCGATTTTGTAAACATTAAAAAATTTAGATTCATCAACCATTAAAAAAAAATACTAGTCCACCATGAAGGACCATCCATAATGATCCTTTAGTTTTTAGTTAACTATTCATCAAATTTCAAATGAAAATTTCACTGAAAACACCCAGCAAACTAATTGAATGGACGAATTAACTGATCAATGATCATAAAAAATTAATTAAAATGATCATAAAAATGTCTAAATGTTCATAGAGAAAAAAAAAAAAAAACTCAGTAATCATTAAACCAAGAAAAATGCTGAATAGTGCTAGAGCGGTTCTCCCTGGGAGTTTTGCTCTAAGAGTCTCGTTCCAATTTGAGTCCTTCATGGAATCCAACTCCATGGATTGATCCTTTCAATGCTGATTTTCATCCTGTTTCGATCTTTTGCATCAACTTGTTCCTCCTTTTTCTATCAAATCTAAACATCCGTATCCTCTTCACAAAATTCTCGTTTTTCTTTGTCAAATTTTTTTTTTCCGACAAATATAAAAACGGTTATTACCATTATCCAGATCCATATTTCTTGCCTTCGTCTTCTTCTTCCTTTTACTGTTTCAAGAGTCGTATGATCTTGTTTTTCTTTTCTAATCTGTTTGTGGTTTTCTTTCAAATTTTTTGCTTTTACAGATCTCTTCGGAGCCGTGCAATTAGTGTTGACAATTGTTCATATCCTCTCCTCACTCGCGGTTGACTTTTAGCCTTGTTTGTTGAGATTATGGTGACAAACGAAGATTTGGCAAACATCATTGGGAGATTGTCATTGAGGGAAGGCGAAAGCACCAGATACTCCACTAGTTCTTTGAATACCACTCGGATTGATCCGTTCCTGACGGTTGTTGCAAAACTCCACTGTCCAAGAATTGTTTCGCACGACTCCATTGCCTCTCACTGTCGCAATATTTGGTCTGTGAGGCGTGGATTTGCAGTAAGGCCTTTGGGTGAGAATGTGGTTCATATTAAATTCAATGATCACATAGATTGGGCTAGGGTTTTGCATGGTGAGCCTTGGTTGCTTGATAGGAAGTATCCTTTGGTCTTAAAGCCTTATGATGATCTTAATGTGGATTTTGAGTCATGCCCTTGGTGAATCCATCTGTATAACTGCCCTTTGAATCTTATGAATGAGGAGTTCTCTGCTTTTGCGGGGAATAAGATTGGCAAGTTTGTAGAAGTGTACCAGGACGCTGATCGTAACTGTATCAGGAGATTGCTTCGTATTAAGGTGAGTATCGACTTGAAAAAGCATTTGATGAGAGTTTTGCAAATCGAGCATGAAGGTCAAGATTACTCCTTCCCTCTGTAGTATGAAAGACTGACCGAATGGTCCTATAATTGTGGTATTATTGGACATGTGGAGACGAGTTGTCCGACAGCAACCCCTGGGAGTTCATCTAATCCACCAGAATATGGAAGTTGGTTGAAAGCAAAAGGTTATTGGAACCCTTTTGTCTCAAAAAGTCCAGCGAATGAGCCCGATCTGTTTCATGTTCCAGATATATCTGATGAGGAAGTAGCGCCATGGACGAAACGTCAAGCTCATCGTATATCAGTCATCCCTAATCGAACTTCTCACCAAGGTACCAATGCTTCTAGACCAACCCAAAACCACAATATCCCAGTCGACCCTTCCCCTTCAAATGGTGCTCCCCTCACTATCGATCAGCCTCCTCTTCTAGCCCCCACTAGCTCTCGATATGTTAACCCTCAAGTAATCCAACCCCAATTCCTCAGCCCTCAATTTCAGCCATATCAGATGAACCTGCTCCCATTATCGTTTCTCCTGCTAAACCATCTAATCCTCCATTCCGTTCTCCGAACCTAAAAATGTTTGCCCCGCTGATCCTTCACCCATTCAGAATCAGAAAGGCAAAAAGGAAGTTCTTTCATCTGCTGACCCCTATGTGAACATTATTCCAGTTTCCCCAGTTTCAAATAATAATCTCCCAAACCCGAACCCTACACAGCTATGTTTTCCTTCTCCCCTAGAACCTTATCACCCCTTATCTTCCCCACGCATTCTTGATCCCGTATCTATTCTCCCCACTAATAATGCCAACCGGAATCCCCAGTCAGATTCCCAGCCAAAAGATAATCCAACTAATGATCCAAACCTCCTCAGTCCATTCCTAGTTTTTGTCCCCATGACTTTAGATACCTCGGCCCGAAAAGCTGCACGTCGCTTCACCACAATGCGGTGGAAAGCTCTCCAAACTGTTTCTGCTCAGGCAGCAACTTCAAATCGTGCGAAACGCAAGTTGGCACTGGATGATTTGGCAGGTTTTGACTTGCAACCAATTGATGTTGAAGTGCTTGGAAAAAAGGCTCGTTTTGATAGTAGTCCCTCTTCTCCTTCTTTCTTAGAGAATCTCTCTATGGATGGTGGTGTGGCGGAGTCTGGGTTTCATCCCGGACCCACCCAACTCAACGAGTATTGTTAGTTAGAATTGCCGAGGCATAGGGAGTCCTCGAAAATTCCAGGAGCTGGACAAAATAGTTCGAGCTAAATCCTCGCACCTCATCTTTCTTTGTGAAATCAAGAGTAATCAGAAGCAATTTGATCGCTTGAAAGAGAAATTGGGTATGTTTGGTTTATATTTTGAAGCTCAAGGTTCCTCAGGAGGCCTTGCCAAGTTTTGGAGGAAAGATTTGATCGTGAATTTGCGTTCTTTCTCAGACCGATTCATTGACACTAATGTTGTTTTGCTGGGACCAAGCATTTGCATCACTGGTATTTATGGGGAGCCGGACGTTTCGCTCCATAGAGATGCTTGGAACTATCTTTCCTCCCTGTATGATCCGTTAGAGCAACCTTGGCTTATGTTTGGAGACTTCAATGAAGTTCTCTCGCAGGATGAATTCGCTGGTTGTCGTCCAAGAGCGAATTGGCGAATTTCAGCTTTTCGAAACGCTTTGGAGCATCAACATTTGATTGATATGGGCTTTGAAGGATACAAATATACTAGCGTCTCAAAATCAGTACCCCCGTACTCAGAGAGCTAGATTGGATCGTTCTTCATGCAATCAAGGCTTTTATGTTCCCTCCTTTTGCTCTGATCATATGATGCTGTTCATACAAATACGGGTTGGGATCTTTACTGCCCCAAATAACCAGCGCCGAAGACCTTTTCGGTTCGAGGCGCATTGGATCAAAACTTCGGATAATGCGCAAGTGATTGAGGAAAGTTGGGATACAAATCTTACTTCATTGGGTGACAAACTGGAAAATGTTCATTTGGGTTAAATTAACTGGAGCAAACACCACAAAACTGATTTTTGAAGCGCATAGAGGACTTGAAGAAAAAGATCTTGGTTTTACATCAGGCTAGAATTGATGACTCTCAAAGATCAAAGCTTGGTGACCTAGAACGTGAACTTGACATCCTTTTGGAGCGTGAAAATCTTAAGTGGAAGCAGAGGGCAAAACAATATTGGTATAAGGAAGGGATAGAAATACCAAATTTTTTCACGCTTATGCTAGTAAGAGGAATACCACTAATCACAATTCTGGTTTATGCGATATTTCGGGAGTTATGAGAAATAGTACAACTGATTTAGAAAAGATCATCATGGATTACTATGGCAGCCTCTTTACTTCTTCAAGCCCGTTTATGACGACCCAACTCACCTATCTATTATTATACATCATGCTTAGCTACGAGTTGAGCCGTCCGCCGGGCTCTCGCTCAAAGCGCAATACTTTTATTTATTTTTAATACAAATTCTAACATCAACTTAACATTCTTACTAAAACCTATCTGATCTATATTACAACCTATCAATAACATCATCTTTTGCACACATGTTTGCTTCCCGTGGACTCATATGCATCGATCCATTCTAAACCTGGGAGTGGGATAAGGGGATAAAATATAAAAGGGGGGTGAGCGCCGAGCTCAGTGAGGTTCTCACTACACTACTACGATACTTTTAAATAAATATATTTTCATAAAATAATATTCAAAAGGGAAGCACTTTGCAAATAATCGTTCATCAATCAACTATTTCACATTAGATAGTTACCAATGAGGTGGATACGGAAAAATCTTAGTAAAGACTGTCAAAGAGCCTAAGTGGCACAAAGACAGGTTCCAAGCCAGATTTTAACAATGGGATAACGATAACGATCCAATGTCAATATCAATTCACAATTCAATCTTCACCTTCCTTCTGTCGCGACGGGGGTCACTTTGTCGAGTTTTCCCTACGATACGACCACTGACGGCAAAGACTGATGACCAAGCCCGATGCCGGCTCACATTCCTTGCCTGTCCAGTGCCTGGGCCCGTGCTTCAGGGCGACCAAGATCACCCGGGCGTGTGTACAAATCAACGATTGCATGCACAAACAATACACTTTTCCGAGGCGATAAAGTACACCACCGGGTACAATACAGTTAACGATAACATTGCAACTCTGCTAAGGTGATGTCACCGTCAGTAACATTTCCATTAAAACATTTCACTTTAGTACAATATGTTTAACACTCAACGCTTATAGTCAATCATATAACCAGTCAATAGCATTCAAACACATTAACACATACGACCGAAACTAGCAACACTTATGACAATTAAACACTTATCCCGAGGTGATTAAGTACACCATTGGGTCATTTAACGATATACATTTAATATTACAATAATATGTAAAAATATGCTCATGTGTGTATTGAGTTTATAAATATATATTCCCATACTCCCAGTTTTAAAAGAGCGAGAATTACCCAAAGATATTGCAAACCTCCTCAGTTTCCTCGTACACTTGATCTGCATGAATCGCAATGATGTTATACTATTTGTTCGATGACCACATATCATTCAGGCACTTGTGCCTAATCACTAGTTAGAGTTAATAATTAATTGAATACATTATTCTTGCAATCTAGTAACAGTTTAAGATGTCTTGCTTTAGTTTACTTCTCTACCAAATAAGTTGTTAAAGAAGGCTAGAAGTCTTTTATCACTTGCACGTCCATAAATAATACCATCATCAGACGATTCATTATGTGGTTTTTGGTGTATTGGGGTAGGTGTATTTATATATTAAGTTGGTTAGCAGAGACCATTTGTGACCAAGGTGAGTTTTCATATAATATGCATATATTTTATTAATCAACTCTAACTATTATTATTATTGTTATTATTATTCCCGAATTGGTTACTACTCCTATTTTCAGACGTGCTTTATTTGAGTTATACTCCGGTTTAGTTACAGGGGATTTACTCTAGTACTATGGTTCCTTTATATCTATTATATACTTTCTCGTCCCAATTTATGTCTATAACCGGAAACGCAAGAAAGAAGAGATCCACATGGAATCAAGCACTTAATGATGAAAGAAAGAAACTAGTACGTACCTAATTGCACCGAAGTAGGAAACGATGTTGTCTACCAACGAGCTCCTCCTTCCTTCGAGTTCTTCCTCCTTCTCCCCTATTTATCTATTATCCCTTTCTCTCAAGTCTACTCGATAGAAAATACTCCTTGTTCATCTTTTAACTAGAACGACAAAAAGTTCGGGAGCAATAGCATGGAAAGCCTAATGAGGAGTGATGGTTGTGCTGTGATAGTTTAGTTCGGGAGCAATAGCATGGAAAGCCTAATGAGGAGTGATGGTTGTGCTGTGATAGTTTCTTGAGCAGAGGAGGATTAAGGAGAAAGGCAGGGGAATGGATTCATGCTAACCATTTTGGCTTTATATATAAACCCAATCCAGGGTAGAGCAGCTTAAAAGAAGAGTAGAGGCGGTGGGGGCTTGACCACATAAAGCTTTGATCTTAAGCTTAGTAATAATAATATTCAATTGGCCAAGGTAGCTTGAGTTTTAAGCTTCAAAATGAACAAAATTTGAAACGGTGGAGACCGACAGCAAATCTGGAGGTTTCCATATTCTATTAGCTCACCCTTAGACCTTAGTATTAATTTATCATATATAGAATTTTAGTTAATTCTAACTTAAGTTTTATTGTTCATAAAGTGAACATGCATGGTCACGTTTGACCTATGTACACTTGAGGACAATTCACTTTCATTTGTTTACTCAATTCAGGTCAACTACATGCCTCCTAATGTTTCTAATTAAAAACATTGAAAAGAAATTTTAATAAACTTCGCTTCTAGGATTTAGCCGAAAATTAAGGGGAAATAATAATAGTATTAATAGAATGTCATCAACATAAAGTAACAAAACAGCCATATCCGATCCAGAAGAATACACAAACATGGAAGTGTCCGAGCGACTGCCTTTAAAACCTTGTGTAAGCAGAAAATTAGTGAAACGATGAAACCAAGCTCTGGGAGCTTGCTTTAAGCCATAAATGGCTTTGTTTAACCGACAGACATAGAAAGGATGGTCTGGAGGAACAAAACCAGTAGGCTGTTTCATATAGACAATTTCATTAAGATGACCATGCAAAAACACATTTTTAACGTCCAACTAATGAACGGGCTATTTTCGAGAAGCAGCAATACTTAAGATAGTCCGAATTGTCACAGGTTTAACCACCGGACTAAACGTTTGGTCATAATCAAGTCCAAGCTGTTGATTGTAGCCTTGAGCGACCAAACGTGCCTTACATCGATCAAGAGAGCCATCAGATTTTAACTTGACTCGAAAAATCCATTTGGAGCCGATAATATTGGCAGAGACAGGGGGAGGGACTAAATCCCATGTATGATTAGTGAGGAGAGTATTAAATTTGTCATTCATAGCGGCACGCCATTCAGGGTATTTATTCGCTTCAGTAAAGGATTATGGTTCAGTAGGGAGTGAAGAGGATGTAGTAGTGGCAGTAAGAGAGAGTATCTGTTTAGGTTTACGAGTACCATCACGAGTTCTAGTGACCATATGATGAATAGGGGGATTTGAAAGAGGAGGATCCGAAGTATGTAACAATGAAATGGAAGGTGTGGGTGCAGATACTAAAGGAATGGATGACACATGTTTTTGTGAAGGAGAAGCAACCAATGGAGAGGATTCTGATGAAGGGAGGGATCGTGAAATAAGGAACGAGGGATTTTTAAAAGAGATTGGGGAGGATTGTTTGGGGAACCGAAGAGAGTTGAGGAAATAGAAAAGAGGTTTCATAAAAAACGACATGACGGGAAGTAAAGACTTTCTTAGAAGCGGGATTAAAACAACGATAGCCCTTATAAGATTCAGGATAACCAAGAAAGACACATGGAGCGGAGCGAGGATGGAGCTTATGAGAAGCTAAATGAGAAAGATTGGGAAAACAGGAACACCCAAACACCCTTAAGGAACCATAGTTAGGTGGATGACCAAAAAGAAGGGAGAAAGCAATGGCCCCATTTTTAGATTTAGTAGGTAAACGATTTAACAGATAGACACTAGTATGTAAAGCCTCTACCCAGAATGCATGTGGTAAGTGAGCTTGATGCAGAAGCGTGCAGATCATATTGATTAGTGTTTTATTCAAGCGCTCAGCCTTGCCGTTTTGTGAGGAGTGTACGGACAAGAGATACGCATTGTGATCCCCTTAGATTTAAGAAAAGACTGAAGATAATGAGAATGAACATATTCAGCTGCACCGTCAGACTGAAGAGTTTTGATGGAAGCATTGAATTGAGTTTGAACAAGAGTATAAAATTCAACAAACTTTTGAGGAACCTCGGATTTATTTTTAAGAGGATACACCCATAAATAATGAGTGAAATCATCAAGAAAGAGTACAAAATACTTGAGACCACTAAAGGAATGACACGGAGAGGTCCAAACATCTGTATGTATAATATCAAAAGCACTAAAAGTAACCGAAGAAGAAGGCATAAAAGGGAGCTTATGATGCTTCCCAATTTGAAAAGCCTGACAAATACTAAGTTTATTTGAAGAGATGACGGAACCAGGAAGACTTCGACTGGACACTAAACTGGACAAAACTGAAGCATTCGGGTGACCAAGGTGTTGATGCCATAATTGAGAAGAGACGGAAGCAGCAAACACCGGGCAAGACAGAGAAGACGGTGCAAGGGATGGATGGAGCAGTGAGCGCGGAAATGTATAAAGGGAACCAGTACTATTGCAACGTAGACGAGGGGTCCTCGTCCAAAGATCCTTCACAGAAAAACCAAAAGGGTCAAACTCAACAGAGCATTGATTTTCAGTGAAAAATTGACGCATAGAGATTAGATTTTTTGTGAACGAAGGAACATGGTAAATATTAGGGAAACGAAACTGAGAACAAGAGAGTTGATCAACGGATTAAATAGGTAAAGAATGACCATTACCAATAATGACTCGAGTAGAACCAGTATAAGGTTTTGAATTAGTAAGAGTACCTTGAGAGGGAGTCATAGTGTTACCACAAGCAGTGTCCATATACCAGGAGGAATCAGCAGATGGGGAAATAAAAAGCCGATTATTGTGATCCCCAAAGTAAGCGGGCTGTTGAAATTGATAGCAATCGCGAGCATAGTGATTGAATTGATTGCACAATTGACAACGAACAACAGTGGGATTGGACTGAAAAGAGGGAGCCGGACCAAGAAGAGAGGTAGCACGTTGCCTGGGAGTAAACATAGGAGCTGTATAAGAGTTAAAAGGTGCAGAAAACGAGGAGGGATACTGACCAAAAAATTGGTTGCGTCCACGCCCACGGCCACGACCCCGATTATTCTGGAAACCGCGACCCCTGCCACGGCCACGATTGGAAGACAGCTGCTGTTGAGAAGGGGTATTGGACTGCTGGTGTGGAAGGTCAGTGGAAGATGCCGCGACCAGAGCGTTGGTAGCCGTGGAGAGGGAAGAAGGAGCAGTGTGCTGAAGTTGCACTTCATGCAGGAAGAGCATTGATCGAGCTTCAACGAAGTTGGGTAAAGGAACGCGATGGCTAATGGTAGTAGAGACAAACTGGTAGGTCGAAGGAAGACCAGCCAGAATTTGAAGCACCAAGTCATCGTCGGATATGGGAGAACCGACGGCTGTTAATGAATTAGCCAACATCTTAAGCTTGGTAACATACTCATTAATGGTTAATTCCCCTTTCTTTAAGCTATGAAACTCCAATTTCAATTGGAGAAGGCGGGAACCGAGCTGATCGTGGAAGAGTTTCTCAATGGTGAGCCACGCATCGGGGGTGGTAAGGGAAGAATTGGGCCGAACTATGGCTTGCAAAATTTTGGTGGAAACAGTGGCTTGGATCCAGGAGAGGACAATGGAGTCAATTTGGGTCCAAGTTCGAAAAACGGGATTTGGAGTAGATGAGAAAGTGCTGTCAGAGGCAGCGAGAGTTGATGGAGGACAAGGATCGGAGCCATCGATATGACCAATCACGGCATGTCTGCGAAAGACAGAAAGAAAAAGCTCTTTCCATAACATGTAATTTGTGAAATCCAGAACGAGAGTCACATAATTCTTGATGTTAGAGAGACCAATAGTCGGATAAGAAGGTGGTGTCGGAAAAGAATTGGTTGGCATGGCCTCGGTTGATTGAAGATCAGTTTGCTGTGAGACAGCAGAGGTCACGGCGGAGTTCGTCATGGCGACAGGGAGGCAAAACCGAAGAGAAGAAGCAGCAGGTGTTTTTTTTTTTTTGACTAATGAAATAGCGGCGGCAGCAGGGTTGTGTGTGTGTGTGTGTGTGTCCCGGCTGCAAAAGGGAGGCGGCGACAGGAAGATCAAGAAAGAGAGCAAGCAGTAGGTGATTAACAGCAGCGACTGGAGATGGATGAATGGACGTCCGACGGCAGCAACGAACGAAAAAACCACAATCAAGGCAAAGATGAAGATTCCGGCAGCAAGAAGCAATCAAAACAGCAGAGAACGACTCCGACGGATGCCGATGGAGTTAGTGAGAAAGGAGAAGAAGTTTCGGCAGCAGCAACAGTAGAAGAAGAAGCTTCAGTAGCAGCAACAATAGTCGGTGAAGCGTGAGGTGGCCGGGAAACAAGAAAAACAAGAAGCCAACAAAGGAAGTGAGCGGCGGAAGAAGAAGAAAAAAAAACCATAGCTAAAAATTGACGGCCTAGGAAAGAGGGCTGATACCATGAAAAAATTATTGTGTGTGTTATTCACATGATATATTGTGGTATTTATAATACAATAGTGTAACAACCCTAGCCGTCTACATAGAAAACCCTAATTAGGGTTTCGATTTTAGGGTTTTGATTATTTCCATATTCTATCACTATTGTTGGCAGAAACAAGCAGGAGATCTTTGCAAGCATCAAGGACCGGGTTTGGCAAAAAATCCAAAGCTGGAGCTCAAAGTCCTTGTCTCATGCCGGAAAAGAAATCCTCATAAAAGCTGTTCTACAGGCGATTCCATCTTATGCTATGTCTTGTTTTATGTTGACAGATGCTACCCTTCATGACCAGCAATTATTTTTGGGGAGGATCGAACAACAGGAGGAAAATACATTGGTGTGCTTGGAAGTCTATGTCGAGAAGCAAATCAGATGGTTTCCGGGACTTGAAAGCCTTTAACATTGCAATGCTTAGCAAACAGGCATGGAGATTGCTAACGGAACCACGCTCACTGTTAGCAAGAGTTTTAAAAGCTAAGTATTACCCAAATCAGAATTTTTTTGATGTTGTGCTAGGGCCACGACCTTCCTGGACATGGAGAAGTATTCTTGAAGGGCGTAAGGTGCCGGATTTGGGTTGCAGGAAGCAGATTAGGAGTGGCAATCAGACCTTCATTTGGACTGATAAATGGTTGCCGGTTGAACCATCATTTCGTACCTCCATTGCGCCACCAGAAACCTCAAGTCTGACAAGAGTTTCGGATCTTTTTCTGCCAGAGGGAACAAGCTGGAAGAACGTACTCATTCGAAGCCTTTTTTCCAGAAGCTGAAGCATCTTCCATTCTGTCTCTACCAATTCCTTTGACGCAGTCCCCAGATAGATGGATTTGGCATTTTACAAAAAGTGGCAAACATACAGTCCGTTCAGCATACTATCATCTCCTGCAGCATCCTGAGTTTTGCTTAGACGGAACTGATTCAGACATGGTCCCTCTGGGTGTCCGCGATCCGCTCTGGAACAAGCTATGGCGACTGAAGCTTCCACACAGACTTCTTTTGTTTGCTTGGCGAATCTGTAGCAACTCTCTGCCCACTCCAAACAGTCTCTCAGAATCAGAGAGGTAGAGGTTGGTAACATCTGTCCGCTGTGTAACCAAAATGACAACAGTAGCTGCCATCTATTCTTTGATTGTCTATTTGCAGTCCAGGCTTTTAAAATTGCAGGTCTCTTTCAGAAACTTCAACACCTTCGAAGACCGCTTTGTGAGCTTTGGTCTCGTTCTCTAATTCTTAATCTTCCAGCTGCAGACAGAGAGTTCTGTTTTGCTATCTTAGCAGGGATATGGCAGGCAAGGAATCTGACTCTTTTCGAGCAAACACGAACTACACCATGGGCGATCGTTCTGCAGGCCAGTAGAGTTGTCAGAGACTTCATCTTAGTCCAATCGAATCCGGAACGACACGCTGCTTCTCTTTCTGTGTTGCCTTCTGTTTTCAGACCCTTAAGATCAGCTGTCCATGTCTATTTCGATGGTGCAATCTCCATGTCTAAACAATGTGCTGGAGCTGGAATCTTAATTACTTCGCCACAGGGTGACTTTCTCCATGGCATGGCTCGTCAATTCTCTGGCGTTTTGGATTCTGATTTGGAGGAAATACTAGCCCTAAGAGAAGCTCTACTGCTCTGTAGAAGGTTGGGCCTCTCTGAAGTTAACATACTTGGCGATTCTTAGCTTATTCTCCTTGCAGCTACTGGAGAAACGGAAGGACCTCTAGTTTGTCAGCCGATTCTGGAAGACATAAGTTTTATATACCATGATTTGCCAGTTAAACACTGGATTGATTGTCAAGAAAAATCGATTGCTCATGCCCTAGCAAAATATGCCAAACATTCTGATATAATCGAAACATTGTGGGATAGCCCATCCAACTTTTGTATCTCAATTAGTGCGGGACCATTTCCAGTGATCTTAATGCAAGTTTGTTTTTTTGAAAAAAAGAAAAATGCTGAATGATCATTAAAAAGAACTGAATGATCAAGAAAAATTAATTGAGTGATGATCAAAATTTAGTTGTATGATCGCAAAACATGATTGACTGTTCATAAAAGAAATGATCATTGAAAAACAATTGAATGATAAAAAAACGATTGAATGATTTTAAAAAAATTAAAGACCGAATGATCATTATTAAAAAAGAACAGAATGATCATAAAAATAGTTAAATGGCCATTAAAAAATGATTGACCGATCATCAAGAAAACAATAAAATGATCATAGAAAAAGTTATTAAATGATCATAAAAAACCAATTGAATGATAATAAAAATTGACCGAATCATCATTCAAAAAAAAAAAAATGACTGAATGATTTAAAAGTGAACAGAATAATTACCAAAAATAATTTTTAAAATTAGATTAATTTTTTGGGATGTGAATAATGTATTACATTAATTTACATTTACCATTAAAAAAGTGTTTTTTAATATTTTTTTTCTACACATGGTCTAATAAGAGATTACGTGAGCATATAGAAGTAGATCATAACAATTTTTACCACCAAATTCACCAGGTTCTAAGAAGAAAAAATATGTCTCGTAAAAATCATTCTAGAAAATAAATCTATTCCCCTGTCCGAAAAAAAAAAACAGTTTATATGAATTTTGAGAATTGTTGTACTAAAAATAGTACTCTATTTGTCCCGAAATAATTGTTCAGTTTTTATTTTTATTTTTAATTCAAATTGTAGTAAAATTAAAAATTTAAACCGGACAATAATCTTTGGACAAAAGAATATAAACTTTAAAACAAAATATGGACTCGTATTTCATTTATTTATTTTGTGGCCTATAAAACCTATGTTCACTACAACAAAAATGAGTAATTTAGACACTTTTTTGTGTCTCAATAAGTGGTGTAATAGGACACATGTGATTCACATTGTGTGGAACACTATTAAATAGTGTCTCCTATAATCGAGTCACAATAAGTCATAAAACATTTGAAAGTGTATTATTAGATTGTCACTTATTAAGACACTTTAAAGTGACCCATTAAGTAGGGTAATAGTTCACAAGCAACCCCATATAGTACACTTGTGATAGTGTTTCATAATATGCATACACTTTTTCATTTTTAATAAGACACTTTTTAGCAAATGTCCTTATACACATATAATGAGACACATTTTAGAAAAAGTGTCCCACTATAAAGGTATTAATAGCCTATTTTTGTTGTACTGGTTGTTTCCAAAGACTTCTCTACATGCACTCTGTTGTCAACGATTCCATAAATTATGTGTGCGCCTCTCTGATTTGTATCTTATACTCACTCTGTCCCAAAATTAAAAGTGAACAATAATTTTGGGACGAATGAAATAATTATTTTTTTCCTCCGAAATTGATTCAATGATGATGATGTATTCCGTCCTTATTATAAGATCTATACATGCATGGTAGATCTGAATAAAAAGAAATTAATTTTTTTTTAATTTGGTTTTGGTTCAGGAGAAACTTAGGGCGTAAAATCTGGAAAGCTTTGGATCGGGACAGCGCTGCCCTTGCAGCTGGGATGCTTGGGTCGTTTACGATGTGTACTATTAGTTTCGTTACTAATCGGAGAATTGAAAATTTCAGCTGCTGTGCCGCCGCGTACACGGAGCTCGTCAGGCCGCCACTAAAAGCAGAGAGGTTTGTTTGTTTTGTTCTTCTGAGCTTAGCTGCCTAATAGATATTGTGCAGCCACAGCCCGTTGCATCATAGTCGCCCCCCCCCCCGTCTGCCCCTCGCCTGGTGTTTGCTTGATTTCCATGTCTTCTTCTAGAATTAGTAGTTGGAGTGTTCTCTAAAGTTTGTCTTAGTATTTTCCAGTACAAATTTTATGGCAAATTCTAGGTGCACTCGGAACAACCATGGTCCCCTTCTATTTTTTGCACATATGATTCTTATTGTATTTTTTCCTAAAATTTTTTATGTTTTGCAAGTTTAATCCTGTCACTTTTTTTTCTCTCCTCATAAAATATCTATAATGTTCAAATGAGCATATCTCCCAATCCGTGAATAATTAGAAAACGAATTATATATGAAATTCATAGTACTCATCGAGATCTATCCAACAAGATCCATATTGAATATTTTTTTCGAACTTAAAAATGATTAAATTTTGATGGGCTGAAATGAAGGAAATTTGTATGTTATTTGGATGGATATATAGTTTAAAAATATGGATAACCAACTTATTTTATATGGATATTCTTATATTGCACATATTTCATGATCTGTGAAGAATTTTTAAACGAATTGTATATGAAAATTATAGTAGTCGATGTGATCTATTTAACAAGATCCATATCGAATATTTTTTTCAAACTTTAAACGCATTTAAATTTTATGGGCAGAAATGAAGGAATATGTCACTTATCCATTGCATTTATTATGATTATCCAACCGGTTTAAGCAGATTATCCATTTTTTTGTACTGCTTATCCATTCATTTTTAATTTTAAAAAGTGGTTGTTTTCGCGGTGATTATCCAACTGCTTGGTATTGGTTATCTAGTCATTTTTTTCCTTTTGTTTTAGTGAAAATCCTTGTCCAATTTTTTTTTTTACTAATTATCCAATCATTTTGTATTACTTATTCAATTATTTTTACTGATTTTCTAAACAGATTTGTATTACTTGTCCAATCATTTTTTTTCCCCTTTTTTTTCTTAGAGAAATAGTTGTACAATATGTTTATAGTGATCATCTGAATGCTTGGCACTGCTTATCCAACTATTTTTTTTATTTCATTCTTTATAAAAATACTTATCCAATATATTTCTATTGATTATCCAACCACTAGGTACTGTTTATTCAACATAGTTTTCTTTTTCTTTTTCGAAAAAATAGTTGTCCACCGTGTTCATAGTGATTATCCAACTGATTGGTACTGCTTATCCAGCCATTTTTTCTTTCTTTTTTATAAAAATCGTAGTCCAGTTTTTTGTACTGACTATCCAGCCATTTCGTATTGGTTATCCAATCATTTTTAATGTTTATCCAAACATGGTTTGTAAGGTTTGTCTAATGTTTTTTTTCTTTTTCTTTTGAGAAAATATTTGATTAATATGTTCATACTGATTATCCAACTTTTTTATAATCGTTATCCAACCTTTTCTTTTTCTTTTTCTTTATAAACATAATTGTCCAATTATTTGTATGTTCATACTGAGAAAATGAATTATATATGAAATTCATAGTACTCATCGAGATCTATCAAACAAGATACATATTGAATATTTTTTTTGAACTTAAAATGGACTAAATTTTGATGGGCAGAAATGAAGAAATGTGTCACTTATCCATTGCGTTCATTCTGATTATCCAACCGGGTTGAGCAGATTATCCATTTTTTTGTACTGCTTATCCATTCATTTTTAATTTTAGAAAATGGTTGTTTTCGTGGTGATTATCTAAATGCTTGATATTGGTTACCCAGTCATTTTTTGTTCCTTTTTTTTAATGAAAATACTTGTCCAATTTTTTCTTTTTACTAATTATCCAATCATTTTATATTACTTATCCAATCATTTTTACTGATTTCCAAACAAATTTGTACTACTTGTCGGATCATATATTTTTTTTTCTTAGAGAAAATAGTTGTACAATATGTTTATGGTGATCATCCAAATGCTTAGCACTGCTTATCCAACTTTTTTTTTTATTTCTCATTAATTATGAAAATAGTTATCCAATATATTTCTACTGATTATCCAACCGCTAGGTACTGTTTATTCAACATAGTTTTTCTTTTTCTTTTTCAAAAAAATGGTTGTCCAACGTGTTTATAATGATTATCCAACTGATTGGTACTGCTTATCCAGCCATTTTTTTTTAATAAAAATCCTAGTCCAGTTTTTTGTACTGACTATCCAGCCGTTTTGTATTGGTTATCCAATCATTTTTACTGTTTATCCAAACATGGTCTGTAAGGTTTGTCTAATGTCCTTTTTTTTTTTCCTTTTTCTTTTGAGAAAATATTTGTTTAATATGTTCATCCTCATTATCCAACTTCTTTGTAATCATTATCCAACCTTTTTTTTTCTTTTTTTTTGTAAACATAATTGTCTAATTTTTTATACAGATCATCCAACCAGTTAGTACTACTTATCCAATTATTTTTACTGCTTGTCCAATGTGTTTATACTGATTATCTAATCGTTTTGTATTGATTGTCCAATTATTTTTACTAATTGTCCAAATAAGTTTGTACTACTTGTCTAATCATTTTTGAATTATCAGCAATAACCACCCCCACCCACCATTAATAACATGATTGGATTTTCAGAAATCAAATTTAATTTAATCTCCATTGGTTTAATATTTGTTATTAAGATATTGACAGAGTTTTGTTAAAATTTGAAGTCCACAGTTATGGTGGGTAAGAAATAATCATTGGCTAGGTAGGCAGTTAAAATATATGGATAAGCAGTATAAAGCTTTCGGATAATTAGGAATGAACTGATAGATATCCAACAACTTGGTACTGATTATCCAACTATTTTTTTCTCTACATTTTGTGAAAGTCCTTGTCCAGCCTTTTGCACTGAATATCTAACCATTTTGTATTGGTTATCTAATTATTTTCACCGCTTATCCAAACAGGATTTGTACTGTTTGTCCAATCATTTATTTTAT
This sequence comes from Oldenlandia corymbosa var. corymbosa, assembly GCA_949775105.1. NCBI lineage: Eukaryota > Viridiplantae > Streptophyta > Magnoliopsida > Gentianales > Rubiaceae > Oldenlandia > Oldenlandia corymbosa. Next base: position 10,358,503 of record OX459118.1, on the reverse strand, counting down.
TTTATTTTTTTTCCAAATAATTTTCCAATGTTTTCATACCGATTATCCAACCGACCGGTTTCCACTGCTTCTCCAACTTTTTTTTTCTTTTATATTTTTCTTGGATATCCTTATCCATATTTTTTACACTGATTATCTAACCAGTTTGTACTGCTTATCTAATCATTTTACTGCTTCTCTAAATCGCGGCGGCTATTCATTGCTTTTGTAATGTTTATCCAACGCTTCCGAATGTACCTATTTTCATCAGCGAAAAAAGTGAGAGTGAATTTGAATCGGGCCGCCTATCCAACGGTTTCCTAGTGCTTACCCTCCGTCTTAGTACCGACTATCCAACAGAACAATATCAATGTGAAATAAGTTGGTTATCCATCTTCTTAAACTGGATATCAACCTTATTTCTGCCCATCAGAATTTAATCATTTTTAAGTTCAAAAAAAATATTCCGTATGGATCTCGTTGGATAGATTTCGACGAGTATTATAAATTTCATATATTATTCATTCACAAATTCTTCACGGATCATGAGTTATACTCATTTAAAGATTAGAGATATTTTTTTTAGAGGAGAGAGTAAAAAAAATAACAGGGATTAAATTTGCAAAATATAGAAAGTTATTTAGAAAATGTTCAATAAGGACTAATAATGCAAAAAATAAGAAGGGGATCATGGTGGTACCGGGTACACTCAAGATGGTCTCAAATTTTATTTTCTCCTAAAATTTTTTTCCTTTTCATTCTAGTCTAATTATTCTATAAAATTCTATACTTCATACAACAAGTGTATGAAATATTATTTTTGTTCCATACACATAATTGGCATCGAGATTTTGAAATTTTTTACTTCTTTTGTCCTAAAATTATTGTCTAGTTTGATATTCATTTTAGTGTAATTTGAACTAAAAATAAAAATTCAAATTAGATAATTATAGATATGGACTATTTTTTATTTTTTATTTTAGAATGGATAGAGTATATATTTACTGATATCACAAAAAAGTATTTGTCACATTGCGATATAGAGCGGCGGCCTGCGGGCAAATAAAAAATAATGACAACTTATCGATATGGTGCTTCTTTTAAGGGCAACTTATCCGCAGTGCAATAATGTAACTGTTTCGTGCCTTTGGCTTTCATCTTCGTGCCAAACCAAAACAATTTAAAGGCTTAGAAATTTGAGTGGAGAATGTATATATATCTTGCTTCGTTGGCTAATTTTATCAATCCTTTTACTTGAGGAGTGACAGCACAAATCTTGTTAACTTCCTATCAGAACTTATATCTGTTGTATATATATATATCTTGTAAAAGCCTTGCTTTAAGTCTTAAAAATCAAAATTTACGCCTCAAACGATTGAAGCTTATTACAATGAAGTATGGAGAACGTCTAATTAATTGGTGGCTGAGAACAGCTCGAGAGCTTGACCAGTTGGTGAACTAGTTGAAATGCGAAGCTTCCTATATTCTTCAAAATCAAACTCTTTGTAGAGACGAGGATGTTCTGAATCCACCAAACCTTCCGCAGTTCTCACTATTTTATCCCTGGCTGCTAATACAAATATAGCAATTGATACACGAATCATTGGTTTGTAGCATTGTACCCTGTGTTTCACGTTACAAAATCTTCCATTGCTCCATACCTGCATCCAACCATTCCATTTTAAGTTCATATACGCTATAGAGACTGTAAGAATTTAACGATCACATCTCACCTACGAATCGTGTCTTATTAGTGATATAACGTAATTCTATATCAGATGAAGATTCATACATCTTAGGGTGAAACGAAGTTGCAATTTTCACTAATTAATGAGACATGATCGGTATAATAAGTGAGATAGAGAATCTTATTTCAAGATAGTGAAGTTAATGAAAATTGTATTTGGATGGTAAGTTCCATTTTTTTTTTTTTTGTGATGCTTAATTACCTTGCCAGTATCTCCAATGTTAACAACAAGGGTGCCCGGAATAGGGTCAACCGGAACCCATTGTCCGGTGAACTTGTTAACGATTTCCAAGCCGTTGACCAATTCATCATCCTGCAAGATTGTGACAAATCCAGGGTCGGAATGCATGACAGCACCAGTTGACCCCACACTTTCTTGGCTGTAATTATACTTGTTCATCTGTAACTGGCAAACCCAATTCTCAAAAATCTCTTTCTCCTCCATTATTCCATATCCTTCCATCATCTTCCTCCCAACCTCTTTTGCAACCCCATAAATTGCTTCTGAGTACTTAGATATTGTTTCCCTACAAAAAAAAAAAAACCCTTAGAAACAATTATCCAACATTAATGTAAACACTTGATTAATATGTGGGGGGATTCAATTAATTACCTTTGCTGGGTAGAAACATTAATCTGAGAGCAGAAATCATCGACAACTCCAGGATGGGCCATGTCATAGATATTCAAGCCTTCAAAATATGGGCTAGCCAGATGTGGTGGCGTGTATCTTTGCCCCGGTCCAGGAGGAGCATTACCTTGCTTGATCTCCAATGGAAGATCTAATAATGACCGGCAAACTACCTTCATTTCCGACAAGAGTTCCGGCGGGATCCCGTGATTTGAAAGCCTGAAACAGCCCCATTCTTCGGAAGCTTTCACGATTTTGTTGGCAAGATCATGAGGGTCTTGCAGGTCAATTACTGGAACACTGGTTTTGACCTCCATTTTTTGTGTGTATCACTGGAAGATTTGTCTACGGAACTGAAAAGTTTTGAGTTGATATAAGATTGTCCGCATGAAATCCTCCTTTTTTTTATAGTACGTGTAGTTTGGAAAAGTACATATGGTCAAATAAATTTTTCTTACGGCCTTTGGCGTTCGTACTTTGTTCCAAAACATATCTAATCTAACCGACTTAAATGGGAATTACTGCGTCGGCTTCAAGAAAAACGAGTCTGTTTTGTATAAATGTTTTATTAGTAACCTTAAGTGACAAAGAGAGTATATCAATTATTGTAACTACATATGTATTTAATACATTATTATCATTATGGTGACGCGGATGCTTTTGAAAACTTTCCCAAGAGAGTATAGCATTCTAGAAGGGAGAAAAGACGCAGCAAAAAAAACAGCAACAACTCCATTCTTCTACTAACAGAATTTTATTATACATTATTATATAGCATAATGTAACTCTACAGGCTACAAATTACAGTCAAAAGTGTCAGCCATCTTATTGTGAAGAAAATTTTAATTTCTTTAGTCTAGTGGGATCACAAATTTTTCTATCATCAATCAATCTCAAAACTTAAAGAATATTGTTAACATTTTGTGAAGTCAAAAGTTATTCAATGACATAATAAATAGCGTAATTGTTACAATCAAATCTCAAAATAAACTTTCCAAGGGGTAGAAAATTAAGGTCTAAATTTCTTTGTGTAGTACGAATTGGAGTCATCAATCAAGGCCGTTAAAATGGTAATATAGCGCTCGTCCACTTGATTGAGGACCAATACAAACGAGAAATATCTCCAAGGGAAATACTCCATGATTATTTGAGTCAATTTAGAGGTGCTCGATCGAGTAAGCAATGATAGATCTCTTCATCGGTGGGGGTGTCCAATACGGCAAAACGGAGGCTATCTAATTGCCATGGGAAAAAGGAAAAATTGAACGATAATGTTTTTTTCTTTTTTTTTTTGTGTGTCAAGTCAGCATTTTAATTAATTTGTAGAAGGAATTCAGTCCACAAAAAAGTTATCACCCTTATGCTAACCATTGCCCAAACTGGTCGTATTGAAAAGGGCTATCAATCGACCGTAGTTCATCTATATATAGTAGTCATAGTCATTGACTCCGTGTGGTCCTCTGTTTTAACTGAATTATTAGAAACCGTGAAAACAAAAGGAGAAAGAATTACGGAGAAATTAATTATATTTGACCACTTGTTAAATGTTAAAAATGGCAGACCCTCAAGATGAAAGTGAGGTTTGAGTATGGCATGCGACTGTTTAAAAAAAAAAAAAAATTAAACTGGTGAGATGTTAGTTTAGCGGGTTGATGTGTATTTAATGATCTTTCTCTGTTTTAGAATTATTATTTTGTTTATTCTATTATTTTATAAAATTAAAAAAAAGAAAATCATTTTAAGATAGAGAATAAATTAATTTCAGTAACAAGTAACAGCCTATTGATATCTTAGTTAGATGCCGGTATAATTTTTCCAATTTTGATGTCCAACATTTTTTGAAAATTCCGTGACATTGGACTTTCTGTCTACTCTGACCAATTGAGTGCCAATAACTAAAGATTATAATAAACAAAGAATTTAATTTAGTTAAATAGAAACCTTGAGGTTTTGTTTTTCTGTGCAAACATGCGCATATCAAACTGGTAGAACTTCTGATAAAAGGGTAGTCCGTCGCGGACTAACATTTTCTCACGAAATAGCTACTTTTCCACGTGAATCTTGGCTAAACTTTGTGTAGTTTCTATCACACGCCTTTTCCACGTCTTATTGAGAATGTTCTACCAACATATTCTTCAAATTCAAACTAAATCCTCGTTGAAAATAAGACCTTTGACGATACTTCTGTAAGTGGCAGCTTAGTGCCTTATTTCTATTTTCTACTACAAAACTATACTACCTTATCCCGAAAAAATAGTTTACATTGAATTTCAAATATGATATTGTTGTGAATAGGGTTGGTCTTTTTGAACCGCGATTCGGGTCGATTTGACGATTCGAACCGAACCGAACCGAAATTCTAATTTCGGTTCGCATCGATTTGGATCGAAAATTTTAAACATTGGAACGGTTCGGATCAAAATTGAACCAAAAAAATTCAAAACTAAAAATTAAATAATTAAATTTTAATAATATCGTCGTTGACCGCCGCTACCACCTTTGACCACCGCCGCCGGTCGGCGTCGGGGACAACTTCTAGCCAAAATTCAGGCGATTTTGCCAGAAATTTAGTGCTTGTTTGGACGTCATCTTACATTTCATTTTGCCACTTAAAAGTGGAAAGTGTTTCAAGTTGAAAACTAAATGGGAAATGGAAATGTTGTTTGGATGGTATTTTGAGCAAAAAGTTGTTTGGATGTTGGTTTAGAAAAAAATATTTTGAACTACATATTGAAAATATCAAGTACGAGTCATCACTAAACAATTAAATACTGTCAATTATAGTCACTGGAAAAAAGAACTTTTCCAAAACCAATCACTCAACAACCAAATCCTGCCAAATTTGTCACTGAACTATTTATAGTTCTAAAATGGTCATTACACTAACAAAAAGTGTTTCAAGTTGAAATTTAAAATGTAAATCAGAAAGTTGTTTGGATGATGTTTTCTTTTTCATCGGATTTTGTGTTTAACAGATAAAATGAGTTAAAATGTAAAATGAGTGCTTGTCCAAACAAAGTCAGTATTTTTCTGCAATGATGACATCATCGTCACTTTTGATGACATCATCACTAGCAAAATGGTTCATTTCGGATCAATTCAGTTTAGACTCAAAACTTAACCCGAACCAAACCGAACCGAAACCATTTGTGGTCCAAAAAAAATTGACTCGTTTTCAAACCGAACCAAAATAACGGTTCGATTCGGATCGGTTTTCTTCAAAAGAACAGTCTTAGTTGTGGATTATTTTTCTAGGATGAAGGGAATATATATGTTATAGTCTAGCGTCACATATGCGATGTTGATTCTTTCTGCTATGAAATAATTCCACATTTTTGTGACACTAGAGTAAAGTATTGTTAATGATCAACAAAATTTATTTTGGACGTTAATTTGCAACATAATTGTGCTATTTTGGTAAAATATCACGGTTTACGTGATATTGAATTTTTTTTCCCATAAAATTGGTCGTATTCTTTGTGTCTCTTTAAATACGTACGTTTGTTAAATAAATATGTAGTTAAAAATTAAAATTCTGTTTGTTAAACTACAAAATACGAAGAATATGATTTAAATTTATTTTATCTTTTTTGGATGGGATGAGCAGAGAGCACCGTTAGTTGATTTTACTACTGTCGAAATTCACTAGTAAATTTGCAAACTCTTGACAGCATCTGGAAAATGCAATTTCGCAACTTAATTTTGAGCACAGTGGAACATTTGCCGGACGAAAGAGAGCCGGGGGAAGCAAATGAATGAAAACCAGTTGCATGCAAATGTTCTACAATGTTTGGCCAGGACGAACTGAAAGATCAAGTGCCATGATCTGAACAAGTGTTAAGAGAGATGGATATTAGTGATCGAAGGACAGTAGCTTCATACTTGCCTATCTTAAAATAATTGTTCTATTTATTTTAAGAGTAAATAATCACTTATGGACAAAATGACCAGATTTGGCTAGTGCGGGCCAGAGAGAGCTCTCTTCTTCCCGGGCCAAAGTCGAGACAAGCATATGACTATTCCATTTCCTTAATTCGACGTCTATAAATTAATTAACTAGGCTACAAGAAACAAATCATCACATCACATTTGGCTTTTTTACTTGTCACGCTTTGATCCCTTGACGAAACTGTAATCGATCGATTTAACTTTTAACAAAATTGTATCTAATTATTAACAATATTAATTTGATGAGAGGTGTGACACCGTGCTTCTTAGTCAGATTTGATGACTTCTGAAAAGGTTTGTTTTACAAGGACCGATTGGACCGCTACAATGACGAGGAAGAAATGATAAAAAGTGCAGTTTAAAGTTCAAAGATTAAGAAATACCAGGAAATCAATTTGTATACAAACACCGATCTCGGTTGACAGAGTATAATATTCCTTCTTGTCCTTATTATAAGGGATTTTGATTTTTTTTAAATTTTACCCAATATGTTTTTGCATTGAGAAAAAAAAACCTTAAATCAGAAATTATAACATGAGTGTACTCATGAACGTAGTCCAACTCATTGCTATGTTGAAAAGCTCATCACACTTTTTAAAAGATTTTTAACATTTGAACTCAACCACAACAAATTGGACTCGTATTAACATGAACCAGGAATTGCACTTTTCCAACCAAAAGATGTGGATATAGATTTGCATACGTCATGAGTGAATATATAGAAACTAATAATCGAAGTGATGAATGCAAGTAGATGGTGATCAAAGAAATGATATGAATAGAAATTAGCAACAATGAAATATGACATCAAAGCAAAAGTTTTTCTTTAGCTCTCTGTTCCTAGCAATTATAGGAGCAATTATTTTGGACAATTACATCAACATTTTTCTATACGATTAATTACATCTACAATTTATCAGGACAACAACAGTTACTGCAATTGGAATAAAAAAGAACCCATTCTTTCTACTTCAAAACTAAAGAAATGAATTTCCACACAAAAGGATTTGTTGGTAGCGCATTTTCATATCAAGTAATTATCAAACATGAAAAATTCGGTAACAATTTTCAATCTATCAAGTAATGGTCATACTTAAATGCCAAAACAATTCAGGCAGCGGAGATGAATGACCTCAACGCATAATGTTCTTCTCAGAGTAGAATACACTTAAATCAGGGCTTTCTCTTTCATAATCAAAACATCACTATCCAAACAAATTAGAAGCATAAAGTCTAGTTCACAGCCATATGAGTTAAATAAGATGAAGCCACTTTTTGTTTCTTGAAAAAATAAAATTGTCATTATAAACAAATAAGTACAAGAGTATCTCCGCCCAAAAATAATTATCTTGTTTATTGTCATGTTCGGTACCATAATCATTTTTGGAAGGGAGAGAGCATATTAAATATTCATCTAGCTAGTTCTCTTACTAATGATCAGTCGTCGGTGGTACTGTCGACTTTGAAATGTTCGAGAGCTTCAGCGGTTGGAGAGCTGGACAAACGAAGGTGCTTGTAGTCTTCGTAATAGAAGAATTCCTTGTAGAGACGAGGATGCTTAGAATCGATCAGCTCTTCTGGTGTTCTTACAATTTTGTCTCTGGTAACTAACACAAATGTCGCGAGCGAAACCCTAGTCATTGGTTTGTTGCACTGCACCCTATGCTTCACATTACAGAATCTTCCATTGCTCCATACCATTCCAGTATCTCCGACGAGGACAACAAGGGTTCCCGGAATGGGGTCGACCGGAACCCATTCCCCGGTGAACTTGTTCATAACTTCCAAGCCGTTGACCAATTCATCATCCTGCAAGAGCGTGAAGAAACCCGGGTCCGAATGCTCGATTGCGCCGGTTGATCCGAGGCTTTGTTGGCTAAAATTATACTTGTTCAACTGTAAATCGCAAACCCAATCCTTTGATGTCTTTTCCCCACGGCCTAATAACCCGTAACCTTGCATAATCTTCTCGCAAATCTCTATTGCTGCCCCATAAAGTGCTTGTGGATACCTTACTAATGTTTCCCTGCAAATTAAAAAACCAAAGTCAATAAAAAAGTTAAAAAAATCGTTTCCAAAGCAAAAACGGACTAATTTAACAATTTAAATAAATGGGAACCACTAAAAACATACTCCCTCCGTCCCATAATTATTGTCCAGTTTGAATTTTCATTTTTAGTTCAAATTGTACTAAAAGTGAAATCTCAAATTGGACAATAATTTTGGGACATAGGGAGTATTAAATTTACCTTTGGTGGGGGGAAGCATTAATCCGATCACAAAAATCATCAAGAGCTCCAGGGAAGATCATATCATCAATTCTCAAGCTTTGGAAATAAGGGGTAACATTATAAGGCAGCGTATATTGTAATCTTTGGCCGGGTTTCCAAGAAGCATTACGTTTCTTGATTTTAGTCGGGAGATCTAAGAAATATCGGGCCAAACCCTTCATTTCAGACAAGAGTTCGGTTGGGATCCCATGATTTGAAACCCTAAAACAACCCCAATCTTCACAAGCTTTCACTATCTTGTCGGGTAGATCGCGAGGGTCTTTCATGTCAATCACTGGGACAGAAGAACTTTGAGTCTTCTCCTCCATTGGGTCTTTTGAATGATGTTGACGTCTTCTTCTGACAGTTGTGGGTTTGACGGAGACGGAATCCTTCGCGGCCTTTAAGGCGGCTGTCGATTGTGCCCTAGGGCACCGGGAAATCTTTGTTGGTTTACCCATAGAAAAGAAAACTCCGATTCTGTGAGAAGAAAGTTGTGTTAGGGTATTTCTTACTAGGAATCGTAGTTTTCAAAATCTCGAAATTTTAAAATCCTACGATTCTACGATCCAAAATTAAGAAATCTATTATGGATCTTATGGAATCCTTCTTTGTAGTGGGATCTTATAGAATCCTTCAAAATCTCAATTTAAATCGTAGGATCTTACGATCCAATTATCCCATTTATTTTATCGATGCTTGTACAAATTGTTGATTTCGTATAAAAAAGAGGAAAAATAATTAGAAAAGATATAAAAGTTGAAATTTTGAGTTAATGATACTTATGCGAGTACTAATTTAATTCTCCTCTATAAAATTAAACAAGAATTGAACTAATAAATTGAAACTCGCAGTTTCAGAATTATTATAATAATTTTAAATAGTTTTGATCCCATCGATCCGATCCCACCGATCCAGAAGCCGATCCGATCCTGAGACGGCAAAACGATCATGTGTGAAATCCCTATTTTGAAAACATTGCTAGGAATAGGTTTTACAGTTTTCCTTATATATGACGGTTTTACTGTCAAGGCCAGCCTGAAGGATTAAAGAGGCAAAGGCCCATGGGCCAGATAGAAAAGTGCCCATGGGCCATGAAGCTTAAAAAATGCCCTTTACTATTTTTGTGATCCAATAATTTGAATGATATTCAAAGTAAGACCCTTCATCAACTCAATATTCACAACAAAGATGTTCAATACAGGCTAGTAACAGGTTAAGGATTTGAAAATTATTTATACTAAATGCTAGTATCATTTAAATTTTTTTTTAAAAAAAATAGATTCCAAATTATGCTTAATAAGGAAATATAATGGTTGTTTGAAAATAAAAATTTTAGACTTTTTAATTTTTTTTTTTTGCTAAACGTGATTAATTTTTAGAGAGTACATATTTAATTTGTATTTATTCCATTTGAGAATAAAAAAAGCCCGAATAATTAATTTCGGTCTAAGACCTCCGAAAGGTTAGCACCGACTTTGTTTAGGCGGTAATTTATGTTCTAAAAGGTGATAGATTAATTTGGCATGCATGTCATGTTCGCAGCTAGTTTATTCTGAAAATAGAATTCTGGAAGTGGCAAGGGCATTGATAACAAATGTGTTATAAAAAATTACTGTAGGCAGTATCGTGGTGAACCAATGTATGAAAAATATTATGTGAAAAGTTACTCACAGTTCATTTAATTTCTTGCCTAACAGTGTTAATTAAGTTGCTAATTTTTTTTTTTTAAGATGGTACCTAATAGTTAAAAGTGTCCATGCTATTACATCGATAGGAATTATAAGTTATACTATGTAAATCGAGATAACATCAGATCTGTTAACTTAATTTATTTGACATGACTCGAAAAATGAAATTAAAACTAATAATAATACAATAACTTCTTGTGCTTACGTCTGTATAAGTATAACCGGTGGATCAGTATTCACAATCCGTGTGAATTTTGACCCGATTGAGGGTGAAACGTATACCTTTGACCCAAATAAAGCCGCATGGAGAACTACTCGTAGTCCGGATTAAGCAATTCAACAATTGACAGTGTGAAAATATAAAAATAAATTAGACAAATCAAAAGCAACTTTCTTGTTTCTTATTATAAACGATGAAGTACAAATTTGTTGATTTAAATCTCATTGAGTAAAATAAATGTTAAAATTCAAATTAGACAATTATTTCGGAATGGAGGGAATATATAGTTATCAAAGGCTAATTATTTTATAATGAGATGCTAAAACGTTACAACTCTTATAACACCTATTGGTAAAAGGTACAAAGAGCATTAGAAAGAGAAATAAGAAAAAGAATCAACCTACTTCACTAGAAAACGTAAGTGATGAAAAATTGTAGATTGGGACGAATTATAGATAGAAAATATACGGCAGATGCTTGTCGGACAAAACTTGGTTCAAGTTCTTGATTTAAACCTTAGTTGCACCGGACTTTCACCATAACTTTCCATATCATTGCTGCTTTCTTTGTTTCAGATTGTTTCATCAACTCAAACTTAAAAAAAAAAAAAAATTGGCACTTATTCCTTTTACAACCTCATTTCATCACTACTAAAAGAGGTTCTTAGCATTCAAATTCAATCACAATGACCGCGTTTTAACAAGTAATATATATCAATTATTCTGTTACATCCTCATCTAAAAATGATATAGCAATTATTCCTTTTACAACCTCATTTCATCACTACTATAACTGATGACCCAGCGACCAAAATTACTACTTGCAACCTCAAAACTGTATCTAAACATTTAAGATAGTAATCGAAGTTATGATTGCTGTTTGAGAGGTAGATGGTGATCAAAGGATGACAGAAGCAAACAGGAGTTAGACAATACTGAAGTTTTGATCAACATTATTGTATGCTAGATATGGTAAACAGCCAATTTCCAGTAATTAGATCCTTACAGTTTGATCTTCATTCCACTGAAAGGTCAGCCAGATCTCATTTACTCTGTCCTGGAACTCGAAAGGAGAGTTGTACTGAGCAACAGTGTAGATAGTTGTGTTCTCTCCAGCATGGCTCTTGTCAATTGCATCTGCCCACTTAGTTCCAGAGACACTATCATGCAAGGCAGAGGCTTCAACCGCGACGTCAGAATCAGCCACGAACCCGCTGAATTGCCTCACGGCAACATAAGTTTTTTCCCACCTCTGCACATGAAGCCCCTTGGCTGGTGGAGTGTTTGCTTGGTTAACCTTAGGAACATAGAAGCTCACGATGAACGACGAAGCACAGAATGGTCCATCACTAGGTTTGACTTCAGTGATCACAGGAGCTGTCATCTCTATTTGCTTCTGATACTCATTCTTTCCTTGAATATAATCAAATAGCCTGCGAATTCATGAGAAAACCAACTCGCCAAATCAGGGGCAGGGGATTTCAAGAGCAAATTGGTTAATAACAGCCTGTGCCAACTCATAGAAAACAGTATAATGCATAAAGTGCCGTGAACAGAGAGATTTCCTAATTAACCTTGGGAGCTTACAAGCGTCTGAGAAGTTCATATATAAGATGCTACTAAATGCATTCAATCAGAAGGAGAATATCCACAATTTTCAAAATGAGAACCATGATAAGAAAGCCCCTATTCCGAAGACAATTTTCTTAACCACAGCAAACAAGCTGAAAGATGTGAAGTAAATATTGGCAGAACACTACAACAAATCAAATATTTCCTTTTTCCATCCAATTGATTGAATGAATCTATATTCAAATTTTTGCAGGATAACAGTTCTTGAAGTGCAATTATATAATCAGAAACTTCATATCCAAATCCAAATCGAACTTAACCCACTTTTCATATCTAAAATTTCCACAACTTAACCCATTAGTATTCCATCTTTAGCCACACATGTCAGAAGGGTACAAGAATAACCTTTCTCAAGTTATAGAATTAAAGTCTATACATATTAATCAAAATCAATTAAGGGGAACTAATTAGTGACGGGAAGAGATTAAGCTGACCTCAAGAAACCAGTTCTAGTGGCCTCGACAAGCGAAATATCATCAATGGGAGAAGTAGACATCCACACCGGCGAGTCGTACCGCCGGATTTCGAACCCTTTCCCGGAATGAATGACGTCATAGCTTGGGCATTCGATACGAGTGCATGAAGGAGGAAATTTGCCAACACGGGATTCGCCGCTATTTTGCTCTGTTGCCGATTTAATGCTCAAAGATGATGCATTTGACAGCAAAATCCATAGGAGTGTCAGAACAAAGAGATGAACAAAACCTCCACCACTCATGGCTGCTATCAATCAGACCAAAAACTCTCAACCTTAAACCGCTACTGCTAAAGCTGGTGGGATTTTCTTGGCTTTTATGATACTGGGCTATGGTAATTTCTAGAACTTCGATTGCAATTGCGCTCAGGATATGTTGATTTTTAACCCCAAAAAATGGGAAAATTTATGGGAAGAGATGGAAAGATTACGAGAATAGATTTTGTTGGCCGCGAAAATAGAGGGGTGTAGACGGTGACACGTGGTTGCATGTAATTTCATCCTCCCACTTCTTCTTTTTCTTTTTTGTTTTTTGTTTTTTGTTTTTAATTTCACTACTTCTAATAAATATAAAATACACGTAAAACAATTTTACTACCGCTTGTTGAATAGTGATTAGATATAGAAAAATTTGATAAGAAAATTTATAAGCAACGATGTGGTTAAATCTTAATTATTTCATAACACTTAATGAATAAATAAAACCGTAAAGGTAAAGTATAAATATAGACAGTTATAATTCATTATTTGTTAAAATTTCATATAAAATTTTCTTATACAAATTATTATCCTTGTTCAATTTATGTTGGTGACGGAATAGTCAGAATGTCCACATTAGATTAAACACAAAGAATACTGAAAAGGGGAGAAGGTGAAAGAAGTAAAATGTGATATTACAATTGTTTCGAAGTGATTATTTAGTTTTGGTATAATTTGAATTAGAAAAATAAACTAATTCAATCTTGCAGTGATCAATAACTTGTAATGGAATACCTAATATACTATGTTGTTAAGGAGATTTTTTTTTTTAATTCATATTGTAATATTTCATTCATCCTATAAATTTAAGAGTGGTGATACATACAGAAAAAAATTGACAAGAAAAAGTACAATGAATGATATATCAATCATTGAAACTATGTCCTAATTTTAAATACGTATGTTTCAGATGAAGAGTTTAAAAAATGAATGGTATGTGATCATTCCTTGTCAAATTTTTTTTCCACTATGTATCATTAAGCATTATAAATTATTGATGTTAACTAGTTTTGGGTGACAGAAGCAATGCACACAATAGCAATTGGGAAGAGAATTCAAAGAAGTACGAATGATTGGGCCATTAAGATAACGATCTCCTTGTTCAGCCTGCTTAGAGATTAAACTGATGAATGAGTGGGCTGGTATCGCGTGTTTCACTATATTCTCTCCTTACAGGAATAAAATAAAATTGCAATGTCGTCCAAATTCCCAAGGCGAATCTCTTGAGTTGAATGCCTGCATCATCCAACTTTCCAACCTGCATCATAAACTTCACAAAACTTGAGCACCAATTGCGTTCGGTTTGATAAACGAGTAAGAGTAATGGTTACGAGAAAAAATATAAAAAATTACGATGAATGAAGTGAATTAAATTACTACATCTTTCATTTTCATAACTTATTTTGTTAGTCTACGCGCTTGTAAGAGACGGTATGTATTCAAAACAAAACTTATTTTTTCTTCGTATTAAATCTAGAATTTAAATTTTAAACACCTCATATTATGAGTCCTTGTCTATCCTACTTCCAAAAAAAAAGAAAAAAAGAAAATCATAATGATAGTAAATAGAACCTCATCATTAGATTCCCCTAAAATTCACATGTAGTTAATAATTCTAAACTCTAAAGGCCGGCCATTTTCCCTGTGACAAGCTTTTCTTCTTCTTCGTACGTCTTCATCTTCTTCTGATTATTATTTGAATTGATTCTTGAGATAATGTACTCAATCAATCCTTAATCATCGATCATCAATCAATCTTAGATTTTTAAAGTACGTACCTATAAATTACAATTTCAAATGTTACGGTTGGCACATGAATATTCAAGGTCGGCACATGGGGGGGCTTACCTCCATTAACAATAATTTACAAACTTCCTTAGCCACTTGCCAAATTGCCTTGTTTCATTCATCATAAAAAACCCCCTCCAATAATCCAAAAAAAAAGAAAAAAGAAAAAAAAAGAAGTCCATGTTCTGATCAGAATTCAAAACTGGGCTCGCAATCTATATATTCATAAAAAAAAAACCAATCCCTTTTTTCCTCCATAATTCATTCCTGCAATTCTTCTTTACTCAACCATTTTACAAAGTTGATTCACTTGTACTATATCTTTAGGATTCTTGAGAAAACCCATCAAATATATAGTTGCAGAAAGTTTAAGAAACATCTTCACAGATGATTCTATTGATTGTGATACCAATTGTCATCGTTCTCCTGATTACGATGATATTTGGGATTAATCATTGCCGAAAAGGCCACAAGAAGGAATCACAGACCCTTCCCACCCACGTCGTTACTCCGAAAAGAGGTTCCACTTCATCTCGTCATCAAACCTACGGTGGTGGTGGTGGTGGAAACGGTGCACCCGGTGGTGGTCATGGTGCCGTCGGTGACGGAGGGTCCGCCGCGATGATTGCCGGTGCTGCCGCTTTCGCCGCCGCAGCTGCTTTTGATGGAGGTGGTGGTGGTGGTAGTCATGGCGGTGGTCACGGAGGCGGGCACGGCGGTGGAGATGGCGGTGGCGGGGGATGAGTATTACTTAGACATTCACATTAAGATCGTGGCGTTCGTCGTGTCTTTCGTTAGGAGCTGATGACAATTTATTGAAGTTTAAAAGATGTGGATTGGATTAGTTAGATTAGTTAGTCCCCTGTATTAATTTGTGGTGATTTGTTAGAAGATTAATTCTTGTAGTTTCATTACCAAGAAAAAAAATGTGCCACAGCTACATGCATGGTTGGTTGAGTTTGTTGTACATTGTTGGTATCAAAGTAGTGAATTGCTCCACTTATAAAATAGCTTTAAATTTAGAAATGTCGCTTATGTTCCGTTTTTTTTTTTTTTTTAATTTTTTAAAAAAAAAACTTACTGAGATTAGACATTAACACCAAGTTCAAATGTGAGTTATGATTTCACAGTTTTGATGATATAAGGGATTATTTAATTCCTATGTTGCACTTCGATCACCTTCTCATGGTGACTTGCCGTCTATTGCAATATATACGCAAGTTTATCTACGTAAAATTCTCGTCGTTTCGAAGAAAAAAAAGAAAAATTGACCTACTGATACGATGCAGAATTTGGGGAGATATTTTCATATTAACTAACGTTGAAGATAAAAATAAAAAAATAAAAAATAAAAAATCCACCCCATAAACTCCACTTAAATGTGGGTAAAATTCCCTTAGAACCTCTGGTGGGAATCGAACCATGATCTATTACCAGGAAGGATAGCAACCCTGATCGTTTCTTATTATAAGTCGTTTTTATTTGTTTTAAGTTTCACTTAATATATTTTTTCGATAGAAAAAAATTTAAAAATATTTTCTAATAAATTAAGAGAACGTGATGAATGTAGAAATGTTTTTTTCAGATTTCTTTTTTCAATTGAAAAAACATACTAGTGAAACTTAAAATAAATCAAAATGTCTAATAATAAGAACAGAAGATAGTATTAGGAAAGAGGTGTAGCACGAGAAAAAAGAAAATGTAACAAAGGAAAGAGGTTTTATCTATATCTATCAGTTTCAAACAAAGTTTCTCGAGTGTCATTGAATGAAAGTGATGAGGAATGGCCTCTATTTGCAGCTACAAAAGCAGGACAGCTGTTTGAGAAAACTCTTAATCTTTTCCTGCATGAATTAATTAATACAAAGGAGATGAGAAAAATTAACAAACTAGGCAGTACCAGAGTGAAACAGAAAAAGGATTACTACTTACGCAAAAACCAGAATTTCGTTTTGGTCTGGCTTTCCGGGTTGTGGTCTTACGTTGTTGCTTGCCTAATTCATCGACATCGTTGTTATAATTTTCGGTAGCAATCTGTTCATACCTCCATTGCTTGTTTGTTCGATGGGAAAGCTTAGGGTACGACGACGTCGTTGTTATCCTATTAAGAGAAAGTGTTGGCCATTTCCATTTCTGTTGAAAGTTTAATCATGATCACTTCACTTGAGTGAGAAAATTTTGAAGTCCTTAATAATATAACTGAAATATGAAAGGTTGTAGCCTTGTAGGAGAATTAAGGAGAAAAAGAAAAAATTGAATTACCGGGTTGTCTTTTGCCATTGATTTTGCTTCAGACCATTTGGCTGATTTACCACCGGGAGACCTTAATTTCTTTGCGTAGGCAAGTAGCTGAGCTCGGCGATCATATCCTTGTATTCTTCCTTTTTGAGGTTTGGAAGAAGATGAAGGGATTGATGAAGTACCTCTCTTTGAAGGGGGTTTGGTGTTGGAAGAACGAGATGCAAATTTTGATGATTCAACGTAGACTTTGATGATTACATCTTTCATTATCACAAAATTTGTTTCGTTAAAATAGACACTCAACTAATCGTAGTTAATTTGGTTGGGGTTCTTCGTCTTTATCAGGGATGATTAATTTTTTGAATTAGGCCACGTAAGATACAAAATCAAAAGATTTAGCCGATAATGGTGGATTCTATATTTTTTTTTTTTTTCTGATTCTGTGATCCTAAACTGAAGGATGAGTCAAAACTAACAATTAAAATTGTATTAAACGTGATCTTTTGTAGTCCTCTCCCTCAGCTTCACGCATGCGCCAAAAATTACTGTTTGAAAATTTTGAAGTAGACCAGATCACACCAAAGACATAAACCACCCAAATATATATGGTTTTGCCCAATTGCTCAATTGATGAGCTACGATGTTCATCTTCTTATCAAAATATAGTTATGTTATTGGCCAAGAACACAAAAAGGGAGGAGTAATATAGTAACTTTTCAAGAAAGGTATGGTAAAATAGACTTGTTAGGTTGGTGTACTAAAATATAATACTCCTTCTCTCCTAAAATTATTATCCAGTTTACATTTTCAATTTTAGTTCATTTCGTACTAGGAATGAAAACCCAAACTGGACAATAATTTTAGTGCGGGTGGAGTATCAGTAATGTTTGGTTCATATGGACTGAATCACGTGTGATATTCTAGAAATCGACTTAATTGATTTGAAGTCTGTTACTCCCTCCGTCCCATAAAAATAGTTCACATTGAGTTTTGAGTTTTGTATTATTTTTAGTACAAATTTGAAAACTTAATGTGGACTATTTTTGTGGGACGGAGGTAGTATAATATATTGACATGACAAGTGAAAATACTCCGAGTTCTTAAACAAAAAAAAAAAAAAAAGAGAAAGGAGAAACTATTTGTTCATATGTAGAATGTATTTTGTTGAATCCAAATAATTAATGTGACAAAGTGGACCGAAACAAATAAATCATTGCATAACTAGAGAAACCTTGAGGGAAAGAAAATAGCTTGTTTAATGAGGGGTCTGATTAATTAATCATCGCAAGCAGAAAACAAACATTCACAAAGGCAGCACAGGCAACTGCTAAAACAGTCACAATAAAAATTGCAATCGCAAATCGCAATCGCCACAACAATCAAAGTCACCGCAATCACCCACATCGAAACAACCACAGCAACAACAACAATTCCGAGGAGATGAATCAGCGTCTGTGTCGACAAATATGAACGTATTGTTAAAGATAATCATCATGAAGAGGAGATTATCAAGAAAAGGAATCCTTGTTTACCTTATGAGTTAGGGATATAGCTAAAGGTTGGAATGATAAATGTTGATTAGTTAATAACTTTAGTCTTTTTTATTATTATCTAATAGTGAAAATATGTTAATTATCATGTGTAGAAGGCCTATAAATATGACTTCTATTCCAGTCTTAGTATTCAGTCAGTCATAATGTAGCCATTAAATCCATCTCTGATTTATTTTTTTTATTATTCTTTAAATACTTATTTTCTTCTTGGTTCAGAGCAGGTCCCGCCCTGCTTCTGTACCATGCTTCCGCTTATTTTTTCTTTCAAGAAATAAACCATTAATCTTCTATTCGCATCTATATTCTATGTCATTCGATATTCCAAACCTTACTGAGTCCTCGTCAAAATTACTCCCTATCACCACCATGACCACTACTAAAAATCATTATCCAGCCTCAATTCATCACCAGGGTCTTCCCTCTTAGATTCACTCAAAGCCAGTCTCAGGCAACATAAACAACCAACTTACCCTCAATCACCACCACCTCTTGTCAAATACAAGTCTCATGTCGATCACAAAAATAATGTGGTTGACAAAAGAAAAAAAAAATGTAGATGACAAAGAGAAAATATCTCTATCTACAAAAATCCACATCATGACAAACGTTCGATCTCCTCTCAGAAGAAGAGGTTGGACTTGTCATGCAACAATCTAACACAACAGTGAGAATCGATACATCATTTCTCAACAATTTCTAACAATAAAAAATTTGAGAACTCCACTAAAAAACACGCATTACATCACTTGCATTTTCACCATTCAAATATCAGGAACAGCAGTCCAACGCGTGGTCAGAATCACCCAAGAAACAAATTGAGTTTCCAACCCCGGCTCAGTTTGAGGGAGGATGTTAAAGATAATCATCATGAGAAGGAGATTATCAAGAAGAGGAATCCTTGTTTACCTTATGAGTTAGGGATATACCTAAGGGTTGGAATGATACATGTTGAGTAGTTGATAACTTTAGCCTTTTTATTTTTATCTATCATGTGTAGAAGGCCTATAAATATGGCTTCTATCTCAGTCTTAGTATTCAGTCAGTCACAATGTAACCATTCAATCCATCTCTGATTTATTTTTTTATTGTTCTTCAAATACTTATTTTCTTCTCGTATCACCACCGCCGCGGCATTGTTGATGATCATAATGACTGCTAGTAAACGCGCGGCCTCCTCCACTGCTTGTGGATTGTTGCACACTTCTTTGCTTGTACTTTCTTGAAGGAAAACAACCACATAGACAGCAGCTTCTTTTTTTCTTCGGTTCTTCTTTCTTTGCAGAATTCAGGTTGCACCAAAACAACAACTATTGTCCATCCCTTCTTGATGCTTCCTCGATTCTTTTTTCGTCGCAGAATTCTTGTTTGCAACGAAACAACAACAATTATTGCCCATCCCTTTTTCATGCTTTGGAAGTTCCTTTATGGTCTGATTCTATAGTAGTACAAATTCTGATATATAAGGGGATTCATTCAGGAATCCATATATTATTTGGAAACTTCACTATTTGGAAAGTAGAGTTGCGTCATCACTTCTCGCACTAATTAATTTTAATGCCGATTCAATAATACTAATAATCTTATTGTAGCACTAATTAAGTGTTGATTTGGGTAATTACTTGGTAGCCAAGATATACAATTTAGGAAAACAACTTTGAAATAGCGTTTTTACCCAATTGGAAACCGCGATAAATCTTATCCTCTCCCCAAAAACTTGCATGATTTTATTGTTATACTATTTCCTTATTTAAGAAGACGACAACATATAATTCTTTACCTCATATAAATTGGTCCTGCACGATAATAATAGTATCAAAGCCTATTGTTCTTATTTACTTACTCCCTCCGTCTCATAATTATTGTCCACTTTGCCCAAAAAATTTTGTCCCAAAATTATTGTCCAATTTGACTTTTTATGGATCAAGTTACACATTTGTCCTTAGTAAAAAACATTATCCATAAAATCTTAGTGGTTAAACAATTACTTATATAGGGGTATATCCGATTGTTTAAGGTAAAATATAGTTAAGTTTGACTAAAAATAAAATTTTTCATTTTAGTAAAAGTGGACAATAATTATGGGACGAAGGGAGTATATAAATAAAGTTACGCAGTGGTGTACTGTGTATATTAACGAAGGTATTAAAAGAGCGGGTGGATTTTTCTAGCCACCCAAATTAGTACTTGAAGCCACTAATTTTGAAAAATTTCCCTTTTGTCCCTACCACTCGGACCGAACCGGACAAGTCATTCGGTCCGATTCACCTGAGAACGGACAAATTATTAATTTTTATTTTAATGTTAGTTTATCGCAGTATCATTACATGTTGAATACCTTGTACTTTAAATATTATTAACAATATTTATACTTTAGTGTTTAAACTCTCGATTTTATATTTACTTAAAAATAAACAAGTAATTATTTTTTACTTGAAAATAAATTTAAGATTATTTGTTAAGTTAATTATTTGAATTGATATTAAAATATAAATTTTGCTTTAATCATTATTTTAAAGATAATTTTTAGTTAAAATAATAATTATACATTTATAATGGAAAATAATAATTGTACTACAAAGATTGTGATAAAATATGTGCAAATATATTAACTATTTTTTGTACTACAAAGATTGGTGATACTTAATGTAACTCAAATAATAAATTATTAATAAATTTAATGACCTAAAAACTAGATTAACTAATTACAACAAAAAATCTAAAAATTAAAAAATAGCAATGAATCCGATTGATATTTTTTTAATTTCTCGACTTTTTTAAATAACAAATACTAGGTGTTAGACCCGTCCGATGGACGGGGAAGGCATACACATTTAGACTTTTTTACATAAATTTTATATTTTTATAAAATATGTAATGACTTCAGTTTTAAACATGATTACCTGTGGATTTACAAGAATTTGTTTTTTTTTAAATGACATTTCAAATTCACTGGTGATAGGGTTTATGCAGATCTCTCTAAAATTTGTTAGGATTTGGTACTCTCTCCAATCAATCTCTGTGTTAGGATTTGGTTCATGAAAATAAGGGTTTGGTTTTTATTATATTGTTTTTTTAAAAAAATTATTTTAGTTGCCTTTTTTTTGGTTTTATTATTTTGTTTTGTGCATTTTTAAGTCTAAAAAATTAAGAAAGTGCCACATAGGATTAAATCGTATGTGGCATGTGCTCCATGCTTTTAGTTTTCTCTCTCTGATTTTTGCCTTAGTATGGTATATAGATAGATTGATATTTTTTAATAAAATAAAAAAACAAAAAATTTAAAAATTTTAAAAAAAAGCTTGACCGGTCCGGTTCACCATATCGGACCGAACCGAGATCGGCCGAGCAATAAATCCGGGTTAATCGCACGGTCGGCAATTTTTTTTTTTAAATTTTCAATTTTTTTTTAATTTTCTCTCTAGTCAAATTATTTGATTTGAAAAAATGATAGGAATAAAGTGGTCCAATTTTAAAATATGTGATTTCAAATAGTAAAGGTGTTGGTTATGAAAATAAACACCCAGCTTAAAAGAGAGATAAAAAAAGACGAAAAGTTAACCGACTTGTTAGATTGAAAAGTGAGAATTGCTTGATTAGTTTCATAGTGGCATTATTGTGAAGTTATTATAGGTTGGATTAGGCGTTCCAACGTAAAAATGTCGTGCTGTCGATTCATCGGAAGTCGAAGAAGGCCCAAATCAACGGCGGATGATCAAGGCTCAAAACAGCCACCCTCCGCCGTCAAACCAAGCAAAGCTGTTAATTCTATGCCCCCGCCGCCGCCGACGTACGTCAGTCGGAGCAGCGTTGTTAACAGCAACAATAGAGACGGGAACATGGTGATCTTAGCTGGCGCCGGTGCTGCTGTGGCTGCTACGGCTGCCGCCGTTACGGTGGCGAGCGAACAAGAACAAGCTCGAAACAGGGCCGCCGCCGGAGGTGGTTGTGGTGCCGCGGTTCCAGGCGGTGGTGGTGGTGGGACTAGCCAAGGTTGCTGTTGCGGCGGCGGCGGTTCGCCTGGAGGAGGTGGTGGTTGTGCTTGTGGTGGCGGCTGCGGCGGCGGTTGCGGCGGCGGTTGTGGTGGTTAGAAGTCTAATTCTTTGTAAATAATTAATTAATTGTTAAAGACTTAGGAAGTCTCTTTTGTGGAACAAGTCTTCGTCCTTATCTTTTTATTCTTCTAATTTCTTTATTTGGGCGTTACTTGTTAGGAAATGTGAGATGTTTTCTGCTATTCCTCAAATGGATATAGTTCAGGATATTCCTTTTGGATGAGATTTCAATGCTGACGACATAAGGTTGTATACTTGGCTATGCCTCATTGGCTGTGTTCTTAATATATGCCACTTCAATTAATGATGCTTAATGGTCTATTATTATCTTTTGGGTTAATATCAAAAACACCCCCGAGATTTGAGTGATTATCCAAAACACCATTACTGTTTTAGAAAATATAATTTTATTTTTAATACAGAGGAAGCTTAAAACTTAAATTACAAAACAACTCAAAGGTTTTGAGTTGATCCTCGACAGTCTACTTCTAATTTCTCAATAGTTTTCTCCGGGGGATGCCAAAATATGAGTCCCTGGAGGGGCTGATAAACCTATTTTTACAAGGGAATCAGCCGATTTGTTGGCTTCACGTCTAATGTGAACGATTTTTATTGTCCACTGTCGATTCAAAAGATTGCCTATTCTAGGAAGAACGTTACTAGCCGCTTGGGTCGGGTTGTCTTCGGTTAGAAGGTCTACTGCATTTTGGCTATCCAATTGCAATTGGACTTTCTTGAAGCCCAAATTCCAAGCCAAGTTGAGGCCCAAGAAGGCGGCCCAGAGCTCAGATTCAAGAACGGTACAATCTCCGATCTTGGATGTAAATCCCATGATCCATCTTCCCATGTTTTCTCAAAAGTCCACCGGCTGCCGCAGAGGGCGGCGTTATCGTTTTCGCACCGTCAGTGTCGAGGCAGGTCCATTTCGGTGGGCGGGGCTCGCCATAATACAATTTCTCCGGCGATGGTTGGTGATGGGCGTCTTGGTGTGTGCAGCTTGTTGGCTCTCTCAATCTCTCTTGATGTAGCAAGGATAAAAAATCTCCTTTGACCAGCGAGTCCAAGTAGTCGACCGATAAAATAGATGAAATGACAACAAAACCCCTCCAGCCAGCTTTTACCTTTTTTTTTTCCTTGAATGAAAAAACAAAATGCAGAAGTGAATTTTGTTTTATCCCTTAATAATAATAGGGTTTTTTTTATTTTTTTTACAAACCTTAATAATAGTTCATATCCTTAATTTGTGGATTTATCCCTCAGATCCATTTCTATCCCCAATTCAGTTAATCCCAATTCCCCCATAGTCCACCACTACAGTCTCCACCGCCGGCCACCTCTGTCTCCAATCCAATCCCAATTCTTCCAATTCATCTCTGCCCCCAAAATCTGGCTGAAGCGACCAAAAACCCAAATTTTTATTATTTTAATAATATTTCTATCTAATCATTATTGATTTTACTCATAATCACTCGGTGCTCTCTTCCTCTCCCATTTTATTGCTCCTCCTTGTTCCTCCCTTCCTTTCGCGGTTGCCCCAAGTTCACATCCCTTTCAAATAGGTGACAAGCCGTCGTCACAACTAGTCAAATAAATTCACCTACTTAACACTAGTATAGCGGAAAATAGGGTCATACCCACAGAGAAGGAATACTAATTACCAGGTATAAATTATTCCTATTATTATCTAGATAAATGATGATTTCAAATTTTTGGATTAAATAAAACTAAACCTAAAAATCTAAAATTGCAATTACTTTCAAAGGTTGAAACAATCAAGTTGGGAAAACCTAGGACATTGGGTTCACCTACCGAATATTTTGTTTGATTCAATTCATAAATATCTGACTTTTAACTTCCATTAATCTCACAACGATTCACCTAATTAAGAACTATACACTCTCGTGTTATAATTCTCTTACTTAGATTAACCCTATGACTACTCTCGTGACTATAGGATTAACATAAGTACATTAAGAACTTAAGAATCTAACATTGCAAAGGTTGTGTTCCTACTGTCGTGGTTCACTACGTAAGTCCAATATTCCCATGGACTAATATTAATTTTCAACTGTCGTTCCATCAATTAATATCTTTAAACATGCAAGTAGTGGCCAGTTACAAATATGGAATAAAAGCAAGAATATTAAATATTGATCAATGGAAAAATCAAAGTATCATGAATCAAATAAACCAAATAAATCCGGTGGCTACATCCAAAACCCTAGATTAAATAGTTTAGCTACACATCATCTCAAAAATAAATAAAACAATGAAACCAGGATAAAGAAGTTGCAAAAGTTGCGTCTAGAATAATTGATTCGACGCTTCTCCTTCCTCTTGGCGATGATGGTGCGTTGAGTAACGATGTTGAGGCGTCGATGGTGATGGAGGCGTGAGTTTGGTGGTTGAAGTTTTGGGCGTAGGTTTTGGTTTTGGTGGGTAGAGAAGGTTTGTGTGGAATTTTGGGGCTGGGAGAAGCTGATTTGGTGATGAGGCGTAGGGTTTTGGGCGTATGCTCAAGGTGGTTGTGAGGTGATGGGTTTTGGCATACGGTGGGGATGTAATGGATGAAGAGTTTAGTGCATGAGGGGCTGATGATGATGAAGAGAGGTGATGGGGTGCTGGAGCTGCGTGAGCGGCGGTGATGGGTTGATGATGATGATTAAGGTGATGAGGTGCTGGAAGGAAAAGGTGGGTTTTGTGTGTGGGTTTTATTGAAATTCGGTGATAAAAATAAAACCCCAATCCTCCTTTTATAGGCTTCCGTCAAACCCTACTTCTTGGAGAGGAAGAAAACTTGTTTCACCAAATAATATTGGGATTAAAATTCTTACCAAATTCAAGCCCAACAGCCGCACCACCTTAAGCTCGGCCAAACCATAAGAAAAAATAAAAATTACAATTCAGTCCTCTAAATCTTCAAGTCTTCTGATTCCCTCCCCATTAGTTATTACAATCTTCACTTAGGCCCTTTTTAGTTGCTCTTTCTTTTCAATTTAGTCCAACACCTCAACAATTCTTCTATTTGAGTACAATTCCTACAATCAAAGATGAAATCATATAAATAGCATATTTGTACTCAAAACATTGGCAAAATCTCGCATAAAGGGATATTAAAAATAGATAAATTATGAACACATCAAATACCCCCAAACTTGAAATATTGCTTGTTCTCAAGCATTTCCAAAGATTAAAACAAATAAAAACAGTTAATTATTTAATTTTGGTGGCTTCAGAGATTTAATATCATATTACACAAAGACCTCGACTACCTCTAATATGCACTACCTAACAAAATGCAAACCACATGCACTTTTAGCCCCCATGCTTGTGTGTGTGTGCGATTCGTTTCTTAGGGACATCACTTTACATTTAACATAGAAAACAAAAGTTCTGCTGCAAATATGTCATTTTACTTTAAAAACAGACTCACATTTCATACCATATTTCAATGCAATGGACCGCCAAACATACTATGAAGTAGAAGGACTTATCTCACAGACAACCTATTCCCCCTCGTAACCCATTCTTCGGTCCATGCGGCTTTTCTTCAGGACTCTTTCCAACTCAGGCCACTACCCAGAGCATTTTTCCACTCCTATACATAGTGGTTCAACAATTTAGGGCAGTCTACATATCTATTTTTTCTTACCGGGCCTGAGGACTCTCTGCTCAGGTTGCCAATTCCTCACCTCTCAATGGGCTAGCATCAACATTGAATGCTCTTCCTTTCCTCCCTCATTAATATTAACATAACCTCAAAAGCATCCGCCAACACCCCTCCCCCAAACTTACTTAACACAAAGTGTTAAAGCAAGAAGGTTTTTTAAGGCTGATGTTGGTTAATGCCTTGCTTTTCCTTCACAACATGATGGGTTCCACATACAAATCATATAAGTATGAGTGAATCAAACACAACTGTCATGGCATATCTACATCAAACTTATGCAACTATATCTTACTTTAGGCTTATCCCACAGTCACGACTAAGTGCATATAAAGCAGGGTATTCAAAGCAACATATTGAATTACACAAGTTAAGCAATACAATTTAAAATAGTCTAACTCTTACATGTTATAGATAATTAAACCATCTTCATCATAGGCCTTTTTGGATTTTTCAAATTTTTCAATTTTTATGGGGTTTTTTTTTTAAAACACAAAACACAATAAAAAACACAAATATTCCTCTCCCCCACACTTAAAGCATACATTGCCCTCAATACATAAAATACAAAAGACAAGACAACCAAGTGAAAAGAAAAGAAAAGACATAAACAAAAAGAATGAAAAGAAAAGACACAACCTTGGAATGTGAAGCGGAGGACACAACCTTGAACCGGAATTGTTGAATAAACTGTTGCAACTGCTATCCAAGCACACGGCCAACTTCTTCAGAATTTTGGATGTTTCATTTTCAGTACCACTGGACACCAGAGTTTCACCCTTCCAACAAACCTAATTGCAAACTAAAGTAAATTAGAAAAACAAACCTAAAAACAGATGATTAAGAAAAACCACGAAAATCCAGAGATCAAAGATCTCGAGATAATCAGGAACAAAAAACTTAACCATCAACTAATTAATGAAAGAAAAAGAAAAATAAAGAAAAATAAAGAATTGGGTTGCCTCCCAATAAGCGCTTCTTTAAAGTCATGAGCCGGACTATTTGGCTGATCAATCAAGTGAAGGTTCACCCAAAGAGTACAGAACTCCTTGATGTATCCTCTCTCCAGCAAAGTATAACTTCAGTCGCTGCCCGTTAACCTTGAAAGAACCATGTGCATCATCATAAATCTCAACAGCACCATATGGAAACACCTTAGTAACCGTAAATGGTCCAGACCACCTTGAAAGGAGCTTTCCAGGAAACAGCTTCAGTCGCGAGTTAAAAAGTAAAACCTTCTGACCTACTTCAAATTCCCTCTTCTGAATATGCTTATCATGCCAAAATTTAGTTTTCTCTTTATAAAGCTTTGCACTCTCATAAGCATCCAGTCTAAACTCTTCCAACTCACTCAATTGTAGTAGTCTCTTCTCTCCAGCAGCTTTCAAACTCATATTCAACTCTTTCACAGCCCAATAAGCTCGATGCTCTAACTCCACCGGTAGATGACATGATTTCCCAAACACCAAACGATATGGAGACATACCCAAGGGTGTCTTAAAAGCTGTCCTATAAGCCCAGAGAGCATCATCCAATTTCATGGACCAATCTTTCCTCGAACGCCCCACTGTCTTCTCAAGAATTTTCTTCAGTTCTCGATTCGCCAACTCTACTTGCCCATTGGTTTGAGGATGGTAGACAAGAGCAACCTTATGAGTAACACCATGTTTCTTCAATAGCGCATCCAAATTCCGATTACAAAAGTGGGTACCTCCGTCACTAATGATAGCTCGTGGAACACCAAATCTTGTAAAAATATTCTTTTTGAGAAATTAATCACCACACGAGAATCATTAGTTTGAGTTGCTATGGCCTCGACCCATTTTGACACATAATCCACCGCAACCAGAATATACTGATTGCTGAAAGAAGATGGAAAGGGCCCCATGAAATCTATACCCCAGACATCAAAAAGCTCGACCTCTAAAATACCATTCAAAGGCATCTCATTACGCTTGGAAATATTACCCAAGTTGATTAGACATATTTTTTTGGTTTTAGTTATGAAGCTATCATTGACTATTCCCCTGTAATCCACATGCTTTTCTTTTGTGTTTACAGGGAAAATTTCTTGACCTTCCTTCCAAACAATCGTTCTTCTGCGGCTGAGGTCGATGATCTTTCCATGCTCTAATTTTCATCATCCGGTCATGACAGCAACCTATGCCGGGAGGGAAGAGTTGGGCGAGAGAAGTAGCTTCAAATCCCAAAAGTGTTCTTGGCCGCTGCTCCTTCTCCCTTTTAAGTTTGATGCGTAAGGTAGAGTGGTGGTGTTCTTGGCGTGAGGTTGAGTTGGTGCGTGGAAGGGGTGGTCCAAACATCAATTCCAACCCCCTTTATATCGATATCCAAAGGCTGCATGTTGAAACCCAAATCAACTTGAAATGTTGCATCTTTGCACTAGAAAGAACTTGAGTAACAGCTTGAACGACAACTTGGATTGATGTTTCTGGAATTCTTCTTCATTTTCGCTTCCTTCATTGGCTAATAAATCAAATTTAATTTCTTCACTCCAATAATCAATTTGGGCATCAAATTGTGCTTCCACTTGAGCTTCCAATTGGAGAGAGTTACTGGATTTTTTTCCCGATGAGGCGACAGCCGGTTGGATTTCTGGAATTTGGAGAATTAGCCGGATTTTTCTTTGGAAGAAAAATGCAGAGGTTTTATCTTTTTTTTTTTAAATAAAAACTATATTATATTATTTTACTGGAAATCATCTAGTAACGATTGATAATGAAAGATACAGTCAAAATAATAACACAACTTACAATTAAACTTAATACTATTGTTGTATTTCTCGTGAATAAACCTATCTAGATCTATTACAAAGCTCAAATGGGGAGTTAATAATGCCTTCTCATCCAATTTTAGAAGCAAAATAACTAGAGTTGCAAACCTTAAATTCCTATGATGACTAAATCTTTTTCAACCGCATAGTGTGAAGCAACAAAACGAAACTATGAACATCGCAACAACAGGACACCACGAGCACTGTAAGAAAAAACCCTACCCTCTCAATAGATTACAATTAATCTACTGAAGAAACTATATTTTGGGGACAAATCTCACTTATTAAACGATAAAAAGAACTATGAACTAAGAAAAATCAAATCAGTTCCCCCATCGATTCATGAGGGAAGATGGGGTAAAGAAAAAAATTTTTTTGAGAGGAGGCTAGGGTTTGAGAAAATAGAAATAATAGTCCCCTTTCTAAAACCACGAAATCTAGAAACAAGTTTTTTATTATAAATGTAGAGGTTTTATCTACATAAGGGCTAAGGCAGTAGCAAATCTGATTTGGAATTTGTAAATAATTAAAAAGAAACAAGTTTGCTATCTTTTTCCTTTTTTAATGGGCAACTTTCTTTGATTTCAAAAGCCCAAAACTAATATTTTCGAGTTCCAATCATGGCCCAATATATGTTAAGTAAGACCCCTTAATATTACTTATAAATACTAGTGTATTTCCCATTGTACATAAAAATTCAATACGTGAAAATTCCTTACTACGTAGCCAACTCGATTTTGAGCTACTGCTATCTACAAAAGCATCATTGCTAATTTTTCCCGTGTGCAATTTGATCTTAAAATTAATTTTTCAACAATGATTTTAACGTTTTCTTCCAATCAATCAATAATCCTACAAAATGTAATGAAACCAAATAAATATTTCTTTTATCTTCCTTTAGGTTCACCGAATCTAAAACAAAATGATACTTCCTCCGTCCCATAATTATTGTCCAGTTTTACTAAAATGAAAGATTTTATTTTTAGTCAAACTTAACTATATTTTACCTTAAACAACCGGATATACCCCTACATAAGTAATTGTTTAACCACTAAGATTTTATGGATAATGTTTTTTTACTAAGGACAAATGTGTAACTTGATCCATAAAAAGTCAGATTGGACAATAATTTTGGGACAAAATTTTTTGGACAAAGTGGACAATAATTATGGGACGGAGGGAGTATAATAGATGTGAAAATCATAACCACATCATTTATCCAGAGAAGGAGAATCAATTTTTGAAACTGTTTTTTACTTTTTTTTTCATGACGAGTTACTTTCAACGAGATTACTAAAATTCCTTTTTAAATGGCAAAATTTGGCTAATTTACATATTTAATGTGCATGCAGTTGAATTATGGAAATTAAGGTCCTGGAACCTTTACTGTGTATTAAGAGTCCTGTGAAGGAGATCAATAGCTTGAACTTTTTTTATGTTGATGGAGTTCCCCTCAGTTCAGCTCTGATCATTTCAGGTTCGCATTCTTTTTCACTATTTTTCATTTTGGTGATAGCCAATGTTAATTATCTTAATCGAATAGAGCATCTTTCATTAGAGCATTTGAACATGTGTTGAATTAGATTTAGATTATTCCAGATATTAAGTTGCAAATTTGTGTACATTACAAAATTATAAGCCCACTAAAAGCATATGTTTCGCTAGTAATCTCCCTTTCTTAGGTTGTTTTGAACTGATTAAAAAGCAATGATTTTTGTGTACAGAGCTGGTGTTCTTGCAGCAATCACTGAAGCTCTGAAAGGATTTGTCAATGTTTATGAGGTTATAAGTACTCCTTTGTAGAAATATTTTTGCCGATTTCGAAGCTATCTTGAAATTAGTCGTCTCCGTTGATTCTCTCTGCCATGACGATTCACTCCACAGAAGTGAGATACTCAGCCTCTGTAGTTTAGCCTCTTTTAATAACAAAAGCGGACGATTAGGGTTTAGATCGAAATTACATTTGAATTACAATCTCAATAGAATTTTATTTTATTCTTTTTTGAAAATAAAAATTTTATTATATTATTTTAATAGAAATCGTCAAGCAACGATTGATAATGAAAGATACAGTCAAAATAAGAACACAACTTACAATTAAATTTAATACTATTGTTGCGTTTCTCGTGGATAAACTTATCTAGATCTACCAAATACAACGATGGATATATCACGTGCCAGATAATCAATCTGATTAAGAATATATCCCTAATCATCTGATAAAAGCCTAAAATCATAGATCTATCAAGTAAATCTATGATGACTGAATCTTATTCAACCGCACAGTGTGAAGAAACAAACGAAACTACAGACATCACAGCTACAGTATAGAAAACACCATGAGCCCTGCAAGAAAAAACCGTACCCTCTCAATAGATTACAAATAATCTATAGAATAAACTATATTTTGAAGACAAATCCCACTTAATAAACGATAAAAAGAATTGTGAACTAAGAAAAATCCAATCAATTCAACCATCGACCCATGATGAAAGATGGGAGAAAGAAAATATTTTTTAAGAGGCGGCCAGGGTGTGAGAGAATAGAGAGAGTGGGGAGGAGTTTTTTCATATCCAAACTAATCAATCTCAATAGAATTTTATTTGATCAAATAAGATTCTAAAAGATGAATCTACAATAAAGAAATAGATCTTTTTCAAATTCGGAAAGTCAGAGGGTTAAGATTGAGATTTCGAGGGTTAACAAAACTGGGATTTGGAGAGATGAATCCCGGTTAATGCCATTAATAGCTAGCTAAGCATATATTCTGGTACTTTGAGACGGAAAAAGTAGGAAAATGTTTAATCCTATGTGATATGATTTCATAACCAAGGTAATGCTTTTTGAATTTTATCTTAGTTATACTAGAGTTAGCTGGCCGCACCCCAGTAAAATAAAAAATTGTCGAGATTGCTGGTATATATTAAGAGTGATGTCGTATACATTTCAACCAATCCGTGTTTCTCAACATGGTTTCATTCAATCGGCCGATAACGCTTCATTAATCTTGATCTAATTGAACATTGGATCAACTTCATGTGATTTCTACATGCATAAATTAGTTCACACGCTACTTTGGTAAAATTGAAAAACAATATACAAACTCAAATAACAAAAAAAGGAAAAAAAGAAAAATGCATTAAGAATTTTATTTTACCGTTGCTATTCAAATACACAGTTGCGGATAAGGAGAAAAGCAAACTAATATCATATAAGAGTACTCCAAAGTCCATATCTTTGTGTAAGGGAGAAACATAGATAGGTAGAATACACTAAGCGATTTTAAAGGACTACTTAGATTGGGTGTTTGAGAAAATAAATAATTTTACTTGATCTATATTCTCTTTATTGGATTTCTTAAGAATCCTCTTTGCAATAAATAAATAAATTATCACCGTATTCATTTACGAAAGTGTTGTTGATGTTTGTATTTTATATTTTTCAATGAAGTCATTATACATTTTATATAAAAAAAAAATCTATTTCGCTTGTGTTGCAGTATTTATATTTGTATGTCTTCCCCATCCAACGCACGGGTCCAACACCTAGTGCTAATGATGACCCAATCAATGATAATAAAAACCAAACATTAACTCCAAAAAATGATAATAATACTAATATGTTTGTGTTTTTGTTAATACATTTCATAAAAAATAATAATAATAAAAATGTTTATAATGACCCAATCAATGACAATAAAAACCAAAATTTTCATCTCAAAATTTATACAACTGGAGAGGAATATATACGTCCGCAATTCCCCTCCCCATTTTTTCGTACTTCTTTTTTCCGTATTATTAACTTTACCATTTTGCTTTCAAAACAACTTTTCTTTATTCCTTCAACGACGAAAACTCAACGGCCAAAAATCAGGTGGGAGTATCCCCGTGCTGCGCTGCATGCCAAATAGAGCAAAAATTCAAATTCCTCCATTCCAATTGCAAACCAAGCGTAAGAGGTAATCCAAATTAAACACAACTTTGTCTCATACTTTATATATAGATTAACGACTTAAATTAGCTACTCACAAAATTCATTCATTTTGAAATTCAGCACTTTTCATCGTTTGGAGCAAATCCATAAAATTAAAAAATTGTGTACAACAGCCCCCAAATGAGGCTCTAGCCACACAGTTAAACCAACAGGTGATTGTGCACATGCCGTGGAATATTGAAACATACATCCTTAATTACGCAACAGAGAGATGACGACAAATATGGTCGGAATTACAACAACGCATGATACAAAATTTTTCACTTGAACATCAAAAATGATCACGAGAGAGAATTATACTTCCATAGGATATAGTCCCCAGAAAGATCCAAACAGCTGTAAAATTACCCTCCAAAGGAATCACACCACTTGTTGCAACAAACCCCCAAATGTACATCTACAAATATATCTACAAACCCCATAATGCGGTGCAATTCACAAGTCAAGACCTCTAGAAGGTCCACTTAGAGCCTTATCATCAAACTAAGCCCTCATTTCTGTTTCACAGAATATGTGTAGAAAAAACAATGTTATGGTTACAATGCTCGCATATTTTCAGTATTTACCAATGTTAACCTACGATGCAAATTCAATGGAAAAAATTTTATTTTACTTTTATTAAATACGCAAATTATAATGATTATACGTATTCTTATACCTTATTTAATAATGATTTCACTATGTCTATTACATGACTTTCATCTCATAACAATTTTCAAACAATGTAATCCTTCACAAAAATACCTCAAAACATACAATAGGGTGTTTATTCTTTAAATAAATAAAAATACAAACTGAACAAACATTTCAGAACAGATAAAGTATTAAGCTGTCAGTATGTAAATAAGCATAATGAGTTGGAGAAACATTTCCCAAAAATTTCCTTTATGATGTTTTGTTTGCATTTTCCACAACGTATCTCAATTCTGCACCGAGTTAATCTTTGTGACTTAAGACTTGTCTAGATTGTCTAATTTCTTATCAATTACGAATCATGGAGAGTTATATAGTGCCTGACTTCCCCGCATTATCTGAAGTAATATAAACAAATAAACATTAGGACTATTAATTACTCTTGATTTGAAAAATGGACGTCTTCGTCTTCTAATGCAAAATATTGTCTTCGTCTTCTAATGCAAAATCTTAGAACGACATATATATCTACGTCTATGTTACATGAAATATCAATTGCTATTTAACTCCTTAATTATCAAGTGCATTTTTTTTAGACAGCAAACATAATTACCAAATTGTCTAAATCAGTGGCGGAGCCAGGAATTTAGATTAGGGGGTTTGAAATAATTTAAGAGGCCAAGTGCACTAAATTTTTTGAAAAATAATATTAATTGTTTATTAAAAATAGCAATGTAATTTTATTTTCTCTTTCAACATACTACAACAAAATGTTTATAATCATTTCATCAATATTTTAAACATTTTTGCGACGAGAAGTCATAATGTTATGTGGTTCAAATTTATATTTTAAGATATATATTTTTTGTGGAAAATTTTAGAACAAAATCATTCTAAATTTGACAAGTGTTTTATGTAAGAAAAAAAAAGAACATACATCTTTCTATTAAATAAAAACCAATAGGTTAAAAAAAATATAATTAACTTGAATTTGACATCAAGATTTGTTCATCCGGCAAGAAGATTAGCATTTTATAAATTTAGTTTTTCTATTAACTGTTTAGCATCCTAAAATTTTTCGGGCTTTTATTTTTGTTTTAATTTGGGTCTTGATTCAGATCTTAAATGCATTCTTATAGTTCATTTAGGACTTAGACTTACAATTTTTTATTACTAAATGAATATTTACGCATCTTTTTTAGAAAATATGAATTAATACTATTATTTTCTTTTGTAAAACTTTGCTCTTTCATTTATTTTTTTACCTAAACTTTACATATATGGAATGAAAAAAAACCATTGTTCCTAATGTTTTTGTGTAAATTAATTCTAAACTTTTTAATTATTATCTTCAAATTCTCCTTGGGGTGCGAAAATAACAAATTTATACTTTTTTTAATAATTACGATACACATTTTAAAAAAAATTAACAACGGAGGGGCTGCCGCGGCACCGGCCACCCCCTGCCTCCGCCACTGGTCTAAACGGTCCAAATTCCAAAATCATTACTTCAGGTGGCCAATTGTACATTCTCAGCCAATAATCGTCTAAGTCAGGGACAAATAGTAGCACAAAACGGATAAACTCACAAAAGTAATACCGTTGTAGCCACCAAGAAAGATACTATTAACTAGAAAAGAGAATCAAGGTGAACTTATTCCTTTGAAAACTCAAGAGGCAAGAGCAAGATCCCAATAGTGACCAACCCCAGCATCAGAGAATATTTTCCGAGCAGCAGCTTCTGTCAGGCATTCCTGAATGGAAAATCTATGAAAACTTGATTTTGCAACAGAACCTTGCCACAACAACATGCACTTGTTGACAAAGGCACCATCATTTATATCGTCATCTTCATCTTCCTCATCGTTTTTCACCACCGCTGCGGCCCAATTAATACGCCTCAGCATAAGTTTCCCATATCTCTTGATGGATTTCGGACAGCCTTCCACCACCACAACGCATATGCCTTCGGAAATCACAGCAGCACAACCAGTCAAACGATTCTCATGAGCATTTGCGTCAACTTTAAATCGAGCCTGTGGATTTGCAAGGCTACCGACTTTGTAAACCGAGACCATAGTTTCCGCAATGTTTGGG
This sequence comes from Oldenlandia corymbosa var. corymbosa, assembly GCA_949775105.1. Lineage (NCBI taxonomy): Eukaryota > Viridiplantae > Streptophyta > Magnoliopsida > Gentianales > Rubiaceae > Oldenlandia > Oldenlandia corymbosa. The sequence continues at coordinate 10,322,838 of OX459118.1, read as the reverse complement.
CCATCAAACAGTTTTCTGTCTTTCTTTTCGCGGCGTTCGGCTGGAGTCAGTTTCCGGGCAATATTCCGATCAATATGAGCCTGCTCCCGCTCAAGAGCTGCTCTTCTAGTTTCCATTTCAAGCTTTGTTGGATTTTGCGCTGCTTCTGTTCCGGTAACTCTATGGAGGTTGCTCATTTTTAGTTTTGGCTTTGGTGGCTCAAGGAGGCCTTTTCTAATCATCTCCTGTTTATCTTTCTCCCTCTCCAAGCGACACTGAGTGCGGAGCTTCTTTTGCTCTTTTTTAGTCAGTTTCAAAGGCTGAGGCGGAGGAGGAGTCGGTTCGGCCGGAGGTTCGATCGGACGAGGATGCTCGACATAAATGGTGATCTTATCCATCTTTAGTACTAGTTTGTCATCAGTTATTAAATCACCATCTATGATGATATCATTGTAATTCCCGGACGGTAAAAAAGGTATGTCCCACCACTCAACTTCTGGAATTACTTCTTCCTTGGGCTTCTTCTCTTTGTTGATAACCACCTTCCTCTCCGACACCTCAATCAAATTCGGATTGATATTGGTTTCCGCCTTTGCCTTGTCCAGTTGTGCTTGTTTTGCCTTTAGCTCTTTCGCTCGTACTTCTCCGAATTGGCTCTTAAATCTGAGCATCTCTGCATCTTTTGACCATTTCCCTTCCTCCACAAATTGGAACGACATCCTCTTAGGTCTTAGAATCTTGGTTTTGTTAATACCCATTCTTGGGTCAAAATGAGGATTCTCGGACGGATCAACTTCTAATTCCGGCTTAAGTATCTGAAAAGCATCTTTTCTCTGGTTGTTAATGTTGACCTTGAGAGTACTCAATGTGTTTACTTTTGGCACATTTACTAAATTTCCGTGTTCATCAATTTCTCTACCCAAAGCATCCAACCGAAGAACATGCGCTTTGGCAGCTGGCTTCGGCTGAATGGTAACAACATCCAGTAGCAACGGCGGAATCTTCACCCCAGAAGCCTTGTTCAACACTGGAATCTTCTTACATTTCTCTTGAAGCTGTTTCAGCCTTTGCAAAATTTTTTTTGCCTCATCTAAACCTTCACGTGACAAACCCTCAAACTTCTTCCTCTTCTCATTCCTATCCTCCAAAACCCTAACTCTCTTGGCCCCGACGCCGCCATCACTATCCTCTCCGCTCTCGCTTCCTCTCTCTTTCCTTTTACTGTTCTTCCTCTCCGTCGAATCCTCCCTATCATACGACTTCTCTCGATCTTTCGATTTTCCGTGTTCGCGAGACCTATTTCTATGTCTGTCTACCTCGGGCTCGCTTCTTAGCTCAGCTGACTTCTCTCTCTCAATGGAGTCTTCCCCATACTTAGACCTATGGTGACTGTGGCTATGGCAGCGATTGTCATCAGACTTGTTTTTCGAAGAAGAATGATGTATATAATGGTTGTCTCGATCGGAATCTCGGTGTCTCGAGCTGGATTTTTCTTCCCTATCCATTGCCCTAGGGTCACCAAAACTATCTCCCTCCTTCTGTCGAAAAACAATAAATTCTCTCTAATATATGTATAGGAAAGAAAAGGAGTGGTTAATTATCGAGTACCTTTCCCTAGTAGAATTTTGAACTTAATTATGATCCGAATATATATATATATATATATATATACACTTCCTCCACCGCCTTTAATTTGTTGGCAAATCCAACTCCGGGAAGGATTTCAAGAAATATAAAAGGAGCAAAACTAATCCAATAATGGAGACGGGAACTAAGAATTCTATAATTACCGATCAAGTCTTTCCATTGAGCTATATCTTACATAATTTTTCTATCATATTTCCAAGAAAGGGAAAAGAAACAAAATTACCAGAGAACCTGTTCAAAGTGAAACTTAGGAAATATAAGAGAAACATGGATACCGAATCAATTATATTTCTCTCCTTGAGTTTAGGAGTACCAGTGGTCCTGATAGTTATGTTTTTGTGAGGTTGTTGTATTTGTACTAGGAAAGGTAAAACTACGGCGACAAACAGGAGTGGTACTAGGGCAACAACCGGCGATGGCGGAATGGTTATGTTGGGAACAACTGGAGATTTCACTTATGCAACGTCGGCCGGAGGACATGGCGGACATCATGGTGGTGGGTGTGGAGGCGGTGGAGGACATCATGGTGGTGGTGGATGTGGTGGCGGAGGAGGATGCGGTGGCTGCTGATGTGATTGAAATACACGATAAAAAATATACATGCAGAGATGCACATGTTTTCTTTTTATCTTCCAGCCCTTTGGGGTTGTGTTATTAGAATTCAGGGTGATGGTTCTAGTTGTACTGTTTGACACTTTGATGTATGATTAATGAAAAGTTCACGCGCTTTGATTTGTATAGATAGCGGATTAAAACATGTAAAGAAAAAATCCAATCCACAACGGGAGTTGGGGACCACAAACTTTATTAATACCGGTCAAGCCTTCCATGGAGTTTCCCTCTCCCAAGGAGAAAATGATTTTAAGAAACGACTGACATTCTTGTTGTAAGAAGAAGAAAGATCAAACTACAGCAACCACCCCAAAAAATACTACTACTAACGCAAAAACCAAAGATGCGGGAATGATTTCTTTGGGAATAAAGGATTCCATCTGAGCGTCTGTGTGTGATTCAGCAATTAATTTATACTGTATTTATTTTACAAATTATTACAAAATCGAGTTTTTTATCCAAAAAATTATTTAAAAAAGACCTAGGACAAAAATAATATAGATCTAAATTAGGTGGACAACACTAGTTCTTTTAGATTTGCAAAATCCGAGAGTACCGTACAGCCGGATTTCGCAAATCCGACTGGAACTCGGATTAGGGTAATCCGAGACTTTAGTAACCTAAAATTACTTAAGAATTAATTTAAACTTATCAAGAGTCGGATTTCGAAAATCTGAGAATCAATAATAAAAAAATATTTATTTTTTAGAAAGTTAATCTAAGTATTCGAAAATAAAAGTTGACTAGAAAACGATTAGCCTAATCCGAAACATGGAAATTCGGATTTCAGAAATTCGAAAGTTTATCATACAAAATTATTTTAACTTTTGGAAAAAAAAATCTAAGTGTTAAAAATAAAAGGGAAGAGAATCCGAGTCTCTCTGCACTTACTCTCGGATTTGAAAAATCTGAGTTGTTTAGAAAATGGCAACTTTCATATTTGCGTTCACCCGGGTAGTGCCCATACCCACACAGGGCACATTAAACTAAACCCTAAACCTTAAAATCTAACGTTTTGAACTAAATCGGATATTGAAAATCTAATTTTTAGTTAAACTCGGATTTTGATTTTAAATTAAAATCCGAGTTTAAACTAAAATCGGATTTGGAAAATCCGTTACTAAACTCTAAACCCTAAACCCTAAAAGTAGGATTTTAGAAATCCGAGTTTAAGCTCGAAATTCGAGTTTAAGCCAATCTCGGATTCTTGTAATTCGAATTTGAGATAAATTCGGATTTGGAAAATCCAAAATTAAACTCTAAACCCTATGGCCTGATTTTGAAAATCCAATTTTTTGCTCAACTCGAATTCTGAAAATTCGATTATTTGCTTAAAAAGTACATAATTAACACTAGTACAGATGAATTATACTGAATTAATAATAATATCTAATAATTAACAGATTTAACAGTAATAAGTAACACTAGTACTAGTGAAGTATAATGGGTAATAATATTAATGTACTACATAATACAAGTACGTACAAATAGTATATAACACTAGTACACATGAATTATACTGAATTAATAATAATATCTAAGAATTAACAGATATAACAATAATAAGTAACATTAGTATCAGTTATGTACAGTGGGTAATAGTATTAATATACTACATAATACTAGTACGTATAAAAAATACATAACACTAGTAAATATGAATTATACTGAATTAATGATAATATCTAATGACTAACAGATTTAACAATAAAAAGTAACACTAGTACCACTGATTTATAGTGGGTAATAGTATTAATGTACTATATACTACTAGTACGGATAATGTACATAACACTATTACATATGAATTATACTGAATTAATGATAATATCTAATGACTAACAGATTTAACAGTAATAAGTAACACTAGTACTAGTGATGTATAGTGGGTAATAGTACTATTAACGTACTACATAATACTAGTACGTACAAATAGTACATAACACGACGTAACACTAGTACTATATATTTTTCATCAATTATACTGAATTAATTTAATTCAAATTCCTATCAGATTTAATAATACTACGTAACATTAGTAATATATATTTTTCATCAATTTAATGTAAATTCTTAGAAATTATTAGTAGTAAAAGATTTTATTAATATCATATCTAATTCAATATTTTTTATTTTTTATTTTTTTAAAAGTGGATATGTCAATTTAATACCAATTTCTATCAAAACTCAAAATTTCAAAGTTTTTTGCACTAAAAGATTTTTTTTTTTAAAGGGTAGTTCGGATTTCCGAAATCCGATTTCATTTTTCATTTATTAAATTTTCAAACTTTCCCACCATAAATAAAGTTTTAAATTTTCCCGCCCTTTAGCTTTTTTTTTTTTTTAAAAAAAAATTATGTTGGGGAAGCTCTCGGATTTCGGAAATCCGAGTTTACTATACACATTTCGACCTCGGTTCTTTTATTTTTTTCAAAATAACAAAAAAATTAATATTTTTTTATTTTTTATTTTTTCAGATTTGACAAATTCGAAAGTCTGATTAATTAGAGTCTCGGATTTGCCGAATCCGAGACAATTACTTATGTCCACCAAAATTAAAGTAAAAATTTTTTTGTCCACATCAATTCTTTTGAATTTTTTTGGCCGAACGACCCTTACAAAATCTAGGTTATCAATGGAGGATTACTTTCAGATTCTTCGTCCTCCAAATCAAAACAATGGTGATAGCAAGAGTTGGGGGGGCTGCCTTAATCTTTGGGTTTAGATTTATCTTTTTATTGGAAGAAAAAACCAGCGAAATTGTTGATAATAAGTAATAGATTAGCAAGTAGTAAGAATATACGACAGATTTGTTCCACCACTTTCGCCTATATTAACAAGTGATATAGATTAGCAAGTAATAAATTTGAGTATCAGAGAGATTAGCAAGTAGTATCGATATTCAGTAAAACTTCTCTAAATTAATTTTGTATAAATTTATAACCTCTATTAAATAATAATTTTTGCTGGTCTCAACTCGGGACCATTACAAAAAATGAATAAACTCGATTAATATATAATATAATAAATTTCCAAGAATCCCATATGTAAATATAGGTACCTACATTTTCATAAATTAAAAATTACCGAAACAAAAATTAATAATTTCTAGTAAAGTATGAATCTATTGATCTTTATTTTTTCTTAAAATTTATATCTATCGAGATATCATCTTTAATCTTTCTCATTGCATTGAAAAGTTCCAGTATTACTTTGTCATACTGGAACAAAAAATTATGAAGAGTTGTTGCTGCCTTTAGTACTTCTTTTCTGGAGATTCAAAATTTTACAACCACACAAAAAAACCCCAGTACCTTATTAATAAAGTTAGAAATTCATATTTATAACTGACTTTTCTTTTCTTCTTGGCAAAGCTTATTCTCTATTAGGATTGAAAAAAATCTTTAAATTAATAAATTTCAATTTATCGATAAATTAATAACTCGATAAATTAATAAATTTTGGGGGCCCAAACTATTAATTCAGAGAGGTTTTCCTATACGATTATTGGATAACTTTTGACTAGACGCTTTAATAAAAAAACCAACCAGTGAACCGTAGAGTATTCCATATATAAAAGGAGTATTACTCTTATTTTCAAATGGATGTTATTAGTGTCATTGTCTTTTAATCCAAAATCTTAGAACCAAACATACACCCGTATATGTTACATGGAAACATCCACCGCTATGTTAAAATTCCTCCACCGCCTATTATTTGTTGTCAAATTCAACTACGGAAAGGATTCGGTATAAAAAGGAGCAAAACTAAGGCTCCATTTGGACAAGTATTTTAAAAATTTGTTTAAAAAATTCTATTTGAACCAAAACTTTAAAAAGTACACCTTTGAAAAATAATGCATTTAGACAAGCATTTTTCAAAACCCTTTTAGTAACTAAAAATATTAAAAAGTCATTTGGACTAGGTCTTTTTCAAAATTTCTTTTTCTTCAAAATAATTTGTGAAATTTTTTTTAAAAAAAGAAAATCATTCTTTTTTTTAAACAAAGGTTATAACTTATAAAGAAAATCATTCTTACACAAATTGTCATTATTATTATTATTATTTCACTTTTTTTTCCTAAAATTTTGTTTTATTATTCACAATTGTCTTGTTCCAAAAATTTCTTTTCCATACTTTATCTTCCAATATAAATTAAAATTAGAGTATAATTTTAAAACCATTCTGACTAAATTAAAACATAATATTAAAACTATTCTAAGTTATTAAATGCATAATAACTTATGTCCGCCAAAGGTTTATACACATCATACTGAAGTGCCACCAAAATGAGGTTTGAATTCTTGGAACAAAGCTCCAGCAGGACAGCAGTTGCACATTCTTCGTTTTTTGATGTCCAATGTTTGATTAGATTCACAAGTGTTTCAATGAATGAAAGCTGCCCAAGTTGTTGCCTCCCACCCTGGCTCAATGCAAGAAGCAAAATGATGGACAATATTTTATCAACCATGTCCAAATTTTTGTCCTCAAGTAGGTTGATCAATGGTGGAGCTTCAATTGCCATTGACTTGTTAGTGTGGTTCAGGCAGAGAATGAATAATGCAGTGACTGCATCTTTTTTCCCGCAAATCGTCCCGTTTTTTAGTAGTAGTATCAATGGTGGGATGCCATTCAACTCCCCTATCTTCACTTTGTTGTCATTCAGCATTGATAAGCTGAAGAATGCTGCTGCTGAGTTCTCCTTTGCACCAATAGTTCTATTTTCTACAGTGTCGATGATAGTCGAGATTGGTTCTTCTTTGGAGATCAGCTTTTTGTTTGATCCATCAATGGACAAGTTCAATATTGCTGTCACATCATGCTCCCTAATTTTTGAATCAGGATAGGTTAGCAGCTTGACAAGGGGTGAAGCGCCTCCACTGGTCGCGATCAGGATTCGGTTCTCAGGACTTTTTACCTCACAGCTTGAAATCTGATTGCTACCGTAAGTTGATTTTAAAATCCAAACAAAACAACAAATGAGATGAATTCAAAAATAAGCAGTCAGATTATTAATAAATGTAATCACCACAAAAAAATGAATTGCTCTCCCTCGTCAAATAAAACCAAAGGACCAAATAGGAATAAGAAAAGTTGGTAGTCAGCAATCAGATTCATGTAGCTTTCATTTAAAATAATATTCTTGCTAGGCGTATGCTACATAGTATAAGACAAGGTATTCAATAACCACAATCTTGACATTGCGGAAATAAGCCATGAGTACAGCAGTTTTAGAAGTTTAGTTCACTTTTATCTTGTAATCTGAAAGTACTTCAAACTTCATCAGAAAAACCAAAAGCAAAAAATCTGTGATTCACAGATGAAATGGATTCTGCAAGCTTATTATTAACGTTGATCCTTGTACAACTCTCCACAATCTCAGTATAAACAGATACATCTAGTTCACTTAAGTGCCGAACGTATATTTCCACCATTCATTGAATATTGCACCAACCAGAAAATGCATTGGAAGGGAAAGGAAGAAGGAAGTTGCCTAATTGAGCTGCTTTACTGAGGATATCAAGCATAGAAAGCTAAGGGAGTAATAGATGGTAGTCACAAGCTACCAAGTACCAAGGAAGCCAACCAAGAAGAAAGGTGGCACATTGAGCAAAGCAGACATCCAATACGCAGTACCTATGCTTAGAATTTCATCCTACAACTTTACAGCATGGAAAACATCCATAACTACATAGGAATATTTAACCAGCTGAAATTTAAAGGAAAGAAGACTACCTCTCTACAGAAATAAGAAAATTACTAGCCTTATAGTACTTAATATGCTGTAGCAGTTAGAATGGGTGGAGTGGTGGAACATGGAAGTTTGAAAAACATAAATTTAAGTAGCATTTTTGCAATTCAAGGTAAGGGGAACACATCCTCATACAAACGCCACTTTAACAGCATTGTGACACGAAACAAGACGCAAGTGATCAGAGGTGCAATAAGCACTTAAACAGATTCCTACAAAAGCAACCACAGGAATGGAAAGGAGAAAAATACTAATTAACAAACATACAGTTGAACTTACTTGAACCTGACAATCTGGCTCCCCAGATCTTTGTGGAAACAATTCAGTTGAACTTACTTGAACCTGCATAGGTGAATCATAAAAAATGTTGTTCAACTACGCGCAAGAAATGTCAAATCAGGAAAAAGTGGTAAAATTCTGTTGAGGATTTGATAGGAAGAAAGCACTCAGAGGCCTTAAGAGTTGTCCAAAAAAAAAAAAAATAAGGAACAGAAAAATCATGCATAGTATCACTTAGAACTAGCCAATTAATAATTTAATATACTAATTACTAAATCTGGAATGTTACAATTATAAATCAAGATCACCAGACAGGACAGTAACAGAGTAATAGATGCTAGAACCATCAGAAAACAGCAAACATCAAGAAGAATAACAAGTTGATGCTTGAGCTATACATACAGATGTACAGATGCCTGAGCGATACATACATGCATGCGTTCTTTTACTGAATATAAAAAACTGATCATAAAATAAACAGAGTAAAGTACAGCAACTACTAATTGATCAAGGGAGCTAAGACTGAGTGGATGATAATTCCAAATTCCATCTACAAATTAATTCATGTAGATTAGAAGGGAATATTCCCTCAAATCCTCTTTCCTATATTAGTGATTCTGTAACCTAGTAGTACCTATTTGTTACAGTCTCAAAACTGACGTGGATTCTTAATCCCACTCACAACATAAAGCACGAAAGAGACACACTCACACGAGAAGATTTTGCTGCAGAACATTGATCAATCTCATACGAAGTATTACACCATTTATCATATCATATAACTTCAAAATATTAACTCTCCTAGGCTATTGATCAATCTCATACAAAATATTACACCATTTATCATATCACATAACTTCAAAATGTATTCCAATTTTTAGTTGAAATTCTTGGAAAACCACAACATCAGAAAAGGATGTTCCACTACTCAAAAACTTTGAACAACAGAAAGACACTACAAGAATTCAAATAGAAAGCATCCTCAAAAGAAACAAAAAATTAACAAATCATTCCCAATTAAACCCTCAAAGCAGCAAAAGGGTACGGAAACAAAGACTGAAAAAAAAGATAAAAGTTTCAAAACATAGAAAGAGCACATATTTTTCACTTTACCATTACATAGAACAGCGGTTACACTGATTAAATTAGCTTACATACCAATAAAAACAACCCTTCTTAGATCTATCACAAAATGCAGTTCTTTTTTAGTCCAAATTTCAGCTTCTAATCAACATTAAGCTAATCCCACATTGAAACATGCAAACAAAAACAAAAAACAACAACAAGAGGAGGGCAAAATGCGGCCCTTTTTTACAAACATGAAAAATGCAGGATAAGATCTGATGAAGCAGGAAAGTCTATAAAACCCACCAAAATGGCTGTTATACCAGACTTGGACTGTGTTAATTTTTCACTCTACTACTACTTACTTGGAAGGGGCTTCGTTCTTCCATTATTATTTTTCCTTTTTTCCTTGCTCAAGTCAAACAAGAAAAGAAACCCAACAAAGCAGTCATTCTCACCGAAATTTAGACTTGAAATTTTACTTGCTATAATGCTTTATGAAAGGCTGATTGATTGCAGAAAACAGACAAAAACTGATGGAAAAAAGAATTCAGAAAGTATACTTTTTAACCAGAAAGGAATATCCAGAAAGGAAACCAAATCAACAAAGACACGAGAATTTAACCAAAATCACTAACTCGTGCTCAGCTGTAATGATTTCGACACACAAAAAAAAACCCAGTTCAAATATGACTCAATACGTAAAACCCACGAAAAATTCTCACAGATCCATGCTAAAATAAGAAGAATTTTAGTGGTAATTTAAGCATTAGAAGTGATGAGAAACTAACCCTAATCCAATCAAAAAGAAGAAAAAGACGGGAATAAGAAAGATTACCAAAACAAGGTGTCGCCTCTTACTTTGCCATCGCCATCGCCGTCGCCGCCTCGCCGGCATTGGGGGTGCCGAAGGAGAGAGAGTGAGAAAGGGGTGGCGGTCTAGGGTATGAAGAGAGTGAGAAAGGGCTTTGTTTTCCTGTTATATTGATGACCCGACTTTTTCATAACCTGCCTTCGAACCGAATTTCGACCCGCGAACGGTGAAAAATGCCTTGTTTCAAAAAATTGAAAAATTCCCCCCACCTATTTTCTAAAAAGTCTGTTTTAAGCCTCCTTTTTTTTCAAATTGATGTTTAGAAAAGACTTTAATTATTTTGTCCAAACACATTTAAACTCTAAACAGACTTTTTAGCCTTAAAAGTCTTTTTAAAACTCTTGTCCAAATGGAGCCTAAGCTACAAAAGGATTCCGGAACTACGAATTCTATAAATACCGAATCATATATATTTCTAAGCAAGAAAGAGAGAAGAAATAAGATAACAAGAGAAACTGTTCAAAGTGAAATAAGAGAAATAAACATGGATAGTGTTAATGAATAAAAGAAAGAAAAATGACCTCATGTTCCCTTGTCCCACATGGATAGAAGGAAACACTTGAACCCAACATATATACCCCATGTGCTACTCCCCTCATTATCAATTGGTTTTGAGGTGGAACCACATGTGGGCTTATATTTGGGCCTTCAAAGTGGTATCAGAGTGTGTTTTAATCCGCGGACCTGTGGGAGTTGTGGGGCGAGGTGGACTGATCCAGGTTGGTTCTTGAAACTTTGACTAACCCACGGAAGAAATCCGAGGTTTGACTGGTTCGACAGGCGACTGTTTATCCGGGAAAATAACCGATCGCAAGACTGAAAAAAAATATATAAAATTACCCGTCCAAGCCCAATGGATTTGAGAGGGGCGTGTTAAATGAATAAAAGAACGAAAATGGTCTCATATTCCCTTGTCCCACATGGATGGAAGGAAAAATTTAAACCCAACATATATAACCCATGTGGTACTTCCCTCATTACCAATTGGTTTTGAGGTAGAAACACATGTGGACTTATACTTGGGCCTTCAAGATCATGAGCAACTGATGCTTGTTTGTTGTTTGATAAAATGCCAAAGAGAACTTTGAATATTTTTTTTTCTTCAGTAAGTGCCTTGTGTTTTTTTTTTCACAATTTTCTTGTTTGGGTATTTACTGTACAGTGAAGCAGTTTGTGGCTTTGCAACAATTCAAGCAAGTTCGGCTCAAACTTTTCATTGCTAAACCAGTTAATGTAGAAGTGTGATATTTGAATTGGTCATTATCATATAACCTTGTAATAACAGAGACTATAAACCGTGAATAAATCATTTATAGAATAACGCAACTTTCGTAGACAATTGATGGATGCTAGAATTCTAGATGAGTACAAACAAATAAAATGATGAACAGAAGTTACAAAACAAAAATAGTACATGGGTTACTTCTGCAATATTTGTCTTTGCAGAAGATCGTAGCAGAGTACGGCTAAAGCAAGAGAATTTAATAAAAGAAAACGGCAGTGACTATTTTCAATCTTTCTCTAACGTTGACAAAAAAGTTAAAAGAAAAAAAAATCGTTGAAGCGTAGAAAGAGATGGAAAACGCTGGATGATGTAAAAAAAGATGGAGGGGTAGTTAAGTTTAATTTTTATACATTTATTTATTTTCCATAATAGTAATCAAAAGTATAACATGGCACAACTTAAATCATTTACGGAATATAATTTCAATTTAGATTACTTATGGAAATAATTTTACAGATAAGTTATTTGAGAAAAAATCTCACCAAAGTGTATAATTAGAGTCTTTGTCCCCAAACCCTCTCCTCTCTGGTCCTCTCTGGCCGCCTCCTCTAGCTCAAACCCTAAACAAAACAATCTTTCCCCATCTACAATATGTTTAACAGAGGCTCTATTTCAAAATGGCCTTTCCGGAGACTCCTAGGAAGTGGAGATCATGATCCAAAACAAAACTCTGTTGTTGTTAAGCCGAGAAAAACCGATGTTTGTCTTCCTCGGCCGACGAACACTAAGCAAAAGGCCGCAGGTGTTGTCAGAGAGGAGAGAGGTGGGAATATGGTGATCTTGTCCGGCACAGGCGCTGCCGCCGCTGCCGCTACGGTGGCGGCTGCTGATGTTGCGGGTGGTATTTTGACTGGGAAGGCAGAAAAACCTGGCAAGATGAATGGTAGCGCTTGTGGAGGTTTTTTGTATGGTGATGATTATAAAGTAGCTGTTGGTGGTGGTGGTGGGGGCGGCGGGGATAGCCATGGTGGTAGTTCTGATGGTGGTGGGGCCAACCAGGTGAGTCTTCCTGGAGGTGGTGATGGTGGCGGAAAGGGGGGGTTTTGGGCCGATTCCTTTGCCGATTGTGGTGGAGGTGGTTGTGGTGGCGGCAGTTGCGGTGGCGGTTACGGTAGTAGTTGCGGTGGTTGAAGACTTTTATTATGTCGTCATGACCTGAATGTCCTGGAGAATATAGTATGTATTTTGTTGAAGTTTTGCCCTTCAATTTGTTTTTATTATACATAATAATAATACATTCTACATGTTTGTTTTGGGTGTAAATGATTAATTAGTGGAAGTGACTTGAATACCATGTACTTTCACAACTTTATCAAACAGAAAACTATTAGAAATAGAATTAGATCTTTTCATGATAAAGATGGGAATCTGATAGAAAAAATGGGAACAAGTCGAGAAGCATTTTGTTGATTACTTTGAAAATCTGTTAGGAAAAGAACAAACTAGGAAACCAGTTAGAAGTGAAGCCTTTAACTTAGGGTTTAAATTGACTGTATACCAGCAGGCACTCCTTGTTAAAGATTTCACCAAAGCTAATGTTAAGAAAACAATGTTTAGTATAGATGAAAATAAAAGTTCGGGGCCATATGGTTATGGTAGTGGATTTTATATGAGAACCTGGGATATAGTGGGTAATGATATGTGAAGTTGTGCTAGAGTTCTTCAAAACAGGGAAAATGTTAAAGGAAATAAACACTACTATTATATCCTTAATCCCAAAGAATGATAGACCAGAGAATGCAGCTGAATACCGCCCCATCTCCTATTGCAATTCTCTGTATAAGTGTGTGCCAAAAGTGATATGTGATAGACTCAGTCAAGTATTGCCAGAGTTGATGGATCCAAATCAAGGAGCTTTTGTAAAACAGAGACAAATTATGCATAATTTGCTATTAATACAGGAGCTGATTAGGTTATATAATCGGAAAAATACTAAACCTAGTTGTGTCATGAAGATTGACCTTAGAAAGGCCTTTGATTCAGTGCACTGGGATTTTGTAGAAGAAATGCTGTATAACTATGGATTTTCTGCTAGATTCATAGGGTGGGTGATGACCTGTGTGAATACATATATGCTACCATAGTCTGAACTTAAATGGTAGTGGTGTTGGTTTTTTCCAAGGAAAAATAGGATTACAACAGGGAGATCCCTTGTCCCCCTGTTTGTTCTAGTCATGTAATATTTGACTAGAGTACTAAAGATAGAGGCTAAAAATGAAAAGTTTCAGTATCATCCATATTGTAAAAAACTAGGCATCAGTAACCTAAGTTTTGCTGATGACTTAGTCATTCTGTGTGGGTCAGAAAGAGCACAAGAGAAAGAATAAAAACTAGTCTGACTCAGTTTGAAGAAGTAACAGGCTTGGTAGTTAGTGTTCAGAAGTCCAGTCTGTACTTCAGTAAGTGTGGAGAAACGATACAGATGGAAATTCAAGAGACTATGGGATTTAGAGTTGAAAACTTTCCCATGAAATACCTGGGGGTGCCTCTGACTCCAATAGCTTGGACTCAGAAAGAATGCCAGATGATGACAGAAAAGATTACTACCAGGTTAAAATGCTGGACTTTTCGTAACCTCCCGTATGCTGGCTGGATCATGCTAATTAACACTGTTCTGTTAAACCTGCACAGCTACTGGGCAAGCATGTTTGTCATCCCAGCAAAGGTGATTCAGCAAATTATTCAAAAAATGCAGAGAATTCATGTGGGCGAAAAAGGAGATACGGCAGAAAATTTCTTTGGTAGCCTGGGAAGAGTTGTGTTGTAAAAAAGCAAAATGTGGATTAAATATCAAGTCAAAGAACCTATAGACTGGAATAAAGCCCTAGTTGGAAAGCAGATATGGGATATAGCAAAGAGGAAAGAAAATATTTGGGTTCAGTGGATGCACACATAGTATATAAAAGGGAAAGACTTTTGGCAGTATAAAGCTCCTCAAAGCAGTATCACTACTAGAAAACAGGCTTTTCGCGACACTTTTGCAAGCGATGTCGTAGTGTAGTGCCAAAAATATGTGGCATTATTGTCTTTGTGCCACATATGTGCGGCACAATTGTGTCAATTTACATATGTGCCATAATACAGCGTCACATCTGCTGCATCAAAGTTTTCTGTCACAAAATTGCGGCATATTTTTGCAGCATTAGAATAATGTGTCGCTAATTAATGGCACTATTCCAAGTTTGCTTCAAATTTACCACACACTTGCGTCATTTTAATATCATGTCGGAATTTGGCGTCGATTATACAACAAAAATTCTGCCGCAAATTTGCGGCATATTCTATGCAGCTATTTAACAATGTGTCGTTAATTAGTAAGATAATACAAGCGGTGCTATAATCCTGTGACAAAATTCCGTTGAAGAATCTTTTTAAAAATAGCACCTATGTTCAGTTAGTTAATATAGTTTCCCAAATTTGTCCCTATTTTACGATGCTAGTAAGAGAATGTTTACATTTTGTATCATTATCATTATTTAAGTCTACAATAGTTTTCAATGGTTTCTTACAGTAATCAAGTATATGTATATATCGAAAGATATATAGTGAGAATGCATAGTGACTGATATGTACATAATAATTAGGACAAACGTGTAAATATTGGGGGAAAGATAAAAGTTCAACGGTAAAGTGGTAACAAAATAGAGGGCATACATCAGTCACCTTTTTTTCACTGTATATTTTCACAGCGCATATCATTTTCTATGCAATAATGTCTCCTATATATAATGTAGATTAAACCACTATTATGATGAAACCAAAAAGAAAATAAAATTGAAAAGAATTATAACAAGCCTAGAGTTAATTTTAAGTTAAAGAAGGAGTGCTACGAGTTCAAGATCTAGTCGTACGTAATAATATTAGAGGACACGAATGATTACAAGTTTGTGGTGGTTCTGATCAATATAATTACCATTTATCAAGAAAAATTGTTTACGGAAGTTTAAAGATTGAAAAATGTAGATCAAATTAAAAGAGAAAAGAAAATCGTAAAGGATCTAATTGACAATAATTACATTTGTTTTATGGAAGAAATATGATAACATTTTGAAGGGTGTTATTTCTTTAATGATAAGGGTGGCATTATATAATTTCAAAAACTTAATTGTTCAAACTACAAAAAAAAGGAAAACTCATTTAATTGCCAATATAAATATAATTCTAGCAACCCTACTAGTGTTTCTATTCCTACTTCCTTATTCTCCCCAGCCACCACCTCTCAAGTCTCAAGTTCTCATTTCACCATGTTTTCTTCCTTCTTTATTCCATTTATTGGATTGTTTTTGTTTCTTAGTCTTAATCTTCAAATACAATTTCTCCAACTCGTAAAAAAATTCAAAGAGATAGTCACATAGTACCTTCTTGGGCCTATGCCTGCCTAGTAAATCTCCATCTTTGTTTTTTTTTTTTGCCGTTCTATTTTTTCTTCTATTTTTTTTTGGTTATCCCTGACCCATTTTATCAATTATTTATTCGGTTTCATTGTTGTTTTTTGGTATTGGATTCAAGAATTAGATAGTTGGGAGAAGCGGATTCGAGTTGTTTAAAAAATTACGGTTTGTTGCCCATCTTTTCCTTACAATATTTTTGTCATTTATACTCCCTTTAATAAATTTTAATAAATATTACGGTTTGAATGCACTTCCTCTTAGATCCATTAGAGAAGAGAGTATCTGCAAGGAAATCTTTGTGTGGAGAAATAAAATGAAAAGCAACGTAATCGAGAAGAATAAAAAAGGTGAGCAATCCTTTGTTATTGGATGTTATTTCCATTCACTAGGAAGCAATGCATTTTGGTAAAAGCATGATTAATAGATCTTAACAAGGTTAGATTTGTTGTAAAGATAAAATCCTTGAAGATTTTGACATAATTTTATAACCTTATTGTTTTAATGAATGATTTTTTTGACATAAAATCCTCTGTTTTTTTCTTTTTTTTTTTTTTTGCAGAAAGTTGGTTGGGAAATATATGTATCGAGATATTTTATAGGCTATTGCATTGGCTTGTGATTGTAAGTTCCTTGACTTTTCACCTTAGTTTTTTAGCATAAAAAAAATCATCTCAAAAAATTTATTTGTTGAAGAGCTTTGTATTTGACAAAGCACGGGTTTTGCACTTTACCTTTTGAGTGTACAGTCAAACATGATGACATATTTTAATCCCTTCTTCTATCTACAATGTCTCTTTGTCTTGCAGGATAAATGAAGGCAGCTTCTAGATCAAAATTGGAATGAGTGCTAAATTAATAATTTAGTTTTTATTTGTAGGAATTGATTAGAATGACTATTATCCATATTTTGAGTCATGTATCGCCTACAGATTGTAATACCTTTTTTGTATATTTGTTACTATTGTATATTTTTAGAATAACTTTTAATCCATCATATTTAGAGATTTCTTTTCTTTCAAATTCATCAATAATTATATATGAGATCATAAAGTATATTATTTATCTAATCATGTTAAGGCTGTAGAGAAAAAATAAATAATATTAATTCGAAACAAAAAATAATAGTAACTCAATACCATTCAGTACAAAAGAGTAATAGAAATTTAACGCCAAAAATTAAACGTCCAAATGCGGCAAACATAATAAATGACACGATATGTGTCGCTAAATCATGAGGCATATTATTAGTGTTGCAAAAGTGTCGCATTTCATTGTGGCACTTTTTGAAAAAGTGTCGTCAAATTTGTGACAGCACTTTTTGCGACCCTATGCAATCTGTCGCATTTTGTGTTGCAGTTGCCTTTTTGCGACACTTTTACTAATTTTAGCGTCATAGTTTTTGTGACGCTAAAGACCATTGTTCCTGTAGTTAGCTGGCACTGGAAAAGAATAAATCAAATCAAAGAAGAGCTGAAAGGAGGAGTAACAAATGGGGTCTGGCAAGGAAATAAGAAACAAAAATACACTGCTCAAAGTGGTTATGAGTGTTTGAGGCGGCACAAAGAAAGAGGAAGAGAGGCAAAGATCGTCTAGAACTCATACTGCATCCCAAAGCAAAGTTTTATATGTTGGCTAGCCTGGAAAGATTGACTCCATACAAAAGAAAGATTGAGAAAAAGGGGAATAGTGCAGGCTAATCTGAATTGTGAGCTATGTGGACAAGCAGAGGAGAAGCTGGATCACATGTTCTTTGAATGTGATTTTGCTTCCAAAGTTCTAAAAGGGCTCACAAATTGGCTGGGAATTAAACTGAATAGCAGTAAACTGAGGATTAGTACTATCAGATTGCTCAGAATATGGAGGTTTCAAGCAGTTAAACAGAGACTTCTACGTGCTTGCATTGTGGCATGTGTATATCATGTATGGAGAGACAGGAATTGCAGGAAATTTGGCTCATCAAAGATGACAGCTGGCCAAAGAATTGAACTAGTAAAACAGGAGATAACTTGGTATGAGCAATTCCATTGTAGAAAGGGTAGTAATGATGACATTCGGTACTTAGAAAAACTTGGCATTAAGCTGCAATTTTGTAATAGGAGATAAGCACTTGTACAGATTCAATTTTGAAAGCAGTGAAATTTACGGTTACCAAAAATAAAAAATAAAAGAAATTCATGATTACTTATGTATTTCTTTTGTAGAAGATCTCTGTGAGCTATGATTGAACCAAGAAAGTTTAGTAAAATAATTGACAACGATGATGCCTTAATTTTCAATCTTTGCACGTTGGAAAAAAAAACAGAAACAGGAAATCTTTGCAAAAGTTGAAATACAGTAAAAAGAAAGAAAAGAGAACGCAAGATAACAGAGAGAAAAAAGTGGAGAAGTAGTTAATGCTTATTCTACCATTCTATACATTTATTTATGTTCCATCGTGACAATTAAAAATATGATGGCACAAATTAAATCATGGAAGTAATATGATTTATATATATTTAGGTCACTTGCGGTAGTAGTTCGATAAATCAGGTTACTTGAGAAAGAAATTCCATCATGTCAAGTAATGTAAGAAGAGTAGTGGTATATATGCTCAACGATGACATCTTGCGCAGTAAGAATTAACTAAACGCCCCTTAGTTTCATTTGAGAAATTACCACCATTAATAAAGAAATTCCTTAGGTATGATACTTGAACCAAAAGATGTTAATATTTCCATTTGGAAATCAGCTATATTAGTCGGTGTGTTTTAGCAGAATAATTGAAGAAAAATCTCTAAATCAATTTCTTAGAAATCAACAAATCGAATTCCATTTAGGGTGGGTAAAATGAGGTTTTATTGTCTTTTAGTATTGTTATACATAGTAGAATACCTATAAATTAATAATCGATAAATTAATAATATTTATAAATTAATAATTTTCTCCGGTCCCAAGTCAGGACCAGTACGAAAAATAAAAGTAATCGACAAAATAATTAGATGATAATTTTTCAGAAAACTCCTATGTATAAATATAGGCCCTATCAATATCATAAATTAATAGTGACTTGAAATTATAAAAAGTAATTAGGAGATGTAAAATATGAATCTAGTAACGTATGTTTTTCTTGAAATTTACATTCAAAGAGATTTCATCCTTATTTTTTTTTATTGCTTTCTAAAGCTCCAGTATAGATTTTTCATATTGCAACAAATTCTTCGAAAAGTTATTGTCTAATTAAGTGCTTCATTGTGTGTAATTAGTTTAAAAAACATTAAATCATCATTATTTTCATACTAAGCCAAAGTTTTAGGAACACTAGTTACAATGTTTTACTAACTACTTGTTAACTTATTGATAAATTAACTTCGATAATTTTATCAGCTAATAGTAATTTATTAATACATCTATAAATGTTGATAAATTACTACATCTATTAATTTATAAATGTTTGACTACACAAACCATTTAAAAAAAGACGTGGCCAAAGTTGACTTACATAATCCAACTTGAAATTAGGTGAAATAATGCATGTTTCGCAAGTAACGTCAACGGAGAGAATAGTTGCATACGCGGTAGCTTCAATTTAATGAAGTCTTGCACCAAATTTCTTGTGCAATTTTCAAATGATAATCTAAATTAACAAGCAACTGTAAACTTCCTGTAAATAAATAAATAAAGCCCCCAAAACACTATTTAAAGTTGAAACCACAGTTGGTACTAGGTGGGTGGGATGCATGATTGACAATTTGTAAAAAGCAACAAAAAGCAGAAGGATGAAAGGTGGTGTGATAGCAGCCATCGTGGTTGCCGTCGTAATCGCGGCATCGATCTTCATTTGGTGTATTCTTCCAAACAGAAAGAAGAAGACTCCTCCGAGGAATCGTCCGCCTCCTCCTCCTCCGTCTTATCGCGATGTAGAGAAAGGTCAAACAACCGCACGGAGTAGTGCATTGAAAGATGGAGGAATGGTTGTGTTGGGTGCAACTGCGGGTGTTGCAGTTGCTGCTCTTGCCACAGAAGCCGTTGTCGGAGATGGTGGAGGTTGCGGTGGTACTGGCTGCGGCGGTGGTGATGCTGGTGGTGGCGGTGACGGTGGTGGATGCGGAGGTGGTTGCGGGGGTTGTGGAGGGGGCTGCGGAGGATGTGGAGGCTGAAATTAATTAAGTAAAAAGAATTTATGGGTTCAATGCCTCAAGAATCAAGAGGCATATGTGCACCATGCGTGACTTGTGATCGATGTCTTCCAGCTCTCTTATTATATGTAAATAAATAATTAAGGCTGTGTTTGTTCTTAATGTACACTTAATATTTTCAAGTGAAAAATACTTATCCACCAAATGATGTATTGGTGTTGACTGTTATTTAAACTTGAAATCTAGCTCCTCCAATCTTATGTGGTGTGCGTGTACGTTTTTCTTGGAAGAGAGGCTTGTAAAATAAAGCTCCTGCGGCGGAGCAAGTCGATCATTTCAGACTGGTAAGTTAACCAGATCGGATCCTCTGTCAATAATTTTCCCTGTAAGTTCCTCTAAGATTAACTAACCACGTCGTACTCTTATTCAGCCGCTCCTTTTGATTTTATCAAATTTTTTCCTAGGTTATTATATGTCAGCTTGAGCTGAGCCGATAATTTTTGGAAAGGTTCAATCAATTCCCCCTCTCTCTCTCTCTCTCTCTCTCTCTCTCTCTCTCTCTCTCTCTCTCTCTCTCTCTCTCTCTCTCCCCCTCCTTCCCTTCCAGATGCAATCTATCTCTTCCTTACCGGGAAACATCATCACCTAATACATCTCCAAAGTCCTCCGGCGGCCAAATTTGATTTTCTTTCCCCTTTCCAAATTAACTTCCATTTGGTATCGGTTTCGTTTCGGTGCCGGCGTTGTGGTTTTGGCTTCGTTTACGGTAAGCTTTCTTTTGACTTTACGCCTTTTGCCCTTAATTCTGTGTTATCCGATTGGTGTACTTAGAAGCTCAATTGATTATCAATAGCAAGATTTTTCAACTAGTGAAGCTATTGTCGGCTTTTAATTTTTTATAATTGTTTGCTAACAAGGGTTTCTAATGCCGGTTTTGTTCCTAGTGGTGGTTTGTTCCTTTCTCTAATCCAACTATGGCAGTTTACCTAACCCGTGATAAGCTTGTGGTGACATTTGGTTCAGTCCATTATGGGAAAAAATGTCGTTTCTACCCAAAGCTTTGCCCTCGTTGTCAATCATACTCAATAAATTTTCGGTTAGCCAACTTTACCCTGATGTTTGAAATTTTCGCCAATTTCGTCCAATCAGCCTATTTTCCGTCCAAATTAACGGATCTCCGTTAGTTTTTAAATGAAATAATAAATTTAAATACAAAAACACCCCAATAATTTTAAAAATTTTAAAAATAATCTCTAAAATATATAAAGATAATAAAATAGTCCCTTTTCACTTTTTTATTTCATTTTTCTCTATTTTGTTCCATTTCTCTCAACTACTTTTAATGACCATAAAAGTATATTATATGAGTTTTAACCCTTGACCCAACTCACATGTGTTGCACATGAAAAATAGTGTTTGAAAATAAATAATTATTTTCTTAAAGATCATATAGTATATTTTGATGGTTATAAAAGTAGTAAAGAGAAATACAATGAAATAGAAAAAACTGAATAAAAAGTAAAAATTGAATATTTTGTTATTTTTGTATTTTTTGGGTTATTTTCATAATTTTTTGAAATTATCAAGGTTTTTTTTGTTAAAAATTAACGAAAATCCGTTAACTTTATTGGAAATTAGGCCAATTGGACAAAACTGTTGAAAATTTTAAACAGTAAGGAAAAAATTGGCTAACTGAAAATCAATGGGGTAGGATTAACGATGAGGCCAAAGTTTTGGGCATAACTGCCATTTTTTGGCCAAAAAAGACAATGACAATAGTTTCCAAGAATCTGAATTGTCATGTGGATTTCTGACTGCCATGTTTTTGTATCACTTGAAGAGTGGACTACATTCAAGGAATGCGTGGGAACTTCAATGCCAGCTTCAGTTATGGGCATATGGGCATGGAGTCACGCACAATAACTCTTTCACAATGACGTGCATAAATTGAAACTAGATATTGAAATACCGTCTTCATTGTTTTTGTATCATAAATAGTATATCAAGACCAGAAAAAATATGAGAACTTCAATTCTCCAACATAAATAAAAATAAACTTGATTTCGATGATAATCGAAAACGAACTCACCCCTTATTATTTCCCATTTTACAAGTACAAAATATGCCTCCGAGACATGGAAACGAACAGCCACACTTCTCGTCACAATGATCAACTCTGGGATTGTCCCCAATCCTCAAATTGTCAAAACTATGGGATTGTTGTGCTCTGAAATCCTCATCGGCGCCGAAATGGTTAAAACCATGAAATTGTTGTGCCTAACAATTAGACATGTACTTTTATATATTACAAATCAAATCAAGAAATAACCTGTCAAAAAAAAACTAGTTATGAAATCTAATGCAATCATCACAATTGTGAAACGGAAAGGAAAATCACCATTAATAAATCTGTCATTCGCATCGTGGTCGGAGTGGCAGCAAAGCTATGTTCACTTGTCCCCTATGAAGGCCCTAAATTGGGAAATCTGAATGTTTAAGGGGTTACTACAAATTTGAACAAAGGAAACAATACTACAATATACCTGAAAACTTGATTGCAGCGCAGGATATTGATGTGCGCAGACCATATGCGTGTTATTAGTGGCAACATCAAGTGGTTGAACTTGCTATGTTGTAGCAAAAAAACAAAAACAAAAACCAAAAAGGAAAAGAGAAACTTGTTAAAAGAAGAACTCTTATTGATGTCGAGCATCATTTTTTTCACATGTTGAAATTTTGTTTAACTTATTAAGACAAACTTGATTATTTGAAGGCATGGGTGGTGAGTTGTCCTAGAAGACGTCTTGTTTTTCTTAACTGGCCTTTTTTTTTTCTTGAATTCTTCTCTAGACCACTCCTCAGTCTCTTACTTGATGTAGGTTTTGTCCTCACTTTAATACCTTTAACCTTCTCCAGTTCACCAATGTTTATTCCATGGTGATTTAATTCAGGATTACTGGATTGAGCCAACTCTTAATTTTGAGCCACTTGTTCTGGTTCAACAATCACTTCTGCACTTTGTAAAATTTCATCAATTGACTCCAACAGCTTGAGAAGGCCTTGCTTTACAATATTAGTAGTGTCCTTCCTCTCTGCTGCTCTTGTGACTAGCCGGAGGGTTAATGCACTCAAGTTTTTGTACCTCAAACCTAGTGACACTTCAGTATCCTTACTTTTATTGACATTCAAAGTTTTGTTGCCGAGGTACCCTGTCTTTGCTTTTCTAGTCCATCTTTTCAAAATATGCTGATTGGGTATTTTTAAGACACTTTTTGAGGTAAAAACCTTCAAAAAGATTCCGGCAAATTCAAACTTTCTACAATTGCAATGGACTTCGTCATCTATCGAATCATGAGTGACCACATGAAAGCAACTTTTTCCCACTGGAGTAACCTCGTATTTTGTAATTGTACCATATTTGCCACTAACATTCAAGCTACAATCATGACATTTAGTCCATTGATCTTGAAAACATTTAAACACTTCAGGTGTTGGCAAAATATCAACATGTGTTGGCAATGTTGGAGTGCTGGTGATAGCTCTAAAATCTACCTTTAACTCAATGTATCGATGACCATCAATAAGCCTCTGGAAGTGATCAAAAAATTGTAAAAAGTTATGTTTGTAACTTACATGCTTTCTGACAAGGTTTTTCATACTCTCACTCCTCTGCGTAGTAGTCATGTCTACACAAAATATCTGACGACCATATACTAGGGCCCATTTCTCCTTCATGCAAAACAATTGTTTCAACCAATCATTATTTTGAAGTTCATATTTTTCCAACATCTCATTCCATGCAGAGACAAAGTCTTCTTCTTCCTCGAAATCATAAATGCAAGAGCTAAAATCACATGAAAACTTTTTAAACCGAAAAAAACATCACTCAAGTGAGTAGCAACATTTTGAAAGATGTGTCATATACAAAGTCGGTGATTAGTTTCAAGCCATTTCTCTCTTAACGCACTTGCCATTGCCTTGTCACTATCAGTAAGAATAGTTAAAGGCCTTTTACCTAACTTAGCCTTTGCAAATGTTTCGAATAACCACTTGAACGTAAAAGCGGTTTTGTCATACAACAATGCAA
Source organism: Oldenlandia corymbosa var. corymbosa (assembly GCA_949775105.1). Taxonomy (NCBI): domain Eukaryota; kingdom Viridiplantae; phylum Streptophyta; class Magnoliopsida; order Gentianales; family Rubiaceae; genus Oldenlandia; species Oldenlandia corymbosa. Next base: position 10,298,752 of record OX459118.1, on the reverse strand, counting down.
CACTAAAAATTATAGTTTGCTTGTGGTGGTTTACAACTACAAACAAAGCAAGTGGGCGACCCTCACTATTTTTCCTGTAGTTTGTGTCAAAACAAACTACATCCCAAAGTCTGCATAATCATTCCTCATCTTTGCATCTGACCAAAATATGTTTGTTATCAAATCATCAGTATCAACTTGAATTGCTTGGAAGAAATTAGGATCTTCAAATTGCATTTTGTGTAAATATTCTAATACTCCTCCAGTATCTCCCTTTTTCATCTCCCTTGTTCTCTTTGTCCTTCAACAATTTTTATAATCTTCAAGAATAAAGCCAAGATTGTCCCTCCATCCTTCGAATCTCACCATAAGATCAAGCCCTACTTTTGGTGTGATCCCCAGATGTGTCTTATGAGGGCTTGAAATATAGTGATTGTGATCATCAATAAATTCTGTCACCGATATTTGTCTGATGCCCACTTGATTCTCATTCTTGCCTCGCAATTAAATCTTATTTCTACTCAAGGTTTCTTAACATAGGATCTCTCTTATCAGGTTGTTTTGTACCTTCAGCACTACAAACGAAAAATCTACTAATCACCCTTCCAAACTTATTCTTATAACTACGGCTTTTTATTATTCCAAACCCGACCAGTCTAGAATATGCTAAATAGTATCCAAAAGTTTCATCTTCCGTGCCAAACTCCATACTGACGGTTGGAACTAGTTCATTTGGAACGAATGAGCGGGCATTTGAATTCTCATTTGTGTCCCGATCCATTGAGCCAACTATCTCATTGTTATCTAACTCCAATCCATGATGTGAAGCAGATTGACCTTTCATTAGTTCCTGAAATTTAAAATATGTCGAATTTGTAAAGATTCATGATACAAAAAGTAACTCAATAAAAGCAACAGTATTGGTTATTGATCAAACAGTAACCCAACCCAATATTAACTAAAACAAGATCAGATTTTGTCATATAAACAAGGATGGCACGTATTAATTAAAAACCAAAGCCTGGGGATTAAATATTGGCCATACAATAATCAAATAAATCAAAATCAACTCAAATTTACAAGCTTCCGAAACCGAACTAAAAAAGAATCAGGCAAAAAACCTTTTGCTTTACTCCTATAACAAATTACTTAATATAGGGAATCACTAAATAAAACAACATCAAAAAACAATAAAATAATTTTTAATCAAAACAAATTAGATTTTTAAGTGGCCTTAGATACCGTTTATCAAAATATCAGATGAATAGTGATCAGGTGTGATTGCTGCTAATTAAAGGAGCCGACGGCTGGAATATTACTACCTATCAGATGAATACGGTGGATGGATTTTGTTCGTACTACGTATGGTGAGAGAGAGAGTGCGCGAGGGAATTGAACCTTACCTAAAACCATTGGCTCGGCTCAAGCTAATAATAACCTAGGAAAAAATTTGATAAAATCAAAAGGAGCGGCTAAATAAAGAGTATGACGTTGTTAATTAATCTTACAGGAACTTACAGTGAAAATTATTGATAGAGGATCCGAGTTGGTAAATAACAAAACGGGCCAGAAGAAATACTCGAAGAATTGGTTGTTCTTGACGTGAAATTACTTGGATCTTATAATCTCATTTCGCCGGGGGCAGTGGCAGAACTAGACTCGCGGCTTTGGATTTCATTTTATATGGGGGTCAAAGTATATTCTATATAAAATTTTAGCGTCTGATTATCAAATTTTATGATGGGGCTGTAATTTAAGAGGGGCCCCTTTGAAAAACTATGAAAGTAGATGTACTAATTAGTAATATTCTCTAATTTTTTCTCGTCTAAATTTTTCTGACTGCCCAACCTCTGAGCCTCCTTCAATCACAAACCTTCAAAGCCCCTCCTTCAATTAAAAATTTTCGCAACCCCTTCAAAGATCTTTTTCTTCGGAAATTAGGGGCTGAAAGGAAAGGGTAGAACCAGAAAAAATTTCCGACTATGAACTCTCCTATGAATCTCGTCGGCGGCGAGGGGTTAGCCGATCCCCCAGGCGCTTAGCAAGTTCCGCCCCAGGGGTGGGGGAACATAGTTCACACACCAATTTGAATATTTATCCCTCCTTCATGGAATAATTGTAAAACAGAGATTGTATGTGTCTATTTCACCTCTTAGAAAAAAAAAAAAAAGAACTTGGCCATAGCCTTGCGCTTATTTGCGTCTTCACCTATTTACAATTAATGGTGTAGACATAGGATTAGAATACTAGGGTTTTAGAGGGTATTTTGGATGTCGGTGGTGGAGGAGGAGGCCGCTGGTGTGGGAGAGAGGATGTTTGATTGGAGAGTGTAATTTCATTTTTACGCCTTTCAAACTTTTAAAGGTTGCTCGGTCAGAATATCTGGGCTCAGAACATGAAATTAATAAATCTAAAACATATCTATACTTTTTACACTCAATCAATTTGGAGAGTATGGATTCCTTAATTTCGTTGGGAACCAATATTTTCTTTAAACCAATACCAATAGTTGAACTACACGTCTATGACCCATCATAATGGTCCAATTATAATTACATTAAGGCTTTGTTTGGTTGCATTGAATTGGGACCAAGAATTGAAATTGAAGCTCTATAATTCTAATTTTTGTGTTTGGTTGCTAAAAATAGAGGTCCAAGAATTGTAATTATAATTCAAGATGAGACTCAATTCTTTATTTTCAATTCTTTTGTGGAAGCAAATAATTAGAATCCAAATTCAACGCACTTAAAGAAAACATGCGGGTCATAGCCGGGTCGTTTCCGGCTTATAACCTAAACGAGTCGTCCTATCAATTTTTGTCTTTTGGCCTTTTTTTAATATATTTTTTATAATTTTATTTTTTTCAGCTTTTTTCTTTTTCTTTTTTTGCTTTCACCGCTTCCTGGCGTTTTTTTCCTTTTTTTTCTTTTTTTTAGGCTGTTTGTCTCATTATTATTATTATTATTGTTGTAGTTGTTGTTGTTGTTGTTGTTGTTGTTATTATTTCATATATATCATTTTAATAATTATCAATGGAATCAATATAAAATTAACATTGTATTTTTTTTACAAAAAAATAAAAAATATAGCTGTAACCAAAAAAAATTAATAACTAAATATTTTAGTTTTGGTTAATATTTTTATTATATTATGACATAGTAAACAACATAACATTTTCATTTTTTTAATAGAAATTGTTCCATATATACACCTATATTATAATACATATATATATATATTTTTTAACTATTCATGGCATCTTTTCACAAAAAATTATGTAAGTTGAATTTTAAGTATCTATTATTTCATATATAATTATATACTAAAAATAAAAACATTTAAGCATATATTATATACTAATGTTAATCTATGTATAAATGAACCTCAATATTCTTAAACTGAATTTACAATGTTATATAATAAAAATCTTTTAAATTTTTGATATAAATCAAAACATCAAAAACTAAAAATTTTGAAAAATAATAAAAGAGAGGAAAACAAAGATGTTTTATGTGTTACTTGTTTGTGTATTAAGTGAGAATTTTAAGTATCATATTAATAGTTCTTATACGTAATAATATTTCTTTTGTTTCCAACAAAAATGTGTGTACATAATAAATTACAAAATTGATATAGCAAATTAAGTAATAATAATTTATTTTAACAAAAAAAGTAAAAATTGTATTAGTTAAACAACCACAAAGTAGTCAAATATACATGTACATAATGAATTTATTTATTTTTTTGTGTTATACATATCCATAACAAAATAAGTTTTTTTTAAAAAAAAAGTTTTTGACAAGAAGTATAAATTGTACTAGTATTAGTTATACAATAACAAACTAATTTCAATTCTAAAGTATCCAAATTTTTATGCATCCAAACGCAAGAATTGGAATTAGAACCTTAATTCTAGTAAATTTTCAAGATCTCCCAAACAAGAGAATTGAGATTGAATTACAATATTAATATCTCATTTTCAATTTAATAGTATTGTAATTCCAATTCAATTGCAATTCAATCTAACCAAACGGAGCCTAATTGAGCTTCTATATCGGAGTTATCGAGCGTGCAACGGGGCACGCGAATTAAAATGGCACTATGAACGAACCAATAATAACAAATTTTGATCGTTGAATATATCTCTAATGTAATCAGTTTTGACCGATTTCACGTACAGTAGAATATCTATAAATTAATAATCTATAAATTAATAATTTCTAAGAATTAATAATACAAACTTGGGACAATACAAAAAGTAAAAAAAAAATCGATAAAATGATACATAATAATATTTCAGAAAATCTCTTTTATATCTATAGGTCCCAACAACACTAAAAATTAATAAATACCCTAACAACAAAAAATAGTAATAATTATTATAAATATTTAGTAAAATATGAACTATTAACACTTGTTTTTTAGTCCCTGGAGGTGATATGAATTATATATGGACTTTTAATGTTCAATACTTGATTGATTTAGATATAAAGATAACTGCAAATTAAGTAATTTATTGATGATTTTTTTTTCTCATACATTCTTTAAATTCATAATTTATTAATTTATCGATTATTTAATAATTCACTAAATTAATAAATTTTGGTGATCTCAACACTATTAATTTATAGAAGTTCTATTGTATAAAGGATACGGCTGTGAAATTGAATAACTTATGTACGGGTGAGCTGCATAAATTATACACCACGGTTTATTTTATTTTTTTCCCCTATTTATACATCACAAGTTGTAACAAAATCGATATGGAATATAATTATGTACTAAACTTAGGGACACAAAAGAAACGAGTTGTTGAGACACTCTTTTATGCCCCAATAAGTAGGGAACATCTAGCCTAAGTACAATGGGAGACTTGCAAATATTGTTTGTTAGAGCATCTCCAATGAAGACATCAAAACACTACATTTGGTGCTTTGGTATAAACTTTATACTCTAACCAAGACACCAAATGAATGAACTATTTTGGTGCAATGAACAGTATTACACCAAATATAGTGCAAATTATTGATTACATTATTTTTGGTTTACTATATTTTTACTTTGATCTAAATACATATTTTCTATATGGTTAAACTTGTAAAATGAATTATGTAGTGAAAGTTATATATTATATTAAATATTTTCTTGAGATCTACAGATTAAGACCATTATTGAATATAAAATTTTATTTTTAAAATAAAAATTTATTTCCAGTCATTAGTAAAATTGAATATGTTAAAAAATTAGAAAAGTTTCTTATTTCTAGACTCAAATAAAATACGATTAAATAATAAATTGTACCAAAATTACAATATTTTAATCAAACACTAAAATGCAATTCAAATTAAAACATTCCAAATTTAGATCTTTTGGTGCATTAAGGTTAGAGTGCAAAGAATTTTGGTAAAGATCCATGGAATATTCTATTTATGCACCATATATTTAATATAAATTATAGTGTCCTGGTTGGAGTTCCTCTAAGATCATCCACAATGGTGGTAAATAGTTATTAAATACTTACTTTATTATACTATTTATCATTATGAGTGCGATAATACTATACGGTGTAAGAATTCTTACACCCTACAATATATTTTTTGAAATTAAAATATAATTAATTTGAATTTATGATGACACTAAAACTATTTCATTCTATTATATTTTTACAGTGCAAACCAATGTAGTGAAAATTTGAATAAAAGTATAATATTGAAAATTTATGAATTTATACTCACAGTAGTGTAAAACATTGTTGATGCTCTTAAAATCGTGCTACAGTAGGTAATAATTCATTAAATATTCTATTTGTCTTAGATTGATTATTCAGTTTGAATTTTTATTAGTATATACTATATAGTAAAAATTCTTAAGTAGTTTTCAGAAAAGTACAAATAATTCTTAACTAAACAATCATTTTAGATTGAGGAGTAATACTTCCTCCCACATTATTAAGATGGAGTGAGAATAATGTACCCACCATATTTACTCTCAAGCGTAAACTAAATCATTTTATCTGAAGAGCTAGATTTTTTTTTAATAAAAAATTCAAATGAGAAAAATTACTTTTAATTAGGTTGGAGTCATCTCATTATCTTCTAATGTCTCTCGCCTTATGCAAGTTGTCACGTATTTGGCCATCACTAATTGTCGGGACACAAGTAGCTAATTAATTTTGATACTTCTAATTAGGTAAGAGATCGATCCGATTAAAGAATTATGGAACGGAAAAAGAAACAAACTAATGAAAACGTTTCACTCCGAAAGGTTCTTCATAGACCGACAGAGATGAGTTTGGATGAGGTTTTTATATTCTTTTAATCCAAAAAAAAAAAAATTCATAATGAATTTTAAAATTTCTAATAAAAACAAAAAAAATTTTAAAACTCAACGTGAATTTTTTTTTGGAATAGAATTAATACATTTCAAAATTTTTTGTTGCGTTAAAAAGAGAAAGAAAAAGAAAATAATATAGAAGGGTTTTTTTTTTTTCTCTCTCTGAAAGAAGTTTGACTCGAACAAATTGGAATTATTTGTGTTTGATACGTGCCCTCCTAACAGACCTTATAATTGATATGTTTATAGAATAAACGTATAATATAGTTTTCTCAAAAAAAAAAAAGAATAGAAGTATAATAGTAATAATAAACAAATAAACAAAGTCTGCGGGGTTTAATAATTAAAAACTAACTAAGGTGAAGTCTTATACCAAAATTTATTTCGTTTGTACTTCCTGAGTACTTAATCAAAACCAACAAGCAACTTTGTAAAGTTCTTGTGCATATACTAAATTGAAAGCACGGCCGCGACCTAGTAGAATAATTACTGCCGGACTCAGCTGGCATCCCGGCCAAGTTAGTACTGTATTTAAAGTTGATGTAATGTGCAACAATTTACAAAGGCAATGGTAAAAGCTATTGAGATCGCATTAACCGTTTTGGCCGTCATATTTACGGTAATTGGTTTCTCATTGTTGATGATTTGTTGTATGAATCGTCAAAGCAGAAAGATCACCACTCCCAAAGATCGCCGGCCTCCTCCTCCTCCGTCCAATCGCGACGTAGAGAAAGGTCAAACTGAAGCGGGCACAAATAGTAGCGCTTTGAGAGATGGAGAGATGGTTGTCTTGGGTGCAACCGCCGGTGTTGTAGCTGCTACCCTTGTCACGGCAGCAGTTATCGGAGATGTTGATGGTGGTGGTGGTTGTGGAGGAGGATGTGGTGGCGGCTGTGGAGGGGGCTGTGGAGGGGGCTGAAGTTAAGAAATGGATCGGAAAAATTTCAGGACATACCTACCATTTACATATTGTGTACTACGTACGTGAATGATGTATTTTTTTTTTTCATTTACCATATCTTTACATTGAAATTCAGTTTTTAATTTCTTCTTCTTTTTTCTTCTGTATTTTTTTTAACCTTAAAAGCGACAATATTAAAATTAACTAGCTGTGCAACTCCAATAAATAATGTTATAAGTTGCTTTTAACTCCATCGGAAAGATGGGATAGTATCTAATCAATTCCGAAATTCAACTTCCGGGGTTCCTTCAAGGGAAAATGTGAGATGACAAATTCACTATTGATGTATTAAAAAAAGGTGAAATATTTAATTACTCTTGTAGGAGTATAGTTTTCTATTATGGTTGTTTTTCCCACTCCTTTTCTCTTCTTCTTCTTTATTTTTTTTTTTCTTTTGTAGAATAAGAACGCATTCAAGTGACTTTGGTTGCTGGTGCACCTAATTGATTCGAAACGAATGAAAGAACAATTGTTTTTTTTATATGTATAATGAAGGAGGCCAAGGCTAATATCCTAAAAGAGCAATTGTTCTTAGCCTGTCTATTCTCGATCAATAATTGGTTTGGAATATGCTCCTAATTATACTTTAAAAAAGGATAATTCCTTTGATATAATATCACGTAATAAGAGTCGCAAACAATAATTCCCGGAAATGAGCATATGTTGTAGCAAAGTTATTTGCAAGATGGATATAACATCAACCTTTTGAAAATAGATATCACAATAAAATGCAAGGCAAAGTTTAAAATAATTTGCACAAGTGAATTAACCATCTGCAACATAATGCACATTTAAAGGATCTCCACACACACAAACACACAAAACGTATGAAAAAAGTAGAGATAGAGTAGAACGTTTATAAATTAATAATTTTCTCAAGTATCAACACCGGATTAGTACAAAATAAAGGTAATCGGTAAAATAATAAGATAATAATTTTTCAGATAACTCCTATATAAATGTAGGATCCGTCAATATCATAAATTAATATTGACTTAAAAAAATAATTAGGATCTATAAAATATGAATCTGGTAATGAATATTTTCTTGAAATTTACATCTAAAGAGATTTTATCTTTGATTTTTTCCATTGCTTTTAAAACTTCTGGTTTTTCATATTGCAACAAAAATTTTTTGAAAATTGTCCCATAAGTGCTTCATTATATGTAATTCATTTCGAAAACACTAAATCATCATCATTTTCATATTAAGTCAGTTTTAGTGCCATTAGCTACAAAGCCTCCAAAGATTTTATTAACTAATTGTTAATTTATCGATAAATTTAATTATTAATTAATTAATTTTTTGGAATGGTAACAATATTAATTTATGAATATTTTACTATAATTTAAAAGCGATCAAAACGATTAAACAAATCCTAATAATTTTTTTTTTGGTAACGCCGGAAACTCCACCAGAGATGGGTAAACCCATGCCCACTGCAATAGCCTCCAAATCACAATGGGAGGTAAACCACTCTAGGCAAGCCCGGGGTGACAAGCTCGGGTGCGAAAGCGGAGGTTCATTAGTGGGTTAGCCATAATAAGGCCTTAGAGGTGCTAATAGGCAAGACGCCAACCCCTCACTTTTTGTTGGAGTGGGGGATTGAACTCATGACATCCTCTTAGAGCAAGGTTGGTTTTACCACTGAACCAACTCCTCATTCGCGAGTTGAAAATTTGATAGAAAAATTGAAAGAACTGTAAAAATTATTTGATAGGAATTGCGGACATAATTTGATAGAGAAAAATATTTTAGAAAAGAACTGTAAAAATTCACGTAACAAGCCTCAATGAGACATGACTAAAAGATGTTATTAAGATGTCACATCATCATTTGTGATATTCATAAGCCTACACTTAGTTTTCAGATTTATATTAGTAATATTCAATTGGCTATGAGAAAGTAACACGTGGAGTATATATGTTGATCAAGTTGTGTTCCCATAATCAATGTGGTATAAGTATTTTTTACTTATTTTTAAGTTCAACTGGGATTTTAACACCTCCTCTCAAGGCAGAAGGAGTTGGACAAGATCTCTTTGAACAATCAAAACCCAATACGGGTAATATATCAAAGCCCAATATGGGTAAATCAAAATTCTCAGATATACTGGTGGGTCAGCCAAAAGTCAAAACTCAATACGGGTATAAGTCAAAGGCTTGATACGGATCAGTCAAACCAGAGAAACCATCGGATCGGTCAAAAGTCCACCTACAAAGTCCGTGGATAAAACTCGCTATGATACCATCTTGATGACCCATATAAACCCACATCCAGTTCCACCTCAAAACCAATAAGTTATGAGGAGAGTAGCACATTGAGTATATATGTTGGTCAAGCTTGGTTCCCATTTTCAATATGGGACAAGTATTTTTTTACTTGTTTTCAAGTTCAAACAGAATTTTAACACAAAATATAATGTGAATTATTTTTTTTGAGTCAATGAAAATACTAAATTAGATGCCCACTCAAACTAACACATTACTGCAGGTGCCCTACCCCGACTGAACAAGTTGTATGTAATTGATGATCCGATATAAGTTCCGACCTAACATTTCCAGCCTAAAGATAAGACGAATGAGTCAAGTCGTCCGCAGAAAATTCTTAAAAAAACAGAAGTCAACGTCATAAATGAAATCTCAACTCAATTTCTCAACATCAAAAAGTAGTACTATCTCCATCACACAAAAATACTCCACATTGAGTTTTTAAATTTGTACTAAAAACAGTACAAAACTCAAAACTCAATGTGGACTATTTTTGTGGGGCGAAGGGAGTATTTAAATATAGTTGGATTACTACTCTCTTGAAGGCAAAATATATAGAATATAACAGATATGAAAGATTATTTGATACTGCTTACAGTTATCTTTGCTCTATTTGGAGTGACGATGCTTGGTTACGTGCCGCCGGTCTTGGGGTCTCCCGAGGGTAGACACTTCGATGCTTAAGTCAGTAAAAGGGTTGCTGGAAAGTTTGGGTATGTAGTCTGTTCAGCTATAGATTGCAAACCTGTATTGTGGGGTGAGCTACCCTATTTATAGGTATGAGAATACCTGGACAATCCCCGAATCCTATTAGGTTTCGGGAACCTAAACCGCCACAAGAGTCTCGGTTGGACTCTTTCTCCGGTTGGTGGGCCGGTCCAGTCTCGGTGATGGATATGGACTCGCCAAGTGCCCCTGCCAAGTGTTAGTTGCATAAAGATAAACAACGCTTGGCAAAAGGTAGGTGTTACCTGGGACACACCCGAGAGTGGACGGGCTACTCTCGTTCAGCTAATTACCGAGCAATATATCGAGCAGCCTCAATGCAAATGCACAACTCTCGATCTTGGAAAACCGAGGGTAACTGGCGGGTTAGATCTTGACCCGGGAAAGCGACTCGCTTCCTAATCCCACCCAAAATTTCAACCGCGCGTTATTAGTGGGCACATTCCCCAAACGGCGGCCTCACCATCAGTACTTCCTTGAAATCCGCATTAACTATCATATCGTGATCTATAATTAGGGAAATGTGGGAGAATAAATTTTGTTTTTAAGGAGAAGGCTCTTCCATTCCCTGTTACTCAGCAATTTTTCTTCTTCGCAAAAACCCAAAACTCCCCTCTTCACCAGAGCATTCCAATCACCTTCGCCGGAATATTCAAGCCTCTACCGGAGATACTGCCCCAGCGACGTTATCTCCAGGGGATTTGCTATCAAGATTCGGGAAGAACGTTGGGAAGTTATAACTCGAAAGGTGAGTGGTCACGTCCTCCTCTAACAGTAAGTTTCCCCGGTTTGTTTTAAGTTTTTGTCTTTTCCAATTGTAGCCAAAGTAGATTTGTGCCAGAATTATGGTTAGGGACTCCGAAGGAAAAACTGTCGATGACTTTGTATCTACCATAGATTCTGTCGATAAGGTAGAGAACCTTAGATCCAAATACGAGCTCCCTTCAGCCCTAGAGGCAAGAGCCCCGTTAGGAAACGACATGGCTAACTCTCCTCCAGGGGGAAGAATTACTGTGTATGACCAATTCATGCACCTAGGGCTTAGATTCCCCCTCTTCCCCCTGTTTGAGGAGATTGTGCAACACTATAGACTCCCCTTGCCCGTTTTACCCCAAATTTAATAATGTTTGTACTGGGGTTTGCAAGAGTATGCCAATATGTAAAAGTTAGACCTCGATTAATATTGTGGAGGTACTTCTTCCAAGTAGTTGAGGCCTCGACCTCTTTCCAGGACTGGTATATTATGAAAAGGCACCTTAGTGCCGGCGTGAAAAAGATGATCGAGGCGTATGGCAGCTCCCCGGAATGGAAACCGGATTTTCTGTTTGTGAGGGCACCTGAGAGTTATTGCCTGCCGTGGAATCTTCGAGAGACGGAGGGTCTCGGGGCCATAAAGGATGAGTAGACCCAAGAGGACGAAGAGTGCATCAAGGAGCTCCAGGCAGATGTGAACAAGATTCTAAAATATTCTAAGGTCGTTAAATGGAACGACGTACAATATTATGTGCCTCCTGTATATGCGAAGGAAGATTATACAGTCAATGTCGAGGCCTCAACCAGAATTCTTCTCGAAACCTTTGTTGAAGAAAACCAAGGTACTAATCATTTGATTTTTCTCTTTGTTGTTAGGTCATGTCGTCAAGCAACACTGGTTCTTGATTGTTTGGTGACAAAGATCCTTTTGTCAGTGTGAATTCAGATGAGGATGTTACTATCACTGCAACACCGAATAAGAAGAAGAAGAAGAGGATCGTGAAGATTGGGGATACGGTGAAATCCAAGAAAGCTAAAACGGATGCGCCCTCGAGGAAACCACACCGTTGGGTAACGAGACGGTGCCCCCTGCCACTGAGTCTGTTCAGAACCCTCCGCCGGAAGCGGGGCCAAGCGTTGTTCCCCCTGTGGTAGAAAAAGGCAAAGGCCCCCTCGAGGGAGAGGCAATAATCTTGCCTCCTTGACTGTTCGAGGGAGGCCTGTCTGTGGCAGTACACACCTTCAGCAACCCACCGTCTATCGAGTGTCCTGTCCTCGAGGAATTTGCTGCTCAGCTGAATGAAGCCGACAGTCTGAGACTGGTAAGTAATTTTTCGGATTAGGTTGCAAATGAATATGTATATTAATGTGTTCCTGATATGCTATGTTGGTGTAGATAAGTGCGGCCTCGATGGCTTATCTAGTGCAGCTAAGGAAACTACGAGAAGATCTGGCTATAGCTCGGGCGGAAAGGGATGAAGCTTTGTTCGAGGTGGTGACTCTCGAGGAGAAGGCCCGCCAAGTTCAGGCCAAGGAGGCGGAGATTGCCATGGTGCAAGCTAAGTATGACGAGCTAGATGAGAAGATAAAGTCCTTCGCTAGCTTGCACATCTCGAAGGAGGAACTGCACCAGTGGTATACTGCATTCATGTATAAGATGCTGTCTACAGGAGGGATGGCTGCGGTACTCGAGGAGATGAACTTGGTTGCCACCAAGTGCGGAGCGCACCGAGTCGGCGTGGCAGGTTTGAGGAGGCTTGACCAAGACAGGCTGATCAAAGCTAAATGGTTCAAGCAACTCCTAATGAAGGACCCGAAGAAAACCATGCATAAGGCCATGGTGAAGGTCTTGACAAAGTTGAGCCTCGAGCAGCTACCTATGTGGGAGGCTCTGACTGGTGCCTTGGCGAAAATGAATTCTCCGGTGGACATTGCCTCATTCCCTGGCGATGTTCCTGCTATCCTAGCCAAGGGTCCAAGCGAAGAAGATCCCATACCTGATGTACCAGACGAGTACATGGGTATCGAGCTCGAGGATGCCGACGAAGCCACCGAGGAGGACACTGCTAATACTGGCCATTCTGGGGTCCAGAGAATTGTCGAGGATGCCTCCCAGGACCCTTCCAAGGACCCTCCCTCCAGGCAGTGATGTTGTATGAATCCTGCCCCTTGTAATAGTTGTTAGGCCATTTGAACTACCATTTTCTTTCGTAATGAACTGATTACTGCATTTCTTCTTTTTGCATACTTATACAAGCATCCCTTCCCCTTCTTTTCTTTGTCTTCTGTTTTCTTTTTCTCCTTTTTCTTCTTTTTGTTTGACGTAATTATCTCACAATCCTTTCGTGAAACAGGATACTTGGTCCGTCCACCGTGTTCACCTCATGGTGCTATCGGAGGAGCAATCGAGCGAGTTCCCACTATATTCCATGACTAGCGGAATTCTAAGAAGTCGTGCTGATGTGCACAGCATCGAGACAGTGGCAAACTTAGAGAATGACCTTCTCGAGGCAATGAGGACGCATAATGTAAAGGTTAACCAGCATCTGATAAACGAGATTAAAGGACTTCACGAGGAGATGCAATGTCGAGAAGCTCAAAGTCTGAAAGACTATAGTGATTCTTTGACTTTCGAGGCCGAGATCCATGATGAGTTGGTTACCTTGGAGAAGGAGAATGCTCGACTGAGAGCAAGATAGTAAATTACCGTGTCTCCCTGGTTCCTCAAGAAGCATCAAGTGCTAGCCCGAGTCCAGCACATGATTATGATCAAAACTCGCCGCTTTATTGCAGCCATGGATATACTGAAAGAGAAGGCTCGCGAGATCGAGCTTCTGACAGATTATATTGCCAAACTGCAAAATCTACTGCTGGACAACAACATTGACTTCAAGGCTTTTGAGCGTCCGGAGGAAACAGTGGATCCTCGAACTCGGAGTTCTCGAGAAGAGCTGTTGATGAGGGTGCATACTCAGGACCTAGAGATCGTGGATCTTAAGGACAAGTTGAATCAATGTGTGAATCTCCTTAGCCTGCATGGGTATAAGGGGATTATTCATCCTTCTCCTGACAATCCTGTCAGGGAGGTTCTTGTAATAGCGTAGGAGAATATGTGTATTCCTACAAGCGTGGAGTGAATTATTTTTGGCTTTACTCGAGTGTTAATTTATATAGCGCTTTTTAGGCCGGATGTAAAGTACACGGCTCTATCAAGGGAATTAAGTACGGATTCTTGTATTTGATACTGCGTTTAGCAGTGTGTGAGAGGAAAATTCCTTGAGTTTATGTCCGGATGTTGAGTACACGGCTCTTGAACGAGGATGGCCCTGAAGAGGGAGTCCATCTCGATGACTAGTCATGAATGCAATGTTGTTAATGAAAAAAATATGTAATGTCTTTTATTGAATAATTACCCGAGGACCCGGGTTAGCATTATATATGAGAGTATAAAATTGACAGGGTAAATAAAGCAAATAAGACACACAATAGGCAAATAGCGGGCAAAGACTCAAACATAGAACCTGCGAAGATTCTTAATATTCCACCATCAAGGAAGAATAGTCCCGCTATCATCCATGGCCTGTAAGCGGTAGCTGCCTGCTGGGGAAGCCTGGATGACCTTGTAGGGCCCTTCCCAATTTGCTGTGAGTTTTCCAGGAGTTTCTGCTCGACTGGCCTTGTTTTTCCTTAGCACGAGATCGCCCACAACGAGATCCGTGGCTTTCACCTTCTTGTTGTAATGTCTGCGTAGAATCTCTTTATACTTTGCTTCCCAGATTCTGACGGCCTCTCGCCGTTCTTCGAGCAGGTCAAGGTTTAGCCGGGTGTCATCATCGTTGGTACTCTCGACGAAATTTATGGTTCGAGGACTCGACAAGCCTATTTCAACCAGGAGGACGGCATCCATGCCATAGACTAAGCTATACGGTGTTTTGTCTGTCGAGGAGTGGGCCGTGGTACGGTATGACCATAGGACGTGGGGAAGCTCGTCTGCCCATGCCCCCTTGGCATCATACAACCTGGTCTTGATCCCATGTAAGATGGTTCTGTTGATGGATTCAGCTTGACCATTAACTTGGGGATGAGCCACGCTTGAGAAGCGACGCTCAATTTGCATTTTGTCGCACCATGACTTGAAAAGATTGCTCTCGAATTGGGTCCCATTGTCGGAGACGATAACCTTTGGGATTACAAAACGGCATACAATGTTCTGCCATAAAAAATCCAAGACTTTCCTCCCTGTGATCGAGGCCAGGGGTTTGGCTTCTACCCACTTAGTGAAGTAATCTACCGCTACGATAATCCATCTTACTCCTCCTACCCCTTCCGGATGAAAAGGGCCGATGATGTGCCCCATTGGTAGAATGGCCAAGGGCTTTGGATGGTGACCATCTCGTGTTGTGGCTGTCGAGTGATGGGAGAGAAGCGTTGACACTTTTCACATTTCTGTACCCACTGGTAGACGTCCTTGAAAACTGTTGGCCAGAAATATCATGCCCGCAAGACCTTCTTGGTGAGTGCCTTTGCTCCCATATAAGCTTCGCACGATCCCTCGTGTATTTCTTCGAGTACATAAGCTGCCTGCTTTGGGACAACGCACCTTAGCATGGGTAGTAGGTACCCATGCTTGTATAGGATGCCATCTCGTAATGTGTATTTGACCGCCTTCAATCGGAGGGCAGCGTCCCATCTGTAAGGTATTGGATAAACAGGGTCATCCAAGTGTTGTCGTCCTCCGCGATGGTCATTACTGGGGCTTCCTGGATGCTAGGATTGGGGAGAATCTCGACCCATACTTTGTGGCTGAGGTGCGCGAAATTCGAGGAGGCCAACTTGCTGAGGGCGTCGGCCCTCTTATTTTTCGACCAGACTATGTGGGACACAGTGCATTCCTCGAATTTGTTCTTGATGTCGAGGACTTTCTCGAAATAGCGCTTGAGGTGCTCGTCGTTTGCTGTGTATTCTCCCAATATTTGTTTCACCACTACCTGAGAATCACTAAAAACTTGGAATTTGTGGACTCCGAACTTTAATGCCATGTTCAGTCCTACTATCAGTGCCTCGTATTCTGCTACATTGTTGGTACTGAGAAACCGAACCTTAGTGCGTATGTATATTCCGCGTCGTATTCCCTCATGCTTTCGATGTCGAGATCAGCTGGGGGTTTGGATAATATGATACCGGCTCCTCCCCCCTCATCGCAACGAGAGACGTCAACGTATAGTGACTAGGCTCGAGGGTTGATGTTGACGCGAGTAGCGGGATCATCTTTAGGCCCTGCCATGTTCTTGACATCGATAGCTCAAGACATTTCTACCAGGAAGTCTGCAAAGGCTTGTCCTTTGATTTCTAATCGAGGTTTGTATTCAATAAGGTGCTCGCCCAACGACTGCCCATTTCATCGTCCTGCTGGAGGCCTCTGGCTTGAGTAGGACTTGCTGAATTGGTTGTTCTGTTAGAACCATGATGGGGTGTGCTTGAAAGTATGGGCGCAGACGTCGGCCAGCCAAGACTAGGCTAAGGATGAGCCTTTCCATGGTGTGTAGCGGGTTTCCGCTCCTTGCAGGACTTTGCTAACAAAATAGACGGGGATTTCTCTACTGTCTTTGTGCTGCACGAGCACGACCGAGATGGCAGATAAATATATAGTGTTTCTCTTGGCTCCGGCTTAGCTAATGTGGGCAACTGCTTGAGGTGCTCCTTCAGGTCTTGGAAGGCTTTCTGGCATTCTCCATGCCGCTCAAATTTTCTGCCTTTGCGGAGGGTATGGAAGAATGGAAGGCTTCTCTCTGCGGCTCGAGACAGAAATCTGTTTAAAGCTGCCAAGGAGCCTGTGAGCTTTTGAACTTCTTTGACGGTTTCTTGTGCTTCCATGGCTAAGATGGCCTCGATCTTGGCTGGATCAACACCTGTTCCATCCTTGGAAACTTGGTATCCTAGGAATTTTCCTAACCCCACGCAGAAGGTGCATTTTCTAGGATTCAGCTTCATGTTAATTTTGCGTAAGATCGTGAAAATCTCCCGCATATCTGCAGCTACTTGCTTATCCTCGTTGGTCTTTATCACCATGTTGTCCACGTAGATCTTGATGTTTCGGCCGATTTGGTCATGAAAGGTTCTGTTCACGAGGCGTTAGTACGTGGCCCCTGCATTTTTCAGTCCAAATGGCATCTTGTCGTAGTAATAAACCCCCATCTAGGTGATGTAAGCCATCTTCTCTGCATCTTCCCGTGCCATGAGGATTTGATGATATCCCTTGTACGCGTCGAGGAAACTGAGGACTCTGTATCCGGCAATACCTTCTACCATCTGATCTATGACTGGTAGGGGGTAGCAGTCCTTGGGGCATTGTTTGTTGAGGTCGGTGTAGTCTTGGCACATGCGCCAAGTATTATCAGGTTTTCGCACCAAGACCAGGTTGGCTAACCAAGTCGGCCATAGAACTTCTCGAAGTATGTTGGCACGGACTAGTTTCTAAAAACAGCGGAAATTGACTGGTGATCAGGCAGGAAAACCTACTCTGATACCATAAAATGGAATCATCAGAAATGTAATTAGGGAGGATTCTTCCATTTTCTGATAAACTGATTTTCATCTATTACTTGTTGTTTTTTTTTCGTCTGTACAGTACTGTATTTATAGAGCATAAAAGAAAACAGAAAACTAACGCATTTACAACTAAGGTCCTGATCTAGAACCTTCAATCAAAACCGACTCTGAATAATTACAACTAAAGGACTCTTTCTTATGCTTCAAGGTGGTTCATAGAATTTCCAGGTTTCCTTCAAACTTTCTGGATGATTTTTCCACAGATGTTGACGCGTTTTCGGTTTTGCCAGCTCAACAGGATCAGCTGCAACTTGCCAATGTGTGTGATCATCACATGCATATGTTTGGGATCCAAGAAAACATGAAGAGGAAGGCACACATGTGGAAGAAGTCAAGCAGGAGATGTTGACATTGTCACCTGTAATTCCTTCTGATGCCAACTCAGCATTCTTTGATGATCTGTGTTGCGCTTTATTCTTCAAGACAGGAGAAAGAGTAATTAATCGTGAGGTAGAGCAAATTCCAGATTAGAAAGTTCAAAGCTTGCTAATGGATAATTAGATGATAAAAACAACTGGATCAAATCAAATCCCTCCACTTCTAAGTAACCCATCAGTAGCATTGTCAAGCCAAAAGAGCAGACGTTCGACTTGAACATCAAAAGTTAAACTAACCAGAAAACTGCAAATTAACAGTGTTCTAATTCACCAAAAAGCTTGACAATACAAGTAAACAATGCAGCCCAAATACAAGTAACCGAAAAAACTTCCAAAACCCAAAAACAGAATCCATCGGAAGTACCTTGTTCAAACTCTCGGGCCACTGAACAGAGACGTGGTAGACTTTGGGAGGAGGAATCAAGCAAAGGGGAGTTTTCTAACAGCGCGTACATTTCGTGAAATAAAAGCATATTGCAAACCAAGTTATTTCAAGTATGAAGAACTTCGGTCACCACAAAACAAAGATACAGAGATTACTGACCAATTTCAACCACTTTATCAGAATATGCAACCTGTTACAAGAAGATGCAACCACCTAAACTTACTATAAAACCTTGGGTCTTAAACTTCATACATAAATAATCGCTAAACGCAACCGAATTCTTCCATAATGACGTGCTCAATTATCATACCAAACAACAAATACAATAGCTACTGTCCACATAACATATCCAAGAAAAACAATAAGGGTGAAGATGAAACCTTCAATAGGAATTGTTGAGAGGCTAAAACAAGGTAATCAGAAGGATAGGAGGAAGAAGAAGACTAAAAACCAGAGAATAGTTTTCTTAGATCTGAGAATCAAGAAGATGAGTAACCGTCTTTTCCATATATTAGCTTAATCACATGAAGTGTTCTGTACAAGTCCATTTATACTATCACTAATCTATATATACAGCTGTAAATATGTACAAAACAGAAGATCTTTCCAGATCCTTCAAGGCAGTTTCCAACTCATGGTTTTCGTGATGAGCACGCTGAGAGCTAACGTGGAATTAACACAAGTGGATGAAGATTGCTGACGATGGATGGCTGGAAGCATCTATGAATTCAATGCAGAAACACAAGGATTACTGCTTGGATCAGTGTCGTTGCTTATGTGTTCATGTAGCTGAGCTGGAGGCGTGTTTCCACAGTTTGAAGACGTGACCATCAGAAGAGGCTTAACTGAAGAAGGTGTGGTTTTGATTTCCTTCACCCCTTCCTCAAGATGAGACTGCCAAAGACTCATCTTGGACATCAAATAATAGAAAGAAGAAGAGGGCGATGACTTGGTGAAAAAATCAGCAATTTGCTCAGCCATAGGAATATGATCAGGAGATATGAAACCACGTTTGAATTCATCTCGGACAACATGGCAATTGACTTCAATGTGTTTAGTCCTTTCATGAAAGACGGGATTTTTGGTAATTTCCAGGGCAGCATTATTGTCACACCAAAATGGAATGGGAAGATGGAGGGGAAGCTGCAAATCCTGAAGAACATATGAGATCCATTTAAGCTCCTTGACAGCAGTCGCCATAGCTCTATATTCTGCTTCAGCAGAAGAGCAGGAAACTGTTGTCTGTTTCTTGGTCTTCCATGAAACGAATGAGGAGCCAAGAAACACACAGTAACCGGTGATGGATCTCCTGGTGGTCTTGCAAGTCGCCCAATCTGCATCAGAGTAAGCAAACAGCTGGAAAGAAGAGGTGCTGGAATAAAACAGGCCACGGTGAGGGCATCCTGCAAGATATCTCAAAATGTGATGTAAAGCTTGCCAATGACTAAGATGGGGACTTTGCACAAACTGACTCAACTGTTATACAGAATGTGTGAGGTCTGGTCGTGTGAAGCTGAGATATAACAAACGTCCCACCAATCTTCTATATTGAGGAGGATCATGAAAGAGTGGAGAAGTGTCTTTGTCTTCTGAGACAAACTTCAGACCAGAAGGAAAAGGAGTAACTGCTCTATTGCAATCAAGCATATTAGTGTCACGCATGATGTCACAAATGTATTTGTGTTGACTAATGTAAATGCCATCAGAAGATCGAGCTATCTCCATGCCCACAAAATACTTGGCAGACCCCAATCCTTGATGGTGAACAAACGATCCAAGTATTGCTTCAGTTTAGTGATCTCAGATAAGGAAGATCCAGTGACCAAAACATCATCTACATAAACAATGAGATACAACACAAAAGTCGGTTGGATCATGAGGAAAAGACAGTGACCAGTGTCAGACTACCTGAAACCATAAGCAACAAGTTTGGCAGTGAACTCAACATTCCACTGACGTGACGCCTGTTTTAATCCATAGAGAGAACGTTTCAGGCGACATACTTGACCAGCAAAAGCCTTTGTATAGCCAGGTGGAGGTTTCATATACACTTCCTCATCAATGAATCCACGTAGAAAGGCATTATTCACATCTAGCTGATGAAGTGGCCACTGTTTGATGGCTGCAACGGCAATGATCAATCTTACTGTAACGTTCTTTGCAACTGGTGAAAAAATTTCACTGTAATCCTCCCATCTCTGGTATCGCTGTGCAGCAGTCATTCCCATCTCTTCGTCTCAAATCCTTGCAACGGACAAGAACTTCATGAACCTTCATCATCATTGCAGGCGGAATTTCAGAACCTCTGACTGAAGTTTGAGAATTATCAAGATCAATATGGATTGCTAGAAGCTTGCTTCCAAGGGTAGGTTCTTTCCTCTTTGAAGCATCAGATGAGAGTGGTCGTAACAATTTCATCAGAAACCGAATGCAACAAGCTAAATCAAGACTACAATCATCATCATAACCCCGAAATAAATATCACAAAACCATTAAACTTAATTACACAGTGTAAACCAAGAATTCAGCACAACTTAATAGGAAAAGGCGAGGGGAACCGAAATGATATAATTATGCAAAAACTGAGTGTGAATGTTTTAAAACTGGAAATAAAGGGTACATATATATTTAGGTGTAAAAGAATAGCACACAGGCATAGAATAACTAATACTCTGACTATAGTTCACATTGCTCTATTTATACAAACAATCTCCAACTACTACTTCATTTCTTCTTTCTTTTTTTTTTGTCTTCTGCTATCTAATAAGAACGCTTCAGGGACAGATCAATAGGATTGGTGGCACCAACAATGATTAAGGATAGATGGATGTTCTGAATTACAGAAAATGCATTTGATAATTAAAAAATGGAAGGAAAAAAAGGGGGGGGGGGGGCGGTGGGGGGAAGAGAAACACAAAAATGGATGAGCTTCTAACCCCCAAAGGACAAAACTCTACTCCCTTACCAAAATTAACCTGATAAGAGTAGCCTTTGAAATTCAAGAAGCAATTGAAACCACTTTCTCAAACATCACTCGCAGCAGTAGAAACCACTAAATACCACACAAAAAATAACGTCCAATTCCAAAAGATTCCTAACAAATCCTAACACAAATACAGAAACCCAAAAAAAAAACTCACTCCCAAAATTCAGCTACAAATCAAGTAATCGCCCTCATGCATATGATAGAATCAATATCAGCTATGAGGAAGATGACTTCTGTTGAAAAAATGGTTCCCATGGTAACTGGAAACAAACCCACTTCGAATATGATACAATAAATAAAACCCATGAAAAAATTTACACAAATCCCTATTGAAATAACAAGGATTTGAGTGTAAATCCAAGTATTAGAAGTGATTGGAAGCTAAATTTAATCTAATAAAAAAACGAGAATAAGAAAGATTACCAGAATAAGGTGTCGCCTTCTACTTTGACGTCGTCGTCATGGGGAGTTTTGCCGTCGCCGTCGCCATCACTGGGGCGCCGCACGGCTAAAGGAGAGAGAGTGAGAAAAGAGGCGCGGATCTAGGGCAAGAGTGAGAGAATACGCGTATTTTCCCTTATATCCATTACCCGTCTTTTTCATAATCCGCCCTCGACCCGGATTCCGACCTGCGAACGGAGACAAAAAAACTCTGTTTCAAAAAATTGAAAAATACCCCGTACCTATTTTATAAAAAGCCTATTTCAAGTCTTCTTTTTTTCAAATTGATGTTTGGAAAAGACTTTCATTATTTTGTCCAAACATATTTTAAACTCTAAAAAGGTTAAAAGTCTTTTTAAGACTCTTGTCCAAATGGAGCCTTGGATACTCCAGTAGTGCCCTATCCAACAAAACAAGGTGTACGTATAAATATTAATGATCTGATATATGTAGGCTAGCAACGAGTCAAGTTGTTCGCAAACTATTCGCAAACAGTTCGGTCAAAATTCGGCTCGAACTCGAAGTTGACCGAGTTCGAGCCGAACTCGAGACTATTTGATTAAGAAACGAGCCGAGTACAAGCTAACATAACATAGACTCGAAAGCTTTTCGAGCCACTCGTGCAGAAATTAGGAATACAGTAATAGTCATAATAAATGTAAGTCACCACCTGTGAAATGCAAATTGATGCCATTAATTTCTCCAGATTTCCAACATTCTAAACTCCATAGCAATCTCCTCGTTTTCTTCTCACAATCCCATCTGACTTCCTATATCGAATTGATTATTCCCCTAATTCAAACAGTCAAAAAAGTAAAAAGAGATTTAAGATTTCATCACCACAAGTATAGTATGGCCGGCCGAGATATAGAGGGCACAATTCTCTCCACAGATCTGCGAGGGATTTTAGAAGATGATGATGTTGGATTGAAGGGGAATTTTAGTGTTTGGATTCTGGTTAGATCTCGGAGGATAAGATGTCTTCTTCTCATCTCTTCTTCTTCTTACATCGCCTTTACTTCTCTCTTTTGTGGGAAAGCAAGGATTTCTCTCTTGTGTGACTCGGAAAGCGAGGATTGATGTTGGTTCTCAATCAGAGAATTATTTAGAGACAATTTGATTGATTGTGGCAAGTCTGAAAATTGAAGAAGTCGGTAAAGAGCTAGCCGACGAACCAAGCTCGAGCTGTTTGTTTAAGGGTCGAGCCAAACTCGAACTGAAAATTCTAGGCTTGATCGAACTCGAGTTTGTTGAAAATAGACCGAGCCGAGCTTCAATCAGGCAAAGTTCGAGCTCGGTTCGATTCGTTGACAGCCCTAGATATATGTTCCCACCAAAACGTTTCCCCGCCAAAAGATAAGACTAAGTCAAGTCGTCGGCAGAAAATGTATTTAGAAACATAAGTCAACGTCATAAATGAAATCTCAACTAAAAAATTTTCCAACTTCAATTACACATCTCCGAAGCAGTATTTAAATTTAGTTAGTTCAACAAGTACTACTATTACCACTGATGAGTGACAAGTTCTTGAAGGCGGGTTAAAAGGAAAAGAGATGGAAGCTTGTCAGATAGTGGGTATGGTGATCTTAGCTGTAGCTGGAGCAATTGTGGTAATTATTACGGTGGCTGTCGCTGTTGGCCGGCTTGGAAGTGAAAAGGAGATGCCACCATCCCATTCCCATCATTCCGATGTCGAGAAACGCCGTCAAAATGCAACGCGACCACGAGGGATAGTAGTGCATTGAGTGACGGGGGAATGATAATCATCATGAGAGTAAATGCTGCCGGTGGAGGCCCGGTCCAAACATTTCAGGGGCTCTAGTGTAAATAATGAAAATGGGCCCTAACAAATTAAACATAGTCTATTTTTTTAATATGGGTTTAAAGAATTTAGTTAAAATGAGTCTAAAACTTATTAATTACTTAAAGCCTACTACACTTTTGATCTAAAATAAATTTTTAGCTCATATATTTTGTCTTTGGATTAAAATAAAAATTTGGCCCATATATCAAATATAACCTTAAACAACACATTAGCAAATTTATGGGCTTTTTTTTGTTGGGGGCCCTGGTGCAAAGCACCGTTTGCACCCCCTCTGGGCCGGCTCTAGTTGTGGTGGAGTCGGAGGTGGTGGGTGCGGAGGAGGATGCCGTGGTTGCGGCGGTGCCTGAAATTTTAAAAAAAGGAAATCATGCAACATGCATGCATGCCTAAGCATAAGCTCAAGCGCATTCTTGAAGGCCCATATAAGCCCACATGTGGTTCCACCTCAAAACCAATTGGCAATGAGGGGAGTAACACATGAGGTATATATGTTGAGTTCAAGAGTCTTCATCCATCCATGTAGGACAATGAAACATGAGGTCATTTCTTTCTTTCGTTCATTTAACACGCCCCTCTCAAGCCCAACGGGCTTGGACGGGTAATTTTATGTTTTTTTTTTTTCAATCCTGCGATCGGTTATTTTCCCGGATAAACCGTCGCCTGCCAAGCCAGTCAAAGTTCAAAGTCAAACCTTGGATTTTTTCCGTGGGTTGGTCAAAGTTTCAAGACCACATGTGGTTCCACCTCAAAACTAAAAGTTTCAAGACCACATGTGGTTCCACCTCAAAACCAATTGGCAATGAAGGGAGTAGCACATGAGGTATATATGTTGAGTTCAAGAGTCTTCATCCATCCATGTGGGACAATGGAGCATGAGGTCATTTCTTTCTTTCATTCATTTAACGCGCCCCTCTCAAACCCAATGGGCTTGGACGGGTAATTTTATGTTTTTTTTTTTAGTCCTGCGATCGGTTATTTTTCCGGATAAATCGTCGTCTGCCGGACCAGTCAAAGTTTAAAGTCAAACCCTGGATTTTTTCCGTGGGTTGGTCAAAGTTTCAAGACCCAATCTGGGTCAATCCACCTCGCCCCACATGTCCCACAGGGACGCGGATTAAAACCCACTCTGATACCATTTTGAAGGCCCAAATATAAACCCACATGTGGTTCCACCTCAAAACCAATTGGCTATGAGGGGAATAGCACATGAAGTATATATGTTGAGTTCAAGAGTCTTCATCCATTCATGTGGAACAATGAAACATGAGGTCATTTCTTTCTTTCATTCATTTAACACGCATCAGTATTTTCATTTTTTTTTTCTCTAAAAAGAAGAAGCAATGTAATGTTTTTCTTTGATTTCTAGCTGCCTAGTAGCGTTTGATTTGCAGTTTTACGCTCAATATGTATGAATTAATGTCACATGTACTGATGTACGTACACTTTTCTTTCTTTCTCCTTTTTATTTATTATTTATTTTGTTAATTTGAAGAGTAAATAGTACTCATTGATTGTCCATCACGCCGTGTGTTTGTGAATTGTTTTCTGTGGACCTTCGAAAATATCTTTTGATTTTGTGAGAGGGAAATTAATCTTCTTTATTATTATGAAAATAAAAAAAAAAATTTGTTTGGCTTTTGTTGTTAAGATTATGTCGTTCCTACACCAATTGAGCAACAAAGATTCTGTAAGTCATGGCATTATAAGAATTTCGTACTCCTGCAACAAAGTTGTGCATAACTGATGCACTAATTTAATGGGATAAATTAATTACTGTCGTGAAAGGCACATCTTCGCAATTGATCCAACATTCCTTCTCATAGAAGGCTATCCTACATTTTATTAAATTTTAGAACATTTCAACAAAGTAAATTAATTCTTTCAAACGGATGGAGAGTATTTGCTAGAGACTACAACTGTCGATTAAACCAACCAATCTATGCTCTATTTGCTAAAAATAGTATTTTATCCTAAACACATAGTTGTTTTTGTTAAAGTCTAAGTACAATAACATGTACTCTTGTTTTGGAATAAATAGAGTACAAACTTGAAACAGAATTATTACGATGATGGAGGATATCACATTAACCTCTTGAAATTGGGGTCAAAATGAAATACGAGCCAAAATAATAAATAATAAATTCGCACAAGTAAAACCTGTTGGGAAATCGAATCTCTCATCGATATCGTGAAAGATCTATCACTTATTTATAAGTAAACCCCCTAAAAAAAAAGATAATGCACATTTCTGGGATAAAGACAAAAAATAAGTAGTGCAACAGATTTTACACGGTAGATCAATATACTATATATGGAGGCGTACAAACTCGGTTTAATTAAATCTAGTTACACCACACAACTGTTATCTTGTTCCAAAATGTTTCCTCCATTCTAAAATAATTATTTCTAGAAAAAATTCACGCTATTTAAGAAACATTTGACTATAGGTAGTAGATAACTAATTATCTTTAATCTACTTATTCAAACAAATACATAGATGTTATTAATTAATGTTGTATTCTTATGAAAGGGTAATTTTGAAAAAAAAAAAAAAACATGCATTATAATGTGAGATTGACACATAATTTAGATTTTTTTTCATTTGTTAAGAGTGACACTTATATCAGAATGAAGAGTGTAAATTATAAGCACAATAAGTAGAATTAATCAATTTCGATGCAACAGTAATTAACAAGTTGCAATGATTACATCTTATTAAGATATACAATTAACTAATTTCAAAATTAATTAAATTCCAAAACCTTTCCCATCCTAAGATCGATGAAGTCAAGTCTTCGAAAGAAAATTTAGAAAGTTGAAGTCAACGTCATGAGTTGAATTTCTACCAAAGTTCTATTGCATTTACCCAACTTATTCAGTTCCACATTCCCAAAGTTGTATATAAATCAAGTAGAAGCAACAATTACTACTGGATTGTGCGTGATAGTTACTAATGAAGATGAAAGCTATTGAGATAGCCGGTATTGTTTTCTTCGCCATCGCTGCGGTCCTTGTAATTTTGCGTATCTTTTGTGTTGCTCTCGGAAGCGGAAAGAAGACGCCGTCTCCGGCCCATCCCGATGTCGAGAAAGGCCGTCCAAATGGAAATACATTGAGAGATGGAGGAATGGTCGTCATGGGAGCAACTGCCGGTGTTGCAGCTGCCACTCTTGCCGTTGCCGCGGCAGCCGCTATCGGAGATTTTGGTGGTGGAGGTGGTTGTGGTGGAGCCGGAGGTGGTGGGTGCGGAGGCGGTTGCGGTGGTGGTTGTGGAGGAGGAGGATGTGGAGGTGGCTGCGGAGGCTGAAATTCTCAAATAAAGATTTATAAGATTAAAGAATCCTGCATGCATGCTTGCTATGCATCTGGAGCTTGCCTACTTTGCAGGTTATTGTAGTGAACGTGATTTATATATTTATAGTGAGATTTCAAGCGTTATCAAAAAAAAATCTTGCATACCATGCACCACATTTTCTTTTTGTCATTAATTTGTATCTCGCTTTAGATTTACAGTCTCACACTCAATATGTGTGAATATCACATCACATGAAGTACTCACTTAACTCACATCAATGCTGCGTATTTGTAAATTGTGTTTTACTTGGACTAATGAAATGTTTGTTCTATTTTGGAAATTTTAATTGGACTGAAAAATAACCCACTCCTTGATTCCTCAATCTCTAGCAGACCTACTAAGAGACTTACGGAAATGTCGCGTCATGCCTAACTGACTAGTACGTATATATGGCGAAGAAATTCACAAAATCAGTAAAATGTTGTTTCGATCTTCACTTCTGCTTCCAAGAAAAGAAAGGCAACTTTTTATTTTTGAAAATCACATAATGGCAACACGAAAGAACCAAATATAAAAATTTTGGATCATTGAACATCTCTCTTTCGGACCATTCGCATAGGAGACGTCGAACATCTGCATAATCGATATCTACAAAATCGATTAACTTATTCCCTGGCTGACTCGCTCTATTTATACAGCACAACGTAAACTAAACTGATTAACTAGGGGTATGGATATGCACTAAAACTTTAGGGATATTAAACCAAATTTTTGTTTTAAATTGTGTAATGTGAAGAACCGAGTGAGTATTTGGTGGACATAAACATTAGAAGAAGAGTAACAAACATGATTTATATATCTTGTTTCCTACTATTCTAAACAACTATAGATCAATATTAATTGAATTATTTTCTCGTGCCTAAAATTTTTGCATAGACAAACATCTCGATAGGTGAGACAGTTAATCACTCTATAATGTAGGGCAAACCACATTTTATCCTTCGAGTTTTGGCAAAATTTACCGTAAATTACGGAAATTTTTGTAATATTGCCATATGCTCCCTTGATATATAATAAACCTACCATTTCTCCCTCATCATACATTCATACTAGTATCATCATCCATTTTGTATAGTAATATATTTGTGGCGTCTTTAATTTTTTTTTTTTTATATATATATACTAGGGGAAAGCCGAAGCTTTAAATGTACAAAAGACAACTCAAGTTAGAGTTGTGCTTGGGCATCTAACAAAATCTTCTCGGAGACTTCAGGGGGCGGGCTAGAGAGAATGTAGAGCCCCGGGTTCTGAGAAAAACCTAAGAGTCGGCCGGTACATTGCCGTCCCGTTTAATAAAGGAGGTTTGCACCGATTATTGATGGTTGTCGATGCAGTTTTTAATTCTAGGTAACAGATTACTACTAGCAAAACTGGAGTCTAGATGAAATTTGGGGGTGTCTAGATGAAATTGGAAATGGACTGGGCTACTTAGCCTACATGGGCCTAACTCCCAGTCACAAACAGAAAAGGGAAATAAGTAGTCGTAGACTAGTAGTAGCTCCGCCGGCTAAAACAGAACAGTGAAACAGAGTGCAGAGAGAATTGGGAGGGGAAACATTTGGAGAGCGAAATTCCATTTGGCCAAAAAAACAAGAGAAAGTGGGAACCCTGATGACAAGATGAAGGCTCGAACAAGAACAGCCATTTTCAGGAACAAGTCTAGGTTGTACTCTCCGAAATAATACTACATATCCTTTTCAAACTTTCAAGCTTGTAGGTAATTGACAGGATTAAAATTTGTTCCATGGGACTTATCTTGACAGGAATTGGAGTGAAATAAAGTTTGGGTTTTGTTCCTGGGATGTTGTATTACCAGCAGAGATTAATAAGAGTGCCCCCAGGGATCAAATGCTATTCTACACAAGTCATTTCTGGTAATTCCAAGATTGCCTACTATGCTAGGGTGGGTCAGATCTACAATGCCCGTGAGGTGTTCGATGAATTGCCCCGTAAAAGTATTTCCTCCTGGAATTCCATTGTCAGCGGCTACTTTAACAATAACCTGCCTGATGAAGCACGCCGCTTATTCGATCGCATGCCGGAGAGAAATTTGGTCTCTTGGAATGGGTTGATATCTGGCTTCATAAGGAATAACATGTTGAGTGAAGCGAGAAAGGTGTTTGACGAAATGCCTGAGAGAAATGTCGTTTCTTGGACTGCTATGGTTAGAGGGTATCTTGATAATGGTTTGGTGGCAGGGGCGGAGGCCCTCTTTTGGAAAATGCCCGAAAGGAACGTGGTTTCTTGGACCGTCATGCTCGGCGGGTTGATTCAAGAGGGTAGGATGGAGGACGCGAAACGTATTTATGAAATGATGCCAGAAAAGGATGTAGTGGCGAGGACGAGTATGATTGGTGGGCTATGTCAAGAGGGTTTGTTGGATGAGGCTAGGGAGCTTTTCGATAGTATGCCACGTCGAAATGTCTTTTCTTGGACTGCAATGATCTCGGGTTATGCACATAATGGGAAGGTGGATTTAGGTCGGAAACTTTTTGAGGTCATGCCCGAGAAGAATGAGGTCTCTTGGAGTGCAATTTTAATGGGATACATCAATAATGGGAGGATTCAAGAGGCTTTGGAGCTTTTCGAGTCGATGCCTTCTCAACCAATCTTTGCTTGTAATTCAATGATACTCGGTCTTGGTCAAACTGGGGATGTCAAAGGAGCGAGGAGGATATTTGATTCGATGAGAAGTAAGGATGATGCCACGTGGAGCGCCATGGTTAAGGTTTACGAAAGAAAAGGGTTCGAATTGGATGCACTTGATATTTTCCGCTCCATGCAGTGGCAAAGAGTCAAACTGAACTTCCCTTCATTAATAAGTGTTCTTACAGTTTGCGCTAGTCTTGCGAGTCTCGACCATGGCAGGCAGATTCATGCTAATTTGCTAAGATCCAACTTCGAGGATGATGTGTATTGTTCCTCAGTATTGATCACCATGTATATGAAATGCGGTGACCTAATGAAAGCAAAACAAGTTTTCGACAGATTTTCTGCCAAGGATGTAGTCATGTGGAATGCTATTATAACAGGTTGCGCCCAACATGGCCTCGCTGAAGAAACCTTGAAACTTTTTCATGATATGTTGTCACAAGGATATGAACCGGATAATGTTACATTCATTGGGGTGCTCTCGGCTTGCAGTTACACCGGAAATATCAAAGAAGGGAAAGAAATCTTTGAGGCTATGAGGTCAAGATATTTGGTTGAGCCCAGTAATGAACATTATGCCTGCATGGTTGATATGCTTGGCAGAGCTGGCCGATTGAGTGAGGCGATGGATATGATCAACAATATGCCCATGGAACCTGATGCAATTATATGGGGCTCTTTCATGGGATCATGTAGGAACCACATGAACCAGGATCTGGCTGAATTAGCAGCAAGAAAGCTCTTACAGCTCGAGCCAGAAAACGCCGGCCCTTACATTTTGCTTTCTAACATTTTCGCATCCAAAGGCAAATGGCGTGATGTTGGCAAACTGAGGAAAAACATGCGTTTGAGGAAGGTCAGTAAGTCACCCGGTTGTAGCTGGATAGAGTTTGACAAGAAAGTGCACATGTTCACTGGTGGAGAGAATACGCCACACCCCGAGCACCAATTGCTTATTAAGAAGTTAGAGGAATTAAGCCCGTTGATAAAGGAAGCAGGATATGTCCCCGATGGAAGCTTTGTTTTGCACGATCTAGACGACGAAGAGAAGGCACGAAGCTTAGGGCATCACAGCGAGAAGCTAGCTGTTGCATATGGACTGTTGAAGTTGCCGGAAGGTGCTCCAATCAGAGTGATGAAAAACCTTCGTGTTTGCGGCGACTGCCATGCTGCTATAAAGCTGATCTCGAAGGTCACTGGACGATATATCATCTTGAGAGATGCAAATAGATTTCATCACTTTAAAGACGGCATATGTTCTTGCAACGACTACTGGTGAATTGAACAACCCTTTTTATACCTTCTAAACACAACTTAATTCATTTTTGTTTCGATTTAGAACTCTCTCGGTCTTGTACCTTTTCTTCGATCTAGTAATGAACATCTAGCACAACCAAAAAGATTGTATCAGTGAACATTTTAAGTTCATCACATTAATATTGTAAGGAGATCGGAATAGGACGAAACATAGGCATGTTTAAAAATCTGGATTTCCGATGCAAGAAGCACAAAAACAGAAGTTTTCCATCAGCAGCAGCAGAAACGAAGCCGGAGTTCCAAGCACTTCTGATCCGAATCCTGGAAGCAGCTCAGCCGACCCCTTGTCAGCTATTATCCAGCCACATTCAATTGCAGACAGTATGAAGTCATTTTTTCCTGTTAGTCCAACAGGAAATTCATTGATGTCGGAACATTAAGTTATAAATGCAAGCTTAATGAAGGTGCCGATTGGTACAAGCCTGATGTCTATTTAATTTAAGTACAAATCTAAGCGTTCGGTGATGGATAATCTTTTGTAGAAAATGGGGAGAAAAACTGAGTTCATTTTGCTTCATCTCCTTGTTCAACCTTTTTGCTCAATTTTGATATGTACAAATTCTTGTTTTGTTTCTTTTTCTTTCATTTCCTGTAGTCATCTTGCGTACTAGCAATTGTGTTACATTAAATTTTTTGTGTCCTTTTCGATATGGTCCACATTTACGTTGAATTGTATTTGTTTATGTGTACCTTTTTTTTCAGTCAAATGGAAGTATCTAATGATAGGTTTTATTCCCTATTTTACAAACAATTGAAATGAAACATACTTGAAAAAAAAAAAAAAGCAGCATATTTAACTAGTACGTTGATCAAGAATGATATTGTTAGTCGTTGATCAAGAATGATAATTATTCGTTCATTCTATCTTGCTACTACAATCATGAAACTAATTGATATATTATACACTGAAATAGATCAATTTTTACAAATTTCAATAATTTGACATAGGTTCTTGCCAGAGACTACCATGAGGAACAAGGTCGTGATCCTCAAATGAAACTCCATTGAAATGCTCAAAATAATAGTGATCTCGGTGATCATTCCCAAATTTTGATATTCCATTTGAAGTACTATCCATCTCATCTCCACATTGATCCATGCACCAACTAGTATTGACATCCATCTCAATGATGTCCATCCAACTGCAACCTAACTCATGATGCTCACTATTATACTGCTGCGTCAAAGCATAATAGCCCTCCACCTCTTCATGATGATGATTGAACGGATGATCATTATTCATCCAATTAGTAGTAGTGGAGTTGCTGTCCACCATATACTGATTAATCTCAGCTTCGAGGGATCTCATAACATTTGATAATTTCTCATTATCAAGGAAGTGATCATCCTGTTCTTCAACTTGTGAATCCTCAAGAAATGACATTAGGAGGGCACCATCTATTTGGGAGAGCTCAAAGTTATTGCCGAACTGATCATTTTGGCTATAGATGCACTCCATATATAATTTGAATATATATTTGAGTAAGAAATCAAATTATACAACACTAATTTCCAAAGTTGAAAGAAGAGAAGATATGGTGGAAGGTAATGGCTGTTGGTGCAAAAGCAAGCTCTTTATATAGGGAACTTCCAACTCTGTTTTTTTTTAAAAAAAAAAAATTGACTAGGAAAAAAAAAATATAGAAAAAAATCGTTTGTCATAATCCATATCCACCTTATTATAAGAATATGGTTACTGGTTGTCCAGCACAAGCCCACGTGGTGAGATTATTCTCATAAACTTCCTAATCAATCAAAGGGGGAAGAAAAGTTTCAAGGAGCAACAACTATAAGTGAGATAATAATACATAATTACATTTTTAAAAAAAAGTAATACATAATTAGTGCAATAAGTGAGATAAAAGAGAAAGTGATCTCATTAATTTAGTGAGCTAGCAACATCAAAAATTAGATGGAAACAAACATGATAAACGGTCCCAAATTTTGTCACGAAATCACAAACAAGCTAATGAGAAATGACCTAGACCCACCAATGATCTGATGTTGGAAATAAAATTAACAGGGACAACCCACCATGGATGGTGCAGAATATTAGTTGTATGTATTCGTCTACCATCGAATAAGGGCTTTTTTCGGTGCCAAAAGATACCACAAGAGAGACACCAACAAAGAGGGACAATATCTTTTGAGATTGATTTTGATGTTGATCAATATACTATAAAGGTTTGGTTGGACAGAGAGCATCATACGGCAACCATCTTCAATATATAATAATCTAATTAAAATAATACGTACAGAATATTGTGTGTGCAAATGAATTACAATTAGTGCCAAATTGTCCTTCTAAAAATGTTTCCGATGTGGGATTGTTGGATATCACAACTTAAAAAGAACATTCCAAGAAGTTCATAGATACGTATGTTCAATGTTTGAGCTGTTTTGAGTGAGTGGAACTTCCTCCCGATCTGCAAAGATTAGACACTTTGCCGAGTTTGAGTAAATTAATAATCTTTGAGCGATGCTTGGTAAAAGCGTATAACGTTGCTCCACTTTCAACGACAATATGGTGTTATGTATCAAGCAATCCCTGTTTAGATATCTCAATGTCTATATTACTTTTCGGGTTACATTTTATGTGATACTTTCTTTAATTGAATAGATATTTTGTAACTAACACCTCATAAATATAATGATACATATATCCTGTAGTTAAAATAATTAGGCAAGTGCAACATAATTTTCTCTTTGAAAAAAGTTTCTATCATCAACTCTATAATGATTAATTTTTTTCATCAGGTTTGAGTTTGACCACAGCCAGCAACTAGATTTGGTGCACATGTGTGCCACCAAGAAATGATGGTGAATGTACCTAAAATTCATGGCAAATTATATCATCGACCATGACATCTTACAATGTGAGCCAAAACGGGAGGTGTTGTTCACTCTCTCAACAAACAAGTGATATTTTTTTTATAATTATCTTAAATTTTATTTTTATTAATATTTATCTAATCAAAATACTTAAATATTCTCTCTCATCATCTTCAGTGTCCTTCAATTTTCTCATTTAAAATTCGAACAAATCCATCTTCTCAGCCACCACCTCCACCATGATTAACACCGTCCACTGTAATTGGATCAACACCTCTTCAATCCAACTTATTTGAAAATTGTTATGAACATCTAACATTATTTATATGAAGAATTTAAGAGACAAGTATGAAGGTTGATCTTGTCAAATATTAGCATGTCGATCAATGTATGAATATTGCTACAAATTAATAAATATAAACATCTAAGAAACTTATAAACATAAGTAAAATAAAAAAGAAATGCATAAGGAACTTGTTCAATTAATAACCATGTATGAACACAACGTTATTAATGTATGAAAACAACGTTGTTAATGTATGAACGCAAGGGGGAAAATAAAGATGCAACATCAATATGACATTTCAATAATATTATGAACATTAACAAAATAATATATGAAAATTTTCACAAAAAAATATGAACATGAGACTATCGATTGACATTTAGAATAAAAACTGAGAAAACATTAAAAGATCGATAGCAAAGAGCAATTATATTCATCATTAAACAAAGATACTATTTTCTCAAGTATCAAAACAAAATATAGGCTTTGATAATTATTTTTTTTATAAAAAAGGCCTTAATTAATAAATCTATTAGTCAAATTTTTATGAAAATATGTACATAGCAACTCTAAATAACACCACTACAAAAGCTTCAGAGGTAAAAGCATTTCTAAATATCCTAAGGGCAATAATCAATTACAGTACATAAAAAAAAAATCTAAGAAATTGTGATTAACGGTTGAACACATAAATCAAAAAGCATTCAGACTAAAAAAAAAAAGAGAGAGAGAAAAGGAAAAAATTTCTAATATATTTATAATTTCAGCAATAAGGAGGTCTTTTATTCTCCTGAACCAAGAAATTAATTTCAGCAAATACATTCTTGTGAAAGGCAAAAATCATGAACAAAAAGTGATCATAGTATGAACATTATTCACTAAATATATGAACTTTAAGATATCAATTTAAAGATTGGCATCATGATAGGGGAATTCATTAAAACAAAATTATGAACAAAATCGAACCATATTATGAACATTTTAGTCAGTATGTATGAACTTCAAACTATCAATTGAAGTTGGTTATCAAGATTGAACATACAATTAAAATTAAAACAAATAGGAAAAAAGAAAAGAACAAAAATGTGTATACAAGTGTATGAAATATTAAATCACAATACTATTTTTCAAAAAATGTCACAAATACAAATAGATTCTACTTGATTCAATAAAAATGGGGAAAAAAAAAAGAGAGAACATTTTCTTGCTTTCTTTCATTATTTTCGCATAACAACATCAAGAAGAGTGATTGAGGCAATGACAATGTTATTAAGTATGAACTTCAAAAATATCAATTTAAAGATTGTATAAATAATCACTCAAACCATCAGGGAAAAACATTCAATGCCGACCGAAGATAGATTTATGAGAAAATAACTGTTATTAGCTTATAGCCACAGATTGAAACAATAATGGGAAAAAAAATCTTTGTTTCTTCTATTCTCAATTGATTGATTTGACGATGCCAGTACGGGTGATTCTTGATGGTGATGAATTCTAGTGATTTTTTTTCGACAATGAATTTTTTTTTTTTTTTTTCAGATGAGACAGATTCTCTGATGAGGGAAGAGCATGGTGAAAAATGAGAAAGATTAAATGTTTGATCTTTTGATGGATATATATATATATATATATATATTAATTATTATGAAAAATAGAGTTTGAATTAGAGAAAAATTCTCTTTAAAATCTTATCTCATTTCTTTATTTTATCGTAGAATATAGGAATAACAAGCTTGTACCTACACACTTGGGTTCACATTGCAAGATGAACTATGGTCTATTATATAAGAATTGAAAATTCATGTGACATTATCCACCATCCCCCTTATCTCTATTGCTGGTCCTCCATTTTTCATTAATCACTAATAATGATGTTAATTGCTGTATAAAATACAGGCCTGCCCTTTGCAGATCTTCAGAAAAAATAGGCCCTCTGTGACTTGCATGGGTCAACTTCAAATTTCTAGTGCTGTTTAATCGGCCAGAATTCGATTTTGGGTTATTAAGACAAGTCTATATGATTAAAATTCAACTTGTATACTTTTCACTGGACCGTGAGCCACTTAACTAAATTGGCACGACATCAATTTGCTGATCACTCAACCTCGAACGTATCCTCCGTTAACAAAATATGGTGACAGATGTCTTAACAAAATTTGGCTTCTCTCATCCTTTAAGTAGACATTCTCAGGGGCAGATGTACATTGAGGCTCGGGTACGACTGTGTAATAAAAACCCCATATTAATAGATTAATCCTAGAACACACACTTTCTTCTATTCAATCGTTGCATTCTCATGGATACGGCTGTGTAATAAATACTCTCTTTGTCTCATATTAATAATATTATTATACCGTGAAACAATATGAACAACTTTTTTCTCCAAAATGGGAAAACAATGTTTGCTTGATGAACCGGACGATATAACTTTTGATTGCATAATTTGAATTAGGTTTCACTAATGTTGTGCCATGCAGATAGCTATTTGTATATAGTTCATGTTGGCAATCCTCTAATCAAATTTTTAATTACATAATGGTAGTAGGAATTTCATAATCCATCATAAAATGCTCTTTTTCAGGACTTCTTTTCCTCTCTCTTAAGATGTAAGAAATTGCTGTTCTTCTTGGTAGAGTCTTGGTTTTTCCATTCTATTCCCCCCAAAGTCATCATCAAACTTTTTCCACGAAAAAAGAATCACAGAGTAAAAAAACAGATATGGGGTATAAAGGCCTAACTTTCACAAAAACTATACTGAGTATGCTTTTTTTCATCTTTTTAAACTTAATTAATCAATCTTAATATTGTTAAACAAATGGTAGGGGAGGAGAGTCTTTTACAGCCTAGCCCAAAAGGAGTAGCTTTATGTTCTTTAGTTCCTTAATTACCAGTTAAAACTTTGCATGCATGCACGGCATCTAGCTAGTGTGTGACTATGTGCTACAAGTATATGTTTAAATCTAAAAATCACAGCATTGCCTTTTCTAGTCAACAAAGTTTCCTTAATTTTGATGGGAATATGTATTAGAGTCTGATTATGTAACAAATTCTAGATTGTATAGTTGTCATTTGTTGTAACAAATATACAGTTGTATGGATAAAGTTGTTAGAGTAACTATAGGTGGTAAGTTGTAGATTACCTTAGAAACTCTATAAGTAGTTTACAGAATGTAAACGTCTGAGGTATGATTCCAACTATGAATAGAATCATGAACTCCATTTCTGACTTCTTTCATATTTAATATCTATGATGGTATCAGAAGTTATACATTCCGCAATTCCTTTTTAGATCGACTGTTCTCAATCTTCCATCGATCTTCTCCTTCTTTTGTTATTATTATTTTTTTTTTCAGCTGCCAATCCTTTTGCAGCACATCCGGCAATGGATTCTCTTACTCTTAATAATTCCGATGCACCCGGCATGGTGATCGTGAATCAGCTTTTGGTGGGAGGTTCTAATTATATCCCATGGAAGAGAGCAATGGAGATTGCTCTATCTAGCCGTAAGAAGTTGGGCTTTATTGATGGATCAATTCCTAAACCTGAAAGTAATGCACAACATATTGCACAATGGAATCAGTGCAATGATATGGTCATCTCTTGGATCTTAAATGTTGTTAGTCAAGATATTGGAGCATCCATCATCCACAGCACTTCTGCAGACATGATTTGGAGTAATCTTAAGCAGCGCTTTGCTCAAGGTAGTACAACCCGTATATTTAATTTACAAAAATCTATTGCCTTGTGTAATCAGGACAATATGAGTATTGAAGCATACTTTACCAAGCTTAAACAACTCTGGGACGAGTTGAATGCTATGAAAAAGTTTCCGGTTTGTACTACTGGCGATAGTTGTACCATTTTGAAGGCCTGGTTAGAGGATATTGAACAGCAAAAATTGAGGCAATTTCTCATGGGTTTAAATGAGAATTAGAGTGCAGCTAGGCGCGACATCCTTCGCATGAAACCTTTGCCATCCATCGAAGATGCTTACTCGATTGTCCAACAAGAGGAAAGACAATTGGCTCCATCTCAGTTCTCAGATTCCAGTGTTTTGTTGGCTACATCAGCAAAAGGTTCGTCGAGTCAATCCAATGGACAGGCTTGGAATGTGTTAAATCGCAAGAACCTTCATTGCGATTATTGCAATATTCCTGGGCATACTCGCACAACTTGCTACAAGCTGGTTGGTTATCCTCCCAACTTCAAGCAGCCGAACTTCAAGCAGAAAGGGCGCTACGGGAACTATCAAAATAATAGTTCTCACAATAAAGGTAGTAATCAACACCATGTTCCTTCTGTTCATGCTGTCGTTCAACCCAACTCTAGCCATTAGATTGCATCCGGAGCTGGTACTTTCAATGATGTAGTTCAGCCAAATGCCACAAACTCCAACGACATGGCTTCTCCTCATTGACTCAAGAACAGTTGAATCAACTTCTTGCCCTTCTTCGCCAACCAAATTGTTCCTCTAATGATCTCCGTCTCTCAGGTATTCGTTATTGTCTGAATGTTCAAATTCATACTGATGATTGGGCAATAGATAGTGGTGCCACTAATCATGTCACTTGCAATTTTTCCTTACTTATGCATCCTACACCACTAACTGAACCTTGCCATGTCCAATTGCCTAATGGGAACATTGTTTCTGTCACTCATTTTGGTGATATTTTTCTGAACTCCCATGTCACTTTAAGGAATGTTTTATATGTTCCTTCTTTCAATATCAACCTGATTTCGGTTCATAAACTCAGTCAAGATAATCATTGTTATGTCATTTTTTCCCCAACTTCATGCTTCCTGCAGGACCTTTCCCTGAAGGACCAAGTGAAGATTGGTGATCAAACACAAGGATTATATCACTTTGTTTTGAATAAACATGTTTCATTTCCAAATGTATCTACCTTTGTTTCTAAATCTCTTGACTCTTGTGTTTTATGGCATCATCGCTTAGGACATGCATCTTCTGAAAAAATGAGCCGATTATGTAAGTTGATTCCAGAATTGAAAAATATTCAGAAATTACAATGTGAAATTTGTCCTCTTGCTAAGCAACCTCGTCTCTCATTTGAATCTAGTACTACTACTTATAATCATCCTTTTGAGCTAGTTCATTGTGATGTATGGGGGCCTTATCGAGTTCCTACTCATCTTGGTTTTCGTTATTTTGTCACTATAGTTGATGCTTTTTCTCGTTCTACTTGGACATAGCTTATAGTTTCCAAAACTGAGGTTCCAGCGATAATTAAGAACTTTTTCCATCTTGTTCAAAATCAGTTTAGTTCTACTATCAAAAATTTTAGATCCGATAACGGAACCGAATTTTGCAATCAAGATCTTAAATCATTTTTCTCTAGCAAAGGGGTGTTGCATCAAACATCATGTGCTTACACACCTCAACAGAATGGGGTTGTAGAACGTAAACACCGTCATGTATTAGATATGGCACGTTCCCTTCGATTTCATGCACATTTACCCATAATTTTTTGGGGTGAGTGTATTCTTGCAGCCACATATATAATCAATCGGCTATCATTACGAGGTTTACATGGCAAAACGCCTTATGAGTTGTTATATCAACAGCCTCCTTCTTACACACATCTGAAAACATTCGGGTGCCTTTGCTTTGCTATCACACCTCATCATAATAGGGATAAATTTGCAGCCCGAGCAACCAAATGTGTTTTTGTTGGTTACTCAAATACTCAAAAAGGTTACAAAGTTTATGATATCTCTACTAGGAAAATATTTGTTAGTCGAGATGTTGTTTTCCATGAATCTATGTTTCCTTTTGCTTCACTCACTCATACTAGTTCATGCATTTTGCCATTTCCTTGTGATTCTTTGGAGTTTGAATTGTCTGACCATGCTGAGCATAATTCTAGTCCAAGTTCTTCTTCACTTCATGAAACAGTTGTGCCTTCTCAACCTTCCACCTCCCAGCCTCTTAGACATTCCACTCGTCCAAAATATAAACCATCCTGGTTAGATCCATATGTTTGCAATTCCATTTCTGCCAATGCGTGCAAATATCCAATTGCTTTGAATACTAATAATTTTTCCTTTGTGTGCAATGCAACTGTTCTTGAGGAACCCAAAACTCATGCCACTACTGTTAAAGATGTCAATTGGAGAGAAGCTATGTCCAAAGAAATCTCAACATTAGAAGACAATAATACATGGCACATTACTTCTTTACCTCCGGGCAAGAAAGCCGTCGGCTGCAAATGGGTCTACAAACTTAAGTACAAACCTGATGGTACCCTTGAATGCTACAAAGCACACCTTGTTGCAAAGGGATATACACAAACTGAAGTTCTTGATTATCAGGAAACCTTCGCTCCAGTTGCTAAGATAACCACAGTTCGTGCTTTACTTGCCGTTGCTACTGCAAAAAAATTGGGAGCTAGCTCAGTTGGACGTGAATAATGCATTCTTGCATGGTACCTTGGATGAGGAAGTGTATATGCGATTACCACCAGGTTTTAAAGCTCCACCAAATGTTCCCAATGTTGTTTGCAAGTTTGACAAGTCCATTTACGGATTAAAACAAGCATCCCGTCAATGGTTTTTGAAATTTTCTTCCACACTTGTAGCCGCTGATTTCCGACAATCTCATTGTAATCATTCTCTCTTCACCAAAGCTGAAGGGACTGATTTTACAGCCATCTTGGTGTATGTAGATGATGTAATCATTGCAAGTAGCAATCCTTCCACTGTACAAAAATTAAAGGACATGCTTCATACAACCTTCAAGATTAAAGACCTTGGTAATCTCAGCTATTTTCTTGGACTTGAAGTTCATCGTACTTCTGAAGGTCTCTTTGTCAATCAGCAAAAATATGCCACAGATATCCTTACTAATGTCGGTTTAAGTGCTGCCAAACCTTGTTCCATTCCGATGGATCAAAATCATGGTCTTAATGCCAATGAAGGTGATCCGATTAGTGACCCTGCTTTATATCGACGTCTTGTTGGGCGTTTAATCTACCTCACGATCACTCGGCCAGATTTAGCGTATCCAGTGCATATACTAAGTCAATTTATGGCTTGTCCCAGAGTCCCTCACTTACAAATGGCCTTCAAAGTTCTGAAATATGTCAAGGGGACTGTTTCTCAAGGACTTTTTTATCCGGCTAGAAGTACTTTCAAGCTCACTGGATTTTGCGATGCTGATTGGGCGACTTGTCCGACAACTCGCCGCTCTATAACAAGTTACTGTATGCTTTTTGGTGGTGCACTCATTTCTTGGAAGACCAAGAAACAAAATACGATGTCTCGATCTTCGGCTGAGGCCGAATATCGCTCTATGGCACAAGCTTGTTCCGAAGTTACTTGGCTTCAA
Organism: Oldenlandia corymbosa var. corymbosa; assembly: GCA_949775105.1. Classification (NCBI taxonomy): domain Eukaryota; kingdom Viridiplantae; phylum Streptophyta; class Magnoliopsida; order Gentianales; family Rubiaceae; genus Oldenlandia; species Oldenlandia corymbosa. Next base: position 10,257,317 of record OX459118.1, on the reverse strand, counting down.
AACTTACTTCGTGACTTGCAGGTATTTGATATTACTCCAGTCCCATTATATTGTGATAGCCAAGCAGCTTTGCACATTTCTTCCAATCCGGTTTTCCATGAGCGTACAAAACATATCGTGATTGATTGCCATTTTGTACGCGAAAAGATTCAGGCAGGAGTTCTTCAACCTTCTTATGTTCCCACCAAATTACAAGCAGCTGATCTTCTAACAAAATCACTCAGTTCAGTTCAATTGTCTTTTCTCTTATCCAAGTTGGGCATTTGCAAGGCGGTGCAACTACCAACTTGAGGGAGGGTATTAGAGTCTGATTATGTAACAAATTCCGGATTGTATAGTTATCATTTGTTGTAACAAATATACAGTTGTATGGATAAAGTTGTTAGAGTAACTATAGGTGGTAAGTTGTAGATTACCTTAGAAACTCTATAAGTAGTTTACAGAATGTAAACGTCTAAGGTATGATTCCAACTATGAATAGAATCATGAACTCCATTTCTGACTTCTTTCATATTTAATATCTATGGATATGGGTTGTGGGATGATAGGACTTTATTGCCTTTTTATTTTACTAGGTTTCAGTCAGTCGCTTGTAGTAATTCCTTAGCAAGGTGAACAATGGACTTTGGCTTTCCAGTTTTTCCTAATGCATGCTTTTTCCTAATTTACGTACATTGCTTACTGGATCATCTTTTATATATGTACACCCAAAGACCCCATTTTTATACTTCAACATTGCTTCTGTTTTAGCATCATCAATATTAATTCCCTTGCTGTCTCTCCTATTCCTTTGTTAATTTGGTTTTCATAACAATGGCAGAGATTGTTCCTGCAGAGCCCGCATACGTCACCAGTGATCCTGTCGTCCCTAATCCGTACGATGGTGAGAAGTTGCCAGTCACTTTGGTTTCGGAAGTTCAAAGATTTCTTCGTGCTGCTAATCAGATTTAGCTTGATGTGGCTTATATTTGTGAGCCCTTTCATCATTTCTGTTCAAAACATTGGGCATTTTTTGCTTTTCCCAAAGGAAGAGTTTAGGGTTTTATGTACATGAGACGGTTCTGAATTGGTTTTTAAACGTGTTTACCGTGGCTACATGGACTATATCATCAAACATGATGGAGATATTCACATGCAAAACAGGTGATTTATTTTGGATCATGCTCCGAATTAAGGCCTAATAGTGTGTCAATATTGATTTTTATAGTTGTTGGCTGAAGTTTGCAAAAACCATTCTGGGTTTTGTCAATGAGTAAAGTGGAGTACTACATAACATCCTTTTCTGCAGGGAAGAAATGATTAAAGCACGCACTTTAACTTCGGTACTATTTGAAATACTAAACGTAGCCACTGCGGGCGACGGTTCACAGGTTAATTTCTCTACCTCTGCTTTCATTCAATTTCTTCTTCTTAATTAATTGAGAGATTCACTTATGGGAAACGTTTCTGGACTTTGTAGGCCCTTGCTGAGATATTGAGAACATTGTTGCATAATAACTACTGGGGGTAACTGACTTTAACATTGTTGCAATCAACAAAACCCTAACCATGATGCTAGTTTGTTCGAATGTATATACTTGTATTAATGTCAATCGTATACTACAATAAACGAATATCTTGCGATGATTTAGATTTCTTTGGAACCTTCACCCTACTTCATTTAATTTTCTTTATCCACTTTCTTTTTGAAATTAATAAATTACAGGTCCTCATGCTGTTAACAAATTTTGTCCCCCTTTTTTTTTTCATGTTTCCGGTTGACATTTTTTTTTAACACAAACAGTACTAAATGAGTTACTAGCTAGGTCTTTTTAGTTAAACTGAGAAATAAGAGTACTCCCTCCATTTCAAAATGTAGGTCACTTTAGACTCTACGTGTAAATTAAGGAGACAATCATTTAATAATTAATTTGTGTGTTAAATTTCTATTTTACCCATCATTAATTGTTTTAGAATTATAACTAATATTAGATGAAAAGTGGTTATTATTATTTATTGAGGGCAAAGTTGGAAAGTTTGTCATAATTTGCCTTGAAATCATAAAGCGACATACTTTTGAAATATTTCTCCAAATTTAAAACAACCTACATTTTGAAATGGAGGGAGTAGTTTCTTAGAATTATTATCAAAGATCCCGCTTTGCTGCGCCACTAGAAACTAACAGTATGTGTTTTAATGGAGCCATCTTGCTTCATTTTTCACATTTAAGACAGCAATTGTTTGCTGTTTGTTTTAATGGACCTTCTAAACGCAACTAAATTCTTTTTTTTTTTTGGAAAAATTTGAATTAGGGGCAACTGAGAGAAAATAATTAATAAAGAGGACAGTACTCTTCATAATTTGTATTAGGGGCATAATAATTAAACAACACAAACATGGCTCTAACTCTTGAAATAAAATCATCTTGCTTTTTCAACACATAAATTAAATCTTTTAATGATGATAATATTTTAGTATCAATACGGAAAAAGTAATGTATTAAATGATAAAAAAATATGATTATGTTGACTTTAAAAATAAAGGTTAGTAATTCTTAATTGTTGATTGGAGATTTTTTATTATTTTTTTGTATAATGTTAATTTTTTTATGTGATTTTTTTTTCACTTTCATATTAGCCGATTCCCCCCCCCCCAACTTGTACTTTAATTAAATTACTCCCATATTTTGTATTAGTCAAAATTTTAAATTTAATAATATAATTTCTTTGTATCTTTAAGTATTTTTGGTCATTGGTCACTTTAGTATTATTATATTAATCAGGCTAACCGGAAAATAAAAATTAAATGAACTTTCAAAGTATTTAAATTGATGTAAATAGGTTTTTATGTAATAGTTAAAACTTAAAGTCATTTTTTTATGGTTGAATTGTTTTTAGAACTTTCTCTGCCTGCCTACCTTATTTTCAGTTCTAACAAAAACGACCAAATAGATAATATCAATGAATAGTCAAGTACAACCATATTAATATTGGAGTAATAAAGAGACCAAAATACGATCAAATGTACGTATACGAATGGGTTAATCATACAGTTTGAACGTCAATGATCAAGACTGATGAATAATTCATGGATGATCTGACTTTTCTCTACAATCATGGAACTAATTACTGTACACTGAAATGCAGTCATATCTTAATCAATTAATTTGCCAGAGACTATCATGAGGAACGAGTTCATGATCCTCAAATGAAACACTACTATTGAAGTGTTCAAAATAATAATGATCTAATTGATCATCATTCCCAAATCTTAATGTTGAATTTCTAGTACTATCCATCTCATCTACACATTGATCCATGCACCAATCACTATTAACTTCCATCTCCATGTTCATCCAATTGCAATCCAACTCATGATGATCATTATATCGTGATTCTGAAATCTCAGCATCGTAGCCCTCCACCTCTCCATGATGATGATCCAATGGATGATCATTATTCATCCAATTGGTGGTTGAGTTTTTGTCCACCATATATTGATTAATCTCAGCTTCGAGGGATCTCATAACACTTGATAATTTCTCATTATCAAGGAAGTGATCATCCTCTTCTTCAACTTGTGAATCCTCAAGAAATGACATTAGGAGGGCTCCATCTATTTGGGAGAGCTCAAAGTTATTGCCAAACTCATTTTGGCTGTTGATGCATTCCATACTTTGAATATAATTGTATAAGAAATCAAATTATACAACAATAATTTCCAAAGTTGAAAGAAGAGAACACATGGTGGAAGGTAATGGCTTTTGGAGCAAAAACAAGCTCTTTATATAGGGAACTTCCAAATTTTTCTATTTTTTTTATAAAAATAAAAAAAAATTCTAAGGAAAATTATTGATATAGAAAAAATCAGTGGTCATGATCCATAACCACCTTATAAGAAAAGATGGCCACTGGTTGTCCAGCACAAGCCCACATGGTTAGATTATTGTCATAAACTTCCTAATCAATAAAGTTCCACGAAGCAACAACTATATACTACTAAAAAGGTGATGTTCGAATCATCCGTGTGATAATTAACATGCCGGATGTTTATGAAAAATATTTCTTCGGGTTCTATTTTTAAGGTACAATATCAAACTAATTATGAGTTGAAACTTTAAATGTTAGTTACCTTAGTTAAAAGTTGCTCCTTATAAATATGATTGGACCGAATGAATAAATCATTAATAATATTCTGATCGTTTCATGAATAGTTTCTTTATCAAAATTGGATTTCACACATCATATAGGTTGCGTATAATATTTGCGAACAAAACAAGACAAATTTTATCAGTAAAATGAAATCAGAACACTTTTATTAGATGTGCAAATACAAAAGTATCTTTGATGGTAGTAATTTATCTCTTACAGAATAAAATGGAGATAACCCTAGAGTTTTTTTTACGTATTTCTATCATTTTTTTTCCACATTCATACATTATTAGTACGATGTAATATATATCAACAGAAAGGGATACATTAGTACGAAATTGCAGCATCAAATTAGATGGACCGGCTGAACAAACATGAGAAATGGTCCCAAATTTTGTCACAAAGTCACAAATAGGCTAATGACAAATGACCTAAACCCACCAATCATGTGATGTTGGAAACAAAATTAAGTAAAGAGGGACAACCCACCATGGATGGTGAAGAAAAATTAGTTGTATGTCTTTGTCTACCATCAAATAAGGTCTTCTTTTTGGAGCCAAAAGATACCACAAGGACACCAAGGACAATATCTTTCGAGATCAATTTTGATGTTGATCAATAAAGTTTTGGTTGCATAGAGAGCATCATATGCCAATAATATTCAATACACGATCTAAATTAATATATATTGTGTGCGCAAATGAATCGCAATTCCAAATTGTCTCTTTTAAAATGTTTTCGATGTGGGATTGTTGTATATCAAACCTTAAACACATTCCAAGATGTTGATAGATACGTAGCATGTTAGGCTATCATGCATGTTCAATGTTGAGTTGTTTAATTACCATATAGTTAAGTTAGTGGAACTTCTCTACGATATGCAAAGATTGGACACGGAAACACTTTGCCAGGAAGTTTGATTATGTTAATCTTAAGATGCTTGATAAGATTGGATTAGGAAATCAAACGTATAAAAAGTGGTCCACTCCACTCCCCGTGCCATTATAGCAATGATGCATCAATCAACCCCTAATATGGATATCACTTTTCGTGTTACATTTTCTGTGACGTTTCCTTTAAATGACAAATTAAACACTAAGTAAACTCCAATAGTTAAAATGATTGAATATATGTAAAGCATTTATATTGTATTATCAATTTTACTATTGTAATTTCATACATATGATTTATTTTTGTAGTTAGAATTATAAGTCAAAATCTCGTCGATTTTAGATTTCAATATTCAGATTTTAAACGACTTTTAAGACTTTATATTTTGACTTTTATAAAACAAGATAAATAAATCTAATTATTTCAGAACTTATAGTTTAGTTTTTAGACCGAAAATTGAATCTTATCATATATAGGGCCTAAAGTTCCTTTTTAAGTTTTATCGCCATCTTATATGCAGTGATTAAGTTTGATCAGGTTGGAGTTTGACCACCGCCAGTAACTAGATTTGGTGCACGTGTGCCACCAACAAATAATGGTGAATGTACCTAAAATTCATGTGAGATCATCCACTATCCCAACTAATCTCTATTTGGACCTCCATTATTAATTAATATATAATACAATAATAATAGAGATCGTAAAATCATATAGTCATTTTGGCACTAGGACCGATTAGTAATTTTCCGATTGGAAAATTTGAAAAAGATCATTATTTTCACGACTTGAACTAAAAATGAAAATATAACACATCAATCATTGTTTCAAACAAACTACTCCCTCAGTCCTTATTATAAAAATTTTGATTTATCCTAAGTTATATCTATTATATTTTTTCAATTGAAATAAAACTTTAAAATTTGTAATAATTGAAAAAAACACAATAAATGAAAAAGTAAATTTTAAGATTTTATTTTCAATTAGAATAACATACCCCCTCCGATCCTTAATATAAAGTTTTTTAATTTCTCCTAAGTTCCACCTAATACGTATTTTTAATTAACAGAAAACATTAAAAATATTTTATAACAATCAAGAGAATTACAACGAATGTAAAAATATATTTTTAAAATTTTTTCTTTGATTAAAAATACATATTAGGTGAAACTTAAGACAAATCAAAATATCTTATATTAAATACCAGAGGGAGTAATAAATAAAATTTAAGACAAATCAAAATACTTTATAATAAAAACCCTGATGGAGTATAGATTATCATTTTCTTAATTCATGATGACACTAATAAAGGCAAAATACATAATGAGTACACCAGGCCAGTTTACTCGTCCGAAAGAAAGAGGTCCTCGGTGCATCGAGTGGCCCAAGTGTAAGTTTCTATTACTCCTCTGAAAATGGGCCTTTTATTTAAGTAGTCCAATTCATTCTTAGAATAAATTAGTATTTCCACTGGCCAGAATTTGGGTTTAGGTATCGGATCGATTCTGAATGATCAAGGTTGGAAAAAAAAATTATCAAGGTTGAACCTGTATACTTTTCACTGGATAGTTTAAGCCCATTTACACAACATTACTTATCAAAAGATTCAGGAGATGTTTGTAAATTAAGAGAAATGCTGACCGAATTAGTCACTTTTCTTAAGTTTGCCAAGTACTAATGATGAGTCTGATTTCACGTTCAGCCTTTCTGGATCAATTCAGTATGCTGAAATATTGGTGTTTTAGTTAAAGAAATTGAAAAAAGAAATGTTACGTTCAAGTCTTTCTTCTAAAACAATCAAGATTTTTCATCTCAAGAATAATCATGAGTACTGATACGTACGGGAAAAAATTATAAGAAAAAATTACAAGAAATAATGTGTTAGTCATAGAAACTATTCTGTAATCTTAAATTCTTAACCCTAAATATAAAGTATAAAAAGTGAATAATTATAATCATTCCTTGTTATTTTTTTTATTGTAAACTTTTCTTTTGTACCAATGATTATCCATAATATATTGTCATAACTTTCTAAAGTTACTTCAAGAATAGTTGATATCCCTAATACTTTCTCTTCCGGTCTGTCCCGCAAAAGAAAATTATAAATTGGACAAAAAACAGTGCAATTTAAATTTACTACAATTTAATGGACGATTATTATGAAAAGGCAGGGAATAATTTCTGGTGAATGTAGCCTGTAAAGAAATACTCTCTTTGTTTGGTAAATATTTATTTTAACAACATGAACTACAGCTACTAGATAAGTACGGTACAAATTAAAGGGCGAAACTAATGTAAGTTTTCAAAAGAACAGAACACTTTATAAATAGTTGGCTCCATGCAACAAACGAAAGCGTGTGTGTGTGTGTGTGTGTTTTTTTTTTTTTTTGTTTTTGGAAAGGGTACTTGCTGAATTAATGAATACCTGTTTCATTACAATTCATCCTATTATATGTTAGATTACGTACCCTCTTTTAACTTTTATCAATTAGTAATTCTTTTAACTTTTATCAATTAGTGAGAAAGTTAATTGCATCAAGTTTCACTAATTTTGTGCCACATGCAGTTAGCTAATAAAATTTCATGTTTTGGTCATCCTCTATAGTCAAATTCAATTAATTAATGGGAGTAACAACTTTAGAATCCCAACACAAAATGCTCCTTTTTTCAGGACTTGTATGCCTCTCTTATTAGACTCTTAAGCTGTAAGAAATTGTTCTTCTTGGCATGGCAGAGTCTTCGGAAAATTCCATTCTATTTCCCCCAAAGTCACCATCAACTTTTCTACGTAAAAATAAAAAGATTAAAGAGAGTTACAAAACACCAACGGGATTTTACTATTTTAAGCCTAACTCTCATAAAAAAAAATTAAAAATTAAGTCTGCTTTGTTCATCTTTTTCAACTTTTATAATCTGATGATAGAAGACAATCAGTGCACCACACGAACACGAGTCCTCCTAAATCCTATTATATTAGACAAATGGTAGTGGAGGGAGTCTTTTACTCTTTACAGCCCTGCCTTAACTAAAAGGTAGTAGCTTTATGTTCTTTAGTTCCTTATTACCAGTTAAAACTTTTGCATGCATGGCTTGTAGTGTGTGACTGTGTGTAACTATATTTTAATCTAAAACCACAGCATTGTATTTCTAGTCATCAAATTTTCCTTAATCTTGATGGGAATATGGGTAATGGGGTTTTGCTCAGACTTTAGTGCTTTTTTACCATGCTTATCAGTTGCTTGTAGTAATTCCTTAGCCAGGTGAACAATGGACTTTGGTCTCTAGTTCCCAATGCTTTTTCCTACTCATTGGCTCTCCACTTTTCCTTTTATAACATTAAAATACCCGCCAATCACACTGACATTCAAAAAGGTGCTCATTTCCAGAGTCTTGAGTCTTTGATGCGCACACACACACACACACACACACAATTTTACACAAACCTGAATTTCCATCAAAAAGCAAAAGTGGAAAAAGATCAAAGAACACCCCACCAATAAAGCATCCCAAAAGCTAAATCACATTGCTAACAACCACTGCATCATGTATATACACCCAAAGATCCCATTTTTATACTTCCATATTGCTCATGCATTTGCCATCATCGTTCCTCTCTCTCTGCTATTCCCTTCCTCTGTTTGGTTTCCCTAACAAATGGCAGAGATTGTTCCTGCAGAGCCCGGGTATGCGAGTACGAGTAATTCAGCTAACAGGAGGTCATATGTCACTAGTGATACTAGACCCTTTACAAGATTCATTACTTCGGGCCATGATCCTGTCCCTGAGCCATTTGATAGTGAGAAGTTGCCAGTCACTTTGGTTTCGGAAATTCAGAGATTTCTACGTGTTGCTAACCAGATTGAGCTTGAAGAGCCTCGTGTGGCTTATCTTTGTAAGCCCTTTACTGATTTCTTTTAAAAAGATTGGACATTTTGCTTTTGGAAGGAAGGATTTAGTGTTTAACATGCTGCGGTTCTTGATTGTTTTTCTTCACGATTATTGAAATCTCTCTGTGGATTGCTTTCTTGGGAAGATTCAATTAGAGTAACTAAGGAAAAGAAGCTAGTCCTCTTTCATACTTGGTTTAGAATATCTCATTCTTTTATGAAATGTGGCAAGGACAGACGTCAATTAATTGACATGTCAAAGACAGAAATTTCTTGCGATATTGGACTGCCTTCAGTTTTCTTAATTTTCTTTTTATTGAATTTCATTCAATACCACACCCAGATAGTAAGGCTAGATGGTGGAAACTGAAAAGTTTAAATAGATTGGTCGAAACCTAAGGGATTCGGATATGGTAACAAAGAATGCTCAGTTTTAGGAGCTAGGCAGTGGAAGTCTTACATTATGTATGCATATTAGTGTATTTGCTTGGATGACATTGACATATGGATTATTGAATATTTTTTGAAGGCCGCTTTCATGCGTTTGAAGTGGCACACAACCTGGATAGAAATTCGAGTGGTCGTGGAGTACGACAATTTAAAACTTCTCTTCTTCAGCGTCTTGAGCAGGTATTATGTGCTTCTGTCAACAAAATGTTTGTTTCCATTTGGGGCTGATTCAGCTGCGTTAGCTTACTCCAATGATCTCATGAAACTGCAAAAGCACCACACCAAAAGCAACTGTTCTTCAACACTTCTGTATTGAGTATTCGTGGTCCCTCATTTTGATGACATCTTTACTGTTCCTTAAATTTGAAAATGTTTCTCTTGTTGTTTTTAAATAGTAGCCAAGCAAGTATTGCATAGAACTTTCCGGAGTATGACTTAATTGATTTGTGGCTTATGGTGAATTGGCACTCATAGATTCATTTGGATGCAACAAAATTTACTCCACAGCTAGACGCAACTAAATTGGTTGCTTCTCTTCTGTATGAATTAGCTTTTCTGATCTCTCTGCTTTCTCGGGATTTTGGTCTGTTAAGCTCCAGATAATGGAAATTTAGTATCTGTCTTCTTTTGTGTCCTCTAACAGGATGAAGAAGTTACAATTAGGAAGAGGAAGGAAAAGAGTGACCTGCGTGAACTTAGACGTGTTTACCGTGAGTACAAGGACTATATTATCAAACATAGTGGAGATAGTAACATGCAGAACAGGTGATGATCATACTGAATTAGGTGTTGTGTTATTTGCTTTTTAGTTGACTGAAGTTCACAAAACCTTCTGTATTGTGTCAATGAGTAAAGTGTAACATCCTTTCAGGGAAAAAATGATCAAAGCACGCGCTATTGCTTCAGTTCTGTTTGAAGTACTACACACAGTCACTAATGCCGCGGGTTCGCAGGTTTCTTTGCTCTGTTCTCATTCAAATTCTTCATCTTCTTAATTTTTTTCCAGGCTATGCTACTCCAATTGAGATTCTCTATGTGGCTTTCTTGACTTTGTAGGCCCTTGCTGAGAATGAGAACATTGCAGCAAAATCTGAGCTCTATGTTCCGTATAATATCCTTCCACTTGACCAGGGAGGGGTCAACCAAGCCATAATGCAACTCCCTGAGGTCTGATGATGGGTACTAACTGAGTTACTAGCTTTATATAGTTAAAACCAAAAGACAAGTGGAGTAGTTTCTTTAAAATTATTATCAAGATCTTCGTTGCGGCTCCACTAGAAACTATGTTTTAATGTAGCAATCTTTCTTCATTTTCATGTTAAGTAATTTCAGCAATTGTTTGTTGTATATACAATTGATGTAAATACCCCATGACTTTTTCAACCTTAACTTTCAGATCAAAGTTGCAGTCGCCGCTTGTCGCAATGTTCGTGGCTTGCCATTTGTTGAAGACTTCAAGAAACGGGTAGTTTGCATGGACTTGTTGGATTGGCTCCAGTTTTGCTTCGGATTTCAGGTCATTTTTTCTTCTACTCATTATTGGAACCAAATTCGTATCATTTTGGTTTGTCATTTAGAGATTTCCGCTTCCAGCTCCTTAATCTCTGATTGAAGAAAATTATTTGCTGTCAATATTCTACGTCTCATTCAGAAAGGAAATGTTGCAAATCAAAGAGAGCATTTAATCCTTCTCCTAGCTAATATGCACATACGTCAATCCACCAAGCATGGTTCAGGGTCGAAGGTGATCTTACTACTGTAACATCCCTCTCTATTTTAAGTTGATTGCTTTTGTTACATTTTTTGTTGATGATGTTTATGATATTAGCTAGGTGATGGGGCTGTGGATCCATTGATGAAGAAGTTTTTCAAAAATTATACAGATTGGTGCAAATTTCTGGGCCGAAAAAGCAATATTCAGTAAGATTCTACATTTTTATTGCTTTTGGGTTTAAAGAAAGAAACAGAAAAAGAATAAGATTCTACGTTCTTATTGTCCTACATTCTTCACCAAGTATGGCATAGCCTCTCCGGATAGAGAATGCTTTTGAAATTTCGTCTCTATCAGATGCGAAAGCTTTCATTTTCTTCTGGGCTCCCCGTCATTAAAATAGTTTAGGACTATGGCTTTCGTATCTGGCCCATTGTGTTTACTTATTACAAGTAATGTTTTCTAAACTGTTTCCTGGTTTCTTCACTGTTGTTATTGTGACAACTGCAGATTGCCCTATCTTAAGGAAGAGGCGCAACAGTATAAGCTTCTCTATATAGGACTTTATCTTTTAATATGGGGGGAAGCTGCAAATTTAAGATTATTGCCAGAGTGTCTCTGTTACATATTTCATCATGTAGGTTAAGAGCCTTTTCTTTCAGCCATAACTTCATGGTTGGTAGCCTACATTGTTTTACTTTCACACATTATAAGTTAGGCAATCCTCTTAATTTTCCTACTCTTTCAGATGGCGTATGAATTACACAGCATGTTAGTTGGTGCTATAGACATGGCCACAGGCGACAGGATAATGCCAGTATATGGAGGAGGATACGAATCTTTTCTCAACAATGTTGTCACCCCAATATATAAAGTCATACAAGAGGTACTAAAAGTATAGAGCTTCTCCTGAAGTAACTTCGCTAACAAGTGAATTTCTGACTGTGGCCAAATCAATGAAGGAAGCAATGAAAAACAGAAATGGAACAACAGACCATGCATCATGGAGGAACTATGATGACTTGAATGAGTTTTTCTGGTCAGATTTATGGGCTCTATTATGTTTTTCAATCATGTTGGCAGAACATAGAAGGATAAATCATAGGATCTTGTTGCTTAAACTCCTCAGGTCAGAAGATTGCTTTCAGTTAGGTTGGCCCATGCGTAAAGAGCACGATTTTTTCTTTACAAATCTTCCTAGTGATTGCAAAGATGAGCCTAAAAAATCAGCCAAGGCTAAAGAAGCCCAGAAGAACGCTAATGATGATGAAGAAACGGAGGTACGCCACACATTAAAGACGCTGCGTAAAATTTTAAGAATTATTTTTCCATATGTAATATTGTGTTAAGGTTGTTTTCCAGCCTATCACGGATGAAGTTCACAAACCACGGGAGCAAAAATGGCTAGGGAAGACAAATTTTGTTGAAGTTCGTTCGTTTTGGCATATTTTCAGGAGTTTCGACAGAATGTGGAGTTTTCTAATCTTATGCCTTCAGGTTTGTGCGAAAGACAAAGATAGCCATTTGTCTCGAATTTGCAACCCAACGTATTACTGAGAAGTTCTTCTCTCTATACAGGCAATGATAATTATGGCATCCCATAACCTAGAATATCCAATTCAAGTATTTGAAGCAGAAATTCTTGAAGATGTAATGAGCATCTTCATTACATCAGCAGCTCTCAAACTGATGCGAGGTTTCTTTCTTCTCCTAGTACTTAGTAGTATCTGGGCACAACTTTTTGGAGTCACAAAGTCTAAATATGAGGAGGATACAAATAGCTTTTATAAGAAGGAATCAAACTTTTGCATCTATGAACCAGAGCTTTCTACTTGATGTGCCAACACCTTATGCCATATTTTCAGATATTTTTTAAATGTATATCGTCATTATTTGACTTTGTCCTCCTTTTCGACTGAATGTGATGTAAAATTTTAGCTTTGAAGACATGAAAACTGAGAATATTGGAACTTGTCCTCATTTTTCTAAATAAGATGAAACTGAAAACCTACCATATACTGCAGCTATCCTTGATATCACCTTCACATGGAAAGCAAGATGTACAATGGACTCCTACAAAGTCAGAAGAAATGTTTTGAAGGTTTTGGTTCCAGCAATATGGACTATCATCCTGTCCATATATTATGTTTATCATAGAGGGAATTTAACCTGTTATTCTAGAAAAAATGTGAGCTGGCTTGGGGAGTGGTGCTATTCTTCCTATATGGTTGCAGTTGCATTTTACTTGATGACTAATGCTGTTGATACCATTCTATTTATTGTGCCTGCCGTTGGCAAGTATATTGAAACCTCCAATTCCCGAATGTGTCTGGTGTTTTCTTGGTGGAGACAGGTATAAGTCCATCCAAGAAATTGCTCTCATTTATGTTTGTTTCAATCCTATTTTTCCTGACCATCTCATGATGCACTGTAAATTTTGCATCCATCAGCCTAGGTTATATGTTGGACGTGGAATGCAAGAAAACCAAGTATCCCAATTTAAGTATGTAATTCATGATATCTACTTCATTTTCTGATAATAGCTTCTTCACGGAATAATATCTTTGAGGTGCTCGACTCTTGTGTTTCAGGTACACTATGTTTTGGGTGCTTCTGTTTTTAAGTAAATTCATCTTCAGTTACAAGTTTGAGGTGAGTGCTTTTCTCCTTCATTGCTTTGATGTCAGGGGCTATTCTTCCCTTAATGCCATGATTAGGATTGTGTATTTGTTCTTTTCTTTTTTCCTTTTATTTTCTTTTCCTGTTAGACCTAGCGTTTGGAAAATGCTTTTCGAAATAACAATGTCATTTGAAGAAAATTGCATGTTAGAGCAATCTGGCACATAAGTGAAAATCGGGGGCCACTAATAAATTTGCAAATGTCCAGATTAAACCTCTAATGGCACCATCTAGGCAGATCATGAAGATTGGGGTTAGGAACTACGACTGGCATGAGCTTTTTCCCAAAGGTAACTGTAAAATATTGCCCCCCCATTTGACCTTTTCTGTTCCATACTTGTTCTCTTTGCTGAACTGAAATAGTTCAACAAACCAGACTATTATGGGATGGAGGGAGTATCTTTTAATAAGCCAGTGATCATTCTCAGTACCGTTATCTAACATAAAGTGCGTTCATCAGTTAAGAGCAATGGTGGGGCGATTGCTGCTATTTGGGCTCCTATCATACTTGTAAGATAATACATGCTCCTTACAATACATATACGTACATATTTGCTCATTTCGTGCTCTACAAACATTTCTTTCAAAATTTTGAAATCAGACCTTATAGATTTTAAGTTATATTTATTGGTTCAATTTTCTTTTTCAAGTTTTCAAGGTTTGGTGTATGCATAATCATCAGTATAGCTTATTTCAGGTCTATTTCATGGATGCACAAATATGGTATTCCGTCTACTGCTCAATCTTTGGTGGGGTTTTTGGAATTCTTCATCATCTCGGCGAGGTAGGAAATCTCCCTTGGTAGCTGAATTTATTGTGAAGACAATCTTACTCATATGTTTCACAGATTAGGACACTGGGAATGCTGAGGAGTAGATTTCACACTTTGCCTGATGCATTCAGAGCCTACCTTATCCCACATAAGCTGAAAGATGGCAAGGAAGGAGTCAGCAAGTGGTTGCTCTGTCAGGGACTTCAAAAGGTCTGTATATTTCTTTCTCTTTTTATATATATATTTTTTCTTCTTTTGGTTCAAAGATCTGTAAATTTCTGCATCTTAACATTTATGTTGGCAGCAGTTTTAAAAGTTCCTAATTAATTTCAAAATATTTATCAAACTGAACTTTCAGGATTCAGAAAAGGACAAGAATAATGTTGTGAAGTTTGTTGTGATGTGGAACCAAATAATTAGTAGCTTTCGCGAAGAGGACCTCATAAGCGACAGGTTGCATTTGTTTTACATTCTTCTGTTATGTGCATGACATCACTCAACACTAACTATCCTATGTTCCAAAACTCAGGGAAATGAATTTGATGAAAATGCCTTTGTCATCAGAACTTTTTTCAGGCCAAGTTCGTTGGCCTGTTTTCCTTCTAGCAAATAAGGTATGTTCTACATCATTCTAATCTATGTTAATCTAATTCCTGTATGAAAACTCTAATCCATTATCATTTTATACAGTTGTCAACTGCATTAAGTATTGCAAAAGACTTTCAAGGAAAGGATGTCGACATTTTGAGGAAGATTAAGAGAGATGAGTACATGTACTTGGTTGTAATGGAATGTTACAGTTCATTGAAGTACATTCTTGACATTCTTGTAGTTGGTGACCTGGAGAGAAGGTAGAGTATGCAGTATTTTGATGTAATACTCGGTATTTATCGCTCAAGCTTAATGACTGTGAGTGCCAGTAATGATTGAGTCAAATTAATTTACATTTGCTCACTTTATGATTCAGAATTATATCGGGCATACTCGATGAAATTGACGAGAGCATTCGAGGGTCAACACTTCTTGAGGATTTAAACATGAGTGAATTACCAGTTTTACACACTAAATGTGTTGAATTAGCTGATCTATTGGTAAACCGGATGTTCAGTGTTTTTCTCTGTACTTTTTTTTTTTAATCCTGAAACCTGTCCGCTTATCCATCTGATACGATTTTTTCATTTAGCTTCATGGAAATGAAGATCAGCACTGCAATGTTGTGAAAGTTCTGCAAGATATATTTGAACTCGTAACCAATGAGATGATGCGCAAGGGTTGCAGGTAAATTTCAATAGAAGTTTTTTCTACCTAGTATGTGTTGTAATCTTACTTGTAACTGAATGAACAACCACAGGACATTGGAATCCCTTTATGGTCATCCAGAAGAAGAGGAAGATGACTACGAATTCTTTTCAGGTGTGGAACCCGAGTTGTTTGGATCAGTACATTCAATCCATTTTCCATTGCCTGAGAGTGGCCCTTTGATGGAGAAGGTGCTCAACTACAATTTACCTTAGGTCTCTTATTATAAAGTGCAGATACTTTTAACACTCACCAACAGAGATCTCATGCAGATTTTTTATATTGTAGATCAAGCGTTTTCATTTGCTGCTTACTGTCAAAGATACAGCGATGGACATACCCTCAAACTTGGAAGCTCAAAAGCGGATTTCGTTTTTTTCAACTTCATTGTTTATGAATATGCCGAGTGCTCCAAAAGTGCGCAACATGTTGTCTTTCAGGTCAGATGGAAAGGGCAAAGTTTATTTGCAAGAAATCACCACAATTTCTTAAGAAATTTTGCGGTGCTAAAACAATCGACAAGAAACAGAGAATTGTAGTTGTGATAGGCCGAATATGTAGGTATTTGAAGTGTTGGGAAGTCTGCATATCTTTCTAACTCTTAAAGGTTCTCTCTGTTTCAGTGTTTTGACTCCGCACTACATGGAAGATGTCAAATATTCATCCAAGGAACTTCATTTTAGCAAGGAAGGGGTTTCGATTCTCTTCTATATGCAGAAGATTTTCCCAGGTTGCTCTCTATTGGTTAATAGGTTGCCATGCGTTTGTTTCCTTGAGCAAGCCTGTTATATGTTCTCTTATCTTCTGACAAGGATGGGGCTTAAATGGGGATTAAATTATGTTAAACGGAACAAAGTTTTAGCTAATTGCATGTTCTTACTGTCTCTCAGATGAGTGGGACAATTTTGTGGAACGCATTGGAAGTGAAAAGCTAAGTACACCAAACGATGAAATCCTTGAGGACCTACGGAATTGGGCTTCATTTCGAGGGCAAACTCTAAGCAGGACAGGTTTGTGATGCCCATATATTCAGAGAAAAATCATTTTCTTTTCCTTGGATACCTTTGTTATGATAACAAAGAATACCATTTCATTTTCCCATTTACATCAATACAGTGCGTGGAATGATGTACTACAGGAAAGCTTTAAAGCTGCAAGCATTTCTAGATATGGCTGAAGATGATGGTACGTTTTGCTGCATTTTCTAGTATTACTTTCATGAGTGAAATGAGCTTTATTTGTTGATTTGATCCTCTTCTGTTAAACTAATCTCTCATATTTCATATACTTTCAAATTGGGTAATTTCTTGGCAGATATTCTTCAAGGTTATGATGCAATAGAGAGGGGGAATGATACATTGTCAGCTCAACTTGATGCACTGGCGGACATGAAATTCACACATGTAATTTCGTGTCAAATGTATGGAGCACATAAATCTTCTGGAAACCCACAGGCTCAGGACATACTGGACTTGATGATAAGGTACATCTTCAAAATGGCAGTGTTTTCATGTAGTGATTCAAAATTGTGATTGAAACTCTTTTCTACTTAAGAAACAATAATTGGTTTACCTAATGCGTAAAACCTTGGTTGAGTAAAATGATGTTAGTGCATTAAATTTATGCATTCAATGTTGCTTTTTAGGTACCCTTCACTTCGAGTTGCTTATGTGGAAGAGAAAGAAGAGATTGTGGGAGATCAGAAAGTATATTCTTCTGTATTAGTTAAGGCTGTAAATGACCTCGACCAGGTACAAAAAGAAACTTCATTGCGGAATTCTTAAAATTTATTCCCCCAAGCTGATGAAAGTTGCACTTGCAACTGAGGCCATGTATTATTTCTTGAAAAACATGATTAATATTTTCCCACCTTGTCTTCTGTAGGAGATATATCGTATAAAACTCCCGGGTCCACCCAACATTGGAGAGGGGAAACCTGAGAATCAAAATCACTCAATAATTTTCACTCGTGGAGAAGCTCTCCAAGCAATAGACATGAACCAGGTAAAGATCAGTTTTTAATAAGCAGATGAATATGTTTTTGGGGTGCTTATTATAGCGTTATTTTGATCTGTGTACAGGATAATTACATGGAGGAAGCTTTCAAAATGAGAAATTTGCTGCAAGAATTCACTCGCAATCGAGGGCGTAATTCGCCCACAATTATTGGCATGAGAGAGAACATATTTACTGGAAGGTTAGCTACAGCAACTCCTGTCTTTGAAAATGACCGATGATGCTTTCATTTCTATTACATTCTGAAACCCATGGCAACCTATCCACAACTGCAGTGTGTCTTCTTTAGCATGGTTTATGTCCTATCAAGAGACCAGCTTTGTCACCATCGGTCAAAGACTTCTAGCAAATCCACTCAGGTAAAGATTTTCATGATATGTGTTAACAAAGAAAGAAAACAAAGAAAGAAAAAGTGATGCGAAATTACTTGTAATGTAACATAGCATGATATGAAATTTTTATCAGTGCTTCCAAATCAATTAGTAGCTTGAATCTTCCTATAGTATTGTTTTGTTACCGTCTGATAGGGACTTGTTTACTGCAGGGTAAGGTTCCATTACGGTCATCCTGATTTGTTCGATAGAATCTTTCACTTAACTAGGGGTGGGATTAGCAAAGCATCAAAGACCATAAACTTGAGTGAGGATGTTTTTGCAGGTATAAAGTGTGATTATTTTCATTAACATATTCACATGCAACTGTTTTAGCATCCATGATACAATCTTCTTCAATGTAGGTTTCAACACTACACTTCGACGTGGGATTATTACGTATCATGAGTATATGCAAGTTGGAAAAGGCCGTGATGTAGGCCTCAACCAAATTTCAAAGTTTGAGGCTAAAGTGGCAAATGGAAACAGTGAACAAACTTTAAGCCGTGACATATACAGGCTTGGGCGGCGGTTCGACTTCTTCCGAATGCTCTCTTGTTATTTCACGACTATAGGATTTTACTTCAACAGCTTGGTAAGTTTGTTTGGATTTTAAGTCTTATTTTCCAGAGTGCAAATGCCCTAAATTATTAAAGTGGATTGCTAGTTAAAACTCCAATGGCTCTCAACACTTTGCAGATCTCAGTAATTGGAATCTATGTGTTCCTCTACGGGCAACTATACCTTGTTCTTAGTGGTCTGCAGAGGGCATTACTTGTTGAGGCAAGAATACATAACATAAAATCTTTAGAAACTGCCCTGGCTTCTCAGTCATTTATCCAGCTTGGTCTCTTAACGGGCTTACCCATGGTGATAGAGATTGGACTTGAGAGAGGTTTTCTTAATGCTCTTAAAGATTTTGTTCTCATGCAATTGCAGCTGGCTTCCGTTTTCTTTACTTTTTCATTTGGAACAAAGGCTCACTATTATGGTCGAACAATCCTTCATGGAGGGGCCAAGTACAGACCAACTGGCCGTAAGGTGGTAGTATTTCATGCAAGCTTCTCAGAAAATTATAGATTATACTCTAGAAGCCACTTCGTAAAAGGATTTGAACTAGTTCTTCTATTGATTGTCTATGATCTCTTTATGAGATCCTATGAAAGCAACGTGGCATATGTGTTGATAACATATGCAATCTGGTTTATGTCAATGACTTGGTTGTTTGCCCCTTTTCTGTTTAATCCCTCTGGATTCAACTGGGAAAGAATTGTGGGTGACTGGAAAGATTGGAATAAATGGATCGTGCAGCAGGGTGGAATTGGAATTCAACAAGATAAGAGTTGGCATTCTTGGTGGCTTGATGAACAAGACCATCTTCGCAATGCAGGGCTGGGTTCTCGGTTGATAGAATTGTTACTTTCTCTGAGATTTTTCCTGTACCAGTACGGGTTGGTCTACCACCTGGATATATCTGGACAGAACAAAAACTTCATTGTATACGTCCTCTCATGGGTGGTCATTGTCGTAATTTTTCTTCTCATCAAGGTAACCCAAATCTCCAATTCAATACTACTTCAAAAGCATGCAGTTTGTTGCTTTCCCAACCTGGATAAACATGTCTTACTGCTTCACTCAGATCTCCAATATTCATATCAGCAAAAGCCCACCAGCCTGTTATTTGATACTTCATTAGGAGCAATATACCTGTTTTCTTAATCTATTATTCGCAGTTCCCTGGTTGTAACTCATTTATTGATACCTGCAGAAACTAATTGGCTTAGTTCATTATTATGTTCATAAGGTTTAGATAATGGCATAAACACAGCACCGCTTCAGCTGTTTGGGAACCTTACAGTCCCTTATGACTCGAGAATCTGTCAAATGGATTATGTTCTTTCCTTATCCCTCAATTGTCTCATTAGGAAAACAAAAGAAGAAAATTTAGATTGTGAAACATTGCATAAATCTTCTTTATTTCCTATTTTCTTGCTTCAGTTTGTAGTAACATAAACATACTATGCAGGTGGTGAATTTGGCGAGAAGACACTTTAGTGCCGAATATCAACTGGCATTCCGGCTGTTTAAAGCATTTCTGTTTCTTGGTATTCTGGCCACCATAATAACTCTGTCAATCATTTGTCATCTGTCCTTTAGAGACTTGGTTGTCTGCTGTCTTGCATTTCTGCCTACTGGTTGGGGATTGATCCTGGTAAATAATAAACTCCATTCATTCATCATCAAAGAAGCCAACGTTTCATTCTCCTCGTTTTTAATTCAGGTATCAATTTTATCTAGGTTGGACAAGCTGCAAGACCAAAGATTGAGGGAACTGCATTGTGGCATTTCACCAAGGTCTTTGCGCGCTCATACGATTATGGGATGGGCGTAGTTCTTTTTGCACCCATTGCAGCCCTTGCATGGCTTCCTATCATTTCGGCTTTCCAGACTCGGTTCCTCTTCAACGAGGCTTTCAGCAGGAGGCTGCAGATTCAACCAATTCTTGCAGGGAAGAAGAAGAAGCATACATGAAATGACACTGGATTTCGATTTTTTTCCGTACATAAGACTTGTACATTTCACAGTGACAAGAATAACAATGATAAGCACACTGCACACACATACAGTTAGGATCACAAATTACAGTTCAGTCCCATGTCCTTACTTGATACCATTGATTCACATGACTTAGGTCTTAGGCCATACGCTTAGATGTTGTAAAAGGTTATGCAGATTCCCTTTTATCCAAACACTAGTTATCTTCTGCTTTTCCTATCATCGGCAATATGTATATGCAGTTTTTTTTAAAAAAAAAAAAAAAAAAAACAAGAAGAATTGATAAAATTGGCATTGATATTTAAAAGATGATTGAGTATGGAGTATTTATCAACATTGGTGGGAATTGCTTCTAATAAAACAGTTGTGATCTAGCCCATTGACATTATTTGGAAATGTAATCAAATATGAATAATGGAGTTATCTTTTTGTGTTTGGTAATATAATAATTACTTTTCCTTTCAAATGAGATAAAGTTGTTAAAAATTATTAATAAGATTGTGGACACACAAATATATTGAAAAATATTTTTAATTAATGAAAATGTGAATTCAAGTGTTCAATCTGAAATTTTTGGGTGATAAAAATGATAGTAGATACACTTTTGATCCATTCAACTACACGGTGTAAATCACGAAAAATATTCTTTTGTCATGAAAACCTTTTTTTTTTAATTATTTTACTGCATGAGTTAAAGAAATAAAATTTTGTGTTTGGTAATTAGTAGTGTCGTTCCTGCACAAGTGTACACGTGGATTACTTTATATACGTGGACAAAATCAGTAATACTTTTGATAAGAATTAGTATCATTCAAGACATATAGAGTAATTTAAATAATATAAAGAGCGAGTTCACCATGTCAACGTCAGTTAATGAATAATATTTTTAGCTGTCCAATTTTTTATTAAAATATTTATTTTTTTGTCCATTCTTTGCAGCCAACTTTCAATTTAATACACCCTCCGGTCCAAAAGAAATTATTTTGGTTACCGGTTTAACTAAACAAACAAGACCTTGCTAATTATTAGATGGAGGAGTAAGAAACTAAGAAAATTACAGAATAAGAAGAATTAGGAAAATTTTAATAAAAATAAGACTCAGAGCTGAAAATAGTGATTACAAAAATTAATATTACAACCGGAAACATAATTTATTCACTCTGTCTCAAAATTATGATTCAGTTTTTCGGTCGTAAAATTATTATGTAATGTCATTTTGGAAATGAGGGGATAATTGACAAAAAGAGGTGGGCTATAGGCGCTCGGAATTTAAACATTTCGCAGGAGCTTTAAATATTCCCCGACCGATTGAAATTGCAGAGGTCAGCTATGATTATTAGGACATTTCTTCTTCCCCAAAATACCAAATTCGACCGACCCATCTTTCAATTGTGTCTGCTTTGTCAATCAGTTTCGCACCGATCCAATTTTTCATCTTCGTCTTTTTCGCCATATCGAGAATCTGGTATTCCGAACTTGGCTAACTACAGAGACTGGTTAAGCCCTAATGAAGTTGTCAAAATTTTCGAGTCCCTCAAAGATCCCAACTTTGCTCTTCCTGTGTTCGACCAAATTTCTCAACGAAAAGATTACAATCCCAATGAAGCCGTCTACACCATCGTTATCAAAAAGCTTGCCCTTGCGAAGAACTTTGATGCCATTGAAGCCCTTATGGAAAGAATCAAGCTTGAAAGGAAATGCAGGCTTTCTGAGGAATTTTTCCTCACTGTGATGAAGGTTTATGGGAATGTAGGGGGGAGAATAGATAGTGCTATCAAGACCCTTTTTGATATGCCTGATTTCAAGTGTTGGCCTTCTGTGAAGTCCTTCAACTTCGTGCTTAATTTGCTGGTTAACACTAAGCAGTTTGAGGTAGTTCATGAAGTTTATATGGGTGCTTCTAAATTGGGTGTTGAAGCTGACGCTTGCAGCTTGAATATCATCATTAAAGGTCTTTGTCAATGTGGGAAATTAGATGCTGCATTTTCTGTGCTTGATGAGTTCTCTAAGCAGAATCTTAGACCTGGAGTGA
Source organism: Oldenlandia corymbosa var. corymbosa (assembly GCA_949775105.1). NCBI lineage: Eukaryota > Viridiplantae > Streptophyta > Magnoliopsida > Gentianales > Rubiaceae > Oldenlandia > Oldenlandia corymbosa. The sequence goes on along the minus strand of OX459118.1, from coordinate 10,234,526 downwards.
GGACTTATTCTACTTTAATGCATGGTTTGTGTGAGCATGCCCGTGTTGATGACGCACTTGCATTGTTAGATAGGATGGAAAGGGGTGGAGTTGATCCAGATGCTGTTACTTTTAACATATTGATATCAGGGCTAAGGAAAAAGAGAAGAGTTGATGAGGGGATCAAGCTTTTCGACAGTATGATGCTTAAAGGCTGTGATCCGAACCCAGGGACTTATCAGGAGGTTTTGTATTGTTTTCTCGATGACAAGAAATTTGCCGAGGCCAAAGAATTCATGCATAGAATGATGAGCAAGAACATACCTCCAAGTTTCGAGTCCTACAAGTTGTTAATCCAAGGCTTTTGTCGTGAGAATCTTGTAGGAGAAGTGGATTGGGCATTGAAACAAATGGTGAGGCATGGCTTTGTACCCAAAATGGGAATGTGGAAGAGCATTCTCCGATGCCTGTTTTCTGGTAAAGATAATTGTCACCCTTTCTCTTATGAAGAGATCATGAGAAGCTGCTAGCGTATTCAGTCTTCAAGGAGATTTTTGAAGTTGTACTACACCAGATTGTTTCATCTTACAGTTTAGTTTGGAAGACTAGCATTTATAATGTAACTTTAAATCTTTCCCAAAAAATGCAACCAAGAGATTTTTTGTAGCAGAAAGAGACCAGAGGGGTTTTGGAAAGTGAACATGTATTTGATAACAGTAATGTTAAGATATGCACAGCCTGTCTGTAGCTACATCCTCTTCTTGCTTCAAAAAAACAAGAATAAAGACACACTATAACCCTCTCTAACATTCATGTACAGTAAAAACTTTACAGAAAACACGCTTTGTGTGTTTTGGGTATGGTATTACTCTACAAGCCAACTCCAACAACCAACCAGGCTCAACTACTCCTTGAAAGGGCAAAAAGTTAACCTACTGTTCTACCTTCACATCTGCATCAGCGGGTTTTTCACTAGGCTTTTCAACAGCTTTGCTTCTCTCAGAATGGGCAGACTTGAGATTACTAACTTCAGGTTCCGGGATCACCACATTTTCTGGTTTTTCAATCTCTATTGAAGCATCATTTGAAGATGGGATGCTGTTCTCACTGGCATTAGAAATTCTTTTACCACTGTCTGCGATGGAGCTAAATGACACCGAAATTGGATCAACAGGCACTGATGTTGGTGTAACAGGCACTGAGGCAGGTTCAACAGGCACTGATGCAAGAGATTCCTCCATGGATGAATCAGAATCAACAGAGACATCCCGCCCTGCATCTTGTGACACTGATGTAGAATATCTATTCGATCCTTTCCTGGAGAGTGCATGCTTTATGCCACGAGCAGATTGCTTCAAAATGTTTTTTGCCATGTCTTTGACTTTCCCTCTGGTTGGACTTTCAGACCCAGTTTCAGAACCTTCTTTTCCATCTACCTTTGGGTTCTTTTCCAAGGATGCAGCAGTTACAGTATCATCTACGATAAACTTAACACCAATTTCTCTTGAATTAATGGGTTTAAGATTTATATGTGGAGATGGAAGTGAATCATCAAAGCTCACTGACTTCTCACCATTTTTCTGTCTCCGATGGAACAAAGAACCAAGCTTTTGGAAGCCCTTATGCACACGATTAGGTGACACTAATTTTTCAGCATCACCATTTTCTTCTGCACTGCTGCTGTCATGCTTACCAGATGGCGTTGATTTAAAGCTACCACCGGAGCCTACACCCTCAGCTTGAATTTCAGTGTCAATGCGCCTACTCTTTCCCTTCTTTGGTTCCCATATTTGAGCAACTTCACTACCTGGATGATGAACCCATACCCCGGTTTCTTTCTGCCCCTCCACATTGATGGGCTCAAATACATCTGCCACCTTGGGAGACAACTCGGATGTAACAGACGAGAAAGAATCTTTGTTATTAGTTTCTGTAGCAAAAGAAACTTTCTTGTAATCATTCATATTTTCTACTTCAAACGATCCTTCAGTAACCTGCACATGCAATACATTCGAGCACCTTAGCATCAAAATAAACCATATCTTGCACCCAAATGCTTTAGGACTAGGCCCAGTCCTATTATCTTAATAGGGTAATTTTCCCGGCAAAAATAAGAGTCTCTTACACTGCAACTATTCATCCTGGAGTTCTCAATATTTAGGTTTTTTTAAAAAAAAAAAAAAAAAAAATTGTCTAGCACAACTCCTTTAGATATCATCAAGTAGAGATCTAGAAGTCTCATGCAACAGTGCATATAATTCCTAAAGAAGCACTGAGATGAACAGTTACCTTTCCACTGCCCTCAATCACAGTAATTGCAAGATGCAGCCTCCCTAGTTTAATATTTTGAAGAGTCAGCCACATGTCATGCCGCTGGCCATCCCTAAACTCATTCAGGTTTACAGAACATTCCCTGAATGCAATAGTCAACTTTTACTAGTGAATCAATAGGAAGAAAATTAATGACTGGGCAAATAAGAATTCAGACAAGAACTCAAGGAATGAAAGCCATTCTCAAAAAGATCAGCGATTATCTCTTTGAAAAGTTTGATAACGAACCAGAAAGGGGTTGAAGGGGGGTGGGGGTGTAATTCAGCAAGAATTCTGATATGCTACTCCAAAACCAAAGTAAAAAAAAAAAGAGCGCACCCCATCTTATCGTCGACAAAATGATCTTTATCACGGACTTCAATTGTAAGAACATTTGGTGACTCCCAAGTGCAGATGGGAATTTTAAATTCCTCCTGCCATTTTGGGGCTAGAGTCCTTTTCTGTGTTTTAGTCCTGAATCTGTATGCACCAACCTGGCCCTTGACATAAGGATCAGCCAACCCTGAGAAACATTTTTTAATTAGATATGTATTCCTGATGGTTGCTGATTTATTCACAAAACGTATAGATAGCTAACCATTCAAATCAGAAGGATTCATTTCAGCTCCTTCAATCACTTCCACAATTGCGTGAGCTACAGGCTCCTTCTCATCGATAGAGAACCATGCTTCTGTAAGCATCCAAAATTATTACAATAATACACATTAAACAAAGTAATGCCACTTCTATGCATCAAGGTCCACGACATGACAGTTCTACAAAATCCAACACCCTTTGAGTCTAAGAGACTCCCAACTTATCCGTCCAATATATGTAAAATCACAACTACTTCATCCAATAGCACAGATGGGAATCAAAACCTTCTGATTTATTTCACAGTGACCCACATTTATGCACAATGTGAGCTTCTCTAGATGCGCTGGGAAAAGTTACAAGCTTACCTAAAGCATCAACCAAAGCAGCAGCAAAATGTAAAAGAGGGTTATAAATACCTGATTGTGGTGAGGCAAACTTCTCAACATCAACTACCAACATGTTTGGCTGCCAAAATGTGACAAAATTTCAGTCTATTAGTTGCATCGACAATTCAATTCCCAGAAAGTCAAAGATTTTATGACGTAGAACAGTTGCAAATGAACAATGATAAATTGAAGCGTAACAGAATGATATTGTTAACGAGGAGAAGAGCAAGATCTCCTAAGCTCAAGGCTTTTACCTCAACAAGAGTCTGCTCAAAGGCAATAGACAGTAGTTTATCCTGACAAAAAGTAGAAAGTGAATAACATTAGATATATGAGTACAAAGACAAACATACGGACATACAAAATAACCTATACTTACTATCCATCCAGCGATTCCTGGAAGTTCAGTAACATCAAGACCGTGAGTAAATATCGGCTTCACTGTCATCTGAAAATATGGAGGCTCCGAGAAGCATAGCCTAACACGACCAAGAAAAGGCCAGTTTCGCACAAATTTCACCCCAATCAAGGCCTAAGGGAAAAGAAAGGTGTAAATCATCAACAAAACTTCTTTTCAAGGGATTCAAATAGAATAATAACTCCTCTTTTCAGCAATCTCGAGATGGTGGATGTGAAAGCAATTCTTTCTATAACAGCATTCAAAAATTAAAACTTCTAAATTGGAAAAGAACAGAATTCTTATTGGTAATATTTTTTTTTCCAGCTGGCTATATCAATTAATAAAATGGCATGACAAACTGGAGATGAGAGACTGCCACTACAAGCGGCACACTTGAAAGCCGGTAACCTACCTTTCCTTCAATATGCATGCCTAACAGGTGCAGTTTTGCCCACATTCCCAAACCTAACCTTTTCTTTAGCTTAACTGCAAGTATTGCACTCATGTCATCAGCAGTTCGAAAGTTCATTCCCAACTCCAATACCTACATTTCATAAATTTACAACAAAATTAACAAGAATGATAATATAATTGGAGGAACAACTGCTAAAGAGACAATATTACAAATGGCATACCAAGTGATCATCATTATTAGATTGGCGGAGAACCCTCATTTCTGTAAACATGGGTGGACTTCTTCCCAGATACAAATGCTGAACCAAGGCTTCTTTCTGGACATTTTTAAATTAATTAAGATAATAAATTCAGGATAGAACTATCCAACTTTAAATGCATTATTAAGCCAGTTAACTACCAAACAACAGATTAGAAAACTCTGCATCAACATATCATCAAACTGTAGTGCAAGAATACTAGAATAGATATCATTCAAAATCTGAGGTGTTCAATTGCATACCACTGTCCAGGGTTTATATTTCTGCAAGAACCAAGGCACAATAGGGAGTAGAATTTTCTGTGAAACAATCTGCTCCATACAAACAGGCCACATCTTTTCAACAGCATAATTCAACCAACGCACTGATTCCGAATCAGTAAGAATCTGAAAAAAGCCAAATTGAGCATCCATATGCAGCATCATTAGTCAGAGGAAACCCCAACAGTCCCTTGTTTCTTAAGCATTTACTTTAAGCAAGTTCAAACTACCCCCAAACCAAATTGAGGGTAAAGGCTTTTACTTTTCCATTGTGAAGCGAAAAAGTGTAACCAAACAGCAAATTTACCACACTTTAAACTAATTCCTTCTTTTCAAATCAGTTAAAAGGAGATCATTAAGAGTTTCACACTTTTCATTAAGGAACACCAACACAAACATAGTTACAATCATGCGCTCCCAATTCTTACCCTCCTTTGATTGGAGTTCCTTTGCTCCTCAAACTGCAAATTCTTCCTCAATTTGATCACATACCTCTCGTGAACCTTAAATAATGCAAAAAACGGAAAAACTCAGAACTAAAACCAGCACCAATACACCCAAACCAAAAAAATAGAATAAAATTAGACGAGCGTAAGGTACACTTACAAGAAAAAGGTACGTGAAAGAGAGAACATAGGCAACTGGGTTGCAGTAATTGAAAGAATTAAGCAACCACAGCACAATAAACACAATGGCCACATGATGTAATATCGATGCCTCCAATACGCTTCCCATCTTCTTCAACCTTCAACCTACAGAGGACTAAAAAACAACACAAGCCCTTTGACAAACGTTACAATATAAACCGAAATCACCCCATTAGGAAACAGCAAAAACTGAATCCCATAACTCCGCTGGTGCGTTTTAATTCACTAGTAAACAAGAAAAAAAACAGGGAATCTGATGCGATTGGGATTGAACTGGACTGAGTCTAAGTCTATCAAAATGGATCTATTTGGAAAAAGAAAAAAACAATTCTTGACTGGTAAGAAAGGATGGTGCGGTTACTTAGACGTAGTGATCATGTACATATAGATATAGGGAGAGATACAGTTAACAGAAACGGAAAGTGGGAAGCCATTGAGGAAACAGGGTGGTGGCTTATTTGGAAACTAAAATCAATAAAGAAAAAACGATAAAAATTTTGCAGTGGGGGATGAACAAAAAACACGAAAGAAAACGACTGGTTTTTTTTTGTACGTAATTTTGTAAGAATTGGGCCCTCCGGGTTACGGGGCTTTGAGTGAGTGAAGTGGGTCTCCCGGTGATCGCCACGTCTTCTTGCGCGTAGGCTACGCGCTTCCAGAGGCGGTTTAGTTATTACTTACCCGATGTCCTTATTACCGTGCTTAATCTTATTCTTAAGTTTAACATTGGTTAAACACTAGTATTTTTATTAAAATGGATCATTCTCGTTTCTCAAGATACAGTTATTAATTTATTAATTTAGTATAGCTCAATTATTTATTTCGACTCTAACAGTATCAGTACAAAGTAGTAAGTTCTACTAAAAGAATATTAAAACCTATCAATGTTTAATGCAGATAGATACAATTGAATGATATTTATTGTGTGTAACATCTTAGCCAAAATAATACAACTTTTCCCTTTCATAAACTCTCATTAACTCAAGCCAAATTGAAGGCAGGATAACTTAGACATTGTCAATTTAATACTAGGGCATAATAATATCCATGATAAAGTGAAGATATGCACTTGTTCAGTCAATATTTGCTCAACTTTTTTTAAAAAAAAATAGACATTATACCTAATTTGAACTCAGTATATTTCGAGAATAAACAACACCTATTTCATCATGCTTCAACTGGGATTGTACCCCCATAGTAGAGCCTCAATTTGTACCCTTCAGTTTTTCATTTGTTCATAGACATCTTAGAAAAAGTTATTGATAAAAAAATACGCATGATCTATCTCCGATTTCACATTTAACTTCCTAAGAGTTACCTATAACAATATACTTTTCATTATGTTTTGCAATGTTTTGGAATAAGAAAAAAGAAAACAAACAAACAAACACACAAAATCAAATAAAAACTAGAAACAAACATGCGTGTGAGAATTTGGAAGACTGCGATCATGAAGAATTTTTGACATTTTTATATTACAGATAGATGTAGACTCCATTTAATAATTGATCGTTGTTAGCTCGCACCAAACACTTAATTAAGCGCATCGGTAAGGTATTGCAAAATTAAGAAAATGGATTTTTGTTAGAAAAAAATAATCCTATTTGATGGATGAGATATCCATTACGCCATGTACAGTTTTGCTAAGAGAATGAAATATAGAATAATTTGTAAGAATTTAGTTGACGTATGTGTAATGTGAATGAATTAAATAAAAATCCTCATATACGCTCTCCGGATGGTGTTAGAATGACAAAATTAATCATCCTACTTCAAGTCAAAGTGTCACATTCTAGCATGGACAAGTGCCACAAGTCGACATGACATATGGGACAAGAAGACAAGTCAATTAACTGCATTTGTTTTAAATCTGCCTTAATCGTCATCTTTCTTTCCCCCACTTTTTTTTTTTTTATTTTTTATTTTTTGGTACACAAGAGAGGCACTAAGGAGAACATGTAATCCGGGAAAAATTAGCAAAGAACTAGCTAAAGAGATAATCAAATAACCCCAAATAGATCCCTAAGAGAAGGTAAATTATGCTTAAGTAAATTTTAGAACAATTCTGATTAGTCATCAAGAGTGGCCAAAATAATCTATTTCAGGATATGTACGCGCACAAAACACATACGATCAAACTAATCAAACAAACATATGCATAGTCGGCAGATGATCAGTTCGTCCACATGCGGCCCCTACAAATACAACATTAGTTTAATCACGAGGCCCTCATCAATTTATGAAATGTAATTAAACTAACTTAAATCTCATTTGTTGTTCAAATGCATGCAACGTAAGTGTGTTGATTTGAACAACTTCGAAGGCAGCCATGTATTAGTCCACGTAAAAAGATTTTGTAACAAGCATCGTTTTCTTTTAATTATAATTTGTGCGAGTTTGAGGATGTTTGAGTGGATTAGGTACTTTTGTTTATTGAAAGGTAGTGAATCCCCTTTTCTTGATATTGTTTTTTTGAAACGGTACCTGTTCTTTTCTTGATATCATGATATGTATACATGCAGGCAAGTTTTATATATATATATATATATATATATATATATATATGCAAATATTTTTCTTTTATGGGTTTTTTACAAAAAGGATAGTGCTAGGAGAATGATGGAAATTTGAAATGAGACAGTAAACATTTTATTTTAGGGGAAAAATCACTCTCAAGTGTTTAATTGAGTAGAAGAGTTACTCAACTTCAGCAGCGTGACAAACGAGATTAAAATTATGCATTTCTTATATTTAAAAAAAATTAATTGTCCTAACAAACACTTATGAATTCTTTCGCAATGTAAATCTCAAAACTTTTGTTCTCTCATAAAATTCTTGTAAGCTGAATTCTTTCGCTTCATTTATCAGTCATATATCACATTTATAGTAAAATACCTTGATTTTGTTACTCCAATTTCTATTTAATATGGTGGACTCGTTTCTTTAGACCATTTCCGGCATAAACTGTAAATCTCAAAAGGTCGTATTTATTTGGGTTGATTGTAATGGAAGGCTTTCTTTACCTGAAATAAAAATAATAGTAATATTTTCAATCGAAAGATCAATGCAAGACATTTTCCCTAGAAATGCATCTTCTTTGCCGCGAGAGCAGTAATCAATAAAGGGGAGAGCGGCGAAAAGGTTGGATGCTTAGTAAATAAGTAATCCGTCCTAGAAAAAGTAATTTACTTTATTAAACTAAAACAACGTAATAATGTTGGTTATTTTGTTCGGAACCGAAAGAGTAATAAACATGATTTTAACTCAAAATGTTGGGTACACAACTTAATTTGTCATGAAAGTAGATTGTCTAACTGATTAATTAAATGCCATAAACATAAATTACAAATTTATTAATCTCATCTCGGTTCCTCCTTCAAGTGATTATTCTTCATTATTTGGCAGTTTTTTTTTTTTCCCTCTTTTGATAATAGTGAAAATCTCACTTGAGCTAAGTAAACTCATACCCCCTTAAAGATTTTAATCTATGTGTTGATGTACTTGTTAAAGAAGTATTAGGCATAGATGAGTCATAATTTTTTGATATCGCCCCTAGTTATATTTCGGTGCACTAGAGCAAAAATGTCTAGGTTGTAAAGGAAATTTTTTATACCGTTACTGTACCGATTGTACAACCATCCACAAAGAAGGTAAGATTGTAATTTTTTCACAAAAATTACCAAAAAAAATTAGAAAGTATATGATATTATATGACTTTGAGTTTCAACGAAAAAAAGGGGGTAAATTCAAACACACTGTAATAAGATATCAATTATATTGGAGTTTTTAAAGTGTTCCTTCAGTTTTTTTTCTCCCTTCTTTCTCTGAATGCACATTTCTTTGTTTCTCTCATTGTTTTCTTTTCTTAGGATAACTAGTTAATGTTTTTCTTTTCTTTTCTTTTCTTTTTGTTGGTGGTAAGATCTTTCTCGTCTCATCCTGTCTTTGTCGAGGACTTGTCTCCTTGTGGGATTATTACTTTTCTACAAGTAAATAATAAATGTAATAAAGTTAAATCTTCGAAATTCTTTGGATAAAGGATTCTTTTCGGTGTAACAGCCGACATCTGATCCATTTTCTGAACTTTTTCCCCTACCAATGTACTTGACCATGCATTTTTAGGCTTTTAATCTTTATCGGGGGTAAAAAAAAAGGTTAAGAAGAGCCTTGATTTGTTCATAAAGGGCAAAATATTGAGAGGAATTCCCAAGTTTTATGTCGACATCACTGTCTTTTAATCTTTTCACTTGAAAAAAATTATGAGCCTTTTGTCGGCATTGACAATTCAGCTGCCTTTAAGAATGGGTTGATAGAAGTTTCAAACGTAATGCCCACTTTTGGCTTCTTTCTTCTCAACTTAAAAGTTCACCTAATCTCTTTGTTGAATTCAACAAATTCAAGGATACATCATACATGAAGGAAGAAAGCTCAATTTTGAGAAACTCAATAATAATGAGTCCGCTGAATACTTTAGTAAATAATTCAAATATTATGTTGACCCGTGAATGTTGGTTATGATATGGTTTGGACTTTGGATATTGATATAACCACACTATATAGTTTCTCTTAAGTTTGTTTGGATATAAGGAACAAAGATTGGATATAGTTTAGTGATTAAAATAGAGGGTTTTCTCGAGTAGACGAGGCATCTAATGTATTTTCATGGAAGAAATGATCTTTTCACATATTTATACAAATCTAATTCTGCTTATTCATTTGTGTGTTTTTCTTTTTTAAAACTTACAAAAGTAAAGCATATTCTACATCATAGTCTAATCTCTTCTTTTTTTTTTGGTTTTGGGAGTATAGTCTGATGGCTCTTTCAATTCAATTTCCAGTTGGGTGCAATTTAGTCCAAATGCCAATGGCTATTTCAATTCAATTTCTAGTATTGTTGGGCTTATGAGATTTGGAGGCCTGAAGAAAATGGACTAGTTTAAAAGGATCCTTGTTTCAGGATCCGGCCTTTGAAGTCCCAAATTCGTGAAGAAGAGAATTATTGGAGAATTAGGGGCTGATGAAAACGAAGGGAAAAGAAAGATTTCAGTAGTGATTAGTGAAGATAATGAATGGGTTTTTTTTTTTCTCGTTAAACGAAGGATTGCTTTGCATAATCATGAGATTACAACAATACAACATTGCAAAGGTATGTCACCCCTATTATATCATTTGTCAAAAAAATGTAAAATTCTTAATGGTGGCGAATCTAGTCTGTATAATCCTTCCGGATTCATTGCCGCCAGTGAAACCAGATCAGCGGCTGTAAAATTGACCTCCCTATAAACATGAACCAGATTAAACAACCCAGCCCCTATCTAAAATTAATGGGTTTATTCCCGGCATGAAAACGCTGGGGTAATTAAAATACCTGTTTGTAAAAGTTTTATATATCTTCCACTCATTTGGCTCTAAAGAGACCTAATTAGGTGTCCCTTTAACATTATTTTAGTTCTTTCTTATCAAAAGACTTGCTTCCGAATGGATGGCCGCAAATAATAATATTCTAAACCCGCTTTTGTCAAAAATATAAGCAAACAAGTCACTGATAATGCCAATGATAGAAGCTATTAAATTAACACATAGAAGCTATTAAATTAACACTAGTTCAAGCTGACGCGCGAAACCCAATGTATATTATGATAGATTTAATTTTGAAATCATTGCACTTTGTGTGACTTTTGATAGGATGAAAGTTATATATAATACATATAGCAAAGTGATCACCGATGGAATAATAATTTGTATCAATTGTAATCAATGTTATAACATTTGATCGTAGTAACATAACTTGGCATCTACAAAAACCATATCCTAGGTTAACAAGATTTTTCTATAAGATTGAATTTCTCTTGAGAAGCGAAGAAGCTGTTATATAATATATAGCTTATAGTTGTGGAGAATGGCCAAATGTTGTTTCTTGTAGAGGTGTAGAGTGTAGAAGGGGGAAAAAGTATGATTTTCGTAAATATTGTAAACAATAAGAAACTTTTGATGCCTTCTCTTTCATGGCTAGTAGTTTTGAGTAATTTTTACATGGATTGAAGAAAACTTCGTAGCATTTTTGCCACCTTTGACTAAGAGGATATGTCAATTCTTGCTCAAGCTTTAATGAATAATAAGCTTCTCTTCTACGCCGAAGTTGCTCGGCTTTCTTTTCTAGGAACAACATGAATAACAGGGGCTTGCTTGTTGTTCCTACCCTGGAGCAGGCAACACACGTTTAGCTTTTCGAGTGGGGAAGAATCAATGACGAAATCATCTCAGTATTGTTCAATGACTTACATTCTTAAGTCTAAGCGTATTCAAATAGTGTCATTCGCAGAACTGATCCGTCCCATCTCTCTGAATTATATGAGCAAACCTTAGGGATCCTAACTATCTGGAGGCTTTCGGGAACAGCAGTTCTTCTGAAGTAGGTAATGTGTTGCTGCCCTTCATGCCTACATGTTTCGAATCACCTAGAAGCCGTCAAGTTGCTCAGGGACAGAAGGACAATTATGTGGCACAAGACAGTTTTAGGGATGATTTCCCTATAGATTTCTTTGATCACATCTCGAACCACTTCCTAGACCATCATAGCGGTGATGGGGGTGTCAGAGAACTATCTTCTTTCAATGTGACAGTATTGTTGTATTAAGATTTGATTCTGTTCTGAAATTCCTGGTATTCTTATAGTAGTTCCACCATTTACCTACATTGAACTATGGTAGCTTGTTTCCATCATTAGACTCAGCTGATTTTTGAACTTTAAAGTGAGTAGCACTCTCTCATGTATGCTAATTATGTTCATTCTACTAAAAACAAATAAATAAAAAATAAAATTAAATAAAACAAAATGTATAAAATTAACAAAAAGAAATGTCAAATAAATTATTTGGTAAAGGAATCCTAATGTCATAATTATTTTTTCAAATGTTAAAAGAAAAAGGAAGATAAAAATTATGGCTGCAAAGCATTAGTCATGCCGGAAAAATAGGACAACCTGCTAGTTCAGTTATGCATTTCCTCATGTCTAGAAAACAACTGATAATTTATCAAAAGAACAAATTACTTAATCAACATGATGATGATGATGAGGCAATTGGTACTCATAACGTATGTTTTCTGCATGGAAGTTCTGTTCATTATGTACCAATCGAAAACATCAAGCAGCTGGAATAGTGAGGTTGGTTTAGCTTCATCTTCTTCATTTTACTTTTATTTTCTCCTAAACTTCATCATGCAATAATAGCAGAGGTTCTTTCTTTAACTCAGATAGAACCATGGCCAATTAATTTACATATTGCAGGTTCTGTTCCGTCTCTCCTTATGAATATCATAAACATTCATTTCTTATAGAAGTTCTTACTGAAAATTTGATAAAATTAAGATCACAAGTTTCAACAACCAGTAGTACTTAATCATGAACAAAGATTCTCAAATTGTTGGGTTGATAACAAAAATTTTAGTGTAACAATATCTATAATACAGATGCATGATACTCTTTTAAATCAAAGATGTTATAAAAAGGACGTGAATCAAAACTTCATAACTGATACGAATTACCTCAAACGCGGAAGTTATGAATTTTCCAAGACTTGATAAGTTGCAACACCAATGGAGAATACTCCAAACCACACGAGAAAGAAGAAGAAAAGAAGAAGAAAGATGCAAACCATAAAAATTTGCACCAAAAAGAATGGAAGATTCGAAAGATGAAGAATTGTGTTTTAGTTAGCAACCCAATCGGTTCCTCTCTAACAACCCTATCCCTTCGATTTATGGATAGAACGGCTAGCGAAAAGGCTCCAATGAACAAACTAACAAAGCCCCACACGTGAAGAACACTTAAAATCACGTGCACGCGTCAACAAAGCACAAACAAGTGTGCAATGCACTAATCTTCGAAAACAATAGAAAAAGAACAAAGAGTTTCCTCTCGTCTCATATTGAAATATTAATAATCATCAAAAGCATATGATTTTGGTCGACTAGCCCCCTCTATTTATAGGCAAAGTTGGCTTGGACAAAAAAAATCCAAATACAAGTCCAAATTTTTTTTAAAAAGTTGTCTACCTAAGTTTTCTAATATAAATTTAAATAATATTTAAATAAATAATTGCACATGTTACAATTATTTAAAACTATCGAGAATCTTCTAGATGTGTAGCAGAGTCGACCATAAGGGTTAAATGACACTAAAAATCCTTTTCCTAATTGAAATAGGACTTAAGGAAAATTCTGCCGCGCAACCGTCGACCCTCTTGTCGACCAACAGTCAAGTCGACGCACTCATGTCTACCGTCTCGTCGACCAACTGCCTACTCGACGCTAGCTTGTCAACTTTCAACTTCTTCACCTCGATCAAGAGCTTGACGTGCACTAAAAGCTTCAACTCCACTCCAAGATAAACATGAAACCCATGGAATTGAATCCACATTGAGAGCTTGAATATCCATGAACAAGTTGTTGAGTGACTCATTCATTTTCTTTCTTCGAGACCTCGTCATAGGACCTCCAATATTGGCTAATGGATCTTGAATCACTCGTTGATCTGGAACTTGATTACTTGCTTGAACAACGACTTGTCCTTGAGCTTGATCACCTAGGATGTCCACATCATTCCCTCCTTCCTCAGAAGGATTTGTCCTCGAATCTGACACTTCTACTTCCTCAGCATCTGAAAATTCAAAAGGAGATAAATCAGAAACATTGAAAGTCGCACTCACATTGTACTCACCAGAAAGGTCAAGTTGAAAATCAAACGCTTGACAACTTGAAAAGAACCAGTGCCACGAGGGTCTAGCTTCGATTTAATTTTAGTTGGAAATCGAATCTTTCTAAAATGAACCCAAATCCAATCTCCAGGTTCGAAGATCACTTTCTTGCGCCATTTATTGACATTCCGCACAACACTCTCATTTTTCTTCAAGATATTCATGTGCACTTTCTCATGAAGAGATTTCACAAAATTAGCTTTCTTGGCTCTATCTGCATCAAGATACTCATAAACAGGCAATGGAGACAAGTCCAAAGGGGTTAAGGGGTTAAAACCATAAACAATCTCAAATGCTGACATTTGAGCAGTTGAATGCACTACACAATTATATGCGAATTCAGCAATAGGTAAACATGCTTCTCAATTCTTACGATTCTTTTGTATCAAAACACGAAGCAAAGATCCTAATATCCTATTAACCACCTCTGTTTGGCCATTCGTTTGAGGATGAGCAGTTATTGAGAACAACAACTTTGTACCTAACTTCCCCCACAAGGTTTTCCAGAAGTAGCTCAAGAATTTAACATCTATGTCAGACACAATAGTTTAGGTAAATCATGCAATATAACAACTTCACGCACAAATAGATCAGCTACATGCTTGGCATCATCAATTTTACGACAAGGAATAAAATGTGCCATCTTAGAAAACCTATCTACTACCACAAAAACCGAATCACACCCATTTTGAGATCTAAGTAATCCCAAAACAAAATCATTGAAATATCAATCCAAGAGTGAGATGGTACAGGTAAAGGCATATACAATCCATGTGGTTGTGACTTAGATTTAGCTTATTTACTCTCAACACAAGTAGTACAAACCTTTTCCACATCACGTTTTATATTAGGCCAATAAAAATGTTCACATAAAACATCATATGTGTTTAAGATACCAAAATAACCCATAAGACCACCACCATGAGATTCACACACTAATAACTCTCGCAAAGAACAAGTAGGCCACATAATTTACTATCCTCAAACAAGAAACCATTATGCCTATAGAACTTTTTAAATGCACCACTTTTACATGCTTCAAATATAGACGAAAAATAAGAATTATTAGCATACAGATCCTTAATATATTCAATCCCTAAAAATTTAGAATCAAGCACAGAAAACACATATGATCTACGAGACAATGCATCAGCTACCACATTCTCTTTCCCCTTCTTGTACTTAATGACATAAGGGAAAAGGAATTCAAGAAATGCACTCTATTTAGCATGCCTCTTATTCAGTTTGTTTTGTTCATGCAAATATTTCAAAGATTCATGATCATTATGGATAATAAACCCCTTTGCATTAAATAATGTTGCCAATTTTCTAACGTCCTAATCACATCATACAATTCTTTCTCATAAGTAAAATAATTCAATGTAGCACCACTTACGCAATAGGCTTACCATTTTGCATTAACATAACACCAATACCAACTCCAAAAGCGTCACACTCAATTTCAAAAGTAAGATCAAAATTAGGTAATGCAAGAACAGGAGTACAAGTTAAATAATTCTTTAAAGGGTTAAATGCACGTTCTTGTTCTTCACCCCATTCAAACCTAACATTCTTCTTTACTAAGTGATTTAAGGGTGCAACCTTAGTAGAGAAATCCTTCACAAACCTACGATAGAAACTAGCTAAACCATGGAAAGAACGAATGTCAGAGACAGACTTAGGTGTAGGCTATTCTCGAATTGCCTTAACCTTAGCCTCATCAACTTTAACACCATCCTTGCTAACAACAAAACCAAGAAAGATAACTTCTGGTACACAAAAAGTACACTTAGCAAGTTTAGCATAAAGTTTATGTTCACGTAATGCAGAGAGTACACTCGAAAGATGCTTAGCATACGAAACTTCATCTCTACTATACACCAAAATATCATCAAAATAAACGACAACAAATTTACCTATAAAAGTTCTAAGCACATGGGGCATAAGATGCATAAAAGTTGAAGGAGCGTTAGTCAAACCAAAACGCATAACCATCCACTCATATAAATCAAATTTTATTTTTAAAGCAGTTTTCCATTTATCACCTTCTCTCATGCGAATTTGATGATAGCCACTAACAAGATCTATTTTAGAAAATATGCAAGAATCACATAGATCTTCTAGCATGTCATCTAGCCTAGGTATGAGATGCCTATACTCAATAGTAATTTTATTCACAGCACGACAATCTACACACATACGCCAAGTTCCATCTTTCTTAGGAACTAAAATAACAGGTACTGCACAAGGGCTTAAAGATTCACGTACCAAACCTTTGTCAAGGAGTCCCTCGAGTTGACGTTACAGTTATTTGGTCTCTTCTGGGTTCGCTTTGTATGCAGGCCGATTAGGAATCACCGATCCTGGTATAAAATGGATTTGATGCTCAATCCCCCTTAAAGGTGGAAGTCCATTCGACAATTCATCTGGGAAAACATCCTCGTAATCCTACAGAACACCTTTAACAATACTAGGAACATCTTCAATAGAATTGGTGTTAGTTAAACAAAAATCCTTGTACACCATTAACACGAGTGGGGTGCGAGTATTTAGAGCCCTCCTTAGATCTCCCACAGAAGCATAAAAGTTGTTTTTTCTCTCTCTAGCTTTTGGCTTTTCTCTCATACTCTTACTCACTTTTGATTCTCTCCCATCCCCAAGACTCTCTTTTAACTCTTTTGGCTCACTTATAGGTCTTTTCTCTCTCTCTCTCTCTCTCTCTCTCTCTCTCTCTCTCTTTGCATTTTTTTTTTCTGAGATTCCATAATATCCGTAGGAGTTAACGGACACATTGTAATAGACGAACCATTATACATAAGTGTACATTGATTTATCTTTCCATCTTTGTTAGCACCTCGATCAAACTCCCATGGACGTCCCAACAAAATGTGGCATGCTTGCATTGGAACCACATCACATAGAACTTCATCTTGGAACGTTCTAAAACTCAAAAGCACACGAGCTTGCGACCTCACCTTAATCTCTCCACGATCATCTAACCATTGCAATTTATAAGGTTGAGGATGCTTGAATGTAGGAAGGTTCAACTTGTTGACAAGTTCCAAACTTATACAATTTGTGCAACTTCTTCCATCCACAATCACAGGACATGTTTTATCTTTCACCTTGCACCTAGTATGGAAAATATTGGTACGTTGCTCAAAATTCTTATCTTGAGCAGGTTGGATACTAAGAGCATGAACTAACACCATAGCTCAAAACACATCTTCTTTATAAACAACTTCATCATCACTCTCGGATACTCCATTGTCATACGTCTGACTACTTGTATCTTTATCGATTGACTTTGTTGCTAACACCATATTAGATGGATCATCTACATTCTCTTCTTCGTCACTCTCATGATACCACTCATCTACAAGTACCATAACCTTCTTGTTAGGGCACTCAGATGCATAATGTCCTCCTTTACACTTGAAGCATTGGACATCAGCGAATGAACCAGGCTTTGCCATATGCGTCTTTTCCAATGGCTTGCTAACCTCGGCCGGCTTAACCGGTTGCTTTGAGGGATTAGCACTTGGAATCACCGGCTTCTTTGAAGTATTTCCCCATTGATTTGACCTAAAGGGGGTCGAATTAGTAGAAGAAGCCATTGCCCTACTTGCGGCTGAAGACTTTCTCATTTGTCTTTCAATAGTATCAGCTTTATCCAACAAATCCTCAAAATCAAGATAAGGTTGTAGTTCCACTCTATGTTGGATTGGAAGGTTTAAACCATGCAGAAACCTTGTCACAGTTTGCTCTTCATCTTCTTCCAATTGACATTTCAACCTTAAAGTATTCATCTCTTGGTAGTACTCCATAACCGTCTTACTACCTTGCTTCAAATCTTGTAATTCTTGATGAAGTTTCCTTTGAAAGGAAGCTGGAACGAAGGCTTTGCGCATTACACGTGAAAGCTCACTCCATGTAGCGATTTGAGGCTCATTATCTCTTCTTCTCCGGCGTTGTATCTCATTCCACCATGTAGAAGCATATCCATGAAATTCAGACACAGCTAAATTCAACTTCTTTCCTTCAGAATAATTGTTGATTGCCTAAATTCTTCTTCATTCTCAACACCACCATCATCATTATCATGTTGTTCCCTTGGATTTGCTTCATCTCCTCGGTCACCATTGCGACCTTCATTACCACATCCTCCATTGATATTCCTATATGCAACATTAGTTACCACTGTAACCTTAACTCGAACAAGTTGTTGTATTTGGCGAGTGGTTTTAGCTTGTTGTTCTTGTTATTGTGCTATTGCCATCGCCATAAGTTGCAGTTGATTGGTTATTTCCGTGACAAGCCGTCGTCACACTAGTCAAATAATTAATTACCTACTTAATACAATTACTAGCAGTAAAGCAGAAAGCATGGTCGATCCCACAGAGAAGGTTACCAAGTACCGGTTAAAATTATTTCTTATTATTATTTAGATTAACAATTTATCAATTTAAACTAAGCTAAACCTAAAACTATCAATTGCAATTATTTAAAGATATAAATAAGTAAAAGAAAAACCTAGGGCAAAGGGTTCACCAACCGACTATTCAGTTTAATTTAATCTATAGATATGTGACTTTGGACTTTCATTAATCTCACAACAATTCACCAATTTAAGAACTATTCACTGTCTTGATATAATTTTCTTACTCAAACTAACCCTATGACTACTGTCGTGACTATAGGATTTAATTAGAGTACATTAAGAACCCTAGAATCTATAGCTGCAAGTGTTCCTACTTTCGTGGCCCACTATCTAAGTTTAATATTCCCACGAACTAGTGCTCACCTTCAACTGTCGTTTCTTCAGTTAAACACCTTTAAAGCATACAAGTGGTGATCAAATACTCACATGGAATAATAACAAGAATATTAAATATCAACTAATGAAAAAGTCACAATTATGAATTAATTAAATTAAATAGTACGGCGGCCACATCCAAAACTCTAAATTAAATAATTTAGCTACACATCATCTCAAAAATAAATAAAACAATGAAACCCGGGATGAAGATGACTCGCAAAGGCCGAGTCCAAAAGCTTGGATTGGCTTCGTTGATGCTGACGGCTTTACCTGATGATGGTGCCTGGTTGATTAAGTGCTAGCGGCATGGAGGGGGTTTATGGGATGATGAGGTGGTGCGTGGGAGTGGAGAGGAGGGATGAAGGTGTAAAGTGGTGTGGCGTGGGGTGGTGCACGTGATGATGGTGTGCGTAGAGGGTGAGGTGAAGAAGAGCTCGAGGTGGTAGTGAGGTTTGGGGGAAATCGGCGGAGGTGGAGGCAAGGTGATGGGCGTCAAGTTCAATCCCAAAAATAAAATCCTAATCCTCCTTTTATAGGCTTTTCTCAAACTCTATTTCTTCAGGAATAAGAAAGTTATTTTTTTTCCAAGCCAATTTAAATTAAAACTCCTCCAACTCTTCAAGTACTTCAATTTCTTTCTTTGAGTTGCTTTTATCTTCATTTTAGCCCAAAATCTCAACAATTCTTCCATTTGAGTACAATTCCTACAATTAAAGATAAAATCACATAAATAGCATATTTGTACTCAAAATATATTGCAAAAATCACAAATTAGGGATATAATAAATAGGTAAAATATAAGCATATCATTCCACCATCTTATCTTTAAAATCTTTCACAGTATCATTCAACATTTCATGTTGAGTCTTGTCCCCCACGATTCTGCAATTTTAAGAACACAAAACACACACAAGAAAATAGAATATCGAAGAATTCACTACTTTGTTACCCCTCCCAACTATACTATTCATTCCCCAAGATCACTCAAGAAGGTTTAGATTTAGTAAGGGATTGATTCACTCTTTTCTTACCAAGGTCTTTGTCATTCAATCCTTAGTGCAGTGAAGATTAGTGCTAGTTTGTGCAATTGACTAAAGAGGTCAAAAAGTATAGTTCTGAATAATTGTAACAAGATTTAAGGAAGAACACGAATATAGATCGAATAGTTACAACTATGAAAACTTAGATCTCACAAGAAAAGCTAGTAGAACTTGGAGAAAATTCTGAAAATTAAACTTCGATATAGGGTTATAGGAGGAACCCTAGTTCTCGGCCAACACACAAATTTAGGGCTTATAATTTTCGAAAATCCTAGTCTCCACAAACTCCAAATAATTTCGAAAATAATGTGCAAATAATTCAAATGAGGTAACCTTTGATATACCTCTATAAAGAAGATACTTTCTCTTTGAATGCACTCTCAATCTCCTTAAATAAGGTACGATTTAATATACCTTTTAAAAGAAGATACTTTCCATTTAATATGTTGCCTCTTTCTTCCTTTTTGTCTAAGGAAACCGTAGATTAGGTGGCTAAGGAACCCTCTAAATTCGAAAATATAAATTAGGAAACAAGAATATTGCCTCTTTTTTTTTTTTCCTTTTTTTCGGCTACTTTTTTTTTTCTTCCTTTTTTTTCCTTTCCTTTTTAACTAATAAAATTTGTGGATTAAGGGTGAAGAAACCCTAAAATCCGAACCCTAGCAAGAAAACAACACACACGGCCACCACAACACAAAATTTAACTACTTCAACTTCAAACAAATTCAATCAAGAACAATTTCGAAGCAGATGGTAAGATCTATCACAAAAGACACAAAATTATAGAAGAACAAAGAGAGATCAACCAAAGATGAGCTTTAGAATATCAAAATACATGCAAGAAATAAAAAATCTAAGCTCTGAGGCCAAATTGATACGAATCTTGAGGTGAGATGATTGAATTACCTCAAACAGGGAAGCTATGAATTTCCCAAGACTTGATAACTTGTGACACCAATGGAGAATACTCTAAACCATACGAGAAAGAAGAAGAAAAGAAGAAGAAAGATGCGAACCACAAAAGTTTGCATAAAAAAGAATGAAAGATTCGAAAGATGAAAAATTGTGTTTTAGTTAGCAACCCAATCAGTTCCTCTCTAACAACCCTATCCCTTCGATTTATGGATAGAACAGCTAGCGAAAAAGCTCCAATTAACAAACTAACAAAGCTCCACACATGAAGAACACTTAAAATCACGTGCACGCGTTAACAAAGCACAAACAAGTGTGCAATGCACTAATCTTCGAAAAGAATAGAAAAAGAACAAAGAGTTTCCTCTTGTCTCGTATTGAAATATCAATAATCATCAAAAGTATATGATTTTGGTCGACCATCCCCCTCTATTTATAGGCAAGGTTGGCTTGGACAAAAATAAATCCGAATACAAGTTCAAATCGGATTTGTCTACCTAAATTTTCTAATATAGAGTTAAATAATATTTAAATAAATAATTGCACACGTTACAATTATTTAAAACCATCTAGAATCTTCTAGATGTGTAGGAGAGTCGGCCATAAGGGTTAAATGACCAAAAAATCCTTTTCCTAATCGAAATGAAACTTAAGGAAAATTCTGCCGCGCAACCGTCGACCCTCTCGTCAACCAACAGTCAAGTCGACGCACTCCTGTCGACCGTCTGGTAGACCAACGGCCTACTCTATGCTAGCTTGTCAACTTTGTTATCAACTTCTTTACCTCGACCAAGAGCTTGACGTGCACTAAAAGCTTCAACTCCACTCCAAGATAAACATGAAACCCATGGAATTGAATCCACATTGAGAGCTTGAACATCTATGAACAAGTTGTTGAGTGACTCATTCATTTTCTTTCTTCGAGACCTCGTCATAGGACCTCCAATATTTGCTAATGGATCTTGAATCACTCTTTAATCTTGAACTTGATTACTTGGTTGAACAACGACTTGTCCTTGAGCTTGGTCACCTAGGATGTCCAAATCATTCCCCCTTCCTCAGAATGATTCGTCCTCGAATCCGACGCTTCTACTTCGTCAGCATCTGAAAAATTCAAAAGGAGATAAATCAGAAACATTGAAAGTTGCACTCACATTGTACTCACCAGAAAGGTCAAGTTGATAATCAAGCGCTTGACAACTTGAAAAGAACCAACGTCACGAGGATCTAGATTCGATTTAACTTTAGTTGGAAATCAAATCTTTCTAAAATGGACTCAAACCCAATCTCCAGGTTCGAAGATCACTTCCTTGCGCCCTTTATTGACATTCTGCGCAATACTCTCATTTTTCTTTAAGATATTCATGTGCACTTTTTTATGAAGAGATTTCACAAAATCAGCTTTCTTGGCTCTATCTGCATCAAGATGCTTAGAAACAGGCAATGGAGACAAGTCCAAAGGGATTAAGGGGTTAAAACCATAAACAAGCTCAAATGGTGACATTTGAGTAGTTGAATGCACTATACGATTATATGCGAATTCAACAATAGGTAAACATGCTTCCCAATTCTTACGATTCTTTTGTATCAAAACACGAAACAAAGATCCTAATGTCCGATTAACCACCTCTGTTTGGCCATCTGTTTAAGGATAAGCAGTTAT
This sequence comes from Oldenlandia corymbosa var. corymbosa, assembly GCA_949775105.1. NCBI lineage: Eukaryota > Viridiplantae > Streptophyta > Magnoliopsida > Gentianales > Rubiaceae > Oldenlandia > Oldenlandia corymbosa. The sequence goes on along the minus strand of OX459118.1, from coordinate 10,212,083 downwards.
TGAGAACAACAACTTTGTACCTAATTTCCCTCACAAGGTTTTCCAAAAATAACTCAATAATTTAATATCTCTGTTAGACACAATAGTTTTTTTTACTGATAATGCGAATGAAAGAAGCCGTTAAATTAAAACAACATAGTAAGGTGGATTACTTTAGATTGTTATTTAATGGTATAATGAATCAAAAAATTACCATACTCTGCAGAAGCATTAAATTTTGTGAAGACGAGTTTACCAAGAGCATGTGAAATAAAGAGTATATCTTCCGCCAAAATGCTTGAATAGAAGGAAGAAAATGGATGGCCAATTCGTCCAATAACAACCAATTCCGACAGCAACGAATGGGAAAACAATGGAATCCGCGGCTACAACTGCAAAACAACGTCGTCATCACCCACCCACTGTAAAACCCAATTAAAACCCATTCGAACACTCAAAACTCCACCCGAAAAATCCAAATCTTTCCCACCTCGGAAATTACAAAAACTGTCCACATTCATCAATCCCAACGACCAATTCCTATAATCCTCAGCCATTATCGAATGACGTGACATTGTTAATCTTATCGTATCACATCGTCCCAGCACTTGACATAAAAGAAATCAACCAATCCCATTTGGGCTTGATTCGGCAATTATTGGTTTTATTATTAATATAATTACCGATTTATTGCTATCCCACAGACAAGAATGGTTCCGTGTCGATTCTTGCGTTTCTCTGCAATTCCAAAGTTTCCATCCTCCTCCATTTTTCCGACCCACTGTACTTTTAAATCATCATTCTTCGCCAAAAGGGTGAGTTGTTCGCAGATGGGTTCCTATTCGACGGCTTCAGACTCTCAATTGCCCGGCTCCAAGCTTCTTTTTAGACAGCTTTTCGAGAAGGAATCTTCTACTTATACTTATCTTCTTGCTGATGCTGCTCACCCTGAAAGACCTGCCCTGGTACTGCAAATGCTTCTTTGGAATTCAAGATTAAATTTTTAGGGCATTTTGATCAGTTTCATGTGTATGTTTGATTGGAAAAAATGATGATGATATTTTTTTTTTTTTTTTGGTGAACTTCATTCTCTCCATTGGCAATTCGTGATGTCTATGATTTTCTGCCCTTTTGTATTCTCTTAGTGGTTGTGGGTGTGATCCAAAAAGTTATGGCTTTTTGCTCAAATTAGTTTCAAATTCAATTGTTAGTGTATTTATTTTTTTAATATACATAAAACAATGGAGCTGTGATTTCTTTATAGGAACTTATAGCATGTCTATTCAGCTGGACCACTAAGTAAGTAAGGGAACAAATAGTTGTTACAAGATTATAGATATTTAAGGGAAAGGCAGGTAGTCATGGTGATAAGGGGAAATAAACTGTACTGAATGGATTCTAATCAGGATGGCCAATGTGAGAAGTTTTGAATTCTCCTTGAGACTTTATTGGTAATCCGGCTTCACGAAAGTGGGACAAACTAGCTGTTAGGCCTGAAATCTCTTTATGAATTATACTTCTCTGTAAGATATGACCTCTTCTCTCATGAGTGGTCTGCTTGTATGTATGTGTGGATTTTGAATTTTATTCCCTGTTCTTCATTGGACATTGTTCTCTACTGTTTTTATGTGCTGGAATTTGATACAGCAAAGAGATATTACTTCTATAGATGCTCGGGGGTTAAGAGTTTCCTGATTTGAGTACTTTAATGTGCAGTTGATTGACCCTGTAGATAAAACAGCAGAAAGGGATCTATCGCTTATTAAAGAACTCGGGTTGAAGCTTATTTATGCTATTAACACTCATGTACACGCGGATCATGTTACTGGATCTGGGTTAATCAAGGTAGTTGATTGTTATTGTTATTGTATCATCCATTGATACTGTTCCAAGCAATGTATCATTCTTTCTTAAAATTAATGTCGCAAGGATCAGATTTTTGAGGTGTGGCTTTTTGGTTGTCTGCGATGACATTGCCTGAAGCTTTTATGGTTACCTGGATTTGCAGAATAAGGTTCCAGGGGTGAAATCAATCATCGCAAAAGCAAGTAACGCACAAGCAGATCTTCATATTGAACACGGGGACAAAATTCAGTTTGGTGATCTTTATCTTGAGGTATATCAAATGCATAAACTATTATTATGTTTCCATATTTAACTGTTAAGCATTCCGCTGGTGCTGCAGGATAGTTTCTTTCTGTTGAATTTGTGGTCATGGTATATTAAAATGATCACTATACAATCTGTGAAGCATTTTTGCTGCAGTGAGTTTGATTAATGTTTCAATGACCTAATTGGATCAACTAGAACTTCAGCGAAAATTGTTATAGGCAATCTGAGATGTGTGGCTTGAAGATGTAATTATGTATATTTGTATCTCACCCGAAGCAAATGATTTGCAGGTTCGTGCAACACCTGGACATACTCTGGGGTGTGTTACCTACGTTACTGGAGATGGACCTAACCAGCCTCAACCGAGAATGGCTTTCACTGGCGATGCACTATTGATTCGTGGATGTGGTAGGACTGATTTTCAGGTAAAGATGTTTTGAGAAAGGGCATCTCAAAACGAATAAAGAAGCATTGAAGTTCTTGCTTTAAAGTACTACTACTAGATTCAATTCTGATATACTTCACCTATCTCATAACAGGGTGGAAGCTCAGAGCAGCTATACAAGTCGGTACATTCCCAGGTAAGCTGTTTTCTGATTTGTGTCTCCATTATGGAACTGCTGGATAAGTGTTGTTAACATTGGAAAGTGTATTTATTAAGTCCATGTTGGCTTTCTTGCTACTAACTCTGCTCCCTTAATTCTGTCTTATAAATGCACAGATTTTCACATTACCCAAAGACACCTTATTGTATCCAGCCCACGACTACAAGGGATTTACGGTAAGGAAACAAGAACTGCCTTTTCTTCTCCTGATAAACCAGATGTAGCAGTTACTGAATTATGCACAACCATCTTTTCTGATTCCAGGTCAGTACTGTGGGAGAAGAGATGATGTATAACCCTCGCTTGACGAAGGATGAGGTTAGTTCCTAGTTTTCTGCATTCCGCCTTTCAGTTGTTACATATGAGAAACTTTCCCAATGCTAACGTGAAATACGAAACTCCAGCAACGTAAGATCTTCCCTTTTGGAAATCATTTTCATTGTCTTTCACCAAGACTCTAATGTGGCAGTAACTTTTTTCGCAGGCTGGATTCGAAACTATCATGGAAAGTAAGTACAATTCCCCGCGTTGCTATGTCTTGAATCGTGGATGCCATTGGATTCCTTAAAACTTTATCAGAATTGTCGAGGTAACATATTTTTCTCCTCATGACAGATCTGAAATTGCCGTACCCAAAAATGATTGATGTTGCTGTCCCTGCAAATATGGTGTGTGGATTGCAAGATGTGGAATCCAAAACCAACTGAGGGTTGCTTTCTTGATGCAAACCAAAATCAGGAACATTTACTTTGTGGAAGGGTGAGATTAGAGCTCTATACCCATACCACACTAGAGCACGCTAGAGTGGCAACTACAAAATAAATAATATACTTGGAAGATAAATACTAGTATTATTGAAGGAGGTGTAATTATAGGGTGTCATACTGCACATCCAACAATATTGCAATTGAAAAATGAAGTATTACTTGAAGGAAAAGTTGAAAATCACCCTTGCTTCTTCCACTTCGAATCTTTCTTCCGTTTAATGCTATGGAGGAATATATGAACCTCACAAGCTCAAGTACAGTACAAGTTTATAATCTCCATCCCATTCTAAACATTCAGCTCAATTCCACTCCTAGATGATTGATGGAAAAGCATATTAACAGAATGAGAATCATAAATGGTAAGAGTAATGATACAAATAATAAATACTGAATGATTTCACTAAATATTTTCAACATTATTATCATTTTTAGAAATTCTGTTTCTGAAAAAGAATGTAACACGAAATAAAGAACACAAACATGGAAAAAAATCACACTAAATATTTTCAACATAATTATCATTTTTAGAAAACTATTATGCTTTCTCTTCCTGAAAAAGAATGTTACACGAAATAAAGAACACAAACAGGGAAAAAAAAGATCATGTCATCCATATTATAAAAATGCTGAATGCTTTACTTGCACATTTGCATTTTCCTTGTGACAACACCACAACATATGCAATGTCACGAGGAAAGGCAAACTAATTGGGTGACGTGGGCCGGAATCTCAAGTCAGTCCGGATTAAAAGATAATATCAAGTCAAATTAACGGAGAAAATAAAAATTTCCTGCATTTCAAAAAAAAGAAAAGAGACAAAAACTGAACATAGTATTCGTGTAGTTTTCGTTCATTACTTCATTTTGCTGATGAAACCGACCCATCGTTTTCTTTGTTTACTGTGTTTAGTTTTAAGCACAGACAGAACTAATCCAGCTAAGCTAACAAGTTACAAAATCAAATTCAATAATAATAAATTAAATCTAATTTCTAGTTATCCATCTGAAATCAATCTTCTCTCTCCAGTGAGTAGTACTGACCCAGTCGGTCAGTCTTCACAATTTCACTGTCATTCCAAAGGAAAAAAAAGAAAAAAAATCTGTCTGGAGAAAAACAATGAGTGAAGAAGGGAAAGACAGCCACCACCACCTTCTCCACCACCACCACCACCACCACCACCACGGAGGAGATGAAGAGCAGGGTTCTCCTCCACCTCAGCCACCGCCCCAGTATGGAACCTTCCAAGGAGTGCCCAGCTACCCACCTCAGCCGGTGATCGGCTTCCCCCAGCCGGTTCCTCCTCCCGGCGCTCACGGCTATCAAGCTACAGGTAATCCCTGATCCTCAAACCACCTATCCCTTTTTGGGTTTTGTTTAGTTTGTCATTTTTTTCTGGATGAATTCGCTTTGATCAAGTCATGGTCGGTCAAACATGGATAAAGATTCGATTTTTATTAGCTTTCATTGGGGATCAATTGAATTCATGTTCCACTTTGTTGTAAGTTAGTAGAATAGAACTGTGTGTCAATTACAAATTTGGGGTTGGTTGATTCTTCAGAAGCTGGATCATATTCTGATCTTATTTTTCTCTCAATTTACTAATTTGGATTTTCCTTGTGCGAAATTCTGCCCTGTTTGGGACTGCAACCTCTCTCAGAGGCTTGTGAGTGTCTGCATTCATGTCCTTAAATTTGCTCAGTTAATAATCTCCTATGGTTTTATATGGGAAATGTGATCATTCTTCTATTCAGTACTTTCAATTCTCTGCGTACACATATTGGTCAAACTTCTCCTTTAATAATTTGGCCTTTTTTTGGGATATCAGGATATGTTATTGCTGAGGGGACACCTGTTGCGAGGGAGCGCCGCCTGCCGTGTTGTGGCATTGGCATAGGATGGTTCTTGTAAGTGACTGTGTTTGATGAATATAGCTTGTGGTCTAATTCTTTGTGCATCTTCAGTAACTAGATGGATGTTGATGTTGTCTTTTCTTGCTTTGATTTTCCAATTGTTATCGCATACTTAAAAAATATCATGCAGAGTTTGTGTGCCACTCATAGCCGTTGGATGTCATTCAAATTTTCATCAATATCGTCTTTTGAATCTGAAGCATTGAGTTTGATCTTGAGCTCAGCAATAAAGCTTGCAATTTTAGGTTTTGGGACAAAGATAAGTTTATGAATATGCCAGTATTGGTGTTGTTCGGTGTTTCCTCTCTTCATTAGTCTAGGCTACATTCATGATGCACACACATAATGATCCCAAATGATTGTTAATAACAATTCTGATTCGTTAGGTCGTCAATCAGTCAGTCACAGGGTATTAATAGTATTGGTTCTTTTTGCCCATTATCATTTGCATTGGATCTTTTCCTTTTATGAATATAGTTGGGACAATGAAGCCATGTTGTTCCCACGTGTTTAATTAGTGTAGCATCTCTTTCGAGGTAAAGCAAGGTGATTTTTCATATACTAACCTAAATGCTCGCTCTTTTGGACAGTTTCATTATTGGATTCTTCCTTGCTGGCATCCCCTGGTATATTGCTGCATTTATTCTACTTTGTTCCAGAGTTGATCCTCGAGAGAAGCCTGGATATATCACGTGCACTATTGCCGTAAGTTTATCTAACGAACGTTACTGATGACTTCTCTGAAATGCCGAAATTTTCTGATAGGTTTTAGATAACAATCTAGTCTGTCTACTTAGTAAGTACTTGCCTGTCTCTTTTCTTTGCAGTTGCGAATTCACCAGGTTAATTCTAGGCTTAGCTGTGTTCTCTCACTTTGACTATGTGTTTAAGCTCTTACTGTTTTGATAGGTAATGCTAAGTTCTGAATTAAGTAGCCGTGTAAAATAAATGCCAGTGACTCATACTCAGAAATCTGATAAATTGCATGATCTTTGGAAGAATTTGGTGTCATCTGAAGTCTTAGACCCACTAGACCGGAAATGGCATTTTCTTATTTGAAGGGCAGTCATCATAATTCTAGTTCAAGGATTTTAAAACTGAGTTGGGAATTTATCTAAATCATTCTGCACACTTGAGTAAACTGATCTATGCAAATCACAAAGGAAAGAAACGAATCCCTCCTTCACATTCGAACATGGAGGATTTGGAATGTATTGCATCTGTTCTTTACTTTTTCATGGTTTTTCTTCTTTGCCTACATTTAGAGAAGCTTGTTCTACTCATGTTCTAACCGCGCAGAAGCACATTTTTGAATTTGTAGGCTATTTTGGCTTCTTTTGCTCTTATTTTCGGATTGACAAGGAAGGACTGGGATTAACAAAGTGGGCATGTGGTTTATCTGTGCCCCGAAGGTTGTACAGGTTCAGAACTTGGATGATTTGAATTTAATATATAGCGAGAAGTATGTTACTTTGTGAGTGGTTGTTGCTCAACAAATTTGTACTCATTCTGGTGTGAACATTGTATTCAATGTAGTATCTGATTGTGGGAAGTACTGGATCTTGAAATTTGACATTTACATACATTGCTATAAACTACCATATTCAGTGGAAAAGGGCCTTGTGCAGGGCTACATAAGCCTTGGAGCCGAGAAATAATGATGCATGATCTTGGTTCCTCTATACTTCGGTCTTATTCTTTCCATAGCTGAATGTGGAATCATACACACAGGGAAAGAACTAGGCCTTTGTTTTAATCAATACAATAGGGAGAGGAGATATCATCAGGCTTTGTTGTGAAAATATGCCATCGGGACTGATAAACTCTTCTTCTCAGCCAACTACGACTCTTACTAGTAGCCTTAAAAAAAAAGAAAAAGAACTGATTACACATAATAAGCTTTTGATATTTAGTACTCCCTCCGTCCCATAATTATTGTCCAGTATGAGTTTTTATTAATAGAAATTTTTTAAGTAGCTTTTCTTTTTCTTTTATTTTTTTTTGGTTGTTTCTGCGGATATCGGATTTATGAAAATAAGACTAATGATGATACAACTAGTAAGTGAATTCACATAGATTTGTATAGTCATTTAAGTACTCCATAGTATAAGGTATAAACGCTGAACCGGTTCTTAATGACAACTAGTAAATGAGTTCACATAGATTTGTATAGTCATTTAAGTACTCCCTAGTATAAGGTATAAAACGCTGAACCGGTGTAGGTGACGCATCAAGTCAGTGTTAAAGTACCAAATTAATCTAATGACATGAATTAAACGAAGAGTTGCGGTGCAACGAAATGAACTTTCCACTGGATCGACTGGCAGACTACAACGAAACGAAGCAACGATTAGACATTATATTAATGGAGATGTATTAAAATGGTGCAATTTCAGTGGAGAGAGAGAGTGTGTGTGATTAGATGAAGAAGTGTCAAAGCTCAATATAGCCAAAATATAGAAACAATCAAATAAAAGATCAGTAAATATCAGCAAATTTCAAGATTGATTTATTTTAAGGTTTCTATATGGTAGTATTAAAACTTGTAATATATGAAACCAAAGAGGGGGTGAGGTGGATTAATTCAAACAAATCATATAGGCCGGAAGTTCGAACCTATCTACTGTCGATCTCTTGGAGAGGAAAAATAATTGTAACAATTGTATGCCTTTTGACGCTACTTTCCAATCAATTCATTCAATTAAAATTATTGACTCTTTCAAAAAAAAAAAAATTAAAATTATTGAGTGATAGAAATGGAAAATTAACATGTCTACTTTGGTTTTATAAAAATGTCTATAAACTCTCTAGGTTCTAAAATAAATGTGTTTCTTTTTGTTATAATAAAAATAACAAAGAAAGAATAAGACAATCATCTTGGAATCAAAAAAATATTTAGTATCAATATCAATATAATATAAAAAATATATATAAAAAAGCAATAGCGAAAATGGCGCGCGTTACTGAAAAAAGTTATGAATAAAGCTATGGATGGTATGGTGCACCGCGCCGCTTAAGTGTGAGCAATGGATTCTGGTAATCTGAACAGCTTTTAGTTCGGTCTTCAGCGTAAAAGGACACTTTTCTTTTCTTTTTTTGTTTCTATTCAAAGTTAAATCAGAATTTGAAATGGTAAATTTATTTTACTTACTCGTGGAAACGTAATTTTGTTTACCCAAAAAAAAAAAAAAAAACACGTGACTTTTCCAAGTAAACGGTATGTAAACCTTTTTTGTGTGTTGAAATTAAACATAAATTGTGGCACCTGAAATATATGAAATTAAACATAAATTGTGCATTACCTTTTTGGTAATTGATACCAATCACGGGGGGAAACAAGCTCTATAGTCTAGTTTACAAGTGTAAGGAAAAAAAAAAAAAATTCTCACAATTGTTGTTACCGAATTATGCATGCAGCGAATCTCTCACCTTGGCTTGCCACCTTTCAATATGATTTGCAACTTATTACAATTGGCGTTCGGTTCGATGTTAAAGCAAAAGAGAAAAAAAAAGGGTATATATACACACACAAATTGTTTAAAATTCAGATTTACTAGTTAATTTAATTGTTTATTCCCCAGTTTTTCCAAAGTAAAAATTATTTATTTTTCACTGTAGTTCACCGTTTATTACAATAGACGTGAGTTGATTCTTCTCTGGTGGGTTCCTGGCGTTAAAAAAAAAATAAAAATAAAAACAGATTTTCACGATCCATTGCTCTAAGTTGAAACTTCAAAGATTGTTGCAATCCGAATAGGGAAAGATATCTGGTAATTAATATTCAAAATTAATATAAAAAAAATAAAAGTCTCCTAATTAAACACGCTACTGTTATTATATATAAAAGAGCGCGGCAGAGCACCGAACAGAAACCACTTTTTTTTTTATCATTAACCCACCTTTTTATTCATTAACTTAACTTGAATATCAAGTTCTCAGCCAAAAAGGAAAATAATCTGTTTCCGCACCCCTCTGTAATTTTCACAGATATATATCATCACCGCATTAAATCTCAATCTCCAGTTACTCACTTAATTATTTTTTTTACATATTTTAATCGAAACAAGTCTATATATATAAAATCAATAAAATTAAATGTTGTCCCTGAGTAGTTCCACCAGACTCTCTAAGAAGAGGAAGATGAAATTAACCTCAGACGACGACAACAACAACAACAACAACGAGTTCCTCATGACTGCTCTTTCAATGGAGGCGGCGGCGGCAGCGGAATTTCAGGAAGAAAAGAAAGAGGAAGAAGACCGGATCAGTGATCTTCCGGACTCTATTTTAAGCTCAATCATCTCTTTGCTTCCTTTGAAGGAAGCCCTAAAATCCAGTTTGGTTTCTAAGCGATGGAGATCCCTCTGGAGGCATCTAACCCGCCTCGGGATCGACGATTCCGCCTGCATGCCGGCGGCATGCAGCCGGGAAGAGAGGATCCGGCAGCTTTCCGGCGTCATCCAGTCTCAGCGGAACAGTTTCATAGCCTGTTGCGAGATTTACTTCACCAGGGACGAAAGCTTGGGGATCACAAACGAGAAGAAAAGCTGGATTGAATTTCTCAAGGACGAGAAGAAACTGGAAAAGCTGGTTGTTCAATTGGAGATTCACAGTCTTCCTCCTGAAGCTTTGTTATCGTTATGGCCTGTCGGGTTTTTCAATGGGTCCAATCTTCGCGAAGTGGAGATCCTTCGCGACGGCATTCCCGACGCCAACCCTTTCGCGGGCTGCGAGAATCTGAGGAAGCTGAAATTCAATTCGGTCCGGATTTCGCACCGAGTTCTCGCTGAAGTGGTGAAGAGCTGTGTGAATCTGGAGGACCTGAAGCTGGTTCGTTGTTTGGGTTTGGCTCGCGTTGGGATCCAACACGAGAAGATCAAATGTGTGGGAATCGAGGGTTTGCGACTCAAGCGTCTCCGGTTGGTTTCGGAGAGTCTGAGGGTTTTGTCGGTTTCGAGCTTTTCGATTCAGTCGCATGATCTCCGTTGCCCCAACCTTGTTGTCCTCAATGCCCATAAATGCAACTCCGCGGATTTCATCGACAGGTTCATCGGCTTACTGGTGAGTCTTCTTTCGTAAGCTCTTTCAATTTGATTCCCTTTTGATTCTTGGCTTTTATTTTCTAGGGTGAATTAATTTTTTTTGTTTTTTTTTTTGTTTTCTTTTGATTGAATTAAGCTTGTTAATCTTTGTATAGTAGGTTTGAGCTGCTATCTTTAGTTCAGTCAAATTAATGTACTTTGTGTAGTCACTGGAATTGATAGCATTCTGATTAAGCCGTGTTTATTGTTATTCTTATTTGTAAACTGTCCATGATTACTGCAGGTTAGATTTCACTTCTGTTTTTAAATTGTATTGATATGTAAACAATTCATTCCATGATACTCCCTGCATCCCAGCAATCAATTAAGTTCTGCTGATTATGTTAGTTCATAACAAACCAGATTATTTTGTGTACATGATTTCGACATAGTTTTATTGGGGCCATTTCATCTGTGTTTGTTGTTACTCTTGATACACTAAGCTTTACTAACGCGCATTTGGTTTCCTGATGTTTATTTATTTATTTATTTATTTTTTTTAGGGAAGTGATCACTTTAGCCAGGGTTACTGCTGGAAGATTAAGACCCTGCGCTCAAATTTCAATTTGGCCAACTGGTATGACCTTCTATCACTCAGGTTCATCTTCCGAGCGTGGGCGTGTTTACAACGGCTTTACATTGTCAACAAGGTACGTAAATTTAACAGCTTGTTTGAGTAACATTTCACTTTGTCAGCGAGTCATAGTTTTTTACTTCTTTTGGTTCCAAAACTAGAGCTTACTTGTCTGATTTCGGCGCATATATAGGGTTTGTTGTGTGGTCCAGTTTGTGCATTATTACAATGTGTTGTCTTCGTTTCTTTTGGTGAATCACAATGGATATTGATGATGTGTGATTTTCCAGGGGTATGAAGGTGAGCCCTATCACACACTTCCATATCCCCAATCATTCTGGGAAGGAGAGTCGACCGAGATTATGGTGCATCATCTCAAGGTCGTCCAGATTGAGAGTTTCACTTGCGGGGAAAAGGAGATGCAATTCGTTACTCACCTGGTCAAGAATGCCGAGGTATTGGAGGAACTGATCATCCGCTTTGACCATCCCCGTGTTGCCGGAATTGCAAGTGCCAAGCGGGAGCTGTTATCGCTGCCAAGAGGTTCCGAGAATGTGAAGATCAAATTCGAGGTGTAGATTCCCAAAAAGGAAGAGTAATCTGCTGGATCTGCAAGCGTAAGCGAGTAAAAAGTGAATCGGATTCGAAGCATGGAATGTTGTTGTTTTTCTGTTGAGTATTTGAGTTGTTGTAGTTGATCTGTAAACCAAATGTATTATGTGTCTGTGTACCATATATAATTGGGGTTACAGAAACCCTAGTAAACATTCGAGAGCTCTGTCTGTTGTTACATTAGACTTGTAACTGGTTCATGTAATTCCCTAAAGGAGACTTAAGTAGAGTTTGAATTTTCTTCTTTTTTTTTGGTTTGACAGAACGAAAAGGTTTTCTTGAGATCATTGTTAGAACTTAATTGTCCATTCAACTGCTAGCATACTTTGTGTGGTGCATGCTGTTTCTTTATCACTGGTGTGTTAGATTAACAGGTTAAACTTTGTTGCAATTATGCCATAGCTCAGAAGCTGTTGGCCATAAGTGCAGAAAGCTCCTTAACCTCATATGGACAAGCGAATGAGATTCCACATCAGGGGTTTTTTTTAGGAGAGAGTTGGGCATGGAACTTTTGAAGTTTTTTCTCTGCTGTTTGATTGTTTGATTTTTATTTTTTTTCCTCTGTGGGAGAAAGTATGATCTGTTTGTCTCTCAGGATATTTCATATATATGAATGTATTAAAGATAACAATAGTTTGCATTTGGTTACAGATTATACATGTCCAATTTTACATCCCATTTTAAACAAAGTTTCAGTGTTTTCTCACTACAATACACCTGAATCAAAAGGGCACGAAAAAAACACCCCAATTCCAATATTGGCTCTATAAACACAAGCCGTACAAGAAAAGTTCAGTTTCGAATGCTGAGAGTTGAAATAGAAATAATAAATTGTGAAAGGTGAACACTTGAAATACTCGGAGATAAGAATGAGCGATATAAAATGGCAAAAAACAAGACTTCAATAGGCAAAAGCACTGTTACAAGATATTTTATTTCTCGAATAAGGCATATCTTAATGTTAATCTGCTTAAACAACCAAATTCATCCAGCTTGTTTAACGCCAACCTTCTTACTCAATTAAGAGGGTCTACTCTTCTCCCCCTTTTTTTCTTTTTTCTATTTATTTTTGGCCTTTTGTTTTTAAGTTTCACGAGAACGTGCACCACGCTAGGTAATATTTAATAGTAGCCAAAAAGAGTGACATTATATCTGGTGATGTAGTAACAACAGTATTTGATTCTCGTTTAGACAACACGAACATGTAACTATCCGACAATGCACATCTACACACAAAAAAAAAAAAAGGGTAAAAAAATTGAGCCAAAATGCGAAAAAAAAAATCAGTGACAACAACTTTTTATAAATAGACTATATATGGTCCTCCAAATAATTCTCACTCACACCATTAATAGGAAATCCATAGTTCCTTCGTCTTTCCTAAAACACTAGGAAGAATGGAAGTGATCTACTTCAAGCCAATTGCAGCAGTTGGTTTTGTTGCTTTTTCAATATATTGGGTCTATAAAGTGGTGGATTTATACTGGTTTAGGCCAAAAAAGCTTGAGAAATGCTTGAGAGAACAAGGTTTCAAAGGCAACCCATATAGACTGTTTCTTGGAGATCAATATGAAAGTGGTAAATTAATCAGGGAAGCACTGTCTAAGCCCATTGGGATTGATGATGATGTCAAGAAACGCATCATTCCTCATGTCCTCAAAGCCATCGAAACCCACGGTATGAACCCAGCAATTTTGTTCACTCATAATTTCATATCTTTTGTACAAAAGATATAGTCTTGAAATGATGATTAATTGATCTTGCAGGGAAGAAGTCTTTTATGTGGGTTGGAAGAATTCCAAGGGTGTTCATGACAGACCCAGAGCTGATAAGAGAAGTCCTAACAAAATACTACAAGTTTCACAAGAACCATCATGATCTTGATCCAATTACCAAATTTCTCTTGACTGGAATTGGCAGTTTAGAAGGGGAATCATGGTCGCAGAGGAGGAAAACCATCAATCCTGCTTTCCATTTCGAGAAATTAAAGGTATTATTACTACCAACTATTCTTAGCTCATGAATTGCATCTGTAATTTTAATGAGACTGTCTTATAACTTAAAAGAATGTAAATTGTTTTTGTACCGAATTTTATTAGCTTATGCTACCGGCATTTTACATGGCCTGCAATGATATGGTGAACAAATGGGAAGCTAAAGTTCCCAATGGCGGTTCAGCAGAGGTGGAAGCCTGGCATGATATTGAAATCTTGACAGGGGATGTGATTTCAAGGACACTGTTTGGAAGTAACTTTGAAGAAGGAAGGCGAATTTTCGAGCTGATGCGAGAACTTACAGCTCTTACAATTGATGTTATCCGCTCTGTTTACATTCCAGGAAGAAGGTAAAATTTTCCCAACTACAAGCATTTTTTTCAATATGGTACCATAAATTAATGGTTCAATTTTTTGGTCAGGTTTTTGCCAACTAAGAGGAACAGAAGGTTAAGGGCAATAGACAAAGAAGTGAGGGGAAGGATAAATGTGATTATAGACAAGAAAATGAAGGCAATTAAGGCAGGGGGAGCTGCAGGGGATGATTTCTTGGGGATATTGCTGGAATGCAACATGAAGGAATCACAGGAAAAGGGAAACAACAAAAGTGCTGTAATGAGCACTGAAGATATCATTGGTGAATGCAAGCTTTTCTACTTTGCTGGGCAGGACACCACCTCAACTCTGCTTGTATGGACTATGGTGTTCTTGAGTAGGTACCCTGAATGGCAGCAAAGGGCTAGGGATGAAGTCCTCCAGGTTTTCGGCCACAAAAAACCCGATTATGATGGCATCAGTCGCCTTAAAATCGTAAGTCCCGTGAATTTTCCTGTTTTGATTCTGATTTTTCTTACATTAGAAATGGAAAAGAGTGGTCTTGACTTTCCGGGTGTTTCTTACCAACGGGACTTTTTTTTTTTTTTTGAAAATGGACCAGCGAGCGGTAGTTATCTGGTGAAATAGGCAAGTGCCCCCTTTTCTGTAATTAAAAAAAAAAAAAAAGTGGCGCTTGCATTAAAAAATTATGTAACATAACACAAAAACCAGACTCTTAAAAGTTTTAATAAAATTTTACCTACATTGTTCCGAAATTCACCCGGATTTAACTAAGGTTTCAAAATGTTACTACTTTATTTTTAAAATTACAGGTGACTATGATCTTGAATGAGGTGTTGAGGATCTATGCGCCGGTGGCTGAGCTGACGAAAGTGGCGCACGAAGACACGCAGCTCGGCAAGTATTTCATTCCGGCAGGAGTGCAGCTGATGATGCCACAGATGTTGATGCACCACGACACGGAAATATGGGGCGATGATGCGATGAAATTCAACCCGGAGCGATTCTCTGAAGGTGTATTAAAGGCAACAAAAAGCCAGGGCTCATATTTCCCATTCAGCTTGGGACCAAGAATGTGCATTGGGATGAACTTTGCTTTCCTTGAGGCCAAGATGGCAATGGCTTTGATTCTGCGCCGGTTTTCTTTTAAGCTGTCTCCATCCTACGTGCACGCTCCAATGACTTTAATTACGTTGCAACCTCAGTTTGGCGCTCATTTAATCCTGCAAAAGCTCTAAAAATGAAACTATGCAAATTGCAGGCTCACTTTTCTATTTTAGGTCTTAGTGGAACATTTGGTTTGATTTGCTACTGTTTTCAGGGGCCTTTCCACAAGCACCTTGTCGAAAGTCAGAAAAGACCGGACCAAACCAAGAGAATAAAGTCAAATCCTCCCCTTCAATTTCTCCCAGTATTGTACTATCATCACTTTGTTTATTGTACAACCAAAAAAAAAAAAAACATTCAAGAATTTCATGCCCTGTCTGTTTATATATAAACTTGGTTTACATATATGCTAAAAAGCAAGAAAAGAAATAAAATAAAACCTTGCCACACTTTGTAATATACAATTTTTTACATTTTTAATGCTACTCGAAATAGTATCTATAGGCTGCGTTAGAGGACTGATACCACATGAGATAGATCCAGAGATAAAGTGGTGGATCACATGCTCTACTGAATTAATGTTTATTCAGTGCATATTGTGAGTGGAAGACATGAATCACTCTCTACGTATTTCAGATATTCCAACTTTACATTGTAAATTAATTCCTCTATCACTCATTATGTGGAATATTAATCTTGGTTCAATAATGTCATCATTTCTTTCAATGAAGGAGTGATTGCTACATATGCAGTAGCGGATCTAGGCGAAAAATATAATGGGGGCCGACTATATAATTATATCATTGAGGAATGAGTTTTATTTTAACTAATGTTTATAAAGTGCTTTTAGATTTTGAGATTTTTAATCATCTCTAAAAGTGTCGCACTTAGCTCATCAGTGTAAATCTCATTTCCGCTAACTAAAACACCACGCAAATTCAAAACGATTTGTATTTAATAACTAAATATAGTTGTTCAAACAAAAAAAAAGTTGTTTAAACATATACACCCGGAAAGAGATCACCATAATTTTTTATGGGCACAAAGAATTATTTTTAATTACGAAAGTTATGATATAAGAAAAACTTTGATAGTTTGATGTTTTAGAGCCTACATATATATTTTATTGAATAAATTAATTTTTTACATCATTATTAGCATTAATCTTCTTCTGAAATTAAGGATAAAATTATTTAGGACCAAACTTAACTAGAACTATGACTTTGAAGCATTTTTTTTTAACAAATTGAGAGAAAATGAAATAGAAAACACAATTTTAGTCCAAAATAGCAAAAAAAATCTTAATACACACATATAACATAATTATAATTATATTTTTTTTAAAAATTAAATCTATATAATGAAGGTTTAGGGTGGGGCCAGGGGGGCCACCCCCACCCTAAATCCGCCAGTGTATATATGTGTATATGGTTACCTTTCACCCGATGTTGACGCTAGAAATGGAAAAAGTACATCAGGGCCACAATCTTTTTCTGTATATTCTGAAAGTTAATGAAAACCACAAAGGCTAGCGTTTCGCACCCATAATTCATTAATTTGAGTATGACGAGACGTTGGTCACTAAGACCATGGTTTCTACTTTCTACTGGTTCAATCCAGTTGACTATAATATTCTACCGGGCTCTAAAATTGTTATTTCTGTCCGTAATGACAATGGATTGAATCCACAAATTGAACATGTGATATATATGGCATTAGATTCTTTTACAAATCTTAGTAAGTGAGTTCCTTCAGTAGAGTCATGAGTATCTCTAATTAGATGAATGTGCTAATATTTTCGCGCATGGAGTCCAAGATGAGTCTCTCTCACAAAATTACTTCAATGCCCCTTCCTGATTATCTCCATGCAACCCGCCGCCCGCCGCTTAATCATGCATTAGAGTTTTTAATTACTTCGAATATACCCATTTAATGCTTCTGATGGCGTTTTCTGGCAGCTTTGCGAGAGGAATGAAAATTTAGATATGGACTGTATTACCCATAAAATTGCCCTGCTGCTTATTTTGTTTGGGCGTGCATAAACAAGAGTGACATTAAACTATCATTATTTTTTGGTAGGAGATTGCTTTTTTTTTTTTTTTTGGAAATGGAGGGAAAATACTACAGTTCTTTGTCATTTGGACAAAAGGGAGGTATTTTTCTAATTAATTAATATTGCAATAGTTCTAGGATACAAAACACTTAACACACTCGGGAATTGAATGACAATTTAGTGACTAGTTTGCTGTCCTTCCTGATAATAGACCAAGGTTCGATTCTTACCGGAGATTGTAAAAGGGGTTTAACCCACATTTAAGTGGGGTCTATTGGGATGAATTTTAGAAAAAAAAAAAACACTTATCACACCAAGGCATATCCATGTCTTTATACTCGACACTTAGCATTGGATCGATGATTTGATCTTTCATAGTCATTTCTCTATTTTATATACTCTTTTTATCCCTAAAAATGTTCACCTTAAGTTTTGTAATAAAAAAAATATAAATCTCAATATTTAATGTGAATTATTTTTTCGGTACAGAGGAACTATAATCTAGTAATGTTAGTGGTCCTTGTACTTAACCCTGATCAGCTCCTTTGTTTTGTGTCTCGTTTAAGCGTGTAATTAGCCTCAGATTTTAAGAAGAAAGGAAAAAACTACGCTCCAGGCTACATTAATGGATTGTTGAAATGGCATGGCCAAATATAAAGACGAGTTCTATTATTGGAACTAGCATTATGATGTCCGTGTCTCTTTATATTATGGTCAAAAGAAAAAATATAATTCACATGAATATTCGATCCCACATACTACATTTCGAATGTCCTGTTTTGATTTTTGAAGCACCAAAATCTGATGAACACAATGAAGATGACAAGCTATCCAATAGTCACCACTCCTTCTTGCATGAGTTTTACTTACTTTTTATCATTTGCCTTTTGATTTTGGCATCTTCTTTCTCTATTGTCTCTTCCTGTCATTATTTTAATGTGCTCGTGTTGCATGCGACACAAATGACGATCCTTTATTCTAGTTAAGCTAGATCATATAACCAATCGATAATGCATAATTATGTTATTCCAGTTCATTTCTTTACAAATAAGTGGAGTTACAAAAAGGTGAGACATTTGAAACATTTTGTGGCATTTTATACCCCCACGTAAGATCTTAAATAATTGAGGAGAATAACCAGGCGGGCACTTCATATAAACTGTTCACCTAGATGTTAAAAATGCTTTTCTCCATGGTAACACTCAGGAAACAGTTTATATGAAGTGCCCGTCTGGTTATTCTCTTGGTGATCCGAATTTGGTTTGCAAGTTTTGCAAATCTTTTTATGGTCTCAAACAAGAACCCCGCGCATTGTATTTCATTTCATTTCTTTACAAATAAGTGGAGTTATAAAAAGTGAGACATTTGAAACATTTTATGGTATTTTTTACCTCCCACGTAAGATCTTAAATAATTGAGGAGAATAACCAGACGGACACTTCATTGTTCCAGCTACATGTTAAAAATGCTATTATCCATGGTGACTTGCAGGAAACAG
Organism: Oldenlandia corymbosa var. corymbosa; assembly: GCA_949775105.1. NCBI lineage: Eukaryota > Viridiplantae > Streptophyta > Magnoliopsida > Gentianales > Rubiaceae > Oldenlandia > Oldenlandia corymbosa. Next base: position 10,193,455 of record OX459118.1, on the reverse strand, counting down.
TTTATATGAAGTGCCCGCCTAGTTATTCTCTTGGTGATCCTAATTTGGTTTGTAAGCTTCGCAAATCTTTATATGGTCTCAAACAAGCGCATGGTTTGAAAAATTTCAATCAACAATTTGTTCAGCTGGTTTTCGACAGAGTCCTAATGATTATTCACTCTTTGTTCACCATTCTCAAAATGGAATAGTCATTTTGCTTCTCTATGCGGATGATATGATCATTACAGGAAGTGATCCCCAAGGCATTAACGAATTCAAGGAATTTCTCACACATTCTTTTCACATGAAGGATCTGGGAACTCTCACTTATTCCTTGGATTAGAAGTTTCATACAATTCTAATGACATTCTTTTGATACAACGCAAGTATATAACGGATTTGCTTCAATTGGCCAATCTCACTGATGAAAAAACTTGTTCCACTCCGATGGAACAAAATTTGAAGTTGAAATGTGATGAAGGAGCATCTCTGTCAGATCCTACTACATATCGGCGATTAGTTGGAAGTCTTATTTATCTCACTATCACACGTCCATCTGTCTGCCTTGCATTGCATTCTTTGGTACTTGAAAGGAACTTGTGATCGTGGTCTATTTTTTTCTGCTAAATCTTCTCTCTCTCATCGCTTATGCTGATATGGATTATGCCGGCTGCGTTGATACTTGTAGTTCTACTACGGGTTGGTGTGTCTTTTTGGGAGATTCATCCATCTCATGGAAATGCAAGAAGCAAGACCGAGTCTCTAAGTCAACTACGGAGGCTGAATATCGTTCTATGTTAGCGGTCAGCTCTGAAATTGTGTGGCTCCAGTGACTACTCATGGATTTTGCTGTTTGTTTTTCTCAACCTATCACTCTTTTTGGGTATAACACTAGTGCTCTCAACATCACTGCTCATCCCGTGCAACATGAGAGAACTAAACACAACGAGGTCGATTGTCTTTATATTCAAGATTTAGTTCGTGAAAAACTCATTCATCTTGTCCATGAGTCTTCTCAAGATCAAGTGGCCGATTTACTTACTAAGCCTATGTCTTCTACCCGCCACTCTTATCTTGTGAGTAAATTAATGCTAGTTGACAACCATCATCAATTTGAGGGGGGATATCAAGGAGAGAGCAGATCAAGGAGAATGATTGAGGAGGATAATCCTCCACATGATCAGCTGAACGTTAGTCAAAGGTCAGCAGGGAAAATGATGATGGTTGTTAGGAGGTGGTCTTGGCAGGGGAAATGATCTTAGGATGGAGGCTGCAAAACGCCTTTTAAAATGTGACTACTGCAAGCAAAGTGGTTATTTACATGAGGACTGTTTTAAGCTGCATAGTTATCCCGAGTGGTGGCCAGGGAATAAATCATCACAACCTCAACAATCCACAGGGAGAGTGTCTGCACACTTGGCTGAGTCTCCTCTTGATCATGAAGTGACAGAGAACCCTAAGGAATTGCAATCCATTCTGAGTAATCTCCATACCTTGCAACAGGAAGTCAATAAGTTGGTAAAAGGGAAGATGAACATGAATGAGGGAGCGCAGATAAACTTTTCCCACTTTAGTGATTTTACAAGTATGAGTAGCTTCAATAATCTTAGCGATGTTACCAAATTAGAAATTATACTATGGATACTTGATAGTGGAGCAACTAGCCACATGAGTTCCAACCTTAGCATTTTTACCAGATATAATTGAGTTTCTGCTTTAACACCAGTTTGCTTAGCTGATGGAAGTATTAAAACTATTGATCATGTTGGAGAAATACATATTTCTGATAGCTTAACATTTCCAGAAGCCCTGCATATAATAATTACAATTTTCTTTCAGTAAACAAACTTGCTACTTCTTCACAAATAGATTGTTTCTTTTCCTCAGCCTTTTGCCTGTTGCAGGACCAAGTGACTAGGCATATAGTTGCTACAGGAAGAGTCATCAACCGGCTTTACATTTTGGATCAGAAGTCATTTGCCAAAGAAACCATTATGCAATTTGTTTCCACCCATGTAAACCATCATTTCTTACTTCAACCTACCATAAGTACTATGTATCACTCAAAAATAGTTTCTGAAAATACTCATGATCTGTGGCATAGAAGGTTAGGGCATCCTTCTAATGAAGTGTTGAAACACTTAGATTTACCTTTTCCCTGTAAAACTGTTGACAATCATTTTTATATTTGTCCAATTTCAAAACAGCATAGAAATACATTTCCTTCCAATGTTATTCATACTTCTTGTGTTTTTGATCTCATACATGCTGACATTTGGGGCCTTACCATCAAAAAACACTTTCAGGGGCATATTATTTCTTAACTATAGTGGATGATTTCAGTAGATCCACTTGGACCTTTTTTATGCAACAAAAATCCCAGTCATTTTCCATACTACAAAATTTCTGTGCTATGATCCAAACACAGTTTTCTTTACCAGTCAAACAAATCAGAATAGACAATGGCAGTGAGTTTTTTAGTGCTGACTGTCAAAACTTCTTTCAAAAATCAGGCATAATTCATCAGAAAGCATGTGTCCACACTCCACAACAAAATGGAGTAGTGGAGAGGAAACACAGGCATCTCTTGCAAACAGCAAGATCTTTGCTTTTTTACATCAGGTCTTCCCAAGATTTTTTGGGGAGACTCTATACTCACAGCCATATATCTCATCAATAGACTTCCTACTCCAGTTCTAGGCAATAAAAGCCCTTACAAAGTCTTATACAACAAACCACCCAATCTTTCTAATCTTAGAGTTTACGGGTGTTTGTGTTATGCCACAAATGTTTTTCCTCACAAGGATAAATTTGAGTCTAGAGCAGCTAAAACTATTTTCTTAGGATATCCTGTAGGCCAGAAAGCTTACAAGTTGTATGATCTTGCTGCTAGAAAACCATAATATCTAGAGATGTGATATTTTATGAACATCTCTTCCCTTACAAGAATGATATTCCTTTAATACACAATACTTCTCCAGAATCAGATATGTCTCATGATTTGCCTTTCTTTCCATAATTACATTACCTACATCATATGTTTCTCTTTCTTCACCTGATTTTACTTCTTCAGAAACACAACCTCCAAATAATTCCCTTGATATCACTACTTTGCATGGAAGTACTAGATCTTCCAAACCACCACAGTGGCTAAATGAATATGATCTCCAACATGTAAAGCTAGCTGCGGCTGTTTCTACAGGGACATTACCTTACACACCACCTGCTTATCCCTTCTATGATATACCTGTTTTTACGCCCTCTTATGTTGCTTTCCTAGCAAGTATCCAAAACGCACCTGAACCTACCTCTTATTTGCAAGCAAGAAATCAACCAGAATGGATTAAAGCCATGAAGACAGAATTAGAAGCTCTTGAAAATAATCAGACTTGGGAATTGGTTGATCTACCTCCTGGGAAAAAAGTCATTGGATGTAAATGGGTATACAAGATCAAGTATCATTCGGATGGAAGCATTGATCGTTTTAAAGCAAGATCAGTGGAAAAGGGGTATAATTAGATTGAGGGAGAAGATTTTTATGAAAGTTTTTCGCATGTGGCTAAAGTTGTAACTGTCAGGATTCTGTTAGCTTTGGCAGCTGCTTCTAACTGGTCTTTGCATCAATTGGATATTAACAATGCGTTTTTGCATGGTTATTTAGAAGAAGAAGTCTACATGAAATTACAACAGGGGTATGATCCAGGGTTCTCAAACAAAGTCTGCAAACTAAAAAGGTCTCTTTATGGTCTTAAGCAGGCCTCAAGACAATGGAATACAGAATTTACCAACAAGATTTAGCAGTATGGGTTTGTTCAGTCTGTACATGATTCCTGTTTCTTCATTAAGACTAGGCCAGATGACATGTTGGCCTTGATAGTCTATGTGGATGACATCCTCATTACAGGTTCCAATGAATCTTCTATTCTTCAAGTTAAGCAGTACTTGCATGACTTGTTTACCATCAAAGGTCTTGGTTATGCCAAGTATTTCTTTGGCATTGAAATAGCCAGGTCACCAGATGGAATGTATCTGACAGAGAAAATACATTCTGGACATCCTCCATGAGACAGGCCTTCTAGGGTGTAAACCAACCTCCACACCTTTGCCAAAGGGACATCAGTTCACTGAAGAACCAGGAGCTTCCATAGATAATCATTCATAGTGTAGGAAGCTGGTTGGACAATTGCTCTATCTAGGCTTCACAAGACCTGATATTGCATTTTCTGTTCAACAACTGAGTAGACATGTCTAGGCTCCATGTCAAGCACATCGGGAAGGACTTCTACATGTTTTAAAGTACCCAAAGGGGACAACATCGCATGGTATCTTTTATCCTTCCTCTAATGATCTGAAGTTGGAAGCATACAGTGATGCAGACTATGGTTCAAATCCTCTGTGCAGGTGATCCATTTCAGGATTTTGCGTCTTTCTAGGATCAGCTTTGATCTCTTGGAAGGCTAAGCAAAAGACTACAATCTCCTGTTCTTCAGTTGAAGCTGAGTACAGGAGTATGAGTTTCACAGCAAAAGAGCTATTATGAATCTCCTATCTCTTTCAAGACTTTCAGGTACCTTTGCATCTTCCTGTTCCTCTGTGGTGTGACAATGAGTCTGTCATATACATTACAGAGAATCCGGTATTCCAAACACTTAGAAGTTGACTGCCACTTTGTAAGGCATCACTATCAAACAGGATTCTTGGTTCCTCTTCATGTCTCTTCTAATGAGCAGTTAGCAGATGTTTTTACTAAGTCCTTGCCTCATGCTCAGCTCTGCACATTCTTGTCCAAGCTTGGCCTGAAGACGTTGCTTCCTGATCCAGCTTGTGGGGGGAATGTAGAATTTAATAAGAAAAATGAAAATAAGAGTGATCAGGGGCCTGTTTGTAATAAAAGAGGAGTTTGACTGACCTTATTGATATTGACTATTAACAAAAGGACTCAATTGTAATTATATTAGAGTCAGTTAGCGGTCAGTTAGTATTAATACGAGATGTTAATTCTGTTTTACATAATAATGAATAATTGAGTTTTTCAGACATATTGATTGTGCATCTTTACTCTCTCCACATAAACTCTAATTTCTTGATTTTACTGAAAATACTATGATTGGATATCATTTCTAGATACATCGACTAATGCAACATTGTCAAACGGTTCATATTTAATGTCTAACTATAAGTATATCACTTAATATCGGAATTTACCATCGGGTATTTGTGTCGTACTATCTTTTTTTTTTCTTTTACCAGACAATGATACGCTTAATTAGGATTTTAAATACTCTATCTCAAATTATAATTCAGTTTAATTTTTCACTTTTAACTTAATTCATACAAAAATTAAAAATCTAAAATAGATAGAAAAATTTCGGGACGGAAGGAGTATAAGAAACGAAGTGACTAATGTTTAAACTGTACTTCTAACTTAAATGGATGAAACAATGAGTGAGTTGACAAACCTTGAGTTCGCTTCTTATTTGCTAGTATTTCCTTTTTTCTCCTTTTCCAATATATGTTAAGAATATCATTACTCTTTTTCGTATTCTACAATACTTTGTAGAACCCTACCCCCAATCATGAAGAATATGGAACACTCATAGGTTGTCTTAAATGAATGTCCTGTATATACCACTAGTAGTATCTAACATATACTAAATTAATTTTTTTAAAAATAAAGACTATATCTTGGAAATTATATTGTTCTTTTTAGAATAATCTTTTTCTATGCAAAATATCCATGTACCATGCGGTCCATGCATTTGCTGAAATCATATAACATCTATAAATGCCACACACAATACTTTGAAATAACCCATCATCATCTCAATAATTTTCTTATCGATCCCTACCAACTTTTTCTTTCTCAATACTTTTCTCACTTCTTAATAGCAAGTGAGGAAAAAAAAGAAAAAGCTGAAGTAAAGTTTTCATCCTGCAACCATGGCCGTGGAACTGACATTCAAGTCAGTAGTAAGCTATGGACTCCTTAGCTTGATCTTTTACTGGTTTTACAAGGTCTTGGATTGGGCATGGCTGAAACCAAAAAGGTATGAGAAAATTTTAAGGTCTCAAGGTTTGAAAGGAAACCCTTACAGGCTTTTGACCGGAGACCAACAAGAAAGCGGAGCTATCATCAAGGAAGCCCTTTCCAAGCCCATTGGCTTTGAAGATGATCTTAGCAAGCGCCTCATTCCTCACATCCGCAAAGCTGTTCAAACACATGGTAATGCCCTTCTCACTGTGTGTGTGCGTGTTTGTTTTTTCTTCCACTTTTTTTTTTTTTTTGTGTGGTTTGGAAGATAGCTAAAAGTTTTTTGAAACTCCATCTAAATTTGATTAATTAATTGGGTTGCAGGGAAGAATTCATTTATGTGGGTTGGAAGGATTCCAAGGGTGCTTGTTACTGATCCTGATCTTGTAAGGGAAGTGTTGACCAAATACTACAAGTTCCACAAGAATCTTCATGACCATGATCCCATCACCAGAGTGTTGTTGACTGGAGTTGGCATGTTGGAAGGCGAACCCTGGGCTGCTCGTAGGAAGATCATCAAATCAGCTTTCTTTTTCGAGAAGTTAAAGGTAAAATAAATATCCACATGGACATTGTCGGGAAAAAAAAAATTCAACAAACACGACTATTAATGCATTGCATTTGTCCTAATAATTAATGTTGTATTTGTTTCATCTAAGTACTTGATTTGGATGCTTACATGTTGTTACAGAATATGCTGCCAGCATTTTATATCAGCACAATCGAGATGATTGACAAATGGGACAAGACAATCCCCGCGGGTGGTTCCGCCGAGGTTGAAGTTTGGGAGGATTTGCGAGTCTTGTCTGGAGATGTAACTGCAAGAACTCTATTTGGGGAAGAGTTTAAGGAACTTGGTGGCATAATCTATGATCTTCTCCAAGAACTTAACTTGCTCACTATGGAAGTCATTCGTTCAGTCTACATTCCAGGATGGAGGTAATTTTTTAACTACTCTGTCCACCTCAAAAATAAATAAATAAATAAATAAGTCTACTTTGTTGAACGGTTTTATTTCAAACAAGTCAATCAATTGTTATCAGTAAAATTAAATAGATGTGGTGCATACATAAAACAGGTTTTTGCCAACAAAGAGGAACAACAGGATGAGAGCAATTGACAAAGAAATCAGAGAGCGGGTTTTGGAAATCATCACCAAGAAAAAAAAGCAAATCTTGTCAGGAGAACACACTGGAACAGATTTCTTGAGTACACTCCTGGAATGCAACCTGAATGAGATCAAGGAATTTGGTAAAAATGTCGAAATGAGCCTTGAGGAGATCATTAAGGAATGTAAGCTCTTCTTTTTGGCTGGCCAGGATACTACGGCCAGTTTGGTCACCTGGACATTGGTCTTCCTGTGTCGATTCCCTGAATGGCAGCGCCGTGCTAGAGAAGAAGTTTTGCAAATCATCGGAGACAAGAAACCAGACTACGATGGCATCAGCCACCTGAAGACTGTAAGTCTCGTCTCGCCTGGCTGACATCTTACAGTGACTTTTCATAGTGACTGATGTAACATTTTTCGCTATCATATTAACCAATTCCATTTTGAAACAGCTGAACATGATTCTATATGAGACTCTAAGGTTGTACCCTCCAATTGTGGAGCTCACCAAAGTGGCTCAGGAAGACACACAACTCGGATCCTACTTCATCCCGGCCGGGACACATCTGATGATGCCACAAATGTTGCTTCACTATGACCCTAAATACTGGGGAGATGATGTTCTTGAGTTTAAGCCACAGAGATTTGCTGAGGGAGTTGTGAATGCAACCAAAATGCAAGGAGCTTACTTCCCATTTAGCCTTGGACCAAGGATGTGCATTGGCCAAAACTTCAGTCTCATGGAGTCCAAGATGACACTCTCATTGCTTCTGCGCCGTTACTCCTTTGAGCTCTCTCCAAACTACGTTCATGCTCCTTTCCAGGTTATCACAATGCAGCCCCAGTATGGTGCAAACTTAATCGTCCACAAGCTTTAGAGAATTTTTAATGTTGTCATAATGATAAATGTGGATTTTTACGTTTACCATTTTAATTGATGTGTTTGGTGCTACTTTATATGATGTGACCGTGTAGCATTTGAGCACAAAATATGTCTGCTCATGTCTCCACTAATGTTGTTACTTGTGTATTTGGAATTCTGTGGTTAATAAATGGAGAAGTTCCCCATTGTTGTCAATAATTAAGTTTCTTTCCTTCCATTTTATCATCATTTACACTGCTTAATTAGGAGATGAAAGCTCATAACGCAATTCTCATTTCAGTACTCTAACCGCGCGCGACATGTGTTTCTTTAGGATATTTTTTTTTTATCTCTTGTACTAAAAGATTAATGAAAATAATCAAACCTATCTGTACGATTGAAAAACGAATTAATGTAATTCTAATTAACTGATTCGAGTAGTTAGTTGGGAACATTAATCAAGTTGAACCCTAGAATATGGGATTTCAATCCCCTCCCCTCCAGTACAATTGTAGCCAAGTAGTAGCTAGTGAAATGTCGTTTCACGCATCATCATAGGTAATAGTAGTTCTTTAAACAGTGGTGGGGCTCTGAAGCAAGTTCATCCCTCTCCCTCCACCAAATGTTTCGAAATGTTTTTTTTTTTTTCATTTGCATAATTCTGCTGACCCTTTCAATTTCTCCACCATCCGAGCAAACTCTTCCAGGTAAAAATATGTAGGATTGCGAGAGACTACTGGCCTTTTTTGGCTATGTCTGGAGATAATTTGTCGAGGAATTTTTGTTTTTTTTTTTCGGGTAAGAATTTTTATTGCGGGTTAAATTTGCTTGGAGAGATCATGTATGATTTCTTCTTTGAAGGAATTTTTGTCATAAATATTATGTATACTGTCGTGTCGACTATATACTTCAACCACTAATCCAAATATTACAAACCAGAGTTTTAGAGCACATATAACTCAAATAATATTGTAAATATTTTGAGACAATAAAACATTATTTGGCTCACTTTCCGCTTTATTCGGAAATGTCAGTTTGTGTGGCACAAAGAAACCATAAAAGAAGGAGATATATAGCCTTGTTTGGACAACCTTCTATTTTACATATTCATTCATTTTACCTCTTAAATAGAAAATTTAATGGAAAAGAAAATATCATCCAAATAACTTTCTGATTTACATTTTAAATTCCAACTTGAAACACTTTTTGTTAGTGTAATAACTATTTTAGAACTACAAATAGTTCAATGACAAATTTGGCAGAATTCCGTTGTTGAGTGATTGTTTCTGGAGAAAAAAAATTTTGCAGTGGCTATAATTGATAATATTTAATTGTTTAGTGAGGACTTGTACTTGATATTTCAAAATACTTTTTTTCAAAACCAACATCCAAACAATATTTTTATTTCCCATTTAGTTTTCAATTTGAAACACTTTTCACTTTTAAGTGGCAAAATGAAATGTAAGTTGACATCCAAACAAGCACATAGTCTACTCAAATAATTCATAGATCCATTCATTTAGGGTAAACAGAAAGAAAAATCACCTTTGTTTGGTTGGTTTTTGGTGCGTTTTTTCTCCAAAAATTTTTATTCATAACTGTTATATCTCAACATATATATTTTTTTTATATTTTTAATACACCTTTTTACATTCTCAATAGAAAAAACACTTAAAAACACAAACTAAAAAAACAATACAAACATAGTTTTTTTAAAAAAAAAAAATTGAGATAAAAGAAACTTTCATTGACTTTGTTGAAAAACGTTCAACCACGATTGACAGAGGATTACAATCACTAATATATTACAATCGAGTAGAATTATAAAACTAAGAATCAACCGATCATTTTCTCTGCGGACGACCAAATCACAAAATCTTCTGTAACAACGACAAATACTTGTTGGAAGCATCACGCACCAAAGAAAATCTCCAATCTCGAATACTTCACTTATCATTATATAAAATCCCCAAAAAGCATATCTAAAACATAGATCTTCTTTGACTTCAAATCATCAAAGATAAACCATGAGTATGAACTATAACAACAAACCATGGACTAAAATCACACACAATCATAAAAGAACTAAAATTCGATCAATAGAATGAAATTTATTGTCACACTACTAACACTCAACAAATTAGAGATATGCTAATAGACTAAATTTATTCAATTAAATAAAAAAAAAACTAAAACAAGAGAGAAATAATCTCCTGCATCCTCCCATGAAAGGGAAGATGAGGAAGAAAATTAGGCTGTAGAAAAAGAGAAAGTAGTTGTTACCCAATTAGCCAATTAATGAAGGGAATAAGGCAGAGGCGACAGCAAAAATTAAAGAAACAGTAAAATAAATCCCTAGTTTTGGAGGCTAATTCATATAAATTTTATAGATGTATTGAATTGATGAAGAAGGAGAAGAGGAGATGAGAGAGAGAGAGAGAGAAGAGAGAACGATGGGCAGCATCCAAACATAATTCATGTATCTTGATGTCGAATACGACATCGACTAAGAAGCAGTGACGGAGCCAGGGGGTGGCTAGCCGGTGCGGTGGCACCCCCTCCATTTTCAGTTATTTAAAATATTTATATTATAATTAGGACAAAACGCACTTTTGGTTACAACTTTTGGTCACCATTAATTTTTTACTGACAAAAAAAAGAAATGGCGACATCTTTTGCAGACTTTAGACTAATAAGTATGTGTAATTTCATCAACAAGGTCTTCACAAAGTTGCTAACCGAAAGACTTAAACCAATCCTTCCTGGTCTAATCTCAGAAGAGCAATCAGCTTTTGTTGATGGTCGGGATATTGTAGATAATGTTTTAATGACTCAAGACTTGCTTCAATTTCTGGATCATCCATCAAGAGGGGGTAATTTATTCATCAAAGTCGACATGATGAAGGCTTTCGATAGGGTCTCGTGGAGTTTCCTTCAACGTATTCTCAAAAATTTTGGTTTTCATGACAACTTTATTGGCCTAGTAATTTCAAATCTTGAGCGAAGTTGGTTTTCTATCCTTCTGAATGGTAGCCCTGTTGGTTTCTTTAAACCCACAAGAGGTATAAAGCAAGATGACCCCCTTTCCCCTTACTTATTTATCTTGATATCGGAAGTTGTATCTAGGAACATGAAAGCCCTAACCAAAGCTGGGAGAGTAGCGACCTATGGTGTTCCAGCAGGATCCTGGATTGTTTCACATCTTAGTTTCGCGGATGATCTCATCATTTTCACTAAGGGTTTGAAGACTTCAATGAAGAGGCTAAATGATTTCTTGGTGACTAAGAAGATGCAGCTGGCCAAAGAATAAATAAGCTAAAAGTATGTTCATAGTATCAGATGGAAGTAGCACACAACAGATTGAAACCATCTCACAAATCCTTCAAATGCCGCGGGGATCTCTATCATTCAAATATCTTGGACGTAATCTCTTCAAAGGCAGGAAGAAAGTGGAGTATTTTAATCTTCTTTTAGAAGCTATGGATGTGAAGATCAACAATTGGAAGAACAAGTTGTTTTCCACGGGAGGAAGGTTGATCTTGATTAAACACGTTCTAAATGCCATACCAACCCATATTATCGCTGCCTTAGTGCCTCCAGAGTCAATTGGGGTAGCTATTGAAAAGAAGTGTCAAGACTTCATGATAAATAAAATAATGAGCAGGAAAATTTTAGAAAATTTACTTTTGATTTGATGTGATGGTTATGTAAATATTGTGTACAAACTCTTCATAAATCATTACATATATTAAAGAAATCATTATATATATTAAAAGAAAGAAAGATAATCGACACGTGTCGCTCATTGACACCATCTCTCAATTAACATGTGTCATTTGCTAATTGGTTGATCATTAATCAGTTAAAATTTTATGTAAACAGTTAAAAACTATTATTTACTATATAAGATTTTTACTGATATTATAAATTCTGGATTGAGAGCTTAAAAATGAATATTTTCAAAAATTGTTGAGAAACCCACGACTTAAGAAGTCCTTGCATTTACGAACTTATTGTCATTTTGGCCTTAAAGTTCCATTTTGTGCTACTTAATCTTCAAGTTTATCGATTTTACATATTCAAGGACGATTAATTGTGTCTCATATTTTATTAGAACTACTTCTAATCCCAAAGTCTCCTTGCCTATAAATAGGACATAGGCATCTAAACACAATTTATGTATTTTTTAAATATATTTTTTTTTAAACCAAACATTAGTTAGTGGTGACAATTTTTATTAGACAACTTTTGAAAATCTTTGTTGTAATATTTTTGACCAGATTTTACAAATATACATATCATAAATAATATCAATACATCTCATTTTGATCTAAAATTGATTAATCAAAAAAATATTATGGTTTTAAGAAATATTAGTAATTACATTATCTAATTAATTCTTTTAAAAAATATAATTTTCAATGTTGACAAACCCGCACAAAGCGCGGGACACATACTAGTTCTAATGAAATTAACCATCTTTAACACAAAAAGTGTTTTGCATTCGACAGCAAACCTTTCAGGGCACTTTAATTTTTTTTCCCCACTTATCAGCTTTGGTTCTCATTCACCTTTCCTATTTCTTAGTTTGATTAATTTCGGGCAAGAATTTATTCACTGCGGCAGGTGGAAAGCCACGACAGCCCACCTACAAACCCTATCAACAAGTCTAGCCCAAAACAATAGAAGGTCAAAAGTTAAAAAGGGAAAATGTTTATTTAAGGACGTTTGAAAGATCAAAATTATTAAAAAGGACATTAGTTATATTTATAATTTATCTGCTAACATGTTATTTTAATTTTTTTTCTATTTCAAGTGACTGTTATATCCTTATCACTAAATCCTCTCCAGCATCTATCGATTTATCTTCCCTTTTCCCCCCTTTTTTCACCTCTTTTTATTTGTTAGAAACAATGACACAACATCTATCTTCTTTGTGAAATTATAATCAATAAAGTGCTCTATGTTCATCATATGGTGAATACAAAGCGACCAAATTTACCACAAAGGGAAGGACAATTTCGTTCTAGCCGCCTCCTCTCTCTCCCCTCTCCCTTTCTCAACTCATCTCCAAAAAAATCAATCTTCCCCTATCTTCTCACCACGGGAGAGGATGGGGAAAACAACTTTATTGTAGTTTTATAAGCGCAATTTTAGTTTCATCATTTAATAAATGGATTATTTCTCTTTTTTTCATTAAATTTTGTTCCTTCAATAGATTATAGTCTATTGAGATAGTAGGGTTCTTTTAGTTATAGTTCCTCCGGTGGATTGATTGCAATCTATTGGTTGAGGGTAGGGTTTGTTTGTTGATGGCCGGATTCGTGACCTCGTTGGTGGTATTTGCGGGTTCGTTGTGCATCGTTCGAGAAGATTCAATCAATATAAATCTATTTATTAGATTTATAAATTAAGACTTTCATATAATAATTAGTGATATATCCTTAACCGGATTTAGAATCCGGTACGTGATATGTCCAGCGTTGACTAGGATAGATCTGTATCTATTTATTAAACACAACAGTGTGATTGTAATAAAAGATGTAACAGAAGTTGTGAATTGTATTTTAGACTATTTTCTTGTAATGTCAAACGCACTTAGACGATTTCCAACAAATTAATGAAAGTATATTTTTCCAAAAAAAAAAAAAAAGCGACCAAATTTCATTAAATCCTATTTTCTCCCCCATCCTATTTTTTGCTTCCTTTATCCATCTTATATGAGCCAAATTCAAGTTATTGTCAAAAGATGAATCTATAATTTTACCTAATATTGTTTGGAGCGTGTTGAGCATAAGAGAATTAAAAGTTAGTTGACCTCTGGTGCGATATTTTTATTTTAGAAGGTGCCTGGTTCAACCAATGGAATGATAGTTTGGAATGAGATTCATAGATTTTGAGTGAGATTTATAAAATAAAATTATAATTGGTATTAAAACTTAATTTTATTATTAGTTTAAATGTGAATAAAAATTAATATTAAGCCAAAATTCTAATATTGTCCTCAACCACATCACCAAATTGTTGTTTCCCCCATAACCCACCTGACAGCCACCTCTGTTTTCCCCATAACCACCCACCTCCTCAATGCAAAAAGTTGGAGAAACATCCCAAGTTAAATCCAAAATTGAGGCTCCATCCAAATTTACTAGGAGTCTAAACGAAAATTAAAAGAAATAAAATGGAACAAAAGACAAAGATCAAACTTCAAAGAACAATCAATGTCCGACTATCACCACTTCGATCACCATTGATTAATTAAATTATAAAGAACGGCTGAGGTAATTGCAGGGAAAAAGATGAAATTGGAGAAAAGGGCAAATGTTTACAATTCAGATCCTGGAAAGAAGAGCTAATTCTTCGGTCCCTGATCTTACAATTGTTTCCAGATTGCTCATCAAATCAGCCTTGATTATTTCGATTCTACTGTCGGCACTCGATCATTGGAAATTCTCTCAATAGAAGCATATCGAATTTTAAGGTGAAAGACAAACTAATGGACCACCTTTGAAACTTGTGCAGGTTCATTCTCGAAAATGAAATTATTTCGAGCTTTCCATACAAAATAGATCGATGCACACCAAAAGACTTTCATAACTAACCCCAAAGTATCATTTCTCTACTCATAACAGTGTTGGTTAACAAGGCCATTCCAAGAGTTAGGCAAACTCCATCCATTTGAATTGTTAAAATCCCCTTGAACAGTAAAAATTCACAAGCTTTTCCGTTTCAGCAAGATCTATAACCGACAATTATGTGTGTTGTATACTTTATGAAAAAGTGTAAAACCACGTAGTAGATTATAATGGCAGAAAGAGATTTTCAAAAGACAAAAATGCATAAATTTATTTTTAGTATCATTATTATTTCAAATGAATTAAAAACTCTCTTAAACAAACACATACTACACAAATTAATCTCCATTCGATCCTTGTGGGCAACCAAAGGTCCTCCAAGGGTTACGTTTTCTTATTAAAAACGAGCTTTAAGTAATTTGAAAGCGTGCAATATACCTATCTAGTTAACCAATTCGAGTGGTTTAACGTGATAATAATTTGTGAATTTGTTTTGCAATAATTTTGGTTCAATCGGTCTGAAAAAATACGTCAAACTGCCTTGCTTATAAAGGGTGGTCCCCTGCCTATGACTTTAGACCCAGCATGATCATCCAGTGATTGCGTTGACTTAAAAAGCAGATTCTAATTATATAGCACTCGTTGGGGATCCATAATTGACGGTACGTATTAACGTTGGCATTAATATAATTTTATTAACTAATTATTTCATCATATTTGAAAGCTAGGAATAGGATGCTAAGAGTTAAAGGCTAGGTAAAAGATATATTATCTTCCTCCCTTTTTAATCTTTTTTTTATTAATATGAGCATACTAGAGAAATCGAAAAAAGAATCATATATCAATCTCTTTTCTAACTACAATAGATTTTTTTTTTTTTAGAAAAAGATAAAAGTAAATAAGTTGGAGCAAAGTAGTACATTAAAAAAGAAGTATAACCCCGAAAAATACAATTTGATTGCTATTTGTGTATAAAATCAAGATTGCATTGATGATTTTTAGTATCACTCCACCAATTCATATATGGTTACAAGGTAACAACAATCTATCCCCTCCGGTCCTTATTATAAGGCATTTTGATTTCTCCTAATTAAATTTTACCTAAAATGTCTTTTCAATTTAGAGAAAAACCTGAAAACCATTTCCTAATAATTAGAACAACACAACAAATGTGAAAATATATTTTTAAAATTTTTTTCCAATTAAAAGTACATCTTAGGTGAAACTTAGAACATAATTAAAATATCTTACAATTAGGATCGGAGGGAATAATGAATATTTATATTTACAATATAAAATTTAATTAAAACATAAAAAAAGGTTGACAATGCATGCGGATCGATCTGTGTAGAAACGGGGTTTAATAAATTGTGTCTTCTTGAACTAATCATGGAGTTTGCTTCTTAACAACCAGCAGATCCGTTGATCTGCCATGCCCATTTACTTCCATGAGAGCTGCTGAACTGTGATATATTGGACTTTTTTGAAGGTCAACTCTTAAGATTTCTGTACCTTATTTTCTCCGACTACTTTGCCATTTCTAAATATTTGACCCCTCAGCTAGAGCAGCGCAGATTTTCTGTTTTCTTCTTCTTCTTTTTTTTTTTTTTGGTTTTCTTTTTCTTTTTACCACAAAAACATTTCAAATGCAAGTAGCTAGGAATTCAGATTTTTTTTTTTTTTTTTTTTTTGGATTTCGAACCCTCAAAGCGCAACAGATTGTCTAATCGATAAATGCTTCTGAAAATCAACAAGCAATTCCATAATCTTATCTCCGTCTCAGAACAAAGACATATTTAATTGTTTATTGAACTATTTTAACTCAAATGATCGGAACTATTATTTTGAAATATGGGTTTTCCATATTTACTTTCATATGTTGGATTAATTTGATAGTGGCATGTAATTAGTTAGGTTTTCTCTTGCACTTTACTCGTCCCTTTTGATTGTTCAAAATGGGTGACCGTAAGGATTAATTCTTGGATGATTATTGATAATGGACAAGGATATTGTAATTAATTTTTCTTCCACTTTATTTTTGGTTCGTTTTTCTTACATTATCTTCGTGCGTACATACGGGTCTGAAAACCTGTGGTAGAAGCGCACTCTCATTTTTCAGAACCAAGATACCTTCTTGATCGCCAACTTTTCTGGGTTTTTAATTTTAAATAACAATGAATAATCATGTACGTCCTTGAATCTACGAATCTCTGGATTGAAAAAATTGAGTGGGAAGATAATAAATACTATGAAAAAGCGTTATTATTATCAGACTATGATTCAAAATTAATCCTCTTTCTTTGTTAAAATATACAAATTAATTTAAGGAATCCTCAGTCATAGGTTGCCACAAATATTAATTACTACTAAAATGGTGTTGTCATAGTGTGGGGAACAACCAGGGGTTGCCCCATCTACGGGCACCTAAACCTCGATTTACCGATATCTCATTAATTTAAATGCTACGAGATTAATTTGTTGATCTTCCCTATGTCCTATCAACTAGCTAGGGTTACCTGTCCTAAAACTAGGGACATAATACTTCTGTCTCCAAACTATGTAGCCAAAATATTTTAACTATATCCCTTGGGTAAACACAAACAAATTTTACCGAGCAGATTAGTACCCAATCTTCCCAAACATGCATAAACCATTTCTTTTAGTACTCCCGCCGTCTCATAATTATTGTCCAATTTGAGTTTTAATTTTTAGTTCAAATTGTACTAAAAGTGAATTCTTAAATTGGACAATAATTTTAAGACAGAGAGAGTACTTTTTACGATTTTGTGAAGGCATCCATTTTTTGAAGTCTTGAGAAAGATCTTTGCATCTCGAAAACGAATACACATATTTCCATTATAATTAAGAACAACAAGTTAAAGGAAAAAAAGATATAATCGGTTACAGCTTAGATTCATTATCAGATTCACAAACATTCAAGAACCAAACGATATATTTTTATTTTTCTTTTCAATTTTCAGCAATTCAATAATGTGGTCCATACAGAAAAAAAAAAAGAAGATTCCAACGATGAGTTAGTACCACAATACGATTGATTAATACACCACTAGATGGATTGATAGTACTTCTTCCTCACTATATATTAACCATATGCTTTGTGTTATGTGTATTTATAGTCGCCTTGTTATTAACATTCAACAGGGTCTCTCTTTCACTCTTTCTTTTAGTGTGTTTATTTTCTGCTAATTGTCTATTTTTCGCACTTCCTATACCTAGGTTTGACCAATTTTTGCTAATTTCATATTTAAGCGGAAAGAAGAAATAAGTTTCTTAGGGGAAAAAAAAACATGGGAGACACCCTTTTGCCATTTCTGGTCGCGTTTTGCTTAATTGCTTGTTTGATTGTTTTGATTGGAAGAACAGTGAATTGGGTATGGTTGAAGCCGAAAAAGACAGAAAAATTGCTTCGGGAACAAGGTTTCAACGGAAATCCGTACAAAATGTTACATGGAGACACAAAGGAGATGGGCGCTATGATTAAAGAAGCTTATTCTAAACCTATCAAATTGTGTGATGACATTGTCCCTCGAGTCTTGCCTTTTCAACACCATCTCATCAACAAATACGGTATGCGCCCACAATTTGTTTGTTAAAATTCTCTCCTGGTTTTTCCAACTTTTACTCATCATGTTTCAAATTTGAATCAATTGTGTGATTATAATGACATTATTGCCAATCTTTTCTTCTTTTTTTTTTTCTTTTTTAAGTTTCTTGTGTATGAGAGTGCGTGTGAGTAAGGAAAGAGAATTGATAGTTTTTTGCTACCAATTACTCGGATTTTCACCCATCTTTTTCAATTACTCGTTGGATCATTTCTTTTGTCTTTTTGAAATGATGCTGTAATGCATTTCCAAAATAAGAGATTTAAGCAATACTCCCTCTATTTTTAATAAAATTAAATTTTATGTCTTATAATCAAAACCACAGAGAATATTATAGAGGAGTTAGAGTTCAGTAAGTCCTAACTAGATAGGTGGGATAAGATTATATGCGTTATGGCTGTGTAGGGAAAGCAAATGGCATGCAAACCGGTTTTAGTCAAGAAACGATAATAGCAAAACAGGATTGTAACTAATTATATAAATAGATACATGTGATCCAGTATCGATCATTTTTAAGTGAATTCTTTATTCATAAGTTAAAATGTACAGTAAAGTGCGTTGTTTACTCTTCATATTTGGAAAAGGCTAAAATATACTTGTAATTTTTTTTAAAAAAAAAACATACTTCCCCTATTCCAACCCTAATCTCCGCCATGAAAGTTAAATTTTTATATATGTATTTATTAAAGGCGATACAACCAATTGAAAGTTGAATTTTGGTTTTTAAAGAGCTAGCGCGCGCAATGTTCATGGAAGTTTAGATTTTATATTATTTGACAAATACTGTAAAGAGAAACGATGCATTTCACTCCGAAACTGAATGGTTTAAAAATATGTAGCTTGAAAATGTTACTTCGGATTTTATATTTATAGCATTTCATCAAACTTCATCAATATCGAACTACAGTTGTGAAGGATTATACTGGTTGATTTATATATTTTTAATAAAAAAACAATAAAATTATTATAGATAAAACTATTATAAATATGTGAATAATTCATTGACATTTTCTATCTCTCATAACATTTATTAAAAAAAAAAAATTTGTTCATCTAGCATTCATATCATAAAATTTGAGGGTGAAATTTGGAATGAACCAGATTATTTCAAAACAACGTTAGTTCATGCCCATTGTTGATTTTAAACTATTGGCGAATAATCTATCACCGGGTAGTAGTAATAATTTTAGTTCCTCCGTTCCTAAAACTACGTTATTCGAATTACATTTCACAATGTTCAAGTTAAGCTAAATCTACTTTAATACCGACCACCGCCATTTATTCATACACACAGAATTAGTTCAGATTCGAACTCTGAATCTGAGAATCTAAATAAAAGCAAGTCTTCAAAACATCTTAGGCTTTCAAATTGCTATGAAATATTCCAAGCTGTCATGAGATGCATGTACTACATCCCTTTGTGTTTATACATCTTTTGTTCGAAGGTAAAATTAATTTATAATAATATGGCATCAACAAAATTAATTAATTACAAGTATTATTTTAAAGCTTATTATTATTCTCTTGCATAATACGTCATCTCTTACGTGTACGTGCATCTCTTAAGTAAGCCATGCAGCCTCTGGACAAGTAGTACTTATGTTGCTTCTACATTAAACTACGGCCACCTTCACTAAAAATAATAATAATAATAATAATAATAATATATTCAGTGTAATCAATTAATAAATCCAGATTATTCTTAATACGAATCTCATTTGACAAAAAAACTTAGTTGACCCTATTACGTACTCTGATTTCGATCACTCAAGATTTATTTTGAATAATATAATTTTCACTATAATTTGCGAGCTATCAGAGTGGACGTTGATTTATCAGTTTTGGGATCCCTTGGTAACCAAATAACACTTAAAATTGGAAGAATTTTCTTCTATCGATCGACTATAATTAGCTAGCTTATAAGTTAGTAATGATTAATTAGGCTGTTTGAGTAGCACTGAACTACTAATCTGTTTTTAATGTTATATAAAAATTTAGTAGTATTCCTTAGTGCGGTCGTACGTTGTCCTTTAAACCTTATTGGAGAGCTTTTCAAAAGTCCTCGCAACATGGAATTCAATATGGGGGCGTCAGAACGTTTATGCGGTGGCTGATGGAATTTTGCATCTGCTTCTCCGTAATATTAACATGGTTTTATATATATCTAGGGTGGTCCTCCATTTTGTATATCATAATAATCCCATATCCATCGTACCTAGCAATGCCCCTTCTTTTCATTTTAGTGCTAATTTACTTTTCTTTGCCCTCACCATCAAGCTCATTAAAATCGTCCGTAAATTCATCATGCATTAATCTATTTTTTTATGCAAGAAATAATTTATTTTATTGAACAAATTAAATATTAGAAACAATATATATAAATAACATTTGATTCGATCGTGACCAAAGCTTCAACCTATCACGGGCACCTTTTGTAGGCGTGTGACTTCCTTCGTGGCCAATGAAGAAGAACTAGAGAAAGAATCTATATTCGACTTGTATAATGTTGTTGCGATTATTGAGGTTAAAAATCATCTAACACACAAAAAAAGTCTCACATAAGTACCAACTTGCTGTAGTAGTTTAGCAGCTAGTTAATGTTAACAATATATTATATGAGAATATCATGACACACTTACGTGGTCGTGCTCGGTCCATGGATTTTTCCTTCCTTTTAACAAAAAAAAAATGATTTAATTGTTCAATAATTAGTCAAGTACGTACAACGTAGTACCCTCTGATTTATTTTTATTTTTAATTAATACTAGTTTTCTTTTTCTTCACAAGTTGCGATTTCTGTCTCTTCGAAAATGCATGCGGCAAATTGATAATACCAAGTAACATGCTTCTTTCATTTATATATACATATATATATATATATGTATATATATTGTTTCGTAATTTTGACTTTCGAGCGTCAAAATTAACATGAAAGATCGTCACGTGCTGACACATTCAAGAACATGTATTGCGTTTAACTACATGCAGGTGAAAAAACATTCTTTTGGGTTGGTCCAATTGCCAAGGTGCTTATTACAAATCCTGAACTGATACAAGAAATTTTGACAAAAAATTCTGTCTTTAAAAAACCAATTCCCAACCCACTGGTCAAGTTTATTGTTGCTGGTTTGGCTGGCTACGAAGATGAAAAGTGGACTAAGCATCGGAAGATCGTCACCCCTGCTTTCTACCTTGAAAAACTCAAGGTAAATTCTTATATACTCTAGTTTCCGTCCCAAAATTATAATTATATTTGTTACATTCAATAATTCAACAAAATATTTTTTTTTTCTTGGTACAGATGAATATTTTTTTCCCTAGAGAAAAAGAAAAAGAAAAATAAAATAAAACTTGACTGAAAAAATTGTGAATTTGGTGTAGAATATGGTACCGGCTATGTATATTTCCTGCAATGAGATGATAAAGAAGTGGGAAATATTAATGCTTCAGACAGAAAATAAAAACTCGGTGGAGTTGGATGTGCAACCTTACCTGGAAACTTTAACCAGCGACGTGATTTGTAGAACAACATTTGGTAACAGCCATTCACAAGGAAGCAAGATTTTCCAGCTTCAAAAACAACAAGCAGAATTAACCGGCCAAGTTTTGAAATCTGTTTACGTTCCCGGATGGAGGTAATAAGAAGTTTATTTAGTACGTAATTCACTTTGTTATACTATCTAGTTATTTAGGAAAAAAAAAACTCGACTATTTGTTTGAGACGAAAGGAATTAATGAGAAACTATACGATCTATGGTTTTCTTTTTCTTCTTTTCTACGAGAATGGCGCAGATTTTTACCAACAAAAAGAAATAGGAAAATGCATCAGATCAACAATGAGCTGCGAGCACTCTTTAAGGAAATTATTACTGAAAAAGAAACGGCCATGAAGTTAGGGAAAGCTAAGGATGACAATTTGCTGTCTATGTTGTTGAAATCAAACTTGAAAGAAACACAGGAGCAAGGACAGAAACATGGGTTGAGTATTGATGAAGTGATTGAGAATTGCAAAACATTTTACTTCGCTGGCCAAGAGAGCACCTCAAATCTACTCAGCTGGACTATGTTTTGTTTAAGCGTACACCCTAGCTGGCAAGCTCGTGCTAGGGAAGAAATTTTGCAGGCCTTTGGGAGCAAGATACCCGACTATGATGGATTGAATCGTCTTAAAATTGTAAGTAAACTTTGCATTTCCAATCATTGTAGTGTGTCATTTTAATTTCTGTATTCCTTCCGTCCCAAAACTAGAATTAAAACAGTATGATAAGTATAATGCTTCTTTTGTAAAAATTTAAGAAAAATTGATAAACTAATTTTTTTTTTTTTTGTTATTTTTAAGAACCAATCGAATTAAAATTTAGTTAATTTAAGTTACGTAAAGTTGAAAGTACATTATAGATGAAACTTTAACATCAAATATCTTATAAATAGGACTAGAGAAAATCTGAAAAGATATTTTATACTTCTTCTGTCCCAAAATTATTATCCAATTTGATATTTCAATTTTAGAACAATTTGAACTATAAATGAATTTAAACTGGACAATAATTATGTGAATGATGGAGTAATTAATAAGGATCAGTGGAAGTACATATGTAGTATAAATCTTTACTGTCTTCTCCCCACAGTCATAATTTTTTTTTGTTTTTTCAAAATTCTTATTGCAGGTAACAATGATATTATACGAAGTTCTAAGATTGTACTCACCATCAGTAATGTTCACAAGAATAGTTTACAAAGAGACGAAACTAGGAGACATAGTTTTGCCTCCTGGTGTTCAACTCATGCTACCAGTTCTATATGTTCATCGTGACCCTAAATTGTGGGGAGAAGACAGCAAAGATTTCAACCCAGAAAGATTTGCTCAGGGAATTGCCAACGCAACCAAAAATCAGCTGTGTTTCTTTCCATTCAGTTGGGGTCCTCGGATTTGCGTTGGGAACAATTTCGCTTTGATGGAAGCCAAACTGGCTTTAACCATGATACTTCGACACTTCGAGTTCCAGCTTTCTCCTTCTTACATTCATGCACCATCTTTTGTTGTTACTCACAAACCTCAACATGGCGTTCACATTATTCTGCACACAGTCAGCAAGTCAAATTGATGAATATTTGTTTGCAACCTTGTTTAAAATCATTTTTTAATGTTATATTATTAGTTGTGTTTATAATATTTTCTCTCGTGACTTCTAATCATTGTCAGGAAATAAAGAGTAAAACGTCCAAATAGCTCCTTACATTTGAGTTTACTTGAATTTACGTCCATAATATTAATATTTCAATATCGTAGTCTCAAACATTATGTTTTCACACTTTTTTTGTCTCATTTTACTGTTTCGACCACTTTTCCATCAAGCTTGATGTTGTCTGTTGACTTGCCAGAATTAGGGGTAGTTTTATCTTTTCACTTAATTTGAACTTTCATTAAAATTTAAATCATTAAAATATTATAAAATTCACATTTCATTATTTAACAAATATTTATTATTTATTAACTTTTTTGTTACAAAAATATTATTATAAAATTTTAAAATTTACATTATATTTAAAATTACTCCCTCCGTCCCAAAAAAGAATATTCCAATTTGATAAAAAATCTTGTCCAAAAAAATTAGTTCAGTTTCAGAAAGTCGAAATAAATTCGATTAAAATGACTTATGTTCCCTTTGGACCATCTACGTCAAATTAAAAACGGACTAGTGAAGCTATCCAAACTTCCAAATCCATTGTGACCCAATCTCTCCACCCGACGGTCGCCACCACCAGCAACCTAATTCTAACCATTTAAACCTATCCAATTCCATTATGCAGCCAAGCTGCCCACCGCCGCCGCCGCCACCGCCACCACCATCGCCACCGCCACCGCCCCCGCCACCAACTCCTACAAGGCTCTAATTCTCCCTGAATAATTTGAGGCGGACATCAGGAAAAATGAACGAGCGTGTAAAAATTCCAAGAAAATGCTCAACGCTGAGGTCCTTATGGATCTTCCCCATCAAGTTCAAATCTTTATTCATTTCCCGCATCATGTTCGGATCCTTTACGTTGCCGAGAACCGAAACTCCCAATTATGTACAATTGTGAATTGCCCACGACTCCCAAACTGCAGGACCGTGGATTGACGAAAATTGAGTTATTTATTTTACACCAAGAGAGGACTGTCGGATTTTTTTTATTTGAGGGTGGCTATAGTGGTTGTTTATAGTTCCTGAATTGAGCGGTGACAGGGATGCCTTCTCCGGCGAGGAATAGGATATCGGTGATGATGACTGACCGATTGAGAGAAGGTAAAAATAAAAAAGTAATTTTAAAATAATGTAAACTTTAAAATTTTATAATAATATTTTAAATTAATAAATAATATTTTGTAACAAAAAAACTAATAAATAAAATTTTAATTATTAAATAATAAAATTTGAATTTTATAATATTTTTAATGATTTAAATTTTATTAGAAATTCAAATTAAGTGAAAAGATGAAAATACCCCTGATTTCGGCAAGTCAACGGCCGGTCAACATCAAACTTGAAGGAAAAGTGGTCGAAACAGTGAAATTAGACTAAAAAAGTGTCAAAACATAATGTTCGGGACTACGATATTGAAATGTTAATGTTAGGGACGTAAATTCAAAGAAACCCAAATATAAGGGACCTTTTGGACATTTTACTTAGAAATAAATATATATTGTAAATGACTTCATTTTAATTTTAGAATCAACAAATAAAAGAATATTCTCTACTGCCCTTATTTATAAGTCATTTTGATTTGTCATAAATTTTATCTAGTATGTTTATCTAATTAAAAATAAAATCTTAAAAATGTATTAAAACATTAATCTATTATATTTTTTCGATTCTATAAAATATTTTTAAGATTTTATTTTCAGATAAAAGAACATACTTAATAAAATTTAGTTTAAATCAAAATGTCGTATAGTAATATATTATATTTCTATCTGTCGTTGTTAATGGTTACATTTCACCAAAATGCAGAGTTATTGAAACTCAATATGCTTCACTTTCCCACCCCTTTGTTGAAAAAGAAAATGTCTAAAAATAACAAATTGGCCATCAACTGTCTTATTCTTTCGTTAAATAACATTTAACTCTCCAATCCATATATATCCGCAGGCTAAATTTTTGAACTAAATGGGCTGTCGCCAAACAAAAAGTAGCCGGACTTTGATATTAGTCACTCATATGCGATATCCCATGTGAGTGTCACACTTATAGTACGCAAACGTAAATATAATGAGGGATAAACCCCAAAAAAACAAAAATAAAAAAATTTGGTGAAACTATTTAGTGAAACGAAATTGTGGACATTTTGTAGCGTGAATAAGAAATATAAAAAATGCCTTTTAATTACGTTCCAGCTTTAGCAAATAATATTAAACGGATTGTTTTTATTTTCATGTTTCATCAATTTTAGAATTCCATTTTATTAAATTTATAGTTTTATAGTTTCTGGATCAGTTCTTTGAGATGTGACGGTCCACTAGACGTTTGCTTTTATTGGATAATTAGTTGCCACCTTTCGTTCGTGAAAATGCAAAAATAAATCAATCAGCCACCAACCATATCTGAATTCTAATGCTCAACTCAAGGAAGGAAGAATGTGGATTTACTTCCTTTAAATTTTACCTTTAAAAAGCTTTTAGAGTAGCAACAATAAGCTTGAAATCTTTGGCTTTAAAATTTAACCATATTTTTCCAAGAAAATGACAGTAATGAATTTCATTATTAAGTGACGGTGTACTTTAACATTTAAATCAAATATATATCGACTTCTTTTTGGTGATTTGTTGAAGGAAATTGAATATGCATCTCCTCCATCTCCATTGAGGCAAAAATAATATCATAGGAAAAGTGATGCAGAAAAATATCTTCTGATATTAAAAGTTAAAAGTAAATATATGTTTTGACATAAATAAATGTAACATGTCTATATATGTAACAACCACCAACTTCTCCAATTAATTCATTCTCAAATTGCTTATTCTACACTTTCTACAAAAAAAAAAAAATCAGAGGGGAAAAAAAAGTTGAAAAAAGAGAAGATGGTGGAAGTAATAAACACCAACATTGTTATAGTGACTCTGGTTCTGGTGACACTTTTCTCTGTGGTATGGAAAATTCTGAATGATTTCTGGTTCCGACCGAAGAAGCTTGAGAAGTTCTTAAGAAGCCAAGGTTTCAAAGGTAATCCTTACCGTTTGTTTTATGGAGATATGAAAGACATGGCGGCCGTGGTTCAACAAGCACATTCCAAGCCTATCAAGCACGATGAGTATCTCGTTCCTTATATCATTCCATATCATCATCAGATGATCCAAAAGTTTGGTATGTAAATTTATCATCTCTCAACTCATGATGCGCACACTTGATCATTAAATCTATACGATAGCGTATTTATTGGAACAGAGAGATTTTAAATTATTCAAATTTCTTTTCATAAGATTGCGAAAATCTCAATATACGTATTATATTTCATTGCTTGTTTTAGGGACAGATCTAGGGTGGAGCAAAGGGGCCCATCGACCCAACGATCTGCAAATTTTTTTGAAAAAATACTTTATATTTTTTATATATTTTTCCGAGAAAAAAATAAACTCTAGTTATAATCGACTCTGTGAATGTTCAAGACTGGTTCTATCACTGTTTATTTATGTATTTATCAAATCTAAGTATAGTCTCTCTGTCACTCAGTGAGGCTCAGTTCATAATCTATTTTAGAAAAATAACTCACGTTTTATCCACTACTTGTTAGTTTCCCTTGTACATTTTATAAACTTTCTTAAATTTCTTTTTTTCCTGGAATTAAGTATTGAGACATTGATTACTTTTGCGAGGAGAAAAATGTTTCATTTGGTATGGGCCATATCCAGTTTTAATCATAACAGATCCAAAGATGATTAAAGATATCACATACAAGCACACTATTTTCCAAAGGCCTACATTGAGTCCACTAGATAGACTTCTTGTAACTGGGCTCTTTATCAAAGAAGGTGATGAATGGGCCAAGCGTCGAAAGATAATCAATCCAGCTTTTACCCTCGAAAAATTAAAGGTTTGTGATTCATAATCATTTCAAAATTCTTATTGAAATTATATCTTTGTCACACGAGAAAGAGAGGTATTGAAGCTATTTACAGCTTGTATATAATGCTCCATCCATTCAGTACTTATTATAACGTATTTTGATTTGTTATAAATTTCACATAGTATATTTTTTTGATTGAGACAAAAACCTTAAAAATATTTTTTTATAAATTATAATTAGAAGGATACAATCAATATGAAAAATATATTTTTAAAGATTTTTTTCTGATCGGAAAAACATATTTTGTGAAACATAGGATAAAATCAAAATGGTTTATAATAAGGACTAGAGGGAGTATAAAAGCACTTGTTCTTTGTGTATTTTAATCCACTTGTATGACTAGCTCATCATATGATTTCATGTGTATCTTCTCATTGATTAAACAGAACATGGTACCGTCAATGTATGTAAGTTGTCGGGAATTAGTGGATAAATGGGAAACGTCGATCCAAGGAAAAGAATCCTGCGAAATCGATGTATGGCCTGATTTTGCAAACTTGACGGCTGATGTAATTTCCCGGACAGCATTTGGAAGTAGGTTTGAAGAAGGAAGACGCATTTTCGAACTCCAAAGAGAGCTATTCTTTTTAATTTACCAGTGCAGTCAAACTATCTACATCAAAGGATCTAGGTAACATTATTTTGTTTTCAAGTTTATTTTTAACTTGATACATGCTTCTTCTGCCCAAAATTGTTGTTCAGTTTAGAATTTCACTTTCCGTCCAATTTGTAAGAAAACTTAAAATTTGAGCTGAACAAATAATTTTGAAACAGATCAAAAGAGTATGTTTTATGTTCGTCGAGTTTCAACTTTGACTATGGAATTATAGGTTTTTGCCAACAAAAAGGAACAGGAGAATGAAAGGAATATTTCGAGAGTCCAACGCAATTATGAGGGATCTCATTAAGAAAAGAGAGGAAAGAATGAAAGACGAGGAGAACAGTGAAGACTTGTTAGGTATACTTTTGGAATCCAATCTCAAAGAGATCAAAGAAAATGGTAACAAGAAAAGTTGTGGACTTACCACCGATGACGTGGTCGAAGAATGCAACTTGTTCTACTTTGCTGGACAAGAGACAACCTCGAACTTGCTTGTTTGGACAATGATAATGCTGGGAATTCACCGAGATTGGCAAGAAAAAGCTCGAGAAGAGGTTTCCCAAGTGTTTGGCAACAATGAACTCGAGCTCGAAGGATTGCATCGCCTCAAAATCGTAAGTAAACATTAGACCATAAGTTAGATATCTATGTTAGTGACTGTTGTTGGATTAATTAATCAATATATGTGTCTAATTTTATTGGTTTGCAGGTAACTATGATTTTGAATGAAGTTTTAAGAATTTTCCCACCAGCTTTAAATATAGGGCGTTCAACTCATGAAACGACCAAATTAGGAGACATAATTGTGCCTCCTAGGACTGGCATTTTGGTGAACTTACCACTTGTTCATCATGATCCACAAATTTGGGGCGATGATGTGAAGGAATTCAATCCAGAAAGATTTTCCCAAGGAGTTGCAAAAGCTACGAAAAAACCCAACTCGTACTTGCCGTTTAGTATGGGACCTCGTATTTGCATTGGTCAGAATTTCGCATTGAACGAAGCAAAAGTCGCATTCGCATTGATCCTTCCAAGTTTCTCGTTTGAGGTCTCTCCGTCTTATGAACATGCACCTTTTCCTAGGTTCACAATTCAACCTCGCTTTGGAGCTAAGATGATTTTACGCAAACTTTAATCGTATCTATTTTGATCGCTTCACAAGAATATATATATATATATATATATGAAGGATATCAAGTGTACTATTATTAGATTATAAGGTTTATATTATTAATGAAGTTGGCATTTTCATATGGCAAACTTGAGTTTTGTTAAATATCTTGGTGCATTTTGTTACGTTTGCATACGAATTTGTGGTAAATTGAAAGCTTCGGTAAGCAGAGAATACTTGTGAAAAAAGACGCTCAACGACTATGGATGTTGACTAGTTTTCTTTAGTATTTTTTTTGTTAAAAGTTTTCTTTAGTTTTCTTTAGTAAGGATATATTGCAGGACTTCCGCAAAAGGCAAAAAACTATGGTTGCTGGAATTAATACACATTTTGTTAGTACACGACGATTTCTGCCAATAATAACACGATTTGAGCATTAACGTACGGGGTCGGGATGTTCAACCCCCCGGTTAAATGGTTTACCGATTAAATGATTCAGTTATTAACAGTTTTGGAATTTTTTTTACTGTTACCAATTAACCAACTAATCAAGTACTAGTTATAGTAGTTTTGGTTAGACTACCGGTTAAACGTTTAAATCAATGGAGGTGATGTCTCAACTGAGAACCAATCCCATTAACTTGTAGAAATCGATTAACCAAAACTCATTTAACCGCTACAACGTTAGACCAGTTAAATGGTTCGGTTTTTGAAAATTTACAGTTTGGTCAAACGATTTCGGTTTTTTAACACCCATGGCCATAGCCCTAAGAAGCTGAAAATTTGTTTGCTAACAGATTAGGAGCCAAACTTGGACTTTAATTACTTGTCAATATATATTCCCTCTATCTTATAAAAATAATTTATATTAAGTACAATTTTTTTTTCAAAAAAAATACAAATTTTAAAATTCAATGTGAAATACTTAATGTGGACGTTCTCAATATGAGCATGTCATTTTTGCGCTAAATGTTAATATATATTCTCTGTATCATTCTAATTCATTTTGATATCCAAAAATGGACTATAACTTATACGTAAGCATTTGAACAGCAAAAACATAAAAGAGAACGGAAGAAAAGTCTTATTCAATAAACATAAAATTTAAAAAATAAAATAAAAGCAGGTGCAAAAACAATAAGAAATTTTCGCAAAAACAATAAACATAAAATGTATATGTTCGACGTTAACCAAATCATGTGCTTTTGTATTCAGTAGCTAGATGGCAAGAAACTATAGTACAACTCCACCTAAACAATTAAGGGATAAAGAATTATGAATACATCATAATATGCGATTGCGAAAATACTCCCGCTGTCTAAAACGTAGATATATAAGACTATATTTTTATTGTGTACAAAATACAATTAAAACATGACCTAGCTATTGGTTTCAGCTCCTTAATTTATACTTTACTAATTATCATGAACTACTACTTATAATCATTATATTAATATAACGTGTTAAATTTAAATATGTAAATATTAAACAAAAGATTTTCTGTCAAAATTTTCAACACAACTCCATTAAAGAAGCAAAGCATTTTTTTTTTTTGGATATTCATGCATATTACCGGATAAAATACGAAAAGAAGACTTGATTCCGAGTTATATACCGGAAGGGGTACCACCACACTCCCCATAAGTTCTTGAGCCAAAAAGTATCTATACATATTTCGTTTTGGGGTACGATGAATGAGGCAAAGAGAATATTGATGGGAAATGATACAAGATCTTTTTGGTAAAAAATGATACAGAAGAATTTTCCTTTTTATGACTAGTATAATACATTGGTAACTGACCAAATTTTCTGCATTCATTGTATATATTAAATGAAAATCTAAACCGATATATTTAGACATAACACAAAATTATTGATTAACCACTGTTAAATTGGAACACCAACAACACCAATAAGGCCTCAGTCTCAAATTCTTTGTTCCAAAAAGTCTCTTGACAATTGAAACACACACACACACACAAAACAAAAATGATGGTTGAAGTAAGCTTCAACATTCTCATGGCCACACTTGTTCTAGTAACCTTTATGTCGTTGGCATGGAAGATTTTGAACGACATCTGGTTCAGACCAAAGAAGTTGGAGAAATTCATGAGAAGTCAAGGTTTCAAAGGTAACCCTTACCGTTTGTTATATGGAGATATGAAAGATATGGCCGTTGTCACTCAGGAAGCACATTCTAAGCCCATCAAACTGGATGATTATGTCATGCCTTATATTGTTCCCTTCATTCATCAGACGGTCCAAAAGCATGGTTAGTTCATCTTCTTCATCCTTCTTTAATTTTTCTTTTTTTCTTTTTTTTTTTTGAAAACTAAATTTCTAAAATAATTGTGAAATTACATTAATCTTAAGTGATGATACTCCACCCCCCTTTTTGGGTTTTTGTTGGCCAGGAGAGAGATGTTTCATATGGTTTGGACCATATCCATATATGATCATAACAGAGCCAGAAATGATCAAAGATATCTTGTTCAAGCATAACGTTTTCCGGAGGCCTGCTTTAAGTCCATTGGAGAGACTTTTTGTGACGGGTCTTTTTATCCAAGAAGGCGATGAATGGGCTAAACGTAGAAGGATAATCAACCCGGCTTTTACAGTCGAGAAATTAAAGGTTTGTGAAAAAAAATAAATAAATTTGAGTTAATTGTTTCGAATTCTATCTACTAAAAATTAAAGGTTTCTTGAAAAAAATATTTCTTTCTCATAATAATTCTTTTTATAATCTTTTCTCAATAGAACATGGTACCTTTGATGCAACTGTGCTGTCGGGAGGTGGTCGAAAAATGGGACAAATTAATCCAAGGCAAAGAATCGGGTGAAGTGGATGTATGGCCTGATTTTACAGATTTAACAGCGGATGTAATCTCTCGAACAGCATTTGGAAGCAGCTTTGAAGAAGGAAGGCGCATTTTCGAACTCCAAAAAGAACTGTTTTTGCTAACTCACGAGTGTATGCAGACCATATACATCAAAGGATCAAGGTACGTACACACTTAATTTTAATTACACTGAATAAGTTATTCTAATCACTGCTTAAGTAATCTTGTATCCCTCATAGTCTATTAGGATCAGTGTAGGGATCAATTTTCTCTAGTTGTCACGATCTATTAAAATCAAACACACAATCGCATATGAAAGACGCAACATTATTATGATGTTATATCTTGATTGATTGAGTTTCAGTTTTTTCAACAATTTTTGAAATTAAATTGCAGATTTCTGCCAACCAAAAGGAACAGGAGAATGAAAGAAATATATCGGGAGTCAAGTACGATTATAAGGGATCTCATTAGATCAAGAGAGGAAAAAATGAAAGACAATGTAAAGAGTGAAGACTTATTAGGGATACTGTTGGAATCTAATCTCAACGAAATCAAAGAAAATGACAACAAAAAAGGGTCTGGACTTTCCACGGAGGATGTGATTGAAGAATGCAAATTGTTCTATTTTGCTGGACAAGAGACAACCTCCAATCTGCTAGTTTGGACCATGATAATGCTGGGAATTCACCAAGATTGGCAAGAAAAGGCTCGGGAAGAGGTTTTTCAAGTGTTCGGAAACAATGAACCCGAGCTCGAAGGATTGCATCGCCTCAAAATGGTACAAATCTTATAATTCAATGTGAACTATTTTTGTAGAATGGAGGGACGAGTATCTGTTGTATACAGTAGTTGATTGATCAAAACATGTTTATTTAACTTGTTGCAGTTGACCATGATATTCA
Source organism: Oldenlandia corymbosa var. corymbosa (assembly GCA_949775105.1). Taxonomy (NCBI): domain Eukaryota; kingdom Viridiplantae; phylum Streptophyta; class Magnoliopsida; order Gentianales; family Rubiaceae; genus Oldenlandia; species Oldenlandia corymbosa. The sequence goes on along the minus strand of OX459118.1, from coordinate 10,160,718 downwards.
ACGAAGTACTGAGGATTTTCCCACCAGCAATGAATATAGGACGATCGACTCATGGGGAAACAAAAGTAGGAGACATAATTGTGCCTTCTAAGGTGGGCATTTTGGTTAATTCTGCATTGGTTCATCATGATCCAAAAATATGGGGCGATGATGCGAAAGAATTCAATCCTGAAAGGTTCTCACAGGGAGTATCCAACGCCACAAAGAAGCCCAACTCGTTCATCCCATTTAGCATGGGACCTCGAGTTTGCATTGGCCAGAATTTCGCATTGATTGAAGCAAAAGTTGCATTTGCATTGATTCTTCGGAAGTTGTCTTTCGAGCTCTCTCCATCTTATGAGCACGCACCTTTCCCTAGGTTCACAATTCAACCTCGTTTTGGAGCTAAGATAATTCTGCACAAGCTTAAGTAGCTAGTGAATCCTTTGATGATCATAGAATTGACTTTGACATCTTGATCCATTTGCACCTTTAGCTTGATGGTATTGGAACTTAATTATGCATTGGTCTCACGATAAATATGCATCTCCATTTTTAATTACTCGAAAGCTAGGATCTCAGTAATTTCAGTCATTTTTCACTTTATTGAGGAGTTTATTTTCCATTTAGTAAATAATGTTGGTTTGGCTTTAACTTTTTGATTGGTAAGATTAATTGTATGAATACTAGTTGAAAACAACTGATAAGAGACCTATTTAAATTTCATGTTCGTAGAAATAAACTTTCAGCTCAGTTAAGTGAACTATTAGAATTAGAATGAGATAGATAAAATTACATTTCTTAAATGAATGTTTGAGAATCCACAACAACTGCACCCACTCAGGTCGACTTCTTATCACATAATGCTATAATAATGTCGTACAAATGGTTTCATCTATGAGGATATAATTCAACTGGAAAAGACTTTTTAACGTAGAATTTTTAACAAATCCCAAGTCGACGCAAGAAACTTCAAATAATCAATTAAAAATCCACATTAAAAGTTTTTAATACAGTAGTATATTTTTATCGGAGAAATTATTCCGTGCAGTTGCTGTACCACATAAGATTGTGCAGCCAGACACAATAATAGGAATAAAGTAATAATTTTGGGGGAAGAGAGATAATTTTTTACGGGAGTTATACCACCAAAATAAGGGGTGCTGGTACTTGCTGCACTAAAAATCATGATACAGTAGCTGTACCCAATAATTTTTCTTTTTATCATGTCGACTTCTTAATCGGGTTAAGACAACCAGCAGGTTAAAAATGTAGTTTATTGGGTAATTTATATGGTAAAACCATGTTGCCTATCAAAAAAAAAAAAAAGAAAACAAAAATTGGCAAAATACTTTACTGTATTCCAAGTATTATGTTTTCACTTAGACCGGTTTGGTGATTTTTGAAAAGAAGCGAATATGTAAAAAGATTTTTTTTGTTTTTTTGGTTAAAGTAAAAGGATTTTTTCTTTAAGAATTTGACTAAAATGTACACCCTTCATCCCATAATTATTGTCCAATTTGAATTTTTATTTTCAGTACAATTTGAACTAAAATTGAAAATCCAAAAGTACAGTAATTTTGGGGCAGAGGGAATATGAAATTGTTTTTCCCTCGATTTCGTGATTTTTATTTTTATTTTTTTATTTAGATGCAATTTTAAAAATAAAAAAAATTATAATCATAAAAAATATAATCGAAATAAAAGAAAAGTTTAAGAATTTATTATATGCCTCAACTTTGTCAACACTCAACACTAATGAAGCAGCACGTCAAAGTCAAACGGACCTCCTAATTCCCCATCTTAGCCCTCGTCTCAAAACCCAATTCCCAAACTCCCAATTTATCCGATCCGTTCCCGGCCGCGATCCCCCCCAATCACGTCGCCGCCGGCTGCATTGAGCTTTCGGTTACATCTCTGCCGTTCCCGGCCCAATTCCCTTCTCCTGGGTTGGCGTTTCCCCTGTTTGTTGCGTAGTTTCTGGTGGGTACCATCTATTCGTTACTTATGGCTTCCTGTGATATCTTTCCTCTGAATTCCAGAATTTAACCTTTAGGGTTCACCACATGTTTTTGTTTAGTTATCAGTTCGTTTGATTTATTTGTCTTAATTGATTATTAGTAACTTGGTCATCTTTAGTAAGTGTCTTACTGTAAAGATCGGTCGTTCGCTTTCTACTTCCCATTGTTCTACGGTTCATGTTATGGTGAATGATGATGCAGAAATTGCATTTAGTTGATGGGTATTTTGGATTTATGTTATCCGGATGGAAATTTCTGATTGCATAATTACATCCTTTGGCTGAAGTTTCTGATGCATATATTTAGACTGTTAAAGTACTGACCTGAGGCTTGTTGTTGTAGTCAATGGCTGTCCTGTTGCATGTGTTTTGGAATTCCAGATGGTGCATCTGAACCTAATTTAATGTGGTTTATGGGTATATTATGTCGATTAGGTTACTGTTTATTTCTTATTTGGTGTGAGATGGAGAATAGTTTAATCCTTTCAGTGATGGGCTTTATGCTTTTTGCTGGTTTCTGCTGCTGGAAGGTGGATTTGAAATATTTGCCCACCTGCTGAGCTTGTTAAAAGTTGTAAGCTTGTCAGTGTTCATTTTGAATTATTGGGTGCATATCTCTTTTATCTGGTTCTTAAGGCCGGAATCATAGCCGTTGAGGTTGTGTGTGTCCCATACTACGTTAAAGTTTCCATCAGCAGGGGAAGGGTATGAGGTTGAGTAAGTGGAAAATCAGAAAATGAGGTGGAACAAAAGTTGGACTAGATTGTCAAGTTTGATAATTTCAAATGCTTGAACTTTGCTGAATCTGCATAAACAGAGTTTAGGCAGATCGAATAATCATTGATGAGATTATATATTTGCAGTAGGTGCCGTATTGTGATGTCTGAATTTTTCACTCTGGGAGTTAAAACCTTTGAATGACCAAATTTCACGTGAACAACTGGTCATTTTTCTAGATGCGATGGCTACAAAATTATAGCCTTGATTTTTGTTTGATTTTAAGGTGGAGATTCATGTGGGAAATATTTGATTCTCTTGTAAGAAAAGCTTAATTCTAAAGATGAAACTGTTTGTTTTTCTCCCCTTATGGGAATGTGTAATGTAGTTTATTTTTTCTTGGTGGTTGTCAATATTCTTATCTACTGTCTGTTTGCGTTTAATCCCTTAATCAGCTGATCCAGTGCATACTGTATTGTTCGCGGATCACACATTCCATGATCTAGATGGTTTGGCTTGTGGTCAGATCTGGATGAATGATTTTGAACAGACCTTATTGCATAATATTTTCTCTTCTTTGCTATATTAGCTTGGACTGTTTTCCCTAACTGTGTGTTTTGTTCATTTTGCTTTTGAGTAGGTGATATGGATGTTAATGTAAAGAAGATAAAGAGCTGGATTGTGCTCTATCCTGTTTATATCAACTCAAAGAAAACAATAGCCGAGGGCAGGCGGATTTGTGTCACAAAAGCATGTGAAAACCCTACTTGTGCCGAAATTAATGATTGCTGTAATCACCTCAAACTTCCGTGTGCTATTGAGGTATGTCAATAATAAGTTTTCTGTATTGTCTCTTTCCTCTTTTGCAGATTAGGTGTGAATTGTATGAGTTAAATTTTTTATGATCTCCCTGGTTTGATATTGCACTAATACCTTCTGTAGTTTATGTTATTGTCTGTTGCCTGATTACAACTTGTATGTAACTCCAATAGATAGACAAGGCTTATCCTCGTGATTTTATGCAAAGAGGAAGAGTGAGGGTTTTGTTGAAAAAGGAAGATGGCAGTCTGTATAATCCAGCCATTTCTACAAGTAAGTCTTCATTCCATCTCTTGCATACTTTTTTCGCTATCTTGGTTTGATGGTAGAGATTAATGTTATAACTATTAGAATTTGGTCCTTTTGGCCAATGTATGTCTAGTTTCGATTGTGTTTTGTAAACGCTACGAATTACATATCATTCATTCAAAAAAATTCTTGCGAATATTTGAGTTAGCCTGTAAAAAGGACTTAAATGATAATTCCCAAGGAATGTAAAGAAAATGGAAAACAGCATGTTCTTGTTCCAGTGAAGGGTTTCTGTAGAGCAGTGTTTAATGTTATTGAATGAAAAGGTCATACTTTTCACTTAAGCTTATAGAAAAGGTTGAAGTCCTTATAAACGCGTGTAGTAGAGCGGAGCATCACACGAATGATCATTTTCTATTTGCCCTCTTGGTGAAAGCCTTCATCGATCTGTTTTTTTGGCTGTTATTTATTGGAGTGTATTCATGGTGCCTGCCTCGTTTAACTAATTGGATGTATGTTTTTTAGGGAAACAGTTGATGCTTCACGTTGCTGAGTTGGTTCCCAGGCATCCAGGTAGGACGAAGAAGCAAGAGGCTGCATCCTCTTCTGCTTCTGGCCCTTCAAAACCTGGGAAGGGTGGGAAGAAGAAGAGATAAGTGCATTGCTTGCTTGAAGATAGACCTTTACATCTGCAGATGCCATTTTGTACCTTTTGCATCATCAAAAATTTACAGCCGGAATCGAAGTACTTTGGTTTTCCTTTTCTAGACTAGATATGATGTGCCGTGAGTTGATTAACATGCTATCAAGCTTTGATGTCATTCTTGTTGGTATCGGTGCTCGGGAAAACCCTTGATTTTTACTATGAAGCTGTATTTGCTTCAAGCAGAGTAAATGTCCGTTTTTACTAAACATTTTTTTACGAATTGGGGTAGTTTTCTCAACTAAAAATGGATTTTGATTCTCTGTTTGCTTAGCGATCAAATATCTCTGTTTTTTGTTGTACTTGTAGACCAATACAATCTTTTTCAACAAACATTTTATGATGGACGTAGAGCCTTAAAAAAAACATGCGTCGTTAAAGGGGATATGAAGAATAAGAGAGTGACTGATGTAAAGGGGCTCAAGAAATTACTCGCGTGAAGATATTTTATCACCGAAATCCTGGAAGGTTAATTATAAATTAAGAACGGTAACGAGCAAAATCTTCGGCCGCGAGTAACTCTTTGCAAGCTGCAATCATCAGAGTTCTGTTAATCAAATTAAGAACAATCACAAGAAACTATGTACAAAATCTTTTTTTGAGGCAATAATATTTGAGAAATGAAGCTCATGCTGTTAACCTTTGATTAAGAATCCAAACTGATATCTTGTCATATTAAATGGAGTTGATTACACGTCAACTTCTTTCCAAAAAATAATCAGTGGTACAATTTTAAATGTCAAGCCGAATCTCAATCCCAAACTTGCTTATTCCACAAAAAACCTCTGATCACATACACAAACAGAAACGAGGTTAAAAAGGAAAAGGATGGTGGAAGTGAACACCCATGTTGTCATGGTGTCTATTGGGGTGGTGATATTGATAACATGGGCATGGAAGTTTTTGAACGACTTCTGGTTCAAACCAAAGAAGTTGGAGACATTCATGAGAAGTCAAGGTTTCAAAGGTAACCCTTACAGATTCTTGCGAGGAGATTTCATAGAAATGATCCGGATGACTCAACAAGCACAATCCAAGCCCATCAAACTCGATGATTATGTCGTGCCTTCCATCGCTCCCTTTCATTATAAGATGGTCCAAAAGTACGGTAAGTAACACTCTTGAAACTCGCAAATCATGCCAATAGTGAGAAGCTATAGGAATGTAGTCAATAGATACTTTGTCTAAATCTGGTTCTGTTGCACCTTTGCAGGAAAGAATTGTTTCTTTTGGTATGGCCCTAAGTTACATCTGAACATAACAGATCCAGACATGATAAAAGAAATCATGCACAAGCACAACATTTTCCAGAGGCCTGCATTGAGTTCATTGTCGAAGCTAACCATAAACGGGCTAGTCATTAAAGAGGGTGATGAGTGGATGAAACACAGAAAGATAATCAATCCGGCTTTCGGCGCTGAGAAGTTAAAGGTATCCAGTATTCAATAATGTAAACTAGTAATATGTATTCCCTGCAGAAATGTGACTGTCTCCTTTGCCCTTCTTGTCAAACAGAACATGATACCATTGATGTATGTGAGCTGTTTGGAGGTGGTAAAGAAATGGGAGGAGTTGATCCAGGAAGAAGGATTCGGCGAAATTGATGTGTGGCCTGATATTGAGAAGTTAACGGCCGATGTAATTTCCAGGACAACATTTGGAAGTAGTTATGAAGAGGGAAAGCGCATCTTTCAACTCCAAAAAGAACAGTTTGTACTAACTCACCAATCCTTGTGGTCTAATTACATCAAAGGATGGAGGTAAGTCTTAATTTTAGTTGAATTCACCCCTACTTTATCTTCTTCCGCTGATGCCAAAGTTTATTGTACATTAACGTGTAGGTTTTTGGCGCCTAAAATGAACAAGAGATTGAAAGAAATTAGTCGTGAAACCGATGCAATCATGAGAGATCTTATGCTTTCAAGAGAGAAAAGAATGGAAAACAAGGAAAAATGTGAAGACATGTTAGGCATTTTGATGGAATCCAATCTCCAAGAAATTCAGAAAAATGGTGACGATGTGGGATCTGGACTCTCCTCTGAGGATGTGATGAAAGAATGCAAATTATTTTACTTTGCGGGACAAGAGACAACATCAAATTTGATATCTTGGACTATGATTATGTTGGGACTCCACCTAGATTGGCAAGAAAGAGCTCGTGAAGAGATTACTCAAGTCCTAGGCGACAATCAACCTAACCTCGACGCATTGAATCACCTGAAAATCGTAACCTGCTTTGTTGGTTTCTTTATATTTGCCGGGTTGACATCTTTGTTATTGTTAAGGATCATAACATGTGATTATGTTGGGTTTTGCAGTTAACAATGATCTTCAATGAAGTTTTAAGAATCTTCTCGTCTGCATCGAGTATAACTCGATCAACTCGTGAGACAACAAAGTTAGGTGACATAACTGTGCCATCCGGAGTGAATATTTTGATGGATTTAGTGCAGATTCATCACGATCCCGAAGTATGGGGCGACGATGCAAGAGGATTCAATCCAGAAAGATTTTCCGAAGGAGCGGCAAAGGCTGCAAAGAAACCCAATTCATACTTTCCATTTGGCATGGGTCCTCGGATTTGCATCGGCAAGAACCTCGCAACCAATGAAGCCAAGATCGCAATGGCTTTGATTCTTCTGCATTTCTCCTTCAAGCTTTCTCCATCTTATGAACATGGACCATTCCCCAAGTTCACCCTTCAACCTCGATTTGGAGTCAAAGTGATTTTGCACAAACTCGAGCACCAATTAGCTCATCTAAACAGTCCAATTTGATTTCACCATTTCCCCGATTTTATGCATCAAATAAGTTGGGGGTTGAGCCATTTTTAGGTTTATGTAGTTCAAAGAGATGATTTATGTGTAACTTGCATAAATCTGTTTCATCTTTTTTGGTGGGCTGTCATTCTATTCCAGAGTTTTGAGGATTTTGCTTGCCTAACAATAGTTCAGCTCACAAAGAAGAGTGCTTAAAGATTTGCATTTCATCCCCTTTAAGACATATAGACTGGAATATTTCACAGATTCAGAAATACAACATCGTATTAACATTAACAAGATCGGATTCTCGATTTCCCATTGTAACCCCCCAAAACGTCAAATTCTACGTTCTAAATTGTTCCACAGAAACATAAACTTAAGATTCAAATTGGGATTCGCACAGCTTGATTCGAAAAGTTCAGAATATAACCCAAATGAAAAACCACAAAGGCAAGATGAACAAAATGAAGAGAATATAGGGCAGTTTCCCTGAATAAAAACACGAGAGAAAAACGTGAACAATCCTTGAGGCTGCCCCTGGCTTCAGTAGTAAAAAGCTTTCAATTAATATAGGCCGGGTGAAATTGAGTTCTCGCACATCGGAATTTATTCAACCCTACGCGAGATCCCATTGGAACGGCCTTAATAATAAACCCCTAAAAATCTTACATTGATAAAAAGAAAATTGAAAAAGGGGGGAAAATCAAATTTGAGGCCTTTCAAGCAGGAAGAAAAATCGAGGAAGATGATTATTAATCCGAATAACGCAGAAAGGGCTCCGGTGATTAATGTCTGCCCGCAACGGAACTCCGGCGGCACAAGAGTATACAAAGCTCGCCGGGTTCTTTAAAAAGGCAAATCTAAAGCCCTAATTTGTTTTGAGGATTGTATTTATAGGCCGAAGGACCCTTTTCCAGATAAGCTCCAGCTATGCAGTTTTCTTTTCGTTTCTTTTGGGCTTCCTCTTGGGTCCAGTGGAACTATTTCTCTTACGGGCTCAAAATTTCAGGCTTATGGGCCGAATATTACGAAGATTTTTTGAAGAAATCAAATGGAGAAGAAAAGCAGGAAAACTCCCTGTTAATGCATCCCTATTGATCAACTCCAAAATTCTCTTCAATTCAATGCGATATCAGTTACAAAGAGGTCAACAATCAACAAATTATTTAGTTTTGGGATAAATAAAGAATGGTAGCATACAAAAAAAAAAAAAAAAAGAAAGACAAAATGAGGGTGATTAACATAATCAGGATGCGTCTACTTCAAACAATGCTTCTGCCAAGTAATATCTTCCAACTGGGAAGGGGAAGTTCTGTATCATTGTTCTACTATGCTCCCAAATCCTTCGGGTGGCCATACCTGAATGTGCAAAAGTAACAAGTATAAGCCAACATTATACAATTCAGTCTCAAAAGGAAGGTCAGAAGGAAGAACAATCCACATTTAGGACCAAAAAGCCAAGTCTGAACTCTTCATCCGTCATCGTGAAAACCGAAGATCTCACTCAGGAGGAAATCGGGCTGCAACAGAATGCTCATTTTATAGCTTTCTGCATTGTATTCTTAGAGATAAAAAAGAAAAGGGATTCGGCTAAGTACGGTGCACATTTTACTTCAAAGTCACTGGCAAACTAGTTTGGCATCCTTCACTCCTATATTGATCTCATGTTAAAAATCCAGAAACTGACAACACCAACATTTGTAGTATCCTAGAAGAATAAGTGATTTGAAAGTGACTAGCCATGACCCATGCGCATGAATAACTGTCTTTATGTCAGCATGCACTCTCTCATAACCACCTCGTCCACTGTCTTTCTGAACCTTCACTCCCATCTAACATTACATTCACCACAATATGCTCCTTAAACAGGAGTGATTACGCACCTAGAGTGTTTGCACTCCCCATATTTTCTTCCTCCCAGTTTCATGTGGCAATTTAAGACAGGGCTATTAGATGGAACAAGGGGAATAGAATCTGTAACAGACTCATCCTTTGGCACATTGACTTATCTAAGAGTTCACAAAAGGAGAAAACTAAAGCACGTGGTGAAGGCCTAAAAGAAATCCCAAGCACATTTGACTTCTCACTGATTTCATAGCGAAGATGTAGCCCTCAATCACATCATTTCAAACAAAAAAAAGGGGAACCCACATAATCATCCATATTGTAATGGAGTAAATATTCTTCTTCCTTCCATAAAGAAAGCAGGCAACTGTCTTTACATGAAAGAAAATACCATGCCAACTGAAATTCTTTCCAGAGTATTGACCTTTAATCTTATTTTTCTGAAGCTATTATGCAAGCAAGAAATGGACAATATTATTAAATTATCTTCCCGAGCTTTTCAATGTAGCAAGTCCTCAATTTCGAAACTATATAATTGCTTGGCAACAAATAGAGCCATTGATAGAGGAAGGCAAAACAGACACTCGAGTTTGGTAAGTTTCCCAATGGAGTCCTCTGAGATTTGTGGGAGCTAAAGAAAACAAACTTATTTGGAAACTATCCCTAAAACCTTAAGGTCAACCAAGAACAACCCAAAGGCACTTATAGGAAAGGTTTGCTTCTTTACAAGCAAGACGTGAATTTTGCCAACTTCATAATTCAAATTACTGAAGTTAAAAGACATACACATGAATACACTATGCAAAAGTTGTATAACAAGGCAATAGCAACTTCATTTTTTTTAATAAAAAGCAAGTCTAAGCAGGAAAAACTTACTCTCCAGAACGCTTTCCCCTGAATCAAACCATAAGGAACGGGGCCAAATTGCCTGGAATCCCTAGATGCATATATGTTATCCCCTTGAATCCATACATGCCCCTTTGGCACCTATACAAAAAAAAAAAAAAAAAAAAAAAAAAGAACCAAGAATACTTCATCCCGGATATTTACAAGATTTAATCTTTGCATAAGTTACAACTCTCAACCTTTGACTACATTCCAAATCACAAAAAGGTTAAAAAAGCAACATATCCCACATCAAGTAAAATTCACATTACTTCAAGAAAGCTTATATGATGAATACAATGATCATAATTCTCAAGAACAGGCTTTTCTTAACTACAGCAAGGAGAATTAAATACACGAAATATAGATTTCAAAGAATCGAAAACAAACAAAAAAGAAGCACCAATCCCACAAGCCTTCTTATACCATAACGGAGCGAGTCCGATCACTGTTATTAGGGTCCACTAAGAAAGTGACGCTCTCCCCTCCCATGGCCAGAATCCGCTTGGTTATACACTTTCTGGGATTCTCAGGGGACCTAACAACGACGACGTCACCCGGACCCACCTTCCCCAGCGACGTGGAGAGGTGTTCAACCAGCAAAACGTCGCCGGTCAAGTTCAGCGTCGGCAGCATACTCGGCCCATATACCTTATTCAACAAAACCCATTGAGTAAAAACCAATTAAATAAAAACTAATTAAGTAGAAACCAATTAAACTCTAGCCTGAAGCAAAAAGAACTGGATTTCAACTGGGTTTAACAATGAGTATGAAGCTTATTACCAGGATTGGGGAACAGAGATAGGTGTTGGTGACGTGACAGAGGCAGAGGAATTTGGTGACGAGGAAAGAGCGAGAAAGGGCTTCCTTAACAATGGGTTTGCATTGATGCAACAACTGAGAGAGTCTGCTCATCTCCGACCAATCTCATTATCCATTAACTCACAGTTTTCTACAATCGGCGGCAAAAACTACTCTTTTTCAGTTAGTAGTACTACTTCGGGTCCCAAGGTTGTTGTATTTGCCAGAAGTTGTACTAGTAGTCCTTTGACGTTCAGAAAACTTATCTCGTGCCCCTTTTATTTCTTAGAGTTTTAACTTTTTGTTTTTCTTTTTGATAATACACTAGAACATCTAATTGTTTTATAAAAAAAAAATCCTCTTACAACCCCCGTGCAAATCGAACATGATCTATTACTAGGAAGAACAACAACATAACCACTAGGCTGGTCATCCAATTCCCAAGTCGATAAATTAAAATATCTAAAATTAATAATTTTCTTCGGTCCCAAGTCGGGACCAGTACAAAAAACGAAGACAATCGATAAAATAATAAGATAATAATTTTTTAGAAAGTTCCTATGTAAATATAGGCCCTATCAATATCATAAATTAACAACGACTTTTTTTTAAAAAAAAAAAAAGAGTTGTAAAGTATGAATCTAATAACGTATGTTTTTTCTTAAAATTATTTAAATCTAAAGAGATTTCAACTTTGAATTTTTCAATTGATTTCAATCGCTCTGGTATAGATTTTCATATTGAAACAAAAAATTTCAGAAAGTTATTATAGAATCATTATCATTGTCATCCTAAATCAAAGTTTAGTGACATTAGCGGTAACGTTTCTAAATATTCTATTAACTAATTACAATTAATCGATAAATTAATAAATCTATAAATTAATAATTTTTTGGAGTCCTAACAGTATTAATTTATAAATGTTTAAGTGTATATGGAAGCTGCTGAATGCATTTTGGTTTCGGCGTCATTAGTTAAACAAATTACCACACTATCACTGGGGCTCAAACCCAATAGGCTCTGTTTGATAATCACTTAATATAGTGACTTAATTTATTTAAGTACTTAATTAAATTAAATGTGTTTGATAATTACTATTAAAAAGTCTTAATGAATTAAGTTCTGAACTAATTAAGTACTTATAAATTAAGTGCGTTTGATAACTAAAATTTCACTGTCTGAATTAATTAAGTGCGTCTGAATACTCAGTTCAATTGTGAGCCAGAAAATAAGTGATAGGCCTACCACTTATCACTTATCACTTAATTTCTGTAATGACTTTTTTTTTCTTTTTCCTTTTGTTCCTTTTTTTTCCTTCGTCTTTATTTCGACACTTATTTTTACATTGTTTTAAAATTTTTATTTTCTGTAGATGAATTAATTAAGAGTGCTTAAAGTTGAATTTATATTATGAGTATAAAAGATCCCAAACTTTCAAACTCTAATTAAACTAATTTTAATACATGAAATTTGCTAAAGAACAAGGTATACATATATATGCAATAATCTAAATTTAAATATATGTTGATTATTTACCAAGTGTAATATCTACTTTTATTATATACCAAAAAGTTATTTTAAAATCATGATTCTATTATTTAGAACAAAATATTAATTATTCTTTTATTTAAAAAAATTTTGTTTATAATTCAATTTTAGTGATATTAAAATTTTAAATAACTTTCAGACATGAGTATTTAGATTCAGTCTTCAGACTTCAGACTTGAGTCTTCAGACATCAAATTCAGACGTTTTTTATCAAACAATGTAAATTCAGTTTTCAGACTTCAGTGTTAAGTGTTAAGTGTTCAGATTCAGACTTCAGTGATTATCAAACGGAACCTAAGTGTATATAGAAGCTGCTGAATGCATTTTGGTTTCGGCGTCATTAGTTAAACAAATTACCACACTATCACTGGGGCTCAAACCCAATCTTAATATAACTATGATTTCACCATGGATGATTTTGGTAGGACCAGAAACTAAAAGAGAAGCAAATAATTAGCAACAACATTGGTCTTTTAAAAAAATCTATTTACTCATAAACAAATAGAGTTTACTGAGGTATATAGTATATGAATTATTCCTTTATTGTACACAGAATGAACAACATACAAAGAAGATTGCCTCTGACAACATCTAAGCAGTTCATAGTGGTGAAATCAGAGGAATAAATTTGCCAATGTTCAGTGTATAAAATCGAAATCTATAGTTAAAACAGTTATCTACCAGTATACAATAACATTGCAATTCCACTAGGATCATGTGCTTTGTCCCATTTTGAGCTCAATCTTCTAGCAGGAGAGGAAGTTGAACCTGGCTATTCTTCTTATATGTTCAAAATACATCTGCTCAACCAACAAACATCTCCTTAACATATCGTGTTCTTCGTGGAATGCTTACCCCGGCACTCAGCTGAACAAATGCTGTAAGAAATGTACCAGAAAAGAGGTCTAGATCATGACACAAAAGCTATTTTGGTTCATGCAATTCTTTCTAGATTATACTTTACGAATTCCTCCAGAGCCATTCGGTAAGGACCAGCCGGTAAGCATTGTAGATTCTGAATTGCCAGATCAGCTTTCTCTTTTGCCAACTCGAGTGCTCTCTCAATGCCTCCAGAACTCTTCACAACATTGATGGCCTCCTCTAAAGAGCCAGTTTCACAAAACTCTGATTCAATTATGTCCCTTAGTTTTGACTCTTTCTCCAGGGCGAAAATAACTGGTGCAGTCAGATTTCCTTTCGCGAGATCACTTCCGGCTGGTTTTCCCAATTGCTCGGCTGACTGAGTAAAATCCAATATATCGTCTACAACTTGAAAGGATAGGCCAAGATTCTTCCCATATTGATACATCCGCTCGCTAGTATCGGCGTCAACCCCACTAAATACTGCAGCCCCCTTGGTGCTTGCAGCAATTAGAGAAGCTGTTTTGTAGTAGCTCTTGATTAGGTACTCATCTAGTTCCACGTCACAATCAAATAAGCTGGATGCCTGCTTTATTTCACCACTTGCAAAGTCTTTAATAACCTGCAAGGAAACCCCAGGATATTAAGACCTTGTAGCTAGAGGTAGGTTATCTACACATGAATAGGCAAATCACAAAATGGGTTTGGGACGCTGTTGGATACAAATCGAAGTTTAGCATACCTGACTGATGAGCTTTATGACTTCAATGTTTTCAAGATTAGCAAGGTACCAAGAGGATTGTGCAAACATGAAATCTCCAGCCAGTACTGCAACCCTTGTACCATACAATTGATGAATAGTTTCTTTTCCTGTAAAAAGTTTGTCATGGTACATTCAGTCCACATACTATTCGGAAATACATAGAGTTACAGCAATACGAATGACTACTATGTTAGAGCTACAGTAAAATACATGAAAATTTGTTGCTCAGAAATATTTGAAAGGAAAAATACTTGATAAACCTCCTAGTGAAGCTGACAAATTGAATGTTACTATCCAATGATTTGCAGTTACCGATGAAATGAAAAAAGACACTTGGAAAATTGCTGAAAGGATACTATTCATCAGTATCTACCCAACGAGACATTGCAATATATTCCCAATGCAGTTTAGTAGGAACAAAAGTTCATGTAGATTACCTCTTCTCAGGTCACTTTCATCCAAGACATCATCATGTATCAAACTTGCTGTATGGATCATTTCAATGATCTCAGCCAATCGTCGGTGCTCTTTTGTTAGGTCCCTGGGAAAGCATAAATGCAGGTTACAGAGTCTGGAAAAACTTGAAACCATGAGGAAGTTGCACAAAAGCTATCACATGAAGCTTACTTCAAGCCAGCAATTTCAGCAGTGGCTCGTGACACTAGGAAAACTAATGCAGGTCTCATTCTTTTGCCACCAGCACCAAAAATCTGCTGGGCAGCAGACATCAAAACTGGGTTCTCTGCACCAACAATCTGAACAAGTAATGACATTAGATAAGCTGCAAGGATGTTGTTGAAAGATGCCAAGTGCACAAAAGCAAATTTCAGTGTTAAACTAGATAATTAGTGGCCCAGGTTCTCATCATAGGAAAGCAAAATTACAAGATAAATTCGCACTATTGTCAGACAAGGATTCTTTGTAGCTCCTTAAAATGCAACTCAACTCTCTGACGGCGTGCCACTTACACTAGGAAGCCTATGTGAATTTTTTTTTGGAAGTTGACAATTCCCACAACCACATATTGCTCAAGCAGACATATTGACAATTGTTAGAGCAGCAGTATCACTCCTTTTTTTTTCAGCATTTTGCAAGTATTGGTTCTAGGTGTCTGCTTGACTTTCAATATTAGTGACAATTCACTATATGGATGGCTACAGTCAGGACCAGCATTTGCATCTTCAACTATGTTATTGCACCGTAATCAAAAGGCTACACTGGAACCACAAAAGCAACTGTACCAGTGTAATCACACACAATATGCTAATATTAATCAGTGAATCAAGACTAGGCAGACCAGTAAGAGAACTATAACTGAGCTTAATGCTTAGTACATATCCTTCAACACCAGTGATGCAAACTTGTAAGGCAGCCTTATTATGCAACATACTGCAGAAAATACAGAAAAAAATGTAGAATAAATCAATTCGACAGCAATGGAAAAAGTTACATTGGGTACTCACAGACAACAGATTCTTATTCAAGGTTTGAAGATCATCAGCAACAACTTCAAACAAATTAGAAAGTGAAACCAGGTTGGATGACTCTGTCTTCAAATCCAATGTGGCTGGAGGATCCGGAACTGCACCTACAATGAGCTAGGAACTAAATTAATCCCACACTCGCCCATTCTCAAACAAATTGGAAGCAAACACAACATTTTCCAGCATATAATCACAATTTAGAACCAATTTGCTATCCAACATAAAGTAGAAAGAGTAAGCAGATAGTCAAAACTCTTGTAACACAAAACACACAATGGAGAGAAATACCACTTAGAAAAGTTTCTGGGGCCTTGGTTGATAGGACGCGACATCGGCCAACATCTTGGCGGCAGCAAAGCAATTTACGAGCTCTATAGCATTTACGACCATTCCTAAACAATCCATCCTTAAACTGAAGCCTATCAAAAGATGCATTGGAAGAGCAAGCACAAGCCATAGGGTCCAACCTTGTCCGCAGAAATTCAAGATTATGGCATGTCATTGACATCATTCTTAGCAAAAAAAATCAGATAACTTCGCAACCCCAAAAACCAACTTCCAACTCAAAACCCACTTCAGATATTTGCTCAAGTCATCATCTTTATCAAAACCCACAACGTCAAACGCATCAGAACCAATCAAACTTCTAACTTGAATCGGAAAAAATTAGAAAAGAATTGTCCTTTGAGGTCTAATGGTTCCCCAAAGTTGGAGAAGGGAACCTTTGCAAGTATGAAGGAAGAAACTGTGTACAAACTACAAAAGTAGGGTCTGCGGGAGGGATTCGTGTTTTAGAACAATACCAAAGAATCGAGTGGATCAAAAAAAATACCAGAAAAGATTAAAAAGCATTTGAATATTTGATATTCCTATTTTCCCCCAATTTTGGTAGTGTAGCTGGAGTTTTATTATTCCGGTTTTCCTTCAGGACAACACAAAAGTTTGGACAGTTACTTGAGGAAATTGGAGTAGAGGGAAAAATTTGTGAGGCAAAATGAAAGAAGAAGATTGTTGACCTTATCTTGCCTGCCCCTATATATTTTTTGTGTCCATTGGCCATTGCTAAACCTGGTGGTCTTACAAGAGCCATGTAATAAAAAAAAAAAAAAAGGTGTTAGCATCGTCTATTCATAGATTCGGCCACGTGTTTAATTTCTATTGTCATATTTTTTTGCTAATAATGATTGTACAATCATCAAGGAAAATTACTCAACAAAATCTCTAAAAAAAAAAATCAGAAGAAATTTCAATAAAAGGGTAGAAGAATGATGTATGACGTTTATACCAAACTAGTTTCATTAAAATTTAAAAGTTGGTAGCCTACCCCCAGTCTGGTTCATGAAAAGACAAATGATTACTTATTGGAATATTGATAATAGTTTGTTTTGAACAAGTCAGCAGTTTGATTGATTTATATTTGGACTTTAATTTAAAAAATCTAGTTAGGAGACTGTAATTGCAACTTCTAATATGGGTTGCAGTTAACCATTATGGATTTTGGGGTGGGTGTAAAACGTTATAATTTAATAAAATTTCCTTCTAATTCGATAAAAAAAAAAAAAAAAAAAATTGTTGCTTTTGTCCTTCCTCTCTTCATAGTCCCTTTTCTTTACTGAACTTATGATGATCTTGGCTCGCCAATGCTAAGATTAATTGATCAAGTGTAAAACGTTTGATCAACGGGTTGGTATGAAGACAGTTGATGGCAGAAAAATGGCGAATTAAGCTGACAAATAGAACACACGATTCCCAATAGTGAATGCTTTGACTGAAACGGCAGTGAGCCAGTTTGTTGAGTTAAGCTCAAATCATACTGTTACTGCTAAAATCACACGGACAAGATAGAATAATATTGCTACCGATGTAGAAGTCATGAATTCTAAATCCATAATGATACTAAATATCGCCAATGGTCTTTTTCTTTTCTGCTAATGATATCAATATATTATTATTGTACTAATAGAAGTCATCTCATCCAACATTGTCGTACATGCTTCTTCATCTTCCTGGGACCAATGCGTATACACAGTCGTGATAACCTGCAAACAGATACAAGAAACCGAATTATCCTTTTAAGCCCTCAAATTTTTGGACACCAAATCAAGATTCCATTTTTACACTGTCTTAACCACATTGAAACTTGGATTGAATATGTAATGTAACACTTTCTCGAGTAAAATAGGAACAAGACTTACTTGGATCCTTGATTGAAAGGAGACCCGATTGGCCGAAATCGCAAGCCGAGGGACCAAGAAATTTGTAAGCTTGATAGTAGAGATTCATGGCTACGGAAGCATGGTTGATTGCTGTGTTTGGGTAGAAACAAGGTCCACCCATTCCCAGTACAGGATCGCAATTTACATTCGGCTGCGTGCAAGCATAATCTACGTTGTTCTTGAGAAGGATCTCTTCTGATGAAGGTTTAGCAACACACCAGTAATTCTCCTATTCAAAAATATAAAAAGAAAGGACATTATAATCAATTCAAAAATAAAAACATCTCGTCATAGTTTCTACAGCTGAAACTTGATATGATGATGATCATTCTGTTGTATCAAACTAAGATTTTAGTGTTACCTCCCCATTGACCAATGCCGAAATCCCAACTGCAAGAACCCAAAATTTAAAAAATAAAGTTAGTACTAACAAATGAATCATAAATGAAGACAAAAATATGAAACAAAAAGGTACAACAAATTAGAGGAAATGAGGACCTGAAATGAAGAACAGGATAAGAAACAGAACTGAGATTGTTGCTTTAGCCATAGTTGTGAAAGAAAAAATTAACTAAGCAGACTAGAGATATGATATGTGGGTTCTATAAAGGAGAGAGTAAGGAATGCTATTTAGCTAATCTGTTAAGTATTACATCTGGAATACTATCTCATTATATAGGTGTTATGGAACCAAAAAGAAAAAAGAAAAAAAAAAGGAAAGCCGAAAGAGCAGAAGATGAAATTAGTGTTTCAGTTGCCCAATGTGACTTTTGGCTATTCGATTTCTTTGCTTCTTTCAGTTACTGACGTCTTTCCATCTATGAAATCCCACGAAAAGTTAAATTAATTTCCATTCAGGAGATGAAAATTTCGGGCTGTCTTGCAGGATAGTTACTTCGTAACGGCTGATGATGACAAATGAAAAGGTTAAACAAATTGTTGCACTCCATTATGAGATATTAAAGCGAGAGTTAGGAAAACAGAAAACTCATTACAGATAAAGCAATTTTTATCTCAAGATAGAATCTTGACATTATGACATTCATGCTTTTTGTTTTTTGTTTGGCTTCTGTAGCACTGTCAAAGATTTAATCTTTATTCATTCTCTTGCGTATTCTGATTGCTGTTAAATGGCAAAAACACAAAAGGTATGTACTGTTAAGTGTCTGTAACTTAGGAAAATGGAGTAGTTTTTAGGCATGAAATCCATGAAATCCAAGCATTTAAACGATTAATTATAAGACTAAAATGTCCAAATGGTCTCTTACATTTGGGCCTATTTGAATTTACGTCTCTTACATTAACATTTCAATATCGTAGTCCCAAACATTATGTTTTCACACTTTTTTGGTCCCATTTCACTGTTTCCGGCCTTTAACATGCTGGGATCAGGAGTATTTTTATCTTTTAATTTAATTTAAATTTTTATTAAACTTTAAATCATTGAAAATATTTTAAAATTCAGATTTTTTTATTTAATTGTTAAAATATTATTTATTAATTAAAAATATTATTATAAAATTTTAAAATTTACATTATTTTCAAAATTAATTTTTTCATATATCATTTATATTAGGTCAAAGTAAATAGTAATTATGTTGTACTTTTAACCTTGAACCCACTGTAACTTAAAAAATTTACCGAATTACAGTAAATAATTCAAAATTCAATTTCTTTAAAAAGAAAAGGAAAAAGCCAAACCATTTTTTTTTACTCTGACCGCTATAGTAAACCCTAAATGGTAATTATATTACACTTTTAACCTTGGACCCACTATAACTTAAAAAATTTATCGAGTTACAGTAAATAATTCAAAATTTATTTTAAAAAAAAAAGGGAAAAAAGCAAAACAAAGATTTTTTTTTTACTTTGACTACTACAGTTGAATTTGGAATTATTTACTGTAACTCGATAAATTTTTTAAGTTACATTGGGTTCAAGGTTAAAAGTGCAACATAAGGGTTTACTGTAGTGGTCAATTACTTTGTTTTGTTTTTTCCTTTTTTTTTTAAAAAAAATAAATTTTGAATTATTTACTGTAGCTCAATAAATTTTTTAAGTTATTGTAGGTCCAACGTTAAAACAGCAACGTAGCGTTCAGAGTAAAAGAAATCTTGGTTTTTCCTTTTTTTTTTGGGAAAAAAATTGAATTTTGAATTATTTACTGTAACTCGATAAATTTTTTAAGTTACAGTAGGTCCAAGGTTAAAAGTACAACATAATTACCATTTATGGTTTACTAAAGCGGTCAGAGTAAAAAAAAATCGTGATTTTGCCTTTTTTTTTTGTAAAAAAAAATAAATTTTGAATTATTTACTGTAACTTGGTAATTTTTTAAGTCACAGTGAGTCCAAAGTTAAAAGCGTATTAAAATTACCATTTAGGATTTACTGTAGCGGTCAAAGTAAAAAAATCTTGGTTTTGTTTTTTCTTTTTTTTTAAAAAAAATTTTGAATTATTTACTGTAACTCGGTATATTTTTTAAGTTACAGTGGGTACAAAGTTAAAAGTGTAATATAATTACCATTTAGGGTTTACTGTAGCAGTCAAAGTAAAAAAATCTTAGTTTTTCTTTTTATTTTTCTTTTTTTAAAAAAATAATTGAATTTTGAATTATTTACTATAACTTGGTTAATTTTTTAAGTTACTGTAGGCTCAAAGTTAAAAGTGCAACATAATTACTATTTACTGTGTACTTAAAGTAAATAGTAAATAAAAAAAGTAATTTTAAAAATAATGATAAATTTTAAAATTGTACAATAATATTTTTAATTAATAAATAATATTTTAACAATTAAATAATGAAATTTGAATTTTAAAATATTTTTAATGATTTAAATTTTAATAAAAATTTAAATTAAATTAAAAGACAAAAATACCCCTGATTCCGGCATGTCAACGGCCGGAAACAGTGAAATGGGACTAAAAAAGTGTGAAAATATAATGTTTGGGACTACGATATTGAAATGTTAATGTAAGGGACGTAAATTCTAGTAGACCCAAATGTAAGGGACCATTTGGATATTTTAGTCTAATTATAATCCATTTTCTACATTGATCACTGTGTTCAACTTTCGAAGAAACTGAGAAACCATTTCATTGTAAGATCCAAGGCAAGTAACATTGTAAATTAAAATTAATGACGTTTTACTTGTGCAATCTTTATCAAGAAAATTACTACTAAACTATACAAGATGGTAACTTTTTTTCATATCTAAAAATTCATAGCTGACCCACAAATCAGATAGATGCAAAGATAGAACCTTTTCTGATGGATTTATTGCTCAGCTGTAATCTACCAACATTGTCAAGCTTTTGTTCTTCTCTCATTTTATCCATCTGATTTCTACCCACCCACTTCTCCAATGTGTCAAATCATCTGGTTGTTATGAAAAGGAGTTGCATTCTAGAGTTTAGAAAACATGGCTGCATTAGGAGCAATTTCCCCTTCAATTAAGCTTTCATCAACCAAAAATGGCAGTAGTTCCTACTATGTTCGTCATCCAAGAATAGAATTAACACTCCACATAAGAAACCATTTAGATGTATCCACATTTTGTACTCATCTCTCTTTTCGGAAGGTTAGCAGTTTTGACACTCAATTCACCATCAGGGCTGCTTCATCTCCTTCAGGTAAACAAATTTCACTGATGATTACTTAGAATCTTTTTCATAGGTTTCGATAAAGTGAATTGATGTTTCTTTTACTGAATTGTGTAATTTTTGAGTGGTGAACGCAAGAGCTTGAATTCAGAAGCTTCCTTTAAGCTAACACTTTTAGGGTAGTTCCCCTTTGTTGGTTCTTTCTCGCTCTTTTTTACATGTCTAGAAACAATGTGCGGGCAAAAATTCTGAAATGTGCCTAAATTAGTTCAACATTTGCTTGAAGTGAAGTTTAACAATGCAGTTGGTAAAAACCAGAGGGCTAGGAAGAATTGAGCCCATGTCTGTCCTCCATCTCTTGAGATTTTATCACGGTTGGGAACTTTGGTGGTGAACCTGTTGAATAAATGTATATCTAAATCCAGATTAGCTTGAGAAAAAAAAAATTCCTCTGACTAATAATGCATCTAGAAATTTGAGATTTGGCCATAGATGGTTACTGTCAGCAAGTGTCAGTATGTGGTAATTACTCAAAAAAAATCTAGGCAAAAGAACTCTTTAGTGGGCAGAATGTTTGCAAAGTTGAGACGAAACTTGAATCGAGGAAGTCTTGGGAAAAAGAAAACTTTGTAAAAAGTTTTGTTCTCTGCTTCCTAATTTGAGCCTTACCCGTTTGTACATTTTTATTCTTGACTCAGCAAAATATTTCTTTTGCTTTATGTTGCTCTCCTTTGCAGCAATGTGGCTGATGGTTTTACTACGAAGTTAACATTGATTTTGGTCATGATTGAATCCTGTACTTTTGGCAAAAACACCCTCTCTTCCTTGAGCTCTACATATCATATTTATTCATGGTTTGATTGTAGTTGCAGAATATACAGAGGAACCAGCAACTAAAGTGAAGTTTCAAACATCATTAAGCCTTCCTGGTTGCTCTAGCCCGTTATCATTGCTAGGAACTGGTAAGTTTCATACTTATTGTTATGCTTATGAAATCAAATGGGCATTTAAGTCTTCGTAGATTTAGTAGTTCACGAATGTGTTTGCTATTACTAGTCAATTTTGTTTTCCAAAGATTTACTGCTTGCAGTGTTTCAGGTTACAGAGAGAAAGTATTTGCCATCATTGGTGTCAAGGTGTATGCTGCAGGGCTATATGTCAACCAATCAGTGTTAGCTAAGCTAGATGCTTGGAAGGGAAGTTCCTCAGCAGACCTGCAACAGGATTCAGCAATATTTGATACAATCTTTCTAGGTAAAATTTGGAGTGAATAGCGTAATTTTAGTTTATGAAATGTTAATGAATGATGTAAAGAGCAATGCCAATTAGTTGATTTTCTATAAGTGCAGCTCCATTGGAGAAATCTTTGCAGATTGTTCTTGTGAGAGACGTGGATGGTAAAACTTTTTGGGATGCCCTAGATGAAGCCATCTCTCCAAGAATTAAAGTTCCCACTCCAGTTGACGACACAGCGCTTTCTTCATTTCGTAGCATCTTTCAAGGGAGGTCGCTTAATAAGGGTACCTTGATATTCTTGACCTGGCTGGACTCGACCAAATTGCTTGTAAGCGTCTTAGTATAAGCCCATTTATGGTGCATTTTCTCTTTATTGTGAAAGCGTATGTCTGAAGACTGAAGAGGGCATTATTTCCTCCTCTTTTTCTGCTATCTGGAATTTGTTAAACAGATCATCTTAATTTTATCATGAAAACCTGTAGGTTTCAGTATCAAGCAATGGGTTGCCTTCAACAATTGATGCAACAATTGAATCAGCAAATGTAACATCAGCTCTTTTTGATGTGTTTCTTGGAAGGGATCCAGTATCGCCTACTCTGAAGGCTTCAGTGAGCACTGGATTGTCAGCATTGCTCAAGTAAAGATAAAGGGAGACATTTGGCAGCCTGTGTTGTTTACTGAAGTTCAAATGTGGTTTTTTTTTTCATAGGGTAACTAGATCACTGTAAGATTTGTTTTATTCAAGAATTCAACACTACTGGAATAAATGCTTCTGGATAAAGTCTTCAGTAACATCGCCCAACCGTTGATAAAGTTATACACTGCATAATTCACAATTCTGGTTGGAATTCATATGATTTTATTAGCTCAAGCATCTTGACAACTTCAGACATGGTAGGTCTTTGGGCTGGCTCTGGCTCAAGGCACATAAGTGCAATGTTGAACACCTGGTTAATCTCGTCGCCATGGAAATCTTCTAGCCGGCTGTCAATAACGTATCCCTCCCTCTTCTCTTGCACAACTGTCTTCACCTGTAACAGCATATATATCATCGTGTGTCAACAGTCTTTGACAGAAAGTTTCTTCCAAGTCATTAGTGAAGAATTCCAGCTTCTCACTGGGATGTAGTAGTGTGTAAAACAGATAAGCTGTATGAGAGATTATGTGAATGGGGTGAACTAGAACTGTTAAAATGCACTATAGGGGTTGAGAAATCCATTCAGAACTTACCCAAGTTACAAGCTTCGTTCCCTCTTCAATAAATGTTTCATTTGTAGGCTTCTTTCCAGTTAGAAGTTCAAGTAAAACTACACCAAAGCTATAGACGTCACCCTTTATGGTTGCTCTTCCTGTATCAAAGTATTCTGCGAAACAGCATTAAACTGTATGTTTTAGTCTTCAAAGTATCACAAAGGGCTCCAAGAATCTGCCAAAAGTTAAGTCGGGAGCCATGACAAACATACCGGGAGCCAAGTATCCGAATGTTCCAGCAACTAAAGTTGACACATGAGTTTTATTAGGTTCCATCAATGTGGCTAGTCCAAAATCTGATATTCGAGCTTCAAGGTTCTGATCGAGCAATATATTGCTTGTCTTGATATCTCTATGGATAATGTGCGGGATACAATCATGATGAAGGTAAGCTAGCCCTCTTGCAGCTCCTACTGCAATTTTGTACCTTGAAGGCCAATCCAGAACCATCTTGTTCGAAGATTTTCCTGTTTAATCATATTGGAATCTTCATCATCATATATACTGTAAGCAGTGGTTGACAGAGACAACAAATCAGTGCGAAATTGTAAAATTTATAAAAGCTGATGCCATACCATGGAGCAGTTCATCCAGGCTTCCAGCAGGCATGAGCTCATATATTAGAAGATTATAATGAGGAGCAGTGTAATATCCATGAAGAGTAACAATGTTCCGATGTTTTATATCACCCATCGCCTCTAATTCTCGCTCGAATCCTCGATCTTGTTCTGCACTTACCCTGTTGAGTCTTTTTACAGCAAAAGATGTAGACTCATTTATGGTCAATTTGTAAACTGTCCCATAACCACCTGATCCAATGATATCCTTATTGCTCAGTTTCATTGTCTTCTTCAAGAATATGCTACCCTTTAAAGCTTTCATCTTTGGCGATCTGAAGAGGACAAGTTTCCCACCTGTTTTAAAGCAACATAACCTTACTAGTTACTACAACAAAGAACCCGCAATACGTAAGTTTTCGACATTTTGGGAGAATCTGTAATCACTGAAAAAAAAAAAAAACCTTACAATTGAAGACAAAAAAGTACATATTGCAAAGTTAAACCTGAGAAACTGTCTTGAACAAGCATTTGCTTCCTCTTCCAACGACGGTAACAAAGGCCTGCAATTACAATCTTCGAAGCAACAAATGCAAGAACGCATATTGTGACATAGAAGGCCGGAAACTGAGAATTTCTCATCTGAGATTACTGTACGAATCTTAAATGGAAGTATGAAACAGTTGTGCTGCTAGCTCTTAACTGATGAACAACATTCAGAACAAATAAGAAAAAGTTCGGATGATGTTGGAAATCATAGTTTTTCAGGAAATGTAGAGAACCTCCAAGTTATCAGGAAATGAAGCAAGAAGTGATCTTGAAAAACTCATCAGTTTTGCACTAGGACTTTGAAAGGATACTTACTTTAAAGTTATCATTTCATGTGAACTGATGCTTTTGACTAAAATAATACAGCAGTAATAAACAATATAATTGCTTAAGAGGACTAAAGGTGAGTATTAGGACCCAACCAACCAATCCACCTGTCTGTTGTGTGTACACACATTTCTTTTGAAAATGGAAATCCATTGACATGACCAACCAAACTATTTAACCTTGGAATTAAAAAATTTTGGGAGGAAGACTTTCTTGATCATATCCTTTCTTTCATCTTTAGAGTCTATTTGTAGTATGATTCAAACCAGAATTTGGATAATGTGTTGATATTTGATCCCTCATATGGATATTTTGGTTTGTTCTTAAGTGCACATCGTTTCATTCTGCAGAGAAACTGCCGACTATGAAGTCAGACAGCTCATATGCAACAAGCTAATACTCAAAAAAAGAAAAGAAAAAAGACAACCAGTTTCAATGATTGTGGGTTGAAAACTAGCAGTTATACGTGAAATACGTGACTTTGTGTACATACCAATGTTGATAATTTTTTATTCCAAAAAAAAAAAATGATGTTTATAATATATCCTACAGAGTAAAGGGTACAAGTTCAAATCGGTTCATTTAGGGTCAGGGGATCAGATCGGTAGGATCGCGCACTAAACGTATACTGGTTTTCGACATATGAAATCTTGATACCAGTGTAATTATCCAACCCTGATACAACAGAATCCAAACTGATGAGGACGAGTTGATTGCAAACTGGGTAACAAAAACTGCAGCCAATATCCTAAGTATTGAAAGAGAAGAAGTCAATCACGCAATAGAGTAATGTGGAAACTCCATGGATTGTATAGAACCACTTATCCTGTCACAGTTCCGCGGAAGTTGTGAAATTATCAAACTTTTTGTACCTTTTCCTTCTCTGTAAAGATCTATTTATGAATGTGATTTCAGCTAACTTTTTTTATTTTTGTTTTCCTCCACAACAAGGCATTTTAAGCCAACCTGACACAGAGCAAGAATCATGTGAAATGATTATATGTCAGCTTCTGTTTGGCTTTGGTTTCATAATATTTCAGATACATAGCAATAATATTGCCTTAATCGGTTCCTGATTCATAGAATCGGCTGTAAAAAACCAGCTACCATATGCTGTATACTAGTAGGAATTTATATTGCTAACCCCTCTAAACTTCAGTTTGGTTCAAATCCAGGAAAACTCCCAAAAGCTCTATACCAAAACCACCAATCCTGCTGCGAGACCCTAATACTATGTACTCATACATACAAACCACCAATCCTGCTGCGAGACCCTGCTCTCTTCAGGCACCATCTTTGATTTGGGAGTACATGAAAGAATACTTGAAAATGATGATCACTTTTGCCAAAGAAAAATGGCATGACTTATTTCTCCAATTTCTTCTCTCCCACAAACGATGGTCAATATAACTGAAAAGATGAAGCTGGATTTCCATTAATGAAACGATCTAGTGGACTCTTTGAACCCTGCACTTCCAAAAAGCGTGCATTCATGTGTTAAAAACTAGGTCAGGGCAAAATATAAATTTAACAATCATACCAGATGCTATAAGATAGATGTCTTGCCTTCCCAATCTAGAAAGCTCAGGTTCCTCAAACAGCAGATCCTGTAGGCTCTTTCCAGTCTTCTTCCTGCAACCACACATAACGAAATGTTTCTTTTCAGTAAATGTAAAACAGGAATCAAACTTCTCTAGAAGAACAAGCAAAGTAGTTTTACCCGAATACATACTCCAGAGACAACAGCTTGTGATGAATCTTGTAGTCACTGCCGACATATGTTATGACCAAATTGCCAGCATCAGGGTGAGGCCAGGTCCTTGTAGTAGGAAAACGTAGCACAAATGTCCCAGGATCTTGAAGACCTCCAGGGCATAGGAGCGAAGACTCGGCTTCTTCCTTCGTTAAAAAACCTTCTATCCATTTGGGGGAGACGGAACTCCACACTCTGTTGATCCAATCTTGAGACAATGTAAAGGCTACTGGATACAGCCAAAACCACATTTTCTCAAAATTTACTTGAGACACAAACCCCTCGCAACCAGAGATTCTCCTAAGGAGATCTAAGTCCTGGTATACAAAGGAAAGGAATCAGGAAAATCCTATTGAATACCATCTTGAAACTGTTCATTGCTGCAACTAAAGGTTAATTCGGTCAAAATCATTGGACTAAAGTACCGAGCAGATTTCATAAAACTAGGAAGCATTGCCACTGTCACAGATTGGTGTCAAATGATTTTCCATCCAACTAAAAAAGGAGTACTAGCCCACTTCCATTATAATTCTTGGAAACATACAAACTGGAATAGCAAGAAGAAATAGACTGCCATGTCTACCATTTCTTTAAATTGTTGCTAATGGCATGATCAACATATCAATCACATGATGAATCCAAGTATCAGTTCAGTGCTCTTTGCCTTTCCTAATGTAGAAATCTATTTATTTTGTTAAAAAGTCCATTTAAATTTCAAAATAAAATAGCAACATCTATATACATGATCATGAGGATTTAAATACAGTATGATTCAGTATTAAAAAAAGGAAAGAATAAAAGACCTGTTGTGTCAAAGATCTGCTTGCACAGGCTATCCTTCTGAAATGCTCATTCACCCCAGTAACCATATTCTCCCAAAGTACATGTTGGTTGTTTAGTGAAATTAAATTCCATGCTTCAATTCCTTCTTCAATCAATCTTTTTGCTATTTTTATTTGACGCCTGGAAAGACATAATATTGCTTTTCTTGTAAACTGGAAAGTGGATCATCTATATAATCTGATCATATGTAGTCTTAGAAGCAACTAGTGACAGAAAAGCAATCAGAAACAAGCAAACCAGAACATGTTCCCCGAGATTCTGGATACTTCATCAATAAATTCATGTGCAATGTAGGTGAAAACAAGTATAAGAAAATTACAACTAATGAAACAATAACTACTCTGCTAAATGGAGAGAAGTACAATTGAAAAACTGACAGGAAATTTAAGAAACATCAAATCAGAAAAAGTTCTTTCAACTTGACATGAAATCTGTTTTAACTATAAATCTGGCTTGTGCACTATAACTTTTAGCAAAGAGCACTGTAAGAGAAAAGTGGGGTACTAATAAACTATAAATTATAAATTTGTAGCTTACAAGTGGTGGGAACATCCAGAGAACAGAGAAACCTGATCAGCAAACTTTGAAAGCTCTTCTTCCCCCACAGATACTGCAATTTCCTTCAGCAGTAGAGCCCTCTCTGATGGACCTGCCAGGCAGTACTTGAAAACAACCTCATCAGAAATTTGACTTGTACTACTTGGCATGATACAGATATCTGATCTAGTGGTTTCACTGTTATCTGATTCAGACGAGAAGTTATCCAATCTATCATGGTTCTCGTGTCTCTCTGCCGTTGACCCATCTACACTGCCAACCTAGTTCATCAAAAATATTAAAATAAGAATATCAAACGGTACACCAACCAGGGAAGGATTAACAATTATTGAAGGAACAACAAGACTCCCCATGCAAGGACAGACAATACAAATAAAAATGGAGACTCCAAGAGTCATCAGAAATATGATGACAGAGAACTTTTAATTTTGCAAGATGTTAGTTTTTCTAAGCTAGTGATGAATGCAGTTAATAAGGATAAAAAGCTCAAGAGGCTAGGGAGCTACCTTCTTAGAATTCAAGGTATCAAATTTATGTCCGTCAGCTCCGTTGGATGTCAAAGAATCAGTATACATGTGAAAAGGATCGTCCTGTCCTAATTTCACCCGCTTTGATGAGGGACTTGGTTTTGCTTCACATACAACATTATGTAAAGTCTCGGAGGATCCACTATCCAGCTTAGCAGATTGAGCTCCATTGCACAAATACGTACCGGCAGGTAACTTTTTCCACGTAGCTGAAGATGTCCGGGGATGTCGGCTGCGTGAAATACAACGTATTGGAAGAGAAAATGCCACAAGGAAAGGATAATTTCCATTTTTTGGGACTTCAAACCTGATGTGGAACATTTTATTGTCGCACTTAGATGAAAGCTGAAAAAGAGTCAACCAACCATGCATTCATTAGTTTCATAAATGACATATACATTATGAAATGAAAATGTAAATTTATCTGGAGAGAATTGAATGCCATCAACTACAAGGCTTCAACTAGACCTATCACAGTTGTAGAAATTGCCATAAGAACCATCATATATCGGGATATTCTAATGGAAAGGGACCATCACCATATCCATGGCTTGAATACATGCATAAACCATGCATAGAAGAAATCCTTCAAAATTTTGAAACCCCTAACCACCCAGAAGTTCCAAAAAAACCACATCTTTAAATTTAAACTCCAAACTTAAGGAAAAGGCTGGTAAAGCCAGAGACCGTAATACAAGCTCAGATTTCAAACATCCTGCAGTGTAGATGTTATCAAAAAATTGTTTACTTTTTAACATCGATACTCAGGACCAAGAATTTTCCCCTTGAAGATTTCATGATTGGCAGCAGTCATACCTGAGCAATCTTAAGTCTAAAAGACGCACGTCCACTGATCAGTTTGATTGGTCTATCAGATACAGAATATTCTGTTCCATCACAAGATGTAAGAAGAGGAGCTTCTCCATCAATCGTCTCTTGAACCGGTGCGTCATTATCAGCATAGCGAAGTGAAGCAACAACCTTCAAGGTAACAAAAACAAAACATTGACAGAATAAACACCAATCATTACATGTGAGCAAAAAATTTACAGCTTCTCTACCTCCAATTCTTTTTTGACAGGCTGGTCAAAGGCATCCAATAAAACAACATCCAGAGAAAAATTTCTGCGACAAGATGCCTGGTCAACAAAGGAAACCAGAGAAGCTCAATAATGAGTACATGGAAGTAAATTGTAGAGAAAAACTTGAAATACAAATAAGAGAAAAGTAAAAACTCAGAAATCCACAAGTCTATTGTGGTCAACAGATGCTTATGAGCATAATCTCAACAGGATACCAGTGCAACAAGCATTATAAAACTTGAATGATCACTATATATGTAAAACACAGAATACACTTTCCAGAAACTTAAGAAAACCAGAAACCAAATTTACGCATTGCATTCTAGCATCTGCTCCTTGAGAATTGAGCTGATCGGGAACTTTAAGAAATCCAATACATCTTACATATCTATATATAGATTTACAAATTTATTCAAAAAACAAATCGGAAATGTCAGAAAAAGAAAAGTGAACAAACCTTTCCACCCACAATGTTCCAGACACCATCAATTTCATCATCAATGTCAGAGGCACTTGATATATCGATTGCTAAACAAAGGGGTGCACTCTGTTAACAAAAAGCCATTGAACGTTAAAAAAAAATGTTAAAACACTTTCTGATGGTTCCTTACACAAATTTCTTCATATCTAAATACAAAATCAAGTCAGATTTAGTTATAGAGCATTTTAAACCTCGTGATAGTGAGTTTTTACTGGCAATGTTGAAGATGACAATTCTGCACGATACACATAACCCTGAAATCCGTGGTTGTCTCCAACGATGCAAGGCAAAAGATTTCTCTCTGCAACATCTGCATGCAATTCATTATTATGGAATGCCGTCAAAGATTTCTCGCCAACAATCTTGCCATTTATATGAAGTCGAAGAAAACTTTGTGAGCCCTGAACATCAAAGACAAAAACTTTAAAACCTCAACGCAACAGCACAGTTTCTATAAACAAAGGACATTCACATGAACACACCTGGCATCCGACATGAAACCACTTTCCAATAGGAACATCCACAGAGGATGATAAACATGGGACCGCTTGCAACATATTTGAATTGGCAAAGGTAGAAGCCTCTCGATGCAGATGGAGGACTGGAAACAACAAAAATTCCTTCTTTTCGTTCAAGGCAAGGAAAGGAATGCTTGATGTTATATCAGTGTGCTCCTGCATCAAATCGGAATACCTTAAGTTTGGACAATATGAGTGCGATAAGAAATGAAACTAACGAAACATGAATGCAATTACATTGCAGGCAAACATATTAAGTTCCTAGAAATCTTACTAAAGAACCATGAAAGCAAATGACATTGCAGGCAAATGTACTAAAATTCCGGGCACAAATAAAACTTCAAGTTTTTTATCTGAAGGATGTAAAGCAATACTGCCTAGATAATCCTATTTGAAACACTAGATGATGTCAAATAACATGTAAACACTAATAAATATGAGACCACCTAGAAATGGCTCCACGAAAGAATATAAAGGCTACATATGCAGATGGACTCACTCAACTAGCAGGACTATTCACTATTGAAGCCAACCAAAAATTTGGAAAGAAAGTCTTCTAAATGGACAGAAACCTAAAGCTGACAGGAAGTCTTCTCCAAAATCAAGCTTCCAAATACACTGTAACAAAATTCCCAAAGATTTTACTTTAATCAAATTCCCACACATGTCACCAACATTGCATCAACGAATTACAAACATCTACTATCATCAACAATTCGTTACCAGGGAACCAAAATAAAGAGAGAAAGCAAAAAAGACGCAAACTTTAAGCACCCCAATGAACTGATAGAGAATCAAATACTACTGGATAAGAGAAAAAGCAAAATACAAGGAGAAAAACAACACATTGTATGAGAGGTGACAGTTGCAAAACCTGATGAAGAATTGTGCGGGAAAAAGAACCAGTCTTGGTGAGGTAAAGCCAGAAACATAAACAGAAAGACCCATTTTCTTCTTTGTCAGGAATCTTCAATTCCACCCGAAGATCTTTCAGAAAACCGTAATCTTGCATTTCCACCACATTAGAACCGCCCATAACTCCTCCCCACAATTTCTTGATCAGGCACAGTAAAAACTCTCTTTTTTTTTTTTTTGGAGTTTCCACCGCAATCGCACTTCTCAATCACTGGGCCTTTGACAAAACTTTCTCTTAAAGTAAAAACAAGATACAAATTTTTCTTCTTCTGGGCTTCCTTTTCCTTTCAATTTCAACAAGTTTTCAACTTTTTTTCTTTTTATTTTTGTGTGTGATGAGTTATGACGGCTGTTAATTAACGGTTGGTTGGAGTCCTCGGCAGTTCAGTTTCCAGTCTTCCCAGTTTCCCCCCATTCCAAATATTGGGGCCTCATCAGATGTTTCGCGGCGTATGGGTCGCTTCCTGCTCCCGCCAGTGTCCTCAATTTGACCTTACTTTTGACATGCTTTTCTTTTTCTTATTTTTTCTTTTGAGGTAATTTCGACATGTCAAAACAGCAGTACTCTTCGTTTGTTTCATTTTTTTATGATACTTTTAAATTAAAATACTCTTCCTGTCCCAAGTGAAATATCAAAATGGACAATACTTTTAAAACAAAAGGAATATTAATAATTGTCCCATCCCAACAAACTTTTTTACGTTTCCAATACACTTTTTTATATTTCCAATATAAAAAACACCTAAAAACACACTCTAAAAAAATGAAACAAACATAATATCTCCATATTTATAAATAATGCTTTCGTCGTTTCATCTTAATAATTTATGAATATACTTTCTTAATGAATTTTAACCAATTATCTAATAAGTAAATTATTTTCCTCTAACCCAAAAAAATTATTCGTCTCATATATTTTTAATTGAAGAAGATATGACTAAACTGTATAAATGGTTCCCTACATTTGCCCGAATTTAAATTTTGGTCCCCTACATCAACATGTATATAAATTGAGCCTTTATATTTTAATTTGAAACTTTTTTTGTCTTTTTTCACTGTTCTGTCAACATTTCCGTCTTGATGACCGTTGACCCTACCAAGTTAGGGGTATTTTCGGAATGACACATATAAGATTAAAAGACTAAACTGTATAAATGGTCCCCTACATTTGTTCGAATTTAAATTTTGATCCCCTACATCAGTATGTATATGGATTGAGCATTTACATTTCATTTTGAAACTAAAATATTAAAAATTATTATTTTATAATAAAAATTCAAATGATTCAAATTTCAAATTTCAATTTTTTTTCACTTCCCACCTTTGTGGGTCCCACATGCCAGTCAATTTCCCCCCTTGTTTTTGTTACAGTAAAAAAAAATCAAAATTAAAAAGTAAACTTACCTTCACCCGTCTTTTATCTTTACCCTTAAAAATTTTATCCTTACCAAGTCACTGTTACAGTAAACCCTACTGATATAAAACCTTATTTCCTGGCATTATTGACCCAAATCCGACGGCATCAAACTGGAATTCCGATCTAATTCCTACTCTATTTATCATCTCCAATCTTATCTGCCAACGTCTTTGTTCATTATCTTTATTGTATTCCTAAATCTTTCTTCTACTTCAAATAAATTTGCAGATTTTTATGTCAGCCTCCAGTGGTAGCAGCAACAACGGTAGCAACAGCAGTAACGGAAACAGGAGCTACCTTCAGTACGAGAGATTCCTTTGCAACAAATGTGGGATGTATTGTAATTTTGGGCTCTCTGCAACCTATAAAAATCCTAGTCAACTGTATCATGATTGCCCTAACCATGGATTTGTTGGGTGGGCTATACTTGTAGCAGTGACTTGATAAGAATAAAATTTTTAAGGATAAAGGTAAAAGACGGGTGAAAGTAAATTTATTTTTTAATTTTGATTTTTTTTTCTGTAGCAAAAAAAGGGAAAAATTAACTGGCATGTGAAACCCACACAGGTGGGAAGTGAAAAAAAATTTTGAAATTTAAAATTTGGAAATTATTTTAATTATTTATTTTAATTTTTAAATTATTTAATTTTTTACTATAAAATAATAATTTTTAATATTTTAGTTTCAAAATGAAATGTAAAGACTCAATCCATATATATGTTGATGTAGGGGACCAAAATTTAAATTCGAACAAATGTAAGAGACCATTTATACAGTTTAGTCAAGGAAATATTTAGAAGGGAGAACCATTCAAACCCCAAAATTACAACGGAAACAGTGAGCGAAAAATTGTTAAAAGGCCAGGAAGCAGTTGTTTTCCTGAACTACAAAACTTCAAAGGAATGCGGAGTAGGTGACTTTAACGTTTCCATTGGAGCATTCATGGCAACAAAGGATAAGTAATCATCCCTTCTTAATTTCGCAGGGGTGTCCTATTCATAGATTACATTTTACAACTTCCGAACAAAATATTTGATTGAGAGATCAATTGTTCACAGAGTTTCTATAGATTATATAAAGCAATTTACAAGATGTTGTACAGCAATGTTTTCGGTATTAAGCCAACAATATGATTGAAGCTGGTCAAGAAAAGAACTCCAGGTTCCTCATTTGCTCAGTTTGATGAGACCTTCTCTCTTGGTTTCAGTTTAAGAGAAGCACTGCATGTACCACAGAAATGGCATTGCAAATTAGCGGGATAAAGCCCTTTAGTGGCAACTTGCTGCTTTGAGTAATAGAGAGCAAGACCAGTTAGTGCCGAGTAAATACATACCTGTTAATGCAATACCGCTTCCCCGTAGGTGGGGGGCCATCATCGAACACATGACCAAGATGAGCATCGCAGACGGCACACAAGACTTCTTGACGAGGCATAATTATGATAGATAAATCTAACTTGGACTTCACATTGTTTCCTATAGGCTTATAGTATGATGGCCATCCAGTTCCGCTGTCATATTTGGTTGATGATCTGTAAAATCGACAGTAGCGTGTCAATTCTGCACAGAGTCACGGACAGTTGACAACAGGACTGAGACGTCTATAATTATACGGCAGTATTGTCAGTTTTTCACTAGAACCAATCTAGGGGAGATACTTACTCAAAAAGTGGAGTGTCACAACAGATGCAATGGTATATACCTTCAGTTTTGGTGTTCCAGTATTCCCTGGTCATGATAAAGCAGGAAAAAGAATTATCTAATAGAACATCATACCTTCACATTCAGAAATGACATTATTCCCCTGCTGCTAGTATGCAAGCTTGGTAAGACGTCAGAACATAGAGCATGGTTTCCTACTTCGCATTTAAACTTTCACTAACAAAATGATATGAGAACCAGATTTTCCACAAGAGTAGGAAGTATCCAAGTTGCATTACAGCACAACTCTAAAAGATTTAGAAGGAATAGTGGCTTCACAAGAATACAAGTTTCCTGCATGGAAAGAGCACAAGAGAACTAGGCCAATAATCTCAGAAATGAAATCATCTGTAGATGGTTGATATCACAATCAATAGGAGCAAAAACTTTGCTAACTCAAATGGTGATTCAAAAGATAGTCAAGACAAAATGCCCAAACATGCATTCATTTCTTGCTTGTCCATGGGTGTACGGTCAAATTCCCATTTTCCAATAGCAGGTGGAACAATTACAAGCAAACACTACAAAGAACTTGGATAGGTACAAGACAACTTAAAAGAGCTCTACTGACACACAAAAAAAAAAAATTTCCTAGCAGCAGTCTTGGCTCATAACCAATTCGTGCCGCAAGGTACCTTTTTCATGAAAACTTTAGCATGTTTCAACCGTATAATATGTCAGAGTCATATCTCCTATCAGTGTTGACTGGTCTCAACATGAAGACCAACTGGCTGTTTCAGGTGCGTCACTAGGCTATGAGAAATCATCTACGGTAATAACAATGAAAATAATACAATTCACAGTGCTACATAACTACATAAGTGATGATCAAGAAGCGAAAAACATAAGTGATGACCAAGAAGCGCAAGGAGTCGAACCCAAAAAGAAATCATACCCAGTGAAAGCCCTCTCAGTCCCCTTCTTCCGGGTTACATAAAATTGTTCCTCCGTGAGCCGTTTCCTCCATTCTTCATCACTGAGAGAACTATAGTTTACATCACCAGCAGCTGCATGTATGTAGCCTGATCAGAGACATACCCGAGAGAACACGGTGTAGCTGAAGCAAAAGCATCACAAAGCTAACTAGCAAGCCTAGAATTGACTAGCAAGAAATCAAGAACCTCTGCAGCCAGTTTATCTTGGATGAAATAAACGCTTCAAATGAAAATCCTAAGTGTAAAGTCTCAAATTTTAATCTAATCAGAAGTTGATCCAAAGTGCTGACACATCATATTCACTTTCAGAAAATATTCTACAACTTAAAACCTGAACACAACCTCCGACTCCATTTCCGGGGTGGGGGATCACAGATACCGTCTAAAAATTGCCCACTCCCTCGTTAACAAATTCAAATGATTCTCCTAAATGAACCTTGAATATCCTGTAACTCCTTAATTGATTAAGTCAAGCTTCAATCTTTAATTTTCATAATATGCAAAGTGAAACTTAACACCAATAAAATTCCAAGAGTAAAAAAAAAAAAGATTGAAGTTTAAGAACCTTGAGTGCTGTCCGGTTTCTGGGAAGAAGCTGAGGAGCCCATGGATTGAATGGAGAAGGAAATCTTGTATCGTGGACTTCTCCGAGCTCCAAAAGTTGCAGAAAGCCGAGGTTTGCTGTCCAATCTGAAATGGGTTTTCGATGAAAAGTTGGTTAAGGGGCTTAAGCTGGTCCTTATTATGGTGTGAGAAGCCATTGCTGACACAGACAGAGCTCGGTCCTAAGAATACCAAGTCATAACCGCAATTTCTTTATTTCCCACCGGAAGGTACGGTGCTCCCGGGTGTACACATGAAAAGATTAATCCATCATTGTGGACCGTGAGATTGTAAGATTATCTCCAGACTTCTACTCTGCTCCAGATTTTTTTTTATTTTTTGAACGGCTAAGATCGTAAGAAGCATGGTAAAACAGGTGTTACGCATCGCATGCAATATTTTGTTGGACACGTGGGAGGTCATTAACCAGCCAACTAAAATACGGGTCCATCGGCAGCCACGTCTCTGACTCACCAATGATTGGGCCACAGATAATGGACTTCAAAAATATGGGCTTCGAAGAGATTAGCCCAAACGAAAAGACTCCATTGACCAGCGCTTTGAATCTGTTCAAGTAATAATTACTTTACAAATTCCTTTTTTTTTTTTCCTTTTTCTAGTTGGCACATCATCTCTGAGCTAGTTTTTAGAAACCTTATAATAAAGTACTCTCCGTTTCGACAAGAGCAAAATTATTACTTTCCAAATTGAATTTTGATATTTGTAATGTTTTAATACAAATTTCAAAACTCAATATGAATTTTTTATTTTTGAAACAGAGTATATTGAACTAAGTTAATACAACAATAGACATCAATGAGAATGGCTTATCAGAAGAAGTTTCTTTTGTTGTTATCCGCCACAAAATCAGACTATGATTTTGGTATTGATATACGAAAGACATTCAAAATAGAGTTGGAACCTTATAAATTAATTGACAATATGAAACTTATAATATATATATATATATATATATATATATATATATGGCTAGCGATATTGCCAGTGCAATAATTAACTACCAGAGCAAATATTTACATATTTTCCAAACTTATCCATGTTGAGTCAAACCTAATCCATGTCCAAATTTGAAAAGTTTCTGGATTGTATTGACTACCTTTGGAAGAAAAACATTGATACGGTGCTTGTGCTCCCAAAAACAAGATTATTACATAAAAGATCTTCTAACTACTAGATGCACGTTCCATGAGATTGAAAAGCAAAATTGTTTCCTTTCGTTACTAATGTGCGATAGAATCTTTCCACAATTACAAACAAACTTAAGTGACGAAATAACAAGATCTTCTTGAAAATTTATTTCATAATAAAAAATACAGTCATCTTATAACCGAGAAAAAAAAATCACTATTGGCAATGGAATGGTATAACCCTTGATTATAGTACTTAACAAACAGAAATTTCAGCAATCATGTTGGAAATAAGAAGATTTTGGAATGTTTATGAAACAAGATATCTCCAGCCAAAAATTAAAGAAAAAAACATAACAATAGCGAAAATAAACCAATAAGAAATCATCACATCATATTTCCCAATCTGGTTGCAAAACCACAAAACGTTGCTCAACCTAACCATGATTTCGGTGCCTGATGGGTGGAAATTATTGATTTCTTACCAAGTTTGAATCTGATTTTCGCATCGAATCTTGGATTATACATGGATGCTCTATAAGTAAAATATAACTTTTTTTAGAAAAAGGATTACCAAGGTTGATGATTATGGTGTGAAAAAGATTGTAACAAAGAAGAAGACGGCTATGAGGGTTTGGAAATTGGAACGATAAAGAAGCAAAGAAAGGGTAGAATTAGTTTTGACTCGAAAGGGGTAAGTTTGACAAATATGCAAATATTTGCTCTGGCAGTTAATTATTGCGCTGGCAATATAGCTAGCCTATATATATATACTAGTGATGTCTGGTCGCGCAATGCGCGACCCTGGCCCAATATATCTATAGATCTTAGAAATGTTTGTATTTGAAAAAACATATTTTGCATTTGGCCCGATATATTTTAAAAATGTTTGAAGAATTTAGAAATGTTTTATAAGTATGATCATAAAAACGTTTGTATTTGGTAAAAAAAGAAATTGTATTTAACCCGGTACGTTTTAGAAATGTTTGAAGATTTTAGAAATGTTTTATAAGTGTTACTTATTAAATATAATAAACTTGATCAAATATATGTCTTGAAGTAAATGTTAGACAAAATATAAAAGTATCCTACTAAGTTTAAATATTAGTAAGATGTTTTATTGATGTTCTCCGTTTTTCATGTCGAATCAATACTTAGTTTTGGAGATTTATAATAGCTTTGTAGTAAGCTTCCTCCGAAAGGTATACGTTTAATTGTTGGAACTGTTTCTTCCAAAGATTTATAGGTAGTAAAATATAAAAATATGATTTTGAAACTGATTAATTGTTGAAACTGGTTGATCAAAAATATGAGAATGAAAATTAATGTAAATTTGCATAGGTTCCAAGTTATAGCAAAAAAGAACTCACCTCACCATGACAAATAAAAAAAAAGTAAGTAAAAGAGCCATTGAAAATTGAGAAATTATTTTTCCTGTAGGTAAAAATGATGTATAAAAACACAAATAAATGTAGAAACATCATTCCTTCCCTCTCCACCTCAAATTCATAAAATGCTTCCCCATAAATTAGTTAGAAGAAGCGACCTGAACTATTTATATGATGAGTAACTCAAAAAAGTCCAAAAACCAAATCCAAAAAAGTATATTCTTGAAAGCCCGAACACAAAAAAAAAAAAACAAAGCGCTTCATTTGCAAAAAAAATAAAATAATAATAATAATAATAATAATAATAATAATAATAATAATAATAATAATAATAATAATAATAATAATTGGTCAACTGGGAGTATGAAACAAAATAAAAAATAACTAAACAAAGAAAAAACACAATTCATAACTGATCATATACGGAAAAAAACTGAGACTCCATAATTAAAAAAAACCACTCTAATTGAATGAAACATAAAAAAAAAATTAAAAAATCACACTTTGTAACAAAAACCCAATTGATCAATTCAATCCAAACAGAACTAAAATCATACAAAAATTCTAGGCTAACTAACCATATAAGATATCACTTCATATTACCTGGCAACGGCTACGGTAGCTGTAACGGGTGGATGCATAAAAATAATAGTAATAACACTATTCTTAAACGGGAAAAATAAAAAATAATAAAAGTCGTACAAATGATCTGTGGATATAAAATCATTTGAATTTTAATATCTGTAATGGCACCACCATAACGGCCGAAGCAAGATCAATGAGAATTTTATTTTTTTTTTCCCTTTGTGTTTACATAGAAAGGTAAAGAGAATATTTTTTGAAGTCAAAATTTTATCCGATTAGGATGTAGTTGATCATAACTAATGAAAAGATTGAACATGCTAATAGGAAATGAGTATATTTCACCACTTATTCTCAATTGATGATTGATGCGGAATTTGTTTTGTATTTTTTTTTAATTATGGAGAAAGAATTGATTAGGGAGTCGATTGTCGGGAGATGGGGATGAGGATTTGGGTTTTTTATGAAGCCGTGGTTTTTTTTTTTTTTGCGAAAATAGGAGGTAGAGGTGGATTTGGACTGCATTTGCTTTT
This sequence comes from Oldenlandia corymbosa var. corymbosa, assembly GCA_949775105.1. Classification (NCBI taxonomy): domain Eukaryota; kingdom Viridiplantae; phylum Streptophyta; class Magnoliopsida; order Gentianales; family Rubiaceae; genus Oldenlandia; species Oldenlandia corymbosa. The sequence continues at coordinate 10,120,559 of OX459118.1, read as the reverse complement.
TAAGTCTAGGAAACTGATGTGTAAATAAAAATTTATTTTAAAAATATGATGTGAAAATGCCACATGGCAAATGGTGGTGCTTTCTCTTGAGTGTGGTTTTTGTTTCTAATATAGTAAGATATATCTACATTTTCTTAATATAAGATTTTTTTTACCCCTGAGAGGTTTATATGCTAGAAAAGCACATGTTTAGAGAGAGAATTAGGCTGGTCTTTTTGAACCACGGTTCAGGTTGACCCGACGATCTGAACTGAACCGGCCCAAAATCGAACCGAAATTTTAATTTCGATTCGGATCAGTTCGGGTCGAAGATTTTAAAAGTTGGAACGGTTCGGATCAGTTCGGGTCAAAAGAATATTCAAATTGAATCGAAAAAAATCTAAAATCAAAAAGTAAATAATTTATATTTTAATAATATCGTCGTTGACCGCCGCTACCACCTTTGACTACTGTCGCTGGTCGCCGTCAGCGACAATTTCCAGCCAAAATTCCGACGACTTTATCGGAAATTTATTTTTTCCGGCAGCCGGTGACCGTCTCTGGCGTGATGACGTGATCGTCACTTTTGATGACGTTATCACTAGCAAAATGGTTCATTTTGGGGCAATTCGGTTTAGACCTGAAATTTAACCCGAATCGAACCGAACCGAAACTATTTGTGATCTAAAAGAAATTGACCCGTGTTTTAACCGAACCAAAATAACAGTTCGGTTTAGACCAGTTCGCTTCGGGTCGATTTTCTTCAAAAGGAAAGCCCTAGAAAGAACCACAAAGTATCTGAAAATTTTAGCATCTTATTCTTCCCTTTGTGAGAAAAGAATTGTATCGTTTCTTTAGGAAAAAATTAGTGTTTCTACTTTTTTTTTTTTTAGAAAAAACATTTGTTACGGACATAGTCGTCGATCCATTCAAAAATATAATATCATTGAAGTGTTTATAATTCAGTGAGGGGGATTAGTCGCTGTTGCCGACGGTGGACACCCTGTAAATATGCAATATATATATATGTATATGTATATGTATATGTATAATACCAAAAAGAAAAGGTTAGCTGAATCAACAACCCGAAATGAAGACGGAACGAAGAAAGAAAAACAGATTTTTTTCAACGGAAAACAAAAAAAACAGATTAAACGCCAAAAGGTGCATTGATTCTAAATGAGCAAATCATCAACTATGTGGAGGAGACATTGGCAAAGTTCTTGGGGTGTTGATAGCATTGGCATGTGATCCGCACCGTCAATCTGTTTGACTACTTTGACCAACCCAGAATTCTGAATCATCCAATTCTGAAGCTTTGGCGTCAATGCTTTATCCTCCTTGCAAACTACGTAAGCTCGCTTCACTGAATTGTATTTCTCAGCCGAAAACAATTTTGCTTTCGATAAATACTCCATGAATGTCGAAGCTGGCCTAATCAACAGTTTTGCCAATTCGATGTCCTATCAAAAGAAGATTGGAAATTAAGTGAAATAATTAAGTACTCTTGAAAACAAGTTCATTGAATGTTTGATGAGTTTTAGTTAAACTAATATGACCTTTTTTCATTCGATTGTACTATAGAATTAATATCAATAAAATCGGGAATATCTGACATGTACTATCTTGAATTTCCTTTTTTTATTAAAAAGAAAGGAGTACTGTAGAGAACTACAGAGCAGAAAGGCATGTATACCTCAGCAGAACAATTCTGGTAAAATTGGGAGGCCAAGAATTTGGGACCGAAGAGCATTGATGTTCCTGGCTGTTCTGGGCTACCATAAGTTGAAATCTTTGTATCCATTAATACATCTTCTGGGCTTTCACCAAAAAACTATTCCAAGAACAATGACATAATAAAAGCAATTGAGAGGGAACCTTTTTTTTTTTTTTTGCCATTTATGTGTTACAAGATGGTAAAAATAAAATAGAATGAAGAAGTAATGTAATTTGTCTTATTTTGTTTGCATGATAAATGGGAAATCAGGAATCACCTAGTAATTTTTAGTAATGTAATTCCACAACTTCGTGATTATATGTTAAATCACGTACATAAAACTCAGTTTGTCACTATAATAGACAGTTTTATTTTTTTATTTTTTTTTAAAAAGTTTTAAAAAGTAATTTATGTTTTTTATATGCAAATGATTGAGTGGCAATCAAACAGGACAAAGAGGTCAACTTATACGGTTATGTAACAGGATTCTTATATTAATGCAGGCAAGCAGAAAGCATATTCTGACGAAACAATATTATTAGAATTAAAGATAATTTAGTAGAAGGAGATGGCGAAAAAAAAAAAAACAGAAGAAACGAGAAATGGATTATTAGTTTCATCCATTAAATGAAATGGATGTGCAGAAATTCAATGATGAGAATTAAAACTTGCGAATAATTATTTTTCAGGACTCAATTATAATTCAATCAACAAAATCTGTGCTACAAATGAAAACAAAATCAGCCATGCAAAAATCTTGTAGAAAACTACAATAAGCTAGCTAGTAAATTACCTGTTCCATAGGATAGGAAGGAGCATGAACAACATCAGGTAATACAGCTGCGACGAAAACAGCAACAGCGATCTTTTCAGGATAAGATTCCATGGTAAGAGCCAAGTTCATACCGCCGTAGCTATGGCCGACGAGAACGACTTTCTGGTCGGAAGGGATTGCCTCCATGAGTTTCAGCAACGGCAAGCTATGATCATGCAGTGTATGAAGCTCTTCTAAGCTCTTTGTGTCGATTCCGCCCGCCGCCATATCTATCGCGGTGACCCTTTGTCCGGCGGCCTCCAGTAGAGGCTTCAGCTTGTACCAACTCCATGCTCCGTGGCCTGCCGCATGCACAAGGACAAAATGGTTTTTAGGATTATTCCCGACTTCCATAATTATTTGCTTCGACTTTGTGAATTTGGATTGGGAAAAATTCTTCAATTTGGGTTGTTTCTTATAGGGCATTTTCCTTATTGCCACATTAATAGTATGTACTAGAATATATATATATATATATATATATATATATATATGTGTGTGTGTGTGTGTGTGTGTGTGTGTGTGATTCCATGGAGGCATGTGGGTTTAGTTAGGGGTCAGTGTCACAAGTGCATATTTTAATTTAGATGGTCATTAATCAGGTTTTTATTTAGCCTCATAATTGCATGCTAATTGTTTATAATTATCATTACTTCTATTGTACTTCAATAGTCTACTATATTTTTATTTTACTGTTGGGATAATAGATCCCACATCGCCTTCGTCAAAGATCTATCACCTATTTATAAGTACCAAAAACCACCCCACTCATTGTCAATTGTGATATGCTTACATTTTACCTATTTATTATATCCCTAATTTGTGATTTTTGCAATATATTTTGAGTACAAATATGCTATTTATATGATTTTATCTTTATTTGTAGGAATTGTACTTGAAAGGACGAATTGTTGAAATTGTGGGCTAAAATGAAGATAAAAGCAACTCAAAGGGGGAATTGAAGATTTGATAAATTGACAAGGAAGAAATTGAAGTACTTGAAAAATTAGAGGATTAAACAAGTAATTTTGGAATTTTTAGTTTTTGGAAAATTGGCCGAGAGTTCAAGGATTTGCGGTTGATTTGAGATTCAATATGGGTAAGAATTTTAATCCCAATATTATTTGGGGAACAAGTTTTCTTCCTCTTCAAGAAGTAGGGTTTTGACGGAAGCCTATAAAAGGAGGATTAGAGATTTATTTTTACAACCGAACTTGACCGAAAACTCACTGAAACCCTACGGTTGAAAACTCCCTCCACCGGTGCTCTCCTTCTTCTCCTTCCACGCACCAGCCCTTCTCACACAACCCCATCCCCACGCCTCCTTCTCCATCAGCACCTCACCAAACTCCACGCCCAACCCTTAATCACCATCCTCTTCAACACCAGCTCACCACGCAGCAAACCAGCTCCTTGCCGATCACCTCCACGCACCACCACCGAAGCAATCTCTGCAGCAGCAAAACTCCTCCCCGCCGAGTACCACGCATCATCAACAACTTCATCATCCTCACACGCAGCAGCCGCAAAGCTAGCACAACCGCCGGGGAGTTTTTCGGCGGTTTTTGTCTTCTTCCGGGTTTTATTGTGTTTAGTTTTAATTATTTAATTCAGATTTTTTTTGGATGATGTCTCTAAATATTATTGAATTATTTTTGATAATGTTTAGTGGCTAAATTCTTTTAACCTGGGGCTTGGGTGTAGCCACCAAATTTATTTGGTTTATTTGGTTCATTATTATTTGATTTCTATTAATTAATATTTGTTATTCTTGTTTTAATTCGTATAACTAACTGGCCACTATTTACATGTCTGAAAATACTAATCGAAGTAGCGAGAGTGGAAGGTTAGTATTAGTTCGTAGGAATAATAGACTTACGGTGTAAGATACGAGAGTAAGATTATAACCTTTGCAATGTTTGGTTCTTAATGGTCTTAATGTGCTTTTGTTAATCCTATAGTCACGAGAGTAGTCATAGGGTTAATATAAGTAAGAGAATTATAATACGAGAGTGTATAGTTCTTAATTAGTTGAGTCGTTGTGAGATTAATGGAAGTTAAAAGTCAGATATTTATGAATTGAATCAAACCAAATATTCGGTAGGTGAACCCAATGTCTTAGTTTTAAATTTTATAAATCTGAGATCATCGTTTATCTAGATAATAATAGGAGTAATTTATACCTAGTAATTAGTGTTCCTTCTCTGTGGGTATGACCCTATTTTCCGCTATACTAGTGTTAAGTAGGTGAATTTATTTGGCTAGTTGTGATGACGGATTGTCAAATTTGGCGCCGTTGCCGGGGAAGGCAGCTAATACCGAATTTATATTACTTTCTTTTATTAGTTTAGATTTTTATTTTATTTTATTTTATTTCTTTCAAATATTTTTGTCTTGTTTTTTATATGCGAAGTGCTAATTCTGAGACTTTGCAATTTGATCCAGAGATAGAAAGAACAGCTCGTGCAAACAGAAAAGAAGCAATGCTAAGAAAGGAGAAGAATCAGAGTGAAACCATGGGTGATAGAATTCAGACACTGAGGGATTACTTCACACCTACGGAGAATGTTGCTAGGTCAAGTATTACTAGGCCTACCATTGCTGCTAATACCTTTGAGCTCAAGCCAGCATTGATCCAGATGGTGCAGCAGAATCAATTCTCCGGTTTTAACAATGAGGATCCAAATGCGCATATTGACAACTTTTTAGAGATCTGTGATACTGTTAAGATAAATGGTGTGACGTCAGATGCAATCCGGCTGAGACTTTTCCCTTTTTCATTGAGGGGAGAAGCGAAGAATTGGTTGAATACTTGCAATCCTGGTTCCATCACAACTTGGGATGAGCTTTACAAGGAATTCCTGATCAATTTCTTCCCACCAAATAAGGCAGCAAAATTGAGAAATCAAATTACTGGGTTTATTCAAGAAGATGATGAGACATTTCATGCTGTATGGACAAGATTCAAGGAATTGCAAAGAAGATATCCTCACCATGGTATTGAGAAAAGTACTCTTGTTCAGACTTTCTATGAAGGATTGACAGATTTTGGAAGAAACAATATGGATGCTGCAGCTGGAGGTTCATTAATGGATAAGTCAATTGATGATGCCTATGAATTGTTTCAAACTATGGCAAAGAATAGGAATCAATGGTCGACCTCGAGAAGTGTTTCCAAGAAGCCTGCTGGAATGTATGACGTCAATGAACTAAGTGTCATGAACGCAAAGATAGATGCACTGACTAAGGCGATGGGTAATCTTGTAAATGCTAATGCAGTCTTCCATGCCACTGTCTGTGAGTTTTGTGGAGGTCCTCATTTGAGCTCTGAATGTATGCAAGTGGCAAGTGCACAATATGTCTCTAATTTCAGCAAGCCTCAACAACGGAACAATCCGTACTCCAACACATATAATCCTGGTTGGTGAAATCATCCAAACTTTTCTTGGAATAATCAATGGGCTTAAGACTTTAATGCAAGACCTCAAAACCCTCCTGGTTTCCAAGCAAAGTCATACCAATCTGCGCCTAAGTCAGCAACGGAGGCAAGTTTGGAGAGAATGGAGAAATTGTTGAGTGAAAACAATGAACGTCTAACAGAATAGAATCAAGGTTAGATCAATTGACTACTATTCATAGGGCCTTGAAGATGCAAGTGAGTCAAATAGCTACATCAACAAATACTCGCGAGCAAGGTCAGTTGCGAAGCAAGCCAGATATCAACCCTCGAGAGCATTGTAAAGCTGTTACCTTGAAAAGTGGGAAGCAAGTGGGTAACCAAGAAGAGGCCAAAATTGATGAACACTATGTGATGGTTGATGAGAAGAATAAGGAGAGTGAACAGATTGATGAAGAGAAGGAGGAAAAAGAGGAAGAGAAGATACCAGTTTCACCACCAGTTCAACCTTATGTTCCACAAGTGCCTTTTCCGCAAAGATTGCAACGAACAAAGCAAGATAAGTAATTTGAGAAATTTCTTAAAGTTTTTAGGCAATTACATATAAACATTCCTTTTGCAGATGCTTTAGCTCAGATTCCAGCTTATGGGAAGTTCTTGAAGGAGATCATCTCTAACCAAAGGAAAGTGGAAGAATTTGAGACAATAGCATTAGCAGAGGAGTGTAGTGCAATCATTCAAAAGAAGTTGCCTCCAAAGCTGAAAGATCCAGGGAGTTTCTCTATTCCTCTTACTATTGGTGATGTTGATTTTAGAAAAGCTTTGTGTGATTAGGTGCTAGTGTTTCACTCATGCCTTTGTCTGTCTGTAGGAAACTTGGTTTGAAAGAATTGCGGTCCACTAACATTACTTTGCAACTAGCTGATAGGTCTTTAACTTATCCTAAGGGAGTTTTGGAAAATGTGCTAGTTAAAGTAAAGAAATTTTATATCCCTGTTGACTTTGTTGTGTTAGAAATGGAGGAAGATACTGAAATTCTAATTATTTTAGGCCGTCTTTTTCTAGCTACAGCTGGTGCGGTAATTGATGTTAGAAGAGGGAGTTTGAAATTTCATGTTGGTGAAGTGTCTGTAGAGTTTACCTTCTCTAAGGACTATAAGTGTCCTGCTTTTACTGATCATGTGTTTAGTATTAATGTGCTTGATGAATTAACAAAAGCTTATTCTTTGCCAGGTATTTCCAAAGACCCTCTTGAGCTTTGTTTAAGTACTGCAGGTACTATTGATGATGAGAGGGAAGAAGTTGCTGAAGTTGCTTGTACTATGGAACTTCCCCGTGTAGAGAAGGTTTGTTTTGAAGAATTGGTTAAAGGTAAGTCTCTACCGCCGCCTTCTTCAGTTGAAGCTCCTGTTCTTGAGTTGAAACCACTTCTTGCACATCTCAGGTATGCATTTTTAGGTGAGAATAATACATTGCCTGTGATTGTGAGTTCTTTGTTGACTGATGCACAACTTGAGAAATTGTTGTGTGTTTTAAGATTGAGAAAGAAAGCTATTGGTTGGACAATTTATGATATAAAGGGAATTAGCCCATCTGTTTGCATGCATAGGATCTTAATGGAAGATGATCATAAACCTGTGATTGAACATCAAAGAAGGTTGAATCCTCACATGAAAGAAGTAGTTAAAAATGAGATTCTGAAATGGTTAGATGCTGGTATTATTTTTGCTATTTCTGATAGTGTGTGGATTAGTCCTGTTCAAATTGTACCTAAGAAGGGTGGGATGACTGTGGTTGCAAATGAAATAATGAATTGATTCCTACTAGGACTGTAACTGGATGGAGAGTTTGCATTGATTATAGGAAGTTGAATAGTGCTACTAGGAAAGATCATTTTCCTTTAACTTTTCTTGAGCAAATTCTTGAAAGACTTGTTGGGCATAAATTCTATTGTTTTCTTGATGGATATTCTGGTTACAATCAAATTCCTATTGCTCCTGAAGATCAAGAAAAGACTACTTTTACATGTCGTTATGGTACTTTTGCATTTCGTAGGATGCTGTTTTGTTTGTGTAATGCTCCTGCTACTTTTCAACGTTGTATGATGGCTATATTTTTTGATTTCATTGAGAAGATCATGGAAGTGCTTATGGATGATTTTTCTGTGTTTGGATCTTCTTTTGATATTTGTCTTGCTAACCTTTCTTTGGTTTTACAACGTTGTGAAGAGACTAACCTTGTTTTGAATTAGGAGAAGTGTTATTTTATGGTGCAGGAAGGTATAGTTTTGGGGCATAAAATTTCTTCCAAAGGTATTGAGGAGGATCGTGCTAAAATAGAAGTGATTGAGAAACTACCTCCACCAATTTCAACAAAGGGAGTTAGAAGTTTTGTTGGACATGCTGGTTTTTATCGTCGTTTTATTAAAGATTTTTCCAAGATTACTAAACCTTTGTGCAATTTGTTGAACAAAGATGTGGCTTTTGAGTTTACTGATGATTGTTTAACTTCTTCCAATGCCTTGAAGAAAGCTTTAATTACAGCCCCTAATGTAGCATCACCTGATTGGAGTTTACCTTTTGAGTTGATGTGTGATGCTAGTGATTATGCTCTAGCTGCAGTTCTTGGTCAAAGAAAGGATAAGAAGTTGCATGTTATTTCCTATGCTAGTAAATTGATGAATGCTGCTCAAATGAATTATGCAACTACCGAGAAAGAATTGCTTACTGTTGTTTTTGCTTTTGATAAATTCAGATCATATCTAGTTGGTTCAAAAGTTATAGTTTACACTGACCATGCAGCAATCAAGTATTTGTTGGCTAAGAAAGATGCAAAGCCAAGACTTATTCGTTGGGTGTTGTTATTATAGGAATTTGATTTAGAGATCAAGGATAAGAAAGGGCTTGAGAATGCAGTAGCTGATCATCTGTCTCGAATTGTAATGCCAGCAGAAGAAGTAGAGTTTCCAATCAATGAAGAATTTCTTGATGAAAGAATTTTAGCTCTCTCTTCGGTACCATGGTATGCAGATTTGGTCAACTATCTAGTAAGTGGTGTTATTCCCCCTGAATTCTGCTATCAGCAGAATAAGAAGTTTTTATGGGAAGTAAAGCATTATTTCTGGGAAGAGCCACTACTTTTCAAGTTTCGTGCTGATGAGATTATTAGAAGATGTGTACCAGAGGATGAGTTTGAAGATATACTTACACATTGCCTTTCTTTAGAGTGTGGAGGCCATTTTAGTTCATCTAAAACTTCAGCTAAGGTTTGGCAGTCAGGATTCTATTGGCCAAGTATGTATAAAGATGCCAGAAAGTTTGTGGAGAAATGTGACAGATGTCAAAGAATGGGTAATATTTCCAAGCGTAATGAGATGCCTTTGAATGGTATTCTGGAGGTCGAGCTTTTTGATGTCTGGGGTATAGATTTCATGGGGCCGTTTCCATCTTCTTTCAGCAATCATTATATTCTGGTTACGGTGGATTATGTGTCAAAATGGGTCGAGCCCATAGCAACTCAAACTAATGATTCTCGTGTGGTGATTAAATTTCTCAAAAAGAATATTTTTACAAGATTTGGTGTTCCACGAGCTATCATTAGTGATGGAGGTACCCACTTTTGTAATCAGAATTTGGATGCGCTGTTGAAGAAATATGGTGTTACTCATAAGCTTGCTCTTGCCTACCATCCTCAAACCAATGGGCAAGCAGAGTTGGCGAATCGAGAATTGAAGAAAATTCTTGAGAAGATAGTGGGGCGTTCAAGGAAAGATTGGTCCATGAAATTGGATAATGCTCTCTAGGCTTATAGGACAGCTTTTAAGACACCCTTGGGTATGTCTCCATATTGTTTGGTGTTTGGGAAACCATGTCATCTACCGGTTGAGTTCGAGCATCAAGCTTATTGGGTTGTGAAAGAGTTGAATATGAGTTTGAAAGCTGCTGGAAAGAAGAGATTATTGCAACTCAGTGAGTTGGAAGCGTTTATACTGGATGCTTATAAGAGTGCAAAGCTTTACAAAGAGAAAACTAAATTTTGGCATGATAAGCATATTCAGAAGAGGGAGTTTGAAGTAGGTCAGAAGGTTTTACTTTTTAACTCGCGACTAAAGTTGTTTCCTGGCAAGCTCCGTTCAAAGTGGTCTGGACCATTTACGGTTACTAAGGTGTTCCCATATGGTGCTGTTGAGAGTTATGATGAGGCACATGGTTCTTTCAAGGTTAATGGGCAGCGACTGAAGTTATACTTTGCTGGAGAGAGGGTACCTCAAGGAGTTCTGTACTCTTTGGGTGAACCTTCACTTGATTGATCAGCCACATAGTCCGTCTCATGACTTTAAAGAAGCGCTTATTGGGAGGCAACCCAATTCTTTATTTTGCTTTATTTCTCTTTTTCTTTCATTAATAAGTTGATGGTTAAGTTTTTTTGTTCCTGATTATTTGGAGATCTTTGATTTCTGGATTTTTGTGGTTTTTCTTAATCATCTGTTTTTAGGTTTGTTTTTCTAATTTATTTTAGTTTGCAATTAGGTTTGTTGGAAGGGCGCAACTCTGGTGTCCAGTGGTGCTGAAAATGAAATATCCAAAATTCTGAAGAAGTTGGTCGTGTACTTGGATAGCAGTTGCAACAGTTTATTCAACAATTCCGGTCTCCCGCTTTACATTCCCAAGGTTGTGTCGTTTCTTTTCATTCTTTTTGTTCATGTCTTTTCTTTTCTTTGCACTTTGGTGTCTTGTCTTTTGTGTTTTATACATTGAGGGCAATGTATGCTTTAAGTGTGGGGGAGAGGAATGTTTGTGTTTTGCATTGTGTTTTCTTGTTTTTGAAAAAAAAAACCCCCAAAAAATTGAAAAAATAGAAAAATCCAAAAAGGCTTATGATGAAGATGGTTTAATTATCTATAACATGTAAGAATTAGACTATTTTGAATTGTATTGCTTAACTTATGTATTTCTATATGTTGCATTGAATACCCTGCTTTTTATGCACTTATTTGTAACTGTGGGATAAGCCTAAAGTGAGATATAGTTGCAGAAGTTTGATGTAGATATGCCATGAAAGCTGTTTGATTCACTCATACTTATATGATTTGTATGTGGAACCCATCATGTTGTGAAGGAAAAGCAAGACATTAAACCAATATCAGCCTTAAAAAACCTTATTGCTTTGACACTTTGTGTTAGTTTGGGGGAGGGGTGTTGGCGGATGCTTCTGAGGTTAGGTTAATTTTAATGAGGGAGAAAAGGAAGAGTATTTAATGTTGATGCTAGCCCATTGAGAGATGAGGAATTGGCAACCTGAGCGGAGAGTCCTCAGGCCTGGTGAGGAAAAATAGATATGTAGACTGCCCTAAGTTGCTGAGCTACTATGTAAAGGAGTGGAAAAATACTCTGGGTAGTGGCCTGAGTTGGAAAGAGTCCTGAAGAAAAGCCGCAAGGACCGAAGAATGGGTTACGAGGGGGAATAGGTTGTCTGTGAGATAAGTCCTTCTACTTCATAGCATGTCTGGTGGTCCATTGCATTGAAATATGGTATGAAATGTGAGTCTTTTGTTAAAGTAAAATGGCATATTTGCAGTAGAGCTTTTGTTTTCTATGTTGAATGTAAAGTGATGTCCCTAAGAAGCGGATCGCACACACACACACACACAAGCGTGGGGGCTAAAAGTAGATATGGTTTGCATTTTGTTAGGTAGTGCATATTAGATGTAGTCGAGGTCTTTGTGTAATATGATATTAAATCTCTGAGACCGCCTAATTAAATAATTTAATGTTCTTGTTTGTTTTGATTTTTGGGAATGCTTGAGAACAAGCAATAATTCAAGTTTGGAGGTATTTGATATGCTTATGTTTTACCTATTTATTATATCCCTAATTTGTGATTTTTGCAATATATTTTGAGTACAAATATGCTATTTATATGATTTTATCTTTATTTATAGGAATTGTACTTGAAAGGAGGAATTGTTGAAATTGTGGGCTAAAATGAAGATAAAAGCAACTCAAAGGGGGAATTGAAGATTTGATAAATTGACAAGGAAGAAATTGAAGTACTTGAAAAATTAGAGGATTAAACAAGTAATTTTGGAATTTTTAGTTTTCGGAAAATTGGCCGAGAGTTCAAGGATTTGCGGTTGATTTGAGATTCAATTTGGGTAAGAATTTTATTCCCAATATTATTTGGGGAACAAGTTTTCTTCCTCTTCAAGAAGTAGGGTTTTGACGGAAGCCTATAAAAGGAGGATTAGAGATTTATTTTTACAACCGAACTTGACCGAAAACTCACCGAAACCCTACGGTTGAAAACTCCCTCCACCGGAGCTCTCCTTCTTCTCCTTCCACGCACCAGCCCTTCTCACACAACCCCATCCCCACACCTCCTTCTCCATCAGCACCTCACCAAACTCCACGCCCAACCCTTAATCACCATCCTCTTCAACACCAGCTCACCACGCAGCAAACAAGCTCCTTGCCGATCACCTCCACGCACCACCACCGAAGCAACCTCTGCAGCAGCAAATATCCTCCCGGCCGAGTACCACGCATCATCAACAACTTTATCATCCTCACAAGCAGCAGCCGCAAAGCTAGCACAACCGCCGGGGAGTTTTTCGACGGTTTTTGTCTTCTTCCGGGTTTTATTGTGTTTAGTTTTAATTATTGAATTCAGATTTTTTTTTGGATGATGTCTCTAAATATTATTGAATTATTTTTGATAATGTTTAGTGGCTAAATTCTTTTAACCTGGGGCTTGGGTGTAGCCACCGAATTTATTTGGTTTATTTGGTTCATTATTATTTGATTTTTCTATTAATTAATATTTGTTATTCTTGTTTTAATTCGTGTAACTAACTGGCCACTATTTACATGTCTAAAGATACTAATCGAAGTAGCGAGAGTGGAAGATTAGTATTAGTTCGTAGGAATAATAGACTTAGGGTGTAAGATACGAGAGTAAGATTATAACCTTTGCAATGTTTGGTTCTTTATGATCTTAATGTGCTTTTGTTAATCCTATAGTCATGAGAGTAGTCATAGGGTTAATATAAGTAAGAGAATGATAACACGAGAGTGTATAGTTCTTAATAGGTGAATCGTTGTGAGATTAATGGAAGTTAAAAGTCAGATATTTATGAATTGAATCAAACCAAATATTCGGTAGGTGAACCCAATGTCCTAGGTTTTCTTTATCTGATTATTTGAATGACTATTATTTGCTTTTATTTTATTTATCTATTTTAGTTTTAAATTTTATAAATATGAGATCATCATTTATCTAGATAATAATATGAGTAATTTATACCTGGTAATTAGTGTTCCTTCTCTGTGGCTACGACCCTATTTTCCGCTATACTAGTGTTAAGTAGGTGAATTTATTTGACTAGTTGTGACGACGGCTTGTCAAATTGGTTTTGAGATGGGAGCCCAGGATGACTTTGATATTTACCTTGATTGTTCATCAAAGTAATCTATTGAAACAAGAGATAGATAAATATAACTGACTTTTCACATTTCCAACTTCTAATCTTATAGCCAAGTTAAATCTCTTTGTCGTGAGCCGGGAAATGCGGTATAGCCCCGAGTAATGTTCTATGAATTATATTGTAGGCAACACTAGTTCACATTTTTTTCCCTAATCCGGCAACCCGATTCATTTCTCCCGGGAAACTTTAAATTTTCTTGAATGCTTTCTTTTTTACTTCAAAGGTTCAAATTTTCTTGAACTTCAAAGCTACAAACAAAGCATCAAAAAATTTTATACTTTGTAGGGGAAAATGGCATGTCGGGCTTCTTGTATGTGTATCACCCGTGTTACAACCGATTTTAATTAAAATCGAGTTGGCCAACAAAAGTGGTAAATCGGCCCAATTAAGCAAGAAGCACACATCCAATGTGAAGAAGGGAGAGTCCATGTTCGAATCGGAGAAGGAAATGCGTCGTGAGCCCAACACGGCGCAGGAGGAAGCCGAAACCAAGTCCAAAAAAAATTACAATTTACGGCAAGAAATAAGAAACCAGAAACACAAGTCAATTGAAATTCTAAATCGGCAATACCGAGTTCGAGTAGGAATCAGAGATCGCACCAACCTAGATGATTACCGAGCCCTATATAAAGAGAGAGAATAGAGTGGCACAAAAAAACTCATCATCAACCTACGCATAACACATGCTGCAAAGCTCTTATCTTTCTTTTCATACCCTATTTTTCTTTTCAAGTACTTTTTCACAAGTCTTTTCTATTCGATTTACTCATTGTATTTCGTTGAAGTTCATCAATTTATCATCAATTCAGTTTTATTCGAGTTGTTACAAGTTTTATCCCCTTCTTTTTCACACCTAGCCGGATATTGCATATCACGAATTACAAACTTTCGTTTAATATTGTTTGCAAGCGTGCGTCAGTTTCTACTGATTATTTTTGCACAAACATAATTGGCACACCCAGTGGGACTGATTTGCGTGTCTCGACTAGGTTTGAAGCTATGTCAACAACAATAACAACAAATTCTGTTGAGACGGGAGTTATTTCCTCCGGTCCGTCAACAACAGAAGCGGCAAAATCAACCGGAGAAACAGGAATAACGCCAACGCTTCCGTTGCCGTCGTCAGGAGTACCGATTCTACCGGTGAATCAGAATCTGGAACATGAGTTGAGAGGTTACCATCACTCTCAAAGTTACCACAGTCAAGGCGTGGAACAAACTACAGAACGTGGAACACCATGGATCAATGCTCAATTAGGGTTAGACCAATGGGGACGTACTAAAGAATCGGTGTATAACACATCCTAGAGTCTTGAGCAAATCATTATAGGCCAGCATAATAATACCATCACAAGCATCCTGGCCCGTGTCACTGTGTTAGAGCAATTTCTTCAAAAGGTTAACCCTAATGGTGGCGTGGTGCCTGAAACTCCACTAATAACCCCCGATGCGTTATTAAGAGTACCACTGTTGAATCCATCTACAACACTTACTAATGATAACCCTCTGTTTTCTAATTCATCAACTCCGGTGCAAGGGTTGTCAGTCAGCGGAATAAGTCAAGCAAGAGTTGTTCTAGAAAGTACACCAATGCCAAACCCTAGTTGGTATTACCGCGCTGAACCAAGTCAACCGGTTTTTATCCTGCTAATCGGAAATTTTAGCTTTGATGGTCGGCCATTACCTTATTATGGAAATCCCCAATGGTCAGCATCTAATAATGGGACTACACCAATTTGTTCCAGCTATAAGATGACCACCAAGAGTTCACGGTTATCCACCAACAGGTAGTTTTACTCCTCCAAGAGGAATAGTGCCAACGCCAAGACCTGTAATTCTGCCAAATCCTCTAGATGGGCAGAATGGTCAGGCTCAGAAGATTGAAAGTGCACAGACTCAAGCTGTACCAACTCCAGTGAATGTTAGGCCGGTTCCAGTAGTAGCCAATACACCGCCTATAGCTAATCCTATCCCCAACAATGACCAAAGGTTTATCGCATATGGTAATCAACAGGAAAACTTGACTAATAATATGCCAACTCCTCAAAGGACACCATGACAAGGAGCAGGAATTATAGTCCCGGAACAAGGAGGACAGCAAGAAGCTGTACCACGAATTTTGCCAAGACACGTTCCTATGGTAGAAGAATTGCTAGAAGAACAACAATGGATTGAGTATGAAGCAAATCAGGCACAGAATCGGACTAGGTCAAGGAACAATACTCGGAGAATAGATGCTAGAAATCCACAAAGGGAAAATCAACCGGAAGCACAACTTTATCAAGAACCCGAGAGAGACTTCCGACAAGATGGTTTTGCTCGAGAAGAAGAGACCACACCTGGTTTCAAAACAATGGTGGAAGATATGGTACGAAAGGAGTTAGGAGTAGAGGTCCATGAGGTGATGGGAAACCCGTATCCGGAGTATGTTGAGTTTGAACCTTTGCCAAGGAATTACAAAATACCAGATTTCAAGAAGTTTATTTCAGAAGATGATCAACGGCCTGAAGATCATAACGGCCGCTTTGAATTGGAATGTGGTGAAGTTGGGCATAATCCTTTCTTGAAGTTACGATTATTTCCTTATTCCTAAGCTGGAATAGCATTAGACTAGTATCGTACTTTAGAACCAGGATCTATTGCCGATTGGAATGCCCAAAAGCGGGTATTTATTCACAATTTCAACCGTACCACACCAAGGTTGTCGATCGTTGATTTGTCACAAGTCTAGCAGAAATCAGGTGAAACAGCTGAAGCATATCTTGCTAGGTTCTGATAGAGGCATGCGAAGATACCAGGGGCTACTTCCGGTAAATATGAGGAATCTACCCTAGTAAAGATGCCAATATTAGCATTAAGACTTCAAATTGAAGTTGGTAGTAATGCCACATCCAATCCGTTCTTTAACACAGCTTATGGAAGTCGTTCATAACACTGAAAAGGTTGTTCGAGCAAAGAGAGAAGCAAAGCCAACTAAACCAAAGTCTTGGTTTCACAAAGAACCTGTTGCGGAAATTAATAATGTTGCTTGGAGTTCGAGTCGTTCGGCCAAAAAAATTTAAAAGAATTGATATGGACAAAAAAATTTTACTTTAATTTTGGTGTACATAAGTAGTTGTCTCGGATTGGCAAATCCAAGAGTCTAATTAATCGGAGCAAATCCGAAACAATAAAAAATAATAAAATAGTAATTTTTTATTATTTTGAAAAAAAAAGAACCGAGGTCAAAATGTGTACAGTAAACTCGGATTTTCGAAATCCGAGAGCTTCCCCAACATAATTTTTTTAAAAAAACTGAAGGGCGGAAAATTGAAAATTTTATTTATGGTGGGAAAGTTTGAAAATTTAATTAATGAACAGTGAAATCGGATTTCAAAAATCCGAAATACCTCTTAAAAAGAAAAATCTTTTAGTGCAAAGAACTTTGAAAATTTGAGTTTTGATAGAAATTCGCATTAAATTGACATATCCACTTTTAAAAAAAATAAAAAATAAAAAATATTGTATTAGATATGAGATTAATAAAATCTCTAATTACTAATATTTACTAGGAATTTACATTAAATTGATGAAAAATATATATTACTAATGTTACGTAGTATTATTAAATCTGATAGGAATTTGAATTAAATTAATTCTGTATAATTGATGAAAAATATATATTACTACTGATATGTAGTGTTATGTACTATATGTACGTTCGAGTATTATGTAGTACTTAATACTATTATCTACTATAAATCTGTTAGTCATTAGATATTATCATTAATTCAGTATAATTCATATGTACTAGTATTATGTACTTTTTATACGTACTAGTATTATTAGTACATTAATAACTATTACCCACTATACATTATTGGAACTAGTGTAATTTATTACTGTTAAATCTGTTAGTCATTAGATATTATCATTAATTCAGTATAATTCATATGTACTAGTGTTATGTACTTTTTATACGTACTAGTATTATGTAGTACATTAATACTATTATCCACTATACATCACTGGTACTAGTGTTACTTATTACTATTAAATCTATTAGTCATTATATATTATCATTAATTCAATATAATTCTTCTATACTAGTGTTATTTACTATTTTATACGTACTTGTATTATGTAGTACATTAATCCTATTATCCACTATACATCACCGGTACTAGTGTTACTTATTACTGTTAAATATGTTAATCATTAGATATTATTATTAATTCAGTATAATTCATCTATACTATTGTTATGTACTTTTTAAGCAAATAATCGAATTTTCAGAATTGGAGTTAAGCAAAAAAATGGATTTTCAAAATCAGGCCAAAGGGTTTAGGGTTTAGTTTCTGATTTCTCAAATCTGAGTTTATCTCAAACTCAGATTACGAGAATCCGAGATTAGTTTAAACTCGAATTTCGAAAATTCGAGATTAGCTTAAACTCGCATTTCTAAAATCCGACTTTTATGGTTTAGGGTTTAGGGTTTAGTTACGGATTCCCGAAAACCGATTTTAGTTTAAACTCAGATTTCTAAAATTCGAGTTTAACTAAAAATTGGGTTTTCAATATCCGATTTAGTTCAAAACGTTGGATTTTAGGGTTTAGGGTTTAGTTCAATTTGCCTTGTGTGGGTATGGGTACTACCCGAGTGAACGCAAATCCGAAAGTTACCAATATCTAAACAACTGGGATTTCTCAAATCCGAGTCTCTTCCTTTTTATTTTTAGCACTTAGATTTTATTTTCCAAAACTTAAAATAATTTTTTATTATAAACTTTTGGATTTCCGAAATCTGAATTTCCATGTTTCGGATTAGGCTAATCCATTTCTAGTCAATTTTTATTTTCAAACACTTAGATTATTTTTCCAAAAAATAAATATTTTTTTTATTACCGACTTTCAGATTTGTAAAATCCGACTCTTGATTAGTTTAAATTAATCCTTTGATTTAATTTAATTAATTTTAGGTTACTAAAATCTCGGATTACACTAATCCGAGTTTCGGTGGTCTCGTTTTTGCGAAATCCAACTGTACGACATCTCGGATTTGAAAAATCCGAGAGAACTAGTATTGTCCACCTAATTTAGATCCATATTATTTTTGTCCAAAGTCTCTTTTTAAATAATTTTTTGGGTAAAAGAACTCCTTGGAGTTCCTCTGATGATGAAGATCAACCTTGGGATAGTGTCAATGCTGCAGAAATTATCAATTTAAAAGAATATACATGCGAGGCATTGCGAAGGCCAGTTGTGTCACATGCATTTTCTCAAGGAATAACTTCCTATGGAACGGCTAAAACGTCTGACGTTGGCCTCTGCTCAAGTTTATTCTTTCGATATTACTCAATAAGAGAAAATTTTTGATGATATGATGAAGACTGGCCATGTACGATATAGAAAAGGCTACCGGCCGCCAGAACCATATAAAATTGTTGGAAAAAAAATATTGTAAGTATCATATCTCATGGACACATAGTACAAATGATTGTGTGGTTTTCTGAAACTACTTACAAAAGATGATCGATGAAGGGAAAATCAAAGTAGATGATCCAGTTGAGGTGAACGTTAACCCATTTCCCACAACACCCAATTCGCATGATCAATGTTGGCTTGAATAGTCACATACCTGTGGTATGTTATACTACAAGTTGTTCGCAATGTGATGCAGTTCTCGGTGGATTCAAGCATCAATTGACAGAGTTGGAGCAACATTTTGGAGGGCATTACCATCAGCCAGTACCACAGCAAAAAGTCACTATCATGGTAGATGGTCATCCGCAGACATGGGTTCACAAACTGGCACCAGGTGAGATCCTACATAATCATCTTCAACAAACGACGCTCCATCGTCATCATCTTATATCACCACTAGTCCCACAAACTCACCCGGTTTTTCCAACAAAAGTCCAACCATCTAGTATTGGCATTCCTCTTCATGGGCATGCACCTGCGATACCCTCAGGATTTCAGCCTACCCCAGTGCATGCACGAGAAACCATGCCTGAGTCAAAGAAATCATCTGATTCTGCTGGGACATCAGTATGGGATCGATTGTCTAAACCAAGAACACCGACTCCTGTTCGAAATCCTAGAATGGTTAAGCCAAAAGTGGTTAGTGACACTCGTTAGCATTATAACCAACATCAGAAATTTCCAGTTGTTCCCCTTGCCGCATCAGGACTTAGTCGTACTCATAAACGACGCTGGCAACGGTTGAGAGCTGGTTATTATAAAGATATGTGGTTGTGTCGCCAATCAAAGATGTCGCTAAGTCCATCGCCTAAACCACAAAACCATCCTTCCAAGAGGCAATATTGGCGCAAATTAGCTGATCGTAATCCATCAACTAATATGGTTTATGTATTACCACGGACATTTCGTACAACGTCCAACACGCCAGTCGTCGACCCACCAATATCCAATACAGATGCTGAAATGATTGACACCATTGATATTGATGCCTGTACACCATTAACGATTCCAGAGGACACCAAGAAAAATGGAATTCAGATAGTAGAAAGGCCTAGACAGTCACCCATTGTTATGCTTACACAGCCGAGTGACACGGCTATTACTCATATTCGTCCTCTATTCATTTGTGCTACCATGGATGGTGTTCCTTTGAAGCAGGTTTTGGTGGATAATGGCGCAGCTATTAACGTTTTACCCTTCTCTGTGATGCGCAAGTTAGGCAAGCACATGCAAGATTTGGTCTCGACAGAGATCTTTGTTAGTGGTTTCACTGGCGACATTATCAGTACTCGAGGAATCTTGCCATTGGAAGTCACTGTTGGGTCACAATCCATTGTTTCTGCTTTCTTTGTGGTGGATACGAAAGCATCTTACAATCCGTTATTAGGTTGTGACTGGATCCATTCAGCCTGTTGTATGCCTTATTCATTACACCAAACTATTATTCTTTGGGGAACGAACAGTCCAGAAATCATCAGCCGACACATCACCATTCACCAACCAAACGAATGCAGTAGGCCAATGCAGGCCAATGCAGGCCACCATGCATCGCGATTGTACTCTTCCAGAATGGAAGATGTTGTGGCAAGAAGTCAACAGGCTGCAGAATTACAAGTTGCTTTCGCCGTCGACTCCATCTATCATTATTGAAGAAGTTTCTGATGAAGACAATTGAACAATTATCAGTCATGGATGATGCTTCTCTTGATATTGAATTATCACAGGCTGTCAAAAAATGCGACGCTATTCAACGTGTTTTGAAGTTTTTTGCTGATGAACACAAGTTTCAGGCAGAACATCCGGAAGTAAATTGGGAGGATGTTATTTATGATGCAGACCCAGAAACAGATAGTGACATTATTAGCTCAATGATTTGGCAGTCGCTGCGGACAAGTTAGAAGATGGCTCCATGGCCACAAAGGATCCTGTGATTACTGTGGACTTAAGTGATGGCACAGTTCCCAAACCAACCTATATCAGTGCTACATTGTCCGATAATGAGAAAACACAACTCTTCATATTGCTCAAGTCTTTTCATGATTTTTTTGCTTGGGATTATACAGAGATGCCTGGATTGGATCGCAAGTTAGTAGAACACACAATTCCACTCAGACCCGGATTCAAACCTTTCAAGCAGCCTCCTCGACGTTTCTCAGAAGAAGTGGTTGGTAAGGTTAAAGAGGAAATACAATGATTATTAGCCGTCGATTTTATAGAGGTTGTAACATATGTCGAGTGGTTGTCCAATGTTGTCCCGGTGATCAAGAAAAATGATAAAACAAGAGTGTGCATAGATTTTCGTAACTTGAACTTGGCATTCCCGAAAGATGAATATGAAATTCCAATTGCCGAAACTCTCATTGATAGGCTAGTTAGATATGAAATATTTAGCTTTGTCGATGGCAATGCGGGTTATAATCAGATATACATTGCCCATGAAGATGTTCCCAAAACTGCGTTTTGCGCTCCAGGTGCTTTAGGGATATTTCAATGGAAAGTTATGCCCTTCGGTCTCAAGAACGCTAGTGCCACTTATCAAAGAGACATGAATTGTATTTTTCATGATTTAATCGGTGACTTGTTGGAGGTTTACACTGATGATGTGGTTATGAAATCACCTTGTTTTGCTGATCACCTTCGACACCTCACAACCTATTTTGAACGTATGCTCCGCTACAAGTTAAAGCTCAATCCCCTTAAATGTGCCTTTGGTGTGACATCTGGTGTTTTCCTTGGATTTTTGGTTCATTCCAGAGGCATCGAAGTTGATAGTGAAAAGGCTAAGGCCATCCTTGAAGCTCGACCACTTCGGAACAAGAAGGAACTTCAGAGTTTACTTGGCAAGATTAACTTTTTATGCCGATTTGTGACAAATTTATCTTCAAAGGTTAAAGCTTTTTCTTCGTTGCTGAAATTACAAGCTGCTACAGATTTTGTTTGGGAATCTTAACATCAACAAGCCTTTGAGGATATCAAATCTGCTCTTAGTAGAACGCCAATTACGGTTGCACCAGTTCCTGGCCGCCCTTTGAAATTATACATTTCGACCACAGACGATTCCTTGGGATGTTTTCTAGCACAGGATGGTCCAGATGGTTTTGGGAGAGCAGTTTACTATCTTAGTCGAATACTGACAACTACTGAACAGAAGTATCCAATTATTAAAAAGTTATGTTTAGCTCTCTACTTTGCCGTTACAAAGCTCCGCCATTAGATGTTGCCTGCACTGGTTTGTGTTAACAGTAAGATCAACTTAGTCCGTTACATGCTTAACTGTCCTAACATGAGTGGTAGGATTGCCAAATAGATATTGGGTCTCATGGAATTTCAGTTTCACCATGTTCCACAATCAGCTGTTAAAGGAGAAGCTTTGGCGAATTTTTTAGCAAAACATCCTTCAGTAGATGATAACATGTCTGAGATAGAGGTTGCAGCCTTTCAAGTTGATAAAGCCCCCTCCCCCCCATACTCTCGGAGTGTGGCGTTGTCCGCCATAAAACTAGGGCCCAAAGAATAGTGATTTGGTGGTCCGTGTGGGTTCAGCAATTCATGAAAATCCAGCGATAGGGCCAGCAGCTCCTCAGATTTCACTTTCCTTGCCTTCACCAATTCTGCGTTGAACTTCACAGCGTACATCTCAGCCATGGCCCTTCTGATGATTTGTAATTTTTCTGGTTTGGGATTTTTTATGGTGAAATTGCCAGAAAGAAGAAGGATTCAGAGTTTTGAATTTTGAAATTCAGAGAGCAGAGGTGAAAATGACGTTTTGGAACTGCAGCGTTATTTGGTAGTCAATACTCCTCGATTTGCGGGATCAAATTTTGTTTCCCCACACTCCTTACCAACGATTTAATTTGGAACAGATCTTATCCGCCTTCATCATTCAAAGACGTTATCTTCGTCACGCCTTTGACTTGGGGAGGGGGGGGGAGGGAGGCGCCATACACCATTTTTCATTCCTATCTTTGGGGCACTGCTTATTAGGCCAATTCATTGTTGGCCCGATTGATATTCAAGACACACCACATTTGATAAAATAAGATGTGCCTTGGGGGACTTTATGTTACCACCGATTTTAATTAAAATCGAGTCGGTCCAACAAAAGTAGTGAATCGGCCCAATTATGCAAGAAGCACACATCCGATGTGAAGAAGGGAGAGCCCATGTTTGAACCAGAGAAGGAAACACGTTGAGAGTCCAACACAGCACAGGAGGAAGCTGAATCCAAGTCCAAGAAGAATCACAATTTACGGCAAGAAATAAGAAATCGGAAACACAAGTCAATTGTAATTCTAAATCGGCAATACAGAGTTCGAGTAGGAATCGGAGATTGCATCAACCTAGACGATTACCGAGCCCTATATAAAGAGAGAGAATAGAGTGGCACCAAAAAACTCATCATCAACACACGCATAAACACAAGCTGCAAAGCTCTTATCTTTCTTTTCATACCCTATTTTTCTTTTCAAGTGCTTTTTCACAAGTCTTTTTTATTCGATTTACTCATTGTATTTCGTTTAAGTTCATCAATTTATCATCAATTCAGTTTTATTCGAGTTGTTACAAGTTTCATCCCCTTCCTTTTCACGCTTAACCGAATATTGCATCTTATGAATTACACACTTTCGTTTGATATTGTTTGCAAGCGTGCGTTAGTTTCTACTGATTATTTTTGCACAAACACACCGTCTCCAATTCAATGTTGATATTTGTAGCCTGAAATTGTAGGCAATCATTCAGTTAGATGCTTAAAAAGCGCGATGCTTTTTATTTACAGCTAGGAGTTTAAGATAGTTGACAATTTGCTTTCGGCGGTTTATTGATGGTATAGTTTCATTGAGCCTGTGCCATGTGGATCGAGTGCATATTTGATTCTGATGGCAACTATAAACTTCAATTTTTTGGTATATGCTAAAGGGTGCCAATCATTGCTGATCGTGGCTCTTTGATGAACTTGGTTTCTTCTTTTGACATCGTCTAGATATACATTGTTTTTTTTTCCCATACTTCCTGACCTTAGATGTCTGTTTTATCTAATTGGTTGATTTGGTCTTTTGGTGTGATATCTATTACTTCAGCTGTTTACATTAAGATTGATCTATGATTTAGAAATCTTGGAGGAATACCCTGGGAGATCTTTGGATCCTGTTCTGAGGTGGATATATATACTAATGTCACTGTAATTGCAGAACTTCTCTAAGTCTGTATCTATTTTTCACCGTTATGCTCTTGTCGAACTGGTTGGTGATGCCAAACTATGTCTTGCTCAAATTAGGTTTTGTCTCCTTCGACATGTCTTTCGTGGAAACATTGTAGCTTTTTGGCTGATTAGCAAGCAGTTTTTATAGTTTCCATGCTCTTTCGTTTATCATAATGTGGCGAGAATATGTTTATGGTGAACTTACTTTTCTCACACATCGACTTGTATTTAGTAAGTTTCGTCTTGGTTTTGGTAGCGTTAAGGTTGGAAGCAACCATTTTGTACAGATAGTCAATAGAAGCTTAGATGATCTCGTAGTTATTGGCATCCAGGTTTCTATAGAATCCAATATCACCACACTTTTTTATAGGACTCTTGTAATAGGTTGCTCTAATCTCATCCTCTGCTCGTTCTAAGTCATTTTGGCTTATTCATTTTGTTATGGTTTGTTTCCCGTTGGTTCTTTACGTGACAGTCTTTTCGGGCTACCACTCTTTAACGCCCATGTATAGTTTCGGAAGCATTTAGAATCATTGAGGAAACTAAACGTAACTCTGAAGATAAGATAACTTTAGTTATTACATGAACTATGTATGCATGATATCCAAATTTAGTACTTAAAGAACTTACTACACTGTAATTGTATTTTACTATATGTAGAGATAATTCTGTTATTGAAGATAGAGATTGTATAGGATTAGATAGGATCCTTTCCATGTAAATCTCATGTAATCTTCTCCGTATAAGTATACTGATCTCCAGTAATGAAATCAATCAACCATTTCATAAAATTCTTTATGGTATCTAGAGCCGAGATTTTCTAAAACCCTAGAATTTTAGGGCTCGGCCGCCAGTTTTTTTTTCATATCATCGTTCACCATTTTTTTCTTTCTTTTTTTGAAGCCAGACATGACGGGTGATCAAAGTTCATCAGCAGTTGATTCTCAGTCGCCTTATTATGTGCATCCTTCCGATCACCCTGGCATGCTTTTTGTCACGCAGCCTCTCACTGAGAATGGTGACAATTTTTTCATGTGGAGAAGTACTTTTTTGAATGCCCTCTAGTCGAAGAATAAGGCTGGGTTTGTGGATGGTTCTCTTGAACAACCCGATGTTGATTCCGGCGATTTTCCCAAATGGATTCAGTGCAATGCCTAAATAAAATCTTGGCTAATCAATTCTGTCTGCAAGGAGTTGCAGACTGTTGCTGCTCATGTTGCCACCGCCAGAGAGATTTGGCTGGATTTCACTGAGCGCTTAACGCAAGGCATCGCTCCCCGAGTTTATGAACTGAAGCGATCTATTGCTCTTTTGCAGCAAGAGCGATCTCTCACTCCGATGTACTGCAGGAAGCTGAAGAACATTTGGAGCGAACTGCAGAATTTGCATCCATATCCAGTCTGTGATTGTGGCTGCTGCTCTTTTGATGTCAATCAGAAACTTCAGACGTTGTAGGAGGAGGAAAAGCTTTATGATTTTCTCATGGGATTGGACAATACGTACAAGACCGTCGGTCTCAAATTCTCAGTTTGGACCCTTTGCCATCTCTCGGACGTGCATACGCTGTTGTTACCCAGGATGAAAAGCAGCGACAGATTTCTGATACCCGGCTTCCGGTGAGCGAAGTGGCGACGCTTGCTGCCAAGGCTTCTGGTCGCTGTGATGGGCGTGACAATCGGGATGGCAGGCCACAGCTCCATTGCAGCCACTGTCAGAAGAATAATCACACCAAAGAGAATTGCTATGAATTGATTGGCTATCCAACCAATTGGCGGCAACCCAGGCAGCGGCGTGATCAGCCAGGAAATCAGTGGCGTCCTTCCATGCCGGTGACCTTGGCAGCAACTTCTGAACCCTCTGGTGCACCACCACTGGCGGCCCTCAACCCTGCACAGCTGCAACAGCTCTTCGCCATGCTCGGCCAGCAGGTTTCCTCAGATCAAAAGTTGGCTGTGAATCAGATTTCTGCTCCGAATGCATCCGGTAAGGCAGATGACTGGGCTTGTGATTCCAACACAACCGATCACGCCTCCCATAAAGTTCATTCTCTGATAAATCCTTCTGTTCCTAATGATTCTTTGTTTGTTCAAATCCTTAACGGTGCTCGTGTTCCTGTTGAAGCAATTGGCAGCATTACCCTTGATCAAAATTTAACACTTCATAATGTTTTGGGCATGCCAAATTTTCATTGTAATCTCATTGCCCTTAGCCGTTTAACCCGGGATTTGACTTGTTTTTTTACATTTGGTCCTGATTTCTTTTTTATCCAGGACTTAGCCTCGAGGAAGCTGATTGAAATGGGTAGAGAGCGCGATGGATTATATTATCTAGAGCCAATGCGGGCAAATGGTGAACGTCGGATTCTCTCCACCAGTAAAGGCAACATGACTACTCTATGGCACCATCGTTTGGGACACTTGCCCGTCAACATGCTTTCTCTGGTTCCTAGTCTTTCTGTTTCTTTTGATTTTACAAGTACTGCTGTTTGTGATGCTTGTTGTCGAGCCAAACAAACTCGTTTACCATTTTCAATGCATTTGAATAGGTCTGTGAACAATTTTGATTTGGTCCATTGTGACATTTGGGGTCCATATTCTACTCGTTCTAATTTTGGAGCATATTATTTTCTTACTCTTGTTGATAATCACAGTAGAACCACATGGGTTTTTCTTATGCTGTCTGATAGAGTCCATAAATTGTGTTTTAATTGTTGATATTTTATTAGTTTATGGATTCGGATGGATTTAATTCATTGGTTTTGTTATTATTTCTTGTTAGGGGCTGGTAATAACAGATTGGAACTGATTTGGGCTAATTAGGACATCTAGGGACCTGTTTGCAAAATTAAAGAAGCTTTGGAGCAAAAGTGATAAAAATAAAAACTTAGAGGACCAATCTGAAAATTTCATATTTCTTTTCTCTTCTCCAGCGGCTGACATAATTTTCTTTTTTAAATAGACTTTTAGTTTTATTTTACGAGGGTAGCCGTGCATAGGCCAAAGGCTAGCACCTCAAACCTTTTATTTCTTCTAATTTTTCTTGAATTTCCATAGAGAATCAAGCCGTCATACTTCCAACTATGAGTGGCTAAGTTTTCTTTTCTGATTCAAGGGATTTATCAAATTATTTCATTATGAGGTTTTGTTCTTAATTTATTATTTTTGCCTATGATTTAAGTATTTATTGATTCTTGTATTGAGTTATGAAGTAGATATCATTCAAATTGACAACTTGATTTGTTATTTATTTTTTAGTGCTATCTACTAGTTGAATGTTACGTAATAGACAAGAACCGGCAATACTGAGTAGCAATAGACAAAGCATGTGTATTGGTGAGACATTGAATATGCATATTAGTTTAAATGTGGAATCAATGAGGCAAAGTCTGAATAGTTGCAGCTATCTCAATTGTTTAGATTTTGTTTCAGCTATATTTCCTTGGTATTTATACTGTTATTGTTTGGTATGGAACGCTATCATGGCCAGCCGAATTATGATAAGGACTAATTGAGTGCTAGGATTGGTTAGTTAATTTAGGAAAATTAATTGATTTATTACGGCTATCCTAATAGATCTTTGGTTGAATGCTTAAATTGCAAGAGTAGTTTTAGTAGCATGTGATTAATGAAATAATTGAGTTATCCGTCCCTTGAGTCAGAAGTTGTTACTTTAATTTTCTTTTCTTTTATTAATTTTCTGTTATTTGAGTTTTCCATTATCTTAGATTTAGAACAACAACCCAAAAATCCATCTTTGCATTAATTTGAAGGAAATAATCCATCGTTCCTTGAGGAGACGACCTTACTTCTCTATACTACGTAGTTTGAAGTAGGTTAATTTATTTGTGTGGCTTGACACCCCATCACTTTCTAAATCCGAGACTAAACATTATTTACTGTTGTTTTTCAATTGGGTGTACACTCAATTTAATGCCAAAATTATAGTTTTCCAAGTTGAAAATGGTGTAGTTGAACGTAAACATAGGCATCTTTTAGAAGTGGCCCGAGCCTTGCGTTTTCAAGCAAATTTGCTTATTCGTTTCTGGGAGGAATGTGTTCTCACTACTGCTTATCTCATAAATCTTATGCCTTTATCTGTTTTGCAAAATAAAACTCCTTATGAAATCTTTTGGGACCTCACCATCTCATGATCACTTGCGTAGTTTTGGTTGCCTGTGCTATGCTCATGTTCCTAGTAAGTCTCGGGATAAGTTTGCCTCTCGGGGACAACCTGGTGTCTTTGTAGGCTATCTGCAGGGTCAAAAGGCTATCATATTTATGACTTAGAACGCAAAGTGATCTATACCTCTGGAGATGTCAAATTTTTTGAAGATGTTTTTCCTTATTCTGAGGGTTTTTCTTCCACCTCTTCTATCACTTCACCTGAAGTTCTTGATGCTACTCAACGGGCAGCCATTGATCCCTTTCCTATTTCTTCAACACATCCTGCTTTGCCTCCTACTTCCTATCCTGCGAACAATCCTCCTGACCCTGTGTCCTCATCATCTCCTACTCAGTCCTCACCTCCTTCTCCAATTAAACAACCTCGTCAGGTTTCTCGGGAACTTTCAAGATATGATTATGTCCTTCCACCTTCTCTCTTACCTAATAATCCATCATCGTCATCGCCCTCTCCAATACCTGACTCAACGGTACACCCTCTCAGTCAAAACTTGTGCTATACACGCTTTTCTAAAGCTCATTTATCTCTTTTAGCGGCCATCTCTTCTGAAGATGAGCCCACGTGTTTTGTTCAAGCAGTCAAGCATGCACATTAGAGAGATGCCATGGCTAAAGAAATCTCTGCCTTGGAAGCCAATCACACTTGGACTCTTGTCCCTTTACCACCTGGAAAGTGAGCCATTGATTCCAAATGGGTGTATAAGGTCAAATTAATCCTGATATCAGTGTTGAGCGCTACAAAGCTTGTCTTGTTGCAAAGGGTTACACTCAAATCGAAGGTATTGACTTTCATGAGACTTTTGCTCCCATGGCCAAATTGGTTACTATCCGGTGCTTACTTGCCGTTGCTTCAGTACGTCATTGGGAGCTACACCAACTTGACGTCACTAGCGCTTTTTTACATGGTGATCTTCATGAGGAAATGTACATGAAAATTCCTCAAGGTTTTGCTCGTAAGGGGGAGCAACGTGTCTGCCGTCTTCAGAAGCCTGTTTATGGTTTGAGCCAAGCTTCTCGGAACTGGTATCATAAGTTTACAAGTTCCCTTCTTTCAGATGGCTTCACAGAATCTTCTTCTGATTCCTCCTTCTTTATATTCATCGTGGTACTTGTTTTCTTGTTGTCTTAATTTATGTTGATGACATCATTGTGGCCAGAAATGACTCTCACCGGATTGGCAAGCTCAAGGCATATCTTTACAGTCATTTCCGCATCAAAGACCTTGGTCCCCTCAAATATTTTTTGGGCATTGAAATTGCCCGATCATCTTCTGGGTTGCTCTTAGTCAACGCAAATATTCGCTTGACATTCTTGCAGAGTGTGGTCTTACTAGTTGTCGGCCGGTCTCTACACCAATGGAACAACAACATCGTCTTACTTTTGACACTGGGGAACTATTTGATGATCTTGGCAGATATCGTCGCATTGTTGGTCGTCTTCTCTATTTGACGATCACTCGTCCTGATATTAGTTATGTCGTTCATGTCCTCGACCAGTTTATGCAAAAACCACGACAACCACATTTTGATGCTGCAATCCGGGTTTTGCACTATCAGGCCAGGGTATTTTGCTTCCTTCCTCCAACTCTTTGGAGTTACGCGCTTATTGTGACGCTGATTGTGCAGGTTGTTCCACCACATGTAAATCTACCACTAGGTTTCATTGTGTTTTAGGGCTCTTCACCGATTTCCTAGCGGTTGAAGAAGCAAACTGTGGTCTCTCGTTCCACTGCCGAGGCAGAATATCGGGCTATGGCCAACACTACCAGTGAACTTGTCTGGTTAGTTCGGTTATTCTCTGAGTTACAAGTGCCTCATTCTCATCCAATTCCTCTTTACTGTGATAATCAAGCGGCTATCCATATAGCTATTAATCCAGTTTTTCATGAGCACACTAAACACATTGAGATCGATTGTCATTTTGTTCGCCATCATATTCAGTCCAAGCTTTTGGTGCCTCGTCCTATTGCTTCTGTTTCTCTGTTGGCCGACTTCTTCACTAAAGCTTTATCTCGAGATTAGTTTCATATGTTTTTGTGCAAGTTGGACATTATGAATCTCTATGCTCCAACTTGATGGGGAGTAAAGAAGTTACTACACTGTAATTGTATTTTACTATATATAGAGATAATTCTGTTATTGATGATAGAGATTGTATAGGATTAGATAGGATCCTTTCCATGTAAATCTCGTGTAATCTTTTCTGTATAAGTATACTGATCTCCACTAATCAAATCAATCAACCATTTCATACAATTCTTTAGTACTCATACAGTTTAAGATAAATGTCATAGAGAATCATTTGGGGGACATATATCATCACAGGGATTCTCTCAATAGCAACAAAAAACATTTTGCTGGAACGAAAAGCAACCAACGTTGCCTATTTTTCATATGGTTGCTTTCATCTGCATTTCCTTCTGTATCTTAGACCTCTTCTCCACACATTCTCTAATCTTCTGTTGTGCTACAGACAGAGCATCAGATAACTTGGTGAACCTCTCATTGGTCTGCTGCAAATCCTGCTAAATTCCCTCGCTCTCTCTGCTCTTCTTATTCAATTTCTTCCCCAATTCAATGTTCCTCCTCTCTCTCGCTTCCATGTCCTTCTGTAACTTCAACTGTAAGGCAATACATTCTGGTCTTCTGCTCTGCTTTATCCAGAGCCGTCGACAACTTGGCGAATTTGTTGTTCCTCAGAAGAACACCATCTTCCTCCTCCTGAGGGTCTCTCTCTTCTTCAATCTCTTTCTACTTCGCTTCCAAATTGGCTTCCATCTTGAATCCAAAAAATTCCCAATCAAGAGAATACGCAGAAACCCTGTCTCGATTTCTACCTTAGAGGAATATTCCCAGATTGATTTTTGATTCCGATTTTTCACTCTCAAATTTAATATATAGAATGAAAAGGAGAGAACAAAACACCTGGTTGCGGACTCAGTCACCGGCGATGATGAGGTGTGTTCGTCCGTGAACTCCAATTTGGCAACAAAGCTTTTTTATTTGATGGCTGGCGAAAACAATAATAGTAAGGACTTACCTCTCTACTTATATAGGCACAACAAATCATCCGATTCTATTGTTGAATAGGGCTTCAAAACCTCGGTAAAGGAATAAAACAAACTAGGAATTAACAATCTTAATCCAAATCAGACACATATTACATTAACTAATGAAATTCCTTTACTTCTCATACTATCACCTTCCAAAAAAATAAAATAAAATGTCTAAACTAAACTCTATTAAGTTATAACTACAAACAGAGGTACTCCTCCGAGTCCAGTCCTTATTATAAGACATATTGATTTGTCATAAGTTTTATTTTTTACGTTTTTTCAATTGAAAATTATTTTTTAATATTTCTTAATAATTAGAAGAACATAATAAATTTGAAAATATATGTTTAAATTTTTTTTTTCAATTAACAAAAATATTAGGTTAAACACAAATAAAAATTTTTTATAATAAGGTTTGGAATTGGAAACAAATTATAAATTTGTGGAGAATTAATGGTTTTACCTTTGGTTAAGTTTGCCAAAAAAAATTTTTAAAAAAACTTCTTTGCAATATCCAATGTTTTTTTTGTTGTTGTTTAGACAAAGACAATATATGTCATTTTAAATTTATTCACTATAAAAACTCATTGTTCAAATTTTGAAATTAAAATCTTAAAATTGAACTTATGATATATAAATGGCTTACGATATTGCCAGCACAATTATTAGCTGGCAGAGCAAATATTTGCACATTTGTCAAAATTATCCCTTTCGAGTCAAAACTAATTCTTCGCTCTCTTTGCTTCTTTATCGTTCCAATTTCCAAACCCTCAGAGCGGTCTTCTTCTTGTTATAATCTTTTTCACACCATAATCAACAACCTTGTTAATCCCTTTTTTAAAAAAGTTAAATTTTACTTTCTATAGAGCATCCATGTATAATCCAAGATTTCGATGCAAAAATCAGATTCAAACTTGGTAAGAAATCAGCAATTTCCACCCATCAGGCACCGAAATCATGGTTAGGTTGAGCAACGTTTTCTGGTTTTGCAACCAGATTGGGAAATATGATGTGATGATTTCTTACTAGTTTATTTCGCTATTGTTGTGTTTTTTCTTTAATTTTTGGCTGGAGATATCTTGTTTCATAAACATTCCAAAACATTCTTATTTCCAACATGATTGCTGAAATTTCTGTTTGTTAAGTACTATAATCAAGGGTTATACCATTTCATTGCCAATAATGATTTTTTTTCTCTCAGTTATGAGATGATAGTATTTTTTATTATGAATTAAATTTTTAATAAGATCTTACTCTTTTGTCACTTAAGTTTGTTTGTAGTTGTGGAAAGATTCTATCGCATATTAGCAACAAAAGGAAACAATTTTGCTTTTCAATCTCATGGAGCGTACATCTAATAGTTGGAAGATCTTTTATGTAATAATCTAGTTTTTGGGAGTACAAGCACCGGATCAATGTTTTTCTTTCAAAGATGATCAATACAGTCCAAAAACCTTTCAAATTTGGACATGGATTAGGTTTGACTTAACAGGGGTAAGTTTGAAAAATATGTAAATATTTGCTCCGGCAGCTAATTATTACGTTGGTAATATCGCTAACCTATATAAATATCATCTAATATTAATTATAAATTTAATAAATACATATGATACTATATAACTTCTCAAATGAATTTTACATATGGAAGGGTCACTTTACACACTAGTTCCTGTAAATATAACTCCTACTAATTCGTAAATCAAAACGCCAAGCAACTCAACTCATTTATCCATTCCTTTTTTTTTTGGTAAAGAGAAATATAATTTCTCGATAACCAAAAGGATTAATCATGGTTTTTTATTTCTTTTTTAAAAACTAAATGAAAGGACTCCAAAAGTAGTTGGGAAAAGGAAAACAACTTCTTTGTTAATCAAAGGGAGCAATCAAATGATACAGTTTTATTTACGTTCGATTCTTTAAAAAAAAAGAACTATTGATTTTAGAATCTACTCCAATTATTTAAGCAAGAAATTCAATATAGAGTGCAAAACTACAAAGAGATAAGCATTGCAGAAAAGTGAAAGGATATTAAAAAGATACTTATTACAATAGATAAAGAGATTATCTCTTTTCACTATTATCCATAATATTTTCTTTTGGAAATATTGTCCATACCATAATAAGTAAGTATTAATTTGCGCTAATGATAAAACTGAGAGGTTGTCATTCACGCACCCGAAGTAGCGTGATCGAGATCTATCTGGATTATTTTCCTTTTCCCAAACTGCCTTGATCCACATTAACAACTGTACATAAGTGACAACAATGTTGACTCAGACTGAGGAAGAAGATTAGCACAGTAGTAGAAGTCAAGTGACGATAGAGCAGAAGGGGAAAATCGAAATATGAGAGGATTAGCAACAATTTCACCATCGACAAGAAACTGGAACCCAATAGCTTCGAACAACATCCCCACATACCAAAGCAATGTAAATCATCATCAAAACATATACTTCCGAATTCATCTGGGAACAAATTCATCATCGGAAAAAGTCAAGCCCCTTTCTTCCTTTGCCTTGAACCCGTCGAAAAGCCCAAATCAGCCAATTGAAAAGGACACCAAGCCGCCATTGGTCGTGGTTGGATCCGCCAATGCAGATATATATGTGGAGATTGATAGGCTGCCAAAAGAGGGCGAGACAATTTCAGCCAAAAGTGGACAAACTCTGGCCGGGGGGAAAGGGGCTAATCAGGCTGTTTGTGGGGGCAAATTGGCGTACCCAACTTATTTTGTTGGGCAAGTCGGGGAAGACGCTCATGGGAAATTGATCAGTGAAGCACTTGAGGATGGTGGGGTTCATATTGATTACTTGAGAACTGTTTCTGATGCTCCCACTGGGCATGCTGTGGTGATGCTGCAATCAGATGGGCAGAATTCGATTATTATTGTTGGTGGTGCTAATATGTCCTACTGGCCTAATAATCTCTCTGATGAGAATTTGGAGATTGTGAAAAATGCTGGGATCCTTTTGCTTCAGAGGGAGATTCCCGATTCTGTCAACATTCAAGTTGCAAAGGTCAGCTCTTTCTTTATAAAGTTGTGGAATTTACTTTCTGTTAATACTTGAATTTATGAGTTCTCTTGGAAAGGGATGATCTTGAATTACTTTTGTGTTGGATAAAATGCGAATCTCAATTGAAAGTTTTGCTACGCCAATTTATTGTTTCTCATATGATCATGCTACTCATGATTTTGGTTCAGATATTGTAATGGCATTGATGCTTTGGTAGGATAGAAAACTGCATTGTTCTTAGATTTCTGTTTTTGGAGTAAAAAGATTGTAGACTGATTGTTTGAGCTGCCGTAGACCTATATTGCTAGTACACAAAATCTTTCTGTCCTGTGATTCATGCCAAGCCCTGCCATTTTCAGTGTGATGAGATAACTGGAGACTTTTTTCTTCCCACAAAATCCAAGAAGCGGTTTCCGTAGAGAAGAGTAGTTGGAAGCCTGTAGGAAGTCTAGGACGCCATTCTGGCTCAGAATTTTGTCTTAGGATTTTAAGATGCTGATGGTACTCATGCATCTTGAAACAAAGCTGTCTGCAGCTACATCCGGATAATATTTTCATAATGTTTAGAACCTTAATATGATAAGCTATAGATACTTAAGAGCAATACTCATATCATATTTGGAACTTTAGATGGATAACCTGCAAGGCTTCAACTGCTGAAGAAAAAGTCACTTATTCGTTGTAGCTTGTTTGCTGCTTGAATTCATCCTGTTGGATAAGGAACTTAGTTTCTAAAATTAGATATATTTTTTTGTTTTTGAAAATGAGGAGTCCATTGAACTAAAATGACCCTTGGCCTGTGAACTATGAAGACTTTCTAATCCAGGTCACGCATCCCTTGCACACTAGTGAGTGCATTTATTTGATCCATAATTGAAGAAATGGTCTTTTAGTAATGTCGGACTGGTATCCTATATCGGTTGATAAGAGTGCCACATATGCTCTCTTCAACTAAGAATTAAGGACAGAAAATCTTGTTGTCAGTTTTCTGAACTGACCGCTTTACTTTCAGTAACTACTCTTCTTGTGAGACGATTTGCTTCTGGGGAATTTGGTTTGAGTTAATGCTGAGTTATTTATAAGATTAGGGCATTTGATAATTTTATTATGTTGTTAGGCTGCCAGAAATGCTGGTGTTCCAGTTATCTTGGATGCTGGGGGAGTGGATTCACCAATCCCTCGTGAGCTAGTTGCTACTGTTGATATCCTCAGCCCAAATGAAACTGAACTTGCCCGTTTGACAAGTATGCCAACAGAAGATTTTGAGCAGATCAAGAAAGCAGTGGGAAAATGCCATGAAATGGTTTGATCTCAAATCCTCAAGGATGCTGTTGTCAAGGGTTAATGCGTTTTTATGTTATAAATCATCAATTTTCCGGCTTTTGTTTCCAGGGGGTCAAGCAAGTCCTTGTGAAACTCGGTGCCAAGGGATCAGCTCTTTTCACTGAAGGAGAAGCACCAATTAGACAGCCGATCATATCTGCTCCTAAAGTTGTAGATACGACTGGAGCTGGTGATACATTTACAGCAGCCTTTGCCGTGGCACTTGTGGAGGGGAAGTCCAGAAAGGAGTGCTTGGAGTTTGCTGGTATCCATGGTTCCATTTTTCATATTTCAAGTTACTAACTGCTGTGTCTGACGGTTTTTGACCTTTGTTTACAGCTGCAGCTGCTTCTCTATGTGTTCAAGTCAAGGGGGCCATTCCAAGCATGCCCGAAAGGAAGTCTGTATTGCATCTTGTTCAGTCATATTGAAGAGAGATATCTTTGCTTCCTATCGTTCAATGTACAGAAATAACTGGTAATGTTCAGATTCCCTCCTTTTTTCAACGTAGTTCAGAGAAGGACTTCATCATTTGACCATCTTGCTGGAAAGTAGCAAACCAAGTAACTCATTTGAAAGTGTTGCAGAAACTGGTTGACAATAAAACAGAGGGATAAGAGAAGAGGAGGCAAGAAGGAAAACGGTATGGTTTTGAAGATATTTGACATCTGTGATACACCCATGCATTTCTGATTTTCAGTGGTTTCCATGACATTTGTGATTCACTTCAAAGAATTATCCTAGATGTAAGGGAAGAAGAAGGTTTTAAACAAGAAAGAGTTTATCAAGTTACAATCTTGAGAGTATTGCATCAGCAATTTTTTTACTTCCTTCTCTTTCAGGACATGGAAATAAATTGTTCAGCTTACAAATTATGACGTTATGGGATTCTAGTGGACCTCTTTTTTTTTTAGCTAGGTTTTCTCTGAATCTCTGTTTTGAATGAAGGAAATATAAAATATAGTAAACTATAAGTAATCCTTTTAGGAAACTTTGATGATCTAGAAGATGATGCATATGAGCTCCTGAAGCCGCACATGAAGTGATTGTTAAATTTGTCCTTAAAAATGCTATTTAAGTGAGACAAGAATTTCTTACTCTTTCGGTCCGATCTACTAAACTATTCAAATGAAATGGGGACTAAATATATACGCCTTTCTGTTTTCGGTTGTACTGTATATTCGATTAGATCAAAATGTTTGGTCGGTCCTTCCACTTCGAGGTGACTCTTTAACATTCAGCTTTTAAATCGAACTTTCATATGTTAACGGGTCAAAATCACAGATTTACAATCCTCCCCATCTTTGATGAAAAGATTTGTGCGACACTTTAGTGTTATATTTTCTGTAATATTATCTAAATTTAGTATTTCATATAGATAATATCACTGGTTTAAAGTACACAATAAAAAGAAATGGTGAGACGATATAAAGAAAATAAAAGAATTTTTTTGAAAATTTTAACTCTTTTTATGTCTCAATAAGTTAATTCACATTGAGTTTTGATATTTTATGTATTAACGTTTTGAGGCAGAGATGGAGATAATGCAAAACAGAAAATTAGAAGTTAACATTTTTAATACTAAAAATGTTAAACACATCCCCTTTCTATATCTTCAGCACAATGAGTAGCACTAATGGATTTCCCTGATAATTAGAAATAGTTTAATCCTTTCTATCTCAACTAATCATTTTCAACTACCGTTAACACAATATGATATAAATGTCTCTATATATTTCTCCTCTCCTCCCGCTAAAGTGAAAAATTCTACTTTTTGTGAATTACAAAAGTATGATAAAATAAATAATTTTTTGTGATGGATTGAACAATTGCAAAAGTAGAATTTAGTAAAAAAAAAAAAAATCATTTCACATACGAAGTGCGTAACGATATAAGAAAAAAACCAGCAGAGCACATATATATTGAGAATATCACCGGCCATCAGTGACACGAGTACTGATTTAATATTTTATCATTAATCAGAGATTAGTTCATCCTTAACTGGCATGAATTATGACCAACCAATCTTTTCGGGTCTAAGTCTTTTGGAAGTCAACCACCAAGATCCAAAACCCTACAGACCAAAAAACGACCAAAAAGGAAATTCCAAAACAGAAAAGAAAGCGAAAGCAAAAGCGAGTCAAGCATAAGTGACCAGGTGAATAGCGGTAAAAACAAAGAAACTTTTTTATTTCTTTTTCAGGAAGAAACTAAAAGAACAAGAAAACGCACAGAGATACATGCCAAAAAGTCGCCAGTGATAAATGGCTTATGCGTTAATGCAATGGACAGATTCACATCACGCTCCTAAACCCCTTATTATTTAATGCGATTCAACTTGTAATAATTAATACTTCCTCCGTCCCATAATTATTGTCCAGTTTGAGTTATCATTTCTAGTTCAAATTGTACTAAAAATGAAATCTCAAACTGGATAATAATTTTGGGACAGAGGGAGTATAATCTCTTTAACTGGGGCGTACACGTCTTTCAGATAAAAACAAATATTCATATATGTCTCCAATTGTTCAATTTGAAATTTTCATTTTTAGTACTTTCTTCGTTCAAAAATGATTGTCTAATTCGAAATTTTTACTTTACTTTTCTAATAAGAATGAAAAATCAAACAACACAATCATTTTGGGACAGAGGAAATATATTTTATATTAAAAATAAAATGTTGAGCTGAACAAATATTTTGAAAAATAAAAAGTAATAGAAATTACTTAATTTATACTAAAAGAGAAAATCTAAATATGATAATCATTTCAGAAATACGGATAATATTGTTTGGATCACTCTCGTCAAATTAAAAAAACTAGAGCTCTCAGGGTTATAATTCCTCACATAAAGTTTCCAACTCTTCCACACATTCAAGGATCAAATTATTCTAAGATTTTTTTTCTTTTCCCTAAAAGGGGCAAATAAAAAACAATGCTCTTCATGAGATGTATTCTTCTTGGTTTTTCCCCCTCGTGAGTCGTCTTCAATGTTTAATGTGGCATGTTTTTCATTAAAACCTAGCACACACCTGTTTCCTTCTTAGCCTTATTCTTCTAGGAAATAATTTACTCTATGAACTTTAGAAACAAAATCTAATTAGAGAAAAAAAGAAAGCTATATGGTTCCACTAACAACTCTAATATGGAGCAATCAATTTTTTTTATTTTTTTTTAAAGGAAATCAAGGTGTGTATACTTATTTACTGAAAGCGGAGTCTGGTGTAGTCGGGACGTAAGGAGTATTATATGAATGGCACAGGCACAAGTTTTTTCAACAACAATGCAACATTGTTACTAATTATCGATTTCATGCACCAAATTAAGATTTGAGAAACCCATGCAGTCGCTAAACTCCAACAATCTTCGACCAGTTCAACTTGTTTTTTATCTATTGATTATGTATTTATCTTTTTTTTTTTTGCAAAGGAATAGATTAGGGGTCAATACAGGTCTCGAATAGGTTTTGGTTTTGAGTACGTGATCATGATTCAAAATAGTTGATTTTGACCCACTAGTAACGTGACGTGTATTTAGTTGTTTTCTTGTCCGCTCATTATTCTCTTTCTCTATCCCTTTGCTTTTCTTATTAATTTCTTGTCTTCTTTATCCCTTTCTCTATCCTTTGTTTTCTTGTCTTCTTTATTTATTTAATTTTTTTTTATCTCCTTTCTCCTGAGGATGGTTATGATACTTGTATATATGATATATACTTAAATACTTAATTACAAGTGGCTAAAAACACGGTCTGGAGTTGATGACATTTTTTTAATCATTTATTTAGTGTAATGACGCGGTCTTTTCTCTTCTCTTTTGTTTCAATTCTTTCTTATAGTGGAACTTTGTAGTACGGTCTATATATAACACTCACGCGAGAGCGAGAGCTTCATCATCCTCATATATAGCACAATATATATATATATATATATATATATATATATATATATTCAGTGAAAGGTAACAATGCATCTACAAGATCTTCTAAGAATATACTATATTATATATTAATTGCCCGAATTTAGCAAGTAGTAGCTTAGTTAATTAATTAGGATTCCTTCCCGCTAGAAATGGTGAGAGGCCCGTGGATTGACGAGTATGGAAAGAAGAAAGGTAAGTGGAGTAAAGAAGAAGATGATCTTCTGAGCGCTTATATCCTTAAACGTGGCATCTTTCCCAACTGGCGGCAGCTCCCTAAATTCGCCGGTAAGCGAAAATCTAACTTTATTACCCAAATTAATAGTACTGTACTGGAACTTCCATCTTTTTCCTTTATAATTACGATATATATCCTCCCATTTTGTACCCAGGAAAAAAGAAGAAAAAAGAAGAAGAAATGGATATGGTTCTCTTACATGTGTGAAGATTTAGGGTTTCTATGGTACAATATTATGCAGCACCTTAATAACTGATTAACAAGATCTTGGGTGACGTGTGTGTAATATGTTTGTTTGGTCAGGATTGAATCGATGTGGGAAAAGTTGCAGATTAAGATGGGAGAATTATCTGAAGACAGGGGTGAGACGGGGAGATTATACCCCTGAAGAGGAGGATCGCATTCTCAAATTGCATCAGCAATATGGCAACAAGTATGTAATCAATGTAGTGTATTCATAATACATTTGTCTTTTGACTCATCATAATTTAATTAGGTTAACCTAGTTTATACTTTCCTTGTGACTTGTGAGTAATAACTACTTGCAGTGTCCCAAAATTATTGTCCAGTTTAGATTTTTAGTTTTAGTTTAATTCGTATTAAAAATGAAAATCCAGCATGGACAATAATTTCAGGAAGAAAGGAGTTTTAATTAACCCAATAATTTATCGGTCTCTCTGTATATTAATTTCAGATGGTCAGTGATTGCATCAAAATTTCCCGGAAGAACTGACAATGACATCAAGAATCACTGGCACACCGATATGATGAGAAAGAAAGTGGCCATGATGATGATGAAGAGGAAGGAAGAATATTCCAACTCATCATCAACCACAACAACTGATCAGGAGACTTGTTGTGAAAGCTATTCACCCCAACACAATATCAATGATGATGTTTCAGATCAAAACAATTTTAACCTAGAATCTTCTTCTTCTTATTCACCGACGGAGATCAGTAATGATTACAACAAGATTGCTGCTGATGTTGTTGTTGTTGTTGATCAACCTACTCATAGCATAAGTCCAGATCAAGTACCATCTTCAAGCTACGATCACAACAACGATAATAATCTTCTTCCACCACATTTTGATGGATTAGTGCTGCTAGACGACTGGGCTTCTGAGGATATAATGAGTTCATTGGAGTCAATCATGAAAGTCCTTGATGATTATGACTTCTTGACCAGTCAACCCTTTACCATGGCGGGCGATTCTTCAGCATCCCACAATATTGATCATGATCAGCAATTCCATGCAACAAGCCTTAGCACCCTTTGTCTGGATGAGATTAATGATTGGGACTTCTGGTTGCCCGACTTAACCGACATTGCATCTTCTAATTAAGAGAATGGTGTATTTCTCAGTTATTTCATGGCTTCAAAAGCTTCTTTAATTTTCTTTCAAGGCATTCTCCAGTATATTAATATGTTGAATGTATAGAAGCTATGCCCTCTCCCTGTGTTTTGTTATAATATAGTTAAAGCGTGTATATTAAAAATACTTCATCTGTCTTAAAATATAAATAAGACTTCTTTTTGGTTCTGATATAGCAAAACTCAAATGATTTGATCTTTCCTTCTCACAAAATCAGTTTAAATTGTAGTTTGTGAATTTGTATAAATAGTTAGGAAGAGGAT
Organism: Oldenlandia corymbosa var. corymbosa; assembly: GCA_949775105.1. Lineage (NCBI taxonomy): Eukaryota > Viridiplantae > Streptophyta > Magnoliopsida > Gentianales > Rubiaceae > Oldenlandia > Oldenlandia corymbosa. Next base: position 10,079,142 of record OX459118.1, on the reverse strand, counting down.
ATTGTAAATATCTTTCTCTCATCTGCGTAAAGAAATTGTAATTGTAATTTCCACTACTTAAAATGGTTCTACCTTATTAATTATTGCGATGGAGAAGGGAGGAAAAATTCCTCTAGAAATTATTCCATCCATTCTAAAAAATATAGTCCATATTGAATTATAAAATTACTAAATTATTTTTTGAGACAAAAAGAGTGTATAAGTAAACTTAATTGTTTTGAATGTGCATATTATTGTTTATTGACATTTCAGATCTTATAAATGAACTACCCCAAAAAAAAATCTCTCGAATTAGTTACCAAGTAAATGGAATAATACATCTGGGAAAGCCTCGGACGGTTGTTAGAACTTAGAACCTAGAAGGGTTCTTCTCTACAGTTATAGTGTTTGTTAGTCCTTAATATCGGTGGTTTCACACAATAATAATTAAATTATAAAAGCGCAGTGGCAAATATTGCAAAGCATGTAACTACAAAAACTTCAATAATTGACATACAAAATAAAGATGAGATCTGGGTTAAGAAATGAATGGAAATTTGAAAACCCCAATCCAAAAAATAATCTTGGCATCATACGTCTTCGAAGAGAAGAATGAATAACTTTCCATGCAATTACATGATCTTTTCTGTCTAGGTGTCGCTTCATTTGATCGACTTGGCAACTTAATTACAGTCAAATCTCTATAAATTAATTTTCTATTAATTAATAAATTCTATTAAATTATATTTTTCTCTAGATTACAGTCAACCCGGACCAGTACAAAAAAATAAAATAAAAAACTCGATTAATTTATAAGATAATAATTTTTCAAGAATCTCCTATATAAATATAGGTCCCAAAAATTTCATAAATTAATAAATACCTAAAATAATAAATTAGATTTGAAGATTAACTTAAATTTTGACTTAATATTTTTATTTATGTTTGAATTATCATGTTTTTGGTCCATTAAAAAATTTATAATGCTATGGCCAGGGCTGCAACGGATTTTTTTTGGTGTGAAAATATTAAAATTTTGTATTTTCTAAATTATACGACTGAAAAAACTCTTTACATTAATAAAATATTAATTTATCTATAAATTAATAATTATTAATTTATCGATAAATTAATAAATCTGTAAATTAATAAATTTTTAGAGGCCCAAGTGTATTAATTTATGGAGGTTTTAATTAATAGAGAAATTTCGATGCATAAATTATATTGTGATGTGTAGTAAGATCGATACACGTTGCCATTAAATGGATTAGTCTTACTGTGTAATATGCTTGATTCAAATATCTCATAATTCATGTATCCATTAAGTGAAAATAGTCTTATTTTAGATTTGCAATGAATAAAAAATAATATAAATATTAAATTATAATTTAGACTATCTTTCTAAAATAAAATAGTTAAAAAAAAAAAGAAAAAAAGGGGAAGGAAATTAACATTTTTCCCGTGCCTGCTCTCACGTGCATTCCTTCTCGTTTCATGTCATCTACAAAATGTCAACATCGTGATCTAGTGAATTGACCTACATACAAATTCTATTCTTTTCTTTGGGTTGGCTTTTTTATTATTATTAATTTTTTTTCGTCTGACGTTGTTTGTGTTACGTACATTAACATTGGTGAACCCCCAGGTAATCAATAACGATCGATCATCATTCATGTATCTATCCATAACTGACCCAGTAGAACAAATATTGTTAAATGTCCAACTTGTCCAATTCATCTTGGAATATTTTAGGGTTTGCAGCTTGCCTTCATAGACTTTTCGTCTCCCTCTTTTGCATATTAAATTACTGTACTTTATTTACGTACTATACTACTAGTATTAGCTGGAGTGGATTAAGGACAAGACAATATGGTATTAGTTGAGAAGTAAGTCATGATTCCAATCGGATTGACTCTCACATTTGTCAAGTTGATTGAGACTCCAAATTTGTGGTATCCATTTCCAAGTGATAACAATCAATTTTCATATCCAATTCAAATGGAAAAAAAAAGAATAAGTATCAACCCTCTTCCATGCTACCTTCAAGGTTGAGGAGATTCACCAATTATATATAAGGTGCTTGGTATAAATCTTCAAAAACAGTTTTCATTGCCTCATAAAATTCAAAATTTTTTTTTTTTGTAAACAAAAAGTTAATTGGTCATAGTGAATGTGGAAATATTAGCACTCGCCTTTGAAAAAGACAAGAAGACCAAGAAATTAATATGAACTAAACAAATAATCTATTGTTTTTGTCATTATCGTGACTGTCTTTCCATCCCATGTGTAAACGGACATATAATAATCTTGCAAATTTCGGCTGCATAAAATATGGGAATTTTGCGTATCGCATCGATCATGCATTTTCTTTTTTCACTATGGGTGACATTCCAAGAACTTGAAGCTTGTATATGGAACTGGAATGCATGGCTGATGCCATAAGCTTGATTTATTGCTACTTTGAAAATATGCTTCACCAGAAAGGGGAAGAAAAAGCGGTTTATAATTTATTTAAGTGAATAATGTTATAAGTTCTACACTTTTTTTGCCTTAAAATAAGAATTTTATATTTATAAATCTTTAGAGTATTACCACAGATCATATTTCATGTCTTAATTTACCCATATATATGAAACCTTTTTACTATCGCAACATTATACAAAATGTACCTGTTACCCAAACATTACACGATGTATTATGACTTTCATTGAGCATTACTGTGTTAACTCTGAGAAATAGGTTTTTTTTTTGAAAAAAATAAAATAAAACTCTTTCTTCATATTTTCTATGTCTTCCATTTATTACCCATAGGCCGGCTATATTAATATTAAATCAATATTAATTCAATGAAAAACTGTTAAATGAATGAAAGAAAGAAAATGAGCTCAAGTTTCTTTGTCCCACATGGATAAAAGGAAACACTTGAATCCAACATACATACCCCATGTGTTACTCTCCTCATCACCAATTGGTTTTGAGGTGGAACCACATGTAGGCTTATATTTGGGCCTTCAAGATGGTATCAGAGCGGGTTTTAATCCGCGGACCTGTGGGACTTGTGGGGCGAGGTGGACTATTCCAGATTGGATCTTGAAACTTTGGTCAACCCACGGAAGAAATCTGAGGTTTGACTTTGAACTTTAACTGGCCCGGCAGCCGACGGTTTATCCGAAAAATAACCGATCGCAAGATTGAACAAAATCAGAAAAAAATATACTCCCTCCGTCCCATAATTATTGTCCGATTTTACTAAAATGAAATATTTTATTTTTGGTCAAACTTAACTATATTTTACCTTAAACAACCGGATATACCCCTACATAAGTAATTGTTTAACTATTAAGATTTTATGGATAATATTTTTTACTAAGGACAAATGTGTAACTTGATCCATAAAAAATCAAATTGGACAATAATTTTGGGACAAAATTTTTTGGGCAAAGTGGACAATAATTATGGGACGGAGGGAGTATAAAATTACCCGTCCAAACCCATTAGACTTGAGAAGGGCGTGTTAAATGAATAAAAGAAAGAAGATGACCTCATGTTCCTTTGTCCCACATGGATAGAAGGAAACACATGCACCCATCAAGTTGAGATATAATATTCCCTACGTCTTGGCTCTGAATTTATAAGTCATCATCAGTCAATGGTTGGTGTACTCAGAATTGAATTAGCTAGGATCACTTATAACTTTTACAGTTAGAATTAAGATGGTCAAAGATAGAATTAAATTAAGGTTTGAGCCCCACCACTGGTATACCAAAGGCACCGTCCAAATTGATGTTCTCTCTTACTTCGTTAAGTTTCAAACTAATGAAGCAGCACAAAATTAATATGTTCTGAACCTAAATTTTAACTGCGTACCGTAAAATCCTGGATTTTACAGGAAAACTAAGCTATATATTTAAATTTTGTATCATATGTTTACATAATTGACCTTATAGAAAGTGGCCGTAAATATATAATTTTACTATTTTTACATAATTCGTAAATTAAAAATTTATGGAAACTTATTGTATCATATGTTTACATAATTGACCTTATAGAAAGTGGCCGTAAATATATAATTTTACTATTTTTACATAATTCGTAAATTAAAAATTTATGGAAACTTATCTTATAAATTATAATATATCTTCTGTAACTAATGAAGACCTATTCTTGATTATGGCTACTTTTTTTATGAGCCCAAATCCTTAATAATAAGTTTATGTGCATCTGTACGCGGGGCACACGTACACATTGTACGTACAGACACGCATTAGACCTGGAAAATGTAACAAAAATGGAAATAACAATTTGGAAATTCTCTCTCTCTTTTTTTTTGGGGGTGTTTAAAAGTGTTCTCTTTATTGTTGTGTGTTATTTCTTTCTAACTAGTTAGGCACAAAGAAATAGTGTACTCCCTCAATTTTCAAATAAAAGTCCTTTTAGTAAAATGAAGAAAATTTAAAATAGATGTCATTTTTAGATTGCAATTTAATTTTACTCAAAAATTCTCAAAAATTACCCTTAAAAATAGCATTAATGACAACAACTATTATTTGTTATAATGAGGGTAGATTGAAGATAATATATAGTGTAATAATTTCGTTATTCCTATTTAAGTATTTTTCAACAATATATATAAATTGTACAATGATACTCATTTTAACAGTGGATGGATTGTTGTTCAAAGATATCATCCTTAATTCATCATCATTATGTCCAACTAAGAGGCAAAAACAGTCGATAAATTTGCATGTCGCAAGTTAAACATTATTGGTTTGGTGACTCAAATAATAATAAATGGTACTCCATCTGTTCTAAAGAAATAATTTATATTATATTTTAATATTTGTAATGTCGGTATTATCCATATCTTAAAATACAATGTGAATTATTTTTTTTGAAACAAAAGTAGTAAAAAAATGTATTCAAGTTAGTAAATCCCTTTTGCATTGGAAAATGATGCACTAGCCGTGGTAAGAAGTTACTCAAAGGTAACTTTAAGCGTAGGCCAACAATATTTTTCTTCTAAGTAAAAGTGATTCGTTATTCTTAATAGTAGTAATATATATAAGGAAAAATTATAAGGAAAACTTACAAGGAATAATGTGTTATTCATCAAAACTATCTCCTAACTTTAAATGTTTAAATCCCAAATGAAAAGTTTTAAAAATGAATAAAAGAAAACAATTCCTTGCCATTTTCTCTTGAATCTCTACATTAAGGATGTCGTAATTTTAAATCTTTTGTCGTGAAGGCCGAACGGCACAACTATGACTTCATTACGAATTTGCCATCTATATTTCTATTTACTGATGAATAGATTAAGCACTGCCACGAGGCCCACGACGCATTAGCGACCCAATTAGTGAAGATAGGCGCATTTCGGAAAATAAAATTAGACCTCATGATCCTGAAACTGCTAGTAATAGTTACCAGTAGTTTTGAGAGAAACCTGACGAACTGAATGATCTTTATACTCTACTACATTGGGTTCTATTTCTGGCCCAAGATGTCTCTTCCCTCTGGATCGGCCTGCTGCATGCTACTATACCTACAGTTGAGGTAGGCCCGAGTGCATGAGTTGGATAAGCTCTAAAGCATTTCTTTTTTCTCCTCCATATTTTTTTTGTCACAATAACTTATGGAGGATATCCATACTAGAGGCACGGACATATTGTTCTGAGCTAATAGCTCCCCAGTACATATATAAAAAAAACTTTCTATTACTATCAAACTAATACCTCATTCACCCGACCATTTACATTTTAACTCCTCATGTTGAGTTTTAGAGTGTCATAGTTTATCTTTGATATTCAGTTTCTACCTTTTTTTTTCTTTTTTTTTCTCTTTTGGTTGGGTTAGATAAGAACTTGAAATGTTGGAGGTGAAACAGATGAAATGAGAGTTATAGATGTACTGTATCTTTTTAAATTAGTACTACCTCCGTTCTAAAAGAATAGTCCACATTGAGTTTTCAAATTTGTACTAAAAACAATACAAAATTCAAAACTTGTGGACTATTTTTGGGGACGGAGGGAGTAATACATAATTGGTTTTATCAATATCTGTATAATCCTATTGTTTATTTTGGTGATTAGATCAATTAATCCTCAACTTGATGATGCAATTTAAAAAATTCAACAAATCGTCATCAGCAGTGGCAACAAGGAAACATTATAATAATCTCCCCAAGAAGAGACAGGATATAACGGATAAACTGCAGTAAACAATGTTCCTATGGCTTGATTCAGTTAACGTTATAATTAAGGATATGGTTACAACATTACTAATAATTATACATGGAACTAATAAATAGTAATTAATTGCTCCAACATAGGGGCCCATGCGTGCTGGTCTCACACGTTTTCAACCCTAAAATAAAATAAACACATTTGAACGTTTGAATCACATTTTTTATCTGTGAGACATGCATGCATCTCTGGTACTATAAATTTGGGCATGTGCTTGAAAATGATGATCAAATAGCTGACAATCTTGGAAATAAATGGTCATGTTATCCTAAAGTCTTACAACTAAAAATGTATCATTGTTGCACTGGGAGAAACAAAAAGGAAAGACCTTGATGAACTAAAATTAATGTTTCTTATCGTATAGTAGAATGCAGTTTAGGTTAAGTTCCCGCAGTCTTTGTTAAGGTGATTCTTGTCTTTTATGATATGAAATGCTCTAAATATTCAGAAACAACTAAGACAATTCATGGTCTGCATTAATATATGTTGAACAAATTTTCTAGTTTCAAGGAAGGGGATGATGATTATAAGTCGTTTAATTAATGTCATTTCTTTTCAACAAATTTGTAGAATTCTTGGTTCAGGAAAACGGAGAACATACTAATTAAACGAATGTGTTAAGCCAAAAGAAAAGAAAATAAAAAAAGGAAATGCATTAATTGAACAGAACTCGTACAACTACAAAGACAAGAAGACCAGTCTTCAAACAATTTCAAGTTCAAACTTATTTTTGCCGCAATAATTTGACGTTTGGCATTGTTACAAAATCAACCCTGTAACATTATAGGCTGACGTACGTCAAGCTCTTCAAGAATTCAACAGCTTCAATAATATGATAACCAAGTAAAATAACATTACTCAAAACACAACTGCTTGGTTTACCAAATGTCATTTTAACAAAATATAAAGAATAACCGTTTAAAAATTATAAGCAGAATTTATTACTCCCCAATTCGTTTACAATTTAATCATTCTCTTATTACTATTTCATTACAATACATATGAAATAAAAGAGAAATTATAAGACACAATATATGCCGCTAATTAAAGAGTTTTAGCTTTTTCCCTATGTCATTGAGATAGTAGTCACTACAAAAAAAAAAAAAAGAGTAGTTTAGACGCTTTTTTGTGTCTCAATAAGTGGTGTAATAGGACACATGTGATTCACATTGCGTGGGACACTACTAAATAATGTCTCCCATAATCGAGTCACAATAAGTCATAAACATTTCAAAGTGTATTATTAGATTGTCACTTATTAAGACACTTTAAAGTGACCCATTAAGTAGGGTAATAGTTCACAATCAACCCCACATAGTACACTTATGATAGTGTTTCATAATATGCATATACTTTTTCATTTTTAATAAGACACTTTTTAGCAAATGTCCTAATACACATATAATGAGACACATTTTAGAAAAAATATCCCACTATAAAGATATTAATAGCCCATTTTTGTTGTAGTGAGTTAACTAGGAAACCTCTAAGTTCATGAGAAACCATGACATAAACAAAAATCAAGTTGTGTTACCTTGTGTTAGAGATGTATAAATAAATGTAATTATATTGTAATTCGATAAGGGTAGATAGGTTTTGTATTGATTTAATACCAAACCCTAAACTCTAACGGGCTTTGTACATTTGTATATATAGCCGCTTTTGCTTAGGTAAATGGATGTGAAGTTACGTTATGCCGATCATTCTTGATTTATGAGTATAGTTACATATATTTACACATACTCGATCCAAACAATACACTCTGGGAACTCGATAAGCAAGCAAGATCAAAATGGTGGTGAAAATATGTACCTCAAGATGGAAAGTTTGTAGGTTATTACCTCCCGTCAGACAAATACAATAGCTAATTTGGGAGGGCGCCGCGCTCTAGAGGTAATTTTTGTCCAAATAATAATTATAAAAACCCTCGATATCTTGGCAAGTTTGTCAATCACTATCGTTAACTTTTCCACTTTTTATTTTTTATCTCCCCCGACTTCTTTCACCTGAGCTCAAATAAATTGAGAAAATGTCACTGACGGTAATTCTGATATTCAAAAATGATTGGTTAATGATGACATCATCACATATCGTTGCGTCATGGCGCATCTCATCTTAAAGTCGTCAAAGGAAAGTGAAAACAGACAACAAGTCATGACAGGTGCAATAAGAAACTAATTAATACAGCTACAACATTTTAATATTCTCCAAAGGAAGAGACATGATGCAACATAGAAAGTGCCTTGATTCAATGTACTGCACTATTACTAATTTGTAGATTAATTAATTACTACTTTGAACTATTGATAATAAATAAATGATTCCTTCAAACCGGGGGCCAATGTGGTTTCACACGTTCTCAGACCAGTCTAAAATAATCACATTTGAACATTTTGATCACGTTTTATTTGTGCGATCTGTAGGTTATAATCTATAAATTGCCCATCTGCTTGAAAAGGATGGATTCAAGATAACTTACACCCAAAAATGTCTCTCTCTCTTTGAGAAAATCTTTGAAATCAATGTTCATGCATGTGATATCCCAAAGCCTTACAGATTAGTACTACTAGCACAAAAGAATTATAGCCATGTTGATATAGTCACCTCCACTCCAATCTAATTGTCCGATATTAATTTGTTGAAATTATTTTTGGAACAAATGGAAGAATTCGTAATTATGTTGGTAAAGGATTAGTTAATCATAGACGATTGTAGTAATAATCTATGTGAAGATCGGCGTTGTTGCTTCTTACAAGAAATCTCAGAATGTTACCAACACGATTTCTGTGCAACGTTGAATTTTCCATTGCACGTACATATGTGTAGCTTCGTTGCAAATTCTTGGTTAGTTAGGGAAATATAGTAAATATTTGAAGACTTTCAACAATGAAAATATTGTTATAGGTGGTCAATTAGAGTACGAGGAAGTTGGTTAAATTCGTTTAAATAATTGAGGGGAAAGCCACGAAAATTCTTAATAAATATACAAGGCTCTTGTTGCAGTTGTCTCTGCCTTTGTGAAATATCCCGTCCTGTGTGAACTATATATGTATAACTAAATTTAGTTGTAAAATTTATGTTTCATAAATATTTATATACATTATTGTTTGTTTGTAGCTCAATCGCTCCTCCAACGGTGTTTTCTTTAAAGAGGCCTTGGAAATTCAAGAGAATTAGGTATTTGTTTGATTCTTGATAGAATCTGAAATGAAGTGTTATCAGAATCATGTGATAAAGTGATTGGATATAAAAAATTAAATCTGAAGTCAGTCAACCAAAAAGGCCAACAAGACCAGTCTTCAACAATTCAAACGTTATTTAGAACTATATTTTGATAGCCTGTAATTACAGAGCCAACCGCCCATGACTTATAGGCTGACATCACTCACAAATTAAACAGCCCTTGGATAACTAATATGGTCACCTTCATCCTTGCACGCGGATGATTAGTGATTAATCCCACGAAATAACTTTTTAATATTGGTTGATGAACCCAAAGTAAAGTAATATTATGATAATTATTTTTTGGGTTAATTAACCAAGCAACATTATTCAGAAGCTACAAGTAGTAGTAGTAATACTAGCTAACTACTTTAGGAATCTTGAATGGTTTTACGATTGATTTTAGCCAACGATTGAATTTATGTATGCCCGGTACTTTTTCAAACTATATTATTTATAATTTGATACATAGTTATTTACAATGTCTTTTTATTTTATTTTTTGTCACAAGCGATAATTATTTTCATTAATTAAGAAAAAACATAAGCAATTGACTTATGTGAACCTATTACGATCAGCTTGAAAAGCATTCTCTAACCACAGAGGTATAGATTTCTTCCACTCTTGGGATTCACAGTTAGAGAGAACCTGATTAACTAAGTTAAGACAAGCAAAATTCCATTATTACAATGTCTTCATCGCTACTATAAATTTTGTATTACCACTTTTATTACAAAACAAAATATAATACAAATGATCTACACTTTTAGACTTTGAAGTAACCAGGGAGTTTTGTTTTCCCGTATGGTATTGAGTTATAGAGGAAGAAACAAATTATAAAAAAAAATTAATGGAGTTGTTTTTCTGTAGTGTACTTGTTAAAAAAATGACTAACAACTAATTACAGTGGAGTTAGTCTCAGAAAACGCATATGTTCATGTGGACAAAAGAACTCGTAGGTTTGGGAAAAAGTTCTGACTTCTGACTGAATTATTCTATTGCACAAGAACCCGCGGTTTTATTTTAGTTTTTTTTTTCTTTTTGGTTTGTTTGGGGGACATTTTATACATTTAATTTACGGGAATCCCTAAGACGGTTTCATGTATAAATACAGTAATAGTAGTACTAGATAGAATGGTCATCATTAGAGTAATTAATCACTTCACTCTCCAATACACTGAATACCTCCCACAAGTCGTCTTCACGTAGCCTTTTCAACTGAAAAATAACCAATCAAAGTAAGATCTAGCTGAAGATTCTGCAACACAATGGTGAGAAGCCCATCTGTTGACAAGAACGGAATGAAGAAAGGTGCGTGGAGCCAAGAAGAAGACAACAGGCTGAAATCCTATGTTCAAAGATATGGCCATTGGAACTGGCGACAACTCCCTAGATTCGCGGGTATGAATGAATTTTTGTAAACTAAAGTGTAGCTGGAGAGCTATAAGATATTGTGGCATCAATGCTTAGGTACTAATATTGGGATTTTGGTGTGTGTGTGTGTGTGTGTGTGTGTGTTTGCCAATTTTCAGGTCTGAATCGGTGTGGCAAAAGTTGCAGATTGAGATGGGAGAATTACCTGAAACCTGGGGTGAAAAGGGGAAATTACACCCCGGAAGAGGATGAACTCATTCTTAAACTGTATCAACAATATGGAACCAAGTATGTTTTCATCAAAACTGATCATAATTTCAACATTTTTTTTCTTCTTCTTCTTTTGGTCTGAGTTTTGAGGCCTTTACATTAAGTTTGAGTACTAAACTGGAAATGTTTTTGCAATAACATTTTTAGATGGTCAGTGATAGCATCAAAATTGCCGGGAAGAACTGACAATGACATCAAGAATCACTGGCACACTCATTTGAGAAGGAAATCAACATTATTGATGCAAGAAGATTCCAAGTCGCCAACTGATGATCATCATCATGAAGATTCCGAAGGATCTTCTTCTTCTTCTTCTTCAATGTCGACTGAATTTACAACAGATTCTATGCAACGGATAGAGCATATGGATCAGACTAATAACAACAATTCCAACAACATTGCTGTCGCTGCTGATCATGTTGGTCATACTAATTACACTGAAGAAGTATCATCATCGTTGAGCTTCGACGAGCCTCTAATGCAATTTGACTGGAGTAATGGTGAAGAATGTATGATGAGCGCTTCAATGGAATCCATCATGAAATACCTTGATGACAATTCCTTCTTGACTAGTCTGCCGTTAGATTTGCCAAATTTGTCCCGCAACAATAATGATATTATTGATCATGATGATCATCAGCAGTTATTCTCCGCTGGGGCTACTACTAATTTAGAGGAAGAAATAATGCGCCCTTATAGCACTCCTACTTTTTTTGATGAGGTTAACATTGATTGCTGGCTGCAGGAGTTGTTGGAATAACTTGACTACAAAATAATCAATCTACCAAAAATTTCATTGGCTCGTCTGTTTCCTCTACTAATATTTTCATTTACTGGCTAAGTTAATTTCTTCGGTGCTTTGATTTTTTTTTTCCTCTATCAATTACGTATATTTTAACTACTTCAACCTTAGTTAGATCGTATTCGTGAAATAGCGTGAACTTTTTAACTCAAATTCAATCCGCCATAATGATACTTACATGTCCACTAAAAAATGACTTGGATTGAATTGAAGTACTTTGAATAGTTAGGGTTTATGCCATTTTAATATCTCATTACGTTAGTTGAGTACCTCGGGTTAGACTTTGATTTAATTAGCTAGGTTTCCTCAAAATTCCAAATAGTGTATGGCAAAAAAAAAAAAAGGATTGGTAATGGGTAAATGTTATACGTAGTCACAAAAAAATCTCTTTATGTAACAAGTAAATTTGGAGATTCTATTTGACTGTGTTAAATACAAAAAAATATCTAGTAAAATAGATTAATTGACTAATTAATTTTTCAGCGGTAGCACATTCACATTCACTTAATAAAATTTACAATACACACATAGGATGTCTTATATATAATTCAAATTTTTTTTTGGGTACATTATTAAAGGCAAGAGCCTAAATCATAACACTAGAACTTTTCTTTTGTAAAACACCAATAATGTCATGCTTTAACCAAGAAATTACTCAACATGAAAGGTAATAAATACAATGTTAAGGAATCACCTACATCAATGGCTGTAAAAGAAACCATAAAATCCGCCATAAAGATATATCTTCTCTAAATTCATATTGTAACACTACTTCCCAGCTCCGATCCATCAGTTCTGAAACAGCTTTAAGACGTTACATTCTTGCTAAAGCTTGATGTTGTATTCTTGCTATAGTTTATCCTAATCATGAACAACATAGCCGAACCGGGCCGACCCCAGATTCCAGGTTAAAAAAAAGTGTAATTGTTGTGCATCTTCAAGTCAACTAAAAAGGGGACAAAAAAACAAAGGAAAAAAAGTAGGAAGAAATCAAGTGGAAGAAGGTGGATGGATGCTGCATTTGCTGGAACGGACAAATGAAATGCACCATTGAACGGATTAATACCCCACCAGTAGTGCATCTGTTTGATTGATTAATTCATTCATTGCACAGATCGAAATAATTAATGCCTATCTGACTTTAACCAATTAATTAATTAAGTGGTCCAACTGGTGGGGTCGGGTGAGGCCAGAACACGGTTTCAGGTTAAATATATAAGTACGTAATCACATTTTGTAACACGTTTTTTTGGTGAGCTATATATATATATGATGACAACTATAAATTGTCATGTGCTTGAAAACGATCTCTTGTAAATTGTCTAAAAGAGATTGAGTGAAGGCGAGAGATCCGATGAATTTTGCAGCAAGGAACTGAAGAACTTCAAATTCATGGAGTTCATTCATGATGTTATATTGATATGAAGGCTTTTATATATATATTTTGACTTGAACCTTTTGGTACGAACTGGAAAAAATCAGCTGGAGAAAGAGGCAAATTAAGCACATAATGTTTATAATTAAACTTGGAGTACTTAACCATATGGCTCTTCCCCCTTTTGAAGAGGAATTCGCATATGCATGTCTTGTAATATTATCACGCATACGTAAAAAATTTGTTATTTTGTGTTTAGGGTTTATATCCTTTGATGATTTAGTTGTGGTAGCAAATTAATTCTGTCGTCGGACCATAAGATTAAACAGAGATTTACATTTTTTAACCATGCTGGCATTCTACATGATTTGTGGTAAACAAACGATCAATCTTTTTTAAACAAAAAAAGAAACCCAAAAAGTTTGAGAAACCAATATAATAAGACAACTAACTAGCTTCATGGTTTTATGCTAATGCTGAATTTTATATCGACACCTTTGATATTTTATTTTATTTTTTTTAAAATTTTTTTTGTGTTTCCAGGAATATAGTCCATATCATTTTATTATTTGTCACGAACAAAATTGTATAGATTCTTCGTAAGTTCTAGGTAAAAGAAAATATAATACTTCCTCTGTCCCAAAATCATTGTCCAGTTTGAGATTTCACTTTTATTACAATTTGAACTAAAAATGAAAACCCAAACTGAACAATAATTATGGGAGGGATGGAGTAGCTTTTTGATGCATTTCGCAAATCAAGTACGTACGAGGAAGTGAAGTTATATTCATTTAAAATGGTTAATGAGAAAGTGAGCTGCAGTATATATCAATATTCTTATAAACAAATTAAGAATAATTAGATTCGAAACTGAAGTCAGTCAACCCTGCACCAGAAGAACCAAAAAAGAGAAGCACAGAGAGCAGTCTTTCAATAATTTCAAACTTTTCTTTTTTTTCACATAATAATGTGACAGTTTGTGATTGTAATTACGAAATCAACCCCGTGACATGTAGGCTGACATCAACCCCAACAGTCTTAATCCAGCTCCAGGATCATTAACATATGGCCCTTGTAATCATTCATGGGACGCGGTTGATTAACACGTACCATCAAATAACACTTTACAAAACCCCCAGTACTTCAATCCGAAATTAAACTAGAGTATTTTGAACATAAAAAAAAATATTATCAAATAAAATATTTGTTAAAAGAGTTTCCATTTTCGAAATAATTTTACTTGACACAAATTTGGACCAGCTAAGACAGTTATAACATGATATGTGTTATGCAAAAAATCATACTTACACTTATAAAAATGATACTACTTCTGTTACGCAAAAAAATAATTCACATTAAATTTTCAGATTTGAACTCATTTTAGTACAAATTCTACTATTCAAAGTGGATTATAATTTTTTTTTTTTTGGACAGAGGGAGTATAAACTACTAATATCTAAAATTAATTCTTCCACCCCACCAGTACGTTTTGTTGCTTCTCATTCCCTCTCTCACTCTAGGAGTAACTAAATCTGTAAATTCATTGGAGGAAACATCTTAGGACATTTCTTCATCCGGACAAAAAACAAAACACGTTTGGGTCAAGTGCTGACTGGTGGGGGTTATTTTATTGCAATAACACGCTGTTTTATTTTTATTACTATATTTTTTATCGTTTAAGTACTACTTTTGTTTTATTGTATCTGGTTCATGTATATATATATATAGAGTAACAACTAACCATCACTTCACTCTACACCAAGACACACAACAAACTCATCTCTTTTCAACAGAAAAGTAATCGGCAAGATCTAATAAGGATACCCAAAAAAATTAATTAGCAATTAACTGAAACAATGGTGAGAGCTCCATTTGTGGACAAGAATGGAATGAAGAAAGGTGCTTGGAGTGAAGAAGAAGACAACAAGCTGAGATCCTATGTTCAAACCTACGGCCATTGGAACTGGCGTCAGCTCCCTAAATTCGCCGGTACGAATTTTATTCAAGAAACTAATTACATAATTGCATATATAGAGAAGATTGTGGCATCAAGCTTAATTGGTTTTTTGTTTCAGGTCTGAATAGATGTGGGAAGAGTTGCAGATTGAGATGGATGAATTACCTGAAACCAGGCGTAAGAAGGGGGAAATATACCCCTCAAGAAGAGCAGCTCATTCTTCAACTACATAAAGAACATGGCAATAAGTAAGTTACAAAATTAATTTGTGTCTCTTCACTCATATTTTTCTCACCATTTTCTGCCTGTTTTCAGGCCTAATTTAGTTCGATCAGTACTAATTGTTTTTCTTTATATGTGTTTCCCCTTTGATCCAGATGGTCAGTGATTGCATCAAAGTTACCAGGAAGAACTGACAATGACATCAAGAATCACTGGCACACTCATTTGGGAAAGAAATCAATTGTATTGATGTCGTCATCTCCAGTTGATCATTACCAAACTTATCAAACATCCCAGAATCTGGATCATGAAGATGATGAAGAATCTTCTTCGGTGTCTACACTTACATTAGAATCTCAAATGATGCAGATTAACAATTATGGCAGCTTTAATAATAACAATATTGCAGCTTCGGTTGATCATAGTTACAGTGAAGTGTCATCATCTTCGAGCTACCAAGATCTTCTTACCCAATTTGACTGGACTGCTGAAGATAGTTTGATCAGTTCCTCATCAGTGGAATCATTTATCCAACACTTTGATGAGAACTCTTTCTGGGAAGATGATCAACCATTTTCCATGGATTCATTCTACAACAACAATCATGTTTTTGATGATCATCATGATGATAAAAGTCAGCAGCAACTCGCAGGTGCTACTTTAGAGGAAGAAATCATGCGCCCATTTGGGACCCCCAGTCTTGATGAGATTAATATTGACTACTGGTTGCACGAGTTGATGGAATAACATATTATCACGGAATAATCAATGAGTCATATATAGTCGGGGAATTAAAAAGAAAACCACAGTTTTGCATCATGATTAATTAGCCAGATTATCAAAAGGCGTTTTTCTGAGGGGATAACTAAACATTTGCGGTGCCTTTTATGTACATACTCCTGTTAGTTTTAGGGTATTACGAACTATTTTAAGGTTGATCTTCTAATGTACTTCGTTATGGCTTCTGCGGTCTGTGAAATGAATAAAAGTGATCGAATCAAGTACACATGAATTTCACTTGATCTCCTCTGTTGTATGAAGCTACTCCTTGAGCATTGTTGTATTTAATTGCTTCTTGGGCTTTAATTTTATCTGATATTAACAACTTAACAAAAATTTCCATTTCATAATTACTTGTTGCAAAAAAAAAAAAAAAAAGTCACTCAAGATGAAGGGTTTCTTCACATCTCTCCCTTGAAACACTTAATTGGTCAATTTCACCTATTACTTACCTTGGCTATAAACTTTACCTAAAAATTTTGTTTTGAATGATCTATGCATAGGTATGAGTTTCAAGCTAATTCCCAAGAAACAATTTTGAGTATATATGGAAAATGAAAGGACAAATAATATGAGGAACCATGTGTATGTATAGTAGTATTACAGTTACATGTTGTCTGATTTCAACATCGTCTTGTTTACTTTCCAATAATGCTTCCGTATCAAAGCTGGTAGATCATCTTGTTCGCCAATGGAAAACCTACCATTTTCAATGCTTCAAAAGCAACTCTTATTCTTCCTCTGCCGATCAGTGAAGCCGATTCAATCCAGGAATATAAAACAATCATGATTCAGAGTTTGGGGATGCTTCAGGGGAATCAGATTGTACGAGTACATTCAAAGTAATTTAGTCTCCCGAAATCAATAACTAATGAATATGGTAAATAAATAGTTCATAAACAAGTCTCAGTTCTTCTCTCTACATGAGAATATGAGATTCTTTGTTTCAACACCTTCTCTTGTGTCTAACAGGAATTTAGTCAATCGACTTACAATAACAACAATTTCTTTTATCACGTTTATACTGATGGGCTAGTCAACAACTATTCAAACTCCCCAATAAGTCAAAGCCCAATGGATTTAGACAAACCTTATCCGCGAATCAATTGTCCGATCGAGTCGGTCAACACAAATACAAAATAATATAAAGTAAGCACTACCAATAAGTTAATTCTAATATTATGTCAATGTAATCTGTACTCTCATTTCAAATCTAATTGACAATGAGTAAGGTAACACGCTAAATGCACTCCGATCCAATCTACCGCTTAAGGGTTGCCCTTTTTGAATTTTTTTTTAAAAAAAATTGGTTTGCTGAGAGATATATAGCCAATGGAAAATCGATCACCTTACCTAGTAATCTGACAAATTTCGCACATCCGAGCTTATGGATGTGAGTTGAAAACGAAGAATGGGAAAATTGAGTTTTTTGGGGGAATTTTTTTTTTTTTTTTCCCTGACTTTGGGGAATTAGGCCTTTATTATGTAACCTTTCATGTCGAAGAGCAGACCTTAGCCCCAATAAAGGAGTGGCCCAGTGATTTGGGCTTTGACATCCAATCTAAAAAATACATGTTCGAACCCCGCTAATAATATTTTCAGTGTTGAGTTTGTGCAAATTTACTTACAGTCGGCAGGACTAGATCGAGGCGTAGACCCTACCTATATGAACATTTTCAGTGTTGAGTTTGTCCAAGTTTACTTACAACCGGCAGAACCAAATCGAGGCGTAAATCCTACCTACATGTAATAGACTTAATACTTATAATTGTGTTAAAAGAAAAAAAAAAAAAAAAACCAGCCTTAGCGACCTCCAAACCCCTGTTTGAACTTCAAGGCGAAAGTCGTACACCATTAATTCTTCTTCTGGTATTTCCCCTAAATATTAATACTTCCGTTTACATTAGAAATGTGTATATGTAATCTGTATCTGCTTGACTTGGAAAAACTGACTAATTGAACTTTCCCAATTCTCACGCATTCACATTCATTTGAAACTTTCTTTTTACACATTGAAAACACACTTGTAAGTCGTACAAAAAGAAGTCTTGTAAGTATATTTCAAGCCCTGACCCGACCCTACTTTCTATTACTCCCTCCGCCTCAAATTAATGCTAATGTCAGGTTTGATTCCTCTCCGTTATCAAGTTCTTATTATGATTAAATTTTACTGTAACAAAGAATACAAATTATATACATGTAAATATTAAAAAAATGACAAATTATGTTCGGAATGAAACTACTATTTGGGATAATCCGAGTATTTCAAGACTTTTGACCATTTTAGTTTGCCTTCATGGACTCATAATTTTCTCTCTCAAAGATTTTATAATTATAAGGGCTTTGATATTCCTATACGGTATTAGTTAGAAATAAGAAACTAAATAAACTCATTGATAGCGAGAGTGGCAGATTCCTTGAGACTTCTGATTTTACATCTCCAACAATGTACATTCTCGAGATGCCTGCGCCATTTATTAAAGAAAATGAAACAGATTAACTCAAGAAACATTGAACTTATTCGATTTTTGGAACAGAAATGATTAATCGTTCCTTCTCCTTAGTTTTCATTTTTTTTTTTTTGGGTCTTTGACCCATAACCTACAAAAACTAAATGAATTCTTGGTATATATACTATTTCTTCCGTCCCCAAAATTAGAGTCATACATGTCAAAGTATTTTAGATAAAAAAGAATACAACACTTTCTTAGAGTAATTTATACTGATCGGCTACATACCAACTTTGTAAGTACATGTTAATTACTAACATTTTTAAGATGCATGTTACTCTTACTTCGTAAGCGAATCAGATGAAGTAATTAATGATATATGTATACTGAAGTCGGAATCATTTTTTTTTTTTTGGTGTAAAAGACGGGTCATCACCAACGCTTTTCCATAGAGAAAATAATGTTTAAAAAATAGTTGCCCCGGAAAAATTGACATGTATTTTAGTCTGAGTGAAATTTATGTTTATAAACCTCCATATATAGAAATGTAAGAGAAAAATAAAATTCAATCATATATTGCATCAATGTGAAAATCAACTATAAGGTCAAAAAATAATTAACCAAAAAGACGACAAAGATAAAAGGAGATAGAACAAAGAATCATATCATATTACTAAAAAGGAAAGAAACAAATCAAGTAAAGAAGCTGAGAGGAGACTACTGAGCTGCCACACGGACAATTAAAGTACACGAATCTTCTGTGGATTATATGTTTGGTTCAATGTACAAATTAAAGTTAAGATCGTACTTCAAACTAATTTAATTAAGCGCTCATGAAACTGGGGTCGGATTGGGTCAACACGTTTCCAACCAAAAATAATTGATCACGTGATGATGATTTGAGCACGTTTAATTTGTTTGTACTCACTGCACTGCAATAAAAATTCGGGCATGTGCTTGAAAAAAGGAACGATTATTATAATTATATGAAGTGGACTTAACTTTTGGCCCTTTAGAAGAAGGCGATGGATTCGACGAAATGCACGTAGTCATCCAAAGCCATGCAACTATCAACTATGCAAGTTATTTTGCATTGGGTAAAATGAATCCATTGAAGAGAATAGATCAATTTTTTTTTTTTTCATATTTCTCGTCACAAAATAAAAAATATATTAATTTATTAATATAAAACAGTATAACCCTTCATCATCTATATTTCCAACTTTCTCATTATTCAGGTTGTTGCGATTTCCTATAAAGAGTTTACACTAAAGTTAGTAAACTTCAACGCTACGAATTCACTTTTTTCCCAACGTTAGGGCGTATTAATTTATTTGAAGATGCTCATGAAATTAGTTAATATAGTTTATTTTAAAATAAGAATAATGTTTGTTGAATTAAAATTAATGAAGATAAAAATGGTTAACGGTGGTATTACATCCTTTAAGTCTGCTCTATAAAAAGTGAGCTCACTGTACTAGTGCACAAGATATAGAAAGTTTCTACTGTACTATACTAGCATAATGCTGTATGAAGTTATGATCAAGTGCAGTATAGTTTTTTTTTGGTAAAGATTTAATTTCATTATCAGAGAAAAACAATTACATACAGACTCTCCAAAAAAATCCAAAAAGAATCATAAATATAACAAAATATGAAAGAAAAAACTATCATATATGTCATCTCCTACTGACAACTAATGGATTAAGGTGTAGTCTATTACACCACAAGATGACCTTGGGGGAGTTTGGGATCCTTTCTATAAAAGCGAATCTAATTTTCAAATGAAAAACAATCTCTTGAATAACTTTCGAGACAACCATAGGCTCATTTTGAAAGATAATCTTATTCCTTGCTCTCCAAATATAATAGACCGAGACACACCAACAAACTTTCTTACCTGCACTTAAAATGTCATTCTTCCATCTTAGAATATGCTGAGTGATAGCATCCCAAGAATATGGAAGATCCCATCCATTAAAATCACAAATCGCTAGCCAAATTTGAGAGGAGAAATGGCATTCAAAGAAGAGGTTTTTAACTGACTCCTCATGTTGATTGCAAAGGACACATAGAATATTGACAGAAGGATTCCATTTGGACACAGTAGTTTTAAGCAAAAGCCGATCCAAACAATATAGCCAAGAAATAAAAGAGACTTTTGGAGGAGTTAACCTGGACCATAGAAGCCTGTACCATCATGGAGAAGGATACACCCTGAAGTCCAAAACATCATAGCATGCCTGAAAAGAATATGGCCTCTCTAGAGCTATCCATATCAAAGATTCATTTGTCACGGATACGCATTTTAATGCGAACTCTTTAAGTACAGTATAGTTACTCCTTTGGCATCCAAATGATTATGCGGGTTATATGTTCATTTTTAATGCAGATAAAAGTTTTATAAAAAAAAATCTAAAATAAATAATTATTTAGAGACAGATGGAGCATCTTAAATGTGTACAATCTAATAAATCTTTTTCTTATTCATTATGAACCACATACTGTATTCTAGTTACTAAAAGTGATTCTATAGGAGGAAAAGAAAAACTTTGAGGCTAAAGATTATCATTTTGGGATAATAGAGTATTAGTTTAAAATTCGTACAAATTCTCTGTCATCTTAAGGTTGATTATCTTGTTTCTAAATGGATTAATAAAAAGAAACAATCATTTTTGTTAAAATAAAGACAGTACAACATATAGACATAACTACTTTAA
This sequence comes from Oldenlandia corymbosa var. corymbosa, assembly GCA_949775105.1. NCBI lineage: Eukaryota > Viridiplantae > Streptophyta > Magnoliopsida > Gentianales > Rubiaceae > Oldenlandia > Oldenlandia corymbosa. The sequence continues at coordinate 10,057,746 of OX459118.1, read as the reverse complement.
GGTAAAGAACAAAAGGTTACGAACAGGGAATGCATATAGAAAATCAAGTTGCAGCTACTAAAAATGGGGTTGATAAGCAAGTCATTTTTTTATTTTTATTTTTTTTTAACTCCCTTACACATGATTACTATTTACTATTACGTACGTGACAACATTGTAATCAGTAAAACCTCAATTTAAACAAGTTAGTAAGACTGTAAGCGTTACACTGTGTATCGGTCAATCCAAACTTCCAATTCCAAACCACCTTCAAGAAATCAATATTGGTATTAATTAATTGAATTTGATGACTTCGGGGAAAAGTAGTTTCGTAATAAAAGAACCAAATTAAGTCGTGAATCAGTCATTCAGTGACATATAGGGTGACAACATCAAGAACTATTGCTCGAGGATGTAACCGATCTTGGCCGTCCATCATGGCACGAGGTTAATCGAAATACCCTGAATAAAGAAATTGTCCAAAGGAACATCTCCAGGATGCGTTCATTTCTAGCCGTACAAGTACACAAGATAACTTGAAAGTTCAGACCTTAATATTTTATTAATCCAGGAAAAATATATACCTTCTTCTTTTTTGGATAAATCTTTTACAAATTTATTTGTGGGAGTGGACTTTGTTATATGGTTTTGGTTTTGTATAAATAGAGTAACACTTGGACTAGGGTGTGTGGTCAGGCTATAGCTAGCTACCATACTCTTTCTCTCTCTCTCTCTCCGTTCAATTGACAATTCACCACTTTTTTCCCAGAGAAATCAAAGAAAGAAACTGACCAGCTGTGAAAACAAAAAAAAAAAAAAATGGTGAGAGGACCAACAATTGACGAGAATGGAATGAAAAAAGGAGCATGGAATGAGGAAGAAGACAATAAGCTGAGAACTTATATCCAGAGACATGGAATTTGGAACTGGCGACAGATGCCTAAATATGCTGGTAAGAAGTTTACAATAATTATTAAGAAAACATTTTACATCTTCCCACTCTTCCTCAGTTCCTTGCTCCTCCTTCCAATATTATCTATAAACGCGGTGAACTTGAAATGAATAATAGCAAACTCTAGGTATAGCTTGCCCAGATGGTGATTAGATTCAAATTCATTCGTCTCCCTCCGAATTGTAACTAGAAGGAAAAAAGATAGATCCAAGGAAATAAGTGTTCATGATTTCAGGCTTACAGCCAGTTTTTATATAGTTGACTCTGGATGAAGAGAACTAGGGTTTTTTTTTTTTGGAACAATAGATTTCGCGCATTAGTAAGAAGATCTTGTTGTGTTTCGTCAAATTTTTTCAGGTCTGAATAGATGTGGGAAAAGCTGCAGATTGAGATGGATGAATTACCTGAAACCTGGTGTGAGAAGGGGAAATTATACCCCACAAGAGGAGGAGCTCATTCTTCAATTACATCGCCAATTTGGAAATAGGTTTGTACTATTAATTTGTCTCTTCACTCCTACTTTTTACCATTTCTGTATTTTCAGGCCTAATTAGTTTGATCTCGATACTAATGTTTTTATATGTTTCCTCTCTCAGATGGTCAGTGATTGCATCAAAGTTACCCGGACGAACCGACAATGACATCAAGAACCACTGGAACGCTCATATGAGCAGGAGAACACATTATTCCAATTCAATTGATCAATATGATTCAAGTTATCACACTGAAGGATCTTCTTCAATTACCACAGTTGATTCTACGCAACAACAGTTGGGCAATGTTATGGAGCTCAAGTATCAAAGCAACACTGATGATGCTGTTGTTGATCATGCTAATTATTTCAATGAAACAAGTTTTGGTTCTGAAGGTAGTAGTATGAGTTCATCAATTGAATCAATCATGAGATTCCTTGATGATGGGAGTTCCTTCTTGCCTCCGCATTTAGCCATGCCCATGAATGATATATCCCACAACGATTTTGATGAGAAAATATTCCCTGATATTGGTGATATGATCGTTCCTTCTTATAACAACAGTACCTTTTATCTTGGTGAGATGGTTAGTGTGGACTACGAGTTGCCACCGTTGATGCAATAACACCATGCTTGAATTAGGGTTCATAAGTTTGTAACCCTAATATACAACATGGTCTTATGTATGATACTCTCTTTGTCTACAAAATTTAAAAATTTAATGTAGACTATTTTTTGGGATAGAAATACTACTCTTTTGTGATCATGAGCACACATCTTATGTTGCAGTTTGTAGCTAGGTTAGTTTAATTAGATGTGTGGTTTCCTTAATTTTCTCTTTATGTTTTTTCATGTTATACATGTACCCCCTTGTGCATGCGAGTTATTGAAGAAAAATTGAAGCGAATTTGATTGCCTATCGATCTTTGTTAGTCCGTAGTTGATCAAAAAATCTATAACTTACTGGGGGCGTTTATTCACGCTATGTTATGATTTCTTGTAATTAGGCTTTAGCCACTTTTCTTTGTACTAAAAAAAATTTACTCAAGCATAAGGTAATTTCTTAAAGATTCAAGTAGGGTTTAGTAGATGTCCCTAGAGGTCGATGGAACTACCTAGGGCTTTTGTTGTCTTGACTCCTTTTCTTCAAATTCATCGGCTAGATAGTACTTTCTCCTATCTTATTTACTAACATTAAATTTGTACTTTTAAGTGGAGTCGGAAAAAACTTTGTTCTTTTTTTTTTGTTTTGGTGAAATAAAAACATTGCTCTTTACTTAAACACTGCTCCATACTTAACTAACTTGTACAAAAAAATTTTAAACATGATCCAACACCTCGATTGCAGATCCTATTATAATCTCTCCGAAAGTTTCGAGTGGCCTATCAAATACTACTATTGTTACAATATTGATACACAATAAAGATATGATTCCACAATAAATAATTTCTTAAGATGATCAATCGAAATTAATACTACCAAAGGTTCTGTACGACTCATGATGACGTAAAAGGAGCTATAATGGGCATTATTATTACTGACGTTAATTACTCATATGCCTTTGCTTCAAGATCGGATCCTTCCTAGAAACTTTTAACCTAGCCATAATCACGTGGGTGTAGGGATTTTTCTTGATAATTAAGATTGATGTAAAAGAAAAATTATTCTATGCGCTTTGTGTATCCGATTTTTTTAGTGTGTCAGTCACAATAAAGATAAAAATTAACCATTTTTTTGCTGCCTCCCCGATGATTTTAATCTAACTCTTCCTAAAATTATGAACTCCTCCAAAACTAAATGTTAACATGCTGATGTGACGCAACGGGTGTACTGAAAAAATTTTCGATGTAAAATGGTACCTCGCGGAGAGTTTAAACAACGTAACCTAATTAACTATTAACGAAAAGGCAATATGCAATCTTTCCAAAACTTAATCCTAGTTCATAAACCTTTGTTTAAGAAAACAACTGTTTTATCTCAATCTTTATATCTAATTTGATTTGCACTATTGCAGTGGTTGGAGTAACATTTTAGTGTACGGAGTATTTTTTTTTAAGAGAAGCCAAGAAAATACCTGGTGAAATTTAATAAATAACTATTAAATGTTTACATGAGGCGTTCCCTAAAAAAATTAAAAACCAGGATGTATAAGGAGTATTAAATTAATTACCTTCGAAGTTTATTTATTTTTTCCCCTCAGCTCTTATCCGGAAGTGGAAGCACAATGCCAACATCAATACCATCACCAAACTTGAAAATTAGAGCAAAGCCGCCGAGTACGTCATGCATCTTCTCCTAATATATTCCCTTGTTTTGACTAAATCCTCAACAAGAAATTATTGGAAGTAGTAATATTCCCAACATTTTACCTCTTAAAAGTGGTTCTATAATAAACAGGATAATGAAATTTCCTTGTTCTCATTCATTAATTTCCATGGAACTTTGTAGTTACAAGCTACTTTAGGTCAAGTAGTGCAAATTCTTTTAACTTCCAGCTGATCATCAACCTTTAATAATTCACCTTTTAATCCGAAAATTTCCACGACTAAGTGATAACCCACATAAATCACACACATAAGTCCCATAGAAAGAAATGCTCTGCAGAGGTCTTCTTACATCTCAAGCGTGCATTGAACCCACTTTTAATTTACCTAAAAAACTTTCACTTTTGTCTTCTTTACTTTGAACAACATTAATTTCCTGACCCCAGGAAAGAAAAATCTTTTACCTAAAAATACTAATCATCTGGTAATTATGTTGGATTCATTAAGAAGGTCATAAAAGTTATACACCACATAATTAGTGTTGTCGTTGAAAGAAGCGCGGATATTAGATATTGTTCTGACTGAAATGTACGTAAGTCGTCCCAAAAAAAGAGAATACTACTGATTTTTTACTTGATGTCTCCTTTTTTACGCAAGATGGGTTATGTGATTTACCGTTAAAGTAAATTTATTCAGTTTATTAAATTACTCAAACACTACAGCTAATTCCTTGCCATTCATTTATTCTTTGCTGAGATAAATAAACCTTTTAGGAATCTTCTATATAGGTTGCCCCATAACCATAAACTTGAAAGATTTTTCAGGTTGTAAGTTTGGCTTTGTGGACTTTAACGGTTAGAAGAATATTAATTAATGGCTGGCCTTTTTCCTGTATGTAAATTAGTAGGAAATTTCTCTTCCTAATCCCATTAAGACCGAGAATTGTTGTCGAAATGCTTGAGACTTCAAACTTTTTGTTGTAGTCAGTCCAATTAGACTGATCAGTTCGATCTTCTAATTAAAGCAGTTTACAATTAACATATATAGACTTTCAGAGATCCTATGGTAAGTTTACCTTTCCAACAGCACAAAAGATTACCTCGATCACAAAAGATTACCCAACAACAGTACAGTACAAAAGATTAGTAAACTCGATCTAATCCAATTATATCTCTTTTCTTGAAATTTTATGTAACCCAAATGTAACTCCAACTCTCGCTGACTCTTAGAAATTGAGAACTTCCTTCATAAGCTTTTCATTTTTTTTAAAAAAAAGAAATCTTTATATTGCTAATGTGTTTTATTATCGATGAATTAGTACTTTGTTAATTTATTATCCGATACCTTAATTATTTGGACAAAATAGTTGTGAATTTCCATCTCCAGCTAAGTGCTCTGGATGTCGAACGAAAGGACGCGTTCGAGGGCTTGAGTCTCGTATATCTCAAGCATCGAAGCCATCTTTTTTATTTTCTTTAACATATGTAACTTAGTTACATTTTTTTAAATGGAATGCAGTACGGTATCAGGTGAATTTTCATACTTATTTTTTTAGGTACCTTACTTTTGTGAACTCAGGGAACTAAGAGGTAACACCGACAAATATCATCATGTTCATAATCATGAGCAATCAACTATTTCGACTTAGTATTTCATGATTTTGGAATAATTTAGATTTGTAGTTTCCCTTCTTGGACTTGTAATTTTCTTTGACAGATTATTATATAATTAAGGGGCTTGAAATTTCAATTTTGTATTAGTTAGGACTTCTACTAACCTCGTTGATAGTGAGTGTGTCAAATTCCTCGAGATTTCTAATCTCCAACATCAAATTATGTACGATAGAGATCATGATTCGCAAAGACATAAGCCCTTAATAATTATTATAAAAAAATCAAATTATAAATAACTAATTAAAGAGCATTGAACTTGGCACAAAGAAAGAAATTGTAGTAGTCTCCCAAATCCATACATGCAGACTAACTAGAGGAAATATTTCAGTTAATCGCTTTTTCCCCCCTTCTTTTACCCCAAAACTCACCGAATATAACTGATTTCTTTCATGTATTATCCTACAGCCATTATCACCTTTGTGACAATACTATTTTCTATACATTCTACTTATTGATATCATTTTCTTTTGTTTTGTTCAATTTTGAGTTAGGTAAAAAATTGTTTTAATAATGTAATAACATATTTTGTTTGCTGCTCTTAAAATCTGCCCCCATGTTTGAAAGTTGTCCCGTCCAACAATCAATATAACATCTTTGGTCATCTTATCCATTACCAATCTGTTTTAATTAACACGAATTTTTTTTTAGAGATATATATATATATATATATATATAATATATAGGCATTTCAGCAAGGCACTTTAATTTAATTGCCATGGTAGAAAACATCGGAGATTGATCCGAATTTAAGTTACGATGATATGAAATTTTGGTTGATAGGATTAAGTAACTGAATTCATCTGTCATGATTAAATTTTTCTAATAATTACTTAATAACTTAGGCGAACCATTTTATCGTTTGAAAAGATTGGGCAATGATATACTATATCAGCGCATCATAAGGTTTGAGGTCAAGTAAACACTCACAAAATGCATACCAAAAACCAGAAAAGGACAAAAATACAGAGGCAATCAAGTATATTACTGAAAAGGGAAAGAAAGAAATCAAGTGAAGAAGGTGGAAGGATACTTCTTAATCTGTAACGGAGAAAGTTCTCCAACTATAGTAATTATAGCTCTATGTACAATTATGTGCTTGATTCAATGTACAACTAAAGTTAAAGATTGTATTTGTACTTCAACTAATTAATTAATTAACTATAAGGTCCTCCAATCTGGGCCAGATGATGTAAACACGTTTTCAGACAAAAAATAATAATAATAATAATAATAATAATAAATACTATAATCAACATTCGAACATGTTTTACATTAGTAAAAGATATCAATTTCTTTTAATCTCAAATATGCTTGAAAAGGATCGTTAAATTATTTAAGCCGAATTAATTTTATGGTGCTTTTGTGGGAGTGGGTGAAGGCGATAGATTGCACGAAATATGCCAGGGTCCAAAAGCCTTGTATACGAAGAACATCAATCTGGGATCTCAAAATACATTAAAGAACTAACAAATGGCGCTCATCCCGCGTGTTGATACTATATTAGTTGTGGGATTTTTTTTTTTCCAAAAATTAAATAGATAATTTGATGATATAAGAAGTGGGGAAAAAAGATATCCAGGAAGTGGATGAATATAAAATTTCTTACATCTGAGTTTGTAAGCTCATCTCATTTCACTTAGAGTCCGAGTCAGTTGTAGTTACATCAGTTGTATATACTCCATCTGTTTAACAAGAAATGGTTTACCGTGAATTTTGAAATCTCCACGGTAATTAGTGTAAATTTCAAAATTTAATGTGAAATTTTTTTTGAAACGTAGAGAATGAATGTAATTCTCCAAACTCAAAGAAATGAAAAAACTGTAATCAAAATGTTCATGGAACAAGACAAGACTTAGAACTGTACATCGGTCAATGTCTGCACAAAACCAACCTCACATCAATTGTCCCAAATGGAGAAGAAGGTAGCTTGTAAACTAGAATTAAGTCAATAATATTCAATCCTAGAGTGACATATAGGCTGACATCAACACCTGCGTCATAATACAATTGATCAAGTGTTGAGAATCGATCTCGGCCGTTAATTAATGGCATGAGGATAAACCAATACTAGGAATGAATAAATAAATTGCGCAAGGAAACATCTTATGTCGCTTCATCTGGGCTAGAAAAACATGATTCTTTGAAGTGCTGACCACCGTATTTTATTCATTCTAAACCAATTAACGCGCTACTTTCTGTTTCCTTTTGTTATTTTTTCCCCCCTTCTTGAGTGGCCTTTGTTATATATAAATAGTGTGAGTAAACTTACACAATGGTGTGTGCTTCTCATGTAGCTTTTCACTACTACAACTTCTCTAAGTAAAAAAGAACAAGTGACCATTCAAAACAAAAAAAATGGTGAGAGGACCAACATTTGACGAGAATGGAATGAAAAAAGGAGCATGGAGTGAGGAAGAAGATAATAAGCTGAGAACTTATATCCAGAGACATGGAATTTGGAACTGGCGACAGATGCCTAAATTTGCCGGTAAGAGTTTTTCACATACTTGAGGATTATTAGAACTCTTCCATAGCTCCTCCTTTGTATATGAACTTTTCACTTTCTCCTCTTTTCAATGAATTTGAAATCAGGAAGAAAAAAACCAATAAGAAAGGAATGATTATGTTTGTGATAAAGGGCAAAAAGGGTTTCACTTAGAATCATTTTGATTGTGAAATATTTATTTGAGCTGGAAACTATAACTTCTCCAGATGGTGAAGTTAGCTAGAGGTGCAGCCACAAAAAGAAAATGAAGTATGATAGAAGATGTATATCAGGAAATTAACAACTGTGTTCAAGATTTTAAGTTTGATATAACAAGATTGTGTGTATAAGTTTGTCGAGAATTAGGGTTTTGTAGCTTTGATGGTGGGAATTAATCCTAATTTACTAACAAGATATATAACTAATTTCAGGTCTCAAACGATGCGGGAAAAGTTGCAGATTGAGATGGATGAATTACCTGAAACCAGGCGTACGAAGGGGAAATTACACCCGTGAAGAGGAGGAGCTCATTCTGCGACTCCACCGGAAACATGGCAACAAGTATGTACTAGTACTTGATCGATTTTGGGGTTCCATAGCTAATCTTTTTATGTGGCTTGTAATCGATCAAGTAATAATGTTTTACTGCATTTCAGATGGTCAGTCATTGCAGAAAATTTACCAGGAAGAACTGACAATGATATCAAAAATCACTGGAACGCTCATCTGAGCCGGAATGTACTCATGGTGAAGCAAGAATGTGATAAACCAGCTGATGATCAGGAAACTTATCAAAGATCTCAGTATAATAATTATAATATGGCCGGTGATATATCCTTATATCATCCAAAGGGAGAATCTTCTCCAATATCTACATTGTCATTTGATGCTCATGCACATCAGATAGATCAGATGGAGATTAAGGGTTATGAAGAAGACAGTACTGTTGCTTCTGTTAGTCCAACTTATTATACACAAGCCTCATCGGTCATCTATATCGCTCGATTTGGTATTAAAATTTCAGAATGGAGTTCTGCAGATTTCATGAGTTCAGTGAAACCAACAATGCAACACCTTGATGGCCAGAATTCCCTCCTGACTAATCAACCCGTTGTCACGCCGGATTCAATGCAAGCAATCCCCGCGGAGAAGTTGGAGGAAGACATTATCGGCCCTTTTAACGCCCTTTATATTGATGAAATGATCACTAACAAGGAGTACTGCTTGCCAGAGTTAATGTGATCATAACGCCGCGAAAATATATGCTTCACAATTTTGCAACATTAAGATTTTCTGGTTTATGAGAGTATGTCTTCGGATGTACTGCTTACTAGGCTAGTTTAGTTTTGTAGTGTTTAAGGTTTCCTCTAGGTGTAGTTTGTCATCGTTATGTTATCTGTTTACCTAGCGCATGCATGTGATATAAATAAGATTGAAGCCAAGCGCATCATCACTGGATTTTTGTTTTTAGTTTCCACTGTGAAGTTAATTTTTTGTTTTTTATCTCGAATTTTAAAAATTCGAATTTTATTCACCCATTATTCTTTTTCTTCTCCCCTAAATTCATTCAAATCACCATCAATTTGTTCAAATCTGGCGATTGTAGCAATATGTTTAAACTCGAATTTAGCAAATCTAATTGTAGTGAATTTTCTAGCTAGGCACCAAGGTTTTAGTTTAAATAAATTGTTTCGTGTAAATGACTAAACACAGTATTAGATTTAGACTTTTTTGGAAATAAGTTCCTCTGGTTTTTTTAAAAAATTATTGTTGAAGGTCGGATTTTCCAAATCCAACTTTCGTTTGAACTCGGATTTGCCAAATCCGATTTAAGTCAATATTTTTTTCGCCAAAATACTTAAATTTTTTCTCTTTAAAATATTATTATAATGGTAAAACTTGGATTTGAGAAATCCAAATTTACCTTAATTATGATTAATAAAATTAATTTTTGTAATTAAGAGAGTTTCGGATTTACTGCTTTCCGATTTTAAGCTTAACTCGGATTTAGAAAATCCGAGATCGGTATTTCTGTCCACTCCCACAAAAGAGCAATATTTCTGTCCACTCTCTTTCCAAAACCATTTTTCTGATAAAAACTCTAAGAAATTTCGTTTCGGATTAGTTTTTTATTTTTATTTTTTTTGAAAGTGGTTTCGGATTAGTTAATAGGGCTGTGGTAGCATAACTTCTTTAAATGTAGTGGTCCAACTTGTCAGAAATTAACCTAGGGTTTCACCTCCATGTTTATCTATTCCCATGGAAAGTTGTTATAACTTTAGTTCAATGAATTACAAGTTCTTTAAATTCCAGTTAAATTGACCTGAATTGAGTTCAAAATTTCTACCAATCACGGAAGTCACACATAAAGTAGTGTACTGAATGGAGGTCTTAAATTTACTGTCTCTTATATCTCTCACGGACCGAGAGAACAACAATCACGAAATATAATCATTTAGTGCTGAATCTTTTAGATAATCGTTGTTACTATTTCGGTCTTAAAATAATTATATAATATTTATATTTATTATGTAATTACTTTCTCTTCTTCCTTTTTTTTGTTTGTTTTTTGGTAAACAGTTGACAGCGATCAGCAATAACACGTACAATAGTACTACAATTGATACACCAAAAACGAAAAAGAAAAAAAAAAGACTTTGTATAAAGATTTCCTCATCATGAATCAAATAACTTAACTAAAATAGTCTAAATCGGTACACGGAAAACGAGATGTAAATACGGATCAAGGAGCATAATCATACAACTTTGTGAAGTATTCTCACATAAAGGGACGCTCAAAAGCTATATGAAGGTAAATGCGGATTTGTAACTAATGTAATGTTGTGGCGGAAAGGGTATAAATACAACACACCACGGAAGCGAATCCCAAGAAAATCTCCTTTCCTACTACCAATAAAATAGGACAACCACCCAAACAAGCAACTGATTCAAGAACTGATAAAATAAAGGATGCACGTGAATTTACATGGAAACCCAAATCGGGAAAAACCACGGGACTGTAACAACAGTCAAATCTCCACTATCACAATAATGGGAAAACAGTCTTCACCGACTAGTGGATACACAGGACTTCACCCAAAGGTGGATTACAACAATACTCTTCCACACACACTTATCACAAAGTAGGACTGGAAGAATCTAACCAAAAGAGAGTTAAACCGAAAACTAAACCCTAGCTTTCTTTCTTTTTCTCTCGTACAAAAACGATGCACGGCTGCCCAAATTGTTCTTCTCTCTTGGCTGAAAAATACACATCTAAAAATTATGTCAAAACCTTGCTTTTATAGAGCAAAAAAACCTAAAAAACAAAAAACCCAATTGGAGTGGGTTTTGTTCCTAAAACCAAATTGATTTGGTTTCAATCACTGCTGGGCCCAATTTGAGGGGAACTCGGGCCCAACAATCTCCCCCTTCACCTCAATTGGGGTAAAACCAAACCCGCTTCCTGTCTGCAAAACAGGAGCTTGTCTCTACTCACAGTCTTCGTCAACATGTTGGCACCGTTGTCATCCTTATGGATCTTCTCAAGAAACAACGTCTTGGACTCCAACACATCTCGAATCCAATGATATCTCACATCAATATGTTTTGACCGCGAATGAAATGTGGAATTTTTCGCTAAGTGAATAGCGCTCTGGCTATCACAATACACCACATACCTCTCTTGCTTCATGCCAAGCTCTTGTAGAAACTTCTGCAACCAAAGTGCTTCCTTACAAGATTCAGTAGCTGCGATAAACTCTGCCTCTGTAGTAGACAAAGCAACACATTTCTGCAATCTACTCTACCATGAAACTGCTCCCCCTCCATAAGTCATCAAGTAACCAGAAGTAGACTTCTGACCATCCAGATCATCCGCCATATCAGCATCTGTATATCCATCTAACATGGTCTTCCCATTGCCAAAGCAAAGACTCAATCTGGAAGTACCCCTAAGATACCTGAGAATCCATTTCACAGCATTCCAATGCTCCTTATCAGGATTGGAGAGCAACCGACTAACAACACCAACTGCATGAGCTATGTCTAGCCTTGTGCAAACCATCGCATACATCAGGCTGCCAACTGCCGAAGCATAAGGAACCTTTTTCATCTCTTCCTTATCTTTCTCACTTTTAGGACACTGCGTTTTGCTTAGCTTAAAATGCCCTGCAAGTGGAGTCGAGACTTCCTTAGCACCGCTCATGTTAAATCTATCAAGAACCTTCTCGATATACTTCTCTTGAAATACCCAAAGCTTCCCATTCTGTCAGTCACGAGAAATTTTCATCCCAAGGATCTGTCTAGCCGGACCCAAATCCTTCATCGCAAAGGATTTATTCAACTCCTCTTTCAACCTGGCAATCTTTGCAGTATCATGACCAACAATCAACATGTCATCGACATAAAGCAAAAGAATTATAAAATCACCATCAGAGAATTTCTTCGCAAACACACAATGATCAGATGTAGTCCTTTGGTATCCCTGCCCTATCATAAAGGCATCAAACTTCTTGTACCATTGCCTCGGAGCTTGCTTCAACCCATACAAGCTTTTCTTGAGACGACATACAAGCTTTTCTTTCCCCTTCTCCTGGAACCCATCTGGTTGCTCCATCTAAATCTCTTCTTCCAAATCACCATGCAGGAAGGCTGTCTACACATCAAGCTGTTCAATCTCAAGATTCAAACTGGCTGCTATCCCAAGAACAACTCGGATCGAAGACATCTTTACAACAGGAGAGAATATCTCATCAAAGTCTACGCCCTTTCTCTGATTGAATCCCTTCACAACCAATCTGGCTTTGTACCTCGGTTGTGAGCTGTTCTCACTTGTTTTTAGTCTAAACACCCATTTATTCTTGAGTGCTCTCTTGCCCTTAGGCAGCTTCACCAAGTCATACGTGTTATTCTCATGCAAGGATTTGATCTCATCTTGCATGGCTGCTAACCACTGATCTTTCTGCTGATGACTAAGAACCTCTTCATACGACTCTGGCTCTCCCCCATCAATAAGCAACAAATACTCATGAGCACTGTACTTGGTGGAAGATCTCTTGTCTCTGGTGGACCTCGTAGGCTGAACAGGTGGTGATGAAACCGGTGGTGTCTCTGTTTCATTAGCAGGATCATCATCAAACTCACCATCTTGCTCTGTCTCAGCTCCCCCTTCAGAAGAATCATCTGATTGTGGAGGAACTGAATCTAAATCAACAGGAATTTCAGGTGAAGATTCTGGTTTCTCGCCTTTTCCCATATCATCAATGGTCTGGTCTTCAAAGAAGATCACATCTTTGCTTCTGAAAACTTTCTTCTCTACAGGATCCCAAAGTCTGTACCCAAAATCATCATTTCCATACCCCAAGAATACACACTGCTCAGATTTGCCATCAAGCTTCGACCTTTCATCTTTGGGAATATGAACAACGGCACGACAACCAAAAACTCGCAAGCCTAAATGAGACATCTTTCCCTGTCCAAACTCGTTGTGGTAGATCACCATCCAACGGAACTGAGGGAGATAGGTTGATCAAATCAACTGCTATCTGCATGGCTTCACCCCAAAAAGATTTAGGCAGCTTTGCATTCGAGAGCATACACCTAACCTTTTTGGTAATAGTTCTGTTCATTCTTTCTGCCACGCCATTCTGCTGCGGAGTCTTCGGAACACTCTTCTGAAGTTTAATGCCATGGTCTCGGCAATACTTCTCAAACGGACCCCTGTACTCACCACCATTATCTGCTCAAACACACTTCAACTTCTTGCCAGTCTCTCGTTCAACTCTAAGGTGAAAGTCTTTGAACACATCTAATACCTGGTCTTTAGATTTCAAAGAAAAACATCAAACCTTTCGAGCATAGTCATCAATGAAGGTAACAAAGTACAATGCTCCACCCAACGACCTATCTTTCATGTAACATACATCTGTATGAACTAACTTTAGAGGACTGGACTTCCTAGATGGAGGAGAATTTTGAAAGGAAACCCTATGTTGTTTACCATAGATGCAGTCAACACAAAGTTCTAGAGCAGTACCTTTCACCTCTGGGAGAAATTGCTTTTTACCAAGAATCTGCAACCCCTTAACACTCATGTGTCCAAGCCTTCTGTGCCAGAGATCAATGGAGGCATTATGAGTTGCATTCACCTCTCCATTCTTCAACTTTGCATTCAGCACATACAAAGAATTCAACTTCTTTCCTCTAGCAATAACCAGATTCCCTCTGGTAATTGTCCAACGGCCACCAACTTCAGTGCTATGATAACCCTCATCATCAAGTTTACCAACGGAAATAAGGTTCAGACGCATATCCGGAACATGTCTGACATTCTTCAAGACAAGAGTACAACCTGTATTCGTTACCAATGATACCTCTCCCATGCCGACAACATCGCATGAGGCTTGGTTGCCCATTCTTACACGACCAAAATGTCCAGGTGTGTAAGAGGTAAAGAAGTGTCTGTGAGGCGTCACATGATAAGACGCACCTGAATCACCGAACCAATCACTGTCGTGACTCGCAACATTAATTGTATCATCATCACAGTACACGAATACATCACTAGTAGTTACTACTGCAGTAGTGTCATCATCACTTGATTCATCCTTCTTGTCTTTACCTTTTCTCGCTGCTAGTTCTCTCTTGAGAACCCTGCACTCCCCTCTTAAAGTGCCCATTCCATTGACAATGGTAGCACACGACATCTTTCTTGGATTTAGACCGTCCCCTGGACTTGTCATTCCGATCACGTGGCCCTCTGTTTTTACTTCTCCCTCTTCTATCTGACTTTTCTGTCACCAAAGCCTGCGACTCAGACTCAATACTCTGCTCTTTTCTTCTGACTTTTTCATTCATCAAAGCCTCTTTGACCTGATCCAAGGTCAAGACACCATCCTGGGTTGAATTACTGATTGACACTACCAAAGTGTCCCAACTGTCTAGAAGAGAACTAAACAATAACAAAGCCTGCACCTTATCATCTAACTTTAAACCTACATTCACAGCTTGGTTCAACAAACCCTGAAACGAACTCAAGTGCTCATTCATGCTAGCACCATCTTTGTACCTCAACCTGGTAACCTATTTCAGCGCAGATGACTTATTGATGCCGGACTTCTTCCAGTACATATTCTGGATTTTCTCCCAAAGTTCATCAGTTTTTGTTTCTTCCGAAAAGTGATGAAATACACTTTGATCAATCCACTGTCGAATATTACCAACAGTCTTCCTGTGCATATCAGCCTACTTTTTATCAGTCATATCACTTGGCCTACCTTCATCCCCTATAACAGGATCAAACAAATCTTTGCAATACAACAAGTCTTCCATTCTAGGCTTCCACATATGATAATTGGATGAAGTCAATTTAATCATCGTACCAGTACCCGATGACACTTCCATTTTATTGGTGTTACACCTCAACTACCGAACTAGCTCTGATGGCACTGTTGTGGCGGAAAGGGTATAAATACAACACACCACGGAAGCGAATCCCAAGAAAATTCCCTTTCCTACTACCAATAAAATAGGACAACCACCCAAACAAGCAACTGATTCAAGAACTGATAAAATAAAAGATGCACGTGAATTTACATGGAAACCCAAATCGGGAAAAACCACGGGACTGTAACAACAGTCAAATCTCCACTATCACAATAATGGAAAAACAGTCTTCACCGACTAGTGGATACACAGGACTTCACCCAAAGGTGGATTACAACAATACTCTTACACACACACTTATCACAAAGTAGGACTGGAAGGATCTAACCAAAAGAGAGTTAAACCGAAAACTAAACCCTAGCTTTCTTTCTTTTTCTCTCGTACAAAAACGATGCACGGCTGCCCAAATTGTTCTTCTCTCTTGGCTGAAAAATACACATCTAAAAATTATGTCAAAACCTTGCTTTTATAGAGCAAAAAAACCTAAAAAACAAAAAACCCAATTGGAGTGGGTTTTGTTCCTAAAACCAAATTGATTTGGTTTCAATCACTGCTGGGCCCAATTTGAGGGGAACTCGGGCCCAACAATCTCCCCCTTCACCTCAATTGGGGTAAAACCAAACCCGCTTCCTGTCTGCAAAACAGGAGCTTGTCTCTACTCACAGTCTTCGTCAACATGTTGGCACCGTTGTCATCCTTATGGATCTTCTCAAGAAACAACGTCTTGGACTCCAACACATCTCGAATCCAATGATATCTCACATCAATATGTTTTGACCGCGAATGAAATGTGGAATTTTTCGCTAAGTGAATAGCGCTCTGGCTATCACAATACACCACATACCTCTCTTGCTTCATGCCAAGCTCTTGTAGAAACTTCTGCAACCAAAGTGCTTCCTTACAAGATTCAGTAGCTGCGATAAACTCTGCCTCTGTAGTAGACAAAGCAACACATTTCTGCAATCTACTCTACCATGAAACTGCTCCCCCTCCATAAGTCATCAAGTAACCAGAAGTAGACTTCTGACCATCCAGATCATCCGCCATATCAGCATCTGTATATCCATCTAACATGGTCTTCCCATTGCCAAAGCAAAGACTCAATCTGGAAGTACCCCTAAGATACCTGAGAATCCATTTCACAGCATTCCAATGCTCCTTATCAGGATTGGAGAGCAACCGACTAACAACACCAACTGCATGAGCTATGTCTAGCCTTGTGCAAACCATCGCATACATCAGGCTGCCAACTGCCGAAGCATAAGGAACCTTTTTCATCTCTTCCTTATCTTTCTCACTTTTAGGACACTGCGTTTTGCTTAGCTTAAAATGCCCTGCAAGTGGAGTCGAGACTTCCTTAGCACCGCTCATGTTAAATCTATCAAGAACCTTCTCGATATACTTCTCTTGAAATACCCAAAGCTTCCCATTCTGTCTGTCACGAGAAATTTTCATCCCAAGGATCTGTCTAGCCGGACCCAAATCCTTCATCGCAAAGGATTTATTCAACTCCTCTTTCAACCTGGCAATCTTTGCAGTATCATGACCAACAATCAACATGTCATCGACATAAAGCAAAAGAATTATAAAATCACCATCAGAGAATTTCTTCGCAAACACACAATGATCAGATGTAGTCCTTTGGTATCCCTGCCCTATCATAAAGGCATCAAACTTCTTGTACCATTGCCTCGGAGCTTGCTTCAACCCATACAAGCTTTTCTTGAGACGACATACAAGCTTTTCTTTCCCCTTCTCCTGGAACCCATCTGGTTGCTCCATCTAAATCTCTTCTTCCAAATCACCATGCAGGAAGGCTGTCTACACATCAAGCTGTTCAATCTCAAGATTCAAACTGGCTGCTATCCCAAGAACAACTCGGATCGAAGACATCTTTACAACAGGAGAGAATATCTCATCAAAGTCTACGCCCTTTCTCTGATTGAATCCCTTCACAACCAATCTGGCTTTGTACCTCGGTTGTGAGCTGTTCTCACTTGTTTTTAGTCTAAACACCCATTTATTCTTGAGTGCTCTCTTGCCCTTAGGCAGCTTCACCAAGTCATACGTGTTATTCTCATGCAAGGATTTGATCTCATCTTGCATGGCTGCTAACCACTGATCTTTCTGCTGATGACTAAGAACCTCTTCATACGACTCTGGCTCTCCCCCATCAATAAGCAACAAATACTCATGAGCACTGTACTTGGTGGAAGATCTCTTGTCTCTGGTGGACCTCGTAGGCTGAACAGGTGGTGATGAAACCGGTGGTGTCTCTGTTTCATTAGCAGGATCATCATCAAACTCACCATCTTGCTCTGTCTCAGCTCCCCCTTCAGAAGAATCATCTGATTGTGGAGGAACTGAATCTAAATCAACAGGAATTTCAGGTGAAGATTCTGGTTTCTCGCCTTTTCCCATATCATCAATGGTCTGGTCTTCAAAGAAGATCACATCTTTGCTTCTGAAAACTTTCTTCTCTACAGGATCCCAAAGTCTGTACCCAAAATCATCATTTCCATACCCCAAGAATACACACTGCTCAGATTTGCCATCAAGCTTCGACCTTTCATCTTTGGGAATATGAACAACGGCACGACAACCAAAAACTCGCAAGCCTAAATGAGACATCTTTCCCTGTCCAAACTCGTTGTGGTAGATCACCATCCAACGGAACTGAGGGAGATAGGTTGATCAAATCAACTGCTATCTGCATGGCTTCACCCCAAAAAGATTTAGGCAGCTTTGCATTCGAGAGCATACACCTAACCTTTTTGGTAATAGTTCTGTTCATTCTTTCTGCCACGCCATTCTGCTGCGGAGTCTTCGGAACACTCTTCTGAAGTTTAATGCCATGGTCTCGGCAATACTTCTCAAACGGACCCCTGTACTCACCACCATTATCTGCTCAAACACACTTCAACTTCTTGCCAGTCTCTCGTTCAACTCTAAGGTGAAAGTCTTTGAACACATCTAATACCTGGTCTTTAGATTTCAAAGAAAAACATCAAACCTTTCGAGCATAGTCATCAATGAAGGTAACAAAGTACAATGCTCCACCCAACGACCTATCTTTCATGTAACATACATCTGTATGAACTAACTTTAGAGGACTGGACTTCCTAGATGGAGGAGAATTTTGAAAGGAAACCCTATGTTGTTTACCATAGATGCAGTCAACACAAAGTTCTAGAGCAGTACCTTTCACCTCTGGGAGAAATTGCTTTTTACCAAGAATCTGCAACCCCTTAACACTCATGTGTCCAAGCCTTCTGTGCCAGAGATCAATGGAGGCATTATGAGTTGCATTCACCTCTCCATTCTTCAACTTTGCATTCAGCACATACAAAGAATTCAACTTCTTTCCTCTAGCAATAACCAGATTCCCTCTGGTAATTGTCCAACGGCCACCAACTTCAGTGCTATGATAACCCTCATCATCAAGTTTACCAACGGAAATAAGGTTCAGACGCATATCCGGAACATGTCTGACATTCTTCAAGACAAGAGTACAACCTGTATTCGTTACCAATGATACCTCTCCCATGCCGACAACATCGCATGAGGCTTGGTTGCCCATTCTTACACGACCAAAATGTCCAGGTGTGTAAGAGGTAAAGAAGTGTCTGTGAGGCGTCACATGATAAGACGCACCTGAATCACCGAACCAATCACTGTCGTGACTCGCAACATTAATTGTATCATCATCACAGTACACGAATACATCACTAGTAGTTACTACTGCAGTAGTGTCATCATCACTTGATTCATCCTTCTTGTCTTTACCTTTTCTCGCTGCTAGTTCTCTCTTGAGAACCCTGCACTCCCTCTTAAAGTGCCCATTCCATTGACAATGGTAGCACACGACATCTTTCTTGGATTTAGACCGTCCCCTGGACTTGTCATTCCGATCACGTGGCCCTCTGTTTTTACTTCTCCCTCTTCTATCTGACTTTTCTGTCACCAAAGCCTGCGACTCAGACTCAATACTCTGCTCTTTTCTTCTGACTTTTTCATTCATCAAAGCCTCTTTGACCTGATCCAAGGTCAAGACACCATCCTGGGTTGAATTACTGATTGACACTACCAAAGTGTCCCAACTGTCTAGAAGAGAACTAAACAATAACAAAGCCTGCACCTTATCATCTAACTTTAAACCTACATTCACAGCTTGGTTCAACAAACCCTGAAACGAACTCAAGTGCTCATTCATGCTAGCACCATCTTTGTACCTCAACCTGGTAACCTATTTCAGCGCAGATGACTTATTGATGCCGGACTTCTTCCAGTACATATTCTGGATTTTCTCCCAAAGTTCATCAGTTTTTGTTTCTTCCGAAAAGTGATGAAATACACTTTGATCAATCCACTGTCGAATATTACCAACAGTCTTCCTGTGCATATCAGCCTACTTTTTATCAGTCATATCACTTGGCCTACCTTCATCCCCTATAACAGGATCAAACAAATCTTTGCAATACAACAAGTCTTCCATTCTAGGCTTCCACATATGATAATTGGATGAAGTCAATTTAATCATCGTACAGCAGTCCGATGACACTTCCATTTTATTGGTGTTACACCTCAACTACCGAACTAGCTCATGGCACTGTTGTGGCGGAAAGGGTATAAATACAACACACCACTGAAGCGAATCCCAAGAAAATTCCCTTTCCTACTACCAATAAAATAGGACAACCACCCAAACAAGCAACTGATTCAAGAACTGATAAAATAAAAGATGCACGTGAATTTACATGGAAACCCAAATCGGGAAAAACCACGGGACTGTAACAACAGTCAAATCTCCACTATCACAATAATGGAAAAACAGTCTTCACCGACTAGTGGATACACAGGACTTCACCCAAAGGTGGATTACAACAATACTCTTACACACACACTTATCACAAAGTAGGACTGGAAGGATCTAACCAAAAGAGAGTTAAACCGAAAACTAAACCCTAGCTTTCTTTCTTTTTCTCTCGTACAAAAACGATGCACGGCTGCCCAAATTGTTCTTTTCTCTTGGCTGAAAAATACACATCTAAAAATTATGCCAAAGCCTTGCTTTTATAGAGCAAAAAAACCTAAAAAACAAAAAATCCAATTGGAGTGGGTTTTGTTCCTAAAACCAAATTGATTTGGTTTCAATCACTGTTGGGCCCAATTTGAGGGGAACTCGGGCCCAACACGTAATAATGATAATTGATAAGAAGGAGAAGAGGAAGAAAACTGATCAAAATATCAATAGCTAGCTTATTTATCATGATTTAGTGATCTTATTTCATCTTCCCATTTCAAAACGTCTGATAATTTAGCAAGACAATAAAACTGAGAGGAAAAGAAAAATGAAAGGATTTCGAGTATGATGGTCACAGAATTTTGAGGAAGGCAAAAAAATGGCAACAAGAAGAATACACATCTCGGATAAAATTTTCTAGATGATGATAATAAAAACTCTAGTTGTACGATCTATGATAGATTAAGCAATTTGGAATAAGACCGAGTAATGCTTACATGTGACTTGGAATTATCATAATAAGATTTGTTCCATCTCTTATGTACGTCCTTTCGATATATCTTAATTAATTTGTATAATTTCTGCGTGTCTATATATACTTCTTCTTTTTTTTTTTTTTTTCCTGTAAAGCATAATCCAAGATAAAGAAGCCTTGGGTCGCGTCTATTCCTGGAAAATCATGAGGAATGACCCACTCAGAAAATACGTTGAACCGTGCATGCATGTACAATGGTTTTCTAATTTGTTCCGTTTTCTAAACATTTTCTATGCAATTTTCTTTAATCTAGACATGATGATTGAGACAAGTAGACAACCAGACAAATCTTTTTAATTAGTTCACATGTTCAAAATTCAAAATTTTCAAGTATTTTAATTTTTAATCGTTTACAGAAAAATGTTTACCCTATTTCTTCAATTTTCTTATTTCACTTATTAATAAGGTGACGTTACCATGAATGCGTATACATTCATGGTTTTTTCCCAAAAAAAAAAAAACAAAAAAGGATTAACGGGGTCATAAAGTTTATTTTATTTTATTTTATTTCAAAAAGCCGTCACCAACTTGAGATATAAAATTGTTCACAGGGAATTATGCTTACGTAGCGGCACATGGCATGATGTCAATGGTTCACCTTTTTAACGAATAAGGACTTGTCTTGTAGATTTACCAAAGTATTAAGAATTTGGTGGTTGACAATGATGCATGCCAGAAACATAAAAGCCGCCGGGCAGTTAAGTAATAAGTAATGTTGAACTTGATTAATAAACTTATCTGAGTCTCTGTCTCATTTCATTTTGTTATTATTATTATTTTTTTGTAATAAGTTTCATTTTAATTTTTGTGGTTATCCCCATCAATACATAACCCCTTCTATGAGGTTCGTGAACCAAGTACATAAGACAAAGTTTTCTAAGTACACCTCAAAAGCTAAATTAGTTTTGTGAATTTATTATGAAGACAAACGAATGTCTAAGACCGAATTAGTAGTGTTATTGATACTTCTTCTATTTCAATTTATAAATCGTTTTAGGTTCGGAGAGATTTTTCAAAATATAGATCGTTTTATAAATTCTAGGCAAATTAATGACTATTTTTCAACTTTACCCTCAATAAATGATGTCAATATATTTTCATCTAGTCTTGTTTCATAGTTCTAATGTAATTAATGAGGGATAAAACAGATATTTAATATATAAATTAATTGTTAGATAATTGTCACATTAGTTTACGTGCAAAGCCTAAAATGACTTACTTTTTAAAATAGAGAGAGTAACGCCCAAAAAGAAACGGATCAATAGTAATGGGTTTAGTGATTGAAGGATCAATCAATAGGTACTCGTATCAAAACATCAATTAGTATCACATAATAATTAAGTGTAACATAAAATTAGCACATTCATTTTTGAGATAATAAATATTCACATTTTTTTAAGATAATAAATATTTTCGTAAATTTTACTGGAATTCAATCAACCCAAATTGATAGAAAAAGATTGACATAAATTGCCAATATCTATCAGCAGCATTTGCGTTAGCATATATAAGCTGTTTATTCGTGGCTTTAGTTTGATTTATTTATCTCATAATAAGCCATATTGCAATCATGTCGAAAAATAAGTCTCTTTCTTACTTCTAGTAAAGCAGCCTTAAAATTCATATTGAAGAGATTGATTTAGCCGTTTAGTCCAAAACAAATTGCTTACCGACTTTGCTTGTTTCTGGCCCATTTATACCTGATACCTTGCATTCTACAGCCCGTGCAAAGTACAACTTATAAAACCCAATTCCATTTTACTTCTTCCCAATAAAACCCTAACATCAAATAAGAAGGGTTTTAAATTAATATTGTTGGCAACGAAAACCTAACATAACATCCTCAGTATTTATTTAGACTTCATAATTCAGTATTTAGACACCAAATTTAGTCATTGTTATTAAACAACGTGAATTCAACCTTCAAATTTAGGTACTGTTTGATAAACTCATTCAGTACTTAAACTTGAGTAATTAAGTAATTAACATTGACATTGTTTGATAATGTGATCTCATAACAACTTAAATGATTAAAAATTTAACTAATTAATGACTTAATTTTTAGTGTTATTGATAATTTAAAGTAGGAGATCTTAATAAATTAAGTAAGTTTAGAATGCAAATACAAATGTGAGTCAAAAATTAAATGATATGTAAATTGAGTTATGAAACATTTTTTTTGTTCTTCCTTATTACAATTTAGCTTTATGGTTTATGTTATACTCCCTCCGTCCCATAATTATTGTCCACTTTATCTAAAAAATTTTGTCCCAAAATTATTGTCCAATTTGACTTTTTATGGATCAAGTTACACATTTGTCCTTAGTAAAAAACATTATCCATAAAATCTTAGTGGTTAAACAATTACTTATGTAGGGGTATATCCAGTTGTTTAAGGTAAAATATAGTTAAATTTGACCAAAAATAAAATCTTTCATTTTAGTAAAACTAGACAATAATTATGGGACGGAGGGAGTATCTTTCAATTATTCATTTGGTCTCATAAAATTTTCCTAGTTTTTAGGAATTTCACGTGTACTATTTCACAAGTATACACACAATGAACCAATTTGAACAAAAGGAATTGTACGCACCTAAAAATCTAGACTAACTTCAAGTAATATAAGAGATTAACAGTTACAAACTGAATGGTCTGCACTCTGCAGTCCACCCAAAGCACGACCAATTCAATCTTATTCGCAACCCGTGATATCAGCCCTGACGTCAAGCTATCAGTCTCAATTTTACTGGATTCCTGGGTAGTACTTAATTGATAGCCAATAAAGTGTCCCGCGTTACTTAGAAAAAAAAAATGTGATTAGAATATGTTAAGTATTACAATTACGATTGTTAATAACAATACTAAAATTGATCAGAAATTACCCCTCCCCCCATCAGTAGAAATCTAAAAAAGTAAATCCAGTTGTTGTATTTCTTACCAAAAAATAAAATAAAAATAGTAATTCCACATTAAGGTGTACAAAACATCAGATGACATTTGATGAAGTGGATGAACTCGGTGTGGATTCTGGACCCTCATATTATTTTATAGAAGAAACGCGGTGTTTTGTAGTTATTAGCATTTCTTTTCTTTTTTTTTCTTTTTCGCTGAAACGGATTGTCATATATAAAATAGATTAGTACCTATTTCCTCCACTATGTGTGGTGTGCTAACACTCGACAACTTCCATTTCCTAGATTCTGTAGCCGGGAAAAAAGAAAAACTACTTTAGTGAGTAGCTAAATAATAATGGTGAGAGGACCATTTATTGACAAAAAGAATGGACTGAAGAAAGGTGCTTGGAGTGAAGATGAAGACAACAAGCTGAGATCCTATGTCCTACTCCATGGTCCTCGTCCCAACTGGCGGCAGCTTCCTAAATTTGCCGGTAAGCTCCACCAATATATCCCGGCTTACAAAGAAAGAAAAAGTAGAAGGGTTTCACTATGAACTCCTTTTTTTTTTTTTTTTTTTGGTGATTGAAAAAAGATGTTGGTGGGTGTTTTGATTTGTTCAGGTTTGAATCGATGTGGAAAGAGTTGCAGATTGAGATGGGAGAATTACCTGAAACCTGGGGTGAAAAGGGGAAATTACACCCCGGAAGAGGAGAACCTCATTCTCAAATTGCATCAACAATTTGGCAACAGGTAATAGTTTCATACTAAGTTTATTTTTAATCTAATCAAGTAGTTAGTTAAACTCATGATCAAGTGATAATTAACGTTTTGTCCCCCATTGGGTTGCGCTTTTAAGGTGGTCGGTGATTGCATCAAAATTGCCCGGAAGAACTGACAATGACATCAAGAATCATTGGCACTCTCACCTTATGCGAAGGAGATCAATGGCCATCATGACGGAGGAAGTGGAGGAGAAGACGATGGAGAATGACCACCTCAGCAACGACAATGTCGTCGCTAGTGGTGGTGGTGGTGGCGGTGATCATATTTTCAGTGATCTATCATCATTAAGTTGTAGTATTGATCTTTCAAGTTTTAGTGTTCATGAAGGAGCTGAGGAACATTGTATGACTACTAGTCCAGCAGTAGAACAATCTCCGATGACGACGATGATGGACCCGATCATCGTCGCTAGTGGTGGTGGTGGCGGCGGTGATCATATTTTCAGTGATCTATCATCATTAAGCTGTAGTATTGATCTTTCATGTTTAAGTGTTCATGCAGGAGCTGAGGAATATTGTATGACTACTAGTCCAGCAGTAGAACAACCTCCGATGACGACGATGATGGACCCGATCATCGATTGGGATTCCTTCTGGAATCAACCCTTCGACTTGGATACACCATCAATATCTTACAGCAATAATTATCAAACCCTTTGTCTTGATGATTTTGGCATTGACTACTACTGGTCGCCGCTGCCCGGTTTCATGCAAGTACAATAACACCCACCAGATAATGGTGAATTTACCAGTTTCAGCTCTCTTTTAATTTTGTAAGACAGTGAACTATCTCATATAAAATAAATTAATTAAAAAGCCTCTCCCTTTGTTATATATATTGTATGGTTTCTAAAGTGTACGAGTATGACTAATGATTGATTTTTTTTTTTTTCTCATATCCATTTCTAGAACTTTAATTCACTGTGATTTTATCTTAAAATTTAATTGGTTATATCGCAACCTTCAGTATTATATCGTTCAGTTATCTCAATTCATTCGTTCATTCAGTTAACTAAAGCTGAAGCCATTGTATCTTGCCACGATCTATAACTCTGTCACAAAACGTTCTAACTACATGTATCAGCTCATTATGCATGTATGGTTTTTTGCTTCTTGAGCTCTTTGAAGAGCTTAAAAATAGCAGTTAACAACAAATTCAATGTAATTATTAAAATGGGATGATTTTTGAGGGTGATGTTTAGGAGTAGATAAGTAAGTTAAGAAAATGTGATATTCAGATTGTGAATCCCAACTTGAATTGTGGTTTGGAAAAAATACTCCTTGAATTTAGTCCCAAAATGATGATCTAGTTTGATTTTTCAACTTGTACAAATTTTGCTAAAAAATGAGAATTCAAACTAGATAATCATTTCATGACAAAAATGTAAATAAATAAACAAAGAAACAAAAAAGAGACTTCCATTGATCATCATTCATTCCATCCCTAAGACACCTACTTAAATTTAATTTCAAAGAACACATCTGCGACATCGTTATTTTTTCATCTTATATTAGTTTCCTCGTTTGTATTTTTTTTTTTTTTTTTTTTTGGAATGATATATTCATCTAGTTACAAAAACAGCAAATCGTGCAACAAAATATATGAACAAATTTAAAGATGAAAATTAGGATTGCAAATTAAAATGTGTATCGCAGGTCTAAAATTTAATCTTAACACAAAACTTGACCTCGAACAAACTTTGTTTAAATTTGGAGTTCAACGACAACGTTGAGACGGACCTCATTTGGACACTAATGCAACCTAAGTTAATGGCCTAACCCCATTCATCTTCAACATCACAACTCACAGCTTTTTGGGGGGAATTTAATGACTCCCAAACTCACAACTTTACCTTAAAATAAATGGTGTAGACAAAAATTTTAGTGGATAAAACTTTGAAGCTGAAATCAACATTAAAAAGAGCCCTCCAAGATCACTTATCGCTAGCTAGTCTTTATGAATAGAACTAAATTCCGGTGCAAATTTTTTTTTTCTTTCACGCGGCGTATACATTCATTAATTTCTTAATTTTCTGCGGAATTTGTCACTTTGATCTTAACTTGAATCACTGAAAATTATTCCTTCTTCATGAGGTTGATTGACCTACTCATTTGAACATACCCACACCAAGAAAAAAAAATATAGAAAACGGTCCACTTCTTTCTTTTTTTAGGGTTAATTGAAGTCCTCTTTATGTTGCACAAAGGAAATGAGTCAGTGTCTCAAATATGGACCCCAATTTTGATTACCCTGATCTTCTTTTGCTTTTGTCTCTTACCAGCTGGGCGTCTCACCATGCATGAACATTCATATTCCTTGAATATATATACATATATATATATATATTGACCTGGTAAACTCTAACTAAACTTTTTTATGTCTATAGTTTGCCTTTATGGACTTCCAGTCAATTCTCTATGTAGCTTATATTTGATGCCTTTTCAATACTTATTGTTTTTTCTACTACTAGTTCTTCTTCTTATAATTAATTAATGGCCTAATTTCGACATGGTATATTAGTTTGGACTTTGGACTTGTTCCAATCAATTTGATTGGGAC
The DNA here is from genome assembly GCA_949775105.1 of Oldenlandia corymbosa var. corymbosa. Classification (NCBI taxonomy): domain Eukaryota; kingdom Viridiplantae; phylum Streptophyta; class Magnoliopsida; order Gentianales; family Rubiaceae; genus Oldenlandia; species Oldenlandia corymbosa. Next base: position 10,030,675 of record OX459118.1, on the reverse strand, counting down.
CGGGCCCTTGCAACTTTGTGTAGAACACACAGAGCCTGTGACGTCTCAAACAACTGTTTACTATAGATTCTATTCTTGCCCTGTGTCACTTTTATCAACAAATTATTATCCGAACAACATCGAAACAAAAGGTCCAAAACTAACATAGACATAGAGATCTATATGTATGATTTTAATGCAGAACAAAGCTTTCATATGTATGTAACCCAAAAAAAAAAAAAAAAAAAAATTCGTAATAACCAGAAAATACTTATTGTTTTGGGAAGTAAGGAATTAGTTTTTTCTCATTGTGTTGTTGCCATACACTTACATTCTTCGTCTTCAGAAGCCTTTGTTTTTCCTTTTCTCTAACCCCTTTTTGTAAAGCTGCAGTTTCAAGCTGGCGTCTATTTCCGCAGTTGAATTAAGTTCTTGGAAAGTCACCAGAGTCAAAACAAATATTTTGGACGCACGTACGTACAATGTACGATGAACTGTCAAAGTGTTTCAATTCCTTTATTTACTTTTATGCAGACGAAAGTTAATACATTGTTAATATTCCTTTACACACTACAAATGTATAATGGTAAAAACTCCAATGATGTGTACAAAAATTATTATTCTATATTGATGTTTGTTCGCAGTCACACCCATTAAGGTTTTACTTTTTTTAGTTTCATATACATTTTGTCCTCATCCCTTGTTCACATTTCTACATTCAGTTCATCAATCTTTTCCTGTTAAACAATCTAATCAATTAAAATCTAATGAAACCGTATTAAATTGTTTCCACTGTTTCTTAATTATCCTCTTCCATGCTTATGTCATGATCTTTGCTTACATCCTGGCTTATGTCATTAGTCAACGATTAAGTTTCTTTGGAAATAGGATCGGTGACTTTATAGTTACAGTTTGAAGGACTCTGTAATGACTGAAAGAAGCACCACCATATGAAGTTTGAACCAAAGGCACCGGCCAAACATCTAGGTTTATTTATACCCAGAAAAAGGGGAAATATTAATGATAGAAATAATTATACTTTAGAAAGTTGGATCTAGAAAGGGGAAGAAATGATTAATTTCCATCCCCACTCATGCGCATGATAACCAAAACCTTGGAAGGTTTAGTAATGATATAGTCTGTCGCTTAACTGTTACAATTGTCAATGCTTTTACTGACCCAAGCCGCCCTAAAAACCGGCAGAAAATCAAACATTTACCTTAAAAGCCTGACCCAATAAGTCGTGAATTAGCTAGGCTTTTGAACTACGATTGTTGGGACACTGACCATGCACGAAATAAAGTTACAATCAACTTTGGGAAAAGAGGTTGAAGAAGTGATAATCCGTGGTGGAAAACTAGAAATCGTATAAGTTTGAAAAATCGTTAGAAGACTAAAAATTACTACCTCCATCCCAAAAAAAAAAAATGTTCACATTGAGTTTTCAAATTTGTACTGAAACGGTATAAAATTCAAAATTCAATGTGAACTATTTTTGTAAAACGGAGGGATTACAAAATTTTTTCAGTCAATTATTTATAGTATCTTAATGTAAAAATGTATATCTTCTTCTCTTTTTTTCATATATTCTCAAACGTTTTTGAGCGTGCACTTTCTGGTGTTTTAAGATACAACTTACATAATATAAATTTAGATTAGCGTTGTGAATTGTGATTTAGAAGTAAGAAAGAAAGGATTGCAAAAAATAATACAATGCAATTCTAGACTTTGCCTTTCTTCCATTGGTCTACGTACTACCATAATCATCATTAATGAAGTGATTAACCCAGCATGGATTAATGGAACCAACACTAAGAGCATCTTCAACCATAAACTAGTTCATATACATGAACTAAAATAGTGGGCCACTAATTGAATAAATATATTAAATATTTTTTTCCAACCACTTTTAATGATTGATCCTACACCTCCCTCTCTTCTTGGTTTATATTCATAAACTTTCTCTCTCCAAATATTTGGTCACAATGGATTTTTTCTTGTTTATAGATAAACCGTGGGCCACTTTGTCAGTATAAACTCCCTATAAACTACCATTGTGGATGCTCTAATCCAAGGCCCAGCTAAAACCATCAGCATTCCGGAGCTAGCCCACAAGACATATCTATAATAACTCCTATTATAACAAAAATCACTTTTCTCCTAAAAAAACAAGTGTCCTAATATCTTTAAAAGTCTCCTCACTCAAATCCATATAATAAAAAAAATTTAAAACTAAGGAAAAAAAAAACCGGCCATTCCTAAGCTAAACGACACTGTTTCCCCCAATTGTTTTTTCCTAGAAGCCAGACTGAACTTAATCGCACCATTTCTCCTCTCCTAATAGCAGACAGTTACCTCAAATCTCACTTCCTCGGCAAATTTTGGTCTTCCCCTCTTCTAATCTCTTATCCCACAAAACCTGGAATTCTTCCCTCTTTCCTAATTCATAAAATCTCCTCATGGTGCCTCAATCTAAATCCAACTCATCGGTGATCGATTTACTACCGATTCAATACCACCGCCTTACATACATGCATTGCTAAATTGCTGCCATGAGATCTCCTCCTTCCCATAAGAATTTTCTTTTTTAGATTTGTTTCTAATGAATAATTTTTTTTACCCCAACTTTCACATGACTTGTAATTCATCAATTCATTTATATTTGTGCTTCATTGTTGTAAATTACCTTCGTGAACTAATTTTAGTTATTTTACCTTTATGTTGATCCCCCAGTTATCTCTATCATTTTGAATCAATATAACCGTCAAATACTCCACTACGCCAATACCTGCACAAAACCGCAACATACAATTACTTGAATTTTGTATAAATGCTCCTTTATCGGTATGTCATGTGTGAAATTTTATCGTGATTTTCTTTCATGAGTCACCTCTAAAATACCACTCGCTTGCTAAACCTATATCATCACAAATTTTGTAATAATTCAGCACCACATACTACTGCAATGGCTTCTTCTGCTTCTAAATTCTTCATTGATGATGTTGTGTCGACTGAAAATAATGGTCCTTTGGGAAACTTGCAGTCATCATATTAATCAGGCGCCAACACATAGATAAAAACGTAATTGTCTATTTATGAGTTTAATTATCTATGTATGAGTTTTGTAATGTCACCTTCTCAAAAGTGAATTTAGTAATTTCCAAATGTGCTAAGACAATCTTCTCAATTCTGAGAGATTGATGGAGCAACAGAATGGAGGGTACATGTTGGTCCTCAATTGTCAGACATTTCATTCATTGAGGTTTTAACATGATGTTTATTAACATGTTCTTATACACATATATTGGAGTGTTTGAAACAGTTTCTAATAAATTTTCAACTATTATTCGAACTCAATTCATAAAGTCCATTTGACAGAATGTTCGCTATCTTGGATGCTTTTTGGCATACAAATGAATCTTTCGGTAAAGAGTACATGACCAATCATCAATTAAATATCTACATGATTCTTTTCAGGGCTAGAGGAGAACCTAAAGAATTGATATGAATTCATCATATCAAGTGCAGAGCTCTGAATTACACATGGAAAAGGGGTACCTTAAAACTATAAACTCTGGACGTATGAAAGCGTTGCTGTAACCAGAAAATTCCCCTTCCGACGAAGTAGTATTCATTAAAATAGATTTATCTCCATCTAATAAGTATAGAGTTGCTAAAGATGCAATGGTTATGTGTTTGCCTTTGCAACGAGATTGCATATTGTAATAATCATATGTGATTTTTGTTCGATTTTGGAAGCCTTTCTTTTATTTTTTTTTTCTTTTCAATATTTTGTTATATATGTCCATTCTCGACATAATTGTTTATATTTCCCATTTTCTTTTTTACATTTAAAAAAAAAAATCTAAAAACATGCACTTTAAAAATAATCCAAACAAATATGAAGAATTCTATTAGAACTGATCGCATTATGATGATTTTTATTAAATTAACATTGCATTATGTTAAAATTTAAAAAACAATGAAAAAATCTTATTCTATTGTATCGTTGTGATGGAATAAATAAAGCGTTACTTTTGATTGATTTTGCCACCAACAAAATGACTTAACTCTCGCTAAACATTTGTTTACTGCATTTAAAATTGTTAGAAACAAAAGATCTCATGCACCCCTGCGAGGACACGGGACCAGAACCTAGTATCTTTTTACCCAAACATCTGTTTTTAGTCAAATCCTCACCAAAACCAACGCAATTCCATTTTATCACTATTTTTTTGTTGTTTCTCAACAAATTAAAGGGGAAGACTAGCCAATACATTCCAGCTTTCCCTTTAAAAAAAAAAAAATCTCTCTTCTTTTTTCCGTATTCTTACTTTCTTAGTTGACAATATATAGCTCACTCGTAACTCATTACTGAATTAGGAGCGACTCCGACGGCTCCAGTTCATACTCCTTTTTACTGAAATGATTATTTAATCAGAATTTTTATTTTTAGTATAAGTTATGCTACAAATGAAAATTGAAACAGAACAATCCTTTTGACAAAGGGGAAGAACCAAATATTCCTACTAGGAGTGAACTTGCACTATCTAGTCGGATTATATGAGATATTTGCTAACATATCTCCTACCCTAATGCTTCCATTTCTCTCTATTCTTCTTAAATTTAATTATGTATTTCTTTTCTATTTCAATATGTAATTTTCTTTTACATTTTTAACTTGTCTCTTCTCATTTTAAATACAGTAAATTTAAATTTCAATATTATTTTTCCCCCAAAAGAATAATTGTTTTCTTCTTAAGGGTAAAGTGAGGAAGCACTTTCTTTAAGGTTCTTCGAAAGTCCTGATTTATAACCTTTTGTGAAATGTGCATAAATTGACAGATCACTAACGCAAAAATATGGAAAGTGCAAACCCCACTTCCATTCCAGCAAGTCATGATCAACTGATAATTATTTTTTTTCCGTTAAAAAAAAAAAAGACTAAAAAGATTGTCCTAAAATAGTTGCATGATTTAAATTTTCATTCTAACAGTTTAAATTAAAACTACACTACCATTTAAAACAAAATTAGAACTATATATTGAGAATCAGTATGCATTTGATCAACATACGACAAACTGAAAATAGAATATATTAATCGAAATGAATGCAAACTTCACAAAACAAAATCGATTCACTAAAGTCGATGCCAAGTGAATAAAACCAGAATAGGTTCCAGAATTTTTTTTCTTTTTTTCTTTTTTTCTCCGTTTCTCATCGCGAAGTCTATAACGTTGCAGTGGCCTTACCTACCACGTTATTACATTCAACACAACAATCTGAAAAGTCAACAACCCTGAGCCCATCTTCTACTGATTCCATCTCATTCGGAACATTTTTAGTCATTAATCAATCAGTTTCAATCTGGCCTTATCCGTGAGGATCATGATGATGTCCAGCATGGTACGAGGTTTATCAAAGTCTCTGAAAATAAATTAGTGAAAAACTAGTGACGGATCGAACATCTTGAGAGAATTTAAGCTTGGGTTGCTGCTCAAATACTACTCTCTCCGACCTAAATTAATCAATCAGATGAAAGATTTCGATGGAGAAAAAATATTAGAACCCTATTTGGAAGAGTAATGCTTGGCAAGAAAATCAAACCGATAATGCAAAACCTTACATGGTTTGTTCTTAAAATAAAAAATAAAATACTTACTATGTCCCAGAAAAATAATCCTTCTATAAAAATTTTCAAATAGTCCAATTTCACACAAATCAAAATCAGTTTTACTAAATGACCAAAATATCCTCGTAACTAACTAAATTAGAGTTGGAAACTTAACTAAATAGGGACACAATCGTAAATTTCGTAGATAATAAATTGTTGTATCTTGATTGAATTGGCCAAAATTAGAAAGTATATAGTTATCCATAATTCCATATAAATATGCAGAACCCCAACTTGACCAAATTAGAAAGTTACCAAAAAACCCTTCTCTCTTTGGATATTACTATGACATTTCATAATCCGGAAAAGAATTACTAAAAAACACGGTCTGACGGACCACCTCATTATTAATTTGACCCAGAACACTGTTTTTCATCCTTCAATTTTTATTTTTTTTTTTTTACTCTTTTGGGTATGTGTTTATATAAATCATTCACTTTACTCTGTGTGCTTCACTCGGCCAGCAATTCCACTAGCTAGATTGCTAGATCGGCTCTTTTGTAACTGCTATTTTGGCCTTAATTAATGGTGAGAGGCCCTTATACTGACAAAAAGACTGGAGTGAAGAAAGGTAAGTGGAGTGAAGATGAAGACAAGCAGCTTAGGGCCTTTGTCCAAGAACACGGCCATGGCAACTGGCGACAGCTTCCTGGAAAGGCCGGTGAGAAACTTCCACTTCTTCAGGACATTAAAACAACCATAATCTTATTATTTAGATTATATTTATTAGATGATAAATCCTTCGAAGTAGAGAAAAGCAGCGTTAGTTAGTACCTACCATTGATTTGGCATTTAATCTTACGCATAACAAATTTCTTTTTGGTGAGTTTCAGTAATTTGCTCTCTTTTTGTTTTTTCACAATCAGGTCTGCATAGATGTGGGAAAAGCTGCAGATTAAGATGGGAAAATTACCTGAAACCAGGTGTAAGAAGGGGAAATTATAGCCCAGAAGAGGATGAACTCATAATCAAATTACATGAGCAATATGGCAACAGGTAATTAACCTAAAGCTTTATGTTCTTGGAGAACTAAACTGAGATGATAATCAAAGTGATGCTTTTAAAATTTGTTTCATGTTCAAGTTGGTCCAAGATTACATCACAATTTCCAGGAAGAACTGACAATGACATCAAAAATCACTGGAACGCTCATCTCATGAAAAAGAGGGTACTGAATATCAAGATGAAGACGATCAAGCCATCGTCATCAACAACTTATGAGAACAATAATATTTCGGGCAGTTGTCGCAATGATGAAGATTCTCCTTCTTCTTCTTCAAAGTCGTCCATTACAACATTTGGCTCCATGCAACAACAACAGATCGTCACTTCTGATCATGAACTAGATGATGACTTGGATTTCATTACTAAACCTCTTAATCCAGAGGATCTGGATCATCTCCGGAAATTGATTAATGATGATGATGATGATGATGCGGATTCCAGATAGCTACCGGATATTCTACTTCAGATGAAGAATTTCATGTGCTCGTTAATATCTATATGTATGCACTACCCGTTTGCCAATGTCGTTAATTTATGGTGCAGTTTTGCATCATTACATGGATTTGCTTCAAGTCATGTTTTCTTTCAGTATGTTTGAATATTATAAAATCAAACTTAGAACATTTTAGGGTTTCGTTCTCTATTTTTAAGCTACAATATAATGTTAAAAACCTACTTAATGTGATCTGGTTTATTCATCTTAAACCATTTTTACAAAATATATATATATATGTATATATATCATTTTATTATATGTTGTATAAAGTACACATCATTACATTATAACCAAAGGGATTTTTCACCATAAGTCGAGAGTTTGAACCTTGCCATGAACATGTAACAACTTTAAATCTGTTGGTTAATTCTCCCACTCATTGAGGTACCGACCATGAGCAAGGAGGACTAGTCACTGTTGTTAATAGTGAACACCTTATAATATGAAAAAATAAAAAATAAATAATAAAGAACTTCTAGATCCCCACTAGCCCTAATCCTTTTATGTTAATTTTGAACTAACTCTCTCTTTTTTTACCTTTACATAATGAGTATGTTGTTTGTAACCAAAAAAGAAAAAAGAAAGTACGTATTTCTCATTTCTTCTAGCTCGATTACATTCTGATACGAATGATTAAATTTTCTGATTCCATATTGTAGTGTAGTATATACATTAATTAACTCACTCACAATATCTTGAATATATTGTTGCCTACTACTTGTCTCGATAAAGATTTAACACCCCAAGAAACAAAAAAACATATAAAAGGCACCTTTAATGTCTTAATAAATAATTTCTGGTGATATTAATGTTTAATGACGTTGAATGAAAGCGTATTGAATTCAGTATCACGCCAGTTTTAACTATTGTACTATATATAAAGTCACTTGTAATTAACTTGAGCGTTATGATAACTAATTTTTTGCTTTTTTTTTTTTGCCATTGAAAATGCCATAACACATTAGGCATTTTTGAGCGCCATAACAGTTGAATAACTCTAGTTGATATTTAGACTAAATTCATTCTCGCTGGTCACATCTTTAAATTTGTAATTCATATATTAACTATGTTAACTATAAATTTGTACTTTATTTATGAATTAACCACAGGGGTAGTGTTTATTAGATATTTCAAACAAAGACATATCAGCTTAGGTTAACCTAATTGATGCAATTTCTTCATTTCCCGGTTGAATATTCGGCGATTCATCTCTCTATCTACACTTCTGAAAGTCATAGGTGTATCTCTGAGGATATCAAGCATTGACCCCATGCGGTTGGACCCTAGCTACTTCTTCTTTTGCTTTTTGCGTTGGTTATTTTCGTGCCAGCCAAGATTCAACTTTGTCTTTTTCAATTTGACACCAATAGTAGAGCAAATTATTCCTGAAGTCCTAATCGCTGCAAAACTTAAAATATTTATTTAGGAGTTCATAGTTCACCATTATGGACTTTCTAACTCCCATCTCATTATCTTATTCAACAGCTTTTCCAATATGAATGGCATCAATTGCGAAACTCGCACTTTGTACTATTGAGCGTGACATTTTGCTCAACTTGCTTAAGACGTGGATACGTAAGTAAAGTATGTAAAATGTCGTGACAGATATAGAGAAAAATTATTAGAGAATTTTACAAATAATAAATAATGTGACTTAAATCTAATTATCTTGCTAATTAACCGTAAATGCATTAATCGTTGCTGAAAGGGATAATTAAAAAATGAAAAGTTATAATTTACTCTACATTATTTTTTTTCACTGTTCTTTGTAAATACTTCCCCTTATAGATCACTATCCTCAAGAAAAATGTAAATTATGTTGGCTGACCTTGTTATTAATGCTTCTTTACAAGTCTTTAGAGACTAAATTAGACCTTCTTTTTCTTTTCCCCATCTTTAAGTAAAGCATTCTCCAGTTAAAGGGATATCGTACCACAGTTCAAGTTCTTGGAAAATTCACCGAAGGTGGAATATATTGGAGTCATAACATATGTTGTGGACATACAATGTAGACGAACCATCAATCTCTTTTATTGTTTTATTAATTTATGTAGCCGAAATATGTACAGTTCCTCACTCATCTAGCTCGAACATGGCATTAATCGTGTTAACGAACCGAACCGACCAAACATGGCATTGGTCGTGTTAATTAGGGTGGGTCTGTTTTTGACAAGATCGAATTCGTTTCAGCTCGAACTCTCAATTACATGCTCGAGCTCGACTCGTTTGGCTTGAGCCATATCCAGCTCCATTGCTCGAACTAAGTTCGGACCAAACAGCTTCAAAGTTTCAGACTTACAATTGTGAGATACCAAGGCTTTTACTCATTAAAAAAGAAGAAGATAATATCCCAAACCAAAACAACACTGTTACGGAACCAATTATCAAAAACTTAAACTATCTCTAATTTAGTAAATCCTTTTCTGCCTGATTCTTATTCGCCTCTAATTTAGTAAATCCTTTTGTGCCTGATTCTTATTCTTGGAGATCAAAATCTCATTTTAAGGATCCCAAAAACTTATAAATGTACTCGAGAATTGAAAAGTTGTTTTCAATTGTCGTTAATAACTTAAGGAATAACTTGCGGTATGCATTCAATGATTATCATTTATTTTTTCAAAAAGGAAAAAGAGAAAAAAAAAACAACAAAAAGGTTACCATTTCAAAGTCTACCATCTCATATTTTCATTATTGTTGTAACATACTCCCTCCATTTTTTTTTATATGTTTTTCTAGAAAAATCATCAAAACCAAGAAAACATTAAGTATTGCAATTAAAATATAAAAATACACTTATTTATTGTCTATACAATTCATCACAAACTAATAGAAATTCATTATAAATACTGCTTCATTTCCAATGAAAGGGTAATATTGATAAAAAGTGGTCAAATATGTCTCGATTTATGAAAACGACATATATTTAAAAAAATTCATCAAATCCTAAAACGACATATATTTTAAAATGGAGGGAGTAGGGTTTTAAAATTCATTTGTATTGAAGAATAAAACATATTGAAGACATTACTCCCAAAATATAGAGGCGTTCATCGAAACCAGAGTGTTAATTTGCCTATTTAGTTAGAAGAGATGTGGTAGTTTCTAGCTAGATCGATTGATCATACCAGAGCGTTGTTTGTTTGTTTGTTATGTGAAGGATAACAAACAAGGCCGACCACCACCTTCCACCACGAAACAAGCAGCCCCACGCCCTAAAATTTGGAAGTCGACAGAGAAATCTAACAAAGTCAGTCCAAGGCCCACCACCACCTTCCAAGGCCCCAACTGAATTTTTGTTTTTAGTTATTACTCCTTAAAATTTTAGATATTTTCTTAAGAAAATTAGATTTCGTCCCACCTAAATTAATAATATTAGGAGGCAAATATATTAAATTAGTAGTATTAAAAATTTTGCCTCATCACTTCTTTGGGCCTAGCTCTGCCCCTACATTTGGATCTCTCTCCAATATTCTATTAGACCAAAAAAAAATATATAGGTGTGACGTTATGCAAGAGGATTAGTTAAGGTGCCTATCACTAATTAATTTTATTCCACTAACTAGCTAGTTTAATTTATTTTATTTTTTCCGGAAATTAATAAAACTGTAATTACATCTTTTATAATCACATACTTTCATTTAAAAAAAAAAAAAACACTCACATAATACTACCAAAATTGTTACAAGTCTTGAAAGACAACAGAAACAGAAGATGAAATTGGACTACAAATTGAATGGAAACGGAGTTGAAGGATTGAATATGTCTAATTTAATTCCTTAAACACCTTCACGGATTCACGTATGTAGTACCAAAATTGTTATCAAACCCACGTTTTAAAAACATAGTTTGACGATGATGAGTGATGAAGACTAATCACATGTTTTATCTTTGGACCTTTGATTTCAAAGGTGGATAAGAATAAAAGTAACACGCTCTGGTGGATTAATTAATCACTAAACCACGTAACACGGTGTTCCTTTTCTTTTTTCTTTTCTTTCCCTTTTCTTTTTCTTTGGGGGGCCTTTGTTGTTTTTGTGAGATTTAAATGACCGAGTTCGCCTGCCCTAGTGTTTTTCACTCACACAACTGCACTAGACCTTGCTAGATCTCGGTTTCTTCGGTAACTGATATTAGGGCTTAATGGTGAGAGGCCCTTATACTGACGCTAAGAATGGACTGAAGAAAGGTGCTTGGAGTAAAGATGAAGACGATAAGCTCAAATCCTATCTCCGGCAACACCATCATGGCAACTGGCGACAGCTTCCTAGAAATGCCGGTAAGATATCATTTTAACTTAAAACAACCATTTTAACAAGACAATATATTTTTTGAAAAAAAAAGAGAAGAAAAAAGTAGGGATAGTTAGTAACTACTATGGATTTGGCATCTTCCCTGGCTAACAAAGTTTTTTTTTTTGTTTGTGTTTGTTTCATTACTTTTCATCAGGTTTGAATCGGTGTGGGAAAAGTTGCAGATTGAGATGGAAGAATTACCTTAAACCGGGGGTAAGAAGGGGAAATTATACCCCGGAAGAGGATGAACTCATTCTTAAATTGCATCAAGAATATGGCAACAAGTATGTTTTTTTTTTTTTTTTTTTTTGTACACTAATGTGTTTTGAGGCCTCCTACATTAAGTATTATGATTACTAATTAACTGGAAAATGTTTTGAAAAAATTTCAGATGGTCTATGATTGCATCTCAATTGGCAGGAAGAACTGACAATGACATCAAGAATCGCTGGCACTCTCATCTGATGCGAAGGCAAATGACGTCGACCAGGCCATCATCTTCAACTCATGATCGAGATCATCATACAGAATCTCCTTCTGCTTCGACGTCGTCGACGATTACGTTTGACGACTCTATGGAACAACACATCATGGAGCCGACGGAGAGTTATTACGATCATGACCAAATCATCGCTATTGATGAACTTAGTATGAGTTCTCAGGATGTGGAATTCGTCTTGAACTACCTTTATGGAGGTGATGATCCTGAGGATTAATTCCAACATTGACTAGTTATAAGTCAACCCCACCCATGGTGACCAAATTCATCATCCTAGCTATATACCACGTTAATGATCGTCTTCATCGTGATTACTATCAGCTGCCTGCCCACTTTAATTATTCTCTTGATGATTGTTGAAATTCCCAGAGTTGTTGTTGGAATAAGAAGAGGTGAAAGTATGTAAGCTGTGTCAAAGAAAATCAATGGTTTGTAATCGCCATGCACATATGCTTCAATATTAGTTTTTCTTTTCTTTTTTCTTTTTTTTTTTTTGGTTTAAGTGGCGTCGAGTCTTGGAAGATGATCAAACTTGGAACATTTTAGGGTTTCATTCTCCATTATCACTGTCGCTACGTATCTATATCTCATTTCATGACATATTTTAATGAAAAGTTATAGAAGGCCCGAAAATAATGTACGTACGTGGTTGTTCGAATATAAACTATAATCTATTTACCTACCATTGAATGTGTTAGCAGAGACTAAAAAAGACATATTAACCGAGATTAAAACAAAAGAGACTGAAACAAAGGATTTGGGAAAAGTTTTTGTATATTCACTGAGTCTATACCTTGGCCTATTTATACAAGATAACAAATCTTATCCTAAATTTAATCACATCGCAGCATTAATTACCGGATCAAATTAAATCACCAATCATATTCCCTAAAAGTATGCTGACAGAATGGATCAACCCTAAAGTGGGGAATGTAAAAAATATGGACCAAAGTGATTTGTTTTACCTCATTTCTTATAAGCGGGCGTTCCTCCATTTGTTCTACCTCGGATTTTCTAGGAAATATCTTTTGATGCCACAATCCACTAATTAGTATTAATTAAGATGTAATTTCATGATTTAGTTTGTGACCTCCTTTCTTGTACAAAAAAATATCGACTAATTAAGATGCGTTTAAATATCTAAAGTTGACAATAATCAATGGACCATCGTCATTGTAGTGATCATGTGTGATCAGTTTAGGTTAGCTGAACCAATGCAAATTACTCAACTTTGAATTTATTCATTTAAACTCTATCGACATTAAGCCAAAGTGGTTGTGGTGGAGTGAAGGGACTCTTCCACCCTTAACCATAGATCGAGTGTTCGAATCTCGTCATGGGCATGGAGTAATCTTAAATACTTTAGCCAGTTGTCCCACCCATCAAGGTGCTTACAATTCAACGAGTGGGATTAGTCACTATTGCCGACGTTAGACACTATACAAATATGGAAAAAAAAAAAAAAAAAAACCTCTATCGACATTGAGAAAGTGCCGTGTAAATGTATATTTGTCGCACAAAAAAGTTATAAAAAATTTGGTATTTGAAATGATTGTTATAACTATGGCAAATCCGATTTGAGCCGTATAAATTTCATTTAGAAAACAAAACTTTTTCAAATAAAATTCATTTGTTTTGAACTTAAGTATTTTCTTGTTTTTCTTTGCCCATTAAAATACCATCGTGGTGTTTACAGACACCATTAACCAACCATACAAAAGTCCATCCTACATTTTAATTTCAATGCTAACCCAGCAAATTAAGAAAATTAAACCCTTAGAGGACTTTTAACTATATAATTAAGACTATTTTAAATTCATAGTCCACCTTTATGGACTTTTAATTCCCTCCCGTAAATTATCTTAACTAATAGCTTTCCAATATGGCATTAGATGGGAACCGTAGTCCTAGCTACTAATCTCATTTGTCTCACATTGAGAGTGACATTCGTTCAAACTGATTGAGACTTTGTGCAGGGAAAGGATTGAAAGTGCCATCGATCGAGTGAGAACAAATAATAAATTACGAAATCCATCTCTATGTGTATCATTACGAGTCCGTATCTAGTGCACCCGAATACACCGTATACCTTCACCAAACACACGGGATATACGCGCTCAACATTTTTCACCTTTACGTTAAATGCACAAACAAAATTGTTTTCATCTTTACGCACAAACACACACAATTGCTGGTTATCTACCCATTTCATACTGGTTATCCACAAGTTGTAAAATGGTTATCTAGAAGGTGTAAATTGGTTATCCAGAAGGTGTAAACTAGTTATCTAGAAGGTGTAAACTGGTTATCCACAAGTTGTAAACTGGTTATCCAGAAGGTGTAAACTGGTTATCCAGAAGGTGTAAACTGGTTTATCCACAATAATACTCCATCACAAAGTTTTCAAAATTTGAATGAATTCGATAATTTATTTATGCCGCGTTTAAAAAAAAAAAGTTGAATTATCTAGCGGACTAACGCTATTTTAAGAGAGTAAAACACACGCGCAGGAGGGTACACGGTACCCCCGAGTGTACCAGATAATTTACCGTATCATTAGTACTCGAAGGAGCACCGACAATTGAACAGTTGAAAACTTTTTTTTCTCATATTCGGGATATAAATAGTTAGTACTTAATGTGAACTATGTATATAGTATGATAATATTTACTTTCTTTCTCCCGAAATGATTGTCTAATTAAATTTTTGTTTTTAATACAATTAGTGCTACAAATAAAAATCTAGAATATATATAAGTTAAAATCTACAATTTTTAATAATTTAGGACTGAAGAAAAGTTATGTTGGTTGACCTTTGTATATATTAATGCTCCTTTACAAGTCCTTCGTCTTTAGAAATTAATCAGAGCCTCTTTTCTTCTCCCACTCCTTTCCTAAAGCATTCTCAAGTTAAAGTGATAATCAATGAGTTCCAGGTAAATGTACCCCAAAAAAAAAATTAAAAATTGAGTTTCAGGTAAAATTCTTGGAAGTTCACCATACATTCATTGGTGGAAGCAAGAGTCAAAACAAACGTTGGACATACAAATGTGTGATGAACTGTCAACCCCTTTTATTACTTTATATGTAGCCGAATTATGTATAGTTTCTTCCATCTGATGGAAGATTCCAATGACAATGTCTAATTCTTTTTTATTAATTTTGTTTAGATATACCATACCTATGGACTGTCCTCTAATCTTGCAGGTCATATTTTTGTTTTATTTTGTTTACATACATTTAGTTCCATTTCAACTTCGCCAAATATATAACGAAACCAAAATCTTAATGAAAAAAAAAAACACACACACACACACACAAATTGTTTCCCAATTCCCACTATTTTGTTAAGTTTCCGTTGCATTTGATACTTCATAGTTAAAGCGAAGATACAAAGACTGCCTCACACTGTTAATCTTTTAAACATATAGCCATATAGCTATAAATCTTCCACTTTGATGAAGCCTCAAAGCATATGTATTGAGATATACCAGTATACATTAAGATTATGCATACGTTGGGTTGGGTCATGACCCGCCTCCCCCCAAACCCCTCTCGACCCAACCCGCCCATTTGAGGCCTATGTCTAGGGTTAAGTCATCAGTCAATGGTTAATTTTCTACACTCTTAGGAAAAGATGGGGAGATTAAAAAAGATGATAACGACAGAAACAAGCCAAATATGCCACCGGCCAAATTGATGCTCTTTGTTTCGTTAAGTTTCAAATTAATAGCAGCACTAACTACTACTATAAAATTGCACTAGAATAGT
Source organism: Oldenlandia corymbosa var. corymbosa (assembly GCA_949775105.1). NCBI lineage: Eukaryota > Viridiplantae > Streptophyta > Magnoliopsida > Gentianales > Rubiaceae > Oldenlandia > Oldenlandia corymbosa. The sequence continues at coordinate 10,014,960 of OX459118.1, read as the reverse complement.
ATAATTTTACACCATGAATTTGGCTATAAATTTTACAAGAATAAAATTAAAAATCATATATCATGTATGTAGCCTTTTAAATATATCTAGCAGTGAACATTTAAAAAAAAAAAATATTTTGATCGATGGACCTATCTCCTAAGTATATTCATAAGAAAATTCATTGTTGGTTTAAGATTTTAACACAGACATGCACTTCTTAATTTAACTTTTGCTTCTTTTAGCCGGTCCGACGTCCTTTAAAAATGATTCATGTTAAAGGTCATAACATCCGACATGAGATTTTCTCTGATTGTATTGCACATTCTTTGATACTAGTTAAATAATTAATACCTGTCTAAATAATTAATTACTAGAAGTTTAAGTAAATAATAAGTGAACTTTTATTTGATGAGTGATTAAATATTTGTAAAAATTTTAACTGAAAAATCTTTTGCCGCTCATAAGCTCCTTTCTTAAACTATATATATTGATTTTGCATTTCAATTTGAGTTTTGCCAAAACCGAAGTCCTGTACTGTACAGGGCTGGTACCTTTTAAAAAATTTGTAAAGTAACGCAGGCCCATTTTCACTTTGTTCATCTCACGAATGTTTAAAACAGTCCATGATTCTTCATCTTACATGGATTCTTATTCTTGACCCAACCACCCAATCCTTCTCCCTCCTCTGGATCGCAGCTGTTGTCGGGCAAGTGCATTTTGAAATTTGGGAATTAGGAACAAATGGTGGGTTTTAATGGTTAAATCTAGTCACTCATAGATTCTCAAAGTCTAGGGTACAATTAATCTTCACATACGTGTCTTTCATGTCGGACCAATTAGGTTAATCAAGCTCAAACAGGCAAGATGTTTTTTGAGGAGTATATAATATACTTTCTTCAGTTCTTATTATAAGATATTTTGACTTTTCGTAGATCACACTTAGTACACATTTTGAATTGACAAAAAACTTTAAAAATATATTTTTGCATTCGTTATGTTCTTTTGATCGTTATGAAATATTTTTAAGATTTTTTCGTCGATTAAAAATTTGTACTAGGTTAAACTTAGAAGTTAGAACAAATCAAAATGTCTTATATTAAGGACCGGAGGAAGTACAATGAAGAAGGGCGAAACTTAAATACAAAAAATCATAACACTAAGTAAATATGAAAAGGAGTATACATTAAATTAAAAGACGCACTTATAGAGTTTCGTCCAGTTCATCATCTTTTTTTTCCCCATAAACTCCCTTGTAATAAGTTATGCCTTTGGGGGAGTATATTTTGAAAATGCTTTGCTACTTTTTTTTCGTTTTAAGATTTCGACAACCAATCCTTTTCTCAAACGTTGGACAATCTTAAAAGCTAGATTTTAGGAAATTTGGTTTCGGAAACTTAAGAACTAACCATCCTAAATGCCCCCACTTTCGTTGCTAACACAACTTTGCGGAAAGATTATATCAACTTTCGAAATAAGTGCTTTAGTTGTTGCCCTGCATGTACTTTCACTTTCAAATGTTAGGTTAATTTTTGGCGAATTTTTCTTTTTCCCTGCTTAGGGCAGGTATTCTACCTTTAGTATACATATAGGAAACTTTGTTGCGTAATACTAGTTGACAAAAACTTGGCACATTTGTTAAAAAATCATTCTAAAGCTATTTGATCTATGTTTTCAATAATCATTTTTGTGTCAAGATTCAGCGTGGGTTTGATTTGAGGTTTGTGGTCGAAAAATTCAAAGTCGTGCGGTGGTTCATTTGCGGTTTCCTTTGCGAATTAAAAATTTCATGATGTTTCATTTCTACATATTCATTTCCGTCACAAAATAAAAATTATGTTTGTTGGTTTAAATAATATAGCAAGTAAAAGTATTATTTTGGATTAAAGAAAGTATTTTAGTTTCGACTTTTGATCGCAGTACTATGGTTGGCAACTCTCTTTTCCCAATGAATTGCCGACTAGCATTTAGACATGATTAATTTATTTAGATATATATATATATATATATATATATATATATATTCATCATATTCATTTGATTGGAGTAGAACAAAGTTATCGTCAAAGGGAGGGGAAAACTAAAATACGGCTCAAACCGACCATTAGGAAGTTTGAGGTCAGCAGTACCACTGCCGTCCAAAATTATAAATTGTTGCCAAACAATTAATTAAAGTTATACGCACTGGAGTCTGGTCGGACAGATTCAATATTTTGAGGTTAAACGTAGTCGTCCTAACCCTAGAAATGTTGATAGCACACCAATCGAAAAGGAAGATAAAAGAATTGTTATTTTCATAACCTACCTTACAAACATTTGAAATTTGATGTATAATGGCAGTAAACATTAGTTGTTCCGTGAAAAATGAAACTGCGAATCATGTATGACAAAAGAGATGAGAATAATAATTCCTTTCACATATTAAGATGTTTTATGGTTTTTTTAATCATTATTTATCTTCTTTTTTCCTTCCTGTAAGTAAAGTGTTTCCTCTCCTTCTTTCTTACTTGGTGGCTAAAGTGTAATGCACAAGTCAAACACCATCGAGTTGTTATTCCAATACGGTGTGTTAGTTTTCTGGAAATTCTGCTCATCAATTTAGTTCCATCATTCTTTGAAGTATGGACTTTTCCTCCTCCTCCTCCTCCTTCCTTTCTAGTGTAGGTACAATTTCCATGTTTTCTTACCAAAATGTCGACGCATTTTTCATTTATAAACGTAAGTTAATTAATGTGTGAACTTCCTAGCTAATAACACACTCTTTACTTCCCCCTCCCAGTCACGAATTTTAAATCGCTGGTTGCAACAAAGATAATATTCATTTTCTAGCTAGGAGTGAAATTGCAACAACACAATATATGTAATTTGCATTAATAAGGGGCAAACCGGGAGTGCTGGTCCATAGAGCTCGCCAGTGTGCCACACATGCACAATCACAAAATCATTACGAAAAAAAAAAAAAAATTATCCAGTTAGTTCATTAATGAAGCATGTGTTCCAAACAAGAGTTGCATTTATAGTTTTGATTTCTATCTTTTATACACTTACTCATTATATTTAAAAGAAATCAAATACACACTGGTACTGAAAGTGAACACGTAATGGAGGTATGAGAGGAAGATCAAAGGTGGTACAAATCCCCGTTTATTAATTTAATTGGTTGGTTTGGGAGTTAGGTGGACTTCTTTAGTGCAAATCCTAGCTAATGGTCCCTTTCCTTTTTCCTTTTTCTTTTTTTTTTTTTTTTTTTTTTGTTTTGGGTTTGGTGAGCTTCGTCTAGGCCTTCCTGCTCTTCTAGAGAGGGGACTCTCTTTTTTGTGAATTTCTTGGTGTTATTTTATGGACTTCTAAGAGTGATCTTAGAGTGACTCTCCAATGGTACCAAAGAATATGCTTAAAGCATACTAAAACTTTGTACCTTAAAAGTTTTCAATATCTTATAAAAAAAAAAAAAGAAAGCAACGTAAGACCACTAATGTCACATTTGTTGGTTTGGTTCTTAAGAAAACATCCGCAAAAACCCAGGTTACAATCAAGGGATAAAAGAAGGTTTTGAATGAACAGTGATATCAACACCTATTAGTGTATTACTTAATGTATTAAACAAAAGAGAATGAGATACTCCCTCCGCTTTTTAATATAAGGCATTTTGATATTATCTTAGATTTCACCTATTACATATTTTTAATTGACAAAAAAATTTTAAGAATACATTTTCACATTTGTTATATTCTCTTAATTGTTATGAAATATTTTTAAGGTTTTTTAGTTAATTTAAAATACGTACTAGATTAAACATAAGACAAATCAAAATGCCTTAAGCACGGAGGAAGTACTTTTTAAGATACAAGGAATATAAAACTCGATGGAGGAATATTGTAGCATATTAATACTATTTGGTATCTTCATTGGATCATATCCTCAACGATTTCCTCTCACTGGACAGCAAATCAAATTAAGCGTGCATCAGTAAACAAATTTCAATCGAGTTTTACTTGCAGAAAGGAAAATTGCTCATTTAGTTTAATTTGTACTCCTTTGTCTCGAAATTATTATTCAATTTTGATTTTTATTTTTAAATTGAAATTATATGTAAATTTTAATTGAAATTATACGTAAGTTAAAAATAAAAATTGGATAATAATTTTGAGACAGGTGTAATATCTATATTCTCAACTAAGATCTCTATTGTCCATATTCACGTGCCCACAAAATAAGGGCACAACGATGTCCATGCTTTAAACGTGTTGTTGGAAACTGCTCCTAAGTCTCCAATCTATTTTCATTCTGCGGATAATACTGTAATTAGAAATAAAGATGTTTAAGGCAGATTGTACTAATTCTTTGTGTGATGATATGCGTAAATTGTAAGTGTAACCCTGTTCAAAAAAAAAAATTTCCAGTGCGTTTGAGTTTATGATTGCTTGAAATGTCAGTGTCGGGGTCAGTTTGTTGTTAAAATGACAGACACATTGATCTTTTGAGCGCTGAATAATGTGAAAAAAACTTGAGGCTGTAGATCAGTTATACATCAGTTTCTGATCGATCAATCCTTAGCAATAACTAAAAATATTAAATTGATTGTTGCTGCCTTTGCAATTGCCTTTATATGTATGGCATTCGTGACTACCACGGAAAGTTTTTATCTTTTTTAGTTTAATACTATAAACAATTTATTATTCTCATATTTTATGCCATTTAAAATGATAGAGCCACTTAACCACAGAGAGAGTTATTGAAAGTAACACTGTACGAGTACAATGTTTTTTTTTTGGGGGCTTTGGAGATTAAAAAATAAAATAAACTAAAAGTAGATTTATAAAATATGTTTCTTAGAGGTGAAGTAAGTTAACGTGGGGTGCAGCTTTTAATTTGCACTTTTTCCATATGAATATATGAATTTCACGGTACAATAAAATAATTTCTCTAAGAAAGTTATTAATAGATGACCCTTTTTACTCTTTGCACCTTAAAAAGAAGTCTTTTTATGTCTTGACATTAGGACGGGAGCTTGGTACGTGATAGAAGGGTGATGGCTTGGTGGACAACAGAAGCATCATAACAAGATGATGAAAGTTTTTGGTGTCAATGCACGCATAGAATACAGGGTTTGAGAATTTTTGAAGCGGGATTGGGTTGTGGAGGTCAATGTTGCTGCTAATTATATAACATTATTGCTATCTCACATGTCGGGAGGACTGCAATGTCTAAACATCACTATCAAAAGTTAATCGTGATTGAAAGATAATGTAACATGAGTAATATATTCCAGAACTGTGCTAATTTATAGGTCAGTCTCTTTCAACTGTCACAAAAAAAAAGTATTCTTATTCGTTGAGTTCGAACAGTAAAAAGAAATGTATATGAGTCATGTTTGAGATAAAAATAATAACACTCTCGTTGACTTAAATAAATAATCCACATTGAGTTTTGAATTTTGTATATTTTTAGTGTAAATTTGAAAACTAAGTGTGGACAGTTATTTTTTATACAAAAATAATAATAAATATGCTTTATGATTGTTGAACTGAATTAATTTAGTAGTACCTGTTGAGTTAAATCTGAATTCTTAACCAATAGGTTTAATATAAGTGTTTAATCAAGTTTTGGATGCCATTGACAGCAGTAGAAAATTATCGAATTCAACCCAATAAAAAAAAAAAACAGTTATTTTGAGTTGTTTGTGTAATGCTGATTTGTTAGTTACTACATACAAATACTTGTCGCAGATTTTAGTCATTCAACATGCAACATCTTTCTTGATTTGTCAGTAAAAAAAATAAATAAATAAAATTAAAAAATCAGCTACATCCAATCAGTCAGTGCATGAGATGAGTTCAAAAACAGTGGAATGTTCTTGCAAGTAAACCCACACTTGCATATATGATTGATTGAATTATTAAGGAAAAAGACAAGATCATCCAGCTTGAGTACCCACATATACATTTTAGTGGGGTTTAATTATAGACATAAGCTCAGTCCAAGATGTCTAAATCAAAATCATTAGCGTGAATCTTGCCTGTTCCAATAATTCATTCAAACAGTTAATTTATTTTCTTTCTCTTTTGCTTTTCACAAATTATCAGAAAAAATCAGGTTAAAGCAGTAGCTCCCTCCCTCCCTGGAAGAACCGGTCGAAATTCGAATTGAATCTGAATCAATTAAAAAAAAAAAAAAAGGAAAAAGAAATGAACGGAATCTGCTGAGAAATCATTAGTTACGTAACAATAAATTAGCACAAAAAAAATGTTACATTTTTTATTATTGCAAAAAAATCAAGGTCAATGCTTCCATGTCCTCCTCAGCATGCAAATAAACGGATTTATTAGTAATTTGGTACTCCCTACTAGTAGTAGTAAACTATAACGGGCTCACCCCAAATATTAATTGACCATTAATGTGTAGTACATCATTAAATATTTGACCCCAAATATTAACGGGCTCATCCTTTTTTAATATTCATTGACTACTTTTCTTAGTATTCATTGCTTGATGTATATCCCAACACTCCACGCTTTCTCATCGCCAAATTATTTGACGAATGATTATAATTAAATTCCCTTTTAGCTTGACTTCCCACAAAACAACTCCACATTAGTACCACTTCTATCCCAAAAAAAATAATTCACATTGAGTTTTCAAATTTGTACTAAAAATGGTACAAAACTCAAAACTCCATGTGGACTATTTTTTTGGAACGGAGGGAGTATTTAACAAATCCAAATAGTACTGTGCTTGCTTTTCACATTTACAGAAATTATTAAATTCAAAAGAAAACATATAGTATGTTCCAAAGTCTTCTGCAGAGATTTTCAAATGTGTTGCTCAATTTTCAGAACTGGCTCAATGCGTGTTGAGGCCTCAAGCGAAATTTAATTTTGGAGCCCTTCAATAGTCAGATTTTAATAAATAAAAGTTTCATCAAAATACTTTAATAATTTCGATACAAATAATTTTATCAGATAACTGAAATACTACATATTTTGCATGTCAAAATGTTTACGGTAGTATAGCTTTTTTTATTTATTTTTCAATGATTGTTATTATAAAACAATTCTAAAAAATAATTATAGTTAATAATATCCTAAAAAATGAGGCCCTAAATAGTATGAGACATAAAGTCCTATCTTTTGTAGCCTCTCCCTAAAGCCCCTTGTCAATTTTAGAAACTCAACATTGCTATAGCTATTAGTGCTGGAAGTTTCTGGATGATTTTTATACTATTGCTATAATGTTGAATGCTATAAAAAAAATTTTAATATCGAATTCTCTTACATATTCATAATCTGTTATTCACTAGTACTACTTAGTAAGTGGTTAAGTTCAACTAATTTTAGATGGTGAAATGAGATGAAATTCAAACTCCAAAAATATTATCCAAATTCTAAATCATATCAACTGCACTTATCATATGATTGCAAAAAACCATTGATAAACATGTACACAATATTCGATTATATATGTTCTTTCTTGAAGTTTTCTTCCTTTATATACTTTTTTGGGGGGGGTTATTTATAAATTTTTAAATTATGCAGTACTCATATAATTATATAGACGTCCTTAGGGTGTCAAACTATTATAAACAGATAAAAATAGAAAATCTAGGCAAGACAGGTATAAGTATGATTTATTTATGAGAAATCATAGTAGAAGAAGCAACAAATTCAGAGGCGTTCGGAAATGCCCCTTAGAGTTGATGAAATTACAGCGAAAGCCACTGCCGCGTAAAGACAAAATAATGAACCAAAACGAAAACACCAGTCATATTCCGTACCTTTATAAGCAGGACTAATAGCCGTTAGATATACCTATTTCACTTTCCTCAATGAAAAATATAAAAAAAAAAAAGAAAATAAAATAAAAATCCACTTTCTGAAAACAATGATTATAACAAAAACTAATTATTCTTTTTTAAAAACAAAATAAATAACAATTTCCTATTGCCACAAAAATAGTACTATATACTACCAAGCAGGCAAGCACCATATTTTTTTGTCGTCTTTAATGATACTAGTACTATTATTTTTGTATATACTGCTGCTTCTTGAACTCTCAAAATTGTATTGCTTTACAGCCTTATAAAAATCACTCCTTTCCTCCCCATTTCCATTTCTTCTCTTTCTCCATTCTTCTTCTACCCTTCTTGATTTCTCCGATCAAATCCACTTCCCCATCCCCGCCCGCCTCCTCCTTCTCCGAGATCTCCAGGTTCCCACAATTCTTCCTTTTTTGATTCCCTCCTGCCCGGAGTGTGTTTGTCTGAGGAAAGAAGTTGGGATTTTTATCTTAATTGGTCACCTTTCAGGAGTTGGTTATTGGAGTTTTATTAAGCGATTTTGAGCTGGGAAATAAATTGGGTCTGTTGAAGGAGGGTTTTTTTTGGACCCGGGTTCGTGATAATTTATGCAGAGGTTGTGTCGGTTGAGGGATTACGGTTTATGTTCTGAGTTTTTTCTTTTTTAAAAATTATATTTTTTTTTTCTTCAGTGATTTTTTTTTTTATCTCCTTGGATCTGGTCGGTTAGAATAGAGAAGAGGGTGAAGGAAAGGAAACAATATTATTCTGTGTTATAAGTTTTTGCTGAGGTTGGTGAAAAGATGCAGCAAGATCAGCGCAAAAAGGTAGGTTTGTTTTGTTTAGCCCCTTGGTATTCTTGAGTATGTTATATAAGTCGTTATAGATATCATCTTAATTGCTGTTTTGCATTTATGTGTGCAATTGCTAGGAATTTGAGATCTTGCTGTAGTTTGTTTTCTAATGGAATGTGTGCAATTTCTGACATTTTAGTTTTTCATTTTAAGGTTTAATTTTGATGGAGTACTTTTTAAGTTTGGATGTCACTGGGAATCGGGAAATGGGATGCCGTGTAGGTTTTGGTGAGTGTATTTCATGTTTTCCGTCGTGTTAGTAGTGGACTTTTGTTAAGTTCCATACGGAAGATGCACAAAAAATGTGATCCTACTTTAGGCGTATCCTTGTACTTTGTTTGATTGTTTGTCTAATTTGGTTTCACCTGAATATATGGAAAATTGGAAAGTTAGGTGTGAGCCAGAGGATTTTAGATTGTCGGCTTCCATTGCAATGAGCCTGACAAACTTGAGATCTTTGTAGTTGAAGAGTAACGGATTGTACTTATGTGTGCACTTGCTATTCCAGACTATTAATGTTTTGCAGTAATGTATCTTTCCAACTGATTGTTTGTGGCTGTTCTTATTGCAAAACATGCGTGTAAGAAATTGAATGCTTAATATGCTTCTGGGATCCTCTGCTTTGCACTGTTTCTTGTTGTTTAGCCTGTCTCTGTCTCGTTGTGTGTCTCCCTCAGCATGAATCACCTTGCTCCATGATGCTTCAAATTGATTTGTTTGTTCTGAATGTCGAAGTTATCCTCTCCTCTTTGCATGTTTGTGTTCTTGAAATGTTTTTCAGTACACTTAATTTCTATGGAATTGAGTGCATTACTCAATGCTTGGATCAAGGAATTCTCTTTATTTTATTTTGGTGTTGTTTGGAGTTCTTCTCTGAAGAGCTGCATTGCTTTATCAACTGTTGTTCTAGCACCGCGGTTAATTCATTTGACCTGAATTATCTTATAGAGTTCCAAAGAGGCAGATTTTTTCACGGAGTACGGGGATGCCAACCGCTACAAAATTCTGGAAGTCATAGGGAAGGGGAGCTATGGGGTTGTGTGTGCAGCAATCGACACACATACGGGAGAGAAAGTGGCAATTAAGAAGATTACAGACATATTTGAGCATATCTCTGATGCCATTCGAATTTTGCGTGAGGTTAAATTGCTGAGGCTTTTACGACATCCAGACATCGTTGAGATTAAACGGATAATGCTGCCACCCTCAAAGAGGGATTTTAGAGACATTTATGTTGTTTTTGAGCTTATGGAATCAGACCTTCACCAAGTCATTAAAGCAAATGATGACTTGACCCACGAGCATCACCGGTTTTTCCTTTATCAAATGTTG